>OZ007554.1:18547500-19879750 GCA_963931855.1 Philhelius festivus
GTTCATTAAGAGCAGGCATTTTTTAAATTAAGTTTTATATGAAGAAGTGAGTTTATGAAAAGTGTTATTTATTTTTAGTAAAATCCGTGTACTGCCACGCCTTTTTTGATATATGAAAGTTTTTCGCCCTTAAGACAAAAAAAAAGGAATTCAAAAGTACACCTTATTACTAGGTATATTAATTAATGTCTAAAAGTTCTTAAGCCTCGTCAAACAATGCTTGTGTTATTTATAACTATGTACCTACATTTGTATTATATGCAACCATAAACCACACACCCCCTCCCACCCTCAAATGCTTGGCATTTATTTTTATTTAATTATGATTTTTTTTAATATAAATATGAGTAAGGAAGTTTAAAATTGGAAAACAAAAAATATTTTATTCTAAAAATAAAATTTAGAATTTTAATAATATTGGAAATAAATGATAAAAACTTATAAATTTTGTGGAAACATAGTCACTTATATGATGTTTATGAAAATGTGTTGCACATATTTTAACAGTTATAATTTTTAACTTTTGACAAAAAATAACAACTTTTTTTGAAATTTTGAGCCAAAAGTAATAAAATAATGGTCTAAAACTTTTTGGAATACACATTTATGTGCATCAATAAAGGTTCCACATTTTTGCAAAATTTTAATTTTTTTCATAACTTAACAATAAAGTTATAAGAATACGAATTTTTATTCTAAAAACTTATTTTTCTTCCTCATCATACGTTTTTTCTTCTTAAACAAAAATGCATGAAAATGCGAAAGTTTTTATTTTTTCTTCCAAATTTAGAATATTTTTAGAATACTAAACAGCCATTAACTAAACGGAGGCAGCCGGACCTAACAGAGAAAACTTCAATTGAAAACAAAAAAATGAAAAATATACTGCACCTTACTCATTTTTTGTATTAATTTACTGGTGAACTTAATTAAAAAATATTAACTGTTTTGTAAAGAAGAGGGCTTGGGCTTTTCAAAAAGGTATAATACTTATACATTCTGTCCAGAAAAATACGAAATACTCGTAATTGACTTCAAACTCTCACTTCCAATAATTCTAAAAAATAAAAATATCGAAATGTCATTTTTAACGGTAATTTTAGGTACCTAGAACAAAAGTAAGATACAAAAAATTTACTGTGTTAGGAAGAACCCTATTTCTAGTATATAATCCCATCATTAGATTTTTCAAATTACGAAATTCACCAAAACCATTTTTGAGATGGATTTCATCATTTGGTCCCATAGTGCGACGTTGAACTATCGAAACAGTAACACGAAACGACTTTACGTGGCCGAGTCACAAAGACTACTGAATACTGATACCACAATAACGTTCGACGTAAGTTGTTTATACCTATGTTTATAAGACTGTTATTGATAAGGATCATTTTCTTTCACTTTTCTCACTGCCCTTGCTTGCATTCGTTAATATTTGAACTACAGAAAATATGTGAGCGCAAAATTTCAAATTAATATAGAAATTTTTAATTTTTTATAACAAATGATACAAATTTAACTTATGATTTATATTTAAGTAAAAGTTTGTTCACTTTTCTAAATATGTACATTTTATAGTGAAGCTTTTAATTAAAAATAACACGTAATTTTACTCAAAATTTGTATCAATAAAATGTTTCTCTGCTTAAAAAGTAATGTATAAAAAATATCAATGATTTTTCTTTGTAATTAACTACTGAATTTTAAAGATCCATAAAATATATAGCGTCAGCGACAAAACGTACACTTCTTAGTATGATTTAGAAGAAGGAACAATAGTTAAGAACGGGAAATATTGCTTTTTATTAGAGTGCTAACTGAAAATGTCTTGAAAAAAAAAAGTTTCGCACTCTTTTAATTCAGTATAAGCTAATTTTAACCAGGTTGCGATTTTAGCACACACCTCTACCAAAGCTTAATTTATTAATTTTTGTCTATAGAAAATGAATATGTAATTTAGAAATCGGTGCAAAGCATGCTGTGTAAATGATAAGAGACGTACCAGATTTTAATGATTTTTTCGGAATTGTAGTACCGAAACTTCTGACAAACACTGTAATAAATCTAAGCAAAGCACATAATTTTTTCATACAAAATTTTGATTTTCAAAGTCTCTTATGAACCCCATTTGAGTTTAACAAATTAAAATCAGATGCTTCAATCGTAGGAACATTAAACTTTTTAAATATTTTAATAGTAACATATAAAATTTTGTATTTTTCTTATACTTTTTACCTTTTACTCGTTCTATAGGTAAAAAAAAAATTCTTAATGTGGAAAATAACTTTTTTTATACTGTAATACTATATTTTCGAAAAACTTATCAGAGATAGAGTAAAAAAATATGACTATGAAGTAACTTAATTTCAAAGTTACACGAAAGTCAAAAGTTTCTGAGATTTGCCCATATACTGGTAATGCTTATCGAACAATAATTTAAAATCAAAAATAACATATGTATAGGTCTTTTTGTTCGGTGACTCGGTTTTGGTTTTCTTGGTTTAGACGATAGTCAAAGTGAGTTGTATCTCTTTTACGAGTAACAACACTGCATAACACTGCATTTATTACGGCTCAAAGGAAGTCCATTCGTAGCACACCATTCCAGAAAAGTATCCAGATCTCTTTGTAGTTTTATACAATCACGGACACAAATAATTTCCCGGTAAATTTTTAGATCATCTGTAACATCATTTATAAAATCAGAAATATTAGAGGTCCCAAAACGGAACCTTGAGGAACTCCAGATAGAAAGTAAAAAGGTTTGGAAGCATACTGATTCAGTGAAACTTTATGTGGTCTTGCGGTTAGATATGATTTAAACCATTGAATTAGTTCATCATGAAATCCAAATTTGTTCATTTTATTTAATATAATTTCATGACTTACATACTTTGTCAAATGCTTTCGAAAAGTCTGTGTAGACAACATCTCCTTGCTTTTGTTATGTCGTTCGTAAAGGAAACTAAATTAGTGACTGTGGAGCGACCACTTAAAAATCCGTGCTGTTTAGAGTTAATCATAAGTCTAACCATGAATATAATACTATCGTAAACGCATTTTTCAAATATGACGGATAAGGCGTTTAAGATACTGTAGGCCGATAGTTAAAAATTTCGGAAATCAGGCCATTCTTATAAACAGGTGATACATGGACCTCCCTAAGCTTCTCAGGAAATATTTTTTCTAATAAAGACTTGATAAATAAGGCAGAAATGGGTTTTGCTAAAATATTAATGCAGTTTTTATAAAAGATATTTGGGATCCCATCAGAACATTCCTTCTTACTGATGTCTAAATCCTTAACGATAGCAGTAACGGTATGTTGATTGATAAATGGGTTGTTAATTTTAAAAGTGGACAATATTTGGTTGTTATAACTCTTTGAAATATTTATATTACCAGGAGAAGACTTGGGTTGCGAGAAATTATTTTGGAAAAATGTAGAAAAAGATTCGCATATTGTCTTTGGCGCGGTAGACTTAGTGATTTCATGAGTTATGACAGACGGCAGTGAGTTGGTGGCCCTTAACTTTTTTGTATATGACCAAAAGTATTTAACATTAGTTCTAAGATTATCTTCGGTGGTTTTCCTAATAAACTGATTCCTTGGTGATTCTCGTCGCCTTCCGAAAAATTTCAGTGAGGTCCCCATCTTCAAGCCAAGCTTAGATGTGATTTCATTGAAAATTTTAACTACGCCCTCGGATTCAGCAACTGGGACATTTTGATGACTTGATTTGTTATCTCTTGTGTCTCCAATCGGTTTATGCGGCGCTCTTGAACAGAGATTTTTTTTTTCAATGTCGCATTTTCTTGTTGTAATTCTTGGATCATCCGCTTGTTTACAATTACTTCATGAGCCAGATTATTAAGTTGGGTTAATTTTGAAGCAATAGAGTTGTTGAAAGACTGTTGAGTTGATTTAACATTACTGATCTCGCTTTCAATTTTTTAAGTGCTTGCGAAAAATCATCCAAATCCGAATCTGACGTGTTAGCTTTAGGGAGCATAGAATTGTTAAGGTTAGGTATTTTCTGACAAGGTGTACATCTCCACATGGCAGCTTCAGATTTTATGCCCGCAATGAGTACTGTATTTTTTTTTGCCACCAGCTAAGTGATACTCTTTGTTGCAATCATTACATTTAGCTTCAGGCTTAGACCTGGTTTTTTGGCAGTCTTCAGAACTCGCGAATGTAATTATTCCAACGAAGACCGTTGTTTGCACACATTTCGTGTACTGACAGATTTTCGGCTTCTTCGACGAAAGTGTCATTCAAGAACAATGGCATAAGTGGTAATATTTTTTTCAACGAGGTCGGAGTTTAATGAGCTTATGATACGATACAGTTGCAATTCCACTTCCGAAGAAAATGGAAGTGAACTTGATAAACAGTATGAAAAGTTAAGGGTAGACTCGTCGGCAAAACAATGAAATGGATTAGAAGCTTCAGACAATAGATCATTTATAAAAATGAGGAACAATGTCGGAGTAAAAACAGAGCCCTGATGAATACCAGTATTTATTTTGTGAATATCAGACTTGAAACCGTCCAATACATCATGATATCATCAGATAGATAACTGTCTGATTTCGTGTTTATATTCTGTTTTTGTCTCTAATGGTGAGTGAACTTAGGTTCGGTTACAGCAGCATTTAGGAGCTTAGGTAGAATTTCTGTGGTGCATATGTCCATGTTGTGAAAAGCATGCAAGCAGTTTTGGTACTTGTCGAAACTCAGGTGGCTAAAAATCTGATAAATCGGCATTTTGCTTGACTAGTTATGGCTTAGTGGCCCTATTCTGGTGGTCTTTCCATATAAATGTATTCGAAATCATCTTGCTTACCAACTTCAACTCGGACTTGTTTGCATACAAACTTTAATTTCATGTGTTTTAATTCAACGTGCATGAACGCATCATTCATACATGCTTTATTTATCGGAGTCCAAGTTTGGATAGTAACTCGTCTTCTAACTAATTCGATGCGCTGTACGAATACATCCAAAGAATTTTTTCTCATGTTCCGCACAGTGAAATTGTTGTAACGGTCGACTTCAATGTAAATAATTCTTCGTGGCTGTGCAAATCTGTCTGACCAGAATGAAGGTATGTCCAGATTTGTTCCGAGTTAAACAACTTGATTCAGCTTGTTCCCGAGCCTACCCAAATTTCTTACGTCTCCGGTCAACCAGTGAACACTCTAGAGTATTGACTAGTTTCTTATCTGTGACCCCGATGAATACACTATTAGACTATTAGCGTACTATGAATAGGTCTAGTCATTTATAGAAAATATAATGACACTCCCTATGCCAGCTCACTACATAAAACCAATTCGCTTGCAGTACTGTTTTTGGTTAATTAAACTCTGCCAGTGAGTGTTATTACTCCTCCTGTATTTGAGAACACAGACTTTTCCATGGGAAGAATCTTTCTTTTACAAGAGTTCTGAGTTGCAAGAGTTCTGAAAGATTTACGCAAAGCCGCTGGCCCGGATGGTATCCCAAACATTGTTATAAGAAAGTGTGTTTCAAAGTTGGCAAAACCACTACGTATGGTTTTCCATCTGCCCTAAACTACTGGTGGATAGAGCGGATAGAAAATATCATTTGTCCAGCCTATCCCTTAAAAAGGACGAGTCTTCTTCCCACTCTAACTATCGTCGAATAGCACTTACGCCCATTCTTTCCAATATCATGAAAACGCTGATAAATTATCAGCTCAAGAAATATCTTGAAGAATAAAAGATCCTCGTAGAAATAGATCCACTGGTGATCTGATGGTATGTATATCTCACCGAGCTGTGATACCAGCTTTACATCGTTTTGGATAAAGTAAGATTATTGCACTTGATATTTCAAAATCATTTGATAGGGTTTGGCATCAATCTTATGGCATGAATCTCTTCTTCCTTGGATTAGAAATTTCCTTTCGAACCGCTCAATACAAGTTGTTTTGGACGATCTTAAGTCTGAAATTCATGGTATGCCACAGGGTTCCGTTTGGTCTCCAACACTCTTTTTTGAATTTCATCAATGATCTTTTGTCTGAAACTTCTAATCCTTAAAATTGTTTGACGACAGCTTCTCATATTCGTTTCCAGATTCACGTCCTTGTCCTTTTGATGTGGATTTGAACGGCAGCATAAGCTCTTAAAATTCTGATCTCAATAGTTTTGTCAAACGGGGAACCATTCATCTCGTAGAATGTATGGCTTCAAAAACTCAATGATCTCTCCTGTTGCTAAAGCGAAATCCTTTGTCTCTATTCATGAGTGGTACTGTCATCGAGGAAACTGGACAGCCTGCAGTTTTGGATAAGTGTATCACAGACCAACTTAAGTTGAATGACCACATATTCCATATTCGACATCGCCAAAAACGCTTAGGCCAAAAAAGGTTAAGGGTTCCTTCTCCAATGCCAAACATTATTCATCCCTTCATTTTAAGGGCAATCCTAATCCTTTTAGTGCCTGCAAAATTATAAAAATCAGTGTTGCCAATTGCAAGTTCTCCTCATCTTAAAAACACCCTGTGCTTTGACGTTAAATAGTTTAAAACGGGAGTGAATGAACTCAAGCTTCTGTTTTAATATATACATATACATACATACATCAACAAAACATAAAGATTAAGTTGTATTTTTATTACTTAACCTTGCTTAAGAGTTTTTAACTAAAGTTCTCATTAGTACTCAAACGTAAACATCTTAGGAAAGAATCCGGAGTCAAAATTCTGTTTATTTTCTGTCTTTTCCTGCCTTTTATTTAAATTTATAAAATTTTAATTAAAATATTCATATTTATAAATTCGCAGACACATTCAAAACAATTTACCGTTCATATCTCAAGATACAAAAATACCATATACCTAAAATCCCTAAATACATTTTTACGCACCAGACTTGAATTTAAAACAATGAAAGCCCCCAGAAATTCACAGCCAGCTGAGCTATGTTTATATTGCCACCCAACCTGTTTGTCTCTAGAAAAAAAAACTCGACGCTGAATCCAATCGAACCGGTCCAACTTCGATGCAAAATTTTGGCTTAAAGCAATCGAAGGTTATCAAAAAAAAAAAAAAAAGTTGACAGTAAAAAATAAACAAAAAAACCTATTTCCATTTTATTGTGTATCTTTTGTGTAAATTTAATGATTACCTCATTGGGCTGCTCGCGCACCCTTTGCCCACTCACCTGGGCGAACGCGCATTCTTTGATTGACAACCAACTCGTTGTCGGTTGCGTTGAGCGTGTAGGCGATTTATCTTTGAAATACTTTTTCTGAGATGCTGGAACCGTGTAGCAAAATCGGGGAGACCCGCCAGTGAAAGGTTATATAGCTACTGGCGGAACCTTGAATTATGGTCTGCAAGATACATCGATGTCAAGTTTTAAAGGGGGCTCGCTTTATCCGGTGCACGGTTGTAAGGTATTGCAAGACTGAATGATTTATTGCAGGCGCAAACCACAAAACTATCTCAAAGCTTGTATAAAGGACTTGTGTGCGATGTGTTGCGCAATGGTTCTTTACTGATAAACCACAAAACATGAAAACCGCACTCACGCAATGGGCTGCTCAGCTCATATATGCCACGCCAACGCCAACGCCGCCAATGGACGCCAGCCACCGTGTCCGCTGCATTGTAATTCTTTATCTTCTTTGTGGCTTCTGGTGATCCATATTGGCTTGAAAGAAAACCGCATTCTTTTGACGCGGACTAAACCCTTTTAGCTATTGAGTCCCTGCTTAAACGACTGACGGACGGACGCATTGTGTGGTTAAAATGAGTGCTTTACCTACCGTTCCACCAGATGTCAATCAGTCAATTTATCCGCGGTTAGTTGCAAGGCGGCTTAACCCCTGTGTTCTGCCAAAAATTAACAACAACCTAACTAACTAACACCACGTGTGCACACTATGTACTTTGCATAATTTGACGATAACTCGAACGTGTTAATGCCTTGAGGTTAGAAAATGTTGTTTTTTCCTTTTGTTTTCTGTTTTGGTTTTTATTTGCCCTCTCGCGGGAAATTTGTGCAATTTACAGAAATTAATCGCTAGAGGGACTAAGTAGTTTTTGCAATGAGAATTCGAATTGTTTTGTCGTGCTGCTGCAGCTTGGGTTTGTTGTTGTTGTTGTTTGTTGCAATGACAATTGCAGGTGTTTTGTTAGAGGGGCGCGTTCACAATTGTTGCCTTCGCTTAGGTGACTAATGAGGCGAGAAATTTCATAAGATTACAATGGACACATTAATCTGCTGCAGGTCTTTCCTTTCGTTTGTTTTATTTTTTTTTTTTAATTAGGGCCCGTTGTATAGACAAAACAAAATAGAAACTTGATTTTTAGAATTTTGTGGAGGCAACTTCAAATAAAAAAAACAGTCGTCTTACAGAACAAATAAGTGTGGCTGCTGACAAGTTTCGGCCATTTTAAGTCAAATTATTATTATTCTTTGTTTCTCATTAAAATAATATTAAAGAAAAGAAAGAATTTTGAAATGATTTTTGTAGAAAAATTTAATATTTTGAGAAAACTTCTTGCGAAATTTCATAGATGAAAAATGCGAATTCTATAGGAATATGTTAAATTATTGCCTTAATATACTTAAAATAGAAAATCACTGACAAATAACCTAAAAATAGTGATAAATCTCAGAATAGAATGACAATTTCCAAATAATTTTTACGCCAGAAAAAAAATTTTTGTTCGAACATTGCGGATCAAAGATTTGCGAAACTTCAAAATCGAAAGAGGCAAAGACGAAGTTAAGTTGAGCTGCGATAAAATGAAAACAAATAAATGTAACAGACAGGTTCTACATTTCACTTTCACTCGAAAAGGAAACGAAATCTATACAAAATAAAATTTGGTGATTTACAATACTACAATTCACTTTCATCGATATGGATTTCTTTTTTTTTTTTCGAAGTAAAATTGATGCGAATTTCCGTTTTCCAAAATTCGATTTTCACGTGATTCAAATTCTATCAGATCTAGTTGTGCGAACTTATTATTCATTGTGAAATTTTCAGAAAAAAAAAAAACAATACCTTCTTCTATCAAGACTCAAAATCACTTCCGACTGACCTTTGCAAATTTCCTTCGGCAGGAAAACGTAAGACCGCGGCCAGCTACAATGAATCAAGAATGGAAGTTTTTACTGATTTGGATGCAAAGGTCGATAGTATGATACAAATATTTTAACCACAAATGCAGCGTCATCATTTCCTAATGGATTTGAATGATCTTCCAACATTTTTCTGCCTTTGGTACGTTGTAATGCCCCTGCAAGCAATAAAGGAATATTGTAATTTTATAGAATTACTGTTATCAAAATTCACACATAAAATTTTAGCAGTGGTCAAAAAACTTCACTTCACTGAGAAGTGACAGATGACAGCTGTTTTCAATTTCACTTAAAATGATTTCGAAATTATGAAATCGGGTGAAATTTAGAACACTGGAAACACTCGATTTGGAAATTCGTTTCCCTTTCGATTTCACTCGATTTTTGGAACCTGGCTGTAAGATTCACTTCTTTCGCAAATGGTTATATTTCGCAAAGAATTTTTTTGCAAAAAGTTTTTTTTTTCGCAAATATATGTACTGCAAACAAAAAAAAACTGGGAAATTTGAGTGCCATACTTTTAGACTTATTTTATATGCACGAACATTTATTGTAAGTCTTGTCGTAGTACAAAAGATTTAAACCCATTTTGAATCGCTTAGGGAACAATGGAGTAGCCACCAGTATGGGTAATATCGAAGAATATGTTTAGAATTTGTTTTTAAATCACTGCATAGAACTCATAGTATACGAGTAATACGATTCCTCGGAGATTTTCGAATGCCTGTTCCCAAAGTAAATAAAATGAGCAAAATGAGCTTAGACAATTTTTTAAAAGTCAACACGCACTCATGGGGATATGAACTCCCTTTATGCAGGGAAAGTCGAGAGCACTAAAAGGGAGATACAGTTGCACATTTGTTTTGAGTTTCTGCTTATCACAATATGAGAGGGAAAAACAGAGGTGGGCAGAACATTTCGCATTCGTATAGTGCGGCTAAAAAAGAAACTCACTATGTCACTATATTTATGTTTCTTGTCGGCGTTCAAGAGACGTAAATATTTTAATAACGTTAAATTAATGAATAAATATGGAGCTTAAGTGCGCTGTAACCTATAGATTTATTATGTCCTTTCAATTATGTGAATATCCCCGATCATTTTAAAGGATCTTCTCTAAACAGTATCCAAATCATTGCATGTTTACCATGAGTTGAACTCGGTGATTCGAAAAAATCTTATGAGAATTTCACTTCATTTCGGAAAAGCATTATATAAATATAAACAAAAATTAACCAGATTAACCCGATTGTTAGTGTTAGTTATTGATCGGTTGATCATGTAAAATATATTTTAAGATAATCAATTCGATCGTCGTTTTAAATCAACACAAGTTATAGATGTCACGTTTTGCACGAAGGGATGCTGTCAGAAGAGTTTGAAGTCCAAAGTGGAGCCAGACAGGGCTGCATTCTGTCACCAATATTGTTTCTGTTGGTGATAAGCGATGTCCTGCAAGCGGCCTTGCGGGAAACGGAGAAATTCGATATATTTTTTTTTTGGCTAACAATGAAGCCTGCAAAAGATTTCACTACCGTAAGTCCAGATTGGTACCACAAGAGTTTCCGCGAGCATTTTCCTAGTGTCTAATGGCATACAATTTCTAGTAGACCATATACAATCGAAGAGCCCCATATGCTTACCCAACAACGTTAACGTTATGTGATTGTTCCAGCTTAAGGTACTATCAAAGCATATACCTTGACTCTATCTACATATTTCCTTTTGAGTCAGTTAGTTCGATTATGTGAAAACAACTTACGTCCATACACGTTTAAGTGATGATGACGCAATTAGATTTTAAGGTAAGGCCACATTTTGCTAAACATAAACTAATAGATGTGAAGTCCTCATTGAACGCAATCCTCGATCAATCCAAGTGAACTGCTCTTTGTTATTGCTAATCAACAGCAGTTTTATTTACAATGACGAATTACTTTTGGAACTTCATTGACATTTAATGAAAAAAATGAAGGTTCAAGTATTGATCCTTGAGGAACCCCACAAAAAATTGGCATAAAATCGGATACCTGATTTCCAACAAGAACCACCTGATTGTTGTCCATCCGGGAGGTATCGGTCTATTGTGGTTTATTCGGATAGACCTTGGTGACCAATTCACGCCACGTGATAACCTATCCCGCAAATCATTCATCTAGAATCGTGGTGTCCACTGTTTTGCACGTTGCACCGTCCTGCTGAAACCACATGTCGTCTAGGTCTATATTGTTCCATTTGGTTGTCATCGATTTGTAGCGCTCGTCATTGACGTTGAATACATCACCTACATCGTCTTCGAAAAAGTACGGAATAGTGACGTCGCTGGTCCAAAATCCACACCAAACCGTTAGTTTTTGATTATGCTTATGTCACCTGGTGAACCTCGTGTGGGTTGGTGTTGTCGCATATACAACAATTCTGTTTGTTAACACAGCCATTTTGGGTAAAAATTGGAGTCCTCTTCCAAACGCTCCAAAGCCCAGTCAGCGATTGGCGTTGTCTATGGTTATGAACTTTTAGCTCCTTGGTCAGTTGGATTTTGTACGGTTATAGGCCCAAGTCCTGACGCAAAATTCGCCAAGGAGGAGTCTGCAAAAGGTCGAGTTCTTGTGCACTGCCAGGAAAGGTCGTTTCAAATTTGACCACCAAACGTTGAAGAGTGCACTGATAAAAGGGCCACCACGTCTATCGTAAAATAGGGCGCAACGTTTGCACTAACGAACACTAAGTTTGATAAAAAAGTATTATCATTTGGACCTGCTGTTCAATCGTGTTACTTGCCATCATCATTTGGGATTAGAAACTGAATAATAAACAACACATTAGACAGATGTCACCAAAACAACATGGCCGGCAGAAGCCGCTACTTGAAACTTTAAAGTAGCTTGATCATAAACAAATTTTCAAAATCAGTTGTACCATTTTTGAAAATAAATGTTCTATATAATTTAAAAAAAAATTTTATTTTGAGAAAGTTAATTCACTGGGAGGTAATTTCCCAAAGCCTTTTGGTTGTCCAATAAATTTCACAGAATTCTTTCAGGAACATTTGTCAGTCTTAAGGTTTTGAAGTTCTTTGATAGTGGTTAATCGTTACCTGTTATTTAATTAGGAATAGCTCGTTCGATCTTCAAGCTTAGCGGAAAGATTAAAGACTTGTTAGCACCGAGTAGTACACCTTGACATAATGGTTAGTGCTATCATGCGGTCTTGGGTTCGATTCTCAGCCGCTGTAAAAAAAAGTTGTTCAGGGGTGTACTAAATCTTGCGAGAAACTGAGAACTCCCTCAAGAGTACCTTTTGTCAAGTGAAGTTTTGGATATTAGTCGTTAGGAATCGACAGAAAATTGTAGAGCCCTTTATTTCCTTGTAACACGCACACAGAAGAGTTTTAAGGTGTATGCCTTCTATAAGCCGTCATGGCCTCTAATTTATTCTAGGGTCGGTTTGTCTCGTCGACTTTTACGTTGCTAGTAACAGCTCTCATATTTTGATTTTTTGCTGTTATCTGGGGGTGTAATTTCATGCAGCACAGACTTTAATAATTATTTCGAGCCTTTAAGAAGCAAGTATCAATATTTTTATCGCAATTTTTTCCGATCTCTTCTCCTAGTTACAATAATTCTATCGTTAGCCTTTAACAAACTCGTTCGAGGTCTTCTGTTTTTTATTATTATTATAATATTTATTTCATCAATCAGAGTTACAAATCTCTTATAGACTACAGAAAATAATGATAATTATTATACTTAAACACTAACCACCAGAGATAACAAAAGATACTAATTTTTTCTTAAAACAATCCCTGCTTAAACACATACTGAAATCGAGAACGTTACAAACAGAGTTAGCCTGTCTTAAACAACGGGTTATAGCTTCATTGTAACCATAGTTTACTCTATGAAAAGGAATCTGAAATAGCGAACGAGAACGAAGTTCACGTTCAGGAGCATACCAAAAAATTAAAGAAAGCAAGAAAGGGCAATTGATTTTGAAGTTAACTATATCTCTTATAAACATAATTTCAAAGTTTACTCTTCTAGATTCGAGAGATTGAATACCCAATAACAGACATCTTGAATTATAAGAAGGCATATCAATATTCCAGTGAAGAATTTTGATAGCCATTCTAGTAAAACGTTTCTGAATCCTTTCAATTCTCATAGAATGAGTAATATACATGGGGTTCCATACAATACAGCAGTATTCCAAAATAGAACGAACGAAGCTAAAATAAAGTGATCTTAACGTAAAAGGATCTGAAAAATCTTTTGAATTGCGGTTAATAAAACCAAGCATGGAACTAGCTTTAGAAACAATATAGTCAATGTGATTAGAGAAGTTTAATTTTATATCAAGATCAAGATATCAAGATATATACCAAGATCTTTTTTTTCCATAATTCTAGCTAAGTGTGTTTCACCCACGCTATAAGGAAACATTATTGGAAATTGATTCCGATGAAAAGACATACATTGACATTTGGACACATTTAGATGAAGGTCATTATCTATACACCAAACAAAAAGCCTGTCCAAGTCTTCTTGTAAATTAATGCAATCTAGGGTTGACTTAATACTGAAATAAAGTTTAATATCGTCGGCGTACATTAAACATTTACAATTTTTGAACAATTCAGGAATGTCGTTAATGAAAATAAGAAACAGTAGAGGTCCCAAGTGGCTACCTTGTGGAACGCCGGAAGTAACATTCACAGAATCTGACAAAATATTATTGATTTGAACGCGTTGAGTTCTACCTGTAAGGTAAGATTCCAACCATTTTAGAATGGAAGAGAAAAAACCTAGTTTTTTTAGTTTTGATACCAGTGTTAAATGATTTACTCGATCAAAGGCCTTTGAAAAATCCGTATACACTACGTCACATTGAGAGCCTCTTTCAAGCGAGCTAACTAAATAATTATTAAAAACAACAAGGTTGGTAGTAGTGGACCTCCCATTTACAAACCCATGCTGCAGTGGTGAAATAAATTCTTTCAAAAGAAAGACTAATTTGTTATATACAATTTTTTCAAAGAGCTTAGGTATTGCTGGAATTTTACAAATTGGGCGGTAGTTTCTAACTTCAGTCTTACTGCCTGACTTATATATTGGATTTATGTAAGATAATTTCCAAGCATCAAGAAAAATGCCTTCACGAAGAGATCGGTTGAAAATTACTGAGAGTGTAGAAGCCATAGCATTTGCACAATTCTTTAAAACTATGGGTACAATTCCATCCGCTCCAGGATGTGTATCATCTATTAATTTCCTCAGCTCCTCTTCAACTTCTTGAACAGATACTTGTAACTCACCAATGTTCACTGAATTTAAGTGAGATTCAAAGTGAGCAATGTTTGCCGAAGTAGCGGGTTTATACACTGAACGGAAAAAACTCGCAAATAAATTACATATTTTAAAAGGGTCACTAGATGATTCACCTTCGAAATGAACTAGATTTGGAATACCGGTAGAGCTCTTCTTCTCATTGATGAATTTCCAAAAACATTTACTATTTTTTTTTTAGATTACTTTCGATATTCAAAACATATTGTTTTCGTTCCTTCAATCGGACAGTACTAGTATATTGGTACTAGTACACAATCATTCGATTCATACCCCTTTGTCCGCACTTTAGAAATATCTCATCACATAAATCAAAGCTCTATTTTTCCTCTATTAAATCTTGTTGGACATAGTGTTTAGTCATTAGTGTGGACGTTTTACTTCCCTATTCTGTGAAATATCTAACAAAAACTATTATTTAATTAGCCAAATTAAAATAAGGAACATATGTACATTTTAGGCCTTTCAAACACAACAAAAGCAGCAACACAAAAATACCACCAAAAATTCAAATCCGCATGTTCTGTTCGAATCCAAATTGCCTTTAACATTAACAAATTATCAGTTTTTTAATCTCCTAAAGCTGGTTATTGTCAGATTAAACAACATTGAAACTTAGCGTAGGAAGTTTGACGGATTACATTATTTGATAGCTTATTAATTTTCCGCTCCAATCGAGCTCTATTCAATCTTGATTGAACACTCTTCGGCCACACCATAAATGGTCGCGAACAGATCCTAGACAATGGGCTCAGATGGTCATAATTATTAATGATGTCTTTTGCCTCGAGTAAGTTTTCAATTCGAAACGATGACATAATATTTTCTCACGCCTGTAAGTTCAACAAACCTTTGTTTCGTGCCAAATTTAGTGTTTGGCTATAATTCTGTTGCTTTAGGGCCGATAAATAATTTTTCTTGTTTTTTATTTCTTTGTGAATAATTGCAAATTTGTCAAATACAAAAAATCTCCAAGATAAATGAAACACCTTTTCTTATTGGCAATTTGGGAAAAACCGGGTTAATTTTGGAGCCAACTACACAATTTGTTTGTTTTTGCCTGACAGGTGGCAGCAGGCACTTGATCAAATTTTGTATCTTATTGTTTTGGACTATAAGTGCTTTGAAATTATAAAAGTAAATTGTGATTATTTTTTTGTTTTCCTTTGCAAATGTCTCAATTGGTTGACTTTTATATGAAAAAAAAAAACTTTCCACTCAGTTTAACTAGACCAATAAATGTATCTTTTTTATGTGGGAAGTACAGATACGTACAATAACAGCTTACATTTTGGCAGAAAGTAAAAGTATCTTGATAGTTCAAATTGAGTTCAGACTTGTTGAAGTAGGTATCGATATCTGTATCATGGATATTGGCAATAATCATGTCGTGTTATTTTTTTTTTGACAAGTTTGTTAGGCAAGGTTTTAATAAAAAAGATACTTTTTCATTTTGAATTTTTTGAATTTGTTGCTAATCGGCTTTGATGTGAAAGGAATAGTTTTTATGTACAACGATTGAACATTTATGGGGTTAATAGGTCTTAAATATATTTTTTAATAAAACAAATCAAAACAACTGACAAAAACAAACATTTCAAAACAAAATTCGGTTTCAATGTCCATTTTGAATGTATCTCACATTGCAGAGTTTTCGCATAAATCACATGAAATGAATTATTCAAGACTCATGATACGGATAAGGTAGCACAGACATAACAACAATAATACAAAAACAAACCAGAGATACATTTTGAATGGAAATTTATAATGCAGCAGGTTATGTGCTCCAAATGGTTTATGATGATAAATTGAAGAATTAATATGGAAGGTTTTGAAAAGAAGAGGGTGGGTTGATATGGTATTCTGATGATGCTGCTTTTTTGCATTTAGAATTTATTTAAATTTCGAAAATGCACTTGAAAAATTGATGACTTTGAGGAAGGTTGTCTGGTTGATTTTATGACGTGGTATCTGTTTGGTATTATTTTTTTTTTGTAGCAACTTGCTTATGAAGGAAGGTTTCTGATGTCAACTTCAAGGCGTAAAAACCCTGGTTTGATATGAGTTAATATTTGAGTTTGTTTGCTATATGAATTTCATATTTAAGCTATGCACAGTAGTCAGGCTTGTCTATACTCTAATTGTAAATAAAGTTTTTTTATTATTCAAGGAAGATATTTCATTGATTTGAAAGTGTTTTAAAATGAAATTAAAAATATTTACTAAATCTCCTGATACGAAATTATAAAAGTATGTATATTTAAAAAATTGCGAAGTACTGCGAAATCGATAAACTGAAAGAATTGACATTTGCGAAACAGAGTATAAAGGTTTTTTTAACAATTAAACATTAGGCTTTTGCAAAATTGATAGGCAAATATGAAATGTTACAACATATAAGAAAAACAGATCGATGCCAAAAAATTGCGAAATGGCTGAGATATTTTATGAGAGGTAAAAAACACAATCTACCATAAAATTCAAAATGTAACATTTTTAAAGCAAATTTTAAGATGAATTTAATAGTTTGCGATATGAAATGGAAAAATGAAATTTGCGAAATGATGAAAAAAAGAAACAAAGAAAAATTATATAAAAAAAAAAATTTGCGAATCTGAATTCACAAAAAAATATCTTAAGTTCAATAATTGAAGCGTTTTTTACTTGCGACTTATAGGTACTACTATAATTCAAGTTATGCATTCGTAAAAAAAATCGAACTCTAGATTTTGATCAAAGTTGACATTACGATGATAGTGAAGACTAAAAAAGTGGATCTTGTAATTATGTCTGTCTGTCTGTCTGTCTGTCTGTCTGTCTATCTGTCTGTTCGAATACAGCCAAAACGGCTCGGCCGATTTTCTTAAATTAAATCATCTTTAATTGTTTCCCCCCGACGGTTTTTTTTTTTTAAAGACCAAAAATAACGAATTTTTTTCAAAATTTTATAAATATTTTTTTCTCAAAAACTGTTCGACAAATTTTAAAAAATAAAAACACAAACAAATTTTATTTAGTTAAAGCTAGGTAATGGTTGAAAAAAAATTTTCGAAAAATGGTTATTGAGTGTACCCTCCATGGAACCATATTTTATTGTTTTTGATTTTCTCAAAAACGATACAACCGATTTTGATCATTTTTTTTTATGTTAAGGCTCCCCAGCAGTTTCAATATTATTGTGTATTGAAATTTAAAAGCATTTTTTTTTTGATTTAAAAAAAAAACTTCAAAAAGCAATATTATTGTGTATTGAAATTAAAAAAAAAAAATTTTTTTTCAAAACTCAATATTTCGGAAACCCCATGCTAGATTTTTTTTAAACTTGATAAATAAAAGTTTCCCATTATAATCTACAAGATGTGAGAAAAAAAATTATTTTATCTAAAAATAAAGGTACCCACCATACAAACAAAAATTAAAAAAAATGGTTTTCAAAAATCGTATTTTTCTCGAAAACGGCGCCTAGAATTAGAAAAAAAAAAATTTTCTTTCAATTAATTTTTATGATCTTTAATTAAATAAAATTTAAAATTAAGATACTCGTATTACAGCTTTTACCTACCATAGAACCATTTTTCAAATTTTGAATTTCTCATTATCGACATAACGGATCTTAATGAAATTTTTTATAGAGAAGCTTCTAAAAAGTCTAAAAAACATTGGATTTCAAAACTTTGAAATAAATATTTTTTGAATTTTTTGTTTCAACACAGCGTGGCCGTGAAGTTACGGAAGAGAAAGAAGGATAGGAAAGATGTGTGGCACGATGTTCTGAGACTGAAGGTGGTTGTCTCAGATTTTTTATCTCCAGGGATGGCGGCTGAACTAAAGCGGAGAATGCCGTGTCTTATTTCTATGTCGCTTATAATTCACATTATTTTATTCGTGTTCATCCTTGTTAAGCATACTAGTTTAACTCAATTACATGTTGTTAGTGTTATGCCCGAACAACATGTAATGAGTAAACCAGCAACCCATTGATGACAATTTATAGAAGGTTTTAATGGAATTAAAGACGACATAGACGACGGCAGGGATCGAACCTGTGATATTGAGGTTGACAGGCGAGCACACAACCATCACGCCACGACTCAATTTTTTTTTTTGTAAATTTAATTTTTATTCGAACAATAATAAAAACTTTTTAAATTGGCATACTAATATTTTTTCTTAAAAATGTTTCAAAAATTTTGTATATAAGCTACAACGAATTATAATTTTGTTCTTGCATAGGAAATCCTTGCACAGGGCATCTTGTTCTTAGCTCCACTGCTAAAAGAGTTATTTTAGTCATTTAAAAAGTGAATTTTATCCTTATGAACAGTTTTCTCTAATAACATTATTTTTTAAAATTCCTAGTCTATTACATAGAAGCAAGTTTATGCGACCCTGTCGTGCATTTTATTTTTAACAAATTGAGAGTTAAAAAACCAAATTCATATTTTTGTCAATTGAGAAGTGATAGTTTACATTTGAAAAAGGCGTAATATATTTAACAATAGTGTTTAAACTTAACGTACATAATAGAATGGCTTATGTTAGGATATATAATATCATAGAAGTTTGCGAAATTAAAACAAACAAATTACAAGTTATTGCCCTTAACGGGAGTGCAAGTATTTCATGGCTTGTTAAATCGACATAAAGATTATTCCTATGAAATAGAAATAAAAAATATGTGACATTTTCAACACCCAAAGCTGTACTTCTGGTAAGTTTAACTTGCAAAAATGCAATTTTTTTGAAAAATAATATAAAAGTATGGACAAAATTTCTTTTGCAAATTTTCTACAACTACCTAAATAAATTCAATAGCTATTCCGCAAAATGTTTTGCGGTTTCATATTTAGCTTGCAAATAGATTATTTCGCAAAATGTTTGCCAGCAAAATTGTGCTCATTATTGCAATAAACATTTGCGAGTATATTGCCAAATGCTTAGGAAGAAGGTATTTGAAAATTTGTTGTCTCACTTTCTTGTAATATTTATTTAATTACGAAAATGGTTGCATTAATGAATTTTTAAATTAAATACATTTTTTGCTTTTAGAAATTTTTGTATCGATTGTATCAATTCGGAGTAAAAAGAAAGGTAGGCCTAAACACTCCTGGTACAAACAAATGCAAAAACACCAGCATTCAGTTGGCCTCAGAAATGGAACAATACAAAACCGGGAGGCTTGCCGCCGATTTCTGAGGTCAACCCGGCGAACCCCACAGGCGGATCACTAGTGTGAAGCAGATACGTGGGAGAGTTATGATCCCCTCGACATCGAGATCATAACAGCGCCGAAACAAAGGAAGAAGAAGAAGAAATTTTTGTATCGACTAAAAACAAGACTTTCCCAACAAAACGATTTTCAAAATAAGAAATAAATTAAACGTACATACATATGTATATCTGAATGTGAGTGGAAGACAGCAACTGACTTATAGATTTTTATGGACTACTCATATGGAAAAGGTTTTTCAAGTCGATAACTTCTATACCGACTTTTAAATAGCTTTTGATCTATTTGAATTTCATTATGTGGTTGTTAGTTGGATTAAAAATTATTTAGATGGAAGAAATCAATATGTCAAAATTGGCAACGTATTTTCCTAAAACAAAAGAAGAAAACTTCTCAGACGTAGCCCAAGGCAGTCATCTTGGACCGGTCCTGTTAATTTTTTTTATTAATGACTTGCCAAGTCTTCTTTCTTATTTAACATATCTCTTTTATGCTGATGATTTAAAGGTTTTCAGCTGCTTGCTTTTGAGGTCTCAGTGCGAATATCAACTATCCAATTATCGCAGTATTTAAAAAAAATTATTTCTCTGATTTTGTCTGTATAAAAAAGTTTTTTTCTGTTGTAAAATTTTGAAATGCAATACCTTTTGTATCATTTAAAATTATTTTTTTGATAATTTGGACCAAAAAATATGCGGGAAAATCCAACACTAAGAGAATTTCCTAAAAAATTTTAAAGATATATTCCCATTTATTCGCCAAAACCAAGAACTCAGTTTTATTATACTACTTTAATCAAATCGGTAGAGTTGTTTTTGAGAAAGCTTAGAAAAGAAAAAAACAATTTGGTATTGTAATCAGGAAATCACATAAGAATATAAAAATCGTTCAGTCAGACTCAACTTCGTTGTGAATCTGATATAATGTATGATTGAAAGTAAACGGAATGAATTTAAAAAACTAAAAAATTAATAATTTATTACAAAGTGTCAAAACGTTTAAATTAAAATTATTTTTCGAGAAGAAGGTTTAAGGCTAGAAAAACACATAATTAACAAGACATTGCCTGATGCAAACTTCGACGTTAATATACCGTTTGGAAGAAATACGCTGACAGCGATATTTTCGTCATTTAATTTTTGAACAGCGGTTTTTAGAATCGGTCAAGCTTAGAAAAAGAGTGTTCGTTATGTTTAAAAGTTGTATGCGAAAACATTTTCAACACTTGGCCTTCAAAAACTGTTTTTGTTCTCTCAAATTGACGGGGAATTCTTGCATTCGATTCGTTCTTATCACAATAAGATCTGTTCTAATTTTCAGCTGTGTTGAATTTTTTTTCAATCTGTATATCCTAATTTTTTTTATTAAGGATTTAAGAAAACCATCAGTCTATTTTTACAAAAATTCTAAAAAAAATAACTTCAAAAGGACGATTTTTTGAACATCTCATTAACGAAAGTCAAGCAACATAACCAGTGCTCTGTAAAAAAAACTACCTAAACTCCTACACACTTCATTCAGACTTCTAATACATTGCTCGATTTGTTTTTCGTTATTGATCCTAAAAATTTCTTATTTTACGATTAGTTATCCGCTCCGATGTTTCCGCGACATGATCTAATTTTCGCAACTTTTAACATGACACCCAGTTTGCCTCAATCGTTTTCTTTTAGAGATTACAGAAATATTAATGCGAGATTCCTAGAGGAAGATATACAACAAGTTGACTGGCAGCAAGTTCACTTCATGTCGGATCCAGAAAGGCAAGTTAAGTTTCTCCAAAGTCATATTGTTAATCTTTTTAACAACCATGTACCTGTTAAGACAACACGAAGCAAATTTAAGGCAAATGAATGGTTTACCAGAAAAATAATATAACTTATGAACAGGCGCGATGCAGAGTATAAAAGGTGGAAACGGTTTAGACTTCCTGAAATATTTGAGTCTTTCAAAAAATTACGCAAAGAAATTCGCGCGAAGGTTTATCAAGCCAAGTGTTCTTATTATACTGAAAGACTAAGTAAGAATCTAAATTCAAGCACACTCTGGAAAAAACTTAAAATACATATATAGGTTTTGGTCGCAAACGAGATCCAACCCCAGTTGGTATTGATCCCGATCAACTAAATAATTATTTTGTTACTTTTGATAACTCTTTTCCCAACACTACACCTTTACTGGATGAGAACCTAGGCTACTCAAATTCTGCCGAATTGCGGTTTGCATGTGTCAACCAAATGGATGTATTGAGTACAATCTTAAAAATCAAATCAAAGGCAGTAGGAAAGGAATAGATGAAATTGATCCCGTCTTTGTCAAAGCCATTCTCCCTCACATACTACCACTTCTAACCCACGTGTATAATACAATAATAACAACATCGATTTTTCCCTCAGCATGGAAATGCGCAAAAATAATCCCTATCTTAAAAAAGGGATCCACACAAACTCCTCCTGAATATAGACCTATTTCGATTCTACTTTTCTTGTTCAAAGTCCTAGAAAAAGTTGTACAACAGAAAATAATCTGCTACCTACAAAGATCTGATTTCATTTGTGGAAATCAATCCGGCTTTCGCAAGAATCACAGTTGCATTACAGCTCTTTGGAAAGTAACAGATGATATTCGTATTGCAATTGATAATGATTTTGTTACATTCCTTACCTTATTAGACTTCTCCAAAGCCTTTGATATATGGTAAGCCACAGCCTACTCCTCCAAAACCTAAAGACACTTTGTGACTTTACAAATTCTGCACACAACTTTATTAAATCTTATTTGTTGGGAAGAAAGCAGCTCGTTCAGGTTCAAAACAAAAAATCCAATTTTCTTTGTACTTCAGTAAGAGTTCCGAAAGGATCAATTTTAAGTCCCCTTTTATTCTCAATTTTCATAAATTATATTCCTCAAATCCTGAAACACACATCATTACAGATGTACTATGATGATGTTCAACTTTATACGAGTATAAGTAGTAAAATCTGAATGTGAGAAGATACTGTGTATCGATTTAACGAGGATTTAAAATCGATCACCACTTGGGCGGAGAAAAATGTGTGAGACTCAATCCAATCAAGTCAAACTGTTTAGTGATCTACAAATCTGAGCTTGACCTAACTAGTTTTCCTCTAGTGCACCTTGGCGATTCGATTCTTAAGTATATCGAAAAAAGCCACAGAACTCTTACATGGAACGTACACATTCAATCGGTAGTTAGCAAAGTATACGGTTGTTTGAGAAATCTCTCAATGACAAGGTTGATGTTAGCAAAATCCTGTATTTTTCCTATACTATAACATATGCGTGCCAAATTTGTATAGCACATAACGCCGACTGCAAAAGAAAACTTGAAGTAGAATTCAACAATACAGCTCGTTATGTGTTTGATCTGAAGCGACATGACCACGTTTCACCATATGTAAAAAAGATACTCGGATGCACGTTAAATTGCTACCTTGAATTTTGTTCTTTAATTTTTCTAAATAAAATCGTGAAAAGCACACCAACCAACGTATTTGTTTGAAAAAATTAATTTTACATCCTCGTTTAACATGTCAAACCTCTGAGCGTCAGTTTTTCGTTCAAACCACTCGCTTTTGGAACTCGTTGCACTTGAGGATCATCAGGAGGATGTGCTCCGACAAAAAATTTGATGAGATTTTATTCAAATATTTGACTGAAAATTTAAAATAATAATCTTTGAAAATAATTCTGTTTTGAGTCCAACTTCAGACATACTGTAAAATACAGAGATTTTTTTTCAGCCGGACTACACGAATGTGGAATGCTCTACCTAGCTGTATTTCTCTCCCCTTGTAATATTCGAAAATTTAAAACTAATGTTCATCGGTACCTCCTTTTAGACCCTCCCTTGTTTTCTTAACGCTCTTACTGAAGTTATCATTTTAACGGTAGTAATAACCCCTTTTGTGTGCGTTAATTATAAAAAAAAGTAACTCAATGGACGAGTTTAGCCTTCTACTTTCAATTCCTTTGCCAAAAACGTAAGCGAAAAACTACTGTAAATAATGCACTCAAAGTCTCATACCCAGACCGGTCCCGACTAATACTTTGAAGGAAAACATTTCCATCGATTAAGATCACCACAAATTTCGGCTAAAATGGTTACAAGACTAATTTACGTCAATGGAAAAATAGGAAAACACATCGCAAAGTGATATTTCGTTTGTTCTTCCAGACACTTTATGGTGGAGGTTACTAAATTTATGTTGAGCATGAGGTTGTGTCTGAATTCTCTTACATTCATCTTACATTTTGGAGTCGCAACCGGACTAGATGAAAGTAGTTGTGATAAAATTAAGTTCTTCGAAACTGTGTCATAACTGTGTTCGAAACCACATTTTTCATAACGAGTCGAATCTTTTCTACTTGAAAGTTCTATTTCTTTGTGACTTGGTTGCAAGTTGCTCGGCTGAAATTTGTTCTTTTCTCAAGTCTCCACAAATTTTACTGAGTTAGCAGATGTCATTTAAAATAAATATTCAGTTTTCCCAGGATTCTTAGTGCTCCGTTTAAAACATACTAAAAAAAAACCTTTCAAGTTAAAATAGAGGACTCAATTCCATGTGAGAATAATATAGTGTTAAGTTAAAAAAAAAAAACTTAATTCCCCCAAACACCTGTGGAAGATCGTTTGATAAGTCTAAAATGAATGAATTAACAAAGCAAACAAATGAACGAAGTACTCGTACGAAAATCATCTACGAGATGTTAAATGGGTTTGATTTAGACAGTTTTGCAATGCCAAGTCAACATCCAACAACATATGTTTGCAAGCTTTGATAGATTTTGTGGGAGGCATCATTATTCAGAGGTCTCGCTGTGTCTCTGATAGAAGTCTAACCTTCTCAAACCTATTTGTACTCACTGTTTTATCTGGGGTTACTTTGACTTAAACACAAAAAAAGACTAACAACAAAGACGTACAAAAATATGATGATGATGATGATGATGGCAGAGGAGGATAAGAAAATTTGAAAGGTGGTGATTTTTGATTAGGCGTTGAACACATCGATGCTGTTGCTGCTGCTGATGATGATGATAATAATTGTGATGCAATCACATTTTAAGGTGTGTGCATCACCTTAAAGCATTGTTTGTTTTGTGAGAATAATTTTAATCGAAGTTTTGAGATTTTTTTTTCACTCTTAAATGCGATTTTATCTCAGGATGTTTACATAATTAGTTTTTTCTGCAAAAAACATGTATTTAACATATTTAATAAGAAAAACATGTTCAAATTAATTTTAAGTTGTTGGTTGACAAACACGATATTTATTGCATATTGATACAATCTGTTCATCTGAAACATGGTAGCTAATGAGCTTTTATTTGTATTGGTTTTTCTTTTATCTAACTAACCTAACATAATGATGATGAAGAAGTTTAAAAAAAGTATTAAAATCTCCGTCAGCTCCACAGTGGTGCACGTTACAGAAGAATGTGGACAAAATTTAGAAAACAATTTAAACACTGAACGAATTTTAATAAAATTTCCAGGCATAATGATGATGCATTGAAGAAACCTGACACCTTTAAGTGTACGGTATGTGCATCACAGGCCACTTTGTGTGGAATGACTTCTTTATTAGACGTCGCCATAGATTCTGCTAAGTCCTTAGGTTTCCTTCGACGATGCAAAAAATTTGTCAACCTTTCTGATCTGGTCATAATTTATAAAGGATATATTCGTTAAAAGCACAAGTCCCATATTCAGGCCAGTGCTACAATAACCCAGTCGAGTCTCTTGAATATAATCCAAAAAAAGACCTTTAAAAATGATCGGTGATAGAACATTTGCATCGCCCGAGCACTACCGCATTTTTACTTGCGACTTATACATAGGTAGGTGTTCAAAGTTAACAGTTTGGTCGGTCTGTCTATCATTTCGACTACAGCCTTAACGGCTCGGCTGATTTTCTTTAAACTTGGTAGATAGTATTCTTAATTTTTTCCTCCCACAAGTTTTTTTTTTAAGACCAAAAATAACGGTACATGCCTTACGAATTTTTTCAAAATTTTATAAATATTTTTTTTTCTCAAAAACTGTCCCACAGAATTTTTTAAAAGAAAATTGAAATAATTTTCATTTCTCTATCGAAAATTGAAAAATTTCATTTAGTAAAACTAGGTAATGGTTGAAAAAAAGTTTCCAAAAAATTGTTATTTTTGGTAGCCCCCCTGGGTCCATTTTTTTGTTTTTGATTTTCTCCAAAACGGTACAACCGATTTTGATCATTTTTTTATGCGCTAAAGGTCCTCCAAAGTTTGAATATTATTACATATTCAAATTTTCAATTTTACATATTCAAACTTAAAGTTGGCGTACCAAAATTTTTTCTTAATAATGTTTTAAAAACTGTACATAAAATCTTATTTTTTAAGGAACCACTACAACGACTTATAATGTTTGTTCTTGCATAAATTCATATTTGCATAGCATTCTGTTTTTATCTCTTACTATTAAAAAAATTTAAAAAATTCATTTTATCCTTATGAACAGTTTTCTTTAATAACATTCGTTTTTAAAATTCCTAGTCTATTACATAGAAGCAAGTTCGTGCGACTCAGTCGTGCATTTTATTTTTTGATTTTCTCAAAAACGCTACAACCGAAAGTTTGACTATTATTGTGAATTCGAATTTTCCAGACATTTTTTTTTGTATTCTAAAAAAAAATATTTTTTTTTCAAAACTCATAATAATAAAACTATAAGCTACAAGATGTGAAAAAAAAAGTTTTTCTTACCTAAAAATAAAAAATTGTTTTCGAAAATCATATTTTCCTCAAAAAACGGCTTCGAGAATTTTTTTTTATTTTTATTAATTCTTACGATTTATAATTTAATAAAAAAATTAAATTAAGATATTACTGACTGTACTTACCAAAGAACTACTTTTCGATTTTTTTAATTTCTCATTATCGGCATAATAGATATTAGTGACATTTCTTATAGAGAAGCTTCTAGGGAGGGAAGAGAAGATAGTTTGAATGGATATGAGAGACTGGAAATGGAAAGCAGAAAAGAGCAGGAGAAGGAAAGACGAGACCTAATCAAAGAATCCAGGTATAACATGTGGTATAAAGAAGTGATGACGGAGGGAATACCGAAATATTTGACACAGGGATGGAATACAGAAAGGACAAGGAGAATAGCAAGAGTAAGGCTAGGAAATGAGGTGAGAGAAAGGTGGTACTGGAGGCGAGAAGAAGAGAGGGTGTGCAGGGTATGTGAGGGTGAACAAGAGTCGTGGGAACATTTAATAGAAAGATGCAGGTCAGGCGGAGATGAAGGGAAATCAATAGGGGACAAAATGAGGGAAATAATGGACGAAACAGGGAGGGGCGAAGAATGGATAAAGGAGCTAGAGAAGGTGAGAAAAGGTAAGAGAGAGAATGAACAAGAGGAGGGAGAGTAGAGAGAGGAGGGAGAGTAGAGAGAGTAAGGAGGCGGACAGCTTGTAACCCTTAGGGGAAACAATACAATTAAATACAATATAGAGAAGCTTCTAAAAAGTTGAAAAAATATTGCATTTCAAAACTTGAAAATTATTAAATATTTTTTGAATTTTCGAAAGAAAAAATAATCAAAATTATTTTTTAAGAAACCTCTACAACGACTTAAAATTTTTGTTCTTGCATAAACTAATATTTGCTGAAATCACATCGCATCCTGTTTTTAGCTCCAGCTACTAACGGAGTTTGTTTAAATCATTTAGAAAATGAATTTAATGCTTATGAACAGTTTTTCTCTAATAGCATTCATTTTTGAAATTCTTAGCCTTTTACATAAGAGCAAGTTTGTGCGACACGGTCGTGCATTTCTTTTTATATAATAGTTAAAAAGCCAGCTACATTTATCGCCTACACAATTCAACCGTAATTTTCGCACTTTAGGGAATGCCTATGAGCTTAATTACTGTTAAGGTCAGAGGTTCTTCCCTAAGCCACACTTCAAGAATGTGGATTGCCTTACCTGGTTTTGTATTTACCGCACATTGTGAAAAAACCTTTGAAAATATTTGTGTCCCTTGAACACTATCAAAATCTGTCCTGTTCTTTATTTTATCGGTACTTCTACAAAAAATGTCTGAGTGCATTATCGGGCTGGATTTCTTCTCTTTCTTTAGCCGTACTACACGAATCTAGAACGCATTGCAAAGGTCTGCATTTCCCCCCTTCCGATCTATGAATGGTCTCTGCCTAAGTCACGGCAGCTTTCCATCCTCTGCAATCCAGAGCACGCTGCTTGCAGGCATCTATACCAAGCGCTCTGGCATCGGCGATGGCCTGGTCTTTTAACCGGAAGTTCGATCTGGGGGCTTGCTCTCTTAGCTGGAGGATTGCTGTCCATTCGCTCAATGTGGCCAAGCCAATTTAAACGACGTGCCTTGGCCTTCTGGACTACATCCACATCTTGGTACAGCGATAGGGTTCGCTGCTATATCTTCTCGTCCATTTGCCCTCTTTCGAAAGAGCCCAGTATCATTTGTCCCTTTCTGCTTATAGTCCAACAGTCGGTGTCGTAAAGTAGAACTGGTAATATAAGGGTTTTGTAGAACGTGCACTTCGTCTTAAGAGTGAGGAGTTTTGAACTCATTTATTTTGCCAAGTCAAGGTACGAGTAGCATCGGTTTCCTAAGGTATTTTTTCGTTGGATCTCGACTAATGTGTCGTTCGTGAAGTTTATACTTACTTCGATTTAGATGAACTCTTTAACTACCTCGAAGTTCTTGCTATCAATAGTGACGTTTTGCACTAAACGGTGCACAGAAGTTAGCTTGTTGATAGGCTATACTGGGTCGTGTGCTCATTTACTTCAAGATCAACACGTCTCTCTGATCTTCAACTGCCATGAACGACTCTATTACCGAACGTTGGGAACGGCCGATGATGTTGATATCGTCCGCATTCCCAACAGTTGGACAGACTTGTTGAAAATAGTGCCCTCCGTGGTAACGCCTGCCCTGAGAACCATCTTCTCTAGAACAAGATTGATGAAATGACATGATAGCGCATCACCTTGCCGGAACCCTGTGCATGTTTGCAATAGTTCAAAAGAGTTTCTCTCCAGTTGCACATTGCACCGCTTAGTTTCCAAGGTCAAGCGACACAATTTGACCAGTTTTTCCAGGAACCCGAGTTCGGCCATCACCATATAGAGCTCCCGACGATGAATGCTTTTATATGCGGCTTTGAAATCGATAAATAGATGGTGAGTCTTGACCTGAAATTCGTTGGTCTTTTCCAGGATTTGCCTCAATGTGAATATTTGGTCTATGGTCGATCTGCGGGCCGAAAGTTACACTGATACCTACCGACTGAATTATTACATAACGGCTTAAGACGTTTTCATAGCACGTTGGATATGATCTTATATGCGACGTTACGTATTGGTGATCGGGCAATTGGAGTCGATGGTTCAGTCATCGGGCATACTCCCTTCCACCCATATCTGGTTGATGGTTTGATGTATGAAGCCTACCAAAACATCATCTCCGTAATTGAAGAGCTCTGCAGTTGAGCCATCAGATCCTGCGGCCTTGTTGTTCTTAAGCTTCTTTATAGCTAAGCCTACCTCTTCTATGATAGTTGGTGAAACTGGTTCTTCATTGATTGGAAGCGGGTTGTCTTCTTGCTCTATTGAGTGCACAGCTGTTGGAAGTGCTGCTTCAAAGCTTACACAATTCCTTGTCCTTCGTTATTACTAAAATCCTGCGTTCCGGTCATAAAACCAGCAGCTTGTTGCTTGGCTTAATTATAAAATTCCGTAAGATCTGTAAAATGTCATCTGAAAAATAGAACTATGTATTTACTGTTACAAAACCGGTTGGACAAAAAATTATTTCATCATTTGCAAAATGAAGATTACCTTTAAAACTCATCTTCTATACCGAAGCAACAAAACTATACTTTCCTTTTAGTTTGCGATTGAAATAATTGGCTCCAATCAAGCAAAGCATTTAACCCAATTCCAATCCCCCTTTACCAATGAAATTCTCAATTTAACCTTAACCGCAATACCTGGCCCTCGTTTGACTCCTCTGCCCAAAAAAACCAATGAAACAGATCATGACCCTTTATTCAGTATACTCGTATAGCAGAAACCAACTACATTTTCAATTTCCTCATCATCCAACCAAAAAAAAAAAAAAATCCAAAACCGTCGAGCTTGCTCTCGAACATCGAAACAAGCGTTCACTTTCAAAATGCATGACTAAACAGAAGTAAGTGAAGTCGTCGTTCGGATGTTTGGCTGCTAATGGAGACTTCGGGAGGAGGGCAATTTATTTGATTTCGCCCAATTTAGGAATAAGCACGGAAGTGTGGTGTCACAATTTAACATCATGATGATGATGATGCCGTGTCATCGTCACAGTTATCAGCACTCTCGAAGCCTGGATGCCTTCTGAATATTGTCTTGACTTAACCCAAATTGTTCGTTCGGAGTATTTGTTTTACGATGGGGAAATGAGTTTTAATCTCATTCTTCCTTTCACCGATTCGACTCGAATGGAGTCGATTGATGTAGTTTAATTTCCTACCATTTTATAAAAGTCCAATTAAATTCAATGAATTTAGATTATATGTCAACTTATTTCATTTTAATGTCTCATCAGTGGATTTTAATTGCTTGGCGTTCTGCTTGTGGTGTCAGGCAGAATGAATGAAATTCAAGAACTCCTCTTTAATGGAGGAATATAAAAAAAAAAAAACACGGAGTTGAAGTGCAATCGTGTGCCGCGAAGTGTGATCTCAAGATTCCAGTCACTTAAGCAGACACACATGAAAAAATTCTTATTATTTATGTTTTATTTGTTTTTGTATATTTTATGCAACTAATTACACGAAACTAATGGTTTTATTTTGTCTTCCTTTCTTTCCAGGTACGTAGATTCAGAAAAAATGATGCTTTAATTAAGAGTCGGTAAAGTACATAAAGAAAAATATTATTTGATTATGAAAATGCAAGAATTTTGAATTCAGTGATTTTTGAAAAAATATTAAGTCTTATAGTTTTCGTCCTATAAATACATAATGTTTATCCTCAAGTGGGCTTTAGGTCAATATTTTGTTTTGTTTTTTATGTTGTGACGTTTCGGATGTGGTTACACCCTTCTTCAGACCTATTTATTAATTGAAAAATAATTTAAAACATATATACATATATATTAAATACATCAAAATTCTAAAAGAGTATACTTACAACTTTAAAAATACAAATATTTTTTTATTTGTTTGTTCTTTTTGGTTTCCGTATTTTTTTAAAAAAGTTTAAAAGACGTTTTAAATCTTTTACTTTTTGTTTTATATGTATATTTTATCTCTTTTGTTTTTATTTTTTAATTTGTTTGAAAATTTATTTGATGTTTTTAATTATCTGAATTTTCAAATTCAAATAATTTATTTTGAAAATAAATTCAAATATTTGTATGTATATATGTATAATATATTTAATCGTTGAGTTTTGTTTACGTAGATATGGTTTGATAATTAATAAACTGACCATAAATATTACTAAGTCTATCACAATCTGAACGTCTATTAATACTATTTTCGGTGTTTCTAATATGTAACATTTCTAATAACATTCTTTTATTGTAATTCTGTTCTGATTGTAAAATTGTTATATTTTTGAAGTCAGGACGATGATTTTCTTCTATGCAATGGAGAGCTAGTGCAGTCTTTTGTGTATTACCACTATTTATATCAGATTTATGACCTGATATAAATATATAATATATAAATACGCTCACTTTAGTTTGACACATTTATATATATAAAAAAAAAAGTGTGAGTCTTATTCGTTAACTAGGGTTCTTCCAAAAGGGCTTAACTCTACCCTTAATATGACTAGGAGGAAAAAAGAGAGTCCGACAAGGTATTCCACATTCGTGAAGTACGGCTAAATAACGAATCTCTGTGTTTGAAAGTACGTTCGATTTTGTTTTGGTAAACTGATAGGCATTCCTGAAGTGTGAGAATTCCAGTTGAATTATTTAAGGGGAGGAATGCAACTGGCAATTACACTAGAAATCTGGTTGTAAAAACATTTGTAGAATATTGGTATTCATGAAACTTGCTCGGTGCTCAAGAGATGTAAAGGTTTCAGCTATAGTTCTATCACTTATTATTCGCATAGCTCTATTTTGAATTCTATCAGAAAAACTTAAGTGTATTACAGGATATAGGAGCATAACACACTTAAGTTTAAAGCCCATATATGGGAGTTGTAATTAAGCTTTGGATCAATGAAGGTTTTATAGATTACAGCCATAGAAGAGAGGGTGGAAAGTGTCTTGCATCTTCGGAAAAAACTTAAACATTTAGCTGTGTTTCTTACAACTTCGAATATGTAGTTATTCCATAAGTGGTTTGAGATACACATACTGAGAACTGAAAGCTCTTTAGTGTCTACTATGCAAGGATGTAGGTTCCGCTCTGACCACAGGAGACAGCATTGAGTTTTTGAAGTTTTACATTTTACACGTTTTTTGTTTCCCTATTAGATAATGCTGTCATGATCAGAATTAAATGAGTATGTCGTACGTTGCGTTGAAGTCCATCAACACATGAAAAAGAAGAAGATAAATCTTAAAACGAATACGAAAAGTTCAGAGCACTTAATGGAGTCAAATTTTCAGATACAAGATCATTGATAAACAACACAAGAGAGTCGGAGACAAAACGGAACCCTGAGGTGCACCAGCATTTATTTTATGACTATCATACTTGAAACCATCTAAAACAATTTGTATTGAGCAGTCCGAATGGTAATTTGTAATCCAACGAAGAATACATTCATTTGTACCAATTGCACGCATTTTCGATAAGATCTAATCTAATAAATCTAATCTATTAAATGAAATTCAGGTCTTTTTCAGCATTTATTTTCTTCTAGGAATACATTAAGAGTATTCATGAAACGATATAATTTTCCGCTTTGAAGAAAGATATAACTTTCCGCAACATGTTTTCATGAACACCTCCTAAAAAATACTTGCTTAAATGTGGGAAATTGTAAAATGTCAAATTAAAAGTCAGAATCCATATTTTTTAGTTTGTCATGTTTATTTCTTCACTTTCCGCATCAAGTTTGTGACATAAGTTATCAGATCTGCAGAAAGTATTTCCCATACAAATTTTGACAGCTCGTTTCTGCGGAGATAAAATTATCTGGTTTCCGAGGTTTTCCGCGTTTACATGAATACCCTTATTATATATCGATACATAAAAACAATGTTGTCTTGTGCAGGGGCGTCTTTAGAATTTTGGGGGCCCTGGGCCCAGTAGGATTTGGGGGCCAAAAAGAGTATAATATTTTTTTTTAATTTTTTAGGTAAAAAAAATCTTTTCAAAATAAATTTGTTTTTCAAAAATATTTTTACTTTTTATAAAGAACTAAAAAAAACAAAACAGATATTTTTTTTATAATTTTATAATTTTTTAATAACCTTTAATAGTTGAACATTTTTTTTTGTTTATTTTTGATAATTTTTATAGTTTTTTTTGGTTGATTTCTAATGTTTTTATATTTTTTTTCTTAAGATTTCTTGTAAGTTTATTTCTTTTTTTTTTGTTTTGGTTTTCTGTTAGATAAGTTTGTAAGTTTATACAATAAAATATTATTGAAGGCATACTTTTCTGACTTTGTCAGTAGCAAAATCATGAATTAAGTCATCAAATTCAATTTCCTGCAGCAATTCATTTTCAATTGATAAAATTGACAAGCTGTTTAGTCTTTCTTGTAGAATTGTGCTTCGAAGTTAATTTTTTATTCGGTTTAATTTCAACGCTCTCCATTGCAGTTTGAAACCATCATAGATAAAGAAAATTCTGCAGCCAGTTTCTACATTTGGAAATGTGTTCTCAATTTCATCCACTGTAATTAGACTGTACAATTTTGGAATTGTATAAGGTCTTCATTTACATCTTTATTGAATTCTTTTAAATACTGTACGAGGAGCAGGCATTCTATCTTAAGTTTTTCTGCATTAACATCTCTATGGTATGGTAAAATTGTTCGCAAGAATTTTGCAACTCCACTGAAGTCAAATGTTGCAATCGACGAAAAAAGCCAAACAATGCATTAATTTCTTGGTAGGTAGCAGTTGGATCGTATTTTTAATTGCAAAGTGATATTGTCAATAATTGGGAAAAAAGTTGATATTTTAAACTTTTCTTTCCCAATTAGCTGGACGGATAGTGCAGGACCATCAACATATTATGTGGCACGCGAACTTCGTACTATTTTTCGTTGCATTAAGTCTTTATAATTAGCATCCGGATTCTGAATTTTGGAACACGCTTCAAATTTATCAAAATTCTCCCTTAGATCATTTATGAAAGAATATAGTGAACAGAGCAAATTGGCAGCAACGTCAATCGTTATTGTTTTTTTTTGAAGGCTCTTGCTGGTTTTATGAATTCTTTCTAATATTGTGCCCCAAATTTCTGTTAAAATAAGAAATTCTAGTTTTGACATTTTCTTAGACAGGCTTAGCGCTTCGCTTTTTGTTTCTCGAGCTTGCTCTGGATCTCTAGAGATAGATGTCAGGGCTTCAGTAATTTGTTTGTAACCACGATGGGGCGCGTTAACTGCATCAGCTCGTGCAGACCGTCTTGTTTCAGAAAGAATTTTAAGAACTCTATGTCAACCTAAACATTCATTCAATTTATTCCAGCGATGGGTAGAAGCAGACAAAAAATTGTATATTTTTTTAACCACTTGAAAGAAACTTGTTGCCTCCTGTACCCAACCAGCTGCATGAAGGCCTACTAAGTTAAGAGAATGTGCTGCACATGGTACAAAGGTAGCAAAATCGCATTTCTCCTTTAATCTTGCTTGCAAACCCGAATATTTTCCCGACATATTTGACGCATTATCATAGCTTTGTCCTCTACAATCCTCTATTGGAATATCATGATTTTCCAAAAATGTCAAGATTGTGTCAGCCAAATATTCAGATTTATGTATATACTCTTGAATAGGTATGAATTTTAAGAACCTTTCTATGGGAACACAATTTTTAAGATACCGAATTACAAAAGTCAACTGGTCGATATGAGAAAGGCCGGGTGTACCATCAACGCTTATGGAAAAATATTTTGCCGATCTAATTTCACCTAAAATTTTCATTAGGACTTGTTTTCCCATTATATCAATGAACTCGTTGCAAATATTTGCTGTTAAATAGGAAGTGTATCCCCTTCCTGAGTTCCCACATTTTTTAAATGATCTGCGAGGAATGAATCAAATTCACCTAGAAGTTCCAGGCATCCCAATTAATTTCCATTGTTGGGTGCCCCAATGGTTTCGTTCTTACCACGAAATGGAAGCCCTCTTGATGCCAAAAATTTAATAACTGCAACAATTCTTTTGAGAACATTTTTCCACCTGCGTGTGCAGGTGTATGATGAAATTAGATTCATATTGCCAGAAGATTAAGATGTTGAGGAAGAGAATTTCAAAAGATAAGACGGTTATAAAATCGACTTATATGGACCAGGGCCGGATTAAAGATAATGGGGGCCCGGGGCTATTTTAAATTTGAGGCCCCCTAAAAAGATATAAAACCCAAGCAAGCCAACCCCTCATAACCCAGAGCGTCCTAAGCCCCAAGCGAGCCAACCCTCAATAACCCGGGGCGCTAGGAGTCCATGCTCTCAGATGCGATGCGTCGAGGAGTTGACGTATCGAAAATCCAAGAAGCTATCCCCCAAGTGCTCCACCCCCGATAAAATTAAGAATTTTTGATACTCGGGGCTAATTACTTATCAGGTACTCCTTTTTGTAACGTTTTTGAAAAATTAAATGTGTTCATTTCGCAATCGCCAATAAATAATCGTAAACCCACATAACCCAATTCGTATTTGATCCAAAAACCATGAACTCAAAACCGTCACACCCTTTTCTTTTTGATTATTCAAAACTCTAAAAATTGAAAGTAAAAAATTATGTAGTAATTAGGATTTATTAGATTGAATGAGTAAGTATACATTATAAATAATAATTATTAAACAAATTTTTTTTTCTCAATTTCATTTTTACAAAATCTTGAATCAAATCATTAAACTCAATCGATCTTAATAATTCGGATTCAATTGCTAAACGAGTTAAAGTGTTAAAGATGTTAATCTTTCATCCAACATCGAAGATCGGTACATATTTTGTATTCTTTTAAGAACTGAGAAAGGTCTTTCTGCTTCACAATTAGCTATTGGTATTGTAACGAATATTCAAGGGCTATTTATGAACATTTGGAAAAACGTCAACCAATTGTTTTTCAACGATCCAGTTAAGAATTTTAAAATGTGAAATAAGTTCACTTTTTTCTTTTTGAACTTGAGAAGAAAACACTTGCGGCTGCTATTTCATTATTCGAATAAGCTGCTCTAGTTCTTAAGTTAATTCAATTTCTAAATCTTTACGATTTTTTATGATAAATTTTGACTAAATTTTTTGCTTTTATTTTTACTTCATTTTCACTCATAGTTAAAATATTGCAAAAAATCCGAAGATCTCAGTGATGTAAGCGAAAGCTTCAATCCTCTTGCCCATTTCTGTGAGTAAATAAAAAGTGCCAATTCTAAACTTATCAGATTCATAGAACGTTTCTTTTTCTTTTTCTCCGTCGTTCAATATTTTTGGAATTTTTCTTTTATTGAAATCAGAATATTCCTGATTAACTTCTTTGCTCAAGGCTTTCGATTCTATTTCAATTTTTGAAAAATTATCTCGTGTATTCAATTATTCAATCAAAGATAACATCATGTTTTTAGCTACGTTTAAATCTAGTTCCACTTTTTGAAAATACGAATTGGTGGCGTCAAATCTATCTAAAATTTCTTTCCAGAATACCGCCATAAAGGCATTTTCAAGTTTAATAATTTTCGATTTTAAAGATGAAGCTTCATGCCGAGTATCTAATTTTTGAGTTTGATCATCAGTTAAGCACCTTAACGCATTAAAAATACCATGAAATCCAGAGTATTTTCCTGACATGTTACTGGCATTATTCTTCTGCGGCAAAATTTGTATCGCCATTTTTCGCTTGTTAAACTCGGAACGGACTCGTGGAAATTAACAATTCTAAATTTTACCACACTATAGTAATGAAATGTACTCTTACGCTCAATTCGCACATCTCTATTAATCAAGTATAAATAAGGGACTCGAGATAATTAGTCCAGCATAATTCCACACTTCGCAAAAAAAGATACGAGGTAGGCTTCAGCCATGCACTGAGCGACGAGCGACTGAGCGATTGAGCGACGCTCGCTGCATGGTAGATTCTACAGTTTGAATATCGCGGTTTTACGGTTTAAATTTCTTAATGGGATGGGGCCCTCGTTTCCGCGGGGCCCGGGGCTTCAGTCCCCCCTAGCCCCCCTATTAATCCGGGCCTGATATGGACCCTTCGCCACTTGTAGGTATACTCACGTTGAATTTTGGTATTGGAACGGAGAGTACAATGAAACTTGTTTTTCTGTTACTGTCTATTAACCTTATTTCGTTTTGTTATATAATTCTTGTATAGATTAATTCATTTTGAGTTGGTGGAACTGGGGGCCAAATAATTGCGGGGCCCTGGGCCCTGGCCCACCGGGCCCATGCCTAAAGACGCCACTGGTCTTGTGCTCGTTAAACTCGCGAACAGATGGGTCAAATGTTTCCATTGCTTAAAAATTGCTTTGCATCTTTGGCAAGCTTGTCACATTAATCAAAAAAAAATAAAGTGGTATTCGTCAGGCCGGGCCGTACCAAACCGATATTTTTTTTAGAATACCATAAATCTTGTTTTTTGTTCTTGTTTCAAAAAAAAATCTTAAAAAGCAAGTTAACAATTGAAACGATGCATTTCTAGTTGCTTAAAATAAGTTTTAAATTCAAATATTCAGATTTTCAAACGTTTTTTAGTAATCAAAAAATTTTTACCTAATGCTTTTTAAGAAATTCGGTAAAACTATCGATAGTGTTTTCCCAAAACTATCGATACTATTAGAAAGTGAAACTATCGATGTTTAACCAACGCTACTACGGTCATTAAGAAGCTGCAAGATATTAGTCCCTGTTTTTGATCCACTCGGAAAGGTTCCAGTAGAATAGAACAGATGGAAAAGCTAAGACAATGGTTTTGCCAGCATTACATATTACACTAATCCGTAGATAAATCTACGAAATAGAGATACTGAAAGCACTGGCAACTGAGGCCATCGGCTTAGACAATACAACAGAGAGAGACACACAGAAAGAAAGAACAACAGAAGACACACATGTCAATAGCATATGGTTGATATTTGAACGGTCCTCCATCCAAGTACTAACCACGCACAATGATGCTTGATTTCGTTGATCGATGGGAAGTTATGCTTTCATCAAAGCCAATGCCGTTGACAATTGCCAGCATTAAAAAAAACCTCTTCAGAATAATGAGAGCGATATTATCCGGGTCAGCGGATTTGTGTACATCGCGTTCCTTCAGTCCTCTTGAAACTGATCCATTGCGAAAGAAAATTTGTCCTATATGACACTTTCTGGCAGCGTCGAATTAATATCAAACTGTGCTGCAAGCAAATTCTCTTTTGCCTGTTAACTAAGAAAAAGAATTGTCATTAAATATGAGCTTTGAAACTGAAGACGAAGTAGTATTTTGTAAATTAAATTTGTAATCATATCTTTACTTGGGTTCACGTCAGTACCTAGAAAACATAATAACCAGTTATAGTTTACCAGTAGGCTGGAAGGACGATTATGGTGACTGTATAGATAGGCGAAGGACGCGAAATTTTCCTTAAACAGAAGTCCCATTTTCATAAAACAATTAAATAATTTGCGCATTTTGTTGAACGCCTTAACTCTTTATTACTGAGGGGTCATTCCGTAATTTTCTAAACGATAATCGTCAAAACGATAATCGTCGACGATATCGTCCATGATTTGCTTCACGTAACACGACTACTATCGTCTCGTCAATCGATCACAGTTTTAGAGATTTGTATGCATTTCAGAAACTCTCAAACTGTAGCCAATCTGTCAATTCAATAGAAAACAATACAAAATGTCAATTTACTGTGGAAACTCAATCACTCAACTACAGTCACCTACAAAATTCAAAATTAATTCAAGACGATACCTATTTAGCTATCGTCCAAACGCTATCGACTTACGTGAATCAAAACAAGGCAACGCTATCGCTCAAACGATATCGTCTGACGATAATCGAGTTACGGAATGACCCCCCTGATTTGACAAGACAGACTCTATCACCTGTCAAAGTTCGGAAATCCCCATTGTGAAACCCTTTAGTTGTTCAGAGAATTGACAAATATGTATTCGTTGCTACACTTTTTGAGTTTCAGTTAACCGATTTTTATAAGCGTATCCCTAAATATCGAATCTTACTTGCATTTCCTTTTATAAAATCAATTGTATGATTGTATTGACCACCAAATTTTGATTTATAAATAAAATTTCTCAAGAGCTGAGCACAAATCCGTTTCTGTTCAACTGATCAAGGTACTTCAAGTCCATACATATATTAAAAGCTGCGGTGTTCCATAAGGATCTGTTCTGAGACCACTTCTTTTTTCATTTTTTTTAAACTAATTTCCTGAGATCGTTCTAAATTGTTCCATACACTTGTATGCAGATGACGTTTTAATATATAATATTCGTCAATAGGATCCGAAAGAAGTCTGCGTTATTAGAATTAATGAAGGTTTACTCAGCATTCAAAAATGAGCTAAGTCATTCTCCTTGATTTTGAGTGCAAGCGTTAACTAAATATGGCTTTCAATGTCAGTTTGCGCTTCAACAACGATAATCCAAGGTATGATAGTGTATCTAATTTAAATTTGTTGGTACAGAGACTGAGCTTGAACAAATACCTAAGGTTTCGTAACAGTATTAATCTTCACAACGTAAAAAATAATAAGTTTTCAGAGTATCAAAGAGAAATACTTCAATACTCAGTCACAAAGAGTTTTGCAATTGATTCACTGTTTTTTGTATCTGCTTTTTGATTGTGGAATAGTCTTCCCATAGAATAATAGAGCCAATTTTAGGAAGAAATTGTTTTTGTTCTTATTAATTAAAAATGTGTCTCATTTTTTGTTGTTATTTAACTTTAAATAAATTTAATCTCTTATGTTTTTATAAGCTTGTAGCTTAATTATTATAAAACAAATTGAAAATTTCAAGCACCTTGTAAAGGTGTCCAATTGAAACTTGACAACTTTCACTGATGTAAACGTACCCTTTCACCATGGTTAAATTCACGAATGAAGAACCTTTTAAAAATAATTATAATTTATTACATAAATTCCGAGTTGGTGACGGAAACTTGAAGAACGTTGTAGCCAATTTTCAATTGTGCTTCTCTTCCTAGTAGACGATCAAATCATAGTCTAGTAGACTCGTTTTCTCGTGCCAGCCTCCTTCGTAAGGATTAGAGATCTCTAAGACCACACTATGGTGAATTTTCTGAAAAAGATCTTGGCCTGCGACCTTATAAGACTATGTTAGCTCAAGAACTAAAGACACTCGATCACATGAAGTGACGTACGTTCTCAAATTCGGCTCTGTAAATCTTGAAAGACGATGAGCAATTTCATCGAAAAATAATTTTCAATGATGATAATCATTTTTTGGTTAAAACGGCTTGGTCAACAAAAATAATATGTGTGATTAAATTTGGTGCTGCAACAGCTTAGAAGAACCTAGAGACTTACAACTATGAACCTTTCCTGTGTGCTTGTTACCAGGAATGATGGCGACCTATAGTTTTCTGCCAATTCCGAATGGTTAATGAGCATAACTTTTCATGACAAGATAAACTCTTAAAAGATTTGACAATATCTCGCAAAAGGCAGTATAGCCCTGAAAAACTTTTTTGCAGCGGCTGAGAATCGAACCCAAGACCTTTTGTATGACACTCCAACGCTCTAACCATAATGCCAAGTGATGGTACTATGTGTTATTGGTCAAGTGAAAACCCTCTAGATCTTCAAAAAACACCACTTCATTCACAAATAATAACTTTATGGTGTGGTTTTCATGCGGCGAGTGTCATTGGACCGTATTTTTTTGTCACGTTATAGTCAATGAAGAGACATATTGCAACGTTATTTCTTTGGTTAATTGCATGAGCTAGACATTAATGATATGTGATTTCAACAAGACCGTGCCACGAGCCACACAGGTGGTTTGGCAAACGACTTATCGAAAACTCAATTCAAGAAATATTCCTGTCAATTGGCGGCCTAGATAGTGTGATTTAACATCTCCAGATTTTTGTATAGGGCTACGTTAAGTCATTGGTCTGTTGCAAGAAGCCATATTTTTAGGTTAGTTCAGAGTCAACAAAAAGACTCTTACAAGAAATATGTAATAAAATTTCCCTAATCATGTTAAATAATCTGACATTTGCATTTGGAACTCTTCTTTACATAAATTTTACACAAATAGTTGCCCCCAATTGAATATGTAACGAACTTCCTTTTTTTTTTTTAAAAAAAAAAGAGAAACCCAGACAGTGTAGACCCCAATACCAAGCAGCATCTATTTCATATTGTCCCATACGCAATTCCGCTTAAAGTTTATAATTAAATTTTTTCAAACAAATGCTATAAATCTCAATTTAAAAGGCCGACTGCGCCGCACCGCCATTGTGCGTCGATTCCGTTGACACATAAAGAAAAGACCTGTTTGTTTCGAAGCGAATTTGTCACATTCAAACAAGCATCAGATATCAGCAGGCGTGTCAAATGAGCAACAATTCTCTAACGTGCGTTTGGCAGAACGAGAGCGTCTTGTAAACAGGAAATTGCAATTTGACAAGTGCAGAAACGCAAATGCGAGTAACCCCGGCACACATGAGAATGGGGTTAATAGCACTCACACACCGTCCGTTGTTCATATTTTTGTTGAGTTCATTTGAGTGTGTGTGTTCCTAATCAAAATTAATACTGCAATCGGTCTATACAACACAGCTCAAAATCGTTAACTTAATTCTGTTTCCAAGTTACGATTCGAATTGTTTTCTCAAGCCCGCCCATATTAATTTGTGCGCCTGGGTGAGCTGCAGTATTACACTCGAACGCGAGAGGCTTGAAGTGTCTAAATGTGTAACCTCTGGTGCGGCGTTGGCAGGCCAGCGAAACTAATTCAAGTCATTAATATTTTTACTTTTAAACGCTCAATTGCGCACATAAAACAAAACTCTGGGGTGTAAGACAGATTTGTAATTCATGTGGAGTGTGTAGATACTTTTTTTTTATGTTGCGAGATACTTTTTGCAAAGCTATTCTAAGTGATATATTGCAGTTGCGCTAAATTGAACTCTTACATGGATGGTTTGCTAGAGTCTAAGAGCTGTGGGAAAATTTGTTGGCTAGTTGAAGTGGTTGGTATTAATTAGAGTAATCTTGGGTAATCGTAGGCGAGAAAATTTAAAGTGATTGAATCAAGAAAATTGCAGAGATTAGACTGTTTTGACGGCATTGTATTTAATGATCCCATTTGTTAATGTTGCGTGGAAATTAATTGGGACAAATTGTTCGAAGTGGTAGAAAATTGTTGCAATGAACAACACCTTGAATTGATTGAATAATATTTTCTTTTAAGTTCTCGATTTCCCAAGAAATAAAATCACTTTTCTCTATCAATATTTCCATCTGCTACAGATGCAGTGTATACTTTATAAACCTTCGACTTATTTAACTCCTCTAATGCGCCGCCGCTCTGTTTACTGAAGCGCATCTGGAACGATAAATTTTACACATCATAAAAAAAAGATCCATCATATGGAAGAAAGATTAAGATAAACAAGTCCAACATTTTTACAGCATTAGCATATATGAGAAAGAAGATCTCGTTTGTCTACTAAGGCTCAAACATACACAATATCTGGTTTTCCATTGCAACATTGTGCACACAAAGCAGATGGAAACAACTTTTATCCATCGAGACATTGAGCGAGACAGAAAAAGAGTCTCTATAAAACCGAGAAGATACTTCCTCAATCATTGATGCATATCAAATTTAAAGCCACATTTGCATTTCTTAATAAGAAGGAAGATTTTGTTGCGCTCGTCGCGAAGTCTTCCGAGAAACGTACCCATACTTGTAGTCTAACATAACAAAATCACGTACAGTCGAAGAAGATTGAAGATCGATTCTATAGCCAGCCTAACGTGACAATATCATCGCCATTTGATCGTTATAAAGCTGAGGCCAAACTGCGAATGGGTGCATCAAGCGTGTAAAACGCGGTCTCTTTATTTCTCTTGCGAGATCCTAAATCAATTTGAATTTATCTGTATTCGGAGATCTTTTGTTGGATCTTTATGCCTCATAAGAAAAATGCTGAACTATTTGGTAATACTGAGAGGAGTTGATAGTGATGGCCTTGGTTCGAATGATACTACAAGTCTCAGATTGGGAGAGTCTTGGGAATGAGTGTGTGATTTTCTTGGCACGGGTTGGAGTCGCAAATTTCCATTTGGAAATCTATGTATAAATTCGGAACTTAAAGGGGAATTTTGATTCTCCTGAAATATTTTATTCCACCAAAAGTGTTTCGGCTATCGTGAACTTTCGCCGGAATAAATTCTTCCCGAACAAATTTCCTATAAAATGACACCAGGAATCCCCATAAAGTTATTGAAGATTACAATATATTCCAAAGCGGACTTTGTTAATGTTTCCAATTTTCGAAGGAGGAACACATTTCTAGGGAAATTTTGTTCTTGAAACCCTCAAATAAGTCAATGCTACAATGATATTTTCGAAAATTAATTTATGTCGACCAATGAAGTTTAGTGGTTCAAAAGACGATTGCAAGGGTAATGAAATGAACGACTGAGAAGCACGAACTAGATCATATCTTTAAGAGGATCAGAAACAGAATTTTAAAAGCGAATATTATTAGAGATTTTTAATATCTTAAAGAACTCCTTCAGAAATTTGAGCCAAAAACAGAATACCAGATGAATTCTTGCAAAAATGAAATTTTAAATCGTTACAGGTTTTTTTTTTTTTAAATCAGTTCTTATATTATTATTTTTAAAACATTTAGGAAAAATTTTGGTTTGTCAATTTTAAAATTTTATTTTTTGGCAGATAAAAATTTAATTTCAAACAAAAAATCAGTTTTTGAGATATCAAATTTTACAAAAAAAAAAAGAGGCTGGGTGCGACCCACACTGATAACTTCCCATTTGTGGTCTTCAAAACTTTATATTTAGTTTTTTTCAAATAACCAAATTTTCAGCGAAACAAACTTTAGCTGTAAAATTCAAACAAACATTATTTTAAGATTGAAAAGCATTTTAATTATTTAAAGAGATTTGAAATTGGGATTGTTGATGTATAAGCTATTAATGGAATTTGAATATGTGGGACTTGGGTGTTCAGTTGAACCTTATTCATATACGTATGTACAGTACATACATTCTTCTAAAAACTAAGTTGATAATAAAATTATAAAATTATGTATTATATTATAGAAATTACTTTATTATTTCGGTTCCAAACATTTTAATTGAAAAAAAATTAAAAACGAAATATTCAAATATAAAAGATATGGTTTGGTTATTGATGGAATGGTACTTACAAAATATATCCGCTCTAAAACTAGATTATGTCAAATATAAACCATTTGTTACAAATTGTATTATGTATACAATTAAATAATGGCAAAGTCAATATCATTGCTCGTTCTCAAGATATTCTAGTCGAAAAACAAATATTAGGTACGACTTTTTAGTAGATTTTTTTATATTTTTGTTAAAACTGTCAAAACTTGTCAAAATTTAACCATATGTTAATAGTTATATTATGTCGATACCTTCCCGTAAGAATGTACTAAGCGACACTTTTTGATGAGGAAATATACTATATGTTAAGGGCCACGTTTTGGCCTGGGTTTCGCCAACCTATTATGCATGAGAGGGAAACTAGAGTACAAATAAAAAAATTTATCAACTGCCATGTTTTCTCATTAAAATAATGTTGCCCCCTGAAATTTGTATTATCCGCCAAAAAAATTATGCTAAGCGACATTAATAAAGATCTCATTGTCGTGAGCAACAAAAAATTTTGTTAGATGTCACTTAGTTTAGCTAAAATTGTATCTTAGCACACTATCATTCAACTAGAACTTTCTTCGTTTTTTCGTTTCCTGAACAATTTTAGAAATGTCGCTTAGTATACATTCTTACGGGAAGGTATCGATGTATAAAACAACATACTTTAGAAGGCTTTATCGGTGTTCATTCACAAGAAATTCGACTTGAAATACAATTTTAACTAGTTTTCAATAGAATTTTTAATAGTTTGTTTATTTATAAAAAAAAAAAGTATTAATTCAATGTTTGTCAACATTTTACCAACTGTACAAAATTATACTATGTATAAAATAAACTAAATTAGAAGTCAATATCACTACTAGTTCTCGAGAAATTTGAGTCGAAAAACAATTATTAGAAATTTTCAATAGAATTTTATATAGTTTTTTATTTTTTGTAAAAAAACTATAAACTGATTTTTTTTGAAATTTTCACCAGTTGTCAAACACATTATTTTTCGTAAAATAAAATTATTTTGAGTTTCAAATTGTTTTCCGTTCTTAGAATATCTGGGTTATGAAATTTTTTTTTCAGTTTTTCTTATTTAAAAAAATAACGGTATGTTCATTTTTTTCCAAATTCATATCAAATCTGTATGACCTCATGATGAGTACATTAAATTTTATTTGAAGTCAATAGCATTATTTTTTCGTGAGATATTTGAAACTAACCAAAATTTTATCTTTTTTTTTAAACCGTTATAGTGAAAAAACTACTCACTAAATTTTAATAAACGCCCTTTCAGCCTCTTTTGAAGTTATTATCTATTAAACAAAATTTATTTGAAGTCGATATCTTTACTCGTTCTTGAGATATCGACGACGAAAAATGGTACAAGAACGTACGGACGTACGAACGTACGAACGTACGAACGTACGAACGTACGAACGTACGTACACACACACACACAGACATCTCTCTAAAAATGATTGATATAGCCTCTAGGGACCTTGAAACGTCGAGAAATGTCAAAAATTCCAATTTGACAAATCGGACCGATTACAATAACTCCCTATGGGAAGTTAAAAATATAATATATTATTTTTTAAGTTTTGATATACAATTTTTTAAAACTTTAAAAAAAAAAATAATTTGAATCTGTTTTCCCGATAATGAGAGGCAAAAATCAAAATATGGTTACATTGTACTCTCAGTAATGTCTTTATTTGCAAAAATTTTAGTTGAAATATAGATCGTAAAATAAAGTGATGCATACAAGATTTTATCAAAATTTTAGGTGTCATTTTCGAGAAAAATAAAATTTTCGAAAACCATATTTCAACATTTGTTTGTTGGTTACGTTATTTTGAGATACAAGCACAGTGTGCGTTTAATGTTCCAGGTCGATTTTATTTAGAAAACAAAATTATATTTAGTATTTAAAGCAGCATCAACATTACATTTTATTTAAATAATTGTTCAATTGTAAATACGCCAAAAAATTTAGGTGATTTTTTTTGTGTTGATCATGTGACAAACCTCCACGATTCCTTAATTAGATTCCTCTTGATTTACTTCTTATTGAGTTACTTGAAGGAAAAGGAAACAAACCGCAAGCTGGATGCTTTAGTACAATAAAACGAAAATGCTGAAATTGCAACAGAATTTTGCGAAACTTTAATACAAAATCATATTACATACATAATGCTAAAGACCATAATATAATCAATTTATAAAATATAAATTATAAAATTGTATTTCATTCAAACTTATTTAAAAAAAAATCGACCTGGGGCATAAAACGCACCATGTATTAAAGACTGCTTATGGTTAAGTTTTTTTTTTTTTAAATTGGGTGTCTGGTTTTCGAAAACAAACTTTTCAAACTTTTTACGAGCTTCTTGTATGTATCGTTTTCGAGGAAATCGAAAACAAACAAAAAACCGAACCTTGCTCTTTTTTTTTTATTTTTTTATAAACAAACAGATTGGCTCATTTTTGCTTGCGATATAGGTACTATAAGGCAAGTTCTGTATTTGAAAAAAACAATCGAACTCGAGATTTTGATCAAATTTGACATTACGATGATAGAGAACATGAAAAAAGTGGGTCCGGCAATTCCGTCTGCCTGTCTATACCTCTCCCTGCGGCCTAAACCACCGGAGCTATTTTCTTCAAACTGGGTATTTAAGGGTCATCGGTAATTCCCTTGAGGAGAAATACGGTACCCCCATACAGCCGTAATGCAAAATCTTATTTTTCTAGAAAACGTCTGTAATGATTTTGATAGAAAAAAATTAAATGTGCTATTATGGGCTACATTTTGGTAAAAAAAATTTAGGAGACAATTTTTGTATTTGTATGCAGGAGCTCCTTTAAATTTAAAATAATATTTTATATAAAAATATTCTAAAAATTTGTGTGTGGTTCTTTTTTTTTTTTTTTTTTTTTTTTTTTTCTTCAACATCTTCAAAACTTGTAAATGATTTGTTATTTCCTAAAATCTATATGACTAAAGACTTAACATTGTCACCCCACCTTTTTTCTTAAAAAATTTACGAAATTTCTTATATACAAAATTAAGTTAATAATAAAATTATAAAACGATTTTTAAACTTTGCTTGCATTAATTCATTGTCTAGAAATTAGAAATTATCCATACATAATTTTTAAATTCCAAAGTACTTTTACATAAGAGGAAGTGCGTGCGATCCAATCGTTCATTTTATTTTAGTTAAAACTTGGAACATAACATTTTTAAATTTACATCCATTTATTAAAAAAAAAAAAGGCTGGGTGCGACCCACACTGATAACTTCCCATTTGTTTTAAAAAAAACTATTAATTCAGTATTTGTCAACATTTTACCAATTGTACAAAATTGTACTATGTATAAAATAAACTAAATTAGAAGTCAATATCACTACTAGTTCTCGAGAAATTTGAGTCGAAAAACAATTTTTACCAATTTTCAATAGAATTTTATACAGTTTTTTATTTTTTGTAAAAAAAAAACTGTAAACTGATTTTTTTTGAAATTTTCAGCACTTGTCAAACACATTATTTTTCGTTAAATAAAATTATTTTGAGTTTCAAATTGTTTTGCGTTTCTAGAATATCTGGGTTATGAAATTTTTTTTTCAGTTTTTTTTTATTTAAAAAAATAACGGTATGTTCATTTTTTTTCCAAATTCATACCAAATCTGTATGACCTTATAATGAGTACATTAAATTTTATTTGAAATCAATGAGATATTTGAAACTAACCAAAATTTTTACTTTTTTTTTTAAACCGTTATAGTGAAAAAACTACTCACTGAATTTTAATAAACGCCCTTTAGCCTCTTTCGAAGTTATTATCTATTAAACAAAATTTGTTTGATGTCGATATCTTTACTCGTTCTTGAGATATCGACGACGAAAAATGGTACCAGAACGAACGGACGTACGAACGTACGAACGTACGAACGTACGTACACACACACACAGACATCTCTCTAAAATTGATTGATATAACCTCTAGGGACCTTGAAACGTCGAGAAATGTCAAAAATTCCAATTTGACAAATCGGACCGATTACAATAACTCCCTATGGGAAGTTAATAATGGTTTGAAATGAAATATTCAAAAATGGTAAGTAATGGTACCTCATGTCTTTGATTCTATCGAAAACTATATAATTGATTTTGACTAATTTCTTATTACTAAAGAACCTTACAAATTTTAATAGTTTTGTGTTGTTAAATTAAAAAAAAAATATTTTTTTTAACTTAATATTGCGAAAACCATATGCTCGATTTTCTTAAAATTTTACAATAAACATTTTTTAATAAAACTACTTGAAATATGGCCCAAATGAAAAATGACACCAAAACAAAAATAAAAAGGAGCATTTTTCATAATGAAAAATAACCTCATTTCGAAAATGCAATTATTACACCGAAATATATGTACCCAAAATAAATTGTAAGAATGGATAAAATCTATAAGGCCTATATTCGTCCAAAGCTCGAGTACAATTCCCATATCTGGACAGGCGCTCTAAAAACCCACTTGAGTGTCTTGGACAAAATTCAAAAGAGAGCTCTAAAAATGATAGGGGACCGCTGGCGCTGTCTAACTGAAATATTTGAATCTCTCGAGCACCGCCGCTCCGCAATGTTTCATGTCTATCATTATTTTACCGCTATTTTAATAAACAGTGCTCTAGTGAAATAGCCAGTTGCATTCCTCCCGTTAGACAATTCAACCGTAATACTCGTACTTCTAGGAATGCTCATCAGTTTACCCTTGAGCCCGATTTCGGACGTACTGTCAAGTACAGAGATTCTCTTTTTAGCCGCACTAAACGAATGTGGAACGTTTTACCCGGCTCAATATTTCCTACTCATTGCAATGTGCAGATATTCAAAACCAAAATGATCGGTATCTCCTTTCTTATCCTATCCTACTTTCCTAATTGCTCGCACTGTGCTTAACATTTTAAGGGTATTCATAACCTCTTGAGTGCGCGTATAAAATAAATTATGGAGTATTTATTCATTATTGTAATATATGCAAAAATGTTGCTTACGGTATGTATAATTTCCAGGCGCCTATATTAAAAGTTTTTTTGTGGGCAACAGTACCTTGGGTCACATGGTTCGCGGGTTCTCATGATTTTAATTCCCTTTATAAGTCCTCTGTATCGCTCTCGCAATTCCGTTGATCCGCTTAGGGTATGTTCAATAGAGAGTTAGGCGCCTTTACCAACAGTTGTTAACACTTTGGTATCCTGTTTTATTTGGGTTAAATGTCTTGTTCGAAAAGTTTTAGATTTTCAATAATGAAATATCAATCCAAAATTGAAAATACAACAAGCCTCCAAAGTATGGAAAATTACCTAAAACCGTGCTCAAAATAAGAAAAATTGTTGTTGCTTTTTGTTTAAATTTTTGGAGCCCATTTTTTGATTTTTAGTTTAATTTTTTTATTTTTTTCGTTTTTGGGGATTTTTTTTTTAGTAACTACATAAGTGCGATATTTCCATTTTCAATTTGTAATAATTTTTCGTTATGTTAAAACGACCAAGTGTTGGGCCAATTTTTAATTTTTCCCTAAGATTATGAATGTTATTAGAGAAAAACTGTTCATAAGCATAACATTACTCGTATATTTGGTGAGTTTAAAAAAAATCAATCATGGAATTTTCGAAATATTTTGAAAAAAAAAAATTGATTTTTTTTTAAATCAAAAAAAAAAAAAAAAAAAAAAAAAAAAAACAATTTTTGATACACAATAATGTTCAAACTTTTGGGGAGCGTTAGCATAAAAAAAATTTATCAAAATCAGTTGTACTGTTTTAAGAAAATCAAAAAAAAAAATGGTTCCAAGGGGGTTACCAATAATAACCATTTTTCGGACAAATGTTCGTTTGAACCATAACCTATACTCTGTTCAACAAAACTTGTCAGTACAGGGAAGATAGGATGTTTGCCGCTCACTCTGGTTTCATTGGCTTGCATAAGTGTGTCCCGTTTTAAAGCTCTCACAGGGTTTCCCTAGTTTACATTATAAATCGCCAACACAACATACTCAAAATCATAAAATTTGTTCTCTAAAGCTTCAAATCCCAAAAGCTCCTTAATAAAATCCACTGAATAAGCTCCTTGCTTGTAATTGAGAATGATAATGGTAACTCTTTTTTTGTGTGTTTGATGTAGATAATAAGCGCACGATCGTATTGACTTGAGAGTATCCCTTCAGCCTTCAGCAATGGGATACAACGGTCGTGTTGGGGTGTATAACTTTTTACGAAGAATTACAACAACAATTATTTAAGGAAAGTCAGTGGCTTGCTCTTTTTTAAGTGGCATTTTTCCAATCGCAGTGTAGTGAGGGTGCATCAGGCGCTACTGCTTTGGAAAAAGCTCTCCCATAAGGCCTATACGGACAATTTTTGTTGAACAGTGTATAGCTTTACATAATTAAATGAAATTTTTGGAATTCGAAAAATCTGTGAAAAAGTTTTTGAGAAAAAACGTACGATACCGTTCTTTTTGGGTTAAAAAATAGAAAAAAATAATTTGTGTGTGGGAGGAGGGGGGGGGAATTAGAAACAATACCTACCAGGTTTAACGAAAATCGACCGAGCTGTTAAGGCTGTAGTCTAACAGACAGACAGTCTTCGCTATCAACGTAATATTAACTTTGATCAAAATCTCGAGTTCGCTTTTTTTTTTCAAATGCAGAACTTGCCTTATAGTACCTTTATGGCAAGTTAAAACGGTATAATTTTGTTACCCTTTAATTTTCAAGAAATTTGTTTATAAAAAAATATATTTAGGTAATCCTACCACTAAGGGGCTCTTCAATTTTTGTGCATCTACATATGCATGGTAATACCTTACTTAAAATCCTACGAGTGAAATAATTTTTGTTCATTTGCTCTATACGAGTACATTCGAGCCATGTGTAAACTTTAAGATCAAAAACTGAAAAAAATGAGTTAATGCTCGCAGAGAGTGTTGTAAGTTACTAGGTTCAAGTGACTTAGGTTAGTGGACTGACAGTTGATCTTGTCACCGTCACAATTAGATCAATGTAGGTCCGTTGTGATACCCTAAAGGTTGTGACCCTTTCTATTGAAACCTATGATAATCCTATGTCGATTTAGCCCGTTAAGGGTGTTGATGGGTTACAGCAAGCAATAGCCTGAAATGTCGGAGGGTACTTCTAAATTATTGAAGAAATGTCTGTCGTCACATAATCACCTGGTTAAGGAGGACAGACGCCTTCTAAGGCCGTGGTCCTTTTCTTTACCCCAATTGAGAAATCATCTCTCCACCAGTCCCGTATGAGCATGTGGGTTCTTGCAACGCCTGGTAGATGTGTTTGATATGTCAGTGTTTGGTCTATATGTTCGTTTGTTTGGTCCGTATTGCGGATTAAGTCCAATAGGCTGTCTCCATACCAAAGAGGATTTTACCAATCTTAGGGAGAGGTGGCCACATCAACCCACTGATGCTTGTGTTCAACATAGGAGTGTCAATCGCAGGTGTATAGGCGTGGTGCCTATTCTCCGTTGTTGTGCTCCTACAAGAACCACGTGCATCGTTAAGTCGTTTTCGTTCGTACTACGCTATCGTACTATAGTTAGAGTTTAAGTGACTTACAAGACTCGACAGCGGCTTGGAAACAGTATAGATGACACTCAAATGCACTTATCGTTATATGCCATGGTCCAATTTGGTTTTAGTTTAGTAAACTTCATTTTTTCTGGCATTATTTTCCCTTCGATTCCCTCTTCAAGCTCGGCATTGTTCATTAACTGTGTGATTCGTTGCACTGTATATCACTTTTGAAGCACACAATAGAAATTCTCAATTACAAAGTATTTTTATTAATAACATGTTGTTTTAAGAGCAACTTAGTTTCTATATTAAGTTTAATTGAGATTTAATTCATTAATTATGATTTAATAATTGACTAAAACTGGTTCAAGCTTTTAATTCAAATAACACCGATGAAATATGAGACAACTTCATATACTGTAATTGTTTTGTACAGCTCAGTATTGTTGGTTGTCAGTAAGTGTGAATGTTTCAAGTTAAAACCAAATCCCGTGGGCCGAATAATTCTTGAATCATTAAATCTTATCTAGTACGGCTAAATCAGTAGTGAAATTAAAATTTTGGTCTCGCCAACTTCCAACATTAAGAGACACACATTAAAGTTTGCCTGTGCAATCACTAATTTTATGGGCATACAGGTGTAAAATCAATACAAATCGTTCTAATAAAATTATATGTTCCCCGACAACTATCGCTCACTTAAGCATAAAAATTATTATTCCTCCAGCTAATGTAAAATACTTGTTTTTTTTTTTTTTTTCTCGACAAGTTTTTTTTTTTGTGTTTTGAAGTCATAAATAAAACATTATTTATGTTTATTTGCAATTAGAATTATTCACTGCAATAAAGTCTAGTGATTGATTTTTTTTTTCTTGTCTATACAGGTAAGCCGACTTTAATTAAAAACGGGTTCACTAATTAACAAGTTTCTTATCGAAAATACAAAAATTTAACTAGAAATAAAAATTATGTCATTTGAGAAGACAAAGAGAAAGACTGAAGTTTGCAAAAAGAACAACAAATATATATCACTCTTTCGAAACTTGATCCATGAATAAATCAAGCTTCCGGTCATAAAGCAACTTCGTGTTATTTAATCGCACAAATTCGTTGGTCTACAAAAAACATGAACCGAAATTCGTACAAAATCAACAAAACTTTGTGTGGTGCTCAAAATCAAAATCAATTTAAATTGATTGCAAAGTAAGAAAAATAAAATAAATAAATAAAAAACAAACCAAGAAAGAAAACCCCTTCAATCTGAAAGGAGAAACTGAATTGAATCAAATGGTAAATATTTAAATTAAGATTGACACATTTACGTCTCTTTGCACTTCAATGAGTGCCACAAAACGTCGTTGCTACTGCTCCAATTTGAAGCATCGCTTCTTCTGTTTGAGGCTCTTTCTTTCTGCTTGATGATGTGTGGTGCTGGTGCTGGTGATGTGTTGCCATTGCAACTACGTACCTACAGCTTCAATCTTTCAGCAATGCTCTTTGCAAAACACCCAAGAGCTTCGAAAAACACTCGGAATTGAAAATTTCATCGCTTCGAATGGCTCTTGTTTGCGTTGCTCTGGTCTCTGGACTGAATTTCTCGTAATTCGCATGTGTGTAGACACTTTTTCCATTCACAGTATGTGTGTATGTGTATGTTATGACGAAAAACCTGACTCTGATGTATGTAACTTCGGGCTACTTCAGTACGAAAAAAAAAAATGAAACAAACTAAGCACCAAACAACAGCAATTTCACTGAAAAATATCATGGAGAACAAGTGTTTGCACATAGATGGATTGCACACAGCAACACACACACACACAGGTGTGTGCCTCGCATAGATGCAAAGAAACGACAAATACATGAATGTGTGTGTTGTTGCTTTGTAATTGCTTTTTCATATTCTTTATGAAATCTAAGCTAACAGTTGAGCACTCCACTTGTCAGATTGGTTTAGGTTTATGCAAAAGAAAAGTTGCATTTTGCACTTCGACGATTTGTTTTATTATTTTTGAGTTTGAGTTGGAAAAACTAAAATGTTACGTATACGCCACCGTGAACGTATTTTTTTGATGTTTAGAAAATTGAATGATTTTGACAGGTTTTTTCTCTGGTGTATCATACTCAAGTTATTGGAACGGTTTTATAAGCACATTGACAGGTTTTTAATTAGGTCGAACAAGAAAAGTTACGTATACGCCACCGTGACCGAAAATGTTTTGGTTTATTTTAATTTGATTTTGGTTAAGTTAATTTTTATCTATTATTATGCTATTTACATAAGTATTTATTTAATTCTTTAAATTAATAACTATAATATAATATGTCATTAAGTGGGCTTCAATTTTCAGTGGTCACTATAGCTGCAGCGTTTCGGGTGTGTTGGAACCACGAAGGAAAACAAAGACAAAAACGCGTAAACCTTCTCTGGATGAATTCAAGTCTGTTTATATTCAATTACTAGATCAGTATGAAAGATTCATTTAGAAGCTTTAGTACATACAAGTCCTGGAAATTACGAGAGAATCGTTTGATGAATCCCAGAATTTTATTGGCCTTTTTCTAATATACAAATAGGCCTAAATATAAAAAAAATAGAAACAAAAAAAAAACAATTTTGAGTGATTGAAATCTTTATTTGAAGCTTTATCCGTGATATCCGTGAAGTGGCTACCGGCGGTGTTGGTAAACATTTGTGCCCATTTATCGCATTTTCCATGACTTTCTGCAAAGTTTCCGATGGTAACTGCTCGCATTCCTGTCGAATATTCTCCTGAAGGGCTGTGATTGTCTGAGGCTTGTTGGTATAAACATGCGACCTGAAGTAGACCGAAAGAAAGATGTCTGGGATGGTTAAATCTGGCTTACCATGCCAAATCGCCAAAACGGGAGATGACGCGACCAGGAAACGTTTCCTTCACAATATTTATTGTGGCTCGTGCTGTATGTGTGATTGCACCATATTGTTAAAACCACATGTTCACCCAGCTTCGCTCATCCAATACCGGCAGTTAGAAGTCGTTTATCATGTTCCTGTAGCATTCTCCAGTAACTGTGACCGTATTGCCCATGGCATCCTCAAAAAATTGTCACTTCTCCCCCGTGAGCGCTGAACCACACAGTGGCTTTGAGTGGATGTAATGGCTCTTTGTTCATCACACAGTGCTCTAGAAACGAAGATTTTGCTTATTGACGTAACCGCTTAAGTGGAAATGCTCCTCGTCGCTCATGATGATTTTCGACACAAAATCGTGCTTCTTGTGTGGATGGCTTGACAGTAATTCACACGCGACGGATGGGCAGCAGACGTTATCTGATGCACTGTTCGCACTTTATACGGGAAGATATATGATTCTTTCACCAAAATTCGCTGTAGGATCTGTTTGGTGATGTCCAATTGTGTCGCTGGTTGTGTGGTTAATGTTTCTTCGTTCTCAACGACATCGGCAGCTACATCCGCGATATTCTCGGCCTGGTCGTTCGGCCGATCCGGTGGCAATCAAGCCCTTCATGATCTCATTTGGTTGCAGTCTGTTCGAGTCGAGTAGCTTAGCGCAGGAATGTTGGCGCGAGTCTATTTAGAAATCGACCTTGAAATTCACCACCGACCGATTTATTGGTCAACAAAATCGATACAATTATTCCACGCTCTTGCGGAGTATAGGGCAACATTGCTTCATTGCTTGTATACTAAAGCTGTCTAGTTCACAAATGGCTAATATGATTGATGTACGACGCCATTTGCTAGGGAAACGCTTTCTGAAATTTCAGATTGTTCCTTCCATTTTTAAAAAAAGTTGGAAATCAAAAACCTTCTCCTAGAAAACACTTTTTTCAAAGGTTCACAACATTCAACATCCTACGCTATTTAAGAATAGCTTACAAACATGAGTTACTTTTTTTCACCTTTTGAAAAAATTCATCACTTGTATCAATCACCGTTTGAAAATAAATGTTTGACCTTTAATTAATTTTCACTCAAAATTAAAGTTTCAAAATATACCTTCTTCCAAATAAATGAAGTACCCCTTGCCATAATGATTATTGTGTTGGACTGTCTGGCGGAGTGTCTTGGGTTCGATTCTCAGCCACTGCGACGAAGTGACAAATCCTCCAAGAGTATCTCTTGTGATGAAGAGTGCTGTTCATCTTCGCCGTTCGGACTCACAGAAAATTGTAGGTCTTCTCTATTCCTTCTAACACGCACATAGGAATGGTTGAGAGTTGTAAGTCACTTGGTGCTGTTTCTCTACAATCTGTTGCACCACCAATTTTTTTTTATTCAAATAGATGAAGGTAAGAGCGTGGCTAGAAGTAAGAGGGCAAGAAGTAACAGCTAATAAAACAATTAGTAATTAGTTCGTACTTAACTGTTCTGACTCGATGGAGTCGAGAACGATCTGAACGCTCTTCGTGTGAACTAGCTTATAGTATAGTTTATAAAGATATATAGGTTGTTCAAATTATCCTAGTGAATGTGTACGATCAAGTGCAACAACGGCGTAAGGAAATTCATACTTACTGATCCATAACCTTTGCGCTTCTTCTATTTCTTCAGAAGTGTGTCGGAATATAAGCCAAACAGTTGCACGGCCTGCAATTTTTACTTGAAACTTGTTGTGCTTCCCTACATATGGCTCATTGATTAACATCAATGTCGTCACCAACTCTGCATCAAAATTAAGGATATCCTTTGTAAACCAAATAAATTAGCATTTTTTCTTGATGAGTCAAAAAATCACCTCCTGTTTCCAGATTTTCGGGCCTAAAAATTCATCAGTCAATAATTGCACACCCGCTTAACTAGAACTATACAATCATCTATCGATTTTTTACAGAACTAATCCGAAATTCGACCATTTTGATGATTATTTATAGACTGAGTAACAGAGATAGCATTCTTAACAATTCATGAGATCGAACATTCGAGCATTGAATTATTTTCTCATCTTTTTGCATATCGAAACAAGGACTATCTCACATCGAGCTTTCGTCATGAGATCGATCTCATCACTTTCACTTTCAATCAAATAGCGGGGGATCGATCTCGTTCTTAGAAAAGTGAGTAAATAGCTTGAACTCATCAGTTTCCAAATGACTTATGTCTTTTTGTCAGAAATAAATTGGTAATTTTCTTAAAAGAAGATAATATTTTTTTTTAATTCTTGTTTTAATTTACCACGGTAAATTACTGTTACTGTTTAACAATCTTTAATGAGTTCAATTAAAAGATTGAATTCACTTTGAGGCTATCACTTCAAATTACAATCACCATTCATTTGTCATTCAAAAGATTGCAATCACATATGCCAGCATTCGTTACAAAACAACAAATTGATTGTAATCTTCTGTGATTGAATTATTTTTGCATTCTTCGAATTATTGGGCATCCCTTGCGTTCGTTACCATTCTTTGCATTCATTTTTTTGAAGTCTTTTCAATCTTTAACCTTCTTTCTTTTGAATCTTTCCATTTGAATGCATTAATTTGTTCTCGCAAATCATTCAAATGAATGCTTCGAATACGCATTCATTCTCATAATATTGTATTTAATTGGTTGAAATGAATGGATAAGAAATTGATTGAAATCTTTTTGGAGTCGCAGTCTCAAAGTGAAATCTATGAATGCAATCTTTTAATTGAATTTAATGAACGATTTTTATGATTGCTTTGACTAAAAGTTGTATTCTTGTACAACACTGCTACTTACCCCATAGTGGTTTTAAATTTGACTAACAAGGCGTTTTTTTAATGCTATATCTTGACGTCTTCTCAGCCAGCTTTGTTGTGGTGTGCTGTCAACTGGAGTGCGTAGAACCATATTTGTCTGATGTGCGGTGTAATGTTTTGCTGTGTCATATTCGAATTGCGCCTTACCACGCTATGTCCCTGGCAAAATGGACCCATTTTTTGAAGAAGTGTAAGCAAAAAATAATAATCATCGATGGCACATCAACACGCCTCTTCATACCATAACAAACGAGATAAAAATTGTTCGAGTGATAACAACGAATATATTAAAATAGTTGTATGGTTTCTTCAATTTATAAATTGGTGAGTGCGTTGGATTGTCCTCCCGGAGGTCTGAGCATGCTCTGAACGTAAAATACAAAATGTTTTCCAGAGGTACTGCCTCTTACGAATAAGTGAAAAGTCTTCCAAGAGTATCCCTTGTCAGTTGTCAGTGGTTCCAACTAAGCCGTTCGGACTCGGCCTCGTCCATTCCATTTTCAAGTTGTTGAAAGAGCCTTTATTTGAAATGTACTCAATTCTTCCAACGAAAAACGAATCTAGATCAAGTATTCCATTTGAAAGGTCAATTTCCCAAACTTTCAAAAAGATATCTAAATGTAACCTTCTCTAATGAATATGCAAAGTTCATCCAACACCCATTGCACCCATGAATCAAACATCCACACCGCACTCTAAAAACCCTTCTCCTCTCTTACTGCCTGCACTTCAACTCTAAAAACCAAATCAACAAACGTCAACGAAGAAGAAGAAGAAGACGAAGAATGTACAGAGATGTGCCAGAAACAAAAAAAAAAACAGCCTCATCTTTTGCAGACACACATACTTCCATTACAACCTAATACTAGACCATGGCTAAAGCCTACTACAAAAGCCACATCTTCCTCGATGCCATAGTTACGATTACACCAAAAGAGGCCTAAGCCAAAGCCGTCCGCCTCCAACCAATCTACCTTCCTACGACTGTAAAAAGTAAAATCTAAAAAAAAAAAAAACAACACACAAAAACAAAAACAAAAAAGACTTAACTAACTTGTTCGTCAATATATCATTTTCCCAAAGCCAAAGAGGAGCGAGTTGGGAAAATCGTTAATGTTGCTGCTGCTGTCGCTACTACTACTACTGTTGGTGGCCCGGTTAACGCAGCCAGCTGCTGGGTACTGCCTCAAGTCGGTCTGCCAGTTCAAGTCAGTCGAACGTTTTACTCTCTACAATTGCCAAGTGTTTTATATTTTGCTCTCTCTCCTCCGGTGGTGGATTCATTTGTTTTATTTCAATTGAATAAAAATATAAAAAAAAAATTATTTCACTCGTTGTATTTGCCTTCGTCTTGATCGTGATTATTTACCTACGGGAAACCTTTAAAGGAGGTCTTTTTCTGTCCTAGATAAATCCCCCAAACAAAGTCGAAAAAAAAAGATATACCTTGGTTGTCCCAATTAAAAAAGAAAACCGCCCTGAAAAAACGATGTAGAAGAACAGATCACGATCGTTATAAATGTGTGTCGCTTCGTTAAACAAAAAAAAAAAAAATAAAGTAACTAATTAGAAAGTGCCCACCTCTAAACCAGCATAAAGTGGCCATTGCCTTTTTGAGTCCCTGAAAACCCAATAATTGTACTAGATTCACTATCTCAATTTCAAATTCGTATCTTCAATCTTCAATTTGCGATTCCAAGCCCCAAAGTGAGAGTTATTAACAAGAAAAAAAAAAAAAAGAAAAATATGTGAGTGCATTGTTGCCAATCTTAAGGTCATTCTAGAGATGTGTAAAACAGAGGAAATGTGAAGAAAATAATAAAAAAAAATAGATTTGCTCAAAGTGAAAGTGCCAGTGTGCAATTTATCTGAGGTCTTTCGCGAGAAGTTAAATTAAAAAAAATAAGTTATACATACTTACACGCCTCTACGCATACAAAAGAAATACAAAAAAAAATCTGAAAGTATAAAACCACACAAGAAACCCCCCACAACAACAACCAACGAATAAAAAAAGGTTGAAAGGAGCGCATCTCTACCCAACCAACAACCATCATCATTGCATCGAACTATGATGCTTTTGTCTGCACTCAAACTGGGTATGTTCGTTTGTACTAGATTTAACAACAAATAAGGTTTCACCATTAATTTCTACATGAATGTGTGTAAAATTTCATAGATACTCGTACAAGTTGTCTGTACTTAAATCAAACACAAAAAATTATTGCAGTGTCTGTTGTTGTTGTTGTTATTTTGCGAAATGCTGTTCTTCCCATGTATGGCGGCACGAAGACGGTTTTCAACTCGATTGTTGAAGTTCATCGTTACATTATTACGAGTGTGAGCGTCTATCTGATGACGTTTAATGATTGAATTGAGTGGCATTAGCATTGTGATGGGGATGAGTATGGTGTACAAGTAGAATTTGGATTAAAATGTCAATACCGGTGCTGGGGGTATATCTACATATGGGCTTCGGATGACGATGAGTAATGGGGGCTTACAGTTAGGTTTTTTTATAATTTTAAATGGGCGGTGTAGCATGCGAATGAGTTTGCTGTTTTATTAATATTATTGTTTTTTAATGGGGTGTCGCAAGATTCCATATTGGGGCCGATAATGTTGCTTAAACTATGCGTGATGGTTGTTATATATTTTATTGTATGGGTTTAACAGACTCATGGTTAAATGACAGTTATTATAGACTTCAAGGTGAAGTTTCATAATTTTAAAGAGCTTAATGAGGGTGGAACAATAGGATCTATCGGAAGTGACATAGTTTTTTTTTTTTTACTTTTTTTTGTATAATTCGTTTTTAATTGTTTTTTTCAAGGCTTCTAGTTTGAGTTAATTGACACTTAAAGATGTGGAATAAATCCGTATGACTGTTTGGTGAAAGTGTTTGTCATCGTATTCTTCGGTTTGTAATAGAGGTTTAAGAATGTATATAGAAATGCTCTCATTTGGATTTTTTTAACGTGATTAATGTTTCAACATAGCGCGGGCGTAAAGTTAAGAAAGAAGGATAGGAAAGATGTGTGGCACGATGTTCTGAGATTGAAGGTGGTTGTCTCAGATTTTTTATCTCCAGGGATGACGGCTGAACTAAAGCGGAGAAATGCCGTAACTTATTTCTATGTCTTTTATAATTCACATTAGTTTATTCGTATTCATCCTTGTTGGGCATACTAGTTTAACTCAATCACATGGTTGTTAGTGTTATGCCTGAACAACATGTAATGAGTAAACCAGCAACCCATTGATGACAATTTTTAGAAGGTTTTAATGGAATTAAAACGACGACAGGGATCGATTAACGTGATTTTTTAGTTTCAATACTATTCAATGATTTTTTTAAGTATCAGATTATTATTTTTCGTTTTATCAAATGGGATCTTTTTTTAACTTAATAAAATCAATAAAATTTTCTGTCGAAAATATGGCAATTATGATTTCGTTATAAAGCTGTGAAATACTGCCAATATCCACTTATTTCTTGGATACAAAGATAAAAATTAGATTTTTAAGATTATTGTTAAGAATATACAATTTCACTTAAAACTAACTTGTTACTAAATTAAATGATGTTGGAGAAGTTGTTGCACTTCTGAGTTGGGATGATCTTCCAGGTTCCTGATGATTTTGCCGGAGAGCTGCAGCAAATACTTGTTCAGTGGTATTAACTTTGCTTCTTCGTAAAGCTTCTTAGTTGGTGTATATTGCTTCGTCAGTGTGTAACGGTACATATTCTAGTGCAAATGCAGAGCATCTTTCTTTCAAAATGCGTCATCTTCTTTATTGCTGTAGGTAATAGAGTAAAGCAGATAGAGAAGGCGTAGGTAAGAACGGGTCGGATAACTTACTTGTACATAAGGAGCTTGTTTTTTTTTTACTCAGTCTATTTTGACTCCTGAGTGGCGGATGGATCAAGTGCAGAGAGTCTGCATGCCTTTTGAATTTTAGTTTGTTGGAAAAATGGATTCCCAAGTACTTCGTTGATGATTTTATTGTTACTGCAGTGTTGTCTGGAAACTTTAGTTTGAATGCATCACAGTGTGTTGCAAACGCTCGTCTTCGAATGACAGTCACTGGTGTTCGGAAGCAGATGAGTTGGGTCTTTTTGCTGTTTATCTTTAGTCCCCATTTGACATAGTATTCCCATAGGTTTTTAATGTTCCTTTGCATCCTCCTGGCACCAATTTCTGGAGAAAATGCGGTGGCGTATGTTATGGAGTCGTCTGCATAAAGCTTCGTCTTTGTGCCTGGCACGATAACTGGTTGATCAGCAGTGTAAATATTGATCAGCAGCGGTCCAAATTGTGATCCTTGAGGAACTCCAGCATTGATTCTGCTAAAATTGTACATAAAAAAGTCTATGGGTTAGGAAATTTTTGATTATTCTTACCAAGTGATTAGGAAGTCCAAGTTCCGAGAGTTTGAATACTAATCGTTTTATGTAAACGCTGTGGAAAGCATTTTTAATGTCAAGCCAGAACGCTACACTTTTTGTTGAGTCCAAGCGTTACATCAGTACAGTGAATACAAACATACGACTATCTTTATCGAATTATTTTTTTTCAACTGATAATGAACAATTTTGAAACATGTGTTTGACAGATAAAAGTTTTATTCATATGTTAGATTATCAAAAATCGGAAACTTGCCTCCTTTAAAATACAAACTCTTCAATTTATCTGAAGGAATGAAAGTTCACTGGAAACTTGCTTTAGATCTGCAATTTTATTTGCGATATAAAGGGTGGCCCAAATACAAGTTTCTTTTTAATAATGCAATAAAATAAACAAAATAAAGTTTTGTCCATGTATTACGGTTTCATTAGTAAGAGCAAACACACCCATTAATTATGGAACACAACGACATTCAAGCGGATGGTCCTATGCCCTCAATTTTTGAGTCAATTAAACCTTGTAAAAGAAATATTCCGAGATTTTTGTGCAGAATTTTTCTCAGGCTAGTGCGTGAAATGTTGAGTTGTTGAGATCTATAGCGGGTTGATGTTCATGAATTGAGTTTCACACTCTCGGCTGCAGCAGCCACATTCTCGTCTGAGCGCACCTTACAACAAGCATACCAGTGCCACGAAATTTTTACACAAACTTGGGTACAACAGGCGCGGGCCGTGGGTGCTTCATTTCAGAAAACTTCTTTTCGAAAAAACGCAATTTTCGCCTAAACAGCACTCACTTTGGAAATAAGTTTTCAATATTTTTCCCAACATTTTTCAATCTTTAAGTGATTCATTTCGTTCCGAGGAGGTATGATACTGACCTTTCGTCAAGATTTCAAGCGGGAAACAGCTGTCAAAAAAACTTTTGATTTAAAAAGGAACCACTAGATGGTTCACCCTGTATTTACTTTGATCTTATTGCCTCTTTTTCTCATGCTCTATGTGCCCTAGTTTTTCGCTGAGGTATTAGCCGTTGAATGAAAAATGTTTCCTGCATTTGCTCAGAAGACTCGCTCCAAGACTATTGAACGAGCAGCCGAACGAAAGACGAACATGACTTAATCCATCGTGTTTAAAAAAAAAAGTTCAAAAAATTACTATGTTTTCATTAAACTAATTTTTGAAGATGTTGATCAAACTTTTACTTAAATATATTTAGTATTTATCATCTCTATTGGTTTGTCCCTGCATTACATTACATTATTTTCCTCAAGTTAGTAGACCCATGTTGCCAGAACAAAGGATTGTTGGCTAGGTCGAACGGTCTCGTTCTTTGAAGTCGGCGCACAAGGTTTGTCTCATTAATTGTTTGTCGAATAATTCTATTGCTATGGTTATTTAAGTGCGTTCGTAGCTTCCCAGCGAAAACTGCTATTTCATCTTCAACAGCTGGTAATAGTGAGTCTCTGTGTAAATCACTGTTTCTAATGTACCACGGAGCATTAACGATTTCTCTGAGAACTTTGTTCTGATAAGATTGTTATATTTGTCTATTGTTTGGTTTAGTACAACCCCAAAGTTGTACACCGTACGTCCATACTGGTTTTATCACTTGCTTATAGATAAGCAATTTATTGTAGATGCTGAGTTCGGAGTATCTTCGAATAAGCCAATTCATTTCACGTAATTTATTTTCAAGTTGATCTCGTTTCTTTTTAACGTGAGTTTTCCACTTAAGCTTAGCATCTTGTGTCATTCCTAGGTATTTTGCTTCATTAGCATATTGTATTATTTGTACCGAATTAATGTAAGTGGGCAGATTGGTAATTTTTATCTAGAGCTCGTTGGAGCTTCTCGATTGCAGATTCAACTGAATTGGATATTGCAAGTATAGTTAGGGGGTAGCCGTGGCGCGATAGATGTGTGCTCGCCTGTGAACCTCATGATCACAGGTTCGATCCCTGCCGGCGTCTATGTCGCTTTAATTCAATTGAAAACCTTCTAAAATTGTCATCAATGGGTTGCTGGTTTACTCATTACATGCTGTTCAGGCATAACACTAACAACATGTGATTGAGTTAAACTAGTATGCCCAACAAGGATGAATACGAATAAAATAATGTGAATTATAAGTGACATAGAAATAAGACACGGCATTCTCCGCTTTAGTTCAGCCGCCATCCCTGGAGATAAAATATCTGAGACAACATTCTTCAGTCTCAGAACATCATGCCACACATCTTTCCTATCCTTCTTTCTCTTCCTTAACTTCACGCCCGCGCTGTGTTGAAACATTTAAAGGGTAATCATAATCCCTTGAGCGCGTGTAGATTATATAAAAAAAAAAAAAAAAAAAATAGTCGTATCCTCTGCAAAAGTACCTATTATGGTATCTTCTTGAGGAATATCGCTAGTGTATAATAGTACGAACAGAACCGGACTGAGAACACTTTTCCACTGAGTGGCTTTTCCGGAAACCATATTGATGGAATAAGCCGCTTTTCTTCGATAGTAGGAAGCAGTCGCTTTAATAAGATTTCCTCAAATACCTTGGAAATCAGCGGCAATAGGGAAATTGATCTATAAGATTTCTTTTCGTTCGGAAACTTTGCCGGATTTAGAACCATTTAAACGTATGAATACCTTAACGCCGCATTCATAAGGTGCTGAAGTTTAATTGCTGCTTTTCTGGGTAGCTCTTTAAGCACGCGAGCATTTATTAGGTCGTACCCAGGAGCTTTATTATTTTCAAGATTCTTAATAGCTTGATAAAGTTCCGATAACGTGATATTCCGAATAAGAAAGTTTTCAGATGGTCATTGGATATCACCATGTTCATTTATCAACGCGTGACCGTCAAAAGGTTTTAAAGTTTCCTCTAGATGTTCAGCAAATTAATCGGCTTTTTCTCTATCGAATTTAGCCCAACCACCATTGTTTTATCTGATTGGTGCTCAATGTATTTGCGGATTTTTAACATCTTTTGTAGCTTTCCACAATGAATACTTCATATTTTTATTTGCAGCCAGACCTTCAAGATAGGTAGAAATCTGCCGATTTTTTGATATATATATATTTGAGTTCATTCGAGAGCCGGTTTAAGATAGTTTTGTCCTAAGGTGCTCGGGATTGATGCCATCTTTCCCGAACAGTTATTTTTTCGCGAAGCAAATCTTTTATTTCCGGTGGAATTGTATCTGTGCTTCTAATTGGATCTTTAAAGTTGTGTGGAGTGTTTTTCCATGCAGCGCCTTGTATGACTTTAATAAATATATCGACTTCATTTTCTAGCTCTAAAGACATTTTCAAATAAGATATATTAAGCGCAATATTGTCTTTTCGGAATGTTCTCTGAATTTATCTCAATTAGTTCTGTTGTTACATAAAAATGGAGCTCTTTCCTTTTTGACTAGCTTTCCACTTACTGTCAACATGACTGGTGAATGATCGGTGGAAAGGTCAAAGTTTTCCTCGATTTTCGTGAAAACTTTATCTAGTCCTTTTGCGATAAAAAAGTCTACAAGGTCTGGCATTTTCGTTGGCATTTCAGTCGACCAGTATGTTGATTTACCTGTCGAGAAAAAATCAACACAAGATGCCATACAAGATTTGAAAAGCTGCCTACTTTTAATTGAGATGCACCTTGATCCCCAGAAAATGTGTTTCAAATTGAAGTCGCCACCAATGATAAATTTCGGCCCGAGAACTTCAAATAGATCTATAAAGTCGTTTTTCGCAATTTTACTTCTAGGAGGACAGTAGATTGACGCAACCCTATAGTACGAATTTCTAAATTTAACAGTTACTGAACTTATTTGCATTATATCGATCTCAATTTTAGTTCTAATTGAATGTTCGATAGTATCCTTGATAAATAGAGAGCATCCGCCTCTTGCTCTGTCAGATGGATGGAATGCATGATAAGCACAGAATCCTTTAATTTTTATATCGCAGTCTTTTTTAAATGAGTCTCGGTAATCAAGCATTATGTCAAATTTTTCATTTTGTAGAAGTATTTCTAGTTCATCAATTTTTGAAAATAATCCATTCGCATTCCAATTAAAAATTTTAAACAACTTATCCAAAATTTATTCTGTGATGTAAGTTTATTCGTCCTGCTTTGCTCTTCAAGTATGGCAAGAATCTCAAGAAAACACTTGGGAAACTGGGTCTGGTATTTTTGCTTTGTTCCTAGTTTTGTGACTCCACTTTGGCAAACGTTTTCGTATCACTTGGTTTGAGATTTGCGTTTTGATGTTAAGTTTCTTTGGGCTTCATTTTTTACTAAATGGTAATAAAGTAAACAAAAATTAAATTTGGTCTGATGACTGAATGGAGACTCAGTGACTATTTTCTAATGACATACTATATGCACGCTATTCGTACTGTGCTTATTTTCTTGAAAATTTCTTGTTTACGCCCATATTATTTTGAACTATTCAATTACTCTCATTGAATTTCTTCTGATCTGATACCAGCAAAAAAACGTACAAATGTTTTGACTTACGTAAGTTGAATTGTAAACATGGCTTTAGGCTCTTTGAAATCAAAACAACATTTTCTTGATACTACTTCTTAATGGCAAAAACGGCATTTGTCAAGCAAATACCTAACTATTTGTGACAATTGCACAAATGTCCCTTATTTCGAAGATCATACAAACGTTGATAAATAATTAGCTTAAGAAATATCTCGAAGAACGAATGACCTTAGGTACAGCTATGTATATACCATGTCTCACCTTACATCATTTTGAAGAAACAAACAATATCTTCTAAAGCATTTGATATGGTTTGGCACGAAGGTCTTTTATCGAAAATGTGTACATTTAGTATCGATGAAATTCTTCTTCGTTGGATTAAAAATCATCTGTCTGACCGTTCAATTCGAGTTGTTCTGGACGGTCTCAAGTGTGATGTTCATAAAATAAACGCTGGTGTGCCTCAAGGCTCCGTTTTGTCTCCAACACTCTTTCTTATCTCCATAAATGTTTTCTTGTCTGCCATTGTCCAGGAATGGCACTTGCATACAAAAACACGATAAGCTTTCAGTTCATGACCATCTCTTATTTCTTAAAAATGCAAGAAATATTTTGAGTTTTTAGTAATATTCATAAAATTTAGTCGAACTTTGAGTATAGAGTGCTATGTGCCTGTTTCCAACTCGCTTTTTATAATTTTCCTTCACTCACAGTTTCAGAATTGCTTTTTTCTCAAAATGTTCGTCTCTTCAGAATATCATTTTAAGGAGTCGGTTTTTTTCTTTACATATTGATGAAGTTTCAGAATGTTAATCAAAATTTAATATTTTGTTATTTAATTCTGGATTTAAGATAGTAAAAACACAATATGACCAAATAAATGAGTTTCATTGATCATAAATGTTTTTTTTAAATTTATCTGGAACTTCTTTAGTTATTCAATCATAACTTCAGTTGATTTCTGGTTACAAATCAAATACCCTAGCTTCAAGTTGTACCTAGTTATACTAGTTCCTACTTCAAGTCTAGTACCCACCCATGTAGCCTCTAGAGTTTAGCTATTACAGGAAATAGTCATGATGAACTATCCTCTTACCAGTTGAGAAGGCGTAGTCTAATATTTAATTGAAAACTTTTAAACATTTAGTTAAACTCTCAAGAAATTTAATTAAAATTAAATCGCTTCCATCGATTTAAAAAATTACTACCTGTAGTAAAAATTTATCTAACACAAAAAGAAAAACAAAATAATTCAAAAACTATGAGGAAATAGCAATTAGAAAAATATTTCTTTTCCAATTGATTTTCTGCCTCTCAAATCTGATATCCGACAGTGGACAGAAGAAAAAACTTTCTATTTTTCCTACAAATGCCGCGTGAATAGTTAGCCATAATTTCTGCATGCGCCGCCACCGGCCGGGAGCGAAACTCCATTGGAAGGGGAATTCCGCACGTTTAAATGCTGTTGAGACTTTTCTTTGCACGAGATGTCGGTTGTTTTTTTGTTGTATTATTATTTTAATAGAGTAAAAGTGTGAAGCCTTCTTTCCCCCATGGATGCTTGGAAATAATAAAAAAAACCAGTTCAAGTGGTAAGAAAGTAAAAGATACAAAAAAATGTCGTCTTCGTCTCGACAACGGCGCGACACCGACCGACAGCACTACGTTACCATGGCTGCTGCTTTTTATGCGATGGCATTTGATGATCAAAGTGCGTAAAATGCTTCGAATAATTCGTTTTTTCTTGCTTGCATCTAATTGAATGCAGAAAACGTGCGAAAATGTAAGTATCGGTGGCAAAGGCAATCGGAATGGAAATTCAGCCTTTTAACAAGTTTTGTTCTTTTATCTTGATATCTCGCAAGTGAAGGCATTTGAGAAATGAAAAGAAGAACTCATTTAATTTAATAAGAGGATGCTTGGGTGTAATTGAATGAAATAATATTTTCCCTTCACTAATGAACTTTACAAATACTTTTTTTGCGCAGCTAAATAAGTTAATTGAATGTTGCATTAAAAAAGGTAAACTTATTTTGTTACAAGTGTCTTTAAAGTTAATTTCTGCATAGGTATTTGTTTAATACATTTGGATAAAAGCACATTAGGAAATGAAGCATTGAGATGTGGTATTAGCACATTTTTGTCAGCACATTTTATAGTTTCCCATAGCTTTAAGACCATCCAGACGATTAGGACCAAGAGGCTTGGTTTTTCTTAGACTCCGAAAAATTTCTTCTTCATGAAGGTTTTTCTTATTATAAAAAGTCCATATACAGCTTAAATAAATCTGCCTAGTCGAGGACTTAACACTATTTAGTTTGACTTGTTGAATTATTCATTTAAAATAGCTTTTTTGGCCTTAAGTCCACAAAATTTGGCTTTTCGTCCAGGTGCCAATTGCTCTTAGATTCATCAGTTGACTAGTGAGAGTCTTGTCAATACGCAAATTTAATAAAATTCAGTTAATTTTACATCAATTTTTTGACAAGAATCCAATGTGAATTATATCGAACTAAGATTAAAATTCTTAATGATCAATGCCGGAAGATTTTTCATTCTTCATTAGAAACGATTTTCATTTCAGAGCTGATATGACTTTTCAGTCCCTAATTTGGTGATACATAGCTTAATTCCAGAGTTTTGTCCTAGTAATCATCACATTTTTCTGAACACCAATTTTAGCTCTTCCATTTTTAATATGCTCTTTCCATTTCCGAATTTCAAAATAATTAAGTTTTTTGTTTGTAAAGCTTATATGCTTAGATTTCGTTTCGTTTAACTATGATATGATACGCCGCCGTTGTTAAGTCAAATCTCTTAACTTATCGACATCCTACAGCGTTTATAGTCTTAGTATCAGATTTATCAGTCACTAATATTGCAGAAGCATTAGAGAAAATGGCCATGATATCGTTGATGTCCACTGGAATATCCCTAGTACATAAAAAAAAACAGAGTTGGTCCTAGGACACTTCCTTGTGGTACACCGAATTTCATGTTCATAAATTCCTAATAATTTTGGTCGTACCGTACTCTTTCAGGATGTGATGTGCTTTTTGCTTTCCAGCCGAGATTCTGCTCGCCGGTCTCGGCAGGGTCGTCCTGAAGAAAACACGAAACTTCAGAGTAAAAGATCTTCGAACCTTATTACAAAATCTTTATTGAAAATAACTCTTAAATCTATAACACACAATATGCTGCTACTAATATTTCACTTAATTCTGGTAATTGAATGATTCACGGCATTAACTCTTCCGGGTTCTGGTCTTGCTGCTGTCAGTTGTACTGGTTGCTGATGATCCGGATCTGGCACTTGGTCACGGGCATTCTGGTTTCTGATAATTCGGCTTCAAGCTAGCCCCACTATTCGGCTCTCCGGCTTTATGACTGGATCTAAAGGTACAACGCCCCTGGTGGCACTAATCGGCAGGTACAAAACGCCCCTGGTGGCACTAATCAGCAGGTACTATATACGCCCCTGGTGGCACTAGAACGGCAGGCTTAAACGTTCTGGTTGATCAGCAGGTACAACGCCCCTGTTGGCACTAATCAGCAGCTACTATACGCCCCCGGTGGCACTAGAACAGCAGGTTTAAACGCTCTGGTTGATCAGCAGCTACAAATCGCCCCTGGCGGCACTAGAACAGCAGGCTTAAACGCTCTGGTTGATCAGCAGGTACCGAAGCCCCTGGTGGCAATTAGGACATTAAACTTCAAACTAAGACCCCTTACCGCTGGTGGGGGGAAGCCTCGCAAAAGCAAGAAAAGCTAACGTGACCAACTCGTCTGTACTACTTGTCTACGACTGGATTTCGAAAGATTTATGCAATCAGTTTACTGTGCCGCCTGACTGTGTGTATGATCGAAAGGGTACTTTTCGTTCCCCCAAGTAGGTCCTCATGATGACTTTTCAGTAAACACTGAATGTGAAGTATATAAGTGGTGAACGAAAGATATTAATGTTGCTGATTTTCCTGTGACGTCATGTGTTCATGGTGCTTGTGAATTGAACTTGGCGAAGTACAATTCTCGGTAATAATACGAAAATAATATAGAGTGGGGTAACATGGAACGCTTCGTTACAAGCACTACTACGTCACAAGGTCGATATGCAGCTAGAACACGACTGCTTTAGCTTCTATATTCTTCTTAACAGATTTATCAACCACTATTGTTACAGTTTCATCAGCAAAGGTGGTGATAGCTTTGATGTCTACTAGAATATCTAGACAGGGTTGGTCCTAGCACACTTCCTTGTGGTACATCGGGTTCAATTTTCTTAAATTCTGATTAATTAAAGTCGTACTGTACTCAAATGAGTGGGTTCGTAACGTAGGATGTCAGTATTTTACAGTAGCCAAAACTTGTCAAAGGCTAGAGCAACATCTAAGAACATACCTTTTTAAATGCCTTTTCTGCAATATCGGTAATTCGATGCACTTGGTCTGTGGTAAAATTTTTATTCCTTAATTAAAACTGATGCCTCGGGATGAGTTTCCTTTTTTCTGTTATTTTGCTAAGCCTTTTCAGAAACTGGTTTTTGAAAATTTTTTCTATTCTGGGTATATAAGCGCTATTGATCTGTATGATGTTACTTCTCTTGGCGGCTTTTGTATAACAATGATTTCTGCAATTTTACAGTAGTGGCCTCTCTTAGACAAGCGTTTATTATGAATTTGAGTTTTTGAAAGGTATTGAAGGAACTTCCTTCAAAACCATAGAAGTTGTTAGGTCCTGTGTTGGTGAGTTTTGTTAGAAAACTCGTGTTGACACTTTTTGAATTTTTTATTTGCTGAAATCAAACTGTAAGTGATCTTTAATTATATTTGCCGAGGATGGATTAATACGAGCATTCGCAAGATGTTCAGCTTATATGTCAGTCTTTTGTTTCGGGTTTCCCATCCAATTTCAATCTTGACAGATTATCAACGGGTCTTGTGTCTTTTAAGGCGCTTGGCTGCTTTCTATAAAAAGTATCACAAACAAAATATAAATGTTCAAAAATGGAGCAAAAAAAGAGAAAGTGGGTAGATGCCACGACCCCTGAATGGAAAATGTTGAATTACCGTTGTGTGAAATTACAAAATTCTACGGTTTTGGGAATTGATTTAAAGGATCTGTCAGTAAGTCATCAATCCTATATTTCAGGAACAACTAATGCGCAAGAGTTGAAATTTGGTTAGGTGCATGTGGATTTTAAGTTTTTGCCTATATTGGTACTGAAATTACAAGGGGGTCGAAAATCTCCTCAATTTCTTCGTGCAAAAAAAGAATGTTGTTTGGCGAACTTGACGTGTTTCTTTCATTTGATAGAGGTGTCCATAATCAAACTTTTCAGCAATATACTAAGTGAATCATTTTTGAACTAACTTATTCTTTTCTTAAGATATTTACTAAGACAGTTGAATGCTGCCTTTTATCTTCAAAAAATTTCGTAGCTTTCTCTGTATTTTGACTGTCGTTGAAATAGTTTGCTTGCTCTTCATCATCTTCAAGAGAAGGATATATTTCTCTGTTTAATATGCTTTTTGCTATTTCAATATTATCCTCTATTAATTTCCGGCGGATTCTATCAAACACAGTAACTTTCCACCATTCAATGTTATCTAAACAGAAATCAGAAGGAAGCGAACATTACTTAGCTAAATATTTTGATTCATCAAACTTCTCCAGAAGACCTTTGTTTTTGAATTATTTAGGTTTCACCGAAAACAATAGCCACGCAATTTGTTGATCATTAGTTTAAGAGAGTAAGGAGACGGCCAATAATATATGTCCGTAACGAAAAAATGTCTCTCACTTAATGATCTTCAACAAACTGCTCAAAGTCCTAATTCTTAAGAGGTTACCAAACCTTATACCATAAACTTTTTAAAAAACAGTATCACAGTATCTAATAGGCCATAAACATAACATCGGTGTTGCAGAAATTTTCACACCTCTATGTCAAGATAGGGACAGTAAATGATTTCCCAAGAATTTTCCTCGTAGCAAGTGGCGTGAATTTTTTGAAAGCTGATAGATTCCTTAATATAAATAAGCTTTTCCCAGCAAAGAATTAATTTGATCAGTCCATGTCAGGGTTTTATTGAAACAAACTAGCATGTTTTGAAATTTCTCAACATATGTACTCTCCAGGGGCTCCATTTAGCTCAATCTAAGGAATTAGAACAAATCAAGGGTCTTTTTGGAAATGACAATGTATTTTGTTTTAATGGTGTTAAGAACAAGACACATTGGTAAGACCATTGGAAGATTGCATTAAGGCCCTCATTAATACTAACACAATTACATCTATAAGACCTAGGCTACAAGTTTTCACAAGCTGGACATCGTCAGCATACATTTCTTTCTCACAATGTTCTGCTGAATGTGTTTTTATATCGTTTACGTAAGCAGAAAAAAAAGAGGTTCCAAAATAGATCCTTAAGGTACACCGTATATCAGCGTCAAATACTCGAAAGTCTGATTTTCTGGAATCACTGTTTGACTTCTTCCAAGCAGATAGGAGCTTAAATATCGAATGATGAGTTTACTATCCTTTACTACCCCGGAAGAGAAATTAAACAGACGCGAGGATTTTCTACACATTTTATTAAGATAAATGGTATCGAAGGCTTTAGAGCGATTGACTTTGTCACCTTCTAGGATTTTTTCAACAGTGCTGTTGCTATACTGTGGTGTAGTCGAAATCCGGACTGCTTAGGAAATAAAAGATAATTTGTATTAGGAAAGTGGGTAAGCTGGGTTTGCATAAGTCTTTCAACAACCTTGGGGAAAAAAGTTGACAATATTTCTTGTTCCGATTTTTTTGGGACAGTTATGACTTTGGAAATTTTTCCATCGCCAGGAGAAAAATAAATTTAATTAAGATTTAATTGACAACTTGTGTAAGAAATTGAAGAAAAAGTGGCAGAAATGTGTTTACAAATTTACGATACCATTCATGAAAACCCACAGCTCTAGATTTTATAGAAATAAAACATCTTTCAATTTATCGCAAGTTCCTTCAGAGTTTGGGTCCATTTTTTGGCGGATTATATATCATATGGTTCAGCATTAATAAGGAACACGCAACTGCTGGTTTCCTAACCGATCATCAGTTATTCTAAATCGATTCCATCTGTAGCACCAAATTATCCGAGTACAGCAAGACTTTATTTTGAAGACCTTCTAATGAGAGTCCAGATGGCATAATTTTCATCAATTCTTAATTAAAGAATGAAAAGAATAATGGACTTCGATTGCATCCTTGTTTCAGGTCAGCCAAAGTAAGAAACCAGTTAGAAAAATTGTTTTTCATCCTTTACAGCTTACCTTTAGTTATCTTTCCGAACTTAATTTGACATTCTATTCCCATAAATTTGGACAAAAGAGCGTTTCTGTTCATCGAGAATTAAAAGCTGTTCGGAAATCCACAAAAAAAATTATATAACTTCTTGGATGTGGTTAAGTAGGTACAAATCTGCTATGTCTACGAAGCTGAAGATGTGATCGACTGAGAATATATCCTTTTCTAAAATCTATCTGGAATTCACTGAGGAGACTAATTCTTTCAACCCATTTCGTCAGACAAAAAGATGAATTTAAAAAAGCAGAACCCTGGTTTTTGAAGGAGTCTGTCTTATCTGCCTTTTTGATGAACCGGAAAATGAATGACTTTTTGAAGAATTCTGTTGCTTTTGTCGATTGAAGAATTTTGTTTTTAGACATTTCACGAACTCATCTGATGCGTTCATTTGGTATTCGGTCACTACTTATGTTTGGTGATGATGTGACAAGCCGTGTCACCTCACTTGAACCTCAATGAATCCATTGTGGGTATTCTAGAAATGGAAATGTTAAGAGAAAGGATTTAGTGGAAGTTTTACGTTGGGGTGCCTCTCTGAACCCTCCTAAATTCTGAATGAAGTTAAGGTTGTTTTTTGGTGGGAAAATGAGACTTCACTGTTAAAGACCTTATAATCTTTTCCTTTGTAAATGATTGCTTCCAGCTCTTTTGTTTTTGCAGAAAAACAAAGTTTCACTTATATCACAGCATAAATATAACTTAAAATTTAGTTCATGTTTTCATTATTAGAAAATATGCTATGAACCTACCTAAATAAATTTATTTTCACAAACAAAAAGTCCTACCGAAATAATTCCCATATTATTTATGCAAATTATGACAAATGACTTTTCTCATTAAAATGTCAGTTCTTTTTTGTTTTTCACAAATTCGCACACATTCGACTTGTATTTAATTTGACAGTTCCACACACGTTGAACAATGAAATTTTGCCACCAGATTTTTTGTTTTGTTGCAACTTAGTGACACATTAATAACAAAACAGGTGCATGCATAGTTTATCAATCATAATAAAAAATGTTTATGGCGGTTTTTCTTTCCTTCTGTCAGCGACGATAGAATTGCTTGAAGCGATTATTATCGCGTGAGGGGAACTTCAAGGATTTCCCACATTTCAATATCACGACAGCGACACACGACTGAAACGGTCCGGACGCCCGCCCATCGCCGCCGCCGTCCGTTGATATTGTTTTTGCAACTATAAATATTACACAGGTACTCGTAGTAGCACAACAAACTGACAGATCACTGTATGAGACTTTTTCTTCAAACTTCTTCAGGTAGACGCTGGGAGTTGGAGCATGTTTAATTTTTTTTTTCTAATCTAGAAATGGTGTAAATGTGCTATTATTCGATTATTTTTACATTCAAAAAAGGAAATGTCATTTAATATTTTTCAATATCTTAAATCTGATTTTTATTGTCGAAGGCGGCGATCATGTTCCATTCTACGTTGACAGATCTTATGAAACTCTTGATTTCTGTTTGAATTTATGGCTTTCGACGAAAGGTAGTTATTATTTTCATATAAATTTTCATTAACAAGCTTCTAATTGGTATAATTATTTAAATTAAGTTATTCGGTATGATCTTGTTTGAATAATAAATTATACGAAAATATATATGTACATAATAGATGTACATTTGTTGTTAAGTATCCGCCTTAAAATATTAAAATATCCGGCATTTCAAGAAAACTTTGGTTTAATGCACCATTTTCATTTATGTGAACATTTATCTGAGAGTTTTGAATGAAAGAGAGGTTAATAAAATAAAATTTATTGCGAATCGCAGCCTGGTTCAAATGTCAAGAGGAAGAAAATAATAAATATTGTGGAACTAGTCCGGGTACGGTTCAATGCTATACAAACGGAAAATATACTTGTTTCCGTTTTGCAGATGGAGTGCCTCAAGGTTCTATACTTGTACACCTACTGTTTATTTTATTATTGATGATATTTTAGATAAGCAAATTAAACAAATGTCTTACTTTACTTACTTTACCTAATGGACTTAATACAGCTAAGTTTAAGGCCTAATTTCACACATACCTAAGGTTGTACTCAAGATTAACATATTTGTAACTGTGAATCTGTTTCGGTCTAAATTTGTTCAAAATTTAGCGATTTCTCGGGATGTCGGATACAAGGAAAACATACGAAAGACTGATTCAAATTTCTTGTCAATCCTTTCGAGAAAGGGAAAATAAATTGATAATTTTGACAGACAATCAAAAAGACTGATGCCTATGAGCTTACAAAGGCTAACACAAAAAAAAATTATAAAAAGTTGTTTGTAAACTTCCTAAAAGCCTCAAACGTTCCGTAGGACGTAGAGTGTCAAAAATCGCTAATAATTTTTCGTTCTGATCATAGAAATGTTTTGGATTTATTTTCTACTATGTACGACATCTCTTCTTTTATCTTGAGTAAGAGAAGTCCACTCCATTGTGTGTATTGATATTTATGTATTTTCTCTACGCTAGCCGGAAGTTGTGACCAAAACACTGTATTTTTTTTTCAGCGTATAACGAACTTCGCAGTTCTCCGATGAAGTTCTCGGTTAATGATAGAATTCCGACAAATTATACTAAAGACTTTTCAAAGACATCTACTCTCAAAAGTTGCAGGTTTTTTGAGAATATGTGTGAGCTAAAAACCTGAAATTTGGTCTTTGTACTATAGAATTTGCTCTTCCAAACTTTTGACAGCATGCTGAAAGCAGATTTTGTTTTGCCAATAAGGTTGTCAACATCTTCATCTTAAACTTGAACAAATCTACCAGAAATGTTAAGGATCTTTGTTTTGCCGGCGGCGTTGATACTCAGTTCCACTTTATTCGCTTGATTGCAGATTTATGATGTTGTGTAAAAGCCAACAAATTTTATCCGGGTAATAGAGATGTTACAGAAAGGGAAACATCGTCAACCAAATTATCCGTGCTTTTTCATCTAGGGCTCCAATATCCACCAGGAATAGTAATGGTGATAGTAAACACCCCGGTTGAACTCCACTATGTATTTCTAAGTGCGCAGATACCTTTGTGTCTTGAAGAGTTCCATCCACGTAGGCAGTCTTGATAATAACGGCAAGTTCTTGGGGGAAACCTCTCATACGTAAGTCTAGCCAAATAAAATTCGATTCAAGCTATTGTAAGGGTTTTCAAAATCGATAAAGAGTTTTATGTGCCCTTTTTCGACTTTAAAAAAAGCTTACGAATGGAACTTCAGCCATTGTTCCTTAAGGTTTTGATACGCAGGATGGATATGCCCGGAGTTTGGCTTGCTTTTTGCTGAGAGTAAAATCCCGATACTCTTTCCAGAATTTTTTTCGCCATAATCTTTGCCATCACAATGAGGACACCAATCCCACCCCAGTTTCCGCAAAAGATAAGACTTCCTTTCTTTCATTCAACAGGAAAATTTGAATCCATCCATGCCTGCGTTAATAAACGAAGTAGCATTTGTGAAGCTGATTGATATTTCTCAAGGAAAATCCTGTCTAAATACGAGGGCAGTCAGATAAGTACTAAGCCTCACCGCCCGATGGTGACAGTATCGCAAGAGAGATTTACTATCGTCTAGTACATTCTCTTAGACGACTACTGTCAAAATTTCAGCCGAATCTTAATCGTAATTTTGTTTTGACCACGCTTGTCCGCGAATTTTAGAATAATGGAAAAAGATTAGTATTGGTGGGTGATTAAAATCCTGTTTTTGGAAGGAAAGTCGCGCAGCTATATCAAAAAGCGCTTGGATGCTGTGTACGGTGACTCTTCTCCTTCAATGGCGACTGTCAAAAATTGATCTAAGAAAATTCAACGTTCTCGCACATCGGTTTTTGATGAACCCCGCCCAGGTGCCTCAAAAATGGCTACCACAGAGGATAACGTGTCAAAAATCCACGATCTCGTATTGGCAGTTAGCCGATTGAAGTTGCGCGAGATAGCTGAAACAGAAGACATCTCAAAAGACCTCGTGGTTCATATCCTCCATGAAATTTTGGACATGAGAAAGCTGTCGGCGCGATGGTTGCCGCGTTTGCTCACCTCGGACAACAAGCGAACCGTGAGACCACTTCAGAGCAGTGTCAAAATTGATCGAATTGCACTACGAACTGCTGCCCCATCCACCGTATTCTCCAGACTTGGCCCCGAGCGACTTTTTTTTTGTTTGCAAACTTAAAAGAATCACTCGCCGGGCAGAAATTTGTATCAAATGAGGAGGTCATCGCCGCCGCCACGGAGGCCTACTTTTCAGACCTCAAGAAAACCTGTTTTTCGGATAAGTTAAAGAAGTTGGAGCATCGCTGGATCAATTGTATCGAGCTAAAAGGAGACTATGTTGAGAAATAAATCGCCACTTTTCCAAAATGTTTTTTTTTTTTTTTTTAGGCTACCTTTTAAAGCTGCTGCAAGTTCGGATCTAATGGCATTTCTATACCTTCTAACTTTCTCCAATTATACGCAGAGACCCATGTCCTGTGGTTTATCTAGCTTATACGCACATAGTAGAGTGCGAAGTGTTCCAGTGTTGCTATCTTAAAGCTTTTACTAACCGCTAAGTGTCAAATGAGATTCGCCGTGCTATATTGATCCGTAGATAACAGACTGAACTTGTGCGAGATCTTTAATTCGAAGAGTATGCCTCCACCGACAAGCCCGTTTGTGTTGCAAAAGTAAAAAAAACCACTCTTCATTGTCGTTCCGTTTTCCAATGTTGTGGTCATCCGGAACATAATTGATTTCTGTGTTATTCAATCCAACCTTGGTATTTAGATCCCCATTCACGATAGTAATGGGTCCATTCGAATAACTGACTGTTAAATTCGTCCTCAGTCGGCTCATAGCACTGAAATATTGTGATTTTTCCTCTGACAGCCAGATTGTCCGTATCCTGCCGTTGATGGGTTTCTATGTTATAAAGCTTTCACGAGCCTTAGGAGTGTTCATCAGTTCTACGCTGGAATATCGGGAACTTCCAGCTGGGTTTTCCAGAGTTAATGAAGAAAGTTTTTTTTTTTGACGATGAATCCACGTGACCTGCGCCAAACCATCACATTTCACTGAGTCCCAAGATGTCTAGGTTGTAACGTAGGAACTCTTTCTCAAGTTGGAAAAATCTAGTGATGTCGGAACCTTCCTAACGGTTGTCGATAAGGGTTGCCGCCACGCCACACAGCCTCTAGTCCCGGTGGACCGTATCTGTGCCTCACCTAAGGACAGCATTATTCTATAATCCGCTGCCAGTAGACCACTACGATGATATTAGCGCTGCCATTTGCCCGTAAAAGCTTCATCCGCTACAGTCTCTTTTTCAGCATCCTAGCATGTTCTTAAAATCCTTGCTGACTTAATATCTTAGCATATCACACTAGCTCATATAAGGTCTCTGTGTTCTGTGTTGATTCTCTTTATTGAATTCATTCGCCGCACCTAACTTTCTGATGGGCTCTTCCAAGATTGTAACTGAATTATACAGCGGGTCATTCCCGACAGAGTATTTAAGGGGTTTCTATTTTTGTCGTGAACATTCGCACTTTTTAGTTTCGCAGGTCAAGTTTGAATGGACGAAATCTGTATCTGATGGTTATCGTTTCATCATTGGAAATCGTCATGTTGAATTCACTTGGTAACTTCTGCTTCCTACAGCGCCCAACCATCACGTTGATCCCTACCAGCTCTTAAATTTTCATCACAAAGTGTCTTAATTAACGAAATCCTCGTCTCTTCTATCTACCGTGGTACGTGGATACCTTCTACGGGTCCAACGAAACTGCAAATCTTTCAAATGCAACAAGGTGTTAAGTCGTAAGTTAACTGCTCCGACTCATTGAATAAAACTTCGACTTCTCAACCGTCCTCCTTGTCAAACCCAGTCCTATCTAACAGATTCCTAGTTTTTTGCAGAAATATTAACAGCCACATCCGACTAGATCAAAGCCTCATTGTGATCCATTCACTTTCCCTTTCAAATAACTTAAGTTGAATACATGCAAATCTAGACCTTAACCAACAATTAGTTATTTTTTCCAGTTTCTTTAAAATACCTTTTATGAACTCAACTAGACGACAACAAATAATTACCATGCGGCGGCACCTATTTCCAGAAATGCACGTCACTAATGTCAACACTGCCACTTGCACTGCACCTGTTATAAAAACACATCACAACCAAATTAAAATTGATTTGAAAGCTAAGAACTATGCATGCATATCCATCGGAACAACTTAATTTGCAAATGCATCATAGTCACACTGCAAAATAGACAGAACCGCCGCGCGCCGTTCAGAAAGTCGTGCAGCTTAAAAAAAAAACTAGTTTTGTTCGATTTTGAATTTTAATTCCGTTTTATTTATTTTTTTACACGATCGGCAATCAAATGAAATCGTCAAGACTGACGATACGGTTGCCACTCGAAAGAAAATCACTCTATGCCAATATTCCTAAAAATGAGTTAACGAAAGTCAAATTTAAAGAAAGTTTAATTTAACTTCAATTCTTAAACAATTTTAACATTAACTCTCATAAGGCTCAATCTCGGATTTTGATAAAAGCCAACCAAGCTTGCCAGAAATTTGTCAAAGTGGTAACCATGCCTGAGGCAGTCGGAAAACTATATAAATCAAAGTTGAACTTCCTACAACAGACAATGTACAATGTAGTGTACTAGAACTCTGAAATGGATGACTGGAGGTCAATACTGCCTAACCACACTGCAACTGTAAACTGCGCGAAGTGCAATAATTTTGTTTTAATCATTTCTAGAAATTAATAAATACAAATCACGAGTTAAGAATTCAAAGTGAATCACAATGCGATAAATGCAGGTTTATTGGTAATTTAAATTTATTGCCGCAGCAAAAACAAAAACACGAGTTCGCTCATATCGGCTTTCCTCAGAAACTACGGGAATGCGAACTATCGTGAAATTAATTGGATCACCACCATAATTTTCGTTTCGAATGCTCCAAATGTGATATGCTAATATGTCACTATTGGCACGTTCTATTGTATCAAATAATTGGAACTATTTTTTTGGTTTCGAGCTATGAATTTCTGTAATAACCTTCAATTAGCAAAATAATATAAAAGTAGCCGGGAGGTATTTTTGAGTTGAGGTTAGATATTATTATTTTTTTTGTATTTGAAGTGATTCATGGGGGTTGACTTGTGATTTATTTAGTTGACTCTTTGATTGTTTCTTTGAAAGTGCAGTTGATTTTTTTTTAAGTGAAGAGTTGAACATGTAAAATAATTGTTTTTGATTTATTCATTTTCGAATAACACCTGGTAGATGTCTCTCGTGAGATCTTAACAAATGTTCTAAAAGAAACTTCCGAGGCAAAGATATTTGAAAGGTTTCAACTTAAAAACAAATGGAAATATTCTTGTTTCAAAAACAAGTTGCTCTTATTCTGTTTAATTTGGATCGAGACTTAGGTAAGAATATATAACTAAGTATCTATTTGATCTTTGCAATTTAAATACTTAATTTCTTAAAAATTTTATGGAAAACTAGCGTCTGCTTTGAATCGGTTTCTCTCAATGCTCTTGTCATGTAAAAAGAAGTATCCTATACCGACATAATTGGATTTTATGCACAAATTTAATCAAAATCCGCCCATTCTTTCGAATACTGGGCAACAAAATTTGAGCTTTGTCGTGCTATACCGACTTCACTTGTTTTTTTTTTTTTACTTTGGTGAGTGACCGTTAGTTAAAATAAGTTATTAAAAAAATCTATTGGCCAACAATTAAAGTTGGTGGCGCAACAGGACCCAGTGACATACAACTCTCAACTATTTCTGTTTCTGCTGATTCCGAACGGCTAATGACAGATACTCTTAGAAGATTTTTAAAATCCTCAGAAAAGCAGTACACCCCTGAAAACCTGAGAATCGAATCCAAGACCTTCTGCATAAGAGTCCAGGTAGGTATAAATGTCAGTCTAGCCCTGTGGACCAATTAGTGCTGAGGTGCGCCATTTTAGTACCATTAATCGTATGTGCATGTAGATGGATTTGATATGTAAAATTGTGGACATTCTCACGGAGTCATCGAGTTTGGATTAAGTTGAAAAACATGGATCTAGTAGATTTTGATGCCTCTTATTGTGTGTTTGGTTTTGCACATTCATCCGCGAGTTCGTATCACCCACTCAACCAGGCCACCACACTCATCCGACAGTGTCTACACTGTGCCCAGCTAGGCAGCTTGTTGACTGGTACTGAAAAAGTAGTCAATCCGATTGATAGGCCTCCGTCAAAGCCTTCAGTCCGCTTGCTCGGGTTCTAAGCGGTCAAACAAGGAATTCGTTACAGAAGTAACCAATGTTCGTCCTAGAGCCATTTCGTCGCTTTAAAAAAAAAATAGATTAAGTCTTTGATCTTCATTCCCGCAAGTTCGTTAATGTCATCAAAAAATGACCTTCCTTTTGATTGTGCTCTAAATTTGGCCAAAGCAGGGCATTTGCAGATGAAGTGGAGGACTGTTTCCTATTCCCGCTGGTCCTCGCAGCTATGCTCGCTACATGCTCTCCTATTGGGCAGTGTCCTCACTATGTCTGGCCTGGGTCTGCATATCACATCAAGTGTTCGGAATTTACTATAGCTGGGCCAAATATTCTTAGACAATTTGAAGTTAGTTAAACTGCTCCACCTTCGGTTTGATTCGCTAAGAAAAATTGAGAGAATTTTGCTCTTCATAACTCCGAGCGGAATATTGACTCTTTCCTCAAGTGAGTTTTGAAGGGCTGATCCTTGACTGGCCAGCCCGTTCATTCCCATCAATGCCACATTGGTTAATATTGAGGCTAGCAATTGCTGTATTATGTACTAAAATAAATGTTTTTAACAGCAGCCTGACTGTCAGTGATAGTAGCCGTTTTCCGGTTCTGGTTCTTGCTTGACTACTTTGCATGTTTCCTTGATAACCGGTAATTCAGTTTTAAAAAACACTAGCAAAGTCGGGTAGCCTAAACGACAGAGAAGATTCCAGAACCAACACCACACTCCATCTTTGAGCCATCAGTAAATATAGTTGTGTCGAAGTATTTCGTCACGACGTCATCGTCTCAGTCCTTTCTTGGTGGGAACATAACCTTAAAATCTTTAGTGGCGTTCAATTTATGGGTAAAGCTGTCAGTGGGTGTCAAAGCATATCTGTTGCGGCGACCATAAATCTTGCGATACTAAGAGCTTGATTTTTTTAGTCTTAATGCACTGCAACATATTAGACACTTAATGTATAAATTAAGTGATAAAAGGTACAGAAAAACGCTTAAGGCATCAGTTGGGCAAGATCGTAGAGCCCCTGTGGTACCAACTTTAGCAGTTCTTTGTACCTCCTTTAGTTTATCGATGTTATATGCTTAGGTTACAGTGGACGAATCGAACCATATGTTAGGATCGGTCGCAACACGGATGTGTATGTCCACAAAATCATCTTAGATTGAAGACCCCACTTTTTACCAAATGTTTTACTACAGGCGTAGAATGCCATCCAAGCCTTCTTAAAGCTTTCTTCAATATTCATTTTCCAGTTCAACTAAGGGTCTATAATAATACCTAGATATCTTGCACTATTCGAGAGCAAAAGTGTTTGGCCGTTGAGTCGGGGTAGAGCTAAGGCTATATCTTAGTTTAGGTATTGGCAGCACGGGCCAGAGGCAGTGAAGGGAGCACGTTTCTGCTATGCAGTTAAACTGCTATTAAGCTAGTTTTAGAAGAGTCCACGAAATCATTACAATACACCGAGTCTCCATCTTGAGAGTAGAAGGATTTCAAAAATAAATCTTTTTTTTTTTGTTTCATGATGTAGAAACTTCCATTGTTTAAATCCAGATCCTAAAAGTTCTTAGTGTTTTTTTGATAAATTCAAGTTGCTTAGGGCTCATTGAGTTATCAAGTTTATCTTGGTTGAGATTTCTTCAAACTCATAGACACCAAAGCTCTGCAATTTGCTCAAAGTGGAAGGCTGTGAATCTTTAATCTCAACGGATGCACATATAAGTGGTATTGGCGATTTGTTGTCACTATGCAGTGATGGTCTTTTAGCTGATTATAAATAAGGGTAACTAATCTTGTGTTTTTTTTTTTTTCTTGAAATTAATACCTTTATATTTATAAGACAAAAATTTCAATCACTTGGTTCGGTCCAAATTATGGGTACAAAAAACTGCGTATGGCGACGACGGCTTTGCAACTTAGTAGTACATTTTGGTAGCTCTTCCCAACAAAACCTTGACCGATCCGGAAGACAACATCCTTAGCCTTTGCCAATTTTATCATTTGCTTCCTGAGAATTATGAGCGAAGACCTGATAGTTTTTGCGGTTATATTTTTTTCTTTGTGGTACAAATTTTCTCATAAAAAAAACAAGCTTTTTCGGTAAGTCGCCTTTTTGCCCTTTTTTTTTTACTAATTTTTACTTGCGACTTATAGGTATCTACTATAAGGCAAGTTATGCATTCGTAAAAAAAATCGAACTTTTGATCATATTTTGATCAAAGTTGACATTACGATGATAGCGAAGACTAAAAAAGTGGGTCTCGCAATTCTGTCTGTCGGTTCGACTACAGCCTAAACGGCTCGGCCGATTTTCAACAAGGTTGGTAGATATCATTTTTAATTTTTTCCTCCCATACGTTTTTTCTTTTTTTTTAAGACTAAAAATAACGGTACCTGCCATACGATTTTTTTTCGAAATTTTATAAATATTTTTTTTTTCTCAAAAACTGTTTGACAGATTTAAAAAATAAAAATACAAACAAATTTCATTTAGTTAAAGCTAGGTAATGGTTAAAAAATTTTTTTCGAAAAATGGTTATTGAGGGTACCCCCCTGAAACCATTTTTTTTGTTTCTGATTTTCTCAAAAACGGTACGACCGATTTTGATCATTTTTTTTTCGCTAAAGCTCCCCAAAAACATAAATAGAATTGTGTACTCCAATTTTCAAAAAAAATTTTTTTGCATTTTTAAAAAAAAACTTCAAAACTCAATATTTCTAAAACCCCATGCTAGATTTTTTTTAAACTTGGTAAATTAAAGTTTCTCAATATAATCTACAAGATGTGAGAAAAAAAAATTTATTTTACTTAAAAATAAAGGTACCTACCATACAAATGCTACAAAATTAAAAAAAATGGTTTTCAAAAATCGTATTTTCTCGAAAACGGCGCCTAGAATTTTGATAAAATTTTTTTTCTTTCAATTAATTTTTACGATCTTTAATTTAATAAACAAATTTTGAAATTAAGGTATTACAGCTTGTATGTACCTACAAAAGAAACATTTTTTCGAATTTTGAATTTCTCATTATCCACATAACGGATCTTAATGAAATTTTTTATAGAGAAGCTTCTGAAAAGTCTAAAACACATTGCATTTAAAAACTTTAAAATAAATATTTTTTGAATTTTTGAAAAGTTTGTATATAAAAGCTTTTTTTTAAGAAACCACCACAACGACTTATAATTTTTGTTCTTGCATAAATTCATATTTGCATAGCATTCTGTTTTTGTCTCTTACTACTAAAAGAATTTAAATTTTTTTTAAAATTCCTGGTCTATTATATATGTAGGAGCAAGATCGTGCGATCGTGCATTTTATTTTTTTTAGGTGTGTTCAGAAGTAATTTATCAAGAAAATTGCTTTAGTACGATACTAGTTAGAAAATGTTTAAAATTAAGAATGAATTAGTAAACTACTTTAAAGTTGGCAAATTGTTAAGTAGTACGAGTATCATACTAATTTCTTAATAATAGGCTGTTTAAAATTTTGCGCCATAACTGCTAAATATTTAATTTATTAAGTTTAAAGCAGTTTACTATTTATTTTCTTAATTTAAAAAAATTTCTAACTTGAATCGAGCAAATTTTTTCTGAATATACTTCAAACAATGACAGTAATGACAGCTTGTGCAAGAAACTATCATAAGTAAACAGGTCTTTTTGTATATTTGAAGTTCCTTAAAACATAAAGTAGAGGTTTGATGATTTAAAAAAGTAAATTTAATTAAAATTTAAAAAAATCGTCGTTTTAACGTAGAAAATTAGTTTTAACATGGTACTAATTATTCCACTATGCTTATTTTTGTTGTCTAAATCCGTTGGCATTTTACAATTAGGCACATTTCATGGTCTTAATACTTTCAGTATATAAATTAGTATAGTAAAATCGAAAATAACCGATACTTTTTCCAGCAAAAAAAAAAGCCTTAATTTCTGTGAATTTTTTTTTTGCATTTTCTTTAAACCACTTCAAGATCCCATAGAAAAAAAAAGAACTCAAGTCCAAAGTATTCTGTGTAAGGATAACCATTCCCATTGCAAACTAAAAGACCGATTTTTGTTTTTCATTTTGTAATTTTATTTCTTCATTTCAAATTGAAAGATTTATTGGGAATTTCATTGTGGACCCTCCAGTCGAGTGAATTCTTTTGCTTTACTTTTTTTTTTTTTGTTTCTCTTTGCAAATCTGTGGATCAAAAAAGGCAAAAGCAACTGTTTGTGATGGGAAACATAAACAAAAATTATTCAGAAGAAAAAAAAAAATACTCTAACAAACAATATAAACAACAATTCGTGGAATTGGACGTTGCTGCGACAACAACCGATGCCAATGATGATGGTGGATGGTGGGAATGGACAGAAGTTGCTCTCAGACTGTAGGGACAAAGTTTTTCCATGAGAACCATAAATCTGTACGAATGTTTCTATGCCGACTAACACCACGTGTTTGTTTTTTTACAGAGGCAAATTCTTGTATTGCAGAAGCTTTATAAATTTCAAAAAAAAAAAAAAGGATAAAGAGCATCAGACAAGTCAAAAGTTAACTGTAGGGTACCCTATTTTATTAGATATAGAGGTGAAAAGTGTTTCGATAACAATTTTTAATGGGATTCGTTCTTGATAATTTACGTCGAGGATATTTTATTAGAAACAAACTCATGCTAAGGTGAACTAAGGTTTATCATTTTATTTTTATAAATTATACAGCAATATTTTTGATTTGTTTGTATTTTTCTCTTAAACCTTATATTTCAAAAATAAAAAATAAAAAAAATATTCGGAAATAGAATTACAAATGAACTAAATTAATGTGTTTTGGCTTCATGTTTTCTATGGAAAAAAAATCGATGAACCGACTTTCCCTTATTACCAAGTCTTAATATTTGGTTGGGTAACCCTGGTTTTTAAGTACTGCTTCACAGCGTCTCTGTAAGTTGTCTATCAAATCCTTGTTTTTAATGGAATTTTCGTCCATGACTCTTCAATATTCTTAAGCAAATCGGATACATTTGTTGCGTTTTTCTTCTACAAAGCTCTTTCTACGTCTGCCTACAATTTATCAATTTATTTGATATCTGGACTTTGCGCTGGCCACTTCAGGACATGCATATTTTATTCCTTAAACCAACACCTCACAACAAGTGAAGTTTGCTTAGGGTCATTGTCTTAATGAACAAATTAAGAAAACGACAAAAACTGAAATGCATTAAGGTATTCCAGGCCGATCTTGTAATTTAACTGGTCCATTCGTCCTTCATTTAGCCAGGAAAACGCCCGCTAAACTATGACATTACCGATACCATGCTGGATGTTCCAAAATGTGTATTTCGGATCAAGTTATTTATTAACTGGCCATCATGGGTAACGTTTCCTAAAGTCACGATCTGAAGATGTTTAACTTGGATTCGTCGCTCCAGAGCTAAACATAGAAAAACAAAACTTTCCCCACGACAATTACTCTAACTTACTAAATATGGATTTATATTCGAAAATTGCGAAACAAACGAAAACTTGGATTCAAAGGAAATATCCGAATCCTTTAACCTCGCAGTTCTCTGTTAAGGGCTACTATCAAGAGAATACATGAACTCATAAGTTGAAACATATTCGTTCCGACAGAAATAGCTAAGTATTTCTGATCTTTAACTTTATACCAAGTTGAAGTTTAAAGCAGTCATAAATGGAAGGCACTTTGCAGAATAATTTAAAATAATCAGCGTATATGAGACATTGACCGATTTTTACATTTTTAAAAATATCATCGATACAAATTATAAATAAAAGTGGACCGAGATTACTACCCTGAGGAACTCCGGAGAGACATCTATAAGATCTCGAAGTTTGATTGTTAATATTGACTTTTTGGACCCTATTTGTTAAAGCTTATGATATCGACTGAAAGAATTTGAATGAATACCAAAACTTTCAAGTTTGCGAAGCAGTATAGTGTGGCATACTGAGTCAAATATCTTACAAAAGTCCGTATAGACAGAATCTACTTGACTTTGACTTTATCAATACAATTTATAACAAAAGAGGAAAAACATTCCAGATTATTATGAGTTGATCTTCCCGAAATAAACACACAATAAACGAAAAAATCAAGTTTTCTTTTTACTAAACTTTTGAGCAGTTTAGAAATTGTGGGCAACTCAAAAATTCGTCTGTAATTGCATTATGTATTGAACAATGTATAGTTTTGACAGGCAAGTCCAACGACTGAGATGGCTAGGTCATATAGAGCGAATGTAGCCGAATGCTCCGGGCCGGAAATTCGGAAAATTCTTCGAATTGAATACCGAGGGACAGCGCAGTAGAAGAAAACCGCGACTGAGGGGGTGCTTACAAGTGAGAGAGAACCTCAACCAACTTGAAGTGAGAAACTAGAGACAGCTGGCTAGGGACTGAGCTAGCTCGAGAAGCTTGTTAGTTGAGGCCCTTGTCTACCCCGTACTGTAAACGTTTTGAAACTTCAAAGAAATTCAAGTGTTTACAAAAATCCGATGGCCCAAATAGTATCCCTCCCATTGTTTCGAAGAAGTGTTCTTTAACGCTGTCGAAACCATTGCGTAAAATTTTCAATCTGTCCTTCCTATTGGTCTCTTTTCGAGCGGAATCGTCCCTAAAAAAAGGCGAATCTTCTTCCAATAACTATTGTCCAAAAGTACTTAACTCCCTTCTTTCCAAATTTCAAGGAATATCCTGAAGAACGAAAACTTCTTATAATGACCGACAATAATGCTTTCCTAGCAATATCTCCACTTCTAATCCATTATATTGTTTTGCTGACGATAGTGTTCTCAGTTGCTCATATCCGTTTCGAGATACATGTTCTTGTTTTTCTGAACGGAAGTGTATCATACGCCCATTAAATTCTGATCTTCTGCGTTGGACTGTCTTGGGTTCGATTCTTAGTCGCTGCAAAAAAGTTTTTCAAGGGTATACAGCCTCTTGCGAGAAATTAAAAAAATTCCCTAAAAGTATCTCTTATCAGGAAAAGTGCTGCTCATAAGCCGTTCGAAAGCGGCAGAAAACTTTAGTTCCCCTCCATTTCTGGTAACAAGCACACATGAGTGGTTGAAAATAATAAGAACATAGAATGCAATTGTGAACAGTGAATATGTCCACATAAAACATCCCGTACAAAAAGAGCAGACAAATATTCACGTCTTACGCCAAGAGGCTTAAGATCTATTAAAGCACATCTAGCATCATATGACGGATTATAGGACCAATTAAATTTTCTTATAGAAAATTTCGTGAACCGCTTTTGAATTTTTTTGGATACTGCACAACAGTACTCAAGAGACGAACGTATTAACGAAATATATAATCCCTTCAGAGTATATGGATCTTGGAAATCGTTTAAATTTCGAAACAAAAAACCTAACATTGAGTTAGCTTTAGATATAATATAATCATAGTGCCAGGAGAACTTTAATTGTTAATCGAAGATTACACCCAGGGGCCTGTTTCACAGATCATACATCACATACATTACATACATCATTACAATAAATTGATTATCATACATTACATCAAATTACAGAATCTCATTGGAAATACTCCAGTCGATTACAATGTTGTATGACAGTGGTCATACAACAATTCTGTGAAATAGAAATGATACATCAAACCTTTCAAAATCATACATTGTATGTAATGTATGATTTGTGAAATAGGCCCCAGATCTTTTTGACGTGATACATGTCTTAGATTTATATTGCCAATAGTATAATCAAATACAATAGGATTCAAAATTTTGGATACGGTTAATACCGCACACTTACTGATGTTAAAGTACAGTCCATTGCGATCATACCAATCAGATATATCGTTTAAGTCAGTTTGTAAATCAATAGCATCGTATTTACACTGAAATTCTTTGAATATTTAAAGGTCATCAGAATATAATAGGCATTGGGAGTGAGCGACATGTGTAGGTAAATCATTAATAAACAAGAGAAATAAAAGTGGACCAAGATGGCTGCCTTGTGGAACACCTAAAGAATTTGTTATTTCTGACGAAATTATATGAATCCAATTTGTACAAATTGCTGTCTTCCAACTAAGTAACTTCTCAACCACAACAATTGCTGTGAGTGAAAACCCAAAAATTCCAGCTTTTTAATTAGAATGTTATGTTGAACGCTGTCAAAAGCCTTAGAGGAGTCTGTAGACATTGAATCGGTTTGATGTCTCCTCTCTAATGCACGCAGACAGACATTGGCATATATTACCAGATTCGTGGTTGTGGATTTACCTCTCACGAAACCATGTTGAAAGTCAAGAATATTATTACAAACAGCGGTATAAAGGGTGGTTAAATTTTAAGGGCCGATGTTGATTTTGAATAAAACACAAATTATTTAGGAAATGTCAGTTCTTTTTATTGTGATAATATGGTTTGGTTCAATTATGTATGGAACAAAATATCGGACAAATGGCCGCCGCGACCTCGGCGGCACACCTCCATCCGATGTTCCAAATTTTCGATGACGCTGAGGCATAATTGAGGTTCTATGCCGTTAATGTGCCGAATTTTTTCATCCCTTAGCTCTCGAATTGTTGCTGGCTTATCGACGTACACCTTTTCTTTCAAATAACCCCAAAGAAAGAAGTCCAACGGTGTCAAATCACATGATCTTGGCAGCCAATTGACATCGCCACCACGTGAGATAACATGGCTATTAAATTTGTCGCGCAAAAGAGCCATTGTTTCGTTAGCCATGTGGCAAGTGTCACCGTTCTGTTGAAACCACATATCGTCCACATCCATATCTTCTAATTCGGCCCATAAAAAGTTCGTTATCATCTCACGATAGCGAACACCTTTCACAGTAACTGCCTGACCGGCCTCATTTTGGCAAAACTACGGCCTGATGATGACGCCAGCCCGTAAACCGCACCAAACAGTCACTCTTTGTGGGTGCATTTGTTTTTCGACAATCACTCTTGGATTATCATTCGCCCAAATGCGGCAATTCTGCTTATTGACGAATCTACTGAGGTGAAAATGTGCCTCATCACTGAAGATTTTTTAATTTCACCTTGTAAGCGTGTAAATGCAAATCTGTATGCATAATGTTCATGAACGACGAGCGTGAGAAGTGCAATAGTTGGGCACGACGACGAGTTGAGGTGGACGGCTCTTCAGCCACACTCTCGCGAACAGCAGCAATATTTTCTGCAGTACGAGCTGTACGAGCATGCACTGGTGTTTTCACATCTCCTACAGACCCGGTTTGTTCAAATTTTTGCACGATTTTTCCGATTGAACGCACATTTGGACGATTAAATTGACCGACAAAATCACGAAGTGAACGATATGCATTTTTATTTGAACGCCCATTTTCATAATAAGCCTGAATAACTTTAACGCGTTTCTCGATTGTGTATCTTTCCATTGTTCAAATTGAGTTAGTCTGAAATTGAGAAATGTCAAATGAAATGCAGAAAAAAACTCGACGTTTAGGTGTGGTTCACATTCAACATCGGCCCTTAAAATTTAACCACCCTTTCTAACTTATTTTTGACAATAGGTTCAAAAAATTTTGGAATAATTTGAAGCTTAGCAATTGGTCTATAGTTAATCACAGCCTTTTTAAAACCTGACTTATGTATAGGTGTTATAAAGGACCACTTCCAAGTTTCGGGAAACTCACTGTAGCATAAAGATTTGTTGAAAATGATATAAAGTGGCTTGAGCTGACCGAGTCTACACATTTTTAAAAAGATTGGAGAGATATTATCAGGTGGAAGAAAATTAGGTACTCGATTCAAGGGAAGACACTTCCTTCATAATATCATTCTCTGTTATAAATATATAACCAATACCAGTGAGAGCTTCACAAGACGGTAAATTGGAACATCTTATGTCAAGATTAACAAAATTAGACTGAAACAAAGAATCAATCATATTACATATACCACTCAAATTATCACTAGTTTTAAATTTGACAATTTTTTATTAAACCAAATTGGTCGATTTTGCTTTTTTATTACCTTAATTGGAACAAACCTCACCTCACAGAAAACATTGTAGGTATTTCCAAGACTATGTGTAAAGAGAATATTTTCCCAGTCAATTGACTGTTCCTAAAAGTAAAAAAAATTAATACTCTATTGTATTTTTATTTACCTAATTATTTTCACTTGTCAAGTGGGGCTTTCTTGTGAAAAGTTTACAAAAGCACTAAACACATTTTGGTTTATTTATTTGTCGCTGATTTACACGTAATGAAAACTGCCATCCACAAGTCAATGTACCCTATTTTCTAGAAGCCTTCGTTTAAAGTGAGGACAAATTTCATCTGGAGGCCGCCTCTGTTAATTAATAAGCATTTTTTTTGCCAACATATCAAACTGTCTCGATAATATATTTAAGTCCATAATTAATTTACTTAACTCCGTGGCGTCATGTGACCCAACGGAGAGGTTTTTCCTGGAGCAACTTTTGTGTGAAAAACGCACCTTTTTGTTCGTAATAATTGGTTTAGTGTAAGTTTTAATTGCACAACTTTCACGGAGGATTTAAAATAAAAACAATGGTTGGGTTTCCGAAAATTTCATTGCGTGAGGCAGGTACTGGTGAGTCGGTTGGTAGCGAGTTATGACGGTAGCGGTCTATACGTATGTAGCGGCACACCTTTTCGGTGTAATTGATTGTCTGTCAGTTGGAATATTATATTCATATGATGTGCTCTGGTCCTCTTCTCAAGTCCATGTCAATACCGAACGTGGTCATTGCATGTAATGTGAGCTGCATGACGGAAAGGGGGTGTTGTGTTGCAAGTAATTCAACCTGCATTTTGATGCGGCAGTACATACACATGAGGGGCATGCGATTCACTCCCATATTACATGTGATATCATTCAAACTCAAAGCTCTGTCTTATTCAGTGGCGATTCGTTTCGCTGACAACTTGTTGTCCTCATTTTCTTGAAAATCAGCTTGGTTGCTGGAACAGACATTAATTCGCCTTTGGTTTGGATTTTGATTTCAAGATGTGCGTTTTTTTTTGTTGCCTTCTGCAGCCCTGATAGTGTCGGTATAATAACAGCGGTAGACGATTACGGACGTTACACTTGGATAGATGGATTACGATTGAGCACGCACGTAAGTGATTGATTAGTTTCAGAATCCGATAGACTTCTATACGTGTAATGCTGTTTGGTCTGCTACTGCTGTGCTGCCATTGGTCATAATATGATGGCGGGTTAAATCAAGACCTGAACATCAGAACATGCAAGGTTTATTATGGTGCGGTCTGGTCTATGGAGATTTGTTCGGTCTCCCTTATTTTTAAGGGTGAACAAAACTAAGAAAGGCATAATTCACAAGGAGCTTATGCTCATATGAGGTTTTTGTGTTAAGTACGTATTTACGAATGAACACAGATGGAGACGTAGAGCTAAGTGAGTACAGTGTCTCGACAGGAAATGAGTGTGATCATATCTAAATGGGTTGATTTTGCTTGTACGAGTACAGGGTGATTCCAGTTCTACTGGACTTAAACTTCCTGATATAATAATAAGCCAGACGGAGACTTTTCCAAGAAGTAAATTTTATTAGGACTTTTTAAAGCCACGAACAATTTTTTGAAATCTTACAGTGGGGTTTTAAAAACAAACAATGAAAGATCTTTAAATGGTAAGAAGTTATTTGAGAGCTTGTACGTATGACCATACAAATGATTAATTGCTAATAGTGATTCTCTAAAATGCTTTCAGCGACTTTGAAAAGTTCTTTTTTAATATTTTTTCCAAAAATTTCAATTTGAAAATCAATTTTTCAAAAACTATACCTGAACAACTGATTAAGAATACAAATTGATGAATTCCACATTCATTGACAACCACTGTTAGTCTAGCCCTGTTGCCAAATTAGCGCTGAAGTTTGTCATTTAGATACTATAACCCGTTTGAAACTGTGGTTGAAATTAATATAGAGAATTGTTGACATTCTAACGGAGTCTTTCAGTTTAGATTGAGTTCAAAAAGAAAGGATGTAGAAGATTTTGATGTTTGTTATTGTGCTTGCATTTGCACAATCGCCGGGAATTCAGATCACTTACTCAACCGGGCAACCACTCGCATGCAAAACCATCTAAACGGTGCCAAAATAGGCAGTTTGACTTGTGCAGTTACTAATCCGATTGAGGGATCATCCGACCCACTGGCACGATAGATCTCCGTCAAATTCCTCAGTCCGATGGCTCGCAGTCTTACGAATCAAACGGGTCGGAGCACGGAAGTATTCAAAGCTCGTCGTAGAGCCATTTTATCTTCATTTCCGAAAGTTCGTCAATATCGCCTAAAAATGCTTTTTCTAATGATTCTGCTACAAATACGTCCAAAGCAGTACATTAACCGAAGAAACGATAGACCGTTTCCTTCTCCTGCTGGTCCTGTGCTCTTCTATTGACCAGTATCCGCTACAGCTTCAAACGATCGCTACTATGTCTTGCCTGGGTCTGCATATCAGATCAAGTGATTGATTTTAGTTAAAGGTGGGCCACATCTTCCTAGATATAATGCAGTTGCTAAAACTGCTCTTCTGGCTGTTTGATTCATTAAGAAAAATTGATAGAATGTTGCCCTTCATAACTCATCAATGTTCCTATGACTAAGAACCCATATTAGAGTGACATTGAGGTTTATATTCAGGTTCCCAAGTTTACTCCGGCCTTGCTGGACCATTTTAGAAGATGATGTACGAGAATCAATAGATTTAACAGCCGTCTGAATTTCTTAACCTTAAAATCTTCACTGATGCTCAAATTAGAGGTAATATTGCTGTAACCAAAAGGTTTGGCAACCAAAAAGTTCGATTCCTTAAGTATTAATGCGCTGCATGATACTAGATACTTAATGTGTAAATCAAGGGGTAAAAGGTTCAGAAAAACGCTTAAGGCAGAGCCCCTGTGGTGCCAACATTTGTACCTTCCTGAGTTTATCCATGATATATGTTGGTAAGTGCGGGGCACCACACAATCGAACTATACCTCAGGATTGGTCGTACCACGACTGTGTTTATCCAGAAGATCATCTTAGATTGAAACCCCACTCTTTACCAAAACATTAGCTAGAGGCGGCGAAACTATGCAGTCCTGCGCAGCCCATTTTGCAGTATTCAGTTTCCAGTTAAACTAAGAGTCAAAAATAAGACCTTGACAAATTGCACCGAAAAAGAGCCTTCAGCCTTTGAGTCGGGTTAGACTAATGGCGTGTATCTCAGTTTTGAAAGCTAATAGCATCAGTTCATTTTTAGTTAAGGCCTATAGTACACAACTCGAAACCCAGTTACATACTTTTCTCAAAGCCATTTCCGTGATTTCACATTTGACACAGAAGTGAACCTTCTTGACGCTAGCAGTACTAAGTCATCTGCATACTGCCTTTACGCCAGATTTTTCCAACTTATTGAAAATTTTATTTATGCCTAAATGCCATATAAGCGTGGACAGAACTCCGCCCTGGGGTGTTCCTCTACTAACGTGCTTGGTCAAGTTTATATTACCAAACGTACCTGAAATCCTAATGTCGCTGGGCATGGATATAGCCCACTCTCTGGCGTAATTTTCTACACCTAATTCGACGAGTGATTCCAGAATGGATTCGGTAAATGTTTGCAAGAGAATATCTGTTTACGATGTCTATAATATAGATGTCGAGAATGCGCTTTAAAGTTTCAAGCACGAAAGAAGTTGGACTACTTGGTCGGAAAACTTTTGCCGATTCATGGATCGCCTTTCCGGCTTTCGGGATAAAAACTAGTCTTACTTGTCTCCAGGACTTGGGTTCATATTTAAGATAGACATGCTTTGAAAATTATTTTCAGCCATGGAACTTCCATATCTTGTAGTTCTTGCATTATAATTGTTGTGAGTATGCCGTCCAAGCCTGGAGACTTATATGGAGAGAAGGTATGAATTGCTCTGGAAATTTTCTCTTTTGTAGTAACTGTGTTAATTTTCTCTGTACAAGTCACTGACATGTTATGGTATCTAAATATTTCGGTGCTGATGTTCTCACAGCCCTGAAAATGTGTCGCCATCAGAAGTTCCAAGGGATTCAGCTGGGGAAAATGTCCAGAATCCATCAGGCTTTTAGGATATTATTGTAGGTATAGCAATTGTTTTTGAAAAAAGGAGTTTTCTATTTTAATTCTTTTAAAAGAAAAGATAGACAACATTTCAATACGATTTTTGTCTTGTTTCCAATCAACATATTATATGTATAATGTACTAGCGCTAGCGTTTTGTTGCAACTTTGCAAAACATCCTGTATATTTGTCACTAACTTATTGTTTGATTTTTAAATGATTTCATATTTAAAGTTACTTATAACTTTTTTATATTCAATTTCAACCGAAACATAAATAAATTATTTACATAAGTTCATAAATCACAAAAATCTAATATATTTTTATTTTTATTTTCAGGTATGTAATCACATGTAAATCTTTACATTATTTAAAAACCAACATGGTAAGAACATATTTGAGCAAGTTTTTCATCAATTTTTGAACAACTGATTGTCGGATATTGCACGGGAGTAGCTAAGGTCCCGACGCGACGCAAAGTTTGCCAAGTTGACTGCCTCGTGTTCGGCTGCACACGAAATTGGGCAATTGTCTCTGCCGCTCTGGAGTCCCTTTGACGTATGAATGTTGACTGATTGTTAACCGAACCTGTCGTCTCAAATTTGGGCACCAAACTTTGACAAGTTGACTGTGAAGGGCCACAACATCTGCCGTAAAATGGGCGCAACGAGCAACGTTTGAACTAATGAACACTCGTTTTGATAATAAAGTTTTATCATTTTCACGTGCTTTCAATCATGTTACTCACCATTGTGATTTGACATCTGTAACCGAATAATAAACAACCGATTCGACAGATGTCACCAAAACAACATGGCCGCCAAAATATAACCGCGTCAATTGAAAAACCCTTTATTTTTTTCTCTTCTCTCTGGTGTTGTCCCAGATACCTACGTCTTTGATGTACGACTGCATCACATATAAAATAGATTAAATATAGGCTTTTAAATTCATCAATTGCGTCTTGATTAGAAAAGACTCTTTATTCCCATTCTTCCATTCACACAAGGTACTCAACTAATTAACTTTACGGAAGTGACGTCGCATGAACATAATTTTATAGCATAACCTCGACCACACTTGACGGTGCTAATTGCCAACCCAGAACTAATTTGACAAAGTACGTTAGGTACCGTTTTTCTAGAATCCTAATTCGGAAACTTTACATATTGTACAGGCAATCAAAACAACAAGCAAAGGTAAACTGATTTCCAACATCAGCAATTTTTCTAATGAATTAAATAAACTAAGCTTATTGAAATATTCCAAGAGCGTTCCCACTTCATAATATGGTAACATTCAATTCATCTGTGTTGACACTTTGGTCAGTTCATTAACCCCCAAGTTGTTGTTCAAAACATTCAAATCCAAATCCATACATCACCCATCATAGAATCGAATATGGTTTTCCACCTTAAACTATACCTACAACAACGACAACGACACGACAACGTACCTGTAGCTTTACCCACAATTCATCATACTTACTTACTAGTCTTGTCGACTTCCAATCGACTGACACTTCTCTCAGACTTACACACGATGAAAGCAAATAGGAAAAACAAACAGACAAAAAAAACTGTCAAACAAAACTGACAGAAACTATGTAACGAACTGAAAGCTAAATTACAAATCATCAACACAAGATATATGAAGGAGCATACAGTGGAATATTAATGAACAAAATCTGTTATTAAATTTAAAATTTTAAGACTCTCTTTCTATTTGAAAGCAAAAATAGTGCAATTAAGTCTCAAACACTTTCATTAGTAAATGAATGAATATTTTTGAACTATTACACTACGACCTTAAGAACATCCATTAAGAACTGGATGAGATTGCTCCGAGAGTAACTGTGGAGACTTTTCTAGAAAAATTTAAAACAAAAAAATTTAGACAATGTATAATCCTGTACGAAAAACAAAATCAGAAAAGTCTTGAAAATTTTATCTGGAACCGCTTGAGTTTCGCTCGTTTTTAGTCACTAAAATTAATTTTTCGAGTAATATTAAGTATTTACTCAGCAAGAGCGGGATTGACACAACTTCGGTGAAGTGGCTGCCTCGGCTGGCAGTAGTGCTTTCGCCACTCCAATTTTCCAAGACCCTATTTCTGTTTTCGGGCTGAAGCCCACGGATTGATTGGATGATATTGGCCTTAAGTGTTTAAATCGTTTCCGAATTATTTGCATAACTTCGGTCCTTCACGGTTCCCCTCAAAAAACGTCCAAATGGATCATGAGGCGGCCAATTAACATCGCAAAGACGGCTGATAACACGATTTGGCAGGGACTGTGTGTCATGGCGCGCCATCCTGCTTGAACCAGAGGTCGTCCAAATTCATGTCTGCAATTTCAGTCAAAAAACGCCCCACGTTGACTGAAACGTTGGTCCCAGTTTCATTTTCGAAGAAAAATGGTCATATGATGTCCCTACTCCATAATTCTCACCACTCTGTCCCTCTGTGGATACATTGGCTACTGGACAATAACGCACGGGTTTTCCGAGCCCTCAGATGCGTCAATTTCGTTTGTTAATGTAGTCGCCGAGATCAAAATGCTCCTCGTCAGAAAAGATGATTTTTCGCCCTAAGGCCCATACTGCAAAGCGATAACAAGGCGGAGTGTCGTGCGCATTCAATTGAGGATCATGAGTGTTGTCCTCTAGCTTACCCGTCTCACGAACTTTTTGCACACAAACTTGCGTACAGCAGGCGCGGTGGGTGCGGCCGAAACTTCTTTTCAAATAGCTCACTATTTGGGCTACACAGCACTCACTTTGAAAATAAGTTTTCAGTATGTCCCAACGTTGTTAAAGCCTAAATTTACTCATTTTGTTCCGTGGAGCTATGATAACAGCTGTCAGTGTCAAAAAAAAACTGTCATTTAATAAGAAACCACTAGATGGCCAACCCTTTTATTTTTATATACAAATCTCGTGTCACTATGTTTGTATGTTCGTGGTTAACTCTGAAACTACTAAAAATGTGTTAATGCAAATTAAATGTTTATTATTAAAGGACAATAGTGTCTATTAATTCGTAGTTTGTATAAATTGCTAACAGATGGCGGTTTAAATTACTTCATCGACACAACACTTACATCTATTGACGCCTCAGTTGGGTAGACACACCCAGTAGATAGCGTGGTGTTACGATTCTTAGATTCTTAAATCTATTCCACGACACATTTGTTTATGTTTACCACAAAACCGTGCTGTTTTAATTTTTCGTGTATCAACGCCATCTTCTGGATTTTAAACACCTTACTAACTAAGTAACAAGAGGCTTCAACTAAACATAAAAAGGCTTCCAATTCGCCTTTGCCCCATCTACTGGAATAAAAGTTGATAGAAACAGATACCAGCAGTGACCTATTTGGACTTCCAGTAATGGCTAACTCTATAACCACTACTAGTGCTATTTGTGCAACGGCGGAAAAGATGGTGTAAGTCTTGACATTTTTATTTTCGTCTGTCACTGAATTCATATCCCAGCTTCACATTTGTAGAATATTAAGGGTTTTCATGAAACGAGATAATTTTCCGCTTTGTAGAAAGATATAATTTTCCGCAACGTGTTTTCATGAACACCCCCTAAAAAAACTTGCGTAAATGTGGGAAATATTTTGTGACATGTAAAATTAAAAGTCAGAATCCATATTAATTTAGTTTATCAGGTTTATTTCTTCACTTTCCGCATCAAATTCGTGAGATAATTTTATCAGATTTGCAGAAAGTTTTTCCCATACAAATTTTGACAGCTCGTTTCTGCAGATATAAAATTATCTGGTTTCCGAGGTTTATCAGGGGTTTCCGCGTTTACATGAATACCCTTATTGATAAAAACATTCTAAATGCATTTTATCGCCACTTTTTTGTTCTGTCTAAATTAAGCGCCATCTATCGCCTTTCGATTAAAGTGTGTGTTAAAAAAGCCCACTGTTAATCGTGTTGCAGAGTGATGAGGGATGAAGCAAAAATAAAATAGAAGACAAGAAGAAAAAAAACTTATAAAAATATTATTTTAATTTTCATAACACGTCATTGGCGCGGTAATTAATTCGTTTTGACATGACCGGGTGCCGCATGGCTTTAACAGCTCTTGGCTGGCTCAGCTTGAGACTCTTGAATCTTGAGGGGATTATGCAATTGAAATTCAACTCGAATGCGGCTGAACAGCGCTGCAAGTTATGTCATCACCAGCAGCAACACCAACAGCAGCAGAAGAAGAATAATGTCTCTGATGGTATAAATCACACACGGATGTGTGTCCTAAATTTATAAAATAAAATGAAAATTTGATTTGAGGTTGCTTGGCTATGTTCAGTATGGTTTGGTTCGGTTCATGTCAGGTCACCAGCAGGGGGGCTTTATGTGTCTGAATACTTATGCATGCATTGCATTCGCAACGAGGGTATTTCTATACAGGGGAACAAAAAAAAATAAAAATCCAACAAAAGTGAAGGCGCATGCAACATATCCAAGTGATTGGGACAAGAGGACGACGTTCGATCATTAATTTTAGCAAAATGTCAATTAAAGTGGTGGTGCATTTTAAAAACAACAAAAAAAAAAAAACAAAACAGGTTGCGGGTTTTTGTGCCTTTATGGTTAATTATACCTATTGCCTTTTTGAAAGTCCAATCAGTCTTCAAGTGATGGCAATTAGTAAGATTTTTGATACTTTGCTCGAGTGGCGGTGATTAAGGTGTGCTCTTAGTTGTGAAAGGATGATTTCAAAGCCTAAATTAACATAACATAACATGAGGGATCGAAGGAAAAAAAAATACATATTTGGGTAAATGTTTCGGTAATTGAATTTATGAGATAGTTAAGTTAACTTTAAACTTCGAAAAAAGAAGATATTTTTATATTCAAATTAAGGTAATAGCAGTACGACAACATCTAAGCCAGTAGAGAGTTCCATAACGTGGATATCTATCAAAGCTAATGACTGAGTACATAGTTTCTGAAAATGAAAAGACTCTTAGCCGTGATTTCTCAAAAAACTTTTGATCAGGTCTTGGTGTGCTTCTGTCAGTGCAATCTAAGACTCATCACTTTTTGATATACCAATGTCGTAGACCTTGATCCCATTTGTGTAAAAGTACGTAAATCAAACTGTTTCCTTTATTTATTGTGCAGCTCAACATCTTCCTTTGAACCTTATAGTTCGTATCAACTTTTATTAGACGCAATCAACTATCATGTGGCTTTTCGCTTTCTTCGATGCAACTCCCAAGGACAACTGCATAGAGGGTACATTTTGCTTCAACGACAATAGAAAGCATTGAATTTTCGAAGCATTCAAGTCCACACGAATTTTTTACTCCATTAATTCTGTAAAACTTCGAGTTTAATGAGATACCGTTTCAATTTCACTTTCGAAGGAGATGAACGTGAATTTGTGAACCAGTATGAGAAGCTTAGGATAGATTCGTCGGCAAAACAATGAAGTGGATTAGAAATTTCAGACAAGAGATTATTTATAAAACTGGGGAAAAGAGTAGGGGACAAAACAGAGCCTTGAGGAACACCATTATTTATTTTCTGAAGATCAGCATTGAAATCGTGTATTGAACGATCCAAAAAGTAGTTTATAATCTAGTGTATTTCAAATCTTGCTCAACTACTCAATATAACCTTTTAGCTATACATTTCTTTCCGTAAGTTTCCCAAATAGTAGAAAAGCTCGAAGAGTAAATTATGTTGATTTCCATTAGTCCTATTTAAACAATCGTCACTAAATTTGTGCTGAGGGGTAACTCTTCCAATCCTTCAAGCGCAACATCAGGAGTCCCGCAAGGAAGTCACCTTGGGCCTTTGCCCTTTCTAGGATCTGATTTGGGAAATAACGCCAATGAAATGCGTATTTCTAAAAAGATTATTGCAGGGAAATCCTTTAATACTTTAAAGAGATATAAATATAATTTATATACTAGGCGTGGACATAATTTCCTTGGATTTAATGTTAGTAAGTGTCAAATCATTGCTTATTCTCATAAAATACTCCTCTTCCCTGAGGCGTTGTTTCATAAATAATGACTGCTGTCACTTCTATTCGTAGCTTGAGTTATTTTTGAGTTCATTTTATTTCCTTTAGTAAGAGCGCTAATTCAACCCTGGGTTTCGTTAAACGCCGCACAGTGGAACGAAAACATGAAAAAGTGGTCATCGGGCTGTAACTTTTTAAATAATGGATGGATTTTGAAACGGTTTTCACTATTTTGTACTTGAAAAATTATAGTTTCATACTTTATTTCAAAAAATCTGGAAAAATAAGCAATTTTCAAAAAAAAAAAAAAAAAAAAAAAAAAACAACATATCCCCTGAAACTTAGAATTTTCCAAATTTTTATTTATTGCTCTTAATTCATATTACAAGTTTCATGTACATTTTCGCACTTATTTTAAATATGGTTTTCGAGATATTGTTCACAATTTAATTTGAATGTAATTTATATTGAACATTGCTCTAGTTAATATACAAATAAGAATAAGAAAACAATTTAAAGAACATAGTTTAAAGCAAATATCTCTTTAACCAGAGCAAATAAGATTCAATTGAAAAAAGGAGAATCCCCCCTCCCACTTTCTTTCATGTAAGTCCCTGTTTCATACTTTTAGATTTCTTCATGTTAGATATTATTATTAATAATGTAGAGATGCCCCTACCCCTTTCTCCAGTCAACAAACCTATTTTATTTAGGCGTTCTCAGCTCTAAGGGAAGTTCTTAAAAACCCTCCAGGGAGCGGGGTCGGATGCGGTCGGATCCAATTTTTTGAAAATATGACTCCAAATAATTACAAAATTCATTTAAGACTACCCAAAAACCGAGCATTTTTGAGCATTTTTTTAAAATCACCCTAAAACTTGAAATTAGGATTAAAAAAAAAACTTACAAAAAGAGTTCTTTTTTAAAGCTAAAACAACTTTGTTTCAAGAATTTTTTTAATTGTTAAGCTTAACCGAACCAATTTCATACCTAAAAAATTTATTTCGAAAAGAAAACATAAGAAGGGTCTGAGAAAAACGGAACACAAAAACGCGTTAAAATTCGATTTTTTTTTTGGTTTTAAAAATACTGCATCTTCTAGACCTTGTTATTTGAAAATTAAACTGTTTTACATATAAAAGAGGCGATAATTTTCTATGCATAACAAACAAAAAATATTTCCAAGAATGAAAAACAAAAATCACCCAATTTCCGGAATTGCGTACTAGACGTTCGACTGTGTGCCCGCCGGTCCAAGGACTGAAGAGGTTTTGAAAACAGGAAAGGATTTAAGAGGATAAACCGGTGATTAATGGTTTTGAATTTTTTATTATAAAAATAATACGATACGAAAAACTTCTTCAACTGATAAATTTACTAACCCTTAGTGAACATCGCCATAATGCTGATCTCCCTTTTTACACCAGTTGTTAACTGGGGTGGTATTAAATGCGTAGATTTACTTCGCAAAGATAGTCAGAACACAAAATCATCGTCGTTTTAAATTTATAGCGCTCTTCTGCAAAGCCTTTCATCGAACTGAGTACCGCCAAAATAAACCAATCTTAGTTTAACTATTTTAGATTTAAGTTGTCCAAAAACATCCTCACAAAAGTGGCTCCAATAATCCTTTCCTTTACACTCCCATGTTATGGCTAAGTTTTTTTTGGGGGATGAAAGAGGGTGAAATTCAGTTTTATGAATATTTCTCTTAAAGAATCGTTTTTAACTGTGAAACTGTGAAAGTAAAAATCATAGATTATTTAATTCTACATCAATAAATAAATAAATTTGGTGGTGCAACAGCTCGGAGTGAACCAGGACCTAGTGACTTACAACTCTCAACCATTCCTGTGTGCGTGTTAACAGGAACGGAGGGGACCTACAATTTTGTGCCGATTCCGAACGGCTAATGAGCAGCACTTTCCATGACAAGAGATACTCTTGGAGAATTTGTCAAATCCTCGCAAGAGGCAGTACACCCCTGAAAAAAACTTCCTTGCAGCGGCTGAGAGAATAATTATAAGATTATTTTATTATTTATTATAAGAATAGTTTTTTTGGAGAATGAAAATATGTTGAGAAAAACAAACAAAAATATAAGCTTTTATGTACAAAATTTGTAAAACATTTAAAAAAAAAATTTGGTACGCCAACTTTGAGTTTTTATTTTTGTACGAACGAAAATCAAATTTCCAATAAAAATATTGAGCCGTTTTTAAGATATCGAATTTTCCAACAAAACAATGACTTTTTTTTCCAAAATTGAAATTGCAATGTTTTTTAAACTTTTTAGAAGCACTCTATAAAAAATGTCATTAAAATAATGATGATTGTCATTAAAATAATGAGAAATTAAAAATTAGAAAAAATTGTTCTATGGTAGGTACAAGCTGTAATATCTTAATTTTAATTTTTTTTTTTAAATTAAAGATCATAAAATCTAATTGAAAGAAAAAAAATTACCAAAATTCTAGGCGTTGTTTTTGAGAAAAATACGATTTTTGAAAACCATTTTTTAACATTTGTATGGTGGGTACCTTTATTTTTAAGTAGAATACAATTTTTTTTTCTCACATCTTATAGATTAAATTAAGAAACTTTTATGTATCAGGTTTAACAAAAATCGAGCCTGGGGTTTTCAAAATATTGAGTTTTGAAAAAAAAATTTTTGAATTTCCTTTGAAAATTTTAATACACAATAGTATTCAAATTTTTGGGAAGCCTTACAAGCCTTAAATCGGTGCTGCCGTTTTTGAGAAAATTAGAAACAAAAAAAATGATTCCATGGGGGGTACCCTCAATAACCATTTTTCGAAAAAAAATTTCAACCATTATCTAGGTTTAACTAAATGAATTTTTTTTTGTATTTTTATTTTTTCAATCTGTTGAACAGTTTTTGAGAAAACAAAATATTTATGAAATTTCGAAAAATATTCGTATAGCAGGTACCATTATTTTTGGTCTTAAAAAAGAAAAAGAAAAAACGTGTGGGGGGAAAAAAATTAAAAATGATATCTACAAAGTTTAAAGAAAATCGGCTGATCCGTTTAGGCTGTAGTCGAGCAGACAGACAGAATTGCGAGACCCACTTTTTTCGTCTTCGCTATCATCGCAATGTCAACTTTGATCAAAATCTTGAGTTCGATTTTTTTTTTCGAATGCATAACTTGCCTTATAGTACCTATAAGTCGCAAGTAAAAAACAAGAATGATTTTGAGGTTATTCGTGCAGTGTGTATTGTATTTTGAGCGAGAATTAGACAATTCGTATATTCGTAACAATCAGATTGGAATTTATGACGATCGATTTATTTTCTTAAATTAATCTTGTTTGTAATTTCAATTAGTTTTCTACTATTTTGACTGGTTTTCGTGAAGAATTTAAGCCTATAAATTTATTCAAATCGCATTTGTTCTTTTATTCTACGATCGTTGGTCATTCTCATGTGAATAGTCCTTTAGAGTAAAGTCTAAATTAAATTCGAATTTCCTCTTAATTGCATTTGAAGTGACTTTGCTTAGGTCAACAAGTTTGTTTTTTAGTCTAATGTATAACTTCCTATGTCCATATTCAAGAAAAATCCTATACGGTGATCTAATGTTTTTATGATGTTCTTAAATAGTACTTCAAAAAATACTAAAACCAGTCTCAAGTTTTATTTTCATAATTTTTAGTTAATATTTGATTTAATCCATATCTAATATATTTTAATCCTTCAATTTGTTCCAAATGTTAAAATATTAAACACGAATAATTTTAATAAAAAAAAACTTCTTCTAGACATAAAATTTGTTTAATGGTTTATAAAAATGTCGTTTTTTTACTTGTTGATCCGGTTAACTTATCACAACCCACAGAATTCATCATAATCACAAGTTTAACATTTTTATTGTTCAAAAACAAAAAAACAACAACTGGATAAAAAAACTGTTATACAATTTAATAACCAACATCACAATAATATCACTGATGATGGTGACAAGGTCATCAGATCACTTCGTCCAAATTACTTTCAGAAAAACATTAGAACAAGTTCATCAAACTATTCACGAAGGTGTATTTCTACACATAGAGAATTTTTCTTGTTCGCTTATTTTAAATAATTTAAAAAAAAAAAAACGAATTTGTTACACTGACTTGGTTATTTGATTTAAATACAAATAAAAAAAAATTGGCAACAACTTTTTTTTGTTACTTAAAAACCTAAACAACGAAAAATCCAAAATTATTTTTAATGTAAGATAGCGATGTTAACTTTATTATTTTGAGCTCTTTTTTAATATTATTTTTTAAGCAATTAAAAAAAGGTCTAATCAAAATAATAATCACCCTTATTCCGGTAGTCGTCTTACTTAAGCTCCAGTAAAATAACATGTCTCCATAAACAAATGATTAAACGAAACTTAAATTTTAGAGTTCTCTCAATTTTTCAGTTTTGTCAGTATTATAACGATTTTACTTTTGATGCAACACCAATAATAATTTCTTCCAGAGCCTTCTCGTTTAACTGATGTTTAATTAAAGCGACTACTGAAGTACTGCAGGTGGCGCATAATAGGCTTATATTATGTATAGCATATGTTATTTTCTATATGAATCCTTGACAATTGGGCCAGCGCTAACAGGCCGACATGGAGAAAGAGTAATTATTATCAACTCTCGGTTCCAGGTATTGGAATTAGAAAAATTCGAAGAAACAAGTAATCTTTGGTCCTCATGTTATTCCCCGTTGGCAAAACTATTTCGTAAACTTTTCCATCACTCCTACTGCTCTAGAATCTTCCCTGGAAGATGAAAAACATCATTAGTCCAGCCTGTTCCTAAAAATACCGAACCTTCCTCTAGCTCTTCCTACCGACCACTTCCACTTATGTATCTTCTTTCCATAGTCATGGAATCGATGTTCAATCATCAGCTCAAGAAATATCTTGAAAATCAAAAGCTTCTGAATGAACGGCAATACGGCTTTCGCAGCAATCGTTCCACTAGTGTTCCGATGGCCATAGCACTCACCGAAGAGTGGAACAGATCTTTAAATTGTTTTGTAAAATGAGATTATTGCGTTTGATATTTCTAAGGCATTTGATAGAGTTTGGCACCAGGCTCTCTTATTGGAAATGCGTGCGTTTGATATCGGTGAAACCCTTATTTATTGGACTAAAAACTACGTTCTGGTTTATTAGATATATATACGTTGTATTACACGATTTCAACACTGATTTTCAAAAAATAAATGCTGGTGTTCCTCAAGGCTCTGTCTTGTCTCCGACTCTGTTCGTCATTTTTATAATTAATACCTTGGCTGAAACATCCAATCGTGCCAACAACTCTACCCTGAGCTTTTCATACTCATTTTCAATTTCAGGTCCATCTACTTCGCAAGGGGAATTGCAAAGGTACCGAATTGTAAGTTCAATAAACTCCTATCTTTACAGTGTTGTTAAGTTGGGTATACAAAATCTTGTGGAATGCTTCCAGAACTCAATACTATCAACTGCTTTTGAAGGAAAATTTACCACCTATGCGCTATGCCATTGCATCGAAGAAACCGAAGAGCTCTCAGTATTCGGTATGTTTGAACATTCTCGAGGCCACCAAAAACGCTGCTTAATGCTTAAAGTTTCAGAAATTTTTTAAACCCTTCTAATTTGGCTACAATTAATAAGGCGTTTATATTTCCAAACTTCGAGTATAACTTATATTTTCAGGCAGTTGCTGTCCAAACTTTTCTTCATTTACAGGATAGAATTCAGAACAGAGCTTTAAAATTGATAGGAAACAGAACTGTCATGGAATAATTGCCATCTTTTGAACACCGCTCGAAATGTTTTACGCCTTTCCTTGTATTATCGATTCTTTCACAAGCAAGGTGACTCGAAGTAGCCAAATAAATTATCCGTGATACCCTTTTCGTTAGGAATGCTGATCAGTTCAACCGCGAAACAAATTTTGGACGTTTCGTCAAATATAGAGATCCGTTTTCGCACAACACGAAAATGGAATAATTTAACCGGTACGGTTTTCCCTTTCCATTTAAATTTGCAAACCCCAAGTAAAAATACATACTTAAGTAAAATGCACGACTGGGTCACACGAACTTGCTCCTATGTAATAAACTAGGAATTTTAAAAACGAATGTTATTAGAGAAAACTGTTTATAAGGATAAAATTAATCTTTTAAATTCTTTTAGTAGTAAGAGATAAAAACAGAATGCTAAGCAAATATGAATTTATGCAAGAACAAAAATTATAAGTCGTTGTAGTGGTTTCTTAAAAAAAATCTTTTATATACAAACTTTTTAAAAGATTTTTAAGAAAAAATGTTGGTACGCCAATTTAAAGTTTTTATTATTGTTCGAATAAAAATTAAATTTACAAAACAAAAAAAAAAAAATTGAGCCGTTTCTGAGATATCGAATTTTCAAAAAAAAATAGATTTTTTTTTCAAAAATTCAAAAAATATTTATTTTAAAGTTTTGAAGTGCAATGTGTTTTAGACTTTTTAGAAGCTTCTCTATAATAAATTTTATTAAGATCCGTTATGTGGATAATGAGAAATTCAAAATTCGACAAAATGGTTCTATGGTAGGTACAAGCTGTAATAGCAAAATTTTTTTTATTAAATTAAAGATAATTGAAAAAAAAAATTTGTATCAAAATTCTAGGTGCCGTTTTCGAGAAAAATACGATTTTTGAAAAACATTTTTTTTTTAATTTTTTAACATTTGTATGGTGGGTACCTTTATTTTTAGGTAAAATGAAATTTTTTTCTCACATCTTGTAGGTTATATTAAGAAACTTTTATTTATCAAGTTTAAAAAAATTTAGTTTTGGGGTTTTCGAAATATTGAGTTTTGAAAAAAAAAAATTTAAGTTATTTTATTGAAAATCCCTCAATAACCATTTTTCGGCAATTTTTTTTCAACCATTACCTAGCTTTAACTAAATGAAATTTTTTTGTGTTTTTATTCCTTAAATCTGTCGAACAGTTGTTGAGAAAAAAAAATATTTATAAAATTTTGAAAAAAAATCGTATGACAGGTGCCGTTATTTTTGGTCTTAAAAAAAAAAGAAAAAAACGTGTCGGGGGAAAAAATCAAAACCCATATCTACCAACTTTGAAGAAAATCGGCTGAGCCGTTTAGGCTGTAGTCGAACCGACAGACAGACAGACAAAATTGCGAGACCCACTTTTTTAGTCTTCGCTATCATCGAAATGTCAACTTTCTAATCCACTCAGGCCTATTCCAGACATTTATTTGAATGGAGTAGTGCTTCCCAGGTGTGAAAAGTTTAAATATCTAGGGTCTATGATAAATAACGAAGCTACTTGTGATGATGATATCAATAATCGCGTAAGCGTAGGGTGGATGAAGTGGCGGGAAAATTCTGCTATCTTCTGTGACCGAAAAATGCCCCCTAAGCTGAAAGGAAAGCTCTACACTTCAGTTGTGCGTCCAGCACTCACATACGGTTCACAATGTTGGACAATGTACAAAAAGTATGAGAGTAAGCTAACGGCAGCTGAGATGAAGATGCTTCGTATGACAGCAGGAGTTACAAAGCTTGACCGAATTAGAAGTACGAAGATCCGAGGAAGCCTTCATGTTAAGAATACCATTTCCAAAAAATTGCACACGACCGACTCAGTTGGTATTGCCATGTTCAAAGGAGAGATCCTGAGAACCCCGTCAAAAAGGCAATATCATACAACGTTCCAATTCGGAATAAAAAGAAAGGTAGGCCTAAACACTCCTGGTACAAACAAATGCAAAAACACCAGCATTCAGTTGGCCTCAGAAATGGAACAATACAAAACCGGGAGGCTTGCCGCCGATTTCTGAGGTCAACCCGGCGAACCCCACAGGCGGATCACTAGTGTGAAGCAGATACGTGGGAGAGGTATGATCCCCTCGACATCGAGATCATAACAGCGCCGAAGCAAAGGAAGAAGAAGAAGTCAACTTTCATCAAAACCTCGAGTTCGATTATTTTTACGAATGCATAACTTGCCTTATAGAACCTATAAGTCGCAAGTAAAAATTACGGTGGATTTTGGACAACGTTAGTGAGGTAGTGCGGTCACAGTCAATGATGAGCGAAAAGAACGATCATAAACAATTTCTTATGGCCAAAATTTAATCATATATGAACCTAGGCGATAAGTGACTATGGACTCCACGATTGACATTCTGCATGAACGATTTGAGGTTAATGTTTTCTCTCGCCTCGCAAGCATGACGTGAATTGGCCACCAAGATCATGCGATTTAACCCCGCTAGGCTTTTCTTGTTGGGTTTTCTAAAGTCGAAAGTCCATACGAATAAACCACAATCGACCGATGCCCTTAAGGTTAACATAACACAGGCCATCGCCCAAATTCAGCTAGATCTCTGATGCCAATTGAACCACTCAGATTCGTCTCACCGTAGGAAGTCGAAATTAGAATTTTTAGAGGATCACATTAAAATCTTCTTCGGACAAAAAGTCGCACCTATATACCTTTTGGGGCATCTTGATTAAAGTCATGTTACGTTTTAATAAAATCTTGAAATTGTTGTTCGATCTAACTGCAGAGGAAGTATAAACCGAGTGCCTATAAAAATTTAAAAAAAAAATAAGCTAAAAAGCCTCCAACTTCCCTCAAGTAATAATCAGGTTCGTCAAATCCCATGTCCTTTATGTTGCACGTTATTTAACTTTAAATTGGTAGCGTGCTAGAAATGATTAAATTAAGTAAAACTCAGTTCATCCTTTAATTGAATTTAAATCTTTCGTATTATTTCAAACAAAATGCAGTTTTTTTTTTTTTTTGGCTTCGGTGTCAAATCCTATCAATTTGTATTTTTAATTTAAACTGATTTTATTTCGAACCTGGTAGTTTTTTCTTCTCTGTGTAAAGAGTTTATTTCGTCTATTTATTGTTTTCATTTTTCAAATTCAATTTGTATTCAAATGAAATATTTGAAATTTGAATTCATTGGATGTACCATCTATCCAAGCTGTCTTTGTGTTCGAGTGGAGTATAAGTAACTTCTTGCATTCTATGTCGAACTAAAGTGAAATAAACATTTTGCAAAAAAAAAAAAAAGTAATAAACATTACGATTACACTGACGATGGCGTTGAAAGCAAAAAACAAAATGAACGTCGTTACCTAAAGCAAAGAGGATTCAAAGCACGTTTCCATCAAATGTCCATCAGTAGTTTCCGTTTCATTTGTCTTTCTCTGTGCGATTTGTTGTTATTATGTTTTTTGTTTCTTTGAGTCTAAACCTGGAATCATATTCAAATTCCAGCAACCAGCACCCTGATTGAAAGAGAATAAAATAAATTATTCCAACCTCCCATTGAATCCGAAGAGGGAAGATAATTATCGCCGAGGCGAGTTTTAGAATTCTTTTTAAAGACTGTTTGTGTTTTTTTTTTTTCATTCATTTTCACACAAAATAAAGAAAAAGGAACTTAAGTCAGACAGGAAGATTATATCCACGCCTCCCGATTTATAACAACTAGAGAATACAACTTATGGTTATGATGTTTACATCCTGGCGGATGTGAAGTAGCCATTATGGAATGTCAATATTGCATTGGACTGGACAGAGTTTGTGGGTGGACTAAAAGTAATTTCAAGTTGAGACTTTTGTTTATATCATCAATTGAGTTCTAATTAAGGGATTTGATTGGATGTAATTCTTTAACTTTGAAGACAGTCATTTACGTAAAAACAAATAAATGCCGAAATTAGTATTCTTACGCGGAAACAATTTAAATTCTCTTCGAAGTATTGAGGGAGAAGTTGACAAAATTCAATTTAATTGAAATGAAATAAAACACGGCAGAAAGGTTGTTTTTTTAACAAAATTCTGTGAATTTGGAAAAATTCGTTTTCATTATGTCAAATGAGGTAATTTCGAAAATTGATTAAAAACATCTCAATAGCCATACAAATTAACATTTTGAAAAGAGATAATTTCACATTCATTTGTCCGAAATATAATTTCAAACGAAGTGAAAACTAAACGAACACACCCAATTGGAAGCAATTGTTAGTATAGCTTTCATAGTAATAGCTCCACTATATCGATCTGGTGGTATATCTCAATGAAGAACGTCACAAATCTTTATATCGTTTTGAATAAAGAAAGATTACAGCTCTTTATATTTCAAAAGAATATGATAGAGTTTGGTATCAAGTTGAATTGTTCCTTACTTTGAAATTCATAAAATAAATATTGGTGTACCCTAGGGCTCCGTTCTGTCTCCGACTATCTCTCTTATGTTCTTCAATATTCTTCTCTTTCAAATAAACGTTTTTCTGACTAAAGAACTCTCAACTTTAATATTTATTCCTAGATTCAAATATTGACTTTCGGCCCTTTGCATTTGTCGAGCACAGCGGCAATGTTTCTTGTGTAATTATTTTTTAATAAATGAAATACCCATTGGCATTTTTACCCTTTAACAATTCAACCGTTATACTTGCGATTCTGTATTGTCTATTAATGAATCCTTAACCGCCCATTAACTAACCCTCGAGCCCAACTCCGAACGTACTTTTTTTTATATTTTTCGGATTAGCCATGTATTTGAAATATAAAGTTTGTAATTTAAAACTCAGCACCAACTTTTCGACCGTGGCTACCGGGAAACATACTGTTTCAATCAGAGATTGTTTCTTTAGCCGCACTACACGAATGTGGAATGCCTTACCAAGGTCATTCATGAAACCAATATGCATCGGTGTCTCCTTTTAAATCCTCTCCCTTACACGTCTGCTCAAACATTTTAGAAAATCGTTTTATTTTTTTTGTTTTTTCTTCGAACAACAATTTCAGAATTTAAAAAAAAAAACAAATGTTGTACCAAGCTAATGCCATAAATCTTTAAATACTAATTCAAAATCACAATTTAACATAAAGTATCTGTTTTATTTTAAAAGAAAGATTTAAAATGATTCCATTTAAAATCGAAAATTCCAAAAATATTTGACGGATATTCGAAACGAATAATGAAAACTTCTATTTTACAAAATATAAATAACGGTACCTGTCATACCAATTTTTTTCGAAATTTTATAAATATATTTTTTCTCAAAAACTGTCAGTTTAAAAAAAAAAATCAAAAAATTTCATTTAGTTAAAAGCTAGGTACGAGTAATTGTTGAAAAAAAAAATGGTTATTTTTGGTATTTTTTTGGTTTTTGATTTTCTCAAAAACGGTACGACCGATTTAGATCATTTTTCTTCTGCTAAAGGTCCACAATTAAAAAGAATATTTTTTTTCATTTTTAAAAAATATTTCAAATTTTTGTTTTGAAAACTCAATATTTCGAAAAACCTTATATTAGATTTTTTTAAAACTTGATAAATAAAAGTTTCTTAGTATAATCTACAAGACTGAGAAAAAAGAAATTATTTTACTTAAAAATTACAGTACCCTCCATACAAATGTTACAAAATGTTTTTCGAAAATCTTATTTTTCTCGAAAACGGTTCCGAGAATTTTGCTAAATTTTTTTTCTTTAAATTAATTCTTACGATCTAAAATTTAATAAAAAAAATTTGAAAACAAGATATTACTGATTGTACCTACCACAGAACGGTTTTTTCGAATTTCTCATTATCGGCATAACGGATTTTAATGAAATTTTTATAAAGAAGCTCCTAAAAAGTTTAAAAAACGTTGCATTTCACAACTTAAAAAATATTTTTTTCAATTTTTGGAAAAAAAGTCATTTTTTTCTGGAAATTCGATACCTCAAAAACTGCTTAATATTTTTCTTGGAAATTTAATTCTCACTCGTACAATAATAAAAACCTAAAGTTGGCGTACCAAAAGTTTTTCTTAAGAATGTTTTAAAAAATTTGACAACTTCGAAGGATTGGTTGATCAAGAAAAATTCGACTTAAGTTTCGTCATCGTGGCGAAACATATGGATCCCCCCACAACAGAACAGAGACCAAAAACAGTCAAATTATTGGATTTCTTCTGGTGAATCGAAGCCGTAGAAGACCAATGCGGACTTGTCAGTAAATAAGGTAATGGCTACAGTTTTATGGAATGCGAGAGGTGTTATTCTCATTGATTACCTTGAAAACGGTAAAACGATCTCCAGCAAAGCTGCTGAATTAACTTCAATCCGATTCAATCCAAAACCGCTAAATTTGGTCAAGAAAAAAGTTCTTTCACCTGGCGCACAAATTTCCGCAGTCGTAATGGCAAAATTGCATAAGTTAAGTAACGAACGTGCAGTATATTCTCCAGAATCAGCACCCTCTAACTATTATTTGTTTGGAAATATGAATAAATGGCTCGGAGACAAGAGATTTGTGTTGAATAAAGAAATCATCGTTCAAACAAACGCTTAATTTTGGGGCTCGAGAAATCGTATTATTTTAAGGGCATCAAAAATTTGGAGAAACGTTGGATGAAGTGTATCGAGTTAAAAGAAGACTTTTTTGAAAATTAAAATGTTCTCAAGTCGAAAGTGGTAGGTAGCTTTTTATAAATAAAAGGAGCCGTTATAGAAACGAAACGTCTATAGTGTTTCGTCCTTACTCTAGGAACTACAACTGATGTTGAGTTTCGCAATGAGTGGGTTTCAATCGAGCGATGGCTCCCTTCTTGGTGGCTTAAAATTCATAAGCCTTTGTAAATTTTTCTTTCCACAGTTATGAGTTGTTGCATGTTGCTTTTAAATGGACTTCCCCAGTAAGTTAGCACATACATATACTCAAGGCGGGAATTTACAAAAACATAGTAAATTGTAAGTAAGAGATTCGAAAGTACAAGCCTAACAAGATGGTAGATTTTATTTTATCTTACAAAGATTATTTGTTTTACATTCGCAATGTGTCATTTCCAGTTTAACTTACTGTTCAGTGTAACTGCTTAAATGTATTCTCTCAACAGTGTTCAAGGCTTAGGCACTCTGCATTAAAATTTAATTTATCACACTCTGCTACGGCGCGGCGCACAGTGGGGCGACTTGTATGGGAGAGCGGACAAAAGTCCATAAAAACCGAACCACTTAACCAAATTGGATGAAATTTTCAGAAATGAAAGAAGTTTTGGAAAGAAAGCTCCACAAAAAATTTCCACCCACTGCCACGCCCACTAAAAAAAGAAATTCAAAATTGATAAAAATCCAGGTTTTGTTTGAAGTAAAGATGGTGCTCTTTTTGAAGTAAGATGGCCATTCAAATTTTCCACACCCTCTTTTTGGCGTTTTTTACCTTGTTTTACTTTTTTGTAGTATTTACTTGTTTTGTATGAAGGCGGTCTTTTTTAGTGCGATAAAATCGGAACCACGTAACTGATTTAAATAAAGTTTTCAAATTTTATAAAGGTTAGCTTGAGAAATGAAAACAAAATGTTTCCACCCAATGACACGCCCACACAAAATTTTATCTAAATTCCAAAGTTAAAAAGTTAAATTTTGAGTAATTTCAAAAATATATTTTCGCGAAAAAGAAAAACAAATAAAATGCTTGATTCATGGAATCATTATGTATGTATGTGTCGACTTATACGTTAATTTTTTTTTAGAAAGATAATGGAAAGAAGCGATGTTATACTTATTATCGGATAAAAATTATGAAAATTCAGGGTTTCGTGTTTATTATAGCGAAATTGAGTGTATCCAAACAAGTAACTTTTTATGTTGTGGTAAATCATAAAAATAATGTAACCATTAAAAGCTGACAAGTGTTAATTTACAAACGCATAGTCAATGAATGCATTAAACCAGCAACACGTTATATGTTAAGTGTTTACTACTGAAACTTGCATCAAATAATGGGCAAACTTCAAAGCAGAACCGAAAAACAACGCACACAATTTTTAAGACATTTTTCTCAATTTTGAAAAAGAGGTTTTTGGAAAGAAGTATTCGTTACGAAATAGAACCATAAGTATGTATGTGAAAAAAAAAAGAAAACAAAAATTTAAATTTATATTAATATTAATTCTAAGTCATTAAAAATGTATATAAGTTCGCCTATTTTGCACCTAATTCTTATTGATGTAACATTTAACTCTGTTTTTTGCTTTTTAAATAAAAAAAAATCACTAATTTATTCAATATTGTTATAATATATTGCTAGGTGTAAGTAATTATTGTATATTTTTCCTAATTATTGAATAAAGATTATACAGATACAATACAAATATTCCTTTTTAGAAAACAGAAGTGAAAAAAAAAATGATTTTTTTGCAAGATTTCGTAACTTTAAACCTGCTCACTGTGCGGATTTGCAGGTATTTGCAGCTAAATTTTGTTTGAATGTAAACTTGGACATGTCTACATCGAGAAAATAGCTATCTCAGAGCAGAGGAACGTGGAGCTTTTTTTATATGACTACAACTTTCCATTACTGTGGACTGAGTCTTATTTTGTACTGCCGTAATTCACTCAAATTTTTTTTGCTGAGTTTGACCGCTGTATTGTATTACTAGACATCCCAAATAAGCAAACAAAAAACAATCCCATTTTTAGTTCATCCCGAATAGACGTAACACCCTAGGAAAGTCAAATCAAATTCTCACACTATTTCAAATATTTCGACTTTGAGCGTCTTTTTAGGTGTTAAGACTTCAGTTTTGGCCCAAAGCCTTAGTGTTCCCAGATTCTCTGACTAATTTACTGTGAGAAACATGAATCAGCTAATCGAAATCAGCACTTTTGCAAAATCGAGTTTTGTCCGCCTTGGCCCCACTGTGCGGCGTGGTATTGTAATTGGTACAGATTATACGTTTTTGAAAGCGAAAATGACATGACTATAGATTTGCTTCTAAGAACCATGTTACGATATTTGATTCAAGGATTCAATTAACGTTGATTAGGTTGGCCAAGTCGTCCGCAAATGCAATAATATTTTCATTTAGTGGCAAATTAAAAACCGAATTTATGTAAACTAAAAAGAGTAAAGGGCCAATCACTGAACCTTGCGGAACACCACCAGGGAAATATTGCTTCCTGTTCGAAAGAAACGACTCAAAAGAATATGTTATTTCTAGAACAAATCATAAAATTTTTCGTAACAGTATTTAATAATTAACCAGGTCAAATGCTTTAGTTAGGTCAAAAAAAAAATACCAGCTGACAATATCGACTTTTTAAAAAAGCTATGGCGGTTTCTTCGGTTGTTTTATACCCTTTTGTAAATCGAAATTGAGAATCATAAAAGTTTGTATTTATCAAAAAATTTGAGCATAAGATGGGAAATAATTTGTTCAAAACTTTCGAAAGCACATAAAGCATGGAAATCGGTCGGTTGTGGGAGTCACCTTTTTTAAAAAAAGGTATTATAATTGATGTTTTGAGGCACTCTGGAAAAATAGCTGAGTCAAAGCTTTTATTTATTTGACAATGGACGAGGAATAAGCGGAGATTTTTTTTTTTTTTTTCAAAATAAGCCCGTTATCCAATCAGGCCCACTTGAATATTTAGGTTTCAAACTAAATATTACTTTCGCTATGTCGGTTTCAAATAAACCAGAAAAAAAAAAAAAAAAACGAAATCTAAGTAAGACTCCTCTTCTACTCCTGTAGATATAAGGGAGATTTTTTTGTATTTTCCAGCTACATCTTCAAAAAACGTATTTAGACCATTACAAATTCGTAAGATATCAGCAGCTTTAATATTATTACTAAGCCTTAAACTTTGCATACATTTTTCGTTAATAGGTTTAACGAGGCTTTCCTTTACTATTTGTCATTGTAAAGGGTGGTTAAATTTTAAGGGCCGATGTTGATTTTAAATAAAACACAAATTATTTAGGAAATTATTGCCATCTCTTTTTATTATGATAATATGGTATTGTTCAATTATGTATGGAACAAAATATAAGCCAAATGGCCGCCGCGACCTTAGCGGCACACCTCCATCCGATGGTCCAAATTTTCGATGACGCTGAGGCATAATTGAGGTTCTATGCCGTTAATATGCCGAATTATCTCATCCTTTAGCTCTTCAATTGTTGCTGGCTTATTGACGTACACCTTTTCTTTCAAATAATCCCAAAGAAAGAAGTCCAACAGTGTCAAATCACATGATCTTGGCGGCCAATTGACATCGCCACCACGTGAGATAACACGGCCATTGAATTTGTCGCGCAAAAGAGCCATTGTTTCGTTAGCTGTGTGGAAAGTGGCACCGTCCTGTTGAAACCACATATCGTCCACATCCATATCTTCAAATTCGGGCCATAAAATGTTGGTTATCATCTCACGATAGCGACACCATTCACAGTAACTGCCTGACCGGCCTCATTTTGGAAAAAATACGGCCCGATGATGCCCCAGCCCATAAACCGCACCAAACAGTCACTCTTTGTGAGTGCACTTGTTTTTCGACAACCACTTTTGGATTATCATTTTCCCAAATGCGGCATTTCTGCTTATTGACGAATCCACTGAGGTGAAAATGTGCCTCATCACTGAAGATGATTTTCTTCGAAAATTGATCATCCACTGTTGCCAATTCTTGCCACCATTCTGACCATTGACGATGCTTGAAATGGTCAAGAGGCTTTAGTTCTTGAGTCAATTGCACCTTGTAAGCGTGTAAATGCAAGTCTTTATGCATAATGTTCATCAACGACGAGCGTGAGAGGTGCAATTGTTGGGCACGACGACGAGTTGAGTTAGTCTGAAATTGAGAAATGTCAAATGAAATGCAGAAAAAAACTTGACGTTTAGGTGTGGTTCACATTCAACATCGGCCCTTAAAATTTAACCACCCTTTAGTTTGACAAAAAATCGTGCTCCATATTTCTTGAAGAATTTTCAATTCAAAGCAAAATCAAAAACATAAGTAATGTATAAAATCAATAATTTTATATTATCAAATAAAACGAATATAAAACTCTCTCAAAAATATTATAAAAGTGAAAGGAAGGAATGAGGGTAGAGCTGACCCAATTATGAAGACCGCTCCCTCTTATAATGTATTTGGACCCAATTGATAGCATTTCTTGTCCAGCTTAACAAACAATAAATACCCAAAACCTGTTGTAATCTTCAACACGTTAATTTTAATCACATATTCTTTTGATCTTCATTCAATAATTCGTCACGATCAAAGTATTTCGCACTTGATTCAGCAATCACATCAATCAGTTAACCCAACACAACCGATATAGTATTAATCTTTTTTGTAAATGCGGAACAAAAGATCAGCAATTGGAGCTGGATTTGAAGAAATCCCTCAAGTAGACGCCATTGAACCACTTGACCTCCTAAGCCAAATTTGAATGGTCAGTCTTTGTTGATGTTCGATATTTCGAAGATGTGGTAACTTCGACTTTCAAATTGGGAATCTATGACAGTTTGGATTTGATCTGCTGCAAGGTTAAAGATTTTTGTTTGTGTGTCTCATTAAAGAGTCAATTTTTAAGCCTACTTTAAGCCTACACACTGAGTTTCTGAGGGTTAAGCACGTACGAAAATGTCTAGTCTTGTCTTAAAACTAATCTCTCTTTTCCTATCAGCAGGTACGACCTTCACTCAAGACGAATTTTGAAGCTAAAACAAGGAGAATGTTCATATCACAGCCGCTGTGCGGAGTTTACATTGCATGCGATAATCATCTGTCAAATTCTAACAATCAATTTCTGTAAACGCTGATGATTGTTTCGTGTCAGTGTTGAGTACAAAATTGCTTTGGCTCTCTGGGTTTTGTGAATATTTTTGCTAAGCTCTAGCATTAAACGATACAACTATTGATGATGATGATGATGATAGATGCAAGGCTGGCGGGGTAATCAGTTGAAGAATGTCCGGAAAATTATACGTTAGATATGGCTATAGAATTTTTTTTTTTTTTTTTGCAAGATTGACAATCATTATAGTAGTTTGCGAGGAATCGTTAATTGTTTACAATTTGTGCAGCTAATTGACTGCAGGCGCTTATTTAAAGTTGATTGAAGTAATTTTGCATTGAAGTCTATTTTTAGGCAGAATTTAATTGTCATGGATATTTGTGTTTGGAATTAACTTGTTGTTGAAGTTTATTCTTAAACGAAATTGTTTTGAAAAGTCTAGGGGCTTAGGATGAATTATGAAAATATCAAAGATAAGATAATAAAATCGAAATAACCCACCCACGCATCTTAATAGTTATTTAATCTCTTTTTGATTGAACTCGTTTGACTATTTGAAAGTTTGAAATATAAACGACCAACCATCAGCTATCTTTATTACCAGTTGTTTAAAATTCGAATAAATTAAAATAATCATATATTTTTTAAGTTAATTTCACTGATTAAAAATTATCTAATCAAATATAGATTAAAATAATAAGAAATTAATAAATATTTCAACATTTGTTTTCAACGTGTTTTGTTGACCTAAATTGGATGCAATTTTTGATTTTTGAAAAATATATTAACCCCTCCAAACAACATTAAAATCTTTGTCAAGCTTATAGATACGATTTTGGCGAGCGGAGGTTTTTAGTCTATATGAATGCATCTAGTTTCATTAGGATGGAACACTTGAATTTCAAAAAGGGTTTTCGTCGAGCAAATCTAGTGAATCTCTGTTCAACCTTTTCGAAACTATGAATAGTAGATTGTGTTTAGAGATTCAACATAACGCTGAACTATTCTAGCTGCGGTCTAACAAGACTAAAATAAAGGAATTTTAAAGTGTACGGATATTTAAAGTTTTTGAATCTCGAACTAAGAACCTCAACATAGAATTCGCTTTTGAAAAAATAAGATTTGAATGACAAGAAAAATTCATTTTGGATTCGAAAAAAAAACTTCTAGATCTTTCTGGCTATCAAATCTATGTGAAATATCGTTTTCGAGTTTGTAATCAAAACACCTGGGATTTTGACTCCATTAAGCTTGCACCAATCGATAATTTTGTTTAAATCAGCTTGAACCTTATTTCTATCATGAGTTGAATTAATGCTGCTGAGAACTTGTAAATCATCAGCAAATAAATGGCATTTAGAATAAGATAGATGAAGTTGTAAATTATTTATAAAAATAAAAAAAAGCAGCGGTCCAAGATGACTTCCTTGAGGAACACCTGGAAAGTTAAATATATCTTTAGAACAAACATAACAAATTTTGACATTTTGTTATCTACCTACTAAATAACCCTTTATCCACTTCAGGAGCGAAGTAACGAAGCCAAACACCTCAAGTTTCTTTCAAGGGACACAATGTTCAACCCTGTTGAAGGCCTTCGAAGATAGAGTTTTTATGGTGTCTGCTTGCGTATGTAGCCGATATAGCACTTATAGGATTATGACTACCCTTAAAATGTTTGAGCAGAGTGCTAGCGTTTAAGGAAGAAGAAAAATGATTTAAAAGAAGATTGGTCCTGAAAGGCTGAATATACGAGTAGCAAGGGTAAGGAAATATAGTGCTGGGTAAAGCATTCACCATTCGTGTAGTGCGTCTAAGGAAAGACCTTAAACTATACGTCTGAAGTCGACCTCAAGGGTAAAGTGATTCACTGAAGCGCGATTATTATGATTGAATTGTTTAAGGGAACGAATGCACCTGGCCATTTCACTAGAATACTGTTTATAGAAATCACTATACTCGTAGTATATTAAAAAATAAGAAACATTGAGCCAGTGCTCGAGAAATGCAAATGTTTCTGTTAGAGTCACCTATCATTTTTTAAGCACATCTTTGAATTCTATGCAAGAGATTCAAATAATTATAAGAACTATACCCAAGCTTTAAACAAATATAGGCTTTATAGATTACAGCCAAATCAGAAAGAGTCACAACGTTTTTGGCGAACTCGAATATGTGGTCATTCCAATCAAGTACATACCGAGGACTGAGAGCTTTCGGTTGCCTTAATGCGAGTGCAACTCATGGACGACGGCATTGATTGGGTTGAAGCATCAAATTCTAATTCACAAATACCCCATTTGCAATTTCTATTGAGATCAAAATTTAATGAAATTCTCATGCCCTGCAATACTAAATCCCCATCCGAAGAATACGGACATAAATCCGGAAACTAATATAACAAGTTGAGAGAGACAGTGAAATAGTTTTATGGAATAGAAGTTTCAGACGAAAGATCATTGATGAATATAAGAAAGAGAGTCGGAGACAATGCGGATCCCTGTGGCCTACCAGCATTTCAGAGCGCTAAAATCCTCCAAAATAACTTGTATTGAGCGGGGATAGTGGAAATTATGGATGTACAGCACATCGACGCAATATTGCTGTAAATACTTGTCGTGTGATATGTCATTTTCCTTTCAAACGAATTGATTGAAAATCATTGTATTTTTTTGTGATTAAATCAACATGGTCTTAGAAAAGGCTGTTTTACTGAAATATTTTTAATAGAATTCTCTTATAAAAAGTGGTTCATTTTCAACGGATCTAACATCATTTGAGCAGTCGCTCGTTGAAACTAGAGATTTTTTCTAAAGATTTTACAGATTTAGTCAAGAATTTTGTTGTTAAATTTGTTTTGTCTATAAAAGTCACGGGACTTGATGAAGTTCACCCTAAATTTGTGAAGATTTTACTTCCATAAACATTCCTGTACTTTAAACATAAACTTAAAATTTCATTTTGACAACATCAAGCAAACTATTTCAATTCTGTCATTTTAAAAATTTCTGAAAATTTTATATTTCTGCTAATACAAAACTACTAATGGATTATCTTAAGAACTTCTGGTACAAAACCAATCGGCATTCCCTCTGATCAAAATTGTAAAACTGCATTAATAACGATTGTTGATGATATAAGAAAAGCTGTTAAAGAAAAATAATGCCAATGTCAATGTTCTTACTCTATTTGACTTTTCAAAATAATTTGATACAGGCTTCGATGCAATTTTAAGAAAAGAGCTTAAATTGTCGTAGGTATGTACATATGTAACAGGAAATCGATTCAATAGTATATTTCCAGTAAAATGAGGCGTACTTCAAGGAACCATAGTTGGGCACTGCCTGAAGTTATTAGACATTGCTTTGTATGTGGGCTTGCTGATAATATTCATATTCATTTAACTCCTTCATGTTAGTGCAAACAAATCAAGAGTTTTTGCTATACAAGATAGCCCAAAAAAGGCTGCGCCTTAACAACAATTGATCGTTGACAAAATCGATAATTTCAACGCGTTGTTGTGTCCTGTATGTATCTTTTTTAAATTTCCAAGAATTCAATTATAACCTGCAAAGAAAAATCAATTATATGGAAAAATTGAACCACTTTGGTTGGTTTTATTTGTACCACACTGGACATGAAAGCAAGCTTGATATGTATCTTATTGCAACAATGTATCTTGACAAAATTTCATTTGATCCGCTCATATGAATTCCGTCATAGATAAAATCTTAGCCGGGCTACGTGCTCTTTGAACGACACATTTTATGCATGATAAAACAAAGCTCCTTCTAGTGAAAGGATTCAATGGAATTCCTTGCTTAACTACATTAGGAATGTTAGAAGCACTATTCTTCTTAAATTCCCTCTTTTAATCCCCTCAACATTTATTTAAGGCTTTCGAAATCATTTATTTCATTAGTTGTAAACGCAAGGTTCAGGTTCTCAACAAGCCGTTGGATTCTTATTTATTCGGGACTCAGAATATTCAAAAGACACTGGATATTTGCTCACGTTTCTAATTGAAGAAGAAATGCTTACAAAAGACGAATGATCTGCTAACTGGTATGCCTAAATTTTGAACTTTAAGGAATTTTTGTATAAACTAAATGAACGAGTTGATGCTCGGACAACAAGGCAAACATCAGGACTTGTTCCAAGGGTTGGTTGAAAAAGGAAATTCCGAGATGGTGGGAAACTCACTTTCCATTATGCATCTTCATTTCTGTCATAAGGCAATGAAAACATCTTCGAAACTTAACCATAGACTGATATGGAAGACAAGCAGTGGACGGTCACACAAAAAAGTTCTGCTTCAGAACGAATGACGAAAGGCAGCCAAAAGTTGGTCACTCTCTTTTAATGGAATTAGTCTTGGCAAAGTTGAATCAAGATTGAACTACCTTTCAACGACTTTTAATACGAAGTATCTTCTTCCTCGATTGTGGTCTTTTAGTGGTGTTGAATTGAAATCTTTCGATTCAGAACTTATACCATTATTCAGTTTTTTTTTCAGGGATGTAGCATATACATATGTATATATAGTATAGCTAAATAAGAGATTTTGGTATGGGGGTACTGTGTTTGATGAAAAAATACTGTTTTTAGGACTTTTGCTATATTAAAAGCATTTTTAGAAAAAAAACATATTTACGACAATTATTAACGCTGCACTTTTTTTTTTTTTTTTTTTTGAGTTCATTTCATCCTTTTTCGAGGGGTTGTTATGATAACTTGACTGTCAAGTTTATCAGGGATTAATTTAGGAACAATTCACGACAGTTAATTGAATTATTACATCTTAAAAATGTTCAAGTGGTAGTGCTAACTTGACGGACGTGGGACATCCCTATCTCAAGAAGAATAGCCTCATTTATGGGAGATCTTTTTCATTGCCCCAATACATAAAAAGATCCCAAAAGTGTGTGGTTACAGGTCCGCCAAATCATAATAATGTTAAGTCTGATCAAAATCTTGACCTTCATTTTTTTTTAACGAATGCATAACTTGCCATAAAGAACCTACATATATAAATCGCATATTTCAATAAATATGTGCCAAGTTTTGTTTTTATGGTGATGGGGGCCCTCTAACCTAAAAACAAATGAAATTCAATTTGACTTATCTTACCATTCAATTAGCCTTTTCTTCTTTCCATAAAAGTTTGCTTTGAAATAAAACAAGATTTAATTCGCCATCGGCGTCAGGTCTATTCGACCTTAAAGAAAAGACTCTAAAAAAAGCCCATTTATTTAGTGTTAATGTAAATAAAAGTACAAAAAATAGTAAATGTAATAGTAATAGTAAATGAAATGCATACTAAAACGAAATAAGAAAACAAAATTATTATTACTATCAAACTAAAAATAATCCTAATAATACATAATATAATATAACACATAATATTAAAAGAACATTAAAACAAAATATATCATTAAGTCCATAAGTTGTTGATATCAAGGAATCCATCAGCCATTTTCTCCGACAGCAACACTTCTAAAACAAACAAAAGATATATTAAAATAATAACGTTTTGGAAATATTTTAAACCTACCATTTAAGTCCATTTCGCCTCAAATATTCGATCAAAAGTACTCCTCGTTGTCATCTTTGGATTTCTTCCTACTCCACTCTTACACTTATTTACATCTCACCTACTTCTACTAACACTCCAATAACTCTGACTTCTATGACTTCTTCTATACTTTAACTACTACAAAAATAAGTTGCTATATAAGTCCTCCTACAAACTAATTTTAGTAGAAGTAGTTTTTACGCCATCGCAAAAACTTCTCCAACTACTGTCGTCACTTGAACTACTGCTTCTACTGCTGCTACTCGTATTAAAACTTTTTCTACTAGAACTTATTAAAGTAGAAGTAGTACTTACACTACTACCACTTCTAGTTCTTTTCCTAGTCGAAATTCTCCTATTTAATATGGTTCCATCGCTACTAATGCTCCTACTACTAGAACTACTGGTTGTCCTATTTCTATTTCTACATCTTATCTCCATTCTAATTCTCCCGGTTTGGATGTTGTTCCACCTAATTACAGTAATTTGAGTAGTGTTACTTTCACTAGAATCACTGCTGCTGCTGCTATACGTATCACTTTTCCTATATGTACTACATTTAATTAAACTTCTTCTATTACGACAATTACCTATCCCATTCCCTATGCTATCATAATGGTTTCTCCTAGGAGTACTAGTCCTTCTGTTTGAATCTGCGCAAGGTATAGCAATCAGTTTCTAAACAGAAAAAAAAATAATAATTAGTTTTTATTTTTCTATTTATATAAAAAGTTTTACTCACATTTTTTTCTAAAATTTCAGCCTCAGAAGGCTTCTTCCAAAACTTCAGCTTCTCTAACGAAAAAAAAGCCTTACAGGACTTCCTCTTACCGAAAAATGCAGAAAGCTATTGAAAAAAAATAAAATAAAATTATGCATTATATTATTTAACTTTTAAAGTTCAAAAATATATTTTTCTTACTTTTTTTAAAAAACACATTTTCACAAAATTCACTTTTTCTTCAGAGCTTATTATTGCTTGTTTTTCACACAAATATTTTTACGTAATGATTTTTTTCGGATTTCTAACCCCTTATATAGTAAATTTCGGATTTCAAGGCCTACTACCATCTTATCAAAAAGAACAAAAAGACAGTGACTAAAACATGATTGATTGATTTGAGGTTAGGATTAGGATTGTTTTGTGACATAAAACAAAACAATCCTAAGCTCGTTTAAGACTCCGAGCATGACACTCCAGGGCCTTCTTTGGGGTTCTGTCGTTATCAGTGAGTACTCAACAATTCTTAGGCTACTGTATTTTCAACATGTTTCTTAAATTCACTTAAGAACATAGTATAGACTACTTGGGCAATCCAGGTATCCTAGTATCCTAGATGCATACCAAAATGAAGGTCTCGAAGATGACCATCCGAAGCACATATAAAAAGTGCAATATCTGCAGTTAGATGCACTTCATAACGATTTTAATAAAAAATAGGGGAATGAGGTATTGTGGGCAATCCATGGACCCTAGGATACTAAGATGCATACCAAAATGAAGGTCTTGAAGATGACCATCATAATTACAAGTGAAAAGTGCAATATCTGCAGTTAGATGCACTTCATAGCGATTTTAATAAAAAATAGGGGTCTAAGCTATTGTGGGCAATCTATGGACCCTAGGATACTAAGATGCATACCAAAATGAAGGTCTCAAAGATGACCATCCGATGCACAAGTCAAAAGTGCAATATCTGCAGTTAGATGCAATTCATAACGATTTTTATAAAAAATAAGGGAATGAGCTATTGTGGGCAATCCATGGACCCTAGGATACTAAGATGCATACCAAAATGAAGGTCTTGAAGATGACCATCATAATTACAAGTGAAAAGTGCAATATCTGCAGTTAGATGCAATTCATAACGATTTTAATAAAAAATAGGGGTCTAAGCTATTGTGGGCAATCCATGGACCCTAGGATACTAAGATGCATACCAAAATGAAGGTCTTGAAGATGACCATCATAATTACAAGTGAAAAGTGCAATATCTGCAGTTAGATGCACTTCATAACGATTTTAATAAAAAATAGGGGTCTAAGCTATTGTGGGCAATCCATGGACCCTAGGATACTAAGATGCATACCAAAATGAAGGTCTCGAAGATGGCCACACGATGCACAAGTCAAAAGTGCAATATCTGCAGTTAGATGCACTTCATAACAATTTTAATAAAAAATAGGGGCCTGAGCTATTGTGGGCAATCTATGGACCCTAGGATACTAAGATGCATACCAAAATGAAGGTCTCAAAGATGACCATCCGATGCACAAGTCAAAAGTGCAATATCTGCAGTTAGATGCAATTCATAACGATTTTTATAAAAAATAAGGGAATGAGCTATTGTGGGCAATCCATGGACCCTAGGATACTAAGATGCATACCAAAATGAAGGTCTTGAAGATGACCATCATAATTACAAGTGAAAAGTGCAATATCTGCAGTTAGATGCAATTCATAACGATTTTAATAAAAAATAGGGGTCTAAGCTATTGTGGGCAATCCATGGACCCTAGGATACTAAGATGCATACCAAAATGAAGGTCTTGAAGATGACCATCATAATTACAAGTGAAAAGTGCAATATCTGCAGTTAGATGCACTTCATAACGATTTTAATAAAAAATAGGGGTCTAAGCTATTGTGGGCAATCCATGGACCCTAGGATACTAAGATGCATACCAAAATGAAGGTCTCGAAGATGGCCACACGATGCACAAGTCAAAAGAGCAATATCTGCAGTTAGATGCAACTCATAACGATTTTTATAAAAAATAGGGGAATGAGCTACTGTGGGCAATCCATGGACCCTAGGATACAAAGATGCATACCAAAATGAAGGTCTTGAAGATGACCATCATAATTACAAGTGAAAAGTGCAATATCTGCAGTTAGATGCACTTCATAACGATTTTAATAAAAAATAAGGGTCTAAGCTATTGTGGGCAATCCATGGACCCTAGGATACTAAGATGCATACCAAAATGAAGGTCTCGAAGATGGCCACACGATGCACAAGTCAAAAGAGCAATATCTGCAGTCAGATGCACTTCATAACGATTTTAATAAAAAATAGGGGTATGACCTATTGTGGGCAATCCATGGACCCTAGGATACTAAGATGCATATCAAAATGAAGGTCTTGAAGATGACCATCCGAAGCACATATAAAAAGTGCAATATCTGCAGTTAGATGCACTTCATAACGATTTTAATAAAAAATAGGGGAATGAGCTATTGTGGGCAATCCATGGACCCTAGGATACTAAGATGCATATCAAAATGAAGGTCTTGAAGATGACCATCCGAAGCACATATAAAAAGTGCAATATCCGAAGTTAGATGCACTTCATAACGATTTTAATAAAAAATAGGGGTCTAAGCTATTGTGGGCAATCCATGGACCCTAGGATACTAAGATGCATACCAAAATGAAGGTCTTGAAGATGACCATCATAATTACAAGTGAAAAGTGCAATATCTGCAGTTAGATGCACTTCATAACGATTTTAATAAAAAATAGGGGAATGAGCTATTGTGGGCAATCCATGGACCCTAGGATACTAAGATGCATATCAAAATGAAGGTCTTGAAGATGACCATCCGAAGCACATATAAAAAGTGCAATATCCGAAGTTAGATGCACTTCATAACGATTTTAATAAAATATAGGGGTCTAAGCTATTGTGGGCAATCCATGGACCCTAGGATACTAAGATCCATACCAAAATAAAGGTCTTGAAGATGACCATCCGAAGCACATATAAAAAGTGCAATATCTGCAGTCAGATGCACTTCATAACAATTTTAATAAAAAATAGGGGAATGAGGTATTGTGGGCAATCCATGGACCCTAGGATACTAAGATGCATATCAAAATGAAGGTCTTGAAGATGACCATCCGAAGCACATATAAAAAGTGCAATATCTGCAGTCAGATGCACTTCATAACGATTTTAATAAAAAATAGGGGTATGACCTATTGTGGGCAATCCATGGACCCTAGGATACTAAGATGCATATCAAAATGAAGGTCTTGAAGATGACCATCCGAAGCACATATCAAAAGTGCAATATCTGCAGTTAGATGCAATTCATAACGATTTAAATAAAAAATAGGGGTCTAAGTTATTGTGGGCAATCTATGGACCCTAAGATACTAAGATGCATACCAAATTAAGGTCTCGAAGATGGCCACACGTTGCACAAGTCAAAAGTGATATATCTGCAGTTAGGTGCAAGTCATAACTATTTTAATAAAAACTAGGGGTCTAAGCTATTGTGGGCAATCTATGGACCCTAAGATACTAAGATGCATGTCAAAATGAAGGTCTTGAAGATGACCATCATAATTACAAGTGAAAAGTGCAATATCTGCAGTTAGATGCAATTCATAACGATTTTAATAAAAATAGGCGTCTAAGCTATTGTGGGCAATCTATGGACCCTAGGATACTAAGATGCATACCAAAATGTAGGTCTCGAAGATGACCACACGATGCACAAGTCAAAAGTGCAATATCTGCAGTAAGATGCAATTCATAACGATTTAAATAAAAAATAAGGGTCTAAGCTATTGTGGGCAATCTATCGACCCTAGGATACTAAGATGCATACTGAATTGAAGGTCTCGAAGATGGCGACACGATGCACAAGTCAAAAGTGCAATATCTGCAGTAAGATGCAATTCATAACGATTTAAATAAAAAATAAGGGTCTAAGCTATTGTGGGCAATCTATGAACCCTAGGATACTAAGATGCATATCAAAATGAAGGTCTTGAAGATGACCATCCGAAGCACATATAAAAAGTGCAATATCCGCAGTTAGATGCACTTCATAACGATTTGCATAAAAAATAGGGGTCTAAGCTATTGTGGGCAATCCATGGACCCTAGGATACTAAGATCCATACCGAATTGAAGGTCTTAAAGATGGCCACACGATGCACAAGTAAAAAGTGCAATATATGCAGTTAGATGCACTTCATAACGTTTTAAATGAAAAATAGGATTCTAAGCTCTTGTGAGCAATCTATGGACCCTAGGATAATAAGATGCATACCCAAATGAAGGTCTCGAAGATGGCCACACGATGCAAAAGTTAAAAGTGCAATATCTGCAGTTAGATGCAATTCATAACGATTTTAATAAAAAATAGGGATTTGAGCTAATGTAGGCAATTCATGGACCCTAGGATACTAAGATGCACGTCAAAATGAAGGTCTCGAAAACGACCATCCGATGCACAAGTAAAAAGTGCATTATCTGCAGTTAGGTGCAAGTCATAACGATTTTAATAAAAGATGAGAGAATAAGCTATTGTAGGAAATCCATGGACCCTAGGATACTAAGATGTATACGCAAATGAAGGTCTCAAAGATGGCCACACAATGCATAAGTAAAAAGTGCAATATCTGCAGTTAGGTGCAAGTCATAACGATTTAAATAAAAAATAAGGGTCTAAGCTATTGTGGGCAATCTATGGACCCTAAGATACTAAGATGCATGTCAAAATGAAGGTCTTGAAGATGACCATCCGAAGCACAAGTCAAAAGTGCAATATCTGCAGGTAGATGCAATTCATAACGATTTTTTATTTAAATCATTATGAATTGCATCTAACTGCAGATATTGCACTTTTAACTTCTGCTTCGGATGGTCATCTTCGAGACCTTCATTTCGATATTCATCTTAGTATCCTAGGGTCCATAGATTGTCCACAATAGCTTAGCCTCTATTTTTTATTAAAAACGTTATTAATTGCATCTAACTACAGATATTGCACTTTTAACTTGTGCATCGTGTGGTCATCCTCGATACCTTCATTTTGGTATGCATCTTAGTATCCTAGGGTCCATAGATTGCCCACGACAGCTTAGACGCCTATTTTTTATTAAAATCGTTATGAATTGCATCTAACTGCAGATATTGCTCTTTTAACTAGTGCAACGTGTGGCCATCTTCGAGACCTTCATTTTGGTATGCATCTTAGTATCCTAGGGTCCATAGATTGCCCACAATAGCTTACACCCTTATTTTTTATTTAAATCATTATGAATTACATCTTACTGAAGATATTGCACTTTTGACTTGTGCATCGTGTGGTCATCCTCGATACCTTCATTTTGGTATGCATCTTAGTATCCTAGGGTCCATAGATTGCCCACAATAGCTTCGACCCTTATTTTTTATTTAAATCGTTATGAATTGCATCTTACTGCAGATATTGCACTTTTGACTTGTGCATCGTGTGGTCATCATCGATACCTTCATTTTGGTATGCATCTTAGTATTCTAGGGTCCATGGATTGCCCACAATAGCTCATTCCCCTATTTTTTATTAAAATCGTTATGAAGTGCATCTAACTGCAGATATTGCACTTTTGACTTGTGCATCGTGTGGCCATCTTCGAGACCTTCATTTTGGTATGCATCTTAGTATCCTAGGGTCCATGGATTGCCCACAATAGCTTAGACCCCTATTTTTTATTAAAATCGTTATGAAGTGCATCTAACTGCAGATATTGCACTTTTCACTTGTAATTATGATGGTCATCTTCAAGACCTTCATTTTGGTATGCATCTTAGTATCCTAGGGTCCATGGATTGCCCACAATACCTCATTCCCCTATTTTTTATTAAAATCGTTATGAAGTGCATCTAACTGCAGATATTGCACTTTTCACTTGTAATTATGATGGTCATCTTCAAGACCTTCATTTTGGTATGCATCTTTGTATCCTAGGGTCCATGGATTGCCCACAATAGCTCATTCCCTTATTTTTTATTAAAATCGTTATGAATTGCATCTAACTGCAGATACTGCTCTTCTTACTTGTGTTTCGGATGGTCATCTTCAAGACCTTCATTTTGACATTCATCTTAGTATTCTAGGGTCCATGGATTGCCCACAATAGCTTAGACCCCTATTTTTTATAAAAATCGTTATGAATTGCATCTAACATCAGATATTGCGCTTTTGACTTGTGCATTGTGTGGCCATCTTCGAGACCTTCATTTTGGTATGCATCTAGGATACTAGGATACCTGGATTGCCCAAGTAGTCTATACTATGTTCTTAAGTGAATTTAAGAAACATGTTGAAAATACAGTAGCCTAAGAATTGTTGAGTACTCACTGATAACGACAGAACCCCAAAGAAGGCCCTGGAGTGTCATGCTCGGAGTCTTAAACGAGCTTAGGATTGTTTTGTTTTATGTCACAAAACAATCCTAATCCTAACCTCAAATCAATCAATCATGTTTTAGTCACTGTCTTTTTGTTCTTTTTGATAAGATGGTAGTAGGCCTTGAAATCCGAAATTTACTATATAAGGGGTTAGAAATCCGAAAAAAATCATTACGTAAAAATATTTGTGTGAAAAACAAGCAATAATAAGCTCTGAAGAAAAAGTGAATTTTGTGAAAATGTGTTTTTTAAAAAAAGTAAGAAAAATATATTTTTGAACTTTAAAAGTTAAATAATATAATGCATAATTTTATTTTATTTTTTTTCAATAGCTTTCTGCATTTTTCGGTAAGAGGAAGTCCTGTAAGGCTTTTTTTTCGTTAGAGAAGCTGAAGTTTTGGAAGAAGCCTTCTGAGGCTGAAATTTTAGAAAAAAATGTGAGTAAAACTTTTTATATAAATAGAAAAATAAAAACTAATTATTATTTTTTTTTCTGTTTAGAAACTGATTGCTATACCTTGCGCAGATTCAAACAGAAGGACTAGTACTCCTAGGAGAAACCATTATGATAGCATAGGGAATGGGATAGGTAATTGTCGTAATAGAAGAAGTTTAATTAAATGTAGTACATATAGGAAAAGTGATACGTATAGCAGCAGCAGCAGTGATTCTAGTGAAAGTAACACTACTCAAATCACTGTAATTAGGTGGAACAACATCCAAACCGGGAGAATTAGAATGGAGATAAGATGTAGAAATAGAAATGGAAATAGGACAACCAGAAGTAGTTCTAGTAGTAGGAGCATTAGTAGCGATGGAACCATATTAAATAGGAGAATTTCGACTAGGAAGAGAACTGGAAGTGGTAGTAGTGTAAGTACTACTTCTACTTTAATAAGTTCTAGTAGAAAAAGTTTTAATACGAGTAGCAGTAGTAGAAGCAGTAGTTCAAGTGACGACAGTAGTTGGAGAAGTTTTTGCGATGGCGTAAAAACTACTTCTACTAAAATAAGTTTGTAGGAGAACTTATATAGCAACTTATTTTTGTAGTAGTTAAATTATAGAAGAAGTCATAGAAGTCAGAGTTATTGGAGTGTTAGTAGAAGTAGGTGAGATGTAAATAAGTGTAAGAGTGGAGTAGGAAGAAATCCAAAGATGACAACGAGGAGTACTTTTGATCGAATATTTGAGGCGAAATGGACTTAAATGGTAGGTTTAAAATATTTCCAAAACGTTATTATTTTAATATATCTTTTGTTTGTTTTAGAAGTGTTGCTGTCGGAGAAAGTAGCTGATGGATTCCTTGATATCAACAACTTATGGACTTACTAATAATATATTTTGTTTTAATGTTCTTTTAATATTATGTGTTATATTATATTATGTATTATTAGGATTATTTTTAGTTTGATAGTAATAATAATTTTGTTTTCTTATTTCGTTTTAGTATGCATTTCATTTACTATTACTATTACATTTACTATTTTTTGTACTTTTATTTACATTAACACTAAATAAATGGGCTTTTTTTAGAGTCTTTTCTTTAAGGTCGAATAGACCTGACGCCGATGGCGAATTAAATATTGTTTTATTTCAAAGCAAACTTTTATGGAAAGAAGAAAAAGCTAATTGAATGGTAAGATAAGTCAAATTGAATTTCATTTGTTTTTAGGTTAGAGGACCCTCATCACCATACAAAAAAAACTTGGCACATATTTTTTGAAATATACATTCGTTAAAAAAAATCAAGGTCAAGATTTTGATCAGACTTAACATTACTATGATTTGATGGACTTGTAACTACACACTTTTGAGACCTTTTCATATATTGGGGTAGTGAAAGAGATCTCCCACAAATGAGGCAATTCTTCTTGAGATAGGGATATGCCACGTCCGTCAAGTTAGCACTACCACTTGAACATTTTTAAGATGTAATAAATCGATTAACTATCGTAAATTTGTCGGGAAACAAAAAACAAATTGTTCCTAAATTAATCCCTGATAAACTTGACAGTCAAGTTATCACTACAACCCCTCGAAAAAGGGTAAACTGAACTCAAAAAAGAAAAAAGTGCAGCGTAAATAATTGTGGTAACTATGCTTTTTTTTTAAAATGCCTTTAATATAGCAAAAAACCCAAACCCAAACCCCAAACCCTTATGCATAATTTTCAATAAATCTTTAGCCAGTGGCGTGTTTTTAGATTGTTGGAAAAGTTCTTTTATAACTCCTATACATAAAGCCGGCTGTAAAAACCAGATAGATAACTATAGACCTATTGCCAAGCTCCAGGTTTTACCCAAAGTATTTGAAGCGATCGTAAAAAATAAACTGTATGCTATTGTTCGTAATCATATTTCAGAATGTCAACACGGCTTTGTTAACGGTAGGTCCACTGCTACTAACCTGACTATTTTTACAAATTTTTGTTTTAATAATATGGAAAGGCGGAATCAAGTTGACACAGTTTATACCGATTTCGCAAAAGCTTTTGATCGCGTGCAACACTCAGTTTTAGTGAGAAAGCTTTAACAGTTTGGTTTCCATTCGGTAATTTTAAAATGGATTCATAGTTATTTGACTAATCGTACACAATTTGTCAAGATTGGTTCTTCCAAGTCGAAAGTTATTTACAATTTTTCTGGTGTTCCTCAGGGCAGTCACCTTGGCCCCCTTCTTTTTTTGCTCTTTATAAACGATTTACCTTCTTTCGTGAAGCATTCAAATTGCCTTCTGTTTGCAGATGATGTTAAGTTATTCAAATCCATAAGATCTTTAGCTGATACTCATGAACTTCAAGAAGATGTTAATAATGTAATGAAATGGTGTTTACATAACGGATTGGAATTAAATATTAGCAAGTGTTCAATCTTATCGTTCGCTAAAATAACTTCTCCAATTATGGTTCAATATAATATTGGAAGTTCTATCTTAAAAAGAGTGGATTGTCAAAAAGATCTTGGTGTAATTTTTGACTGCAAGCTAAAATTTTCAATGCATTATGATTTTATAGTCTCACGAGCTAATTCTCTATTCGGGTTTATTTGTCGCAATACCAAAGAGTTTCAAGATCCATACACCTTAAAGGCTTTATACAATTCTTTAATACGGTCTAGATTAGAATACTGCTGTATAATATGGAGTCCCCACTGTCAGCGTAATGATGTTCGGATCGAAAGGGTCCAAAAGCGTTTTACCAAATTTGCCCTTCGTAAGATGGATTGGAACGGTAACTTACCAAACTACGAGGCCAGATGCGCCTTATTAGGACTAAAAACTTTAAATAAAAGACGAATTTATTACGGTGTTTTATTTGCACAGGATGTTTTAACTGGCCATATTGACTGTCCGTACCTGCTTTCCTTATTTAATATTTACTCTCCATCTCGCACTCTACGTCCCAGAGATCATTATTTCTTTTATGTTCCTAGACACAATACTAACTATGGTCTTAACGAGCCAATATCCTTAGCATGCATTCATTATAATTCTTATAAAAATTCAATTGATTTCAACATGGAGAGACCGTACTATAAAAATCTTATTATGAGTTTAATGTGAATTGTATAAATTTTGTTTTTAAATTTAATGTAAGTTATAATCAAACCATATGTACCTATATATATATTTTTTGTAATTGTTAATGTAGTCTATGAAAGTTTTATTCTTGTTAGACGTAAATAAATAAATAAATAAATAAATAAATAAGTACCCCCATACCAAAATCTCTTATTTACCTATACTATATATACATATATGCTGCATTACTGAAAAAAAAACTGAATAATGGATGAAGTTCCGAATCGAACGATTTCTATTCAACGCCACTAAACGACCGCAATCGAGGAAATAGATAGTTCGTATTAAAAGTCGTTGAAAGGTAGTTCAATCTTCATTCAACTCTGCCAAGTCTCTGCCCTCCATATATGTACGCTCAATTTTCTTTTTCATTACCGCTTTTGGCCAACTTTTGAGTGCCTTTCGTGATTCGTTCTGAAGCAGGACTTTTTTGTGTGACCGTCCACTGCTTGTCTTCCATATCAGTCTATGGTTAAGTTTCAAACATGTTTTGACTGCTTTATGACAGAAATGGAGATGCATAATGGGAAGTGAGTTTGCCACCATCTCTGAATTTCCTCCTTCAACTAATCGTTGAAACAAGTCCTGATGTTTGCCTTGTTGTCCGAGCATTAGCTCGTTCATTTAGTTTATACAAAAATTCTTCGAAGTTCAAAATTTAGGCATACCAGTTCAGTAGATCATTCATCTTTCGTAAGCGTATTTTCTTCAATTGGAAATGTGAGCAAATATCCGGAGTATTTTTTTGAATACCCTGAGTCCCGAGTCCATAAGAAGCCAGCTTTATATCTTTTATGAAAGTGGCGCCCAATAGGGCCATTATGTCTTGTATTATTTTGTCCAAGGCAATTTAGCAAAAAAAATTAAACACATTTTGAATATGATATGTTGGTCATGTTGATATATCTCAACTTTTTAATTTGGGCACTTGTCACATAAAAATGTATGATGTCTCATGCTTTCCCCTCCAATACCACCCATTTGTGCTAAGGGAAGAAGAGCGTATATTGATGTGTTCTTTTGTGTTTATATTACAAATAGTGCGTAAAATGTCACTTCTCTAGCGTGAAAGTAACTTAACCGGGTTTTTATGGAAGTGGCAAAGTACTCAGGAGTACTTCTGGATTCATTTTAAATGGAGTACACATCAACTTAGAGCTTGTGTAAATGTTAATTATAATTTTTTTTTGTCATTTATTGAGTACTTATTCACTACAAGTACCACATGGACATTTTTCTTAATAATAAATTATTTTAGAAAACGGCGCCCAGTGTGAGGTTCTCAGTTCATATCTCATAAATGTAGGGCGTGATGAATTAATTTAATTTTTTTAATACGAAGTTAATGAAAAATCCACAGAAAAATTAAGTCTGGTTTCTGTTACATAAATCTTGTTGACTTACAAAATGGCGTCTAAAGCGTTTTAGACTGCGATATGTAGGTATGTGGATGAATACTTTCATTCTGTGGAAATTGTAATTTATTTTAGGAACTGATTTACCAGGGAAATGAGAGGAACTTTACTATCTTGTAGATATTAGTTAATTCTAGGACTTTAGAGTTCTAGATAAATCCAATAATAAGAAAATATTTTTTAGCAAGAAATAGATGTCTATTCTATAAAATAAAAAGATTGAATAATTATTGTTATTAATTATATTTTGTGATGTTATACAAAAACTTAAATTAGAATTACAAAGTATTTTTATAATAAAGTATATACATATTCATGTTTATACTAACAGAAGAGTGGTATTCCCTAAAGTGCGTACGCCTGTAAAGTTTTCCGTCGAAGGATCTTCTTCTCACAACATCCAAGCATATTTTCGTCCATTCATATTAAGGTACATGCGTCTGTCAAAACAAAAAGAATTATCTCTGAATTATCAAGACATTGTACAGAGTCTCCTTGGCTCTCTGAGAGAGAGGGTTTCAAAACATGAATGCCTTATTTCGAAGCAACGATTAGCAAGTGTGATCCGTTCTTTGTTTTTTTTTTTTTTTTTTTTGGACAGATGCCATTTGTGAGACAATACTGTAGTCCCGGTAGCTAAAGCCTTCATAGGAGCAAGAAACTGGTAATCATGGCCTTCAAATTTATCTTTCAACAACTCTAAATTCTTAAATGACCTTACTTGCAGGGAATCACACATACGAAAAATTTTAAGTAAATCGGTCCACCTTTTTAGGCGTTTGGCACAGTCTAACCTACCGAAAGACGGTACGACGATAACCACTTGATTTAACTCGCTCATCATCGTTGTGTTAAGTTTCATTTAAACCTGGATTTTCTTATTCACAAAACTTATACGCATGTATGTCTTCTCAAGAGCAAGTTCGAATTAAAATGTCTATTAAATTTTCTATGAAAATGGATTTTTCTAAGAAATGGGTTTTCTTAAAAATATTAAGGATAATGCACAACTTTTTTTTATATTAACTTAAGATTAGGAAAGGTTAAACATAGACTAATCATTTGTTTTAAAATCCTCACCTTTATATCACATAAATTTTGTTTATAGAAAATTCTTACTTCCAATCATCATTTATGAACTTTGCTCATTATAAACAAGTCAATTTTAAGAAGGACGTTTTATTCTTAAGGCAACATGCCCATGCATCTTACTATTTTTCTATTCCCTCAACCCCAGCCACCACCGTGTAGTTTTGTTTTGTACCAACAAAATCATCTGATCCTTTCAACTCATTGAGACGTGAGATGAGAACAAAATATAAAAAATAAAAAAAAAATTGAAAAAAAATATTATAATAATCAAACACCACATGATGAATAAAATACTATAAGAAGGCAATGAAGACGACGAAGACGACTTTAAAGTCGACGATGTGGCCGACAAATAACAAACGTTAATTCTTAAAGACATTCAAAGAAAGAAGCAGTTTTCTGCTCACCATGCATATATCTCTCTCGTAACTTAACAAAGACCAGATTCACGGTCCCCATGCATGTCCACAATCATCGCCACCACCACGTCACACGGTGAGGTACGGTGGCTCTCAGATTGGAGCTGTCTGGACAGCTTATCGCCCGATTTAATCGCGTGTATACTGCATGAGTATTCATTTTCATTTCAGCCTTCTCTCATACCTTCTCCACTTTGGAATTAATAATTATGACCCATATGCCATCATGGTCGTCGACCATAAAAAAGAATGCAAAATAAATAAATAGAAAAAAACCTCAACGTTTTCTAAATAAATTATATTATTAACATTTTTGTTTTTGTCTTATTTCTTTATAGGCACAGGAAGTTCTCCCGCCCAGAATTCGACACGGAGCATAAGTCCAAATAATTCAACGTCCACCAGTCAATTCAGCCTGCATCACAATAGTTCGGGTAGTTTAGGTAGTTCTACGCCCACCTCATCTCATCTGCCGGTAAGCTTGAGAAAAGAACACAAAATTTAAGGAAAGGGTTTCTTTGATTTTGGTTTTGTCTTCGTTTATAGTTAATTGGATTATTATTTATATTTTTTTCTTTCTTTTAGTCATCCGTTTCAACATTTAAAACGTCAACAAGTATTGTGAACGGAAACGGTACGGTTATTTTGGATAACACAATGCCAGGTGGTATTCCGACGCCCGGTACTCCAAATTCAAAAGCTAAGGTAAGAAATTGAAAATATATGTAAATCAGATAGTAATTATGAAGAACGTAAAGGGCAAGGTTAAATTTGAAACAAAAGAGCTGAGTAGCGAACTCTTTTTTTTTTGGTATTTCTTTTATTTGGTCAAGATATTTGCATAAATGATAATATTATTGTGGTCTTCGATTAATGACGGGGTTCTTCGTTATAGTTTAGCTAATGAGTAGGTTTATTGAAGGAAAGGTATTGTTTAAATGAAAACAGTAAACGCCCTCTTATTTGAGCCGAATTTATGAACGCATATGGCAAAATATCCGATTTTAGTTAAAGAAGAAAAAAAAAAAACATTTACAAAATAATAAGGAATGACAGAAGCCTTAAAAAAATATGAATGTGTAATATAAAAGCCTATTACCACACTAAGAAGTTAACCTAAATCAAAGATAGATATCCATAGTAACAGATTCTTGGTTTTCCAGTTTTTGAATATTGTTTTGTAGTTAGTTTATAAATTAATTCATTTTGGGTAAAGCATCATTTAAATAAAAAGAAACTAGATGTAGCGGTAAAATTTTAAATTTAGAAGGTACGAATTTATGGACACAATCGGATAAACATTTTAACTTCCTTTTTAAACATAGACATTCTAAAAAAAAAATAAATGGATTTTCATAGAAAATGAATGAGAAATAAATAGTAAAGGATATTAGTTAAGTAGCGCAACTTTAAACGAAAGAGTTGAGTAGCGAACTTTTATTTTGTTTGTTTGTTTGGGAATTCTATTTGCTTAAATGATATCAAACTTAGTAGACTAGAGTCCATTTTATCGACTATAGAGCTTTTTATCGTTAACTAGAAAATTAAAAAAAAAAATCATTAAAGTTTTTTGAGTCCTGAACTTTTAAATTGATATGCTTGGAATAAAATGTTACAAATTTCGGCACGACATTTTTGGAAGCCAAAAGACGTAAAAGTTGTTCTAGGTGCTCATTAGAACGTCTCTTTGCATTGTTGAAAGTAGCCAGTCAAAAAAATAAAAAATGACGATTTTGAGGACATTTTTTGAAAAAGGATGTTCTGGGGACTGAGTTTTTTTAAGGGGACTGAATAAATCTTTATTTTTTTGTACTTTCTCTTGAGTATATAGAAGTTAAATTTAATTATGGTCTTCATAAACATACAAATTCATGGTTAATACATATAACTTAGCATTTAATAGAAAGAATATAATATATTATAATTGAATATTTTTTCTACTTAGAATCAATTTAAAATAATTTATATTTTTTTTAAAAATTTTAAAAATATTTCGCAATGAAGTTCGAAGTTCAACATAACTAAAAATTTCTCAGGTTTCTGAATAAAATATCATTTGTTCATTTATTAGCCAGGGGACTGAGGAAAGGGGACTGATGTTCTTAATGGTTTTTGCGTAAAAAAAGATATAAAAAAAAAAAAACAAAAAATATATATAATATTACAGTTTTATTAAACCTATACTGTACTGCTAATAAATATGCCTACTTACATACAAATTTGTTTTGTAAAACCTCACCAGAGGACTGATAAACTAAACGGACAATCCACGACTTCTCGCACAATTGTCTTATTACAATACTAACATAACAAACAGAATCGAGTTGCACCACGATTTGTTAATTGCAACCATGTTTTCCAAATTACATCTGTAAACTTGGCTGTCTTTTACTTAGTCTGTCTTACCAAATCAATAAAATGTGCAAATAGGCGCTTTCCTCATTTTAAGTGCCCTTAATTATCGCAAGATCTTCGCCGCTGTCTATGAGAGTGTGTAAGAGGTTTCGAAACCGCCAATTCCTTAAAAACTCGGCCTTTCGCAGATCGATCACAACTTGGCAAATTTTGCGAACTTAAACATACTCGTACACTAGTAAAAACTTCATTGATGACCCAAGACCTTAGACGGAACGACATGTGTTCGCTAACTGGGGTCTCGAACAGTTGGAATTGGACCACAATTTCGGTAAAAAAAATAATATACAGAGACGAAGGTCATTTCTGGACTAATGGGTTCGCCAACAAGCAAGGTTACATATAGGTGTTTTCCAATAAGCGCGGACAGGTTGAAAATATCAACGCTGTGTTTGAGTTATTAACGACATTTTCCGCCTGAATATTTGATCGTAATGTCCGTTGTGTGGCAAGTAGCACTATCCTGCTATCCTATCAACCAACGAATTTGCGTTGTCTATGCCATGAATTTTGAGCTTCTGGGTCATTAAGATATTGTAGGCATTAAAGCTAAGTCCCGACTAAAAATTTGCCAAGTTTAACTTTGCGAAAGGCCCATTTCCTGTGCGCGGCAAAGAATCGAAAGTCTCAAGTTCTGCTGTACACTTTCACGGACAGCGGTACATCTCGCGGTATGCTAATTGAGATTGACTACCGGAACCGGTAACATCCAGTGTGAGGAACCATCCGATCATATACCCTACAATGGGCGCAACGTTTGCGAAAGAATACTGATTTTGATGAAAAAAAAGTTGTATCATTAGGACGTGGTGATTTGGCATCAGTAACTGAATAATAAACAACAAATTTGGCAGATGTCACCAAAACACCATGGCAGTCAATATGTACCCACGCCAATTGAATGTGATTATTCGTTTCTCATTCTTACCAGAAAATAATTTCGGCGTCAGGGACCAACTGTAACTCGCGTGACTGTATAATATTTGCGTTTGGGGCCCAACTATAGATCAAACTGACCGACTGTCCAGCGGTTACAATAGAGTCGATCATTCATCAATTGAAGCGCCTGTAAAGGAAAAGAAGAAATTAAAAAGAAAGAGCGATTTTTGTTGCGATTAATTTCACCGTGCTAAATTTTACATTAGATTAGAGACAATATAACAACTTTACTCTGCAAGAGTTTTTACTTGGATCAAAATAAACATACAAAATATGTCAAGTTATGCATTATTTAAAATCAAAATGATATTGATTATATTTAACAATATATTATACAGGGTGATTGGCATAAGGTGTGACAAAAAGCTAGGGCGTGTAGGTTGGACTTAGACAAGAAAAAAATCGTATGGGAGGGGGGGGGCTATTTCCCCCCGTTTAGGCGGGAGGGGCAATTTAAGAAAAAAATCACTTAAAACAGAAAAAAAATTATTAGAAAATAACGGTGATACCTACAAGGTAATGCTATGGCATTTTGAAAAGCCAGAAATACATTCTTTAATTTTGTTTTTAAATAAAGTTGTTCGAGTGAATAGTTTTTGAAAAATTAATTTTCAAAATCAAAATTTTGAAAAAAAAAATGAAATTTTTTTTTTTAAACAATTTTTTTTCAAAATTTTACGTAATTAAGTATTATTTTTTTATTCAATATTCAATGCTCTTTTTAATTTTTGATCAAACAAAAAAAACCGGATGTCAAAATGTTTTGTAGTTTTTGAGAAAATCAAAAATAACAAAAACTACTTTTGTTCTAAGAAAAGCCTTTTATTTTAGTTTTTACGTTTTTGGATTCTTATGTAGGTGAATTTACGATTGAAAGGATTAACTTTCTTTTTACTATTCTTTTAATTATCGTCTTATAAGCATACAATAATGTGACAAAGTACTGGATTAACCATATTTCACACATTTTTTCATTGAGAACACCTGCGTGAGAGCATTGGTTTAAAATTGACCTGCCACTTTTTTATTATGGTGGGGTCGGCTTGGCTTAGGTGCATTTACGAAAGAAAGGATTAACTTTAAATAAACAGTAATTATGTATTTTATCTAAATATGCATGTATTTATTATTTAAATTGATTTCAAGATTCAGGAACATTTTTGTTCTTATTTCGCAATTGCATTTTTCTGTCACTAGTTAGGGCGTGTAACGCTGCATTATTTAAAAAACATTCGCAGATCAATATTAATCCAATGCTCTCACGCAGGTGTTCTCAATGAAAAAATGTGTTGTTGTATGCTTATAAGACTGATAATAAAAAAATTTTACAAAAAAAGTTAATCCTTTCTTTCGTAAATGCACCTAAGCCAAGCCGACCCCACCATAATAAAAAAGTGGCAGGTCAATTTTAAACCAATGCTCTCACGCAGGTGTTCTCAATGAAAAAATGTGTGAAATATGGTTAATCCAGTACTTTGTCACATTATTGTATGCTTATAAGACGATAATTAAAAGAATAGTAAAAAGAAAGTTAATCCTTTCAATCGTAAATTCACCTACATAAGAATCCAAAAACGTAAAAACTAAAATAAAAGGCTTTTCTTAGAACAAAAGTAGTTTTTGTTATTTTTGATTTTCTCAAAAACTACAAAACATTTTGACATCCGGTTTTTTTTGTTTGATCAAAAATTAAAAAGAGCATTGAATATTGAATAAAAAAATAATACTTAATTACGTAAAATTTTGAAAAAAAATTGTTTAAAAAAAAAAATTTCATTTTTTTTTCAAAATTTTGATTTTGAAAATTAATTTTTCAAAAACTATTCACTCGAACAACTTTATTTAAAAACAAAATTAAAGAATGTATTTCTGGCTTTTCAAAATGCCATAGCATTACCTTGTAGGTATCACCGTTATTTTCTAATAATTTTTTTTCTGTTTTAAGTGATTTTTTTCTTAAATTGCCCCTCCCGCCTAAACGGGGGGAAATAGACCCCCCCTCCCATACGATTTTTTTCTTGTCTAAGTCCAACCTACACGCCCTAGCTTTTTGTCACACCTTATGCCAATCACCCTGTATATGTATGTAAAAGACTAGAAGAACGGATCTTCCAATTCTATCTGTCTGTCTGATCGACTTCAGTTTACATGGCTCCGGCGATTTTCTTTAGACTTGGTAGATAGAACTTTCTTTTTATTTGTTTTTAAGTTCAAACATAACGGTACCTACCGTACATTTTTATTTTTCGAAATTTAAGACAGTAATTTTGTTTCTAAAAACTGCTTCGCAGGTTTCTTTTAGTAAGTCTTATACTTATGCTTGGAAAAAAAATTCCTAAAATGTATCTTAATGGTCTCTAATAGAACCATTTTATTTGTTTTCGATTTTCTTAAAACCGGTACAACTAATTTAGGTAATTTTTATGCTTAAGCTGGGGGTCAATTCTGTATCTGTGAAACTGTGAAGTGATAAGTTTTTTCACAACTTCACACACTATCCGATTCGCAATTTATGAAACAAATTAATAAAATGTCAAAATATTTTCAAATATTAAATTTGTTTTCACACTCAAACGATTTTGTGAAAAGCCCTGATAAAATATGAAAATTACAAAAACAAAATTATACTCAAAAATGAGTATCGTATATCAAAAATGAGAGCGTTTCTCATTTTAGTACTTTTTAGTACATGTTTTGACAAACTTATCAGAATTAGTTCCAGAATCGCATTATATGAGTTCATGAAATGTAAAAATGAAAAATGGCTGTGAAAACTAAAATGATAACTTGTTTATCACTTCACAGTTTCACAGATAGAGAATTGACCCCCTGGTATTGTAAGTTAAAATTTTCAAAAAAAAATTGTTTGCATTTAAACAAAAAATTATTTTTTTCTTAAATCTCATTATTTCGAAAACTTTTTACATGTTCGTTATTTTAAACTTAACAGGTAACAGTTTTTTAATACTATCCACAAGATGTAAGAATTATTTTTCTTTTTTTTTTCATAAAATAACAGTACCCACCAAGCAAATGTTAAAAAATTTGTTTTCAAAAATCGAATTTTTCTCGAAAACCACATCTACTATATAAGCAATTTTTCGATGTTTGATTTTCTCATTATCGGCATAACGGATTTAAATAAAATTTTGTACGAAAAACCTTCGAATAGATTTAAAACATTGAACATGTTTCGAAACTTCAAGAAAGTCTTTAATATACTATAGAAAACTATATACATATGTATACATATTATAAAAATTGTTTAAAATTCATTTATTTTTGTATAAATTCATATTTATTTACGAAATCATATTTATATTTACTTACGCAAATGAAATGCCTCCATCGTTAGTTGATCGACTGTTTCCTATCTCTATTTTTATTCTGGAGCTTCAATCTAGTTTTATTTTTTAGTATGAATGAAAAAAAAACATAAATATTTTATTATTTTGAAAACAAGTTAATGTTTTATTTTAATTAAATACACACTTTTTAGTAAAACATTTTTTTTTTAATTTTCTTCTGATTCGCAAATTGACTAAAGCATTAATCAAAACTAAATTCACGAATTACAATTTCTTATTAATAAAAAAATGTTAATTGACATGTGAGGTAATAAATATTAGCAAAAATCTACTACAAGACTACCGTTGTTACCACAAAGTAATGATTGATTTACAAACATACCTTTCCACGAAATGTGATTTTTCACATACACCAATTTCAGTCAAACCTAAATTAAGTTGTGTTTCAAGGTTATTTAGTTTTAAGTATAAAATTAAGTGCACTAAATATTCTTTATACATATATACATATATAATATAATAATAATATAATATAATAATAATGTAATGTAATATATTCTCATAAAAAAATCAATTCCTACAATTTTTGAATGATGTGTTCATATATTTTTTTTCATATTTTCAGGACAACTCGCACTTTGTGAAAACCGTCGTTGCACTTTATCCTTTCAAAGCCATCGAAGGTGGTGATCTCTCCTTAGAAAAGGTAAACACATTTAAATTTTATTCTTACCTGAGTGTAGTGGGCTATGTGGTTTATACATGAGTGATTAATTTAAATTTTAAGCTTAGTTCTTAGCAAAATCCATAACTTTATTATCATTATAATATATATCTATAGGGTGTAACAACAAGTAACGTAGCAAAAGAAATGAACTAATGTTAATTGGATACCATTTTTTTAGAAATAAAAAAGAAAAGGAGATCTGTTTTCACGAAAAGTTTATTTGACGATGAAAATTAATGTCATTAAGTTGAAAAAAAAAATAATATAGGTCCCGAATTGATGCATAATTATGTTCGTTTTTCGGTATATAATCGACATCTTATGTGGGCCCAGTTTACACGAGGCGCTTAGTCATACGCATAATTATACGCGACGGGGAAAGCGACGAAGAAATTCACGTTGCGCTAATACCACCGAACGATTTCTTGCGGAGTATAGGTCTCCATTGCTTTTCTGTTTGTATACTGCAGCTGCTAGTTTGCAAATGTCAAATATGATTGACGTATGACGCCATTTAAAAGAGTGAACAAAATTAAATGTATTTGAATATTTTGAGTGTCAACTGGCCGCGCGCCGTTGCCGTGCCTAGTACATTTGTGAACCATGTCGAAAGCCTATACACATTTCGCTTTTTCGTTCACCCGTGAACGTAGTCGGGAAGCTGAGTAGAGACCAAAATGAAGAGTTTTCAATCACGGGCAATTTGCAAGCAAAATGTACGGAAACTCTTGGTTAAGCTTTTAAATTTAGATTAAAGAAAAAAGGGTGTTTTTCATTTTATGTCTATGTCTTAAGCAAATTCTGGTAAGAATTTAAAACCGAAGTTGCCGTGATAATTTTGATTTTGTCCTCTATTTCAAAGAATTCATACACACCAAAGATTTATTTTGTGCTAGGCATTTGATGCATTGAGGTTTCTAACGTCAAACTTTCATAACACATTCACAAGTGTGTACCAGCGAGAAATGTCAAAAGTTTACTTTTTCCACAGACGAATGTTCACTTCACGAGAAAGTATTTACTAGGCTTAACCAATATCAGAAAAACCCATTAAGCATAATCGGCTTCCGAGGTAGAAGTTTAAAATCAATTGACTATTATGTATTAGTAAAATAGTTTTCTTAAGCAATAGATGTATCTAGCCCTACTCTAAGTTCTGATACAAACATATAACTCCATTAAATAAAAACGGTTTGGTATTTTGAATTCAACATTTTTTAATTTATTTCGCTATTATAAAGGTTAAATTAAAATAAATAGTTTTTAGTTTTATTCAAAATGACATCTCACCCCCGTTCTCGCTTTAATCAGGCTCTTTATCGTGCGGCCACTTGGCTATAGCGGCACGCACTATCTCCATTTGACATATTTCCGCTGCTTCCATGAATGCTTTTTGAAGATTTCCAAATTCATGTGAGGAGTCTTGCAGGTCATGTTCTACTATTCTGACCAGAAACAATAATCGAAACTATTCAAATAATGGCTTGCGGAGGGCCAATCTTAGGGTGCTGTAAAACTTTGGCTATTTTTTCTATTGTTCAACCCTTCACCACACCCCATAACACATCTTCCTTGTAGACCTTGGCAACCATTTTCACACCTTTTTCAAAAAAATGAAAGGATGTGACACCTTTTTGTGACACTCCCCACTAAACCATAACTGAAGCCGGATGGTGAACACGTTGAACCCTTCGAGCAACTGTTTTAGCTTCATGTGATGATGTCGCATTTTATAATTTTGTTTGTTATAAACTTGTTCAACGGTAAAAATTTTCTAATCAGAAAACTGAATATTTCCCCATTTCTCACGTTCCACTTCAAGAGTCATTTGCTTTTTTCAACTCCTTTTCAGTCGAGGAGTCAACAAATGATCTGTTAAGCGTCGATGGGCCTTTTCAGCTTGTGGTTTATAGAAAGATGTTATGATGTGACTTTTATATTTTCAAATTCAAGTGTTGCCATCACGTTAAATGTCTGCTACACTAGTCACTTTCTAGAATATAAAGCATTTACGTTTAAAGCTTCACAAATCTATTAGCACGAGTTCTATATGCCTTTGTGGTTGAAGCTATTAGTGTACAGCTAGAAGTGTTGGTATCTTCTTAAACCGCAATGAAAGCAGCCTTCAGACGATCTATGGAAACCGTTTTGCACAGTTCCTTTCATATTGACATTGAAGTATTTTTGATACCGGCTCTCAACCTTGAAGGATCTGTTGTATGGAGGCTGGAGGGGTTTGCGAACGACATCTACTCTCACTAAAACATGGATGCATGTGGCCAAATGAGGTCAAAAAAATGTTTTGATGAAGAAATGGCGGACGAAGTCACTATCACAAATATTTTCCTGTCGAGAAGTAAAAAATTGACCAGATATTTTAAGAGACTTACTATACATTTGGCGGGTGTCGCATTGAAATCATCTTCGCTCCTTTGTCCAATAGTTCGTTGTTCGAATGACATACAATTTGCTGCAAAGTATAATGGGCCAACACCCTAATCAGAATGTTGCAAGAAATTTTTCATCAAAAGTTTTACCATCCAAGTTTCGCATCTATTCCAACAAAACGTGAGGGTTTTTTTTTATCGCCCAGCTTCATTTGTGACAATAACTTCTTGGTTTTACCATGATGGCTGGGAGTAAACTCTTCGATAAGTTTCTGCTTCAGAGCTGAATATTTTCCAGATGCCGGGGGATTTCGTAGAAAAGTTCCTATCTTCTCAGCCACAACATGGTTTAATTTTGAAACCACTGTGTTATAAATAGAGCTGTCCGATTTAATGCAATTCAACGTAAATTGTGATTCCAACTAAAAACACCACAGCTCTGGATCTGAAGTAAAAAAATCTTGCGTTTTCATGCAAGAAGTATGAAAAACGTATAAAGACTCATCAGAAAAAGCTAGATAATTAGAAGGTTGATTGTAGGTTCACTGTGTTTCGTCGTCTTCCTTTGTAACGCCCTCTAGTGCAGATTTTTTTAATGGATTAAAAGAAAAGAAAGTCCAATTCTGCGTCGGAGTCACCAGTTTAGCTTGTGGTCTATATGTGTTATGGTATGACTTTTATAATGGTACTGCTACACCTTCATGTGCCAGATAATCCCTAAGCAGCTTAGAAATGGATCTGATGGGTATACCTAAATCTTTTGCTTCCAAAGGGGATTTCACATTGCTTTAATTAACGAATTCGTACGGGTGACGTTTGGACAACCAATTCTTAAAGATTTAACGAACCGACCGTCCGATGCATGAATCCTATTGGTTCTAGCAACAAGAAAATTTCACCAGTTTTGTTCCGCACTTCTGTAAGGCAACAGTGGTTCTATTTTCCATAACGCCTCCACTTCAGAAAAATGCATGAAATCTTTATTTGAATCGATAGTACGGTTGTTATAAATTAATGTTGGAAGATTATTTCATGTTGACCGCGCCTGCTCCTCAAATGATCCATCCGCTTAGTCCAATTTTTGGCATTCTCTTTTTAATATTTCGGCCGGTATCTCACGAATAAATGCTTCAATGTTGCCTTCCAGTGCGTCAATCGAAGTGGGCTTGTCGCTATAGACATGAGCCTTCACATAGCCCCACAAAAAATAGTCTAGAGGCGTTAATTCGCACAATCTAGGCGGCCAATTGACCGGCCCCATACGTGAAATAATCTGTTCACCGAACTCGCCTCTCAATTGGTCCATTGTTGCGCGTGCTGTGTGGTATGTGGCAACGTTTTGTTGAAACCACATGTCATGCAAGTCAAGCTCTTAAAAAAAAAGTTTTTTAATATCGCACAGTAACTTTCACAGTAACGTTGCGATTCGCATCATCTTTGAAGAAATACGGCCCAATGATTCAGTCAGTCCATAATCCGCACCAAATAGTGACTTTTTCTGGATGCATTGGTAGCTCTGGCAATGGTCCTGCCTGCTCTTCACTCCAAATACGGCAGTTTTGCTTGCTCACGTATCCATTCAATCAGAATGAGCTTCGTCGCTGAACACAAATTTTCGATAAAAAGGTGTATCTTCGGCCAACTTTTCAAGAGCCCATTCACCAAAAATTCGGCGTTGTGGTAGGTCGTTCGGCTTCAATTCTTGCACCTTCTGTATTTTGAAAGGCTTCACATCTAAATCCTTCCGCAAAATTTTCCACGTAGTGCAGTAACAGAGGCCCAATTGCTGCGAAAGGCGCCGAATCGATAATTTACGGTCTCATCACTAACACTGGCCGATACAGCTGCGATATTTTCCAACAATGTACATTTTGTGCGAAATTTAGTCACAATAGTCCGAACAGCCGCCTCAGTAGGTCGATTAAGCTGACCATAAAATGGAAGAAGCGCGCGATGAACTTTCTTAACAGAGCACGCATTTTGATAATGAAATTCAATAATTTGCAAGCGTTGTTCGTTTGTAAGACGATTCATGGTTAAATTATAGACCAACCTGAAGATGTTTGACAGTGACACAAAACACGAATCGTGCGTGAGCTGTCAAAACCAGTGTTGCCGAAAAGAAAATAGCAAATAAATCACCCATTATTTATTCATTGCTTATTAGGTTTGTTCGTTGAGCCCTGAAGTCACCCTGGGGTCGCCCTAAATCGTTTTTTGAAAAACCTGAAGTCACACTGGTGAGCAAATTCTGTGTTTTTTGAGACCTGGGGTCGCCCTGAACTCGCCATGAAGTAGATCTAGGTATTTTGCTGGGGCGAGTTCAGGTAACGATCAAACTGTCAAAAGTCATATGAGATTTTATATGTATTTCTTTTGTTGTCGTTTGGCGATTCGCATGTTGCATGTCATTGCTTGTATTTGCAATTAAATCTTTGTTGTACTCATCGGATCAAATATTCAGCAACAACGCGAAATTGTTTTCGTTCATTTTTAAAACTAATTTAGGTATACAAAATTTAAAGTTTTATCAGATCACAAAATGATTTTGTCTTGCTTTTAGCTGTCAACAAAACAGTTGAAAGCTCTTGGGTGTTTTTTTGAAAACCGAAAACCCCAGTTTTTGTTGACAACTCTGAGGGTTGTCAAGAAAACCTGGGTCAACCCTGGGTAAAGTTCAACAAACGAACCTATTAATTCAAATGTTTAGAAAAATAAGTAAACGGTTTTATTTCAAATGGGTGCTTCGAGTAACGCCTGCTCGAAGTCTTGTATCAGAACTTATGACAGGACTAGGTATGTTTGTTTCTCTTGAAGAAAACTTATCTCATTTAACTTAATTTAAAGAAAACAAATAAGCAATTTTTAACTGGTCATTCAATATAATAAAAGTTTTCTATTTTTAACAATTTTGTATGTCTGTAATTAGCTCATCATGCTCACTTAATTTTAATTCACACAACATAAACTACCTAAATGACTATGTTTCTATTTTCCAATGATATAATTACAGAATGCTGAATACGAGGTAATTGATGACTCTCAGGAGCATTGGTGGAAAGTCAAAGATACGCACGGAAATGTTGGCTACATACCTAGTAATTACGTCAAGCCAAAAGCTCTTCTGGGTCTGGAACGATATGAGTAAGTTTGAAAGACTATAATTTGAAGACCCAACAAATAAAAAAAAAAAACTCAAACAACTTCCAAATTAAGTTTTCATTAGAGACACAAAAGCAGTTTCCTTGAAATACAAAAAAAAAAAAAAAACCTATTCTGAGGCGTACCTACCTATCTTTAAAGACTCGCAACAAACTTAATTGGGTGTTGTGTGCTTTTGGATGTCTAATTACTTCGAAGATAGTTTTATGGGTTTTTCTACCAATTTGGCAACTACAACTTTTGATGGTAATTTAATTTTTTTCTTCTTTAACTACAGATGGTATGTCGGTGATATGTCCCGACAGCGAGCTGAATCTCTGCTTAAGCAGGGCGACAAAGAAGGCTGTTTCGTAGTTAGAAAATCATCCACAAAAGGTCTTTACACCCTATCGCTACATACCAAAGTGTAAGTTGACGCTTTAGCAGCCTTACGGCTAATTAATTCGATACTTCTGATTCCAGTCCACAATCGCACGTTAAGCACTATCATATTAAACAAAACGCACGTGGAGAATACTATCTCTCAGAGAAGCATTGCTGTGAAACAATTCCTGATCTTATCAATTATCATCGACACAATTCGGGAGGCCTAGCCTGTCGTCTGAAGTCATCGCCCTGTGATAGGCCTGTACCGCCAACAGCTGGATTGTCTCATGGTAAGTGAACTTATCTTATAACTTGCACCAACTTCTATTAACCTTTTGATCTGTCTTTATCCTTCGATAGATAAATGGGAAATCCATCCAGCGGAACTGGTGCTCGGTGAGGAGCTCGGCTCTGGCCAATTCGGTGTTGTGCGCCGTGGCAAATGGCGCAGCTCAATCGACACAGCTGTTAAGATGATGAAAGAGGGTACAATGTCTGAGGATGACTTCATTGAAGAAGCCAAGGTTATGACCAAATTGCAGCATCAAAATCTGGTCCAGCTGTATGGAGTTTGTTCGAAACATCGCCCGATTTACATTGTGACTGAATACATGAAACATGGATCCCTGCTTAATTATTTGCGACGACATGAAACCACTTTGATTGGTAATATGGGTCTGCTTTTGGATATGTGCATTCAGGTATACATTTTTTATCAAAAAACCTTTTTCTATTCAAACTAAAACTCCATTTCTCCCCGTTTAGGTGAGCAAAGGAATGGCATATCTTGAACGACACAATTACATTCATCGAGACTTGGCCGCTCGCAATTGTCTAGTGGGCTCTGAGAATGTTGTGAAAGTGGCTGATTTTGGATTGGCTCGATATGTGTTGGATGATCAGTATACTAGTTCTGGCGGTACCAAGTTTCCTATTAAATGGGCACCACCAGAGGTCTTGAATTACACTCGATTTTCGTCCAAGAGTGATGTTTGGGCGTATGGTATGTGGATTTAACTTACTTGGAATGAACTTTGTTTAACGGTTTTTTTTTTGTATTACAGGTGTCCTTATGTGGGAAGTGTTCACATGCGGCAAAATGCCATATGGCCGCCTTAAGAATACTGAAGTTGTTGAGCGTGTTCAGCGTGGAATTATTCTAGAGAAACCAAAGTCCTGTGCTAAGGAAATTTACGATGTAGGTTGAAGATTCACAATTTAAGCTTAAACAAGTTCCTTTTATGTCACTACTGTGACCTGTTTTGTCTTAGTCTTCCATATTTGTTAATAATACTAATTTGACGAGGTCTACATCTCTGATTCTCTTTTATCCGTTCTCCGGAATTTAGCTTATATATTAAGTAGCTACGGTTAGGTTGACGCATAAGATCTGACACACTTAGACCACGATTCGGTTCATTATGATACCACATGGAATCTTGGAGACGTTCTACCTAATAGTTAAACGAATTGGTGCTCCTTACGGAGCTACTAAGGATGCCTTTATCTACATTTGCCAGATCGATAGGATCACCAATTTTTTTTTATTTTTTAGAGGTGTGGCCAAATCTGTTTTGTCGCCAAGCAGGTGATGACATTGTTCCACCTAAGGTACATTTAGAATAAGAGCCAGAAGTTGGCTCCAATTTTGTGTATTCATAAATCAGAAAGATCCCAAATTCACAATGATACTATATTTGTAGACTTTTATAATTGTAAAAGGACACCTTCAAAACTTTTAAAAAAAAGTCTATTCTGGTACATCCTTAATGATTAAGTCAGATTAGCCATTTTAGCCCTTTAACAAGTATATTTTTGATCAGGGACACGTCGCTGTACACCTCCCATAGTTCTTGGTTGTATCGTCTTCCCTAGTTTGATATTTTGACTATGGACACAAACCGAACCATAAACCATGCTTAGTACTTTTCTCTGAAAGTCACCAAAGAAACCCTTATCCGCCCGGGTGAAAGTCTATGCCTCCGAACCATATAGCAAGATCAGATTGATGGATATTTTGTACAGCATTTCCTCATTTGCTTAACAAGCTTAAAAAAATACAGCGATTAGCTAGAGCTAGTAGATGCTGAATTTTAGCACTAATTTCATTTCCAGAACTCACAGTACTGCTCAGGTAGAAAAATGCCATCTCGATGATATATCGACGTATTCTCACGTTCTGACCAAGTCTGTGGTTGGAATTGATTGTATTTGAATAAAGCCTACACTTCGTCTCCTCCCTATGACGACAAGACTCAATTTGTTCTCTTCTAACTCCATGCTGGAAAAGATACTCGTAACTGCTCGTTTAGTTCTTATTCTTACCATTATGTTCAAATCACTGGCATACCCAAGATAGTGTGTGAGTTATTGAAAAATGCATTGGCCTCGGTATTGCGCACTTTCTCTCTCAAGAACAATATTGATCCAGTTACATGAAAGAGCATCGTCTTGTCGTTTTTTCTTTGGTGGCTTTCAAGGTTTCGGTAGAAACCAATTATGACGAAACAACGAGCATTCTCCACCGTAATCCTGAAAGGGATATCAGTTTGGCAGAGATATCAATACTCGACATGGCACGGTTCAGTTCATCCTTGTCATAAGGTGCTTCGAAAAAAGTGGAGTTTCTCGATATAAAATCCTTGGATATTCTCAAAAATGTGTTCGACAACACATTTACAAAAATGGTCGAAAGTTGTAAGACGCAAGGTTCAAGTTCTCTTCAATCCGTGGGATTCTTATTTATTCGGGACTCAGGATATTCACAAGACACTCACATTTCCAATTGAAGAAGAAACGCTTACAAACCGGTATGCCTAAATTTTGAACTTCGAAGAATTTTTGTATAAACTAAATGCTCGGACAACAAGGTAAGCATCAGGATTTGTTCCGAGGTTTGGTTGAAGGAGGAAATTCCTAGATGGTCGGAAACTCACTTCCCATTATGCATCTCCATTTCTGTCATAAAGCAGTCAAAACATGTTCGAAACTTACATTACATTACATTTTACACTACACCGTAGATAAATCTACGGAGTAGAGACACAGAAAAGCACTGGCAACTGAGGCCATCGGCTTTAGACAATACGACAGAGAGAGACACACAAAGAAAGAACAACAGAAGAAACACATGTCAACAGCACACGGTTGGTATTTGAACGGTCCCCCATCCAAGTACTAACCGCGCGCAATGATGCTTGATTTCGCTGATCGATGGGAAGCGATGCTTTCATCAAAGCCACGGCCGTTGACTTCGAAACTTAACCATAGACTGATATTGAAGACAAGCAGTGGACGTTCACACAAACAAGTCCTGCTTCAGAACGAATCAGGAAAGGCGCTCAAAAGTTGGTCAAAAGTGCTAATGAAAAAGAAAATTGAGAGTACATACATATATGGAGGGCACTCTCACACTCTTTTAATGGAATGAGTCTTGGCAGAGTTGAATGAAGATTGAACTACGTTTCAACGATTTTTAAGACGAACTATCTATTTCCTGGATTGCGGTTGTTTAGTGGCGTTGAATTGAAATTGTTTTATTCGGAACTTAATCCATTATTCATATATGTATATATAGTACATATAGCTAAATAAGACATTTTGGTATGGGGGTACTGTGTTTGATGAAAAAGTACTGTTTTTAGGACTTTTGCTATGTTAAATGCATTTTTAGAAAAAAACATATTTACGACAATTATTTACGCTGCACTTTTTTCCTTTTTGAGTTCATTTTACCGTTTTTCGAGGGGTTGTAGTGATAATTTGACTGTCAAGTTTATCAGAGATTAATTTAGGAACAATTTTTTTTTTGTTTCCCGACAAATTCACGACAGTTAATCCAATTATTAAATCCTAAAAATGTTCAAGTGGTAGTGCTAACTTGACGGATGTGGCATATCCCTATCCTAAGAAGAATTGTCTCATTTATGGAAGATCTTATTCATTACACCAATACATCAAAAAGGTCCCAAAAGGGTGAAGTTACAAGTCCGTCAAATCATAGTAATGTTAAGTCTGATCAAAATCTTGACCTTGATTCTTTAGCGAATGCATAACTTGCCATAAAGAACCTACATATGTGTCGTTCATTATAAAAGTGGTGTAAATCCATTTTTGTTAAAAATGGATTTCTTTGCTTAATGGTATTATATTTGTTAATATCTTTCAATATAAAAGAGAATCTACTCTAAATACGAATTATATTTCCGATAATTAATGTTTTTTGTTCTTGAAGTGATTTTATTATTTAACTATAAAAATTAAGTAAGTCACAAATCCGTTTAGTAAAATAATTAATAAAATCTGTAAAGGTTATTATAATCTTGTACTTTTTACGAATAATACAAAATATTAACCTAAAGCGCATTAATTTTGTTTTTTTGTCTTTTCATCATTTCGCAAAAACCTTATTATCTCGAAATTCATTTGTATGGAGATACTTCACTATTAAATTGAGCGACACATATATAAATCGCATATTTCAATAAATATGTGCCAAGTTTTGTTTTTATGGTGATGGGGGCCCTCTAACCTAAAAACAAATGAAATTCAATTTGACTTATCTTACCATTCAATTAGCTTTTTCTTCTTTCAATAAAAGTTTGCTTTGAAATAAAACAAGATTTAATTCGCCATCGGCGTCAGGTCTATTCGACCTTAAAGAAAAGACTCTAAAAAAAGCCCATTTATTTAGTGTTAATGTAAATAAAAATACAATCAATAGTAATGAAATGCATATTAAAACGAAATTTTATTATTATTATTAAACTAAAAATAATAATAATAATAATAATATAGTTTCGATATGCATACATATAAACATAATATAATATAACACATCATATTAAAAGAACATTAAAACAAAATATATCATTAGTAAGTCCATAAGTTGTTGACATCAAGGAATCCATCAGCCATTTTCTCCGACACACTTCTAAAAGAAACCAAAAATATATTAAAATAGTAACTTTTTGGAAATATTTTAAACCTACCATTTAAGTCCATTTCGCCTCAAATATTCGATCAAAAGTACTCCTCGTTGTCATCTTTGGATTTCTTCCTACTCCACTCTTACACTTATTTACATCTCACCTACTTTTAATAACACTCCAATAACTCTGACTTCTATGACTTCTTCTATAATTTAACTACTACAAAAATAAGTTGCTATATACATAAGTCCTCCTACAAACTTATTTTAGTAGAAGTAGTTTTTACGCCATCGCAAAAACTTCTCCAACTACTGTCGTCACTTGAACTACTGCTTCTACTACTGCTACTCGTATTAAAACTTTTTCTACTAGAACTTATTAAAGTAGAAGTAGTACTTACACTACTACCACTTCTAGTTCTCTTCCTAGTCGAAATTCTCCTATTTAATATGGTTCCATCGCTACTAATGCTCCTACTACTAGAACTACTTCTGGTTGTCCTATTTCCATTTCTATTTCTACATCTTGGGTGATATGCATAAAACGGAAGTATTTACTACAAGTAAAAGATAATAGTAAATACTATAACTTAAAGCAAATGGTTAAATTTAAAGTATTTACTTCATTCCATATGCATAAAGTTTAGTACTTACTAACTGGCAAATACTTTCAGTATATACTAAATTCATCCAAGTAAATACTAGAATTCATCGGAAATTGATAGTAAATACTTTTTTTTTTTATCGGGTTAGTAAGCAAATAGTTTTTTGCCAGATTAACCGTTTAATCCCTATTTTAAATTACTGTTGCCCTTCTTGTTGTTTTGTAAACATCTGTTACAAGCTGCCTGGATATTGATGGAAGCATATCTATCCTTTTCGGTAATGTATTCTTCCGAATGAAATCTAGGTTGTAATATTTCCACGTGAGTACAGTCCAAGGCTCCTATGCATAATGGGAACCTGTATTTGCTTAGCCAATCATTTTTTGCTCCCAGCTGTTCTTCATAGCATAGCACATCACATTCACATCTTTTGATGAGTGATTGCCCCTCCTCTTGTTTCAGTTTGAGCTCCTTAAAAAGTATTATATATATGAACCATTTGTTCAGCATAAGACTCTATATAAACTTGGCGACTAAGGGCAAGTTTTAAAACTTCGCCGGTAACTAAAAACCACTAACTCCTTTAACTAACGGAAGCCTATTGGTATAGTATCGCAATATACATATATAACAGTTTTCATAAGTGTTTGCTTCTTGTAAAATTATAAATTATATTTTTAAGTTAACAGGCGTATAAGAAAATAGAAAGTTTAACACCATTTCCGCGAACTAACAAAAGGCTCCAAATAGTAAGGGTGTGTCAAGTTTTAAAACTAAAAATTACGATTTTGCAATGACTTACCAATGAAGTATTCACTCAACCAATCTACGTTTTCCCTCTCAAAACGATAGAGTTGTTTAAAATTTGATTCTGAACCCGATCTTCGACTTTTATAGACTTTTTGTGAACTAACGCGTACAAATTCCGCCATTTCAGTACAGTCAGCAGTAACTTAATTTTAATTTATATCAGCGACGTGAATCCTTTGAGAATAGAGTTAAGACTGTAAGTTTTTATGGTTTCGAAGCTACATAGTTATGTGTTTAAATCAAAAAAAGTATGTACTTTTAAATTTTCATGTTGCTATCCTTTGACTTTGAAAAAAGAAGTAATTCCTACAGAAAAAAAGTACTTGCTACTTTTTATGCATACGGAATAAAGTATTTACTGAAAAAGTTCATCCGAAAAAAGTAAGTACTGTGGCCTCAAGTAAATACTTTATTTTCAGCATTTACTACATTTTTATGCATATCAAAAAAAGTAATTACTTAGAAATTCTCAAGTAAAAGCATTTACTATCTTTTATGCATATCACCCCTTATCTCCATTCTAATTCTCCCGGTTTGGATGTTGTTCCACCTAATTACAGTAATTTGAGTAGTGTTACTTTCACTAGAATCACTGCTGCTGCTGCTATACGTATCACTTTTCCTATATGTACTACATTTAATTAAACTTCTTCTATTACGACAATTACCTATCCCATTCCCTATGCTATCATAATGGTTTCTCCTAGGAGTACTAGTCCTTCTGTTTGAATCTGCGCAAGGTATAGCAATCAGTTTCTAAACAGAAAAAAAATAATAATTAGTTTTTTTTCTATTTATATAAAAAGTTTTACTCACATTTTTTTCTAAAATTTCAGCCTCAGAAGGCTTCTTCCAAAACTTCAGCTTCTCTAACGAAAAAAAAGCCTTACAGGACTTCCTCTTACCGAAAAATGCAGAAAGCTATTGAAAAAAAATAAAATAAAATTATGCATTATATTATTTAACTTTTAAAGTTCAAAAATATATTTTTCTTACTTTTTTTAAAAAACACATTTTCACAAAATTCACTTTTTCTTCAGAGCTTATTATTGCTTGTTTTTCACACAAATATTTTTACGTAATGATTTTTTTCGGATTTCTAACCCCTTATATAGTAAATTTCGGATTTCAAGGCCTACTACCATCTTATCAAAAAGAACTAAAAGACAGTGACTAAAACATGATTGATTGAGGTTAGGATTAGGATTGTTTTGTGACATAAAACAAAACAATCCTAAGCTCGTTTAAGACTCCGAGCATGACACTCCAGGGCCTTCTTTGGGGTTCTGTCGTTACAAGTGAGTACTCAACAATTCTTAGGCTACTGTATTTTCAACACGTTTCTTAAATTCACTTAAGAACATAGTATAGACTACTTGGGCAATCCAGGTATCCTAGTATCCTAGATGCATACCAAAATGAAGGTCTCGAAGATGACCATCCGAAGCACATATAAAAAGTGCAATATCTGCAGTTAGATGCACTTCATAACGATTTTAATAAAAAATAGGGGTCTAAGCTATTGTGGGCAATCCATGGACCCTAGGATACTAAGATGCATACCAAAATGAAGGTCTCGAAGATGGCCACACGATGCACAAGTCAAAAGAGCAATATCTGCAGTTAGATGCACTTCATAACGATTTTAATACAAAATAGGGGTCTAAGCTATTGTGGGCAATCCATGGACCCTAGGATACTAAGATGCATACCAAAATGAAGGTCTCGAAGATGGCCACACGATGCACAAGTCAAAAGAGCAATATCTGCAGTTAGATGCACTTCATAACGATTTTAATAAAAAATAGGGGAATGAGGTATTGTGGGCAATCCATGGACCCTAGGATACAAAGATGCATACCAAAATGAAGGTCTTGAAGATGACCATCATAATTACAAGTGAAAAGTGCAATATCTGCAGTTAGATGCACTTCATAACGATTTTAATAAAAAATAGGGGAATGAGCTATTGTGGGCAATCCATGGACCCTAGGATACAAAGATGCATACCAAAATGAAGGTCTTGAAGATGACCATCATAATTACAAGTGAAAAGTGCAATATCTGCAGTTAGATGCACTTCATAACGATTTTAATAAAAAATAGGGGAATGAGGTATTGTGGGCAATCCATGGACCCTAGGATACTAAGATGCATGTCAAAATGAAGGTCTCAAAGTTGACCATCCGAAGCACATATCAAAAGTGCAATATCTGCAGTTAGATACACTTCATAACGATTTTAATAAAAAATAGGGGTCTAAGCTATTGTGGGCAATCCATGGACCCTAGGATACTAAGATGCATACCAAAATGAAGGTCTCGAAGATGGCCACACGATGCACAAGTCAAAAGAGCAATATCTGCAGTTAGATGCACTTCATAACGATTTTAATAAAAAATAGGGGAATGAGGTATTGTGGGCAATCCATGGACCCTAGGATACAAAGATGCATGTCAAAATGAAGGTCTCAAAGATGACCATCCGAAGCACAAGTCAAAAGTGCAATATCTGCAGTTAGATGCACTTCATAACGATTTTAATACAAAATAGGGGTCTAAGCTATTGTGGGCAATCCATGGACCCTAGGATACTAAGATGCATACCAAAATGAAGGTCTCGAAGATGGCCACACGATGCACAAGTCAAAAGAGCAATATCTGCAGTTAGATGCACTTCATAACGATTTTAATAAAAAATAGGGGAATGAGGTATTGTGGGCAATCCATGGACCCTAGGATACAAAGATGCATACCAAAATGAAGGTCTTGAAGATGACCATCATAATTACAAGTGAAAAGTGCAATATCTGCAGTTAGATGCACTTCATAACGATTTTAATAAAAAATAGGGGAATGAGGTATTGTGGGCAATCCATGGACCCTAGGATACTAAGATGCATGTCAAAATGAAGGTCTCAAAGTTGACCATCCGAAGCACATATTAAAAGTGCAATATCTGCAGTTAGATGCAATTCATAACGATTTTAATAAAAAATAGGGTTCTACGCTATTGTGGGCAATCCATGGACCCTAGGATACAAAGATGCATACCAAAATGAAGGTCTCGAAGATGACCATCCGAAGCACATATCAAAAGTGCAATATCTGCAGTTAGATGCACTTTATAACGATTTTAATAAAAAATAGGGGTCTAAGCTATTGTGGGCAATCCATGGACCCTAGGATACAAAGATGCATACCAAAATGAAGGTCTCGAAGATGGCCACACGATGCACAAGTCAAAAGAGCAATATCTGCAGTTAGATGCACTTCATAACGATTTTAATACAAAATAGGGGTCTAAGCTATTGTGGGCAATCCATGGACCCTAGGATACTCAGATGCATACCAAAATGAAGGTCTCGAAGATGGCCACACGATGCACAAGTCAAAAGAGCAATATCTGCAGTTAGATGCACTTCATAACGATTTTAATAAAAAATAGGGGAATGAGGTATTGTGGGCAATCCATGGACCCTAGGATACAAAGATGCATACCAAAATGAAGGTCTTGAAGATGACCATCATAATTACAAGTGAAAAGTGCAATATCTGCAGTTAGATGCACTTCATAACGATTTTAATAAAAAATAGGGGAATGAGCTATTGTGGGCAATCCATGGACCCTAGGATACAAAGATGCATACCAAAATGAAGGTCTTGAAGATGACCATCATAATTACAAGTGAAAAGTGCAATATCTGCAGTTTGGTGCACTTCATAACGATTTTAATAAAAAAATAGGGGAATGAGCTATTGTGGGCAATCCATGGACCCTAGGATACAAAGATGCATACCAAAATGAAGGTCTTGAAGATGACCATCATAATTACAAGTGAAAAGTGCAATATCTGCAGTTAGATGCACTTCATAACGATTTTAATAAAAAATAGGGGAATGAGGTATTGTGGGCAATCCATGGACCCTAGGATACTAAGATGCATGTCAAAATGAAGGTCTCAAAGTTGACCATCCGAAGCACATATCAAAAGTGCAATATCTGCAGTTAGATACACTTCATAACGATTTTAATAAAAAATAGGGGTCTAAGCTATTGTGGGCAATCCATGGACCCTAGGATACTAAGATGCATACCAAAATGAAGGTCTCGAAGATGGCCACACGATGCACAAGTCAAAAGAGCAATATCTGCAGTTAGATGCAATTCATAACGATTTTAATAAAAAATAGGGGAATGAGCTATTGTGGGCAATCTATGGACCCTAGGATACAAAGATGCATACCAAAACGAAGGTCTTGAAGATCAGCATCATAATTACAGGTGAAAAGTGCAATATCTGCAGTTAGATGCACTTCATAACGATTTTAATAAAAAATAGGGGTCTAAGCTATTGTGGCAATCCATGGACCCTAGGATACTAATATGCATACCAAAATGAAGGTCTCAAAGATGACCATCCGCTGCACAAGTAAAAAGTGCAATATCTGCAGTTAGATGCACTTCATAACGATTTTAATAAAAAATAGGGGTCTAAGCTATTGTGGGCAATCCATGGACCCTAGGATACTAAGATGCATGTCAAAATGAAGGTCTCAAATTTGACCATCCGAAGCACAAGTGAAAAGTGCAATATCTGCAGTTAGATGCACTTCATAACGATTTTAATAAAAAATAGGGGTCTAAGCTATTGTGGGCAATCCATGGACCCTAGGATACTAAGATGCATGTCAAAATGAAGGTCTCAAAGATGACCATCCGATGCACAAGTAAAAAGTGCAATATCTGCAGTTAGATGCACTTCATAACGATTTTAATAAAAAATAGGGGTCTAAGCTATTGTGGGCAATCCATGGACCCTAGGATACTAAGATGCATTTCAAAATGAAGGTCTCAAAGTTGACCGTCCGAAGCACATATCAAAAGTGCAATATCTGCAGTTAGATGCAATTCATAACGATTTTAATAAAAAAATAGGGGAATGAGCTATTGTGGCAATCCATGGACCCTAGGATACTAAGATGCATGTCAAAATGAAGGTCTCAAAGTTAACCATCCGAAGCACATATCAAAAGTGCAATATCTGCTGTTAGATGCACTTCATAACGATTTTAATAAAAAACAGGGGAATGAGCTATTGTGGCAATCCATGGACCCCAGGATACTAAGATGCATACCAAAACGAAGGTCTCGGAAATGGCCATCCGCTGCACAAATAAAAGTGCAATATCTTTAGTTAAACGCACTTTATAACGTTTTTATTAAAATATAGGTGTATGTGCTATTGTGGGCAATCCATTGTCTCTAGGATACTTTCATGGATACCAAAATGAAGGAGCTGATCATTGGCGGTATCTTGGCACTGATTGCCATTAAGCATCTGGTTGAATTGATATTTCCAGATATTTAACATTGTCTGCGATTTTACTATGGTGTTTCCTTCCTTATTTTTGCAGGCTCCAAGGTGTCTAGTAAATCCCGTTGTTTCCTTTTTGACTTTTCTCTAGAAGTTGCGGACCTATTCCCTTTTCCCTGTTAAAGCACCTCTGTATATCCTCGAGTTTACGCTTCCCATGACTGTTTTTCTTCCTCTGAGCAATCGCTTTTTATTCCTAGTCATGTCAACGTAGAGCTGACGTGAATTCCTCATGTTCATTATGGATTTATCGAAGAATCTGACACGAAATTCTCTCAGAAACGGGCATCTACCAAAAAAGTTGTAAATATCTTATCTTTCCTAGAGGTTGCAAATATCGCACATAATAGATAGGTCCGGACGAGGTGCAATGTAGTTGAAGTTGAGCATTTCCCCTCTTACTTTAAATAGCACACTTATCTGCGAAAGTGCCAATCGATTTACGAAGTAAGAGCTGCCATGCAAGTTGTAGTCTAGCTGACTTTATATCATCCTATACTGAGAAGATTGAACTTCCAAGACATAACCGCGGATGCTGAACGAGCTACCATCACAGCTACAGTATATTTTCAAACAAGTTTCTTAGAATAGCGGGTCCGATGTGGGGTTAAATCTTAACTATTTCTCCACAATCAACTACTATTTCTTCCATTTTTTGGCGATGTTGCCTTTCAAAATAATTATTGCCTTGAGGACCAAATTCTGCAGTTTTCTTTCATCCATTTTCAGCAGATTCAATATAATATTCGAAAAGTAGTCTTAACCTATTTAAGAATGACAGTGGCACAGTAGTGTCAAGATGAACCATGTAATTTGTAGTACATGATGGCAAACGAAAACTTTGTTAAAGAACTTAGGAACCTTTAAAAAACATCTAACTGCCAGCAATCCCACATTTGACTACCATACAGCATAACGGAGAAAGCAGTGGCACGAAGTATCTGGATCTTTGCGCTATGGTCCACAAACCTATACTCTCTATACAGTCCCCCGACTGAGGAAATATCTCTCTTCGTCTCAGCTAATTTAGACCCAAAGGTTTTTTTTAAGTTATGGTTGGGACAGATCAAGACATTGAAATATTTATACTCTCGGACAATTTCCAAATTCTGACTATTGTAGCTCCACTATTCATTTCTGTAGTATCTACCACCTCCTTCCCTGAAGATCATTATTTTAGACTGCCAGTCAGCTTGTGGGCTCATCTCATCAGTAGTTACTTTTCCCTTTCCCTCAATCTATAGGGATACTTGGTTGGCATACACTAGAATTGGTATTAAAAAATCTCCGCAATACTGGTTGGAAATAAAAGTCCGCCATTTTTTATACAATCTTTTAGTTGTACATGCTTTCGTAAGAACTTAATTTACTTCCCAACCTATAGCAACCTGTGCCTTTAAAATGAGTTGGTTATTTATTTCAATAATGTATTTTGTATTTATACCAGTCTTGGAAGACTTTTTTATTAACAGACTACACAGAATTGAAACGTTCCGAAAGTTAAGGTTCTTTCATTTTATTTGAAAAGTAGTTAAATCATGTTTGAATTTGAAATATTCCTTACATTATTTAAATTTTTTTTCTTTTAAGAATTTACTAAATATTCCCATTTCTTACAGGTAATGAAAAAATGTTGGTGTCACTGTCCCGAGGATCGTCCATCTTTCCGCGTTCTAAAAGAACAACTGGCATTAATTGCTCAAACTCTAACCGATTAAGCAGTAGCAGCTCAATGCATTCACTAAAATGATCAAAAGAGAAATACTTTTAGTAAAAAAGAAAAAAAAAAAAAATAGAATAGCGACTAAAAAAATCTCATCTATAATAATTAAAAAAAAAAAACAGAAATAAATAAGATTATAAATATATCTTCTCCTCATAATCATTAGAACAAATTTTAACTATTAATCGTTGTATTTTATCATTTTTTTAATTTTTACTTAAAACTAAAGTATAAAAATGATTTTGAAAAATAATTATTACAAAAAATACGTGAGAATTTTTAAATATACATATATTATATAAAAACATTAAAGAATATAACTATAAGAGACGTACGACAAAGATAAACAAGTTAGATAAAATATGTAAATTTATATAAAAGTAAAATAATTATTCAAATTTGAACAAAAAGAAAAGAATATAAAATTTAAGTTTATATTAAAAAGAAACATTTTATATCGGATTTTTTGTACAACCAATCAAATATGCTTTTTTACAAATTTAAGAACAAAACAAAATTTAACTGAAGAAAAAATATTATATTATATGAATGGAAAATAAAAAAAATATATATAAAAATATAGAAATATATATTATCTCATTACAAATGCATATAACTATGTATGTATCTAGAAAAAGTAACGCTCATTAAAAAACAAAAAACTAAATAATATATTTCTTTAAAAATTATAAAAGAAATACCTTTTTTAAAGCCTTAAAAAAATATTGCTGTATATTTAGTTTAGTTTTAATGCTTAATTTCGAAAAATTGCAATTGTGCTATATAAAAGGATTTTAATTGGCAATAATAACAATATTCAATATGCCTAAATTGAATATCAAGAGAAGAAGAAGAGAAGATAGATGTCGTATTTAAGAGAAATATACCGAAAGATAATAACTTTTTATTCTATAAATAGAATGTATGCGATTATGTTTTATGTTTTTTTGTGATTTATGTTTAGTTATAATAAAAAAAAGATTAAGAAGTGAACACGCAAAGCACTAGCTTTGTTGAGAAAAAAAATAATATTTTTAATTATGTGTAACTCGAATAATAATGTTTTATTTGAATTAAAACAATTTATATAGATAATTTACGTTTTGCTCAAATTTTTCTTTTCTCTTATTTTTTATTTTTCTATTTCTTTAATTTATTTCATAATTTTCTCTTTAAATATTATTATTTTTTTTTATTATTTTTTCTAAATGGAATGAGAATAAAAGAATGTTTTAATTTTTCGAATTGTTTCATATTATTATTTTTAAAAAGCAATTGTACTGTGTATGGCCTTGATTTTAATGAAATATAAATACATTTTAATTGTAAACATTTAATTTCGTTTTATTTTGTTCGCAAATTTAAATATCTTATTTTGTTTTGTTATTTCGTTTACAGTTGAAAGGTTTGATTTTTAATTGAATTGAATTTGTATAATTGAAAGAAGGTTTAAGAAATACCTTTAGAAATTTTTAGCTTATAGCCACACCAACGCCGTTATTATGTCTTTTTGAATGACTAATTAAATTATATAAAATTAAATTAGTATTTAAATGTATCTATGGAATAACCGAGGGTCTTCCATCAGCTTTGGTCGTTGTGAAAAAAATTCTAATAATTATATTATTTTGTGCCTTCTGTAATTGAAAATCTTAAGGCTCACTTCAAATTTTTGTAAACCGGCATGGACTGGTTTGACTATTTAGATTTTGAAAGATCAAAAGTGCTGTATGTAAAAGTTAAAAGTTGGCCAACTCTTGTAGCTATGACTGCAACTCCCTACACAGCTGCGTTCCTTACTTTTCGCAATATTGAATTTGGTGCATTCAATATTTTGACATCTGTTCCAGTTGCAGCTCCGTCTGCATTATTTTCTGACAGATTGGTGCCAAATTTGACAGTGCTGGATAATAGGAATCGGAGTTTAATAATTTAGCCTTATTCTCAGTTTTTTTTTATCCGATTTTAATGTGATTCATTTGAGATTGTCTTGCAAATTAATTTGAAAAAAGTGGGTCTCGCAATTCCGTCTGTCTGTTTGTTCGACTATAGTCTAATCAGCTTGGCCGATTTTCTTTTTTAAACTTGATGTATAGCATTTTTAAATTTCCCATCAGTTATAACGCTCTGTTCTGAATTCTTTCCAATAATTGGAGAGGAGTTTGTGCTGTACCTACCTAAAGATGTGAGTTAAACTATCGTTTTTGACGTATAAATGCCATACAAATGGTAGCCAGATCAAGGAGGGTGAACAATTTCTTACATCGATATAGAAATCCTAAAACTTTTAGCAGATTTTTTGGCGGTCTTGAGTATGTATGTACTCATTTCAACGAAGATAGTCGTTGACACACATAACGAGTCTTATGGCTTTAATATGAAAGTAAATTCCACTTTGTTCGAAATATTCGAAGTAAAGGTATTGAAACTAAATCGGAAAAGATTGGTATCAAATTTTATAATGAACTCGTACCTGCAATAATTATACGTATATTTGAGAAATCAAAGATTCCACCAGGGGTGGAATCGGCTAAGGTGATAGTTGATTGTGATTATCATTTTGACAATCGCTCTTTCTATATTTCTTTATAGATACGATGGAGACAGCTATAGTCAAAATGACAATCACAATCAACCATCACCTTAGCGGATTCCCCCCAGAACATTTTTCAATACTGAATCGAATAACACCAAAATCAAGACTACGACTTCGAAAAATAAACAGTGGTTGAAAGTTACACTGGATTTCTTTTTTGAGTGTTGCTGGTTTTTTGTAAGCTTTAACTAGAAGAAGACATAGGTTAGGTTAGGTTAAGGTGGCTGCTGACCGGAAAAGCCAACACACTTAGACCAATATTTGGTCCGTTGTGATACCACAGGATTTCAAAAATCACCGTTACTCGTTAAACCATTTTGAGCTAACAATGAAGCGTTCGAGACAGTGAATGTTGGAATTACTTAGATCACTAGAATCGTTATAGTAGAAGTCTCCCAAGTGCTAGGGCAGGACAAGAACATAGAAGGTGAGAAACTGACTCCTCTTCTTCTTCATCCATGCATCATCATCATCATCATCATCATCGGCTCGACAACCGGGTTCCGGTCCTGGCCTCTTTCAACAAGTCTCTCCACCTATCCCGGTCTCTAGCCGACGCCATCCAGTTGCGCACCCCAAGGCTTCGGGCGTCCTGGTCTACGCCATCTCTCCAGCGCAAGCATGGTCTACCACGCTGTCGTCTACCATAGAATGTACCACAAAGAACTTTCCGAGCAGGTTCCTCTTCGCTCATGCGAGCTAGGTGCCCTGCCCACCGGAGTCTACCGAGCTTAATTTTTGTCACGATATCTGCTTCTAGGTAGATTGCGTACAATTCATGATTGTACCGTCTCCGGAATCGTCCTTCCTCACATACGGGGCCAACAATTCTCCTTAAGACTTTTCTCTCGAACGCAGCTAAGAGGTCGGAGTGCCTTTTGCTAAGCACCCAAGTCTCGGATCCATATGTGAGTACTGGCAGGACCATGGTCCTGTACAGCAGCAGTTTTGAAGTTATGGTGAGATTTCTGGATTTGAAGAGCTTTGACAGACTATAGTAGGCTCTGTTGGATTTGAGAAGCCGCCCGCGTATTTCTTCTTCTATATTGTTATCGGCTGCTACTATTGACCCAAGGTATTTAAAGGATTGCACCACTTCAAATTCGTGCTCCGCTACCTTGATTGTTTGACCAACTGTTCCTCTCGCATTCGACGCCACCATGTACTTTGTTTTACCTTCACTAATGTGCAGCCCCAGATTTTGTGCCGCCTGCTCGATCTGGATGAAGGAATCGTGTACAGCTTGTTCGGTTCTTCCGATGATGTCGATGTCGTCTGCGTAAGCCAGTAACTGGCTGGACCTATTGACGATGGTCCCTCTTGTTGCCGTGCCAGAGTCACGGATTGCTTTCTCCAACGCCAGGTTGAAGAGGAGGCAGGCCAAACCGTCCCCTTGTCGGAGTCCATTAAAGATGTTGATTGGTCTGGATAGCAATCCGGCTATTTTTACTTGGCTTGTTACGTTGGTCATGGTCAACCTACATAGTCGTGTCAATTTATTTGGGATGCCGAATTCTCTCATGGCTTTGTAAAGTTCTACCCTGGCTATGCTATCATAGGCGGCCTTAAAGTCTATAAACAGATGGTATGTTGGGATGTTAAATTCTAGACATTTTTCCATCGCCTGCCTAAGGGTAAAGATCTGATCAGTTGTTGATTTGCCTGGAATGAAACCACACTGATATTGTCCGATAACGGTTTTAGCGTATGGGGTTATCCGGTCTTGTAGGATAGAGGAGAGTATCTTATAGGCGGTACTCAACAACGTGATACCTCTATAATTGCTGCACGTTGTGACATCTCCCTTCTTATGTATGGGGCATATTAAACCTTTTCGCCAGTCTTCTGGCATTTCTTCCTGCTCCCATACGTGTACTATAATATCATGCATTGCTTGACGTAAGGCTGGCCCGCCGTGATGGAATAATTCGGCTGGTATGCCATCGGCTCCCGGGGCTTTGTTCTGTTTAAGCCGGCCTATAGCCTTCTCAACCTCTTCTATGCTTGGTGGCGGCAACATAGGGTTTTCTTCTTGAAGTAGTGGAGCCTCCACTTCTGCAGTGAGCTGACCATTTAGCAATTCATTAAAGTACACTTCCCATCGCTCCAGTATGCTTTCAGGATCGGTGATCAGATTTCCCTCCCCGTCCTTGCAGTATGTGCAGCGTGGTATGTACTGCGTCATGTTTCGGACGGATTGGTAGAACTTCCGCGCCTGGTGCGGACCTCGCTCTCGGCTATTTTCTATTTCACAGATTAGGTTCTTCTCCCAGGCTGATTTTTTTTGTCTGTGTAGCCGTTTTTCAATTCTTCTGAGCTCTTTATATTCCTCTTCGCGTGCCCGCGTTCTATGAGATTGTTGCATTGCTCGGTACGCAACATTCTTACGTTCAGTCGCTAGCTTGCATTCATCATCAAACCAGTCGTTCCGATTTTTACGACTGCTGCCTAAGATGGAGTTGGCAGTACCAATGACAATATTCTTAAGGCGTGTCCACTTCTCATTTACGCCCAGCATACTGGCTCCAGGACTTACTCTCCCTAAATCAAGTGATTCTAGGGCGAGTCCTAACGCATTACCAAAGGTGTTACTGGTGTTTTCATTGCGCAGGGCAGCCGTGTTGATTCGAACCTGATCGGCGGATGCAATGCGTCTTCGCAAGGCAATCCGCCCTCGGAAAACCATACCAACAAGATAGTGATCCGAGTCGATATTGGCACCTCGGTACGTTCGTACCGTCATCAAGTTCGAGTAGTGGCGACGGTCTATCAACACGTGGTCTATTTGGTTACGAGTGACTCCATCAGGTGATACCCAGGTGGCTTTGTAGATATCTTTACGCGGGAACCTGGTACTCGCAACGACCATGTTTTTCGATGCTGCCAATTCTAAGACTCGAAGTCCATTGTCATTAGTGTTCTCATGCAAACTATGGGTGCCTGCGTAATGCCTGAATACCGGCTCCCGACCTATTTTTGCGTTCAAATCCCCAAGGATGATTTTAACATCATACCTTGGGCAGGCATTGAGGGCCCTCTCGACTTGTTCGTAGTAAGTCTCTTTTTCTTCGTCTGAGGACTCCTCCGTAGGTCCGTGAACGTTAATGAGGCTGATGTTCGTAAATTTGCCTCGCACGCGAAGGGTGCATAGCCTTTCGCTTATAGCGTTAAAGCCGATGATAGTAGACTTCATTTTTTCGCTGACTAGGAAGCCTACCCCGAGCACATGGTGTTTTGTATGACAGCTGTAATATACGTCATATTCTTTCTTCTGTAAAACACCATTCCCTGTCCATCTGATTTCTTGGAGAGCTGTTATGTCAGCTTTATATTTTGACAGGGCATCGGCTAGCTGCTGAGCAGCTCGAGCTCTATAGAGCGATCGTACGTTCCATAAGAAAATTCGTAAATCGTTTTTCCTTTTTCTTTGCGTTGGTTGTCGTCGTGTGATCAGTCCGTTTCCGAGGCTTGTTGTCGTTCTCGAAATTCTCTTAGTTTTACGGGACAGGGAATTAACCTGTCGCCAACCTGTGGAACCAGCCTGATCATATTAGCCAAACCTTTTTAAAAGGCTTGTTTCTAGCGGCCGCCACGAAGAGGCTATGATCACACTTCCACCAGTCCCGAATAGTTACGGCACGTGCATGTTTTCGTATGCTACATGTTGTTCCCCCTATTCGTCTGATGGCTGACCGCCATCTTCATCCATGCAGCTTCTGCAAAAATCATTTGCAGGAACTCCAAGACGGAAAGCAAGTCTTCCTATTAGGTAGTGTCCAGTAAGGACACCTATAACGGAGCTAATATGCAATCTACCAATAAAAATTAGTTGTATTGAGCGTTTAGCATCAAACAATGGCCAAATTAGTTTCGTAGACTGGCAAGTTGGGGTGCTGGTCCATCTATGGTTAGCTTTCTTTATGGTATCATGTTTTAGGATAAGTTTACAAGTAGCTAGGGGTATACCGATGTTAGATTGGCTATCCAACAAAGGTAAGATTGTTCCCTTTTTTGCAAGTTCGTCGGCTTTACAAATTTCTGGAATGTGTCTATGCCCCGGCACCCATATAAGTTGAATGTTAAACTGTTTTGACATCTCCACCAGAGATGATCGACAATTTTGGGCTGTTAGTGAGATAATGGAGACAGAGTCCAATGACTTTATGGCAGCTTGACTGTCTGAGAAGATGCGTAGATCAGTAGTCGATATCACGTTTTCTGAGAGGACTTCCTTTGATTCCTAGAAGCAGAACACGCTACAGTGGTTGGGAAGACGAAAAGATAGACAAAGATTTAATCTTTTGGAGTATACGTCTCCACCGATCGGTTATAGATCCATCTGTGTGGAAATGAATCGCTTCGTTTACCAACAGTGACACATTTTCCAGGAAGACCTGGAAGGGATGGACACTTGAAAGTTTTTATTAAATTTTGGATGAAGGGTGGTGTAATCAACGTTACTAGGTAGAAATCTGAACGAGTTCAGCATAGTGGAGTAGCCAATATCATTATTGATCCACTGCGAGGAGGCTTTAAGCCGAATGGCTGTGCTAGCGGCCAAATGTTTGCTACAGATATCTAGCGGTACGAGATGAAACAGAACATCAAGTGCAGCGGAGGAAGTGGAGCGGAGAGCTCCACCCATGATTAAGCATAGAAGAAGACATGTTTTTTTTTTAAATTCGAAGTAGTTATATTAGTTCATAACAAAAAAGTAAAGATTTAAATTTGATTTTATGAGCCAATTCTTGTAATGGAAGTAATATTATGATGTTCGAAAGAGAAATCTTAATTATCCCTAGCTTGGCAAAAATATCTAAGGAGTTTTGTCCAACTTAGGCAAATTTTGTATCATGAATCATCTTCGAATGAATGAAAAGACCTTCCCTTCGAGAATTATCTTTCCTTGGCAACTTTATTATCATTTTACTTAAAAGCATTAGTGTATTAAGTACTAAGGATTTTGTCATGAAAATAGTTAAACAATAGGTAAAAATATTTTTTTTTTTGGAAGGTCTCAGGCAACAAGATGTGTTTGTAAGCAGTATTGGAAAATATGCCAATATCGCAGCGGATTATTCAAGGAGTATGTATATTTGAACTAAAAAGTTCTTAAGCCTATTTTTTATAGGATCAATTATAGGGATGTTCCGTCACCGGGTACCAGTATTGTTTTGTCGTAAAACCTTACTTGGTATAACATATTTGTTGATTAGTGATTGGCGTTCTTATCCCTGATGGACAAAGCTTATCTTAGAAGTGCAAACGTGAGCTTATCTTCGCAACCGAGGGTATTGCAAAGGATTTTTCTGGTAACTAAGTTACAAGAATATAAAGCAAATATTCAAATAATGGCTTATAACCACGAAAGTATTGATGGATTCTACGGACAAAAATGAATTATTATTAGTTCAACTTTAAAATTGTGCTCATACTCATGGTTTCTTGCAATCGAAGAGGATTTGATGTATCCCTCAAATTTTTTATGAATGATATCTTCCTATTTTTTTTTTTTTTTTATAATTAGCGCACTCAAGGGGTTATTACTACCCCTAAAAATGATTAACACAGTACGAGCATTAGGAAAACAAGGACGGGTTCAAAAGGAGATACCGATGTACATTAGTTTTAAATTTTTGAATGGGAAGGAAAAATAGAACTGGGTAGAGCATTCCACATTCGTGTAGTCCGGCTAAAGAAAGAATCTCTGTATTTCACAGTACGTCCGAAATTAGGCTCAAGGGTAAACTGAGGAGCATTCCTAAAAGCGCAAGTATTACGGTTAAATTGTATTTCTTTCATCTTGCTCTAATTCCTCGATTGTTAACACAAAACCGGGGAACAAAGTTCCCATTAAATTAGCTATAAGGCAGAATTTATAAACCCATACTTGAGCATGAATTTTGCCTGCCCCTTGGCTGACTTGTTTGAAAAGTTCAGACGGTCCCTCGATTACAATTATCAGAAGATACTGGTTACAGTCAAAGGGTAGGTATACTATATTACTACTCCATTATCTTACCCTTAAATTTGACTAAACAAACTGAGTGAGATTTCATTTATATAGAAGGGTCATGTAAGTATATGTATATGCCATTAAGTGTGGAACATAGATTCAAAGGTCCGCAACTTTAGCGTGGGATAATCACTTTCGGAAATTGCTCTAATCATTCGCTTATGTTGTTGATTAAGCAGGGCAGCCTAAAAAATGACATTTTTCATTTTTCGATTAACGTAGTATTTGAAAATTGTTCTGTATTTTAACTTAAATTATCCAATCTTAAGGAAACACTTCCAATATTTCGAGTAAATTGCTACTGAAGTTCGATATGTCACATCGGATATACTTACAGCTTTAATCAAATGCAAAATATGATGCGGTACCTAAATCAAATTCAATTCTTTTGATATTCCATATATTGACCAAAGACTAGGGTTGTGGGTCACGATTTAGTTTCAGTTAGTTTCCGTTTTAAAATATTGAAAAAAATTCCAGTATATTTTGAGATTTATTTGTTGGTAGGAGAAGCGATCTATGCCTCGGCCACGCACTGAGCGACGAGCAATGTAGAGATGGGTGGCCTTTTACTGAACAATAAGTTGCGATAATGTAATTGTTAAGTGCAGTTCGTCGTAGTCTTTTAATTGAAAGTCGCGTTCATAATTATAGACCTTTAATACGATCGAGACAACGAAGATTTGATGTACACCCCATTAATCGTTGAAAGGCAAATGATGTTGAGTCTTCGCAGATATTTAAGCCAATTTTGGCAAAAATGTCGTATGGCAATAGAATCTTTTGATTTGCTGTTTGAAAACGTTCGTTCAAGATTAACAAAACAAAGGAAATCAATTTAGTGCAGAAAATCGGCTAGTTTATTTTCTCAGCGATCGAATGAAAAATTAAAACAGATTTGATTGCAGAACGACGTCGCTCTATAGCTTAAAAAATCGCTAGTCGCTCAGGGTTTATGTAGCCAGCTCCATAAAATTTCATGTGTTTCAATTTTGTTGTGTCGCTCAGCGACTCGTCCCTCAATTGCTCAATCGATCGTCGCTTAGTGCGTGGGCATAGCCTTACTCTAATGAAAAAGACATATAATAAGCTTCCATTAATTTTCAATTTTTTGTTCTACCCAAAGCCATGGAAACGCTGATCATCAATCAGCTAAAGAAATATCTCTGAGAAAGAAAGCTCTTAAATAACCGCCAGTACCAGGGTTCGGACTTTACTTCGATCGAAGTAGATCTACTTCGATTTTGAGAGAAAAATTTAATCAACTTCTCTTTTTTATGATCTACTTTTTTTTTGAAACCAACATATTTAAAGACAGCGCTGATCACTCTGTATTACATAAAAAACAAGTTAATGCATCGTTTAAACGTAAGCACCGTGGAAAATTTAATATTTTCGACATCACTTACAGAAAACTTAAAGATATTTATGAGCCAACTTTTGAATTGATAAAATTCATACAAAAGTACAAGTTCGTTGATGGAAAATTTATCTTAAAATAGTTATATTTAATTAAAAAAAATTTTAAAGTCTGAAATCAGAATTTACTTATATGTATATGTATGTTATGTTTATATAAATTAATTTTTTAAAACTACTTCGAAAATTTCGGATCTACTTCAATTTTTTTCCAGATCTTCTTTGAAAATTTAAAACCTAAGTCCGAACCCTGGCCAGTACGGCTTTAGTAGCAAGTGAAGTTGGCATATCTCCCCGAAAAGCGAAACCAATCCGTACATCATTTCGGAGAAATTAAGGTACGAGTAATTGCACTTGATATTTCTAAAGCATTTGATAGAGTTTGACAGGAAGCTCTTTTGTAGAAAATGTGTACATTTTGTGTCGAAGAGTCTCTTCTCGTTGGATTACAAGTTGTATTGTAAGGTTTAAAGCCTTATATTCATAAAATGTTTGCTGGTGTGCCCCAAGGCTCTTTTTTTTTTTTCTCTCTGTTTTCTCCCCGACACTAATCCTTATCTTCATAAATTATCTGATCTTCTTATTAGCTTCAGCTTTTCGCAGACGAAAGTACAACCCTGTTCTTTGGCTGTGGAACTGAAATGGGATCGAATATACTAAGCTCGTTAGGCGACACATGTCTTACGGACACTTTCGTTTATATTGAAAACCGTCGTCACGTCTCCCTCCTGTCTTTCACTGTTTTATTATTTTTTAAAATAGCCAGTTGTTGCATTCTTTCCCTGAAACAATTCCACCGTAATATTCGTCTAGATGGGAATGTTTATCAGCTTACCATTGAGGCAACTTCGGACGTACTATTAAATATAGAGGTTCTTTCTTTAGCCGCACTTCTAGAATGTTTATTACTTTCCTTCATTGTGATGCACAAGGTTTCAAAACCAATGTGCTACTCCTATTAAATCCTCTTCACTTTATCTTAACGCTCGCACTGTGTTACACCCTAAAGTTATGAGGGTAGGAAAATTATAAAAAATTATTGAATTCTTACATAATGAATATAAAAGCTTTCACATATCTTTCAATTTACTTCAATCCAGGCTTGTGAGAAAAATAAATTGGTTAGGTTCTATTTTCGAAATCTCAACATTCTCACACATTTCAACAGAAATTTTCGGATTCAATTTTTAAAAATAAAATATTAAAAATTTAAAAAAAAGAAATATAAAAATTCTAATTCTTTTATTCGTAATTTTGTATTAAAAAACAAAAATAAACCATACACAAATTCGCCTTCATAAATTAAATTTTTCCCCAAATAATAACATGAAGTAAGCTTACGTTTACGTTTCGTTTTCGATTTTGTATTAATTTGTTAGGGAAAGAGATTTCTTTTTATAATCAACATAATGTATAAGAAAACAAAGAAGAATTTTGTATGAGGTTTCAAAGGCATTTTAATCCAACATAAGCCAAATTAAAAAAACAAGGAAACCGAATGGACTGTAAACTAGTTATCATTTTATAAATTAAATACAAAAAAAAAGCAAATTAGTAGAGTTTTATAAAATATTAGTTTGCCATTATTTTTAAGTGAAATCGATGACAACAATTTTTTGTATACATTTTATAATATGAATCAATTCCGCATTTTATACCTAATAGATATAAAAATAAAAAAAATAGCTTAAATGTAATTAAGATAAAATATATTAACAACATTCATCGTCCATACAAAATAAATAAAATAACAAGAATAGAATATAAACGCCTATAGCTTCATTAAATTTTTTTTTAAAACAAAATCAACAGCAAAAAATCCGAAAATCAAAATATAAGAAAACTTTAATGTTCCGAAAGAAAAAAAAATTAAGCAAAATACAAAAAGCATAATTCTAAAGCTTACAATATTTAAATAAAATAAAAAATAACATTTTATATAGAAAACTTTACTTGTAGTCAAATTCCAATTCGTTCACATCATAAAACTCATCATCATATTCATGTTAAATAAAACAAAAAAAACTAGAGCATCTCATTCCAGACATATTAAATACAAAAGAAAAAAAATAGACAGAAATTTAAACTTAAGTAAGCCCCCGTACGAATTCTTATAGATGCCATTTATGTATTTTTAAAACAAAAAAAAAAAAAACAAAAATATTCTTAATCGAGTATTTTTTAATTAAAGAATAGAAATAACCTAAAAATACCTACATAAGTTTATCAAGATATTAAAATTTATACAAATTAAAGAAAAACACACAACAAATAAAGAGAAAGGTAAAACATTTATATTAAAAAAAAAGAAATTAAATTGATAATTTAAAAAAAAATCGTTTTTTTTTTTCTTTTTAAACAAATTAAATTATTTGACAAAATTAAACTTTGTCTCTTCTCAAAGTGGAAGTGAAATGTGAATACGAAATCATATCACAGCCAGCTTTGAGGAGCGACAAGGTTTTGAAATATCAACATGAAACCTGGTCTTATCACAACTGTCAGTTGGAGCCAGGGGCGGACGCAGAAAAAAATTGGGGGGGGGGGGATTTCAAAAAAATATGAGATTTTCATAAATAAATTATTTCCAGAATTTATTAATACGCGAAATCATATCTTGTTGTACTTTTGCGATCATACGAAAAAGAGTTATCCGAAAGCATAAGGACACTCAACTCTGGTACCTACGTTAACTACTATACTACATAATTATAACCACCACGCTTCCAGAAGGTGCTATGTGCTACTCATCAGTAACTGTAGCTTTCGAACAAACGAAATGAGTTAGTTTTTTTTTTTTTGGCTACAATACAACACACTCCGACCTTGGAGCCATCAAAGACTCAAACTTGCTGCGTTACTGCCCATATACTTAAACACATAATGTCAATCATCAAAAACACAATTGCTGCTGGCTTCGTGTGTCTATTTGTTAATGATAATTCATAATAGGACAGTTTCGTTAAAATACGAAGATACATAAAATAAAATGCACGACTAGGTCGCATGAACGTGCTTTTATGTAAAAAGTTCAAAAATTAATATTTCTAGAAAAAAATATGTTCATAAGCAAAAAATTCATTTTTTAAATGACTAAAACAACTCCTTAAGTTATTATTTTATAAATAGTAGTTTTGTAGTTAGAGCTAAACACATAATATGTTTTATAAAAGATTTTTAAAACATAGGTATTTAAGAAAAAAATTTGGTACGCCAATTTTAACTAGAAGCTTCTCTACACAAAATTTCATTGAAATCCGTTCTGCCTATAATGACAAATTCAAAATTCGAAAAACTGGTTTTAAGGTAGGTACGCTCAGTAATGTCTTAATTAAATTTTTTTTTATTAAATTAAAATTAAAATTTATCAAAATTCTCGGAGCCATTTTTGAGAAAAATACGATTTTCGAAAAAGATTTTTTAACACTTGCATGGTGGGTACCTTAATTTTTAGTTAAAACAATTTTTTTCCCTCAGATCTTGTAGATTATATTAAGAAACTTTTATTTATTCAAGTTTAAAAAATCGAGCAGGGGTTTTCGGAATATTGAGTTTCAAAAAAAAAATAATTGGCGTTTTTCTTTTTTCATTCAAAGTAGAGCACTGAACAGAGCATGAGCATGTCAAACATGCTCTGAACTTTCTCCGAATCGATTGTGTTCTAAGAGCTCTGAATTATTTTATAAACACACGCAAGTTTTTGAGTTTTTTTTTCTGTCTGTCAGAATGATTTCAGCATTTAACTCTGTCTGTCTACTCAGCTATTCTATACCGAGCTCATAGAGTGCGCTCTGAAAACGCTCTCAACGAAAAAAGAAACACAATCTTTGAACTGTTATACACTCTGAGCTAAAAAAGAAACACGATATTTTGTTTGACAGTTCAGGTACTACTCTGAACTAAAAAAGAAAAACGCCCAATATTTAAAATTTGGAGGAGCTTCATAGTGATTAAAATCGGTTGTACTGTTTTCGAGAAAATCAAAAACAAACAAAATAAAATGGTTCCAAGAGGGCTTCCAAAAGATGATTCGTACCGTTATTTTCGGTCTTTAAAAAAGGAAAATTTAACGAAAATCGGCCCATGCTCTTATGCCGTAGTTGAAGAGACAGACAGACAGACAGAATTTCGAGACCCACTTTTTCTTCGCTACCATCGTAATGTCAACTTTGATAAAAATCTTGAGTTCGATTTATTTTACGAATGCATAACTTACCTTATAGTACCTATAAGTCGTAAGAAAAACGCAGAGAACCGATAAAGGGAAACACAAAACTTCTAATAATCAATTGAACTTACATACATTAATATTAATATGGCACGAAAATAGCACTTTGTCTCTTTTTTCTTTAACAAAATGAACTCTTATTTTTTGGTTGTTTCGGGGGGGGGGGGGATTTAACCCCTAAAACCCCTACCTGCGTTCGCCCCTGGTTGGAGCGAATGACTATAACGAAATTTGAGTGTTTTTATATGTGGGAATTATTAGTGACCTCTCAAATTTGATATAGAGAATTATTTTTGCGGGCTCTAGGTCAATAAAACAAGATGTTACTGGTTAAGCGACGTTTCGAGCATGAATACGCTCTTCTTCAGGCCTTTTTATTTGAAATTTAAACAAAAATTGTATGTCAGTAAAACATATTTAAACAAAATACAGTGTCAAAGAAACTTACAATGAAAATTAAAAAACTCGTTTTAACAACATTAAGACATTTATAAAATATTATTCACACTTGGAACACTGCAATAATAATAAAATAAATTAAAATTTAGCAAAAATTGACAAACATTTAAATAATTCATTACAATTTTTGAAAATTTTTATATAAGCAAAACATTCCAAAAAACAAAACTGCTTAATTTCACACAAAAGAACAATTTAATTTAGTAATTCCCCACTGTTTCATATTCTCCTAACAAGTTGGCTATACATGTTGCAGAGATTATCACAATCAGACCGTCTATTGACTGTGTTCTTTGTGTTTATGATGTGCAACATCTCTAACAACATTCTTTTTCCATGGTGCCTCTCTACTTCTAATACCCTCACATTATCAAAGTCTGGTCTATGTTCTTCTTCTATACAGTGAAGTGCAAGTGCAGTTTTCTGAGCACCACCATTCTTGATATCGGAGCGGTGGCCGGAGAGGCGATTGCGCAGCTTTTGTTTAGAAGTGCCTATGTATACCGCTGAACATGCCATTTCTTTCCCACCTAAACAATCGATTTTGTAGACAACGGGCGGTACCAACAATCAAATTTAGAGACGACTTTAATATTTGAGCGAAATGAAGCATTATTTAATGGTCTCTATATAATTAACCATACATGCTACATTTTATTTTTTAGGTTCCGTACGAAAAATAGTCCATAATTTAGAGTTCACATAAATATTAAGTTCATAACATGTATGGCTAACTTTCTATAGCTCTTTAAATAATGGTCCATTTCACTCAAATATTAAAGTCGTCGCTTAATTTGATTGTTGGTAAGGCCCAACGTCTGACTTATCCATGTTGTCGATCGTTCCCTTCGTGTTGGTGAAGAGTAAAGATTTCAAGGTGTTAGCGGATTTAAAAGCTATTCTCGTCAACTCTTTATTTCTTATCGGTGCTGCTATCATACGAGTTGAGTGTTTTTGTTATTTTCAAACTCACAATGTGACATTTTTATCCCAATACTTATCACATCAGACAGTGCATGAAACATTTAATATTGTTCTTTTCATTTTATAATTCAATATTAAGAAAATTATGAATTAAAGTGAAACTCTTAGAATATTCTTAAAACTTATATTTTTAATTGATAACATAGAACTACGATCCTCATCACCCAAAGTTGCTTTGGTTTTGAGATTGCATTTAGGTCATGTCATGCTTTGTCTTCAATCAATTACACGATTCCATCAAAGCAATATCGGATCAATAGATGGTATTAGTTTTGGGAATCCAAAGGTGGATCAATACATAAACTATTGAGACATAACACTTATAGTAAATAATTGTGAAATATGTTTGGGGCTCAAACCTGATAACATGGTAGACAATTGCGTGATTTGGGTTTTATATTCCGTTTTTCGTAATGGTGAGTGAATTTATGCTCGATTACAGCACCATTTGTGGGCTAATGATGAATTTCTGTGCCGCATATGTCCAAACTGTAAAAAATACACCAGTTGTTTTGGCAATTAGGTCGGTGAAAATTTTGATCACACGGAGTTCATCCTACATTGTTATGGCTTTATTTCTCAGTTCTTTCCTCACCATGGCCTCACAATTTTTCGTGGTTTCGCTATTCTGATCAGACAACACCCTGAGAAAGATAAGTCTAGATTTTTTCTGAGTTAAACAATTTGACTCAGCTCGCTCACTAGCCTTCTTAAATTACTGATGTAACAGGTCAATCCGCTAATACCCCAGACATGTTTCTTGCCTCTAATCCTAACCATTATGTCATATCTGCAAATTTCTCATCTCAAAGCCCAGTTGCCTTATCTAGTTGAGTTCGTATTCTGTAGCCTCAAAGCCCTTAAAAACGAAAATGAAGTCAATGTTGTGTCAACCGATTTTAGTAAGTTCTTTGACAATATTTCACATAAGGTTATTCTATTCAAATTTTCCACCCTTGATGGGCTTAAGCCTTTCTTCTTAAGATGAATTTTTTCTTACCTGAAAACCTGTTACTACAAAGGTCGATTCAGATCTTCTTCGTCTGATGATTTCTTAGTAGCCTCCGGGGTCCCACAAGGCAGCCACTTAGGAACTTCCCATTTTATTATTTCTGATACAGTACTTTTAGCTTGTCATGTTCGTTTACAGATTCATGTCTTTGTTCTTCGGATGTGGATCTAGAAAAGCAGCATATAATAAGCTCATTAAATTTTGATCTCGATAGAAATTTTGCATCAACAATTTAAATAGAAAAAAATATCCGTCATCTTTTTAGATTTCATATTTTTAAAACCATTCTTTAAAAACACAAATATTAAACTATCTAATGGGCTACATACACACGTGTCAATTTTGTGGATGATATTATGTGTGAAAAGGTGACGAATGGTAAATAACAACAACTTGAAATGCACAAGACGCACATTCAAAATTTATTTCAAACTCTATCTTTTTATATCAGCAATCACCAACTGATGTTATACTTTAAGGAGTTATTTAAGAGAATGCCCCTTTTTTGCAACTACAGTTTAAAAGTATTGTACTACAAAAACCGTTAGGAAAGTTTTTGTTTTAGGCCAAGACTACACAGTCATATAAGTTTTACCTTTGTTTATAAAACTTATAGTACTACTCGTATTATAACCTATAGTATTATCATGGAGTGTGATTTTGTATTGCGAACACTAGCCTGGTGGTGGCGCTGAAATTTTACAGTGGAAAGTAGAATAAGATACAAAACAAGTAGTAAATAAAATGCACGACTGGATCGCACGAACTTGCTCTTATTAAAAAGTACTTTGGAATTTAAGATAAATTTTATAAATATAAAACATGGATTTAATGAGATAATAATGTTCAAATGCATAAAATTGCTATCTGATTTCTAGAAAAGTATGAATGTATGCCAACAAACTTTAAAAAATCGTTTTAATATTAAATAATTTTTTTACATAAGAAATTTCTTTAAAATTTTTCAAGCAAATAATGTGGGATGCGAATTTTAAGTATTTAATAATATTGATTTTAGGAAATAATTTCAATAAATAGGTTTTGAAGATATTGATTTTTCAAAAAAAAAAAAAATATTTATTCGAATATTTTTATATACAATATTATTTTAAACTTAGGGGGACTCCTGCTGAAAATTTTTGGTTAAAATCCTCATAGCCGTTAATGGGAAAGTCGAAAAAAACCGTTAGTAAAATTTTGCCCCAAAATTTTTCTTGACCAAAATGTAGTCCATGTCCATAATATCACATTTTATTTTTTTTATCAAAATCGTTAAAACCGTTTTCGAGATAAATAAGGTTTTGTATTACGGGTATATGGAGGGTACCGTTAGTTTTGAAGTTAAAAGAAATTTAAATTTCTCCTCTAGGGGTTAGCAGATTAAAGAGCAGTTTGTTTTGAGCTCTCTGTTCATTTGATCGCAGAATAGATACAGAAAAAGAGAAAGATATATAAAATCACTTCATTAGCGTTTACGTTTAGTGCATCGTATATTTATACATATTGTTTCTTGCTTATTCTTTCTTTGATCCCCTCTTTGGAAAAAGTAATGTGTATGTGATGCGTTGAAAGGAGAGTTGTGAGGATGCTTGTTGCAGGTTTTCGAGATACCTACAGGTTTTTTTGGTGGGTGTAAAATTATATTTCGTTTGTTGTGTTCAGTCATCATTACATCTCTTTTTTATTTTTAAATGTTTGTGAGGTTCAGCACCAAATGAGCAGTTAGCAACTGAACAGTCAAATTAAAGAGCAATCGCTTCTGCTCACTGCTCAGTGAAATAGCAGAGTGATTAATAGCAGCTATCGCAATAGCAGCCTCACCACTACTAGGGAATCACCAACGACAATTAACTACCCAGATTGAAAGAAAAAGGTCCAGTCGTTTAGGCTCTAGCGAGAGGTACAAACATACAGACACACTGAAACATGTTTTTTGTGTAACAAATTTTCCTTAAAATTTTTATAAAAAAAATTGAGATGCAAATTGTTAGTATTTAATAAAATACATTTTAAAACGTAATTTAAAAATTTAATCGTGCATCGGTTTTCAAGATACTGAATTTTCAAAAAAAAAATTGTATTATTTTTTTAAAAATCCAAAACTATTTTTTCAAAAAAATTTTTAGTAATCATTAAGTAATAAAATTTCTCTATTACATTGTAGCTGTTTCATTATTATATTACTTTAAATATCCGGTATTAAACCTTCATGAAGTAAGCACTTGGCGTACTTTTGGATCTCAGTACTTTTCACGGCTGACCTGTTACACAAAGGTTTTTGTATAGAAGAACTTGGCTCCTTTTTTAACATTTATGTTTTTGGTCTGATTCCAATTCACAAATACCCCATTTGCAATTTCTATCGAGATCAAAATTTAATGAAATTCTTACACTAAATTCTCATACTAAATCCCCATCCGAAGAATACGGACATGAATCCAGAAACTAATATAAAAAGTTGAGAGAACTGTCGAAAGTGAAATAATTTTATGGAAAGAAGTTTCAGACGAAAGATCATTGATGAATATTAGAATGAGAGTTGGAGACCATTAGGATCCCTGTGGCATACTAACAGCTCAGAGCGCTAAAATCCTCAAAAATAACTTTTATTGAGCGGATAGTGGAAATTATGGATGTACAGCACAACGACGCAATATTGCTGTAAATACTTGTCGTGTGATATGACATTTTCCTTTCAGACGAGTTGATTGTGTGTTTCTTCCATGTATTTCACATTAACATTATTTCCCTAATCCTCTACATAGGATAGTCAAAAAAGCGAACAATTGAAGACCTTTTACTAGATTTGTTTGGAGTCTTTAATTTGTGAATTATTATGCCAACATGGTCTTAGAAAAGGACGTTCTACTGAAATATTCTTAATAGAATTCTCTTATAAAAAGAGGTTCATTTTCAACGGATCTAATAACATTTGAGCAGCCGCCCAATGAAACTAGAGAATTTTCCTAAAGATTTTATAGATTTGGTCAAGAATTTTGTTGTTAAATTTATTTCGTCTATAAAAGTCATAGGACTTGATGAAGTTCACCCTAAATTTGTGAAGATTTTACTTCCATAAACATTCCTGTACTTTAAACATATACATACTTAAAATTTCATTTTGACAACATCAAGCAAACTATTTCAATTCTGTCATTTTAAAAATTTCTGAAAATTTTATATTTCTGCTAATACAAAACTACTAATGGATTATCTCAAAAACCTCTGGTACAAAACCAATCGGCATTCCCTCTGATCAAAATTGTAAAACTGCATTAATAACGATTGTTGATGATACATTTATGTAAGAAAAGCTGTTAAAGAAAAATAATGCCAATGTCAATGTTCTTACTGTATTTTACTTTTCAAAATAATTTGATACAGGCTTCGATGCAATTTTAAGAAAAGAGCTTAAATTGTCGTAGGTATGTACATATGTATGTAACAGGAAATCGATTCAATAGTATATTTCCAGTAAAATGAGGCGTACTTCAAGGAACCATAGTTGGGCACTGCCTGAAGTTATTAGACATTGCTTTGTATGTGGGCTTGCTGATAATATTCATATTCATTTAACTCGTCCTCTGCATCCGATCAACGAAGCTGCAATTTCGCTAAATAAAGATCTTTAGTGGATCTCCAAATGGTCAACTCGAAATGACCTTCATGTTAGTGCAAACAAATCAAGAGTTTTTGCTATACAAGATAGCCCAAAAAAGGCTGCGCCTTAACAACAATTGATCGTTGACAAAATCGATAATTTCAACGCGTTGTTGTGTCCTGTATGTATCTTTTTTAAATTTCCAAGAATTCAATTATAACCTGCTGTTGTGAACAGAGCTTTATACTACTACAGCGCCATCTGTTGGAAAACTGCATATCTAATTTATGAAAGAAACAAAAAGCTCTTTTCCAATGTCAAATGTATTTCCCCTTATTCCAAACATCTAGAACATTCCAAGACAAGAACTTTCGAGAACAACTAATTTGAGTATATAAGGGAGTGTTCACGGTGAGCGAGACACAGTTGATTTTGGATTGTGAAAGTGTGCAAAAGTATTGCTTATTGGATTGTGTTATTAAACAAGTGTGATTTAAATTGAATAAAAGTATTTGAGCTGATTATAAATTGAGATTTACTGTTTTGAATTGGAAAGTGTAAATAAAGAAGAAATATTAAAAAGAGTGATAAGTTTTATTTAACGAACCTAGCAAAAAATATTACATTGGTGTCAGAAAAGTGGAATAAAACTTTTTGTGCAGTGAAGGTTGCGGAAAAGAAAAATAATAATAATAAAAATGAGCAAGTTACTGAAAGAGCTCAACTGTAATGAGCTGAAAAGTGAATTGGGCAAGCGAGAACTTTCTAGAGCAGGATCGAAAAATGAGCTTGTTTTGCGTTTGGCCGAATATTTGAAACAACAAAATGAAGACCCGGACATTTTCGTTTTTGAAACTGCCGCTGAGGAAGCAGACGTAAGTAAAAATGTAGATGTTTCAAATATGATTAGTCTTCTGCTTCAACGTTTCGAAGAGCAACGAAATGAACAAAACGAACGTTTTGATGAACAGAAAAACGAACAAAAGAATGTTCTCGAACGTCTCGAAGAGCAACGAAATGAGCAGAAAAACGAACAAAAGAATGTTCTCGAACGCCTGGAGAAACAAAAAGACCTTCTGGAAGAGCAGAGGAACATGCTAGAAGGCAAGCTTGTTAATATCGAGAATAATGTATCTGCACTTGGTGAACGTGTTTCATTGCTGGAGAATCAAGTCGACAACAAAATGGAGACGTTTTCAAAAGAGTTAGATGAACGTGTTTCATTGCTAGGGAATCAAGTCGAAAACAAAATGGAGACGTTTTCAAAAGTGTTAGATGAACGTGTTTCATTGCTAGTCGACAACAAAATGGAGACGTTTTCAAAAGAGTTAGACCGTGTTCGAAACATAAAGATTCGGGAAAGTTCTGGGGAAACTTTTAGAAAAAAAGAGATGCAACCTCCAACCTTTGATGGACAAACTTCTTGGTCTATATACAAGAAGCAATTCGAGGCAGCTTCGACAATAAATGGCTGGGATGAGGCTGACAAGTATATAGCCTTAACTCTTGCTCTTAGAGGAGCAGCTGCTGAGTTATTGCAAACCATACCAGCGGATAAGAGCGGCGACTTCAATTCCTTGGTTTTGGCTATAGACAAACGCTTTGGTAACAGCCACATGAAAGAAGTGTTCAAAGTGCAACTTAATTCCAGAGTTCAGAAGAGGGGCGAAACTCTACAACAACTGCAAGCGGACATTGAAAGGCTTGTTCATCTTGCATATCCAGATTTTGGAGAGGAAATTTGTAACCAGTTCGCAGTTGAGGCATTTGTTCGCGCTATTTCCGACATACATCTTCAAAGAGCCGTGCGAACTGCTGGAAAACGAACGCTTTCTGAAACATTAGCGTTTGCCTTGACAATGGAAGCAGCAGAGCAAGCTTCTCACGGAGTACATCGACTTAGAGAAGCCATCATCGAAGAATGCTCATGCCAAAGAACTGATGTCCAAAGGAACCAACGAAACGGACTTACAAAATGCTGGAATTGCAACAAGACCGGACATTTACAGCGTCAATGTCGATTACCACCAAGAAGAGCTTGTCAACATTGTGGACACGGAGTTTCAAACCCAGAACAAGGTAACAATAACATCAGTGTTACTTCCCGAACAGTTTCCCAACAGGGAAACGAGTAAGAACCAACTTCGAGGGGCAGAAGCTGGTTTCTGGTATCGATGGCCCCAGAAACACCATCCAGGTCTCTCAGACTAAGCGAGATAATAAAAGTCTGACTGTCGAGGCAACTTTAAATGGCAACAAACGTGTGGTCACCATCGACACCGGTGCCACAGCCTCCATTGTGCGTCAAGACCTAGTTCACCTGAATTGGCTACATAACACTAATAGCTACCGTCTTACAACTGCCACAGGAGAAGCAGCTAGGGTTTATGGTGAAGTCCGACTTGGAATTCGAATTGCAGGTCTAGAATTCTCACACAAATTTTTGGTGGCAGATATATGTGACGAGTGCATCATCGGAATGGACTTCATGAAAGAACATCGTGTAGTTTTGGATATCGGCAACCAGGTACTCAAATACCAGAATACAGAGATTCCAATGATCTATGGGCATGAAGGAACAACAACTCTAAGGACTGTCATCAAAGAAGATTTGATTATTCCTACTTCTTCTGAGGTATTCGTTTGGACAAGAGTAGAAGGTGAGTGTGAACGCCATCGATACCTAATGGTAGAACCAGACCCAGATTGTTCTTCCCAAAAGGTCATCATTGGGAAGACACTTGTGGCTCCTAAGAACAATATGGTCCCCGTACGGATACTCAACACCAAACCGTACGATGTTAAGTTGACGAAAGGAGAAGTTATCGGTAAGTGCGAATCTGTCGCAGCCATAACACAAATTGACGCTGAAACACCGAAAAAGACATTAGACCCTGAGGAGCTCAATACCATCAAGGCAAAGATACTCAATTCATCTAACCTAGACCAACATCAGGTTAAAACGGCAGAAATCCTTCTGAATGAGTATGTGGACATTTTCGCTTCACCAAACGGGAAATATGGAAGGACACAAATGGTGCAGCACCGAATAAATACAGGAGATGCAAGGCCCATTCGTCAGCCCGCAAGACGTCTGCCACTGGCCAAACAAGGTGAAGCTGAGGAAATGATTACCACCATGAAGAAGGATGGTTTGATTGAGAACTCAAAGAGTCCTTGGGCGTCACCAGTGGTCCTAGTCAAAAAGAAGGACGGAAGTACACGGTTTTGTGTTGACTATCGAAGGTTGAATGATGTGACCAAGAAAGACAGCTATCCCTTGCCAAGAATCAGTGATACCTTAGATGCGATGGAAGGAGCACATTGGTTTTCAACACTGGACTTGAAAAGTGGATATTGGCAAGTTGAAATTCACCCTGAAGATCGAGAAAAGACAGCGTTCTCCACAGGTAATGGGCTCTGGCAGTTCAAGGTGATGCCATTTGGTCTTTGCAACGCTCCGGCAACATTTGAGCGTTTGATGGAGTGCGTCCTTCAAGGCCTGACGTGGAAAACTTGTCTTGTCTACTTGGATGATGTTATCGTTTATGGAAAAACATACGACCAACACTGCAAGAACCTAAGGGGTGTGTTCCAGAGACTTCGAGAGGCTAACCTTAAACTAAACCCAGAAAAATGTGCACTGTTCCAGACTGAAGTAAAGTATTTGGGACATATCATCTCGTCCCAAGGAGTCAAGACCGATCCTGAAAAAGTTGACACCGTCAAAAATTGGCCAACACCACAGGACAAACATCAACTACGAAGTTTTCTTGGTCTTGCTACTTATTACAGACGTTTTGTTAAGAACTTTGCCGGAATTGCGAAGAGTTTGCATCAGCTTACGGAAAAGAACAAGCAGTTTAGATGGTCAGGTGAGTGTGAAAAAGCCTTCCAAGAACTGAAATACCGTCTATGCAATGCTCCGGTGCTGATCTATCCGACTCCAGGCAAGCCTTTTATCATCGATGCTGATGCAAGCAACGTGGGAGTCGGCGCTGTTCTGTCACAAGTGCACAATGGCGAAGAAAAGGTTGTCGCTTATTTCAGCAAAGTACTGTCGAAGACCGAAAGAAACTACTGTGTGACCAGAAGAGAACTCTTGGCACTCATCTTGGCAACGAAACACTTCCATAAATACATCTATGGACAGAAGTTTCTTCTACGAACCGATCATGGTGCTCTTAACTGGTTGTTGAACTTCAAGAACCCAGAAGGACAAGTCGCAAGGTGGATAGAAAGACTGCAGACTTATGATTACGAAATTCAACACCGAAGGGGAAAGCTGCACTCAAATGCCGACGCACTATCCCGAAGACCTTGTAAAATAGATTGCAAGCATTGCAGGCGACAAGAAGAAAAGGAATCCATCAACATTCTGCGAATAAGGGCTGACCCCATTTGTGGATGGAGCAATGAAGAAATGAGATCTGCTCAACAAGAAGACCCCGACATTGAACCTCTTCTCGCATGGAAGGAACATGAAGAAAAACCCGCATGGAATGACATTTCCGATAGGAGTCCAGTTTTAAAGGCCTATTGGGCACAATGGGACTCACTTCATGTGCAAGAAGGTGTTCTTCGGCGAAAATGGGAGTCCGCTGATGGTAAATCCTATGTGATGCAGCTTGTGTTACCTCAATCGAAAATCAAAGAGGTTCTTCGAGAGATGCATGATGGACCTTCAGGAGGCCATTTGGGAGTCAATAAGACTTTAGAAAAAGTGAGGCAACGATTCTACTGGTTGCATGCAAGAGACGACGTTGAAAAGTGGTGCAGAAATTGTGACGCTTGTGCTGCAACCAAAGGACCTGGTAGAAAACTGCAAGGAAAAATGATGCAATATAATGTCGGCTCACCGTTTGAAAGGATTGCTGTTGATGTGGCTGGCCCATTTCCGGAAACGAATGCTGGAAACAAATACATTTTGGTGGTAATGGATTACTTCAGCAAATGGCCTGAGGCATACGCTATTCCGAACCAAGAAGCCAAGACCGTGGCCGACCAGATTGTATCTAACTGGGTAAGCAGGTTTGGTGTGCCTATGGAACTTCATTCCGACCAAGGAAGGAACTTCGAGTCGAACATATTCCAAGAGGTCTGCGCGTTCCTTGGCATTAAGAAAACGAGAACAACACCACTTCACCCGCAATCTGATGGAATGGTCGAGAGATTCAACAGGACCTTAAAAGAACACCTCACTAAAGTCGTCGGCGACTACCAAAGAAACTGGGATAGGCACATACCACTATTTTTGATGGCCTACCGAAGTGCAATACATAGCTCAACAGGACAAACGCCATCTGAAATCCTGTTTGGAAGAAGCATACGGCTGCCTAGTGAGATAAGGTTTGGACATCCATCACAAGAGTCTAAGGAAACAAGGGATTACGTGAGTGACCTACAAGAGAGGCTAATCGACATCCACGAAAGGACCAGGACTAGAATGAGCGCTTACAGCGATCGAATGAAGACAAGGTACGACACAAGAGCAAACACGACAGGATTCCAACTAGGAGATCGTGTATGGCTGTATAATCCACATCGTCAAAAGGGATTGTCTCCGAAGCTTCAACAAAACTGGGAAGGCCCTTATACTGTCGTCACGAAAATCAATGATGTCGTTTACCGAATTCAAAGAGGGTCAAGAGGAAAGTTAAAAGTTGTGCATAGCGATCGACTGCACCGATACAGTGGCGAATCTGGAGATATAATTGTTCGGGACGAACAATCTTAAGAAGGGGGCAATGTTGTGAACAGAGCTTTATACTACTACAGCGCCATCTGTTGGAAAACTGCATATCTAATTTATGAAAGAAACAAAAAGCTCTTTTCCAATGTCAAATGTATTTCCCCTTATTCCAAACATCTAGAACATTCCAAGACAAGAACTTTCGAGAACAACTAATTTGAGTATATAAGGGAGTGTTCACGGTGAGCGAGACACAGTTGATTTTGGATTGTGAAAGTGTGCAAAAGTATTGCTTATTGGATTGTGTTATTAAACAAGTGTGATTTAAATTGAATAAAAGTATTTGAGCTGATTATAAATTGAGATTTACTGTTTTGAATTGGAAAGTGTAAATAAAGAAGAAATATTAAAAAGAGTGATAAGTTTTATTTAACGAACCTAGCAAAAATATTACACTGCAAAGAAAAATCAATTATATGGAAAAATTGAAAAGTTATTAGCGTACCACTTTGGTTGGTTTTATTTGTACCACACTGGACATGAAAGCAAGCTTGATATGTCTCTTATTGCAACAATGTATCTTGACAAAATTTCATTTGATCCGCTCATATGAATTCCGTCATAGATAAAATCTTAGCCGGGCTACGTGCTCTTTGAACGACACATTTTATGCATGATAAAACGAAGCTCCTACTAGAGAAAAGATTCAATGGAATTCCTTGCTTAACTACATTAGGAACGTTAGAAGCACTATTCTTCTTAAATTCCCTCTTTTAATCCCCTCAACATTTATTTAAGGCTTTCGAAATCATTTATTTCATTAGTTGTAAACGCAAGGTTCAGGTTCTCAACAAGCCGTTGGATTCTTATTTATTCGGGACTCAGAATATTCAAAAGACACTGGATATTTGCTCACGTTTCTAATTGAAGAAGAAATGCTTACAAAAGACGAATGATCTGCTAAACTGGTATGCCTTCGAAGAATTTTTGTATAAACTAAATGAACGAGTTGATGCTCGGACAACAAGGCAAACATCAGGACTTGTTCCAAGGGTTGGTTGAAAAAGGAAATTCCGAGATGGTGGGAAACTCACTTTCCATTATGCATCTTCATTTCTGTCATAAGGCAATGAAAACATCTTCGAAACTTAACCATAGACTGATATGGAAGACAAGCAGTGGACGGTCACACAAAAAAGTTCTGCTTCAGAACGAATGACGAAAGGCAGCCAAAAGTTGGTCACTCTCTTTTAATGGAATTAGTCTTGGCAAAGTTGAATCAAGATTGAACTACCTTTCAACGACTTTTAATACGAAGTATCTTCTTCCTCGATTGTGGTCTTTTAGTGGTGTTGAATTGAAATCTTTCGATTCAGAACTTATACCATTATTCAGTTTTTTTTTCAGGGATGTAGCATATACATATGTATATATAGTATAGCTAAATAAGAGATTTTGGTATAGGGGTTCTGTGTTTGATGAAAAAATACTGCTTTTAGGACTTTTGCTATATTAAAAGCATTTTTAGAAAAAAAACATATTTACGACAATTATTAACGCTGCACTTTTTTTTTTTTTTTTTTTTTTTTGAGTTCATTTCATCCTTTTTCGAAGGGTTGTTATGATAACTTGACTGTCAAGTTTATCAGGGATTAATTTAGGAACAATTCACGACAGTTAATTGAATTATTACATCTTAAAAATGTTCAAGTGGTAGTGCTAACTTGACGGACGTGGGACATCCCTATCTCAAGAAGAATAACCTCATTTATGAGAGATCTTTTTCATTGCCCCAATACATAAAAAGATCTCAAAAGTGTGTGGTTACAGGTCCGCCAAATCATAATAATGTTAAGTCTGATCAAAATCTTGACCTTCATTTTTTTTTTAACGAATGCATAACTTGCCATAAAGAACCTACATATATAAATCGCATATTTCAATAAATATGTGCCAAGTTTTGTTTTTATGGTGATGGGGGCCCTCTAACCTAAAAACAAATGAAATTCAATTTGACTTATCTTACCATTCAATTAGCTTTTTCTTCTTTCCATAAAAGTTTGCTTTGAAATAAAACAAGATTTAATTCGCCATCGGCGTCAGGTCTATTCGACCTTAAAGAAAAGACTCTAAAAAAAGCCCATTTATTTAGTGTTAATGTAAATAAAAGTACAAAAAATAGTTATGAAATGCATACTAAAACGAAATAAGAAAACAAAATTATTATTACTATCAAACTAAAAATAATCCTAATAATACATAATATAATATAACACATAATATTAAAAGAACATTAAAACAAAATATATCATTAAGTCCATAAGTTGTTGATATCAAGGAATCCATCAGCCATTTTCTCCGACAGCAACACTTCTAAAACAAACAAAAAATATATTAAAATAATAACTTTTTGGAAATATTTTAAACCTACCATTTAAGTCCATTTCGCCTCAAATATTCGATCAAAAGTACTCCTCGTTGTCATCTTTGGATTTCTTCCTACTCCACTCTTACACTTATTTACATCTCACCTACTTCTAATAACACTCCAATAAATCTGACTTCTATGACTTCTTCTATAATTTAACTACCGCAAAAATAAGTTGCTATATAAGTTCTCCTACAAACTAATTTTAGTAGAAGTAGTTTTTACGCCATCGCAAAAACTTCTCCAACTACTGTCGTCACTTGAACTACTGCTTCTACTACTGCTATTGAAACTTTTTCTACTAGAACTTATTAAAGTAGAAGTAGTACTTACACTACTACCACTTCTAGTTCTCTTCCTAGTCGAAATTCTCCTATTTAATATGGTTCCATCGCTACTAATGCTCCTACTACTAGAACTACTTCTGGTTGTCCTATTTCCATTTCTATTTCTACATCTTATCTCCATTCTAATTCTCCCGGTTTGGATGTTGTTCCACCTAATTACAGTGATTTGAGTAGTGTTACTTTCACTAGAATCACTGCTGCTGCTGCTATACGTATCACTTTTCCTATATTTACTACATTTAATTAAACTTCTTCTATTACGACAATTACCTATCCCATTCCCTATGCTATCATAATGGTTTCTCCTAGGAGTACTAGTCCTTCTGTTTGATTCTGCGCAAGGTATGGCAATCAGTTTCTAAACAGGAAAAAAATAAATAATAAATATTTTTTTTTCTATTTATATAAAAAGTTTTACTCACATTTTTTTCTAAAATTTCAGCCTCAGAAGGCTTTTTCCAAAATTTCAAATTTTCGATAGAGAAAAAAGCCTTACAGGACTTCCTCTTACCGAAAAATGCAGAAAGCTATTGAAAAAAAATAAAATAAAATTATGCATTATATTATTTAACTTTTAAAGTTCAAAAATATATTTTTCTTACTTTTTTTAAAAAACACATTTTCACAAAATTCACTTTTTCTTCAGAGCTTATTATTGCTTGTTTTTCACACAAATATTTTTACGTAATGATTTTTCTCGGTTTTCTAACCCCTTATATAGTAAATTTCGGATTTCAAGGCCTACTACCATCTTATCAAAAAGAACAAAAAGACAGTGACTAAAACATGATTGATTGATTTGAGGTTAGGATTAGGATTGTTTTGTGACATAAAACAAAACAATCCTAAGCTCCTTTAAGACTCCGAGCATGACACTCCAGGGCCTTCTTTGGGGTTCTGTCGTTATCAGTGAGTACTCAACAATTCTTAGGCTACTGTATTTTCAAAATGTTTCTTAAATTCACTTAAGAACATAGTATAGACTACTTGGGCAATCCAGGTACCCTAGTATTCTAGATGCATACCAAAATGAAGGTCTCGAAGATGGCCACACGATGCACAAGTCAAAAGAGCAATATCTGCAGTTAGATGCACTTCATAACGATTTTAATAAAAAATAGGGGAATGAGCTATTGTGGGCAATCCATGGACCCTAGGATACAAAGATGCATACCAAAATGAAGGTCTTGAAGATGACCATCATAATTACAAGTGAAAAGTGCAATATCTGCAGTTAGATGCACTTCATAACGATTTTAATAAAAAATAGGGGAATGAGGTATTAAGGGCAATCCATGGACCCTAGGATACTAAGATGCATATCAAAATGAAGGTCTTGAAGATGACCATCCGAAGCACAAGTAAGAAGTGCAATATCTGCAGTTACATGCAATTCATAACGATTTTTATAAAAAATAGGGGAATGAGCTATTGTGGGCAATCCATGGACCCTAGGATACAAAGATGCATACCAAAATGAAGGTCTTGAAGATGACCATCATAATTACAAGTGAAAAGTGCAATATCTGCAGTTAGATGCACTTCATAACGATTTTAATAAAAAATAGGGGAATGAGCTATTGTGGGCAATCCATGGACCCTAGGATACAAAGATGCATACCAAAATGAAGGTCTTGAAGATGACCATCATAATTACAAGTGAAAAGTGCAATATCTGCAGTTAGATGCACTTCATAACGATTTTAATAAAAAATAGGGGAATGAGGTATTAAGGGCAATCCATGGACCCTAGGATACTAAGATGCATATCAAAATGAAGGTCTTGAAGATGACCATCCGAAGCACAAGTAAGAAGTGCAATATCTGCAGTTACATGCAATTCATAACGATTTTTATAAAAAATAGGGGAATGAGGTATTGTGGGCAATCCATGGACCCTAGGATACAAAGATGCATACCAAAATGAAGGTCTTGAAGATGACCATCATAATTACAAGTGAAAAGTGCAATATCTGCAGTTAGATGCACTTCATAACGATTTTAATAAAAAATAGGGGAATTAGCTATTGTGGGCAATCCATGGACCCTAGGATACAAAGATGCATACCAAAATGAAGGTCCTGAAGATGACCATCATAATTACAAGTGAAAAGTGCAATATCTGCAGTTAGATACACTTCATAACGATTTTAATAAAAAATAGGGGTCTAAGCTATTGTGGGCAATCCATGGACCCTAGGATACTAAGATGCATACCAAAATGAAGGTCTCGAAGATGGCCACACGATGAACAAGTAAGAAGTGCAATATCTGCAGTTAGATGCAATTCATAACGATTTTTATAAAAAATAAGGGAATGAGCTATTGTGGGCAATCCATGGACCCTAGGATACAAAGATGCATACCAAAATGAAGGTCTTGAAGATGACCATCATAATTACAAGTGAAAAGTGCAATATCTGCAGTTAGATGCACTTCATAACGATTTTAATAAAAAATAGGGGAATGAGCTATTGTGGGCAATCCATGGACCCTAGGATACAAAGATGCATACCAAAATGAAGGTCCTGAAGATGACCATCATAATTACAAGTGGAAAGTGCAATATCTGCAGTTAGATGCACTTCATAACGATTTTAATAAAAAATAGGGGAATGAGCTATTGTGGGCAATCCATGGACCCTAGGATACAAAGATGCATACCAAAATGAAGGTCCTGAAGATGACCATCATAATTACAAGTGGAAAGTGCAATATCTGCAGTTAGATGCACTTCATAACGATTTTAATAAAAAATATGGGAATGAGGTATTGTGGGCAATTCATGGAACCTAGGATACTAAGATGCATATCAAAATGAAGGTCTTGAAGATGACCATCCGAAGCACATATAAAAAGTGCAATATCTGCAGTTAGATGCACTTCATAACGATTTTAATAAAAAATAGGGGAATGAGCTATTGTGGGCAATCCATGGACCCTAGGATACAAAGATGCATACCAAAATGAAGGTCCTGAAGATGACCATCATAATTACAAGTGGAAAGTGCAATATCTGCAGTTAGATGCACTTCATAACGATTTTAATAAAAAATATGGGAATGAGGTATTGTGGGCAATTCATGGAACCTAGGATACTAAGATGCATATCAAAATGAAGGTCTTGAAGATGACCATCCGAAGCACATATAAAAAGTGCAATATCTGCAGTTAGATGCACTTCATAACGATTTTAATAAAAAATAGGGGAATGAGCTATTGTGGGCAATCCATGGACCCTAGGATACTAAGATGCATACCAAAATGAAGGTCTTGAAGATGACCATCATAATTACAAGTGAAAAATGCAATATCTGCAGTTAGATGCACTTCATAACGATTTTAATAAAAAATAGGGGAATGAGGTGTTGTGGGCAATCCATGGACCCTAGGATACTAAGATGCATGTCAAAATGAAGGTCCCAAAGTTGACCATCCGAAGCACATATCAAAAGTGCAATATCTGCAGTTAGATACACTTCATAACGATTTTAATAAAAAATAGGGGTCTAAGCTATTGTGGGCAATTCATGGACCCTAGGATACTAAGATGCATACCAAAATGAAGGTCCTGAAGATGACCATCATAATTACAAGTGGAAAGTGCAATATCTGCAGTTAGATGCACTTCATAACGATTTTAATAAAAAATATGGGAATGAGGTATTGTGGGCAATTCATGGACCCTAGGATACTAAGATGCATATCAAAATGAAGGTCTTGAAGATGACCATCCGAAGCACATATAAAAAGTGCAATATCTGCAGTTAGATGCACTTCATAACGATTTTAATAAAAAATAGGGGAATGAGCTATTGTGGGCAATCCATGGACCCTAGGATACAAAGATGCATACCAAAATGAAGGTCCTGAAGATGACCATCATAATTACAAGTGGAAAGTGCAATATCTGCAGTTAGATGCACTTCATAACGATTTTAATAAAAAATATGGGAATGAGGTATTGTGGGCAATTCATGGACCCTAGGATACTAAGATGCATATCAAAATGAAGGTCTTGAAGATGACCATCCGAAGCACATATAAAAAGTGCAATAACTGCAGTTAGATGCACTTCATAACGATTTTAATAAAAAATAGGGGAATGAGCTATTGTGGGCAATCCATGGACCCTAGGATACAAAGATGCATACCAAAATGAAGGTCCTGAAGATGACCATCATAATTACAAGTGAAAAGTGCAATATCTGCAGTTAGATGCACTTCATAACGATTTTAATAAAAAATAGGGGAATGAGCTATTGTGGGCAATCGATGGACCCTAGGATACAAAGATGCATACCAAAATGAAGGTCCTGAAGATGACCATCCGAAGCACATATAAAAAATGCAATATCTGCAGTTAGATGCACTTCATAACGATTTTACTAAAAAATAGGGGAATGAGCAATTGTGGGCAATCCATGGACCCTAGGATACTAAGATGCATACCAAAACGAAGGTCTCGAAGATGACCACAGATGCACAAGTCAAAAGTGCAATATATGCAGTTAGATGCAATTCATAGCGATTTAAATAAAAAATAAGGGTCTCAGCTATTGTGGCTAATCTACGGACCCTAAGATACTAAGATGCATACCAAAATGAAGGTCTCGAAAATAGCCACACGATGCACAAGTTAAAATGCAATATCTGCAGTTAGATGCAATTAAAAACGATTTTAATGAAAAATAGATGCTAAGCTATTGTGGACGATTTATGGACCCTAGGATACTAAGATGCATACCAAAATGAAGGTCTCGAAGTTGGTCACACGATGCACAAGTCAAAAGAGCAATATCTGCAGTTAGATGCAATTCATAACGATTTTTATAAAAAATAGGGGAATGAGCTATTGTGGGCAATCCATGGACCCTAGGATACAAAGATGCATTCCAAAATGAAGGTCTTGAAGATGACCATCATAATTACAAGTGAAAAGTGCAATATCTGCAGTTAGATGCACTTCATAACGATTTTTATAAAAAATAGGGGAATGAGCTATTGTGGGCAATCCATGAACCCTAGGATACAAAGATGCATACCAAAATGAAGGTCTTGAAGATGACCATCATAATTACAAGTGAAAAGTGCAATATCTGCAGTTAGATGCACTTCATTACGATTTTAATAAAAAATAGGGGATTGAGCTATTGTGGGCAATTCATGGACCCTAGGATACTAAGATGCATATCAAAATGAAGGTCTTGAAGATGAACTGCAGATATTGCACTTTTGACTGGTGCATCGTGTGGCCAACTTCGAGACCTTCATGTTGGTATGCATCTTAGTATCCTAGGGTCCATAAATCGTCCACAATAACTTAGCATCTATTTTTTATTAAAATCGTTTTTAAGTGCATCTAACTGCAGATATTGCATTTTAACTTGTGCATCGTGTGGCCATTTTCGAGACCTTCATTTTGGTATGCATCTTAGTATCTTAGGGTCCGTAGATTAGCCACAATAGCTTAGACCCTTATTTTTTATTTAAATCGCTATGAATTGCATCTTACTGCATATATTGCACTTTTGACTTGTGCATCTGTGGTCATCTTCAAGACCTTCATTTTGATATGCATCTTAGTATCCTAGGGTCCATAAATTGCCCACAATAGCTCATTCCCCTATTTTTTATTAAAATCGTTATGAAGTGCATCTAACTGCAGATATTGCACTTTTCACTTGTAATTATGATGGTCATCTTCAAGACCTTCATTTTGGTGTGCATCTTTGTATCCTAGGGTCCATGGATTGCCCACAATAGCTCATTCCCTTATTTTTTATAAAAATCGTTATGAAGTGCATCTAACTGCAGATATTGCACTTTTAACTTGTAATTATGATGGTCATCTTCAAGACCTTCATTTTGGTATGCATCTTTGTATACTAGGGTCCATGGATTGCTTACAATACCTCATTCCCCTATTTTTTATTAAAATCGGTCTGAAGTGCATCTAACTGCAGATATTGCACTTTTCACTTGTAATTATGATGGTCATCTTCAAGACCTTCATTTTGGTATGCATCTTTGTATCCTAGGGTCCATGAATTGCCCACAATACCTCATTCCCCTATTTTTTATTAAAATCGTTATGAAGTGCATCAACTGCAGATATTGCACTTTTCACTTGTAATTATGATGGTCATCTTCAAGACCTTCATTTTGGTATGCATCTTTGTATCCTAGGGTCCATGGATTGCCCACAATAGCTCATTCCCTTATTTTTTATAAAAATCGTTATGAATTGCATCTAACTGCAGATATTGCTCTTTTGACTTGTGCATCGTGTGGCCATCTTCGAGACCTTCATTTTGGTATGCATCTTAGTATCCTAGGGTCCATGGATTGCCCACAATAGCTTAGACCCCTATTTTTTATTAAAATCGTTATGAAGTGTATCTAACTGGCAGATATTGCACTTTTGATATGTGCTTCGGATGGTCAACTTTGGGACCTTCATTTTGACATGCATCTTAGTATCCTAGGGTCCATGGATTGCCCACAATACCTCATTCCCCTATTTTTTATTAAAATCGTTATGAAGTGCATCTAACTGCAGATATTGCACTTTTTATATGTGCTTCGGATGGTCATCTTCAAGACCTTCATTTTGATATGCATCTTAGTATCCTAGGTTCCATGAATTGCCCACAATACCTCATTCCCATATTTTTTATTAAAATCGTTATGAAGTGCATCTAACTGCAGATATTGCACTTTCCACTTGTAATTATGATGGTCATCTTCAGGACCTTCATTTTGGTATGCATCTTTGTATCCTAGGGTCCATGGATTGCCCACAATAGCTCATTCCCCTATTTTTTATTAAAATCGTTATGAAGTGCATCTAACTGCAGATATTGCACTTTCCACTTGTAATTATGATGGTCATCTTCAGGACCTTCATTTTGGTATGCATCTTTGTATCCTAGGGTCCATGGATTGCCCACAATAGCTCATTCCCCTATTTTTTATTAAAATCGTTATGAAGTGCATTTAACTGCAGATATTGCACTTTTCACTTGTAATTATGATGGTCATCTTCAAGACCTTCATTTTGGTATGCATCTTTGTATCCTAGGGTCCATGGATTGCCCACAATAGCTCATTCCCTTATTTTTTATAAAAATCGTTATGAATTGCATCTAACTGCAGATATTGCTCTTTTGACTTGTGCATCGTGTGGCCATCTTCGAGACCTTCATTTTGGTATGCATCTTAGTATCCTAGGGTCCATGGATTGCCCACAATACCTCATTCCCCTATTTTTATTAAAATCGTTATGAAGTGCATCTAACTGCAGATATTGCACTTTTTATATGTGCTTCGGATGGTCATCTTCGAGACCTTCATTTTGGTATGCATCTAGGATACTAGGATACCTAGATTGCCCAAGTAGTCTATACTATGTTCTTAAGTGAATTTAAGAAACGTGTTGAAAATACAGTAGCCTAAGAATTGTTGAGTACTCACTTGTAACGACAGAACCCCAAAGAAGGCCCTGGAGTGTCATGCTCGGAGTCTTAAAGGAGCTTAGGATTGTTTTGTTTTATGTCACAAAACAATCCTAATCCTAACCTCAAATCAATCAATCATGTTTTAGTCACTGTCTTTTTGTTCTTTTTGATAAGATGGTAGTAGGCCTTGAAATCCGAAATTTACTATTAAGGGGTTAGAAAACCGAGAAAAATCATTACGTAAAAATATTTGTGTGAAAAACAAGCAATAATAAGCTCTGAAGAAAAAGTGAATTTTGTGAAAATGTGTTTTTTAAAAAAAGTAAGAAAAATATATTTTTGAACTTTAAAAGTTAAATAATATAATGCATAATTTTATTTTATTTTTTTTCAATAGCTTTCTGCATTTTTCGGTAAGAGGAAGTCCTGTAAGGCTTTTTTCTCTATCGAAAATTTGAAATTTTGGAAAAAGCCTTCTGAGGCTGAAATTTTAGAAAAAAATGTGAGTAAAACTTTTTATATAAATAGAAAAAAAAATATTTATTATTTATTTTTTTCCTGTTTAGAAACTGATTGCCATACCTTGCGCAGAATCAAACAGAAGGACTAGTACTCCTAGGAGAAACCATTATGATAGCATAGGGAATGGGATAGGTAATTGTCGTAATAGAAGAAGTTTAATTAAATGTAGTAAATATAGGAAAAGTGATACGTATAGCAGCAGCAGCAGTGATTCTAGTGAAAGTAACACTACTCAAATCACTGTAATTAGGTGGAACAACATCCAAACCGGGAGAATTAGAATGGAGATAAGATGTAGAAATAGAAATGGAAATAGGACAACCAGAAGTAGTTCTAGTAGTAGGAGCATTAGTAGCGATGGAACCATATTAAATAGGAGAATTTCGACTAGGAAGAGAACTAGAAGTGGTAGTAGTGTAAGTACTACTTCTACTTTAATAAGTTCTAGTAGAAAAAGTTTCAATAGCAGTAGTAGAAGCAGTAGTTCAAGTGACGACAGTAGTTGGAGAAGTTTTTGCGATGGCGTAAAAACTACTTCTACTAAAATTAGTTTGTAGGAGAACTTATATAGCAACTTATTTTTGCGGTAGTTAAATTATAGAAGAAGTCATAGAAGTCAGATTTATTGGAGTGTTATTAGAAGTAGGTGAGATGTAAATAAGTGTAAGAGTGGAGTAGGAAGAAATCCAAAGATGACAACGAGGAGTACTTTTGATCGAATATTTGAGGCGAAATGGACTTAAATGGTAGGTTTAAAATATTTCCAAAAAGTTATTATTTTAATATATTTTTTGTTTGTTTTAGAAGTGTTGCTGTCGGAGAAAATGGCTGATGGATTCCTTGATATCAACAACTTATGGACTTAATGATATATTTTGTTTTAATGTTCTTTTAATATTATGTGTTATATTATATTATGTATTATTAGGATTATTTTTAGTTTGATAGTAATAATAATTTTGTTTTCTTATTTCGTTTTAGTATGCATTTCATAACTATTTTTTGTACTTTTATTTACATTAACACTAAATAAATGGGCTTTTTTTAGAGTCTTTTCTTTAAGGTCGAATAGACCTGACGCCGATGGCGAATTAAATCTTGTTTTATTTCAAAGCAAACTTTTATGGAAAGAAGAAAAAGCTAATTGAATGGTAAGATAAGTCAAATTGAATTTCATTTGTTTTTAGGTTAGAGGGCCCCCATCACCATAAAAACAAAACTTGGCACATATTTATTGAAATATGCGATTTATATATGTAGGTTCTTTATGGCAAGTTATGCATTCGTTAAAAAAAAAATGAAGGTCAAGATTTTGATCAGACTTAACATTATTATGATTTGGCGGACCTGTAACCACACACTTTTGAGATCTTTTTATGTATTGGGGCAATGAAAAAGATCTCTCATAAATGAGGTTATTCTTCTTGAGATAGGGATGTCCCACGTCCGTCAAGTTAGCACTACCACTTGAACATTTTTAAGATGTAATAATTCAATTAACTGTCGTGAATTGTTCCTAAATTAATCCCTGATAAACTTGACAGTCAAGTTATCATAACAACCCTTCGAAAAAGGATGAAATGAACTCAAAAAAAAAAAAAAAAAAAAAAAAGTGCAGCGTTAATAATTGTCGTAAATATGTTTTTTTTCTAAAAATGCTTTTAATATAGCAAAAGTCCTAAAAGCAGTATTTTTTCATCAAACACAGAACCCCTATACCAAAATCTCTTATTTAGCTATACTATATATACATATGTATATGCTACATCCCTGAAAAAAAAACTGAATAATGGTATAAGTTCTGAATCGAAAGATTTCAATTCAACACCACTAAAAGACCACAATCGAGGAAGAAGATACTTCGTATTAAAAGTCGTTGAAAGGTAGTTCAATCTTGATTCAACTTTGCCAAGACTAATTCCATTAAAAGAGAGTGACCAACTTTTGGCTGCCTTTCGTCATTCGTTCTGAAGCAGAACTTTTTTGTGTGACCGTCCACTGCTTGTCTTCCATATCAGTCTATGGTTAAGTTTCGAAGATGTTTTCATTGCCTTATGACAGAAATGAAGATGCATAATGGAAAGTGAGTTTCCCACCATCTCGGAATTTCCTTTTTCAACCAACCCTTGGAACAAGTCCTGATGTTTGCCTTGTTGTCCGAGCATCAACTCGTTCATTTAGTTTATACAAAAATTCTTCGAAGGCATACCAGTTTAGCAGATCATTCGTCTTTTGTAAGCATTTCTTCTTCAATTAGAAACGTGAGCAAATATCCAGTGTCTTTTGAATATTCTGAGTCCCGAATAAATAAGAATCCAACGGCTTGTTGAGAACCTGAACCTTGCGTTTACAACTAATGAAATAAATGATTTCGAAAGCCTTAAATAAATGTTGAGGGGATTAAAAGAGGGAATTTAAGAAGAATAGTGCTTCTAACGTTCCTAATGTAGTTAAGCAAGGAATTCCATTGAATCTTTTCTCTAGTAGGAGCTTCGTTTTATCATGCATAAAATGTGTCGTTCAAAGAGCACGTAGCCCGGCTAAGATTTTATCTATGACGGAATTCATATGAGCGGATCAAATGAAATTTTGTCAAGATACATTGTTGCAATAAGAGACATATCAAGCTTGCTTTCATGTCCAGTGTGGTACAAATAAAACCAACCAAAGTGGTACGCTAATAACTTTTCAATTTTTCCATATAATTGATTTTTCTTTGCAGGTTATAATTGAATTCTTGGAAATTTAAAAAAGATACATACAGGACACAACAACGCGTTGAAATTATCGATTTTGTCAACGATCAATTGTTGTTAAGGCGCAGCCTTTTTTGGGCTATCTTGTATAGCAAAAACTCTTGATTTGTTTGCACTAACATGAAGGTCATTTCGAGTTGACCATTTGGAGATCCACTAAAGATCTTTATTTAGCGAAATTGCAGCTTCGTTGATCGGATGCAGAGGACGAGTTAAATGAATATGAATATTATCAGCAAGCCCACATACAAAGCAATGTCTAATAACTTCAGGCAGTGCCCAACTATGGTTCCTTGAAGTACGCCTCATTTTACTGGAAATATACTATTGAATCGATTTCCTGTTACATACATATGTACATACCTACGACAATTTAAGCTCTTTTCTTAAAATTGCATCGAAGCCTGTATCAAATTATTTTGAAAAGTAAAATACAGTAAGAACATTGACATTGGCATTATTTTTCTTTAACAGCTTTTCTTACATAAATGTATCATCAACAATCGTTATTAATGCAGTTTTACAATTTTGATCAGAGGGAATGCCGATTGGTTTTGTACCAGAGGTTTTTGAGATAATCCATTAGTAGTTTTGTATTAGCAGAAATATAAAATTTTCAGAAATTTTTAAAATGACAGAATTGAAATAGTTTGCTTGATGTTGTCAAAATGAAATTTTAAGTATATGTTTAAAGTACAGGAATGTTTATGGAAGTAAAATCTTCACAAATTTAGGGTGAACTTCATCAAGTCCCATGACTTTTAAAGACGAAACAAATTTAACAACAAAATTCTTGATCAAATCTATAAAATCTTTAGGAAAATTCTCTTGTTTCAAATGTTGTTAGATCCGTTGAAAATGAACCTCTTTTTATAAGAGAATTCTATTAAGAATATTTCAGTAGAACGTCCTTTTCTAAGACCATGTTGGCATAATAACTCACAAATTATAGACTCCAAACAAATCTAGTAAAAGGTCTTCACGATCGAGAGAGAGCTTTGAGCTGTTAAGACGTGTTTAGAAGTTGGTCCGATAGTAATTTGTTTAATAAAAAAAAAAAAAGAAGAAAATTTATAATAATATTAAAGAAAATGGAAGAAAATTGTAAAAAATGTGTTCAGCGGTTCGTTTCGAAATCGATTAAAATTAAATGTTTCGGTTTTTGTAAAGGCTTATTCCATGATAAGTGTACGAATGTGCCGGCATATGAACTAAATGCAGTGTCAACACAAAGAAATGTTGTTTTTGTATGTGATGAATGCTTAGACAATGAAAATGTTATAAACAATAATTTACATGAAGTGTTAATATTAGTGAATGATAATAACCAAAATTTGTTAAAGCAAGAAAAGGCAATAAAAGATATTCTAGATAAAGTAAAAGTGTTAAAACAAAATGAAAGTAACAAAATACAAAGTGGAAATAAAAAAGAAGAATCTTATGCAAGCCAATTAAAGAAAGGTCAGCCAGTTGTGCTAAAACCAAAAGCCCCGCAATGTGGTGAAAAAACAAAGCAAGATTTAAAGGAAAAAGTTGATCCATCTAAAGTTTAGTAGCATTTCAGAAAAAAGCAATGGAGTGGTTGAAATTATTTGTGAAAGTGAAGGGGAAAGAGATGAAATCAAAAGTGCAGTACAAGAAAAATTGGGTGAATCATATGACATAAAAGTACCGTCAATTAAAAAACCAAAATTATTTATAACTGGAATGAGTGAAGAGATAAGTGAAGAGCAAATTGAGAAGAGTTTAAAATTACAAAATCTAAGTCTGAAAGAGAGTAAAATAAAATGTGTAAAAGTAAGAAAAGCTCTGAAGAAAAGAAATGGTAAAGATTATGTTTATTGGAACTCAGTGGTAGAAGTGGACCTAAAAAGTTTTCAAGAGGTAGTGAATGTTGGAAAAGTTAACATTGGGTGGGATAGATGCAATGTATATGAAGAAAATAGGGTAAAGAGATGCTATAAATGTTTAGGATTCAATCATGAGGCTAAAGAATGTAGAAACAAAAATTGTTGCAGAAAATGTTGTGAAGATCATGATACAAGAAATTGTGACAAACCAATAAAAAATGAGTGCGTGAACTGTAAAATGCAAAATGAAAAATTAAATCTGAATTTGGATATTAATCATAATCCATTCGATTATAATTGTCCAGTGTATTTAAAAAAGCTATCAGCTATGAGGAGCCGTATGTGGTATTAGCAATTAAATAAGCAGTGCTATCAAGAAAATGTGAAAAATTGCCTTGAAGGCTTATTTCTTAATGTACAGGGACTCACTGGAAATTTTGAATTGATAGAAGATGCTGTGAGAAAATATAATTTTGACTTTTTATTACTTACTGAAACTCATCTTACTGATGCAGTACATAAAAGTGAAGTGTTTTTAACGGGTTATAAGAGCTTTGACTGTTTATCAAGTTCCAGACAAACAGGAGGAGTAACAGCATACGTCAAAAAGAATTTAAATTCATCTGTTAAGAATACTTTTTTACAACAACAAAACCTATGGATTGCAGCAATTAGAATTGCTTATAAAAAAGAAGTATGGAATATTATTTTACTTTATAGATCAAGATCGCTTAGGGTAAGTGATTTCTTTGATATATTAAATGATTGGGTTCCAAGAAATATTGATAATAATAGTGAACATACAGTGATAGCGGGAGATTTTAATATTGACTTCAGCAATAGCAATAATTATAAAATCAGTTATGTTAACAACTTTCTATATAATATTGGTGTTAGACAGTTAATAAATGAACCAACAAGAATAACACCAACTTCAAGTACCTTGATTGATTATGTTCTTAGTGATTTTACCCTCAATATTGATGCTAGAGTGAATAGAGATTGTAAAATTTCTGATCATGAATCTGTATATTTGAAACTGTTTACAAAACAATCTACTAACTTTGAGCCTATACAAATCAAGTATATTAAATATGAAAAAAACACTTTTATTGATGAATATACAAAATTTATAATTGAAAATGAGTGTGTTAGTGAAGATCTAAATATTTGTGCGAGGTTATTTGAAGGTGCCATAAAACAAGGTCTTACGGTTTTGAGGAAAAGTTTTACTTTTAAAGAAAGATGTGCAGAGTGGTTCAATAATGAACTAAGCAATCTTAGAAATAATAAAGTTAGTTTATACAATAAAGCTTTATATACAAAATTACGCGTGGACTGGAACAATTATAAAATTGCTAGAAATCACTACAAAAATCAGTGTAAAAAAGCGAAAAGTGCATATATTGAAGCGAAAATTAGGGAAAAAGCTGGTGATCAGATAGGTCTTTGGAAAACATTAAAAAAGTATATTCTTAATGAAGAAAGAAGTGTTGTTAAAGAACTGGAAATAAATGGTGTTATTGTAAGATCAGATTATGATAAAGCCGACTCCTTGAACAAATATTTTATTGAAAGCATTGTAGACATAAGCAGAAGTATTCCCACAGTGATGTATTCGGATAACATTCCAACATATGAAGATATTTTTCAATTTCAACAAATTAGTTTAAATGATCTTAAAGAATTGGTAAAGCTTATGAATAAAAAGAATGATTGCATGGGTTTAAACTGCAATATTTTATCAGATTGCAGTGATATTATTCTTCCTTCGCTTCTTAAAATAATAAATTTATCACTACACCATGGAACGTTCCCAGAGAGTTGGAAAAATGCTGATATTATTCCTGTTGAAAAAGTAAAAAATGCTAGAAGAGCAGAAGAGTGGAGACCCATAAATATGCTACCTACTTATGAGAAGGTATTGGAGCATGTAGTATGTGATCAATTGAAAACGTTCATTGAAAATAAAAATATTCTGTGTGAGGAACAATCAGGGTTTAGGCGTGGACATTCTTGTGAGACTTCCATATGCTGGATTATTAATGAATGGAAGAAAGAAAAAGAAAAAGGCAACACTGTACTAGCAGTTTTTCTAGATCTCAAACGTGCGTTCGAAACCATTGATAGAGATATACTCACAAGAAAACTTTACAAATATGGCATTCGTGGAAATGAGTTGAAGTGGTTCAAAAGTTTTTTGACGGATCGAACTCAGAATGTAAAAATTAATGAAATAACGTCCAGTCAACAAAAAGTGTCTATAGGAGTACCTCAAGGAGCTGAGCTTGGAGTTGTATTATTTTTACTATACATTAACGATTTTGGAAGATGTCTAATGCGTTCAAAAGTGTGTTTGTTTGCTGATGATACACTTATATATATTAGCGGCCCTAACTTACAGTTCTGCGAGCAAAAGATGCAAGCTGAGATGAATTCAGCGAATAATAATTGGTTGTGCAAAAACAAATTAAAGCTAAATGTAAATAAAACCAAGTGTATGTGTGTAAATAACATAGAGTTTAATGTAAATCTTTCTATAAATGCTGAAATAATTGAAAGTGTAAATACGGTCAAATATTTAGGAGTGTATATTGACAACAAACTGAAATTTGATTTCCATTTAAATAAAATTTGTAATAAAATTTCCAAAAAAATCGGTTTCTTATCTAGAATTAGAAGAAGCATATCACAAAGTTGTGCAATAACAATTTACAACACCATTGTATTTCCGCATTTCAACTACTGTTCATCAATTATATATATGAGCAATATTCGTGATCAAAATAGGCTTCAAATATTGCAAAATAAAGCAATGAGAACAATTTTGAAATGTAATAGGATGACACCAAGTACTCAAATGTTGCAATCTTTAAGATGGCTTAATGTTGAGCAGCGTCTTAAATATAATACTCTTATAATGATTTTTAAAATAAAACATAATGTATACCCAGTTTATTTACAGAAAAATGTGGAGTATATTACTAACCAAAGGTATCTGTTGAGAAATCTCGGTGACTTCCGGCTTCCCTTGTACAGAAGAGCACAAACTCAAAATAACTTACTTTATAAAGGTCTTCAGCTGTTCAATTTTCTTCCTAATGATGTGAAAATTATATCTAGTATAAATATATTTAAATCAAAAATTATCTACCTTCTAAAAAACAACTTAATTTAAGATTGAATTTGTAAATAGAATTAAGAGTTTTTTGAAAAAAAAAAACTAATAAATAAATTACATTACATTACATTACAATTGTTCGCTTTTTTGCCTATCCTATGTAGAGGATTAGTGAAATAATGTTAATGTGAAAATACATGGAAGAAACACACAATCAACTCGTCTGAAAGGAAAATGTCATACCACACGACAAGTATTTACAGCAATATTGCGTCGTTGTGCTGTACATCCATAATTTCCACTATCCGCTCAATAAAAGTTATTTTTGAGGATTTTAGCGCTCTGAGCTGTTAGTATGCCACAGGGATCCTAATGGTCTCCAACTCTCATTCTAATATTCATCAATGATCTTTCGTCTGAAACTTCTTTCCATAAAATTATTTCACTTTCGACAGTTCTCTCAACTTTTTATATTAGTTTCTGGATTCATGTCCGTATTCTTCGGATGGGGATTTAGTATGAGAATTTAGTGTAAGAATTTCATTAAATTTTGATCTCGATAGAAATTGCAAATGGGGTATTTGTGAATTGGAATCAGACCAAAAACATAAATGTTAAAAAAGGAGCCAAGTTCTTCTATACAAAAACCTTTGTGTAACAGGTCAGCCGTGAAAAGTACTGAGATCTAAAAGTACGCCAAGTGCTTACTTCATGAAGGTTTAATACCGGATATTTAAAGTAGAATAATATTGAAACAGCTACAATGTAATAGAGAAATTTTATTATTTAATGATTACTGACTAAGATGTGTCCCTTTATCTTTCTGCAGTAAGGGTCTATCTCTAATTTTGATATCATATATCGGGGATTTAAGAAAAGGATTATTTTGGTGTACCCTGATCCATGTTAATGGTCAGTGCGCTGTTAGTACTAATGATAGAAACTTTATTTAAGCCTTCATTTTTAGGAGAAATAACGGGTGATTTTTTTGACGTTAGGATTTTCATGCATTAGTATTTGACAGATCACGCGGGATTTCAGACATGGTGTCAAAGAGAAAGATGCTCAGTATGCTTTGACATTTCATCATGAATAGACTTACTAACGAGCAACGCTTGCAAATCATTGAATTTTATTACCAAAATCAGTGTTCGGTTCGAAATGTGTTTCGCGCTTTACGTCCGATTTATGGTCTACATAATCGACCAAGTGAGCAAACAATTAATGCGATTGTGACCAAGTTTCGCACTCAGTTTACTTTATTGGACATTAAACCAACCACACGAATGCGTACAGTGCGTACAGAAGAGAATATTGCGTCTGTTTCTGAGAGTGTTGCTGAAGACCGTGAAATGTCGATTCGTCGCCGTTCGCAGCAATTGGGTTTGTGTTATTCGACCACATGGAAGATTTTACGCAAAGATCTTGGTGTAAAACCGTATAAAATACAGCTCGTGCAAGAACTGAAGCCGAACGATCTGCCACAACGTCGAATTTTCAGTGAATGGGCCCTAGAAAAGTTGGCAGAAAATCCGCTTTTTTATCGACAAATTTTGTTCAGCGATGAGGCTCATTTCTGGTTATATGGCTACGTAAATAAGCAAAATTGCCGCATTTGGAGTGAAGAGCAACCAGAAGCCGTTCAAGAACTGCCCATGCATCCCGAAAAATGCACTGTTTGGTGTGGTTTGTACGCTGGTGGAATCATTGGACCGTATTTTTTCAAAGATGCTGTTGGACGCAACGTTACGGTGAATGGCGATCGCTATCGTTCAATGCTAACAAACTTTTTGTTGCCAAAAATGGAAGAACTGAACTTGGTTGACATGTGGTTTCAACAAGATGGTGCTACATGCCACACAGCTCGCGATTCTATGGCCATTTTGAGGGAAAACTTCGGAGAACAATTCATCTCAAGGAATGGACCGGTAAGTTGGCCACCAAGATCATGCGATTTGACGCCTTTAGACTATTTTTTGTGGGGCTACGTCAAGTCTAAAGTCTACACAAATAAGCCAGCAACTATTCCAGCTTTGGAAGACAACATTTCCGAAGAAATTCGGGCTATTCCGGCCGAAATGCTCGAAAAAGTTACCCAAAATTGGACTTTCCGAATGGACCACCTAAGACGCAGCCGCGGTCAACATTTAAATGAAATTATCTTCAAAAAGTAAATGTCATGGACCAATCTAACGTTTCAAATAAAGAATCGATGAGATTTTGCAAATTTTATGAGTTTTTTTTTTTTTTAAAAGTTCTCAAGCTCTTAAAAAATCACCCGTTACATGTCTTGTAATTGCGTTTAAACAAATTTATCTATCTCTGTCTTGAGATATCCAATTTCTATCATGATCCCTTTTTCTTGATCATGCTAATTTTTTCATGTTGGGCTCAATTCTCCTGAAAACCTGAAGCAGGTTAAATAAAATACACGACTGGGTCGCACGAACTTGCTCCTATGTAATAGTCTAAGAATTTCAAAAATAATTGTTATTAGAGAAAAACTGTTCACAAGCATAAAATTAATATTTTAAATGACTAAAACAACTTCTTTAGTAATTGGAGGTAAAAGTAGGATGTCATGTGATTCAAGCAAATAATATGTTTGTGCAAGAACAAAAATTTTAAGTCTTTGTAGAGGTTTCTTAAAAAAATGTAAAAAAAATTTAAAACATTTTTAAGAAAAAATTTTAGTACGCCAATTTAAAGGTTTTATTATTGTTCGAATAAAAATTAAGTTTACAAAAAAAAAAAATATTGAGCTGTTTTCGAGATATTGAATTTTCCAAACAAAAAAAAATATACCTATTGTTTTTTCAAAATTCAAAAAAAATATTTTTCTTAAAGTTTTGAAATGCAATGTTTTTTAAACTTTTTAGAAGCTTCTCTGTGAAAAATTTCATAAAAAACTGTTGTGGTGATAATGAGAAATTCAAAATTTTAAAAAATCGTTCTATGGTAGGTACAGTCAGTAATATCTTGTTTTCAATTTTTTTTTATTAAATTGTAGATCTTAAAAATTAATCGAAAGACTAAAAATTTAAGTAAAATTCTCGAAAAAGTTTTCGAGAAAAATACGATTTTCGAAAACCATTTTTTAACATTTGTATGGAGGGTACCGTTATTTTTAGATAAAACAAATTTCTTTTTCTCATATCTTGTAGATTATATTAAAAAACCCTCATTTATCAAGCTTTAAAAAAATCGATCATGGGGTTTTCGAAATATTGAGTTTTCAAAAAAAAAAATTTGAAATTTTTTTTAAAAATCCAAAAAAATATTTTTGGAAAATTTTAATTCACAATAATATTCAAACTATTGGGGACCAAAATCCGTCACACCGTTTTTGAGAAAATCAAAAACCAAAAAAATTGTTCCAAGGGGGGTACCAAAAATAACATTTTTTTGGAAAATTTTTTTCAACCATTACCTAGCTTTAACTCAATGAAATTTTTTGAATTTTTTTAAGAAAATCTGTGGGTCAGTTTTTGAGAAAAAAAAATATTTATAAAATTTCGAAAAAAAATTTGTATGGCAGGTACCGTTATTTTTGGTCATAAAAAAAAAGAGAAAAAAACGTCCGGGGGGAAAAATTAAAACCCTGTAGTCGAACCGACAGACAGACAGACAGACAGACAGAATTGCGAGACCCACTTTTTTGGGCTTCGCTATCATGGTATCATGGTCAACTTTGATCAAAATCTCGAGTTCGATTTTTTTTAACGAATGCATAACTTGCCTTATAGTACCTATAAGTCGCAAGTAAAAATGGGTTTTATGATTTTGTATACGTTTCTGACAACAATTGACACTAAGAATTTTTAAAATATAATAGCAGTTTTTAAACGTATGTACTCCTTTATTTGATTATCTGTCAAAACCCTCGATTGCTCTCCCGTTTCCTTAAAAGTTCTCACAAAAAATGGTATAAAAGATAAAAAAAAAGTAAATTAACTTATTAGTTTCATTTTCAACGCCAACAGTTGATTATAAACGCTGCTTTGAAATGTCTACAATTACAACAAAATGATATCTACAATTACAAACCAAGATACCAGGAACCTTATCCAAACCGACGACTTCCTAGCTTACGAGTATTTGCAAGGACATGTTGAAGGCTTAAAGAAACACGGCTCAAATACACGACATAACGCGGGCAGGGGCGTAATTGAAAAGAAATTAATAGGCCCTTCAAACTTCTCCCAAGCTGAATTCTACAAACTATTTGAAATTTTTGCGCAATGATTTACCAAAACTCTTGGAGGACATTCCGCTAATGCAACTACGAGTAGTTTCATCAAATTTCCAACAGCATTGCTCTCCAGCCCACTATGGTCGAGAGGTTAAGAATTGGTTAGATGAAGAGTATGGTTATCGTTGGATAGGCCTATAAGCGTCTTCAAACTTGAAGCAGCAGCTATCATCAATAAATATTCACAGTGAAATCCAAAAATATCTAAAAGCAAAAAACTGTTGTTGTTTATATTTTAAATCCCCGATAAATGATACAAAATTTGTATTTTATGCAAAATTTTTCATAGAGCTAAGGTCCTTCGATCTTTGATAATGTTAATAATATTTTCTTATAGGGCATTTAAATAACTAAAAAGCCATTGCACTATATAAATTATAACACCTTAAGTCCAGCTTTACATCTTGGACTATAATAAAAAGCACATATAAGGTCTTCTTGATTACGATGCCAATATCGATCAATAGCGCAATAATATTGACGCCACCAACAATCACAACAGTCACTTCTTGAAATCTTGCTGCTTCCTTCTTCGTACTCTGCAACATCTTGGTCGTGATGCCGATCGTGCAACTCATTGTAGCTTGTAGCAGGAAAAATAAAACCGAAAACTGAGCTTTATGGTGTGGCCGCCGCAGCGATGAAAATGCACGAAAATCTATATAAAAAAGTGTATGACGATGCCGCTGAGTCGGTACACGGTACGGTGCGGGTACACCATATGGTCTCTGCTATTTTTGGTGTCAGCTTGTGCGACACTGTGCGCATGCGCTGCGCAATTCAAAATTAATTTCCATTTCATGTCTTAAGTTGCGCGATTGCTGTACGACTTCAACCTGTTAAGTGCATAGTGTTGTACTTGCATTGCAAATTTTCATCGATGGAAATATTGTTGCAAAATCAGTTGCAGCCAACAAATCAAAGTCAGTTGCAATAGGTTTTTTTCTTCTTCTCCCGAATCAATTATTCAACATTAAATGGAAATAATTCAAGCTAAGGGACAACATGACTATATGTGGAACTGCTGCTTCGTAATAATAAGCCCATTTTTGGAGTCTGGAATAAGAGTAAGTCGATTGTCTAAAGAGAAAACAATGCAATTTTACTGGTGATTAATTGTGTCAGGTAGTTGCGAACGTAATGTGCCCCAAATGTCCTCCAAGCCGAGGTCATACGTTGGCGGAATTTTTGCGCCAATTTAAGCAGATTCAAAACCAAGTCTGATATTAGTGTTTTGATAGGAGAAATATTAAAAGCTAGAAATGAATTAAGCTTCTAGTCAGCTGAGGCAAGAACAACACTTGATGACTGGAAATTTATTTCTACATCTTTCCTGTGCACCCAACAACTTGTAGCGCATGACTTTTAAGGTAACAATGAGTGAAGCTAATGTTGTTTAGGCAGTGTTGTCAGGTAGCAGAGTGACTGTCGGTGTTGATCTGTGATTCAGAATTGGTTTTACGTAGGTGTGGGCTGACTGGTGTTGCTTGCGAAAACAATCGCTGAATGGAAGCTTGATTTCAATTTTTGTTTTTAATTTTCTTACGGATTTTTAAGCACAGTCAACGTGGGCAATATTTAAGGTTGAAAGTAGTTCGGTTCAAAATTTTATTAACACATCAATAGAAAGACTAAATTGAGAAGGTTGTTCATGTTAAAACATGGATGGGCGATTAAATCTAAGCTAGCTGATTAATTAAATGAAAAGCAACAGAACTTTCTTTTATTCAAAAATATATTCTTAGAATTTCAGACCGGATTTTTGTTTTAAACACACTCAGGGGGTTATGGTGAAGGTTTAGGTTAAGTATGGAAGGTTTGATAGGGAATGTTGCTGCATATAGATTTATTGAGAAGAGCAAGGTGTTCCACATTCTAGGAGTGCGGCTAAGGAACAAATCTTTTTATTTAATATAATCTGATGTACATTCATAGCTAGGTGAGTATTACGGAGGAATTATTTAAGAATTAATACGTTGTCTCATATAAGTTTTATGGTTTTGTTATGGAATCCATCTAGAAGGTTCAAACGAGTAATGAGTACACCAGCCCAGAAAGGTGAGATTTTTACTCAATGTGGTGCAAAACTAATTACTTTTTAATTACTTTTTTTAATAAATATAAAATTTGGTGGTGCAACAGCTCGAAGAAAACCAGGACCTAGTGACTTATAACTCTCTACCATTCCTGTGTGCGTGTTTTTACCATTTACTTTTTCACTTAATGAAAAATGATTTTGAGTAATCGAAATCAGTCCAAAAACATAAATGTTAAAAAAAGAGCCAAGTTCTTCTATACAAAAACCTTTGTCTAACAAGTCAGCCGTGAAAAGTACTGAGATCTAAAAGTACTCCAAGTTCTTACTTCATGAAGGCTTAATATCGAATATTTAAAGTAGAATAATATTGAAACAGCTACAATGTAATAGAGAAATTTTATTATTTAATGACTTGATGGGTTCACTGGTCAAGTTTTTAAAGCCTTTCGAATTGGGCATAAAAAAAACTTGCCAAGTAATAGAGCAAGAGCCCGTGAACGCCAGACCTTCGTCATTTTATAAAAGCTGAAAGTTTGTCAGTGCATGCTCCCAACAAAGGTAAGAACGATGGACCATGATGAAGTTTGGGTCATAGTGGCTTTGGCAGTTAAACGGTACTAAAGGTGTGAAAAATACCGGTCTACTTTCGTCAAATCATAAAGGCTGATTTTTTGGTATTATATTCAGAATATTATTAAAAATCACGTTTTTCATTGCCAGACACTTTGCGTAGTGGAAACCCCTTGCCAGACACCCTTAATGTTCATGAAAAAAAATTTTACTTACGTTATAGTACAAAAACTGATTTGTATTCCTACCGTTGTTCAAAATTACAAGATTCTACGATGTCGGGAAGTGCTCCATAATTTTGATGATCTGTCAGTCAGTCAGTCAGTTACGGTTTTTGTGATTTTTGAGGCCTTATATCTCAGGAACCGCTTATAATAGAAAACTGAAATTTGGTGAGGCGCCTGTGCTACTTGACTAGTTTAGCAAATATTCGGAATTTCAAGTTTCTAACTTCATTGGTACTGAAGATAGGGAGGGGTCAAAAGTCGCCTGAGTTTGTTCCTGTAAAAAGGGTGTAGTGCCAGAACTTGGCTGGGCACTACCATGCCCTTTGATAAATCCACGACTTCAAGTAGCCTCAAAGAAAGATATATTTAAATCGGGCGATCTTGCTGGCCATGCCAAATTGCCAAAACGGTAGATTACGGTACCAGAACATGATTCCTTAACAATATACATTGTGGCTCGTGCTATGTGTGCATTTCCACCGTTTTGTTTGTTCATCAAGCCCCACTGATCTGATTCCGTCATTAAGAAGTCGTTTATCATGGCCTTGTAGCGTTCGCTAGTAACAGTGACCGTATTAGAGATGACGGAGACACAGAATACAGTCCGATCACACCTCTCGCGTGGACGCCGCACCACACAGTAGCACACGTGGATTTTCAGTGACTCAGAAATGAAGATGTTGACGTTACCGCTTAAGTGAAAATGCTCATAATGATTTTCGACACAAAATCGTCCCCGTCGTTGTTGAGATTGAGGATGGCCTAAAAGTAATTCACACGTAACGGACGGTCAGCAGGCAATAACTGATGCACTTCTTGCACTTTTTACGAGAACATGTGTCAGTTTTTCACTAAAATGCGCTGGATAGTCCATCTGGTGAAGTCCAATCTGTTCTGGTTCATCTGTTTGATGTTTTTTCGTTTTCAGAGACATTGGTAGCCACAGCCACGATATTCTCGGCCGAACGACCAGTCCGGTGGTGGCCACGCATTGCATGGTCACCTATGGTTCCAGTCTGTCAATTCGAATAGCTAAGCGCTGGAATGTTTACCCAGTTGTCGCGATACGATGAGAAAATCGACGTTGAAATTCACGCTGCGCTAACACCACCGACCAATTATTGATCTAAAAATCGACACAATTACTCCCCGCTCTTGCGGAGTATAGCACTCTATTTCTTTCTGATCGTATACTGTAGCCATTTTCCATTTTATAACATCTTCTGAACACCTTGTGGATGGTAGCTAGATCAGAGGGGGAAAAACATTTCTTACATGTTTTAAGAAAACCTGAGCATTTCGCTGAATATTTGACGATGTCGAAAATATGACATTTCCATAATAAAAGGTTTTTTTTTCATTAGCGCTGTTAGAGTTTGCTGGTTTTGGATTCCAAATTGTTCTGCTGACATCTGTCAAATCTGTTGTTTATTAATCAGTTACTGGCGCCAAATCATCAAGGCAAGTGATACGATTAACCCTCAAGTCCAAATTATTATAACTCTATTATCAAAATGAGTGTTTGTTAATGCAAACGTTGAGCGCTTAATAGTAGACGTGGTTACCCTTCACTGCTGAATCTTTAATGTTTAGTGGCCGAATTTGAAACGACCGGTTCAGTAATCAACTAGCTAAGATTCGTACGGAAAGATCGCTGTGCTCCGTGAAAGTCTACAGCAGAACCGAAGGCAGTGGATTATACGCAGACTTCCACCTGGCGAAATTTACTTTTTGATTTGGGCCTACACACTTATACGAGCCCAAACGCAAAATAGTTGGACTACCAATGATAAAAAACAAAAATCTTCTGATTCTTAAATTCCATCGGAAATAAAATCAATATTTTGGTATTTTTCTTAAGATATATTTATTTTGAATAGGAATAAGTAACAAAAACAAAATTACTTCAATTAAATAACGGTATAGAGCAATCTTACAAAATAAAATAACGATTTAAACATTTTTTTAAGTGCAAAATAGTTGGCCTATGGGTCTTAATTTTTATTTCACCATGGTGTTACGTCGCCTTTGGCCTTGATAACTGCTTCTATGCGTCGTGGCATTGTGTCAACTAATTTTTGACATTCTTCGGTGCCAAAAGATTCCCAAATATTTATGATTTTAGCTTTAAGGTCTTGAAGAGGTCCGGCATGGTTCTTTTCGCGGTTTTTGTTTCATTTTATGCCAGACAGTTTCAATTGGTGAAAGGTCAGGGTTGCTGGAAGGCCATTTAAGTAAAGGAATAGCTTCAGCAGATAACCACGCCATTTGTAGACCTTGCAGTATGACAAGAAGCTCCATCCTGTTGAAAAATATAGTCTCGATCACTAGCTTGAAGTCGTGGTATTGATGGTAGAAGCTCATTTTCCAGAATATCCCTGTAATTGGCAGCATTGACATATCCATTTACAAAATGCAAATTGCCCAAACCCCGCCCCGACATGCATCCCCATATCATTAGAGACGCTGGAAACTTGACCGTTTTTTTAAGGAAATCTTTGTGAAAAACCTCTTGAATTTCTAATGACTCGTTTTCGTTCGTCGCCCACGCAAACTTCAAACCTGGACTCATCACTCCAAATAACGGACCGCCATTGACTTAAAGTCCAGTTTTTACGTTGTTTGGCCTACTCTAGTCACTTTTTCTTTTGTTTAGGTGTTAAAAGTGGTTTTTCTTTGGCCTATGTTTTTAACGAATTAAAATTGCTCTAATTTAAATAAATCTAAAACAAACCTTATAAAATTTGTATCCAATTTTTTTCATAGTCCGTTTGCAAGTGTCGACCGAAACACTTTTTTTTATTCTTTCCCTCCATTGAACAGTTATTGCAGCGGCCGTTTGACGTCGATTTTCTTTTATTATTTTTTTTAAAACTCGGCAATCTCGAGGTTTTGCAATTGGTGGGCGTCCCGTTTTTTAACCGATCTCCACATTTCCACTATTTTTGAACTTTGAGATAATGTTTCGAATTGATGAGCGCGGTAAATTGAATTGTTTTGCTATTTTATAGCTCGATAATCCCGTTTCGAAAGCTTTATTTATGGATTCCCTAAGGTCTCTTGATAATGCAACGCCACGCACCATGGTTGACATTAAACTGTTGCTGGCTTGCATAAAACAGGAGATCAATAAACAACAAAACAAGTGCATATCATTTTTTTAATAACGGTTAACTGAAAATCTATTTAAATCTTCATAGGCCAACTATTTTGCATCCCAGAGAGAGTAGTCCAACTATTATGCACTATCTTTGTTTGAGAGAATGCAAACTGGAGCCATATGTACTGTCTCGAATTTAGTTCTGTTTGGTCTAATTTACTTATTGAATGTAATTTATTACATCGACAAAAAAATTAAAAAACAACTGCTTGGGGACCAGAAAATATAGGCACATAAAAAATGTTAATTTGTTAATTGATGAGTAGGCCAACTATTTTGCGTTTGGGTCGTATAATTTGGAAGAGGAATTTTGACCGAAAAGTAATATTTTTCGAGGGGTGCATTTTTTGCTGAATAGAGATGTGTTAACAAGTAAAATTGCCATATACAGAACGTTACCAACCAATACGAGGTTCACCAAGTGACAATACATCTTCGAAAAGTTACCGTTTGGTAAGGATTTTGGACTGCCGGCGTTATTGATCCGTACTGTTGTTTTCGAAAATGACGTAGGTGAGGCGGTCATCGTCAATGGCGAGCGCTACAAAAATCACAGGTCCCAGCAACTAAACCTCATTCGACCGATAGCTTAGGTAGAACATAACAAAGACCATCGGTCAAATTCAGGTTTAAAAAAAATATTTTATATTTCGAAAAAAAAAAATAAAAATATATGGCAGATAGCTTCAAGAAAGTAAAGCTAATAAAAATAAGCTTACAGAGAATATGTCTCTACATTTTGTTTAGCTATGGGTGAAATTCAAATCAAAAACGAAAATTTGTATTCTCAAAAACAAACAAAACACGGTTTACAAAAAATCAAAAAATCTGTTTAAGTTAAAGCTAAGTAATGCTTGAAAAAATTTGTTTCGAAAAATGGTGGGTTATTAATGGTGCCTCAGAACAATTTTTTTGCTTTTGGTTTTTTAATTTTGCAAAGGCTCCCCAAAAACTTGAATAGAAATATTTATTCAAATTTTCAAAAAACATTTTTTTTAGGATTAAAAAAAAAACACATCAAATTTTTTTTTTAAACTTGATAAATAAAATTTATTTTACCTAAAAATAAAGGCATCCACCATACAAATGTTAAAAAATGGTTTTCAAAAATCGTATTTTTCTCGAAAACGGCGCCTAGAATTTTGATAAAAATTTTTGTCTTTCAATTAATTTTTATGATCTTGAATTTAATAAAAATTGAGATTAAGATATTACATCTTGTACCTACTATAGAACCATTTTTTCAAATTTTGAATTTCTCATTATCCACACAACAGATCTTAATGAAATTTTGTATAGAGAAGCTTCTAAAAAGTCTGAAACACATTGCATTTCAAAACTTTAAAATAATTTTTTTTTTGAATTTTTGAAAAAAAAAAATCTATTTTTTTTTTTTTGAAAATTCGATATCTCAGAAACTGCTCATTATTTTTTTTTTGTGAATTTAATTTATATTCGAAAAATAATAAAAATTTTAAATTGGCGTAACAAATTTTTTTCTTAAAAATCTTTTAAAAAGTTTGTATATGTGTAAAAGCTTTTTTTTAAGAAACCACTACAACGACTTATAATTTTTGTTCTTGCATAATTTCATATTTGCATAGCATTCTGTTTTTGTCTCATACAAGTAAAACAATTTAAAAAATTAATTTTATACTTATGAACAGTTTTCTCTAATAACATTCGTTTTTACATAGGAGCAAGTTTGTCCGACCCAGTCGTGCATTTTATTTTTCATGCCACCCAAATAGTATTGTGTATTTAAATTTGAAAAAAATTTGTTTTGCGTTTAAAAGAAAAAATATCAGCATTTTTTTTTTCAAAACTTGATATTTCTAAAACCTTTTTAAAAATTGGCAATTGAATGTTTTTTATTACAATTTACACGGTGTGAGAAAAAAGTTTATTTTAACTAAGAATACTGGTACTGGTACTGGAAGCTTCTCAAAGCCTTAATTGCATTTTAAATCTTAAAATAAATATTTCTTAAATTTAAAAACAATTCTTTTTTTTTTGAAAATTCAATATTTTATAAACGGGTCAATATTTTTTGAAAATTTAAGTTTTATTCATACAATAATAAAATCTTGAAGTTGGCGTACCAAAATTTTTACTTAAAAATTTTGTGTGTGCATAAAAGCCTTTTTACTTGCGATTTATGTAGATACTATAGGGCAAGTTTTGCATTTGGAAAAATAATCGAACTCGAGGTTTTGAGTACGTGAAAAAATTGGGTTCGTCAATTGCGTCTGTATGTCTTACGTTGACCTTTAGGCTAAGCTGCTAAAGCGATTTGATTCAAATTTGGTATTTAAATTTCTTCGTTGAAATTTTATTTTTAGCTCTAAAACATACGGCCATACGGCCGTTATGCAATATCTAATTTGTCTCAAAAACGTATATAAGGTTTTTGATTAAATATTCTAATATGGAAATAGACAAAATTTGGGTAAACAAAAATAGAAACGTTTTTTTTTTTATTTTGGACTTTCTCCTTGCCTTAAATTTTTACAGGAAAAATTTAAAAAAAATTAATTTTTTTTTTGTTGAAAAATCAATATCTTGACAAGCTGTGAACGATTAGTTTCGGAAATTATTTTCTAAAATCTATAATGTTAAATACTTAAAATTAGCATCCTAGTTATTATTTGTCTAGAAAATTTAATAATTAATAGATTTTTAAACTTTATTTGCCTAAATTTATACTTTTATAGAAATCAGAGTGTAATTTTATGCATTTGAACATTTGTCTCTAATTAAATCCCTAAATTCCAAAGTACTTTTAAATAAGAGCAGATACGTGCGATCCAGTCGTACATTTTATTTCGCTTAACTGACTCATTTTTATTAGTGATTGTTCAGTTAAGAACATATTTCGACAATTTAAAAATTTAAATTTTGTTGTCAAAACCTCTTCTTATTTCTGTTAATAAGTCAAAAGAACTCACCTTTTATTTCAAAGTTATGTGTGAGTTATGTAAGATTTGAAAAAAAAGGAAGTAGCTGCACCTTAACAGTCAGTGACTAAAAGATTTTAAACTCAAAAGCTTTGTAGGAAATATTTAATTTTACATCGTGTTCAGCATCCAAATATGGCTGACTGCCTCCAGACACCACACGCTGAATCTTACACCCACAACGGAAGCACTCAAATTGATTAACTTATTGAAAAAAAATCCCAAACAACTCTCCACAGTTCAATTGAACAGAAGTACATATCAGTTGTTTCTGTAGATGGTGACATTTTTCATAAGATGAACTTTTTTGATTGAATAAAGTCTGAAAGAGCTATAGTTCAATTGAAATTTGCTACTTGCAGACCAGTAAAGTTTTGTTATGTACTTATGGCTCCTATTTATATTGAACGGAAGTTCAAGTCAATCGGGCTTGCAATGGTGAACAACATTTTCATTTGCAGTTAATCGAAGAAAAATGTGGGTTGAACTGTGAAAAAATATCTTAAACAAGTAGCCAATATAATTTAACTCAACCATTCGACCGTGAAGTGAGTTGATGTAAGAAAAAAAAAATATAAAAAAACACGGAAAAAAGTCGTGACACCTAATTTGGTATAGATAAATAGAAAGAACTTTAATTTTAATCATCAAGAGAAATAAAAACGAAACCCACATATTTGCAATTAGAGACGAGTAGGCGAAGGTTACGTTCTTGACAGCAGCATGTGTACTTTTGGTTTTCTGTAGTTATGTAGATTGCAGACCAATTTTAACTCAAACTCGGAGACGGAATGCAATTTGCTGTCGCTACAAATGGCTTAATAGAGCAGATTTCAATGATTAATTACATTGAGAATTATGTTAAGAACAAATTGATGTAAACTAATTCATATGTAAATTTAGAATTTGTCATAAATGCGAGTTTGAAATATGGTTTTGTTTTGTCATTAATTTTGTTACGTATACGCCCCAGTGTATCAAATATGATAATTCTTCTTAATATGGCGTTCATTTAGGAAAATTTAGAATAACAACAGATAACAATATAAGAACGATAATAAGAAAACAAATAAAATAAGATATTATATAACAAATCAAAATTTGAATACTTTTATGTATATTTTAGAGTTAAAAAATAAGTACTTACTTCACTTTAAATTTCAGCAAAGCAGTAAGTTCTTTTTTGATGTCACGGAATTTAAATGTAAAGAATTCAATCAGTGCAAGTATGCCAAAGTGAAAAGGTTCCGAAACAAGAAGAAGCATTTTTAAATCACCAAAAAAACCTACGAAGTTTGGCAAACAATCGGTGGAATTGATGTTATTGTCACTTAAAGGCTACGAAAGAGTTTGGGAAGAAAACAGAATCTAGAGAAATGCGAAACTACAACTAGTTTAAATACCTTAACACCTACTGTTTTAGAGATTAGTACTTCTTCGACATCCTCTTCTTCATCTTTATCTTCAGCATCTGAAAATTCCAAAAATACGTATAACTTCATTCAGCCCAAAGAAAAACACATTCCTGAGAAGAAAGAAGCGTTGATTTCCTACGTTATGGAAGCCAGACATGTGATAGGTATGGAGTATGGATAGGGCAGCAGCAGCGACAGCGTCGTCTGAATTCGGTCATCGACACACATTACATACGAATGGAGAAAACTAAAGCTAGAGAAAAGCTAGTGAACGAAAAGACTGCAGAATTATTTGCATTAAACTTTGATAGCAGGAAAGATCAAACCATAAGATTGACTAAGAAAATGGGAAAATCTACAAAACTACAATTGTTGAAGAGCACATCTTTGCAGGAACCATATACATACATGGGATATGTAGTTCCTAAAACTGATTCGGCCAAAGGAGTAAAAATTTCAATAAGCAGTTTTTTATCATATAGAGAGATTCTTCAACATCACCTTATGGTTATCGGTTGTGGTGGTAAAAATGTGAATACAGAAAGGTATGGCGCTATTATAAGAAAACTTGAGGCAGAACTTCAAAAACTAATTCAATGGATAGTATATTTATTACACATGAATGAACTACCTTTAAGCTACTTAATTCCACATCTTGATGGATGTACTTCAGGACCTAAGTCTTACGCTAGAAATTGGGAAAGGGACTTGAAACCTGTGAACATCTGCCTGTTGGGACATTTCGACGTATTGCTGGCAATGTTCTTCCAAAAATGGCTAAAGATTTAAGTACAGATCAATAGTACTTGTACAGGATTGTGCCTGCGGTTATAAAGCGTGATTTTTTAAGAGCTATCGGAAATTAAAAAAAAACACACATAAAATTCAGAAAAATGCATAAGAACATTATTTGAATCTATAGTGCGGTCGATATAATTTAATATTTGAAGATTATTTCATGGATGTAGCCAAAAAATTAAAGGAAGTGCTAAAATTATCTTAAAATTAATTTGAACTTATTGGATAGAATCCAAAATAGACACCTTATACTTATAATAGACACACCCACACAAAAACTTTTGTTTCTCTTGAACACCGTAGTAATGTCCAGTACCTTTCACTATTGTATCGCTTTTTCTATCAACAATGTTCAATGGAAATAGCCAGTTCATTTCCTCCTCTCAAACAATTCCACCGCAGTACCCTTGAGCATAACTTCGATTCTTACACAAGATTTTCGTTCACCCAAAAAAGGTATAGAAACTACTCAACAATTGTTCGTGATCGCTTCATCAAAGGAAGCCTTGAATTTCTTGAATTTGATAAACATCAATCTTTTCCAAACTTCTGATATTTCCCTCTGTTGGTAGTTATATCCAAAGAATCACCGTTCACAGTTGTTCTTGTTGAGACGGTCAAATATCAGGAATAGACGGATGGTATCTGACCATTTTAGCTGATATAAGAACTGTAAATGGTGTTTCTAAAATGGTAAGATCTGAATTGAAAATCCTAGTTTCAAATGGAATAACAGTGCAGAACTTAAATTTCAGATGAAAGATGGCTTAGGTTGGGTTAATCTTTTTGTTCCATTCACAGTATATCACTATTTGCCTCGAAAACGAACTATTTCACGTCATACCTGAAAATTATTATGAAATTTCCAAAGCCGTATAATTCCTTAGAGATCTTGTTATTGCCATTCGGTGGGTTCACTTGAGGAACACTCTTAATACTCTTTTCTGGAAAAGAGGGAATTTCCTCGAAATCACCGTGACCAACTTGGAAGAATCGTCGACAAGATTTCACATACTCACTTGGCTCTTCAGCATTTTAATTCTTAAAAGTTCCTACGAGGGCTCCATCTTTAAATTCCTTCATAATAGTCAGAGAAGAGATATTCCTTCAGACATAGAAGAAGAACTTGCTCATGGATATAAAATCATAGCCAAATCGTCTTACTATTCACAGCTATAAAACAATTCACTCTGATCCTTAATGCTTCATAACAAAAACTTATCGAAAAATTTCAACGTAAAGAGTGAAATTATGTCTTGGAAACACTGTCAAAAATCCACTAATACAAAATATGCTTTTCATGTACTTGCCAAGGTTCTCGTATCTTACAAATGAATTGAATCTACGTATTAAACAGCTGAAATGTTTTGGATATTTGAAGAAATTCTACGAGAAGCCTCCAAAGGTGAAGCTCTAATAGAAATCAGAAAAAACGTTGGGAAGGATCAATATTATTGAGTAAGTCGTCGGGGGCGTTTCAATTGCTGGCAGTTTTTATGAGTCTCACAGTTTCGGTATTTTTTGTGGAACTCATTTCAGTACAAAATCGAGTTTTGGGGAGATTCGTAGAACTTATTAATCGAAATAAATAAGAATTTTATTAATTGTATACATAATTGATGATAAGATGATGAATGAATTTGTTGCAATTTTCAATTCAAAGTTTCGAACTTCTGAACCACTGACCTATCGAACTTACATATATACCAGATGTTTCAAGGAGCCACATGCTTCTAAGGGTATGGGGGAAGGATGATTTCTCAAGTGGTGGTAAAGGAAAGGAACACGTCCCTTAAAAGGCTTCAATGACATAGGATTTATTATAGGTTTCAATACATGGGAGTCATAATCCCTAGGGTATCGCAACGGATCTACATTGATCTAAGTGACGGTAGCAAGATCAACGGTCAGCTCGTTATCCTAACCTAACCTAGCCAAAATTTAGGCTTACTGTGTAATATAGAGTTTCTTTCTTCGTCTGCACTATACTAAAGGGTTTTTTAAGATGTTGAAATAAAATGAAATGAAATAAGCTATGTTTGAGGTATTAACAAAATTATTGTTTTATTGGAAAGGCCCAAGCTTTCCAGTATGTATGCAATATTACATCGTTCAGACTCCCGATTTGGCTTCTTACGATGGCACGGATCCAAGTAACCCAATTTTTAATGACTCTTCCGCCTAGATCCCGCTGAATTAAAGCCATGGCTTGTGTTATGATTATTTAAAGGATATCGGTCCATTGTGGTTTATTTGAATAGACCTGCGAATTAAAGAAACCCCACAAGAAAAAGGCTTGCGAATTCAAATCACATGACCTTGGTGGCCAATTCACATCACTTCCCAAAAGACAAAAGACATCAATGCTGAGCGTCAATCGTCAATCGTGGTGTCCGCCTTGTGGTACGTAGCGCAATCCTCCTAGAACCATATACTGTCTAGGTCAGGATATCATTGACGGTGACCGCCTCATCAGCATCGGTTATGAAAAACTACGAACCGATAACGCCACCGGTCCAAAATCTACAGCAAACCTTATGTTTTTGAGGATACATTTTCATCTACTGAACCCCATAATATACTGTGAGCGTCAAAAGAAATTGTACACCTATGAACTTCATTTTTACAGCCCTGTTAAAGCAAGGGAGTTCGATCTTTTAGTAAAATACTTATGTTATTTTTTAATGTAGTTTATTTTCAATGAATTACCATATAGAAGTTAACAGAAAATGATGAAGTAAAAATATAATAAAAAAATTTAAAAAATATTTCAATTTTAAAGCGTCAAAAGAAACTGTACATTATTCAATTAAAGTAAAAAACTTAAAACTAGTACTTTGTCTGCTTCCCTTTCGCCTTTAAAACAGCATCAATGGGTCTGAGCATTGACTCTACTAGCTCCCTTGTCAATTTGGTTGGCGTTTTTTGCCAGTTTTCAACTAGAATTGACTTTAGTGACTCTCTGTTTGAAATGTTCCTCTTACGGATCTGCTTATCCAGATACTCCCACAAATGTTCGATAGAGTTTAAGTCTGGGGATTGCGGAGGGTGATCCAGTTGCTTAGATGTACGGTAAAGTAATTATTCCTTGACTATTTTCGATGTGTGCTTGGGATCGTTGTCTTGTTGGAAAACCCATGAATCAATTAAAACCAGTTTCACAACACTACTTGGCAAAATGTCTCTTAAAATATTAAGATAATCTTCTTTTCCGATTGTACTGTCAATAAAGACGAGGTTCCCAACTCCATATGATGCTATACCTCACCAGACCATTATCGAACCGCCTCCGTGCTTACTTGTTGAATTTAAATTTTTTTGTTAAAATTCAGTTTTTTTCTTTCTCCATATTTTTTGTGGTTTTTTTGAACCAAAAATCTCAAATTTGCTCTCGTCACTAAAGAGAACATTTCCCCAGAATGAAGAACTTTCTTTTTGATACTTCTTGATAAAAAAAAGTCATCGCTTCAGATTTTTTCAGAAATGTATGGCTTTTTGCGAGGAATTCTTCCATATACCCCGCTAATATGGGCGTCCGCCGAGTAGTGCTCGCGCTAACGTTGACTCCAGAAGATTGGGTAATATTTTCAGGAATCTTTACTGCACTACACGCGGGATTTTTTCAAACTTCCCTGACAATAGCACGTTCATCTCTTACGGACAGCCTTTTTGGCCTTCCGGAATGAGGTCGATCTTTTACATCCTTGAACTTTTGAAATTTGTCCAAAACTTTGTTTACCGTGTTAAGGCATCTGCTCACTGTTTTGGCTATTTCGCAGTAAGATTTTCCTTCCTTTCTTAATTTAATAATAAGTTGTCGTGTTTCTACTCCACTTTGTTTACCCATTTTGAAGTAATTTAAAAAAACAATTTAAACAACAAGCAACTTTCGATGGAAATGAACTCAATAACACTTTTAATCAATTAGTTATGAGTTGTAAAGAAAACAAAATTAATTTAACGGTTGTTTTCCCGATAAGTGGAAAGTTGCACAGTATGTGTGGCGAGTTGTACAGTTTCTTTTGACGCTTAAAAATTGAAATATTTTTTTAATTTTTTTATTGTATTTTTACTTCATTATTTTTTGTTAACTTCTATATGGCAATTCATTGAAAATAAACTACATTAAAAAATAACATAAGTATTTTACTAAAAGATCGAACTCCCTTGCTTTAACAGGGCTGTAAAAATGAAGTTCATAGGTGTACAATTTCTTTTGACGCTCACAGTATATGTTGGTGTCATTCCGTATACTGCAAATTTGCTTGTTAACACAGCCTTCATCGAAAACTGCGCCTCTAAAACTTGGCAACCAAACATTGACGAGTCGACTCTGAAAGGCCACCAGGTGTAACATAAAATGTTCAATCGTGTTACTTGCCATGGTGGTTTGGCATCATTAACCGAATAATATACAACAGATTTGACAGATGTCACCAAAACAACATGGCCGCCACAGGCTGCCCGGAAGAACTCATTTATATTTATATATTTTTGCTTTACTTTTTCATATTCTTATCTTCATCAAAAACATCTTCACATCCATAAAGTTCCTATTTATGATTTTCTTGTATCTCACAATTTTGATTTAGTTTATCTTGTTAAACTTGTTGAGCAACTTAATTAGTGCATCCAATAGGAAATGCTTTCAAAATTCCAATGAACTCTTTTCGCGGTTCTTCTGATTGAACAAATGATTTCCCAGTCCATTACCGTTAATCAACATAATTATTCTAGTTGCTACAAATCCAACAAGATTGTTTCAAATTGCAATTAGATACAGGCAACTAATGTAGTTCTCCCAATCTATTTCAAGTACTCGCATAGTCTCTGCTCAACCTAATGAATGAAGTACCACTACTCAATCTTATTCTATCAGTCTTACGATGACGATCTGGCCTGATAGATACTATTTTTGTTTGTGTATCTTTTTAACTTTGAAGACTTTTAATTGCGGTTGCGATCTCTTCTCATGCGGCATAGGATTTTTCACTCAACATTTAATCTTCTTGAACTCAACGCGTATCTTCCTGGCATTAATCCAGCTACCCATCAAAATATAGAAAATTTCTCTTCCTTGTTTCTGCAATGATGCTACAAGCTGCACATTTATGTATATTTTTAACCTGAAATTCGCACTGCTATGATTCCAAACACAAATTCATTTGAATCAAAATTAATCTAAAAGTGAGTTCTAGATTAATGTGAAGGCACACTCAGCTGTGAAATCAGCCGTGCACACTTTAAAACTTTCGCATTACATTCACATTGCGAATGAAAGGGGGGAAATTTGCATCTAGAATGTCTTGAAGCCACAATTCATGGATCTTGATTCATTGTCAATCAACCGACGCATGATGATCCACTTAGACCGAGCGGTCGGAATTTAACGCTTCCAATGTAAGATACAAAAGTATCTGATGTCTGATGGCTTGTAGTAAGACAAGCCAATAGATATTGGTTACACCTTGAATCGGAAGAAACACTTATTGACTATTTACCTCTAGACTAAACAAGAAAATCGTGTTTCACTCTAGGTATGTTTTCCTATGCCTATTGCCTAAGTCCGCACAACAAGTGCCTCTTGCAAAGCTTACTCCCCCAACCGAGAGAGAAGCTCTGAGCGAAAAAAGCTCGCATATTTGTCTCGTCGTCGTCACTTGTTTTTCGCCGAATACTTTCTCATCCAAAACTACACCGGTTGTTTGTTTGTGGTCGCATATCTTCCTCCTTCTCTTTTCTCTTATCGTCGGCCAAACGCCAAGAAGCCAAACTATCTACGAACCACAACAAACCAAAAGCTATAGGTATAGATGGTGCTGGTGTACTTTAGTCTATAGAGATATACATACAGCAGCAAATTTTCGCTAAGTATATTTCATACTAACTGACTCAGGCAGATACTTTTAGGTGCCACCAAGACAGCGACTAGCAGTTGACGACTCGATGCCAAACACTGCGGACGAACATTCGAATTACGGTTCTCGAAAACGGAATCTATAATTTTTTCTACTCACTCTATCTAAATATACCTGCTTCAAGATACATATACTATCTCAAATCGCATAACGGAAAAAACCATATGGTCTAAAAATCTAATCAAAAGGACACAAGGACTTTGAATTTATTCGAAAGTTTCTGTATGACATTTCGAAAAATCAGTGAAAAGTGATTATTCTGTTCGAAAATTCGAACTTCCAAATAACGTAGCGTGATTGAAAAAGTGTGCTGCGTGTGATTCGAAGTGAGTGAGTAAAGTTAAGCATAACCAATTCAACGTGTTTATATTTGAAAGGATAAGGCGAGTTGCAGGAAGCTTCGGCGAAACAGGTGAGTTTGTGGCGTAAATACCGTTGGTTGGTTTTGGTTTTCTATTGGAATTCCGTTAACAGGACATTGACTCGTTGTGTTCTAGAGGGAGGCTTCTGTCTTCGCATGCAAAGCGAAACGATTTTAATGTTGACTTAGTGAAATAATGTTTACACAATTTTTTTTTGTTAGTATTTTTGAATATAATAAACCGACAAGGTGTTTTTGTTTAATTCACTGTGGGGTTTGTTGATTTTTTAAATGACTTGAGGGAGAGAAACGGTACAGAACCGGTAGACGGTTTCAATTTGTAATCATTTAAAAATATGTTATGTGTGTGCAGTTAGAAGATTGGTGATGGTAATGATGATGATTATGTCATTGCGGGGTGTTTAAAATTTTAAAGTGGGAAACAGCCAGGAAGCCATTTAAGTGGTGAACATACCTATAGTTTTATTTTTTGTTCATTTATTCCGAATGAGGTTGTACTCGTACACTGAGGAGGAAAAGAGGTTGACATTTTATAGTCTTTTTGTGGGGGTTAGTTTGTCGTCGAAGAGGAATAATTATGTTGAAACAGAAAAGAAGAAAATAAAAACAAAAATGTTAACAGAACAATTCAAAGAAAAAAGCAATTTCGTCTGACGTTTACTCTTTTATTTTCTGTAGCAATTGTTATTTTTCATGGAATTTTATTGCTCGGTTTTCTAGGAACTAAGAAGAGTGAGCTCTTGTGATGCGTATTTTATTTCTTATTAACTTAAAAATGTAAATGAAAGAAATAAAAAAAGCATTCAACGTTGATCAGAAGTCTTACTAGATGCTTGCAAAATCTGCCTGGACTTAAGCATTTCATAAACTACGCCGGTCAGGGTCAAAAATTCATAATGTACTAATAAGCCATTAAAGAAACTTGAATATAAAAAGAAATGAAGAATTGCGTTTAAAGATTTTTACTATAAAGTACATGTGTTTAGTTTTATGGAAGCTCAGCATGCCTTAACCAGAATGTACCACTAAATTTACTTTTATGCTTGAGTACTATATGGCAAGTTATGATTTGGTAAAAAAACGAACCTGAGATTTTGACCAGAATTGACATTACGATGATGGTAAAGTCGAAAATAGTGGGTCTCGCAATTCTATCTGTTATTCTGTCTATTCGACTACAGCCTTTAAACTTGGTACACAGCATTTTTTTAATTATTTTCCACAACGCGTTTATTCCTTTTTGTTTAAGACCAAAGACAACGGTACCTCCCGTTTTGAAATTTTATAAAATATTTTTTTTTTATCAAGAACTGTTTCACTGATTTTTTTTAAAGATTCACAAAATTACATTTAGTTAAAGCTATGTCAATTTTTTATTTTATAACCAGTTTTTTGTTTTTGATTTTGTCAAAAACGGTACCACAAATTTTCTTCATTTTTGTTTATGCTAAAGCTCTCCAAAAATTTGAATAGTATAGTATATTTAAATTTCAAAAAAAAACTGTTTTTATTTAAAACAAAAATGTTCGAAAACACAATTCGCGATTTTTTTTCAACACGACAATTAATTTTTTTTAATCTATTTATAAGATGCGACAGAGAAAAATGATTTTATCTAAAAATAACTCTACACATTATACAAATATCAAAAAATAATTTTCGAAAATCGTATTTTTCTCGAAAACAGCATTTAAAATTTTGATGAAATTTTGTTTCTTTCGATTTCCACATTATCGGCACAACGGATCAAAAAAAATTGAAAATAATTGAATCGGTCATTTCAAAAACCTCTTAAGTCACATTTTTTTCCAAAATGCTTTTTTTGCTGAAAATGGTTCCTTAAAGGGAGATGCGTATTCTGGGTAAGAACCACGTAAGTCTGTACATTCCTTCCTCTTCAAATAATACCGTGGGAAAGACGAAAGAGGTTTTTACATGCACTACCGAAATGGCCGGAGTAGTTTTATGACGGAGTTTTTTAAATTTGCTTTGCTCTGATTGGTTCAACAATATTCAAATCTTTAATTTGATAACAACCGTCATTTATTTCATATTTGCATCTTTCACACAACTGTTTTCTGCGAAAAGTAGTAATTTTAGTTTTAAAAAAATAAAAATGTCTTCAAGTGAAACAGAGAGTGATGGGGCGCCGAAAAAGAAGAGAACGTGTAATCCCTTAAAGTATACCTTATAAAATTGAAAGACAAGTATAAACTTATTATCTAAGAGATTTGAAAAACCGGGGAACTGTCGATATCAAGTTGCAGAAGAGTAGAATCATATGTCAAAGTATTGAGCTTGATATTTCTAAGGCATTTGATTTTGCCATCAAGCTATTAAATCGAAAATACTCGTACGTGAGTTTGGTATCAATGAAGCCCTTATTCGTTGGATTAGTAATTTTCTACTTGATTATTCAATACATTTTTTTTTTGGAAGGTTTCTAATTGGATCTTCACAAAATAAATGCTGGGGTCCCAAGGGCTCCGTTTAGTCTCGGACTCTCTTTCTCATTTTTATGAATGATCTCTGAAGCTGAATGATCTTTTGCACTTCATTGTCTATCTCAGCTTTTCATACTCATCCGTCTCGTCTGCCAAATTCACGTCCATCTCATTTGAAATTCAGAAAATATAGTCATAAAGCTAAAAACTGAAGATGTTTTCGAATTCATGAAATGGTGGCCAAATTTGATAAAAAAAAACATGTTGTCATCACTGAGTCCCACAAAAACAGAAAAAAGCACGTTCGACATACATGAGCTTTAAGAATGCTTCACATAGAAAAGGTACTATCAAAGGAATATATTGATGGATTGATTAAACATTCATTCTTATTAATAAAGAAAGTTACAACTTCTGTTTCACTTCTATCAGCCAAGGCTTATGTTTTACTGCCCATCAATAGGAAAATGTTGAAGATAATCAATCTATGTACCTTAAAGATATTAAAACATGACAAAACGTTATTCTTAAGTGTAATTTTCAATAATAAGCAATACAAAATATGATTACTTCCATTGTTTTGGTTAAATTATATACCACTTACCCCAGACCTTGCTAGAACAACTTAAGTTAAGAACAATTTTTTAGGGTTTTTTCATTATTTTTATTAATTAACTGTAAATTTTTTTCGCTTTTTAATTTTTTTACCACTAAAATACTAAATTAAGCATAAAAAAGTAGTTTTAAACTAATTTGTTTGTGCATGAAACAGTTTTTATTGATTCCTGAAAAATTCTAATTGAATGACTTATAAGGTTTTTGAAATGACCGATTCAATTGCAAAAAAAAAAAACGATTTTTTTTTTAATTTTTGAAAAAATCAATCAATTTTTTACTTGCGATATAGGTACTATAGGGCAAGTTCTGCATTTGGAAAAAAAATCGAACTCGAGATTTTGATCAAAGTTGACATTACGATGATAGCGAAGACGAATAAAGTGGGTCCGGCAATTCCGTCTGTCTGTCTGTCTGTCTGTCTGTATGTCTGTACCTCGATCTGGAGCCTAAGCCACTGGACCTATTTTCTTCAAACTCGGTAGTTATGGGTCTTCGGTGATTCCCTAGAGGGGAAATTGAAATTTTTTTTTTAGCTCAAAAACTAACGGTACCCCCCATACACCCGTAATGCAAAATCTTATTTATCTCGAAAACGGCTCTAACGATTTTGATAAAAAAAAATTAGGTGTGATATTATGGACATAGACTACGTTTTGGTAAAAAAAAATTTTGGGGCAAAATGTTATTAACGGTACCTGTCATAGAACCGTTTTTTTGATTTTCGACTTTCTCATTAACGGCTCTAACGATTTTAACCAAAAATTTTCAGCAGGAGACCCCCTAAGTTTAAAATAATATTGTATATAAAAATATTCGAAAAATTAGTTGTTGGGTTTTTTTGAAAAAAAAAATTTTTTTGAAAAATCAATATCTTCAAAACCTATGAACGATTATTTTTTGAAACTCATATTTCCAAAAATTAATATTATTAAATACTTAAAATTCGCATCCCACATTTTTTTCTTGAAAAATTTTAAAGAAATTTTTATATAAAAAATTTATTTATTTAATAATAAAACGATTTTTAAAGTTTGTTTGCATAAATTCATACTTTTCTAGAAATCAGACGGCAATTTCATTTTAAATTCATGTTTTATATTTATAAAATGTATCTTAAATTCCAAAGTACTTTTACATAAGAGCAAGTTCATGCGATCCAGTCGTGCATTTTATTTTTATAAAAAATTGCAAATAAAAGGGTTTTTTTGACACGCTGCTGGGTGGACGAATTACGTTCTTAATTTCTTAATTTATTCTCTTTTTCAAATCTAGTTAAAATGTTAGTAACGACAAGTGACTGGAAACTTCGATTGCCATCCCTTGATCTTCGCCATATTACCAAAGAGTTTGTTGGATCAAAAAAACAAATGTATCAAAATTTAGTAACTTTATTCGGTATTCTTCTTGTATAACCAATGTAAGAATACTATAAAAGACTTAGTCTTACTGTATTATCCAATAAACTTAATTAATTGAATTAGGAATGGTACGGTTAAGAGCGTGAAAAAACATAACTCTAGCGAAATCGCAGTATTAGTTTCAAAAATGTTCAGTTAAATCGATAATCTGGCTGTTTTAACCAGTTTTCAAGAGGCGTTCAATAACTAGAGCAAGTTATGACACCTTCCAAAACTTCAATTTAACTCATGCTTTCGGACAGAGTTGCCTCAATATTTAATTAAAACATTGCAGACATTAACCACCTTAGAACCATATATTCGCTTTTTGGATTTTTCATTATAGGCATAAGAAGTTTTGTGAAATTTTGTATACAGAAACTTCTAAGAAGTTAAAAAAAACTGAAACCAAAAAATCTGTGTTAGATTTTTGAAAAAGAAAATCAATTGGGTTTGAAAATTCGATACATCAGAAACGGGTCAATACATTTTTGTTTTGTTTTCAAATTTTGATCTTATTTGCACAATGACAAAATTTAAAATTTTCTTATATGATATGATAACCTATCGTTTGACGAAACAGAAAAATACCGGAACATCTATGTATGTGTATTCATACTCGTAAAAGGTTCTTATGTTTTATATTGTGAACTTCAGAATGATCTTGATGAAACCTATCAGCTATGCTTCACTGAATCCTGATGGGCTCTTTTACGTGATACTTTTGGAGAATTTTATTCCATTAATGTGCATAGCAATAAAAGTTATGAATATTGAAAACGAGTATTTACGTCAGATACTTCTGATGGTAAGGATTGATTTTTGAAGCGACGAAAGAAAACTCTCCAAAAACAGCAGTTAAACAACCCCATGAATCATTGAATCATAGTGATCGGAACTTGTCGTTCTGATGATCGACATCGTATAAGATTATAGAAAAAAGGACAAAATATTTTATACGTCATAAATTTTCAGAATTTTTTAAATGCGCTTTTTTTACCCAGAACGATTGTTTTCAAAAAAAAAAAAAAAACAATGGGAGAGTCGTGAGCACACGGCAAAAAAAGTTCAGAATTGAATTCTAGCTTTGTATATATATAACCTATAGTATTATCACGGAGCGTGATTTTGTATTGCGAACTCTAGCCTCATGGTGGCGCTGAAATTTTCGCTAGATTTGACAGTGGAGAGTAGGGTAAGATACAAAACAAGTAGTAAAAAAGAGAATATTTTATTATTAAATTTAGCAGAGACAAATCCAGCAAGTACTGTCCCTGTACCTAAGATGTCGCCACAATCTTTCGTCTTCTTGATAGTACTATAAGTTTTATATAAAAAGATTGTAGTTAAATCGGACTATAAATTGGCCAGCAAAAAGTCTGAATTCAAATCTCATAGAAAAAATTGTTATCCGAAAGACGACTTGCACCCTATACAATAGCCTTTCAAAGAACTAAAATGAAATTTTGGAAAAAAATTTAATTATCGCCAATCAGTGTGACCATAGTGGAAAATCGAGTAAATAGGTGTTTCAATCAAAATGTAGTAGTAGTTCTCTCCAAAGTAAATACTAAGGCAATGTCCAGACGAATGTCAGATCTTAGAATATTGTCAGATTTGTCAGTATGCAATATTTCTCAATTGTCTTCTGACAATATTCTCAGAAACGTCATGCTAAGGCGACTATCTAACAATGATATTATCAAGTACATATCTTACAATCTTCTGAACATACAATTTTAATTAGTGTCAGGCGATTGGGAAATTGTCGAACTTATTGGTACTTGTAAGATGTCGTATTTTAAGGCATCTTACAATTGCTGAAAATGTCTTCATTGTCCGATAGTAAATCTAGTTGTGCGGACGCAAAAAAAAAGTTCTTGAAGTTTTTGTATATTTAATTATTTAATTGTTATATCTATGACATAAATAAAAGATAATTAGAAAAGGATAGAGAGAGATTATTAAAAAATATTCTGAGTTGGTTGCACCTTCTCCGGATCCTCAGCTCGCAATTCAACGTGTAATTTGTAAAAAGAATACCTCCTGCTGTTGACGAGTCACCCAATCCTTCGTCCAAATACTTAGTATTTGTTGTGGTGATTTCTCCTCCTCGCGGCTAAAATAGTTGCAATTTCATTTATTTTATAATTATTTTCTCAAGAAACTTCATTGATCACTATTGTCAGGACATTGTCCGATGACTATTTGACAATGAAATTCTCAGATCTTAGGACAAAATCTGCCAACCATGTGAACTGACAATTTTCCATTGAAAGATAATTAACAATTTATCAGCCCAATGTCAGCTATTGTCAGAGTATTGACACATCTGACAATATAATAAGATCTGAGAATCGTCTGTATACGTACTTAGCTTTAATGTTATTTAAATAATAAAACTACCAAGTTCCTGTATTAAAATATCAAACCATCGCCTTTTAATCTCTTAAAAAAATTTTCGTTAAAAAAGTTTTACACAAAGTTTAATACATCAAAAAGAAGTTAAGTATACGCAATGAAATTTTATATTACTGGGTTCTTAATGATTTTTAGAGTTCATACCCATAATAGCTATTGCTAAGTAGACAGAAAAAAGATTTTACCAACTTATTAGAGTTGTTTTTGAAAACTTTGAAATTTTTAACGACTTTAAAACCCAGCTTCTAGTCTAGAAAATCACATAAATTATTTATACAATTTTGAACGATTTATTGAGTTTGACGATAGGCCGAAGAATTCTTGCACTCATTATTCCGTTTTATTGATTGTCGAGTGTTAAAAAAATATCGATTTCAATTTTGGTGTATGAATATAAGAAAACTGCCTTCTTCTGTAATATCGCAAGTAAACATCCAAATAATAAGATACTTATAGACAAAATTTATTTTCTGTGATAAATGGAGGTAATTTTCATATGATTTATTCTGTAGTTTGAGTATTTTGCATATTTAAATAAAACCGTATCAAAGTCTCCCAGACGTTTCTTCTTAACAAAGTCAATTTGTTATTTAAAGTATTCAACATCCACTTTGACAATGCTAAAAAAAAGCTTTTGGTTTGAATAATTCAATGATCTAATTCTGTTTGTCCAGTTTATAAATCTTGGTGCAAGCTCACTTGAACTTTCAATTCAAAACCCACCAAGAGCAACTCGTCGTTAATATATTCTAATTGACAAAAATAGACCAACAACTCTTGCTTTCTCCATCAACACACAAAAAAAGAACAGAGTGCACAAATAAATGCAAACAAATTAATTTGATTATCTCCATTCATTCTACCCAGAGATATCACGACAAGCAACCACATCACTTATAGCTTCCCAAATGGTACTCCAGATAAAGAGGACTCGATTTCAATTTAGCCAAGCTAATCAGTCACAAAAGAGTCTTTCTTCATTTCTGTAGATACACGTAAGTCTCATGGACCATCAAGAGCATTCATAAAAATTAAGAATTTAATAAACACAACGTAAAAAAACGTAATTCGACACTGACGTGTTTTGATTATGCCATGACATGACATCACCTCTAAATGTGTCGCTTTCGGGCCAACAAGAAAAAAAATTCTTTATTGTTCCATAATTTCCGCACGATTTTCGACTAAGAGAAACAAAATTTATCAAATTAGCCGAACAATGATGTGTGTGGAGTTCGAAATTCGTAGATTGTGGTTCTGATTTCTGAATAAAAAACATATTTTTCTCAGTCACAGAGGTGAGTGTGCCAGTCAAGCCAGACCCAAGGTGAAGATCAGCATTCTATTGTTTACTTCCACAGAATGGAAATCCAGCAAGGTCTCAGGGACAGATACAAATAGTTCTCATAAATAAATACAAATCTCACAGACCATCGGAGCTCAGACACGGTTTCAATGAATTATTTAATGATATTGAGTTCAATTTGATTTTCATTAAATAAAAAAATAAATCGTCTCAATCGAGCGACCCCCACGCAAATTACCCGCCCAGTCACTCCCATTCTGGGTCTCAGTTTCAATTTCAAATGATAAATCTGAGACCACTTCTTCATCATAATCTTGTAAGGTTATGCAAAAATATTTATTACAAAAATGCAATAAAAAATTGAAATTAAAATAAATTGAGAATAATTATAAATATATGGAATGCGGTTGCGATGTTCTACTTAATTTCAAAGTAGAAACAACAAAGTTCAATGATGTCACCCGGTTGATCAAGTTGTATGTTGAACAAGATTGATAACAGAGGGTGGTTTGCTGTTAATTCTTATCAGAGTTTTGCTACCAGTTTTTTCTTGAGAGCCTTTCATTTCAAAGCTGATTTTTGTTTGTATATACATTATACATACTTGGTAAATATGTACACATATGTATATACATATGTAAGTTCGCCATGTTTAATAACCTTTAATCAATGAACTTATCAGAGAGTTTTAATAAAAAACTAGACCTTGGTACCTAAATCATACGCAACAAAATATCATTACTTACATACTTCCTTATTTAAGGTGGCGCTACATTTCACTGTTCGAGATGGACCAGGCCTTCAACCAACAAGGTTCTCTAGCTAGTTCGGTCCCTAGCTAGCTGCTGTCTCCAGTTTCGCATACCAAGTTAGTCTTCTGGCCGCCTGATTCACTATCTTCCTCTATTGTGTCATCTCTCGTCATTAAATTTGAAGACTTTCCAGGCTGAAACATTTGGGTCCATTCGCTCAACACACAAGCAGCCATCTCAATCGTTGGCCTTTAATTCGTTTGACTAGATTAGTTTTGCGGTATAACCTGTACTTACAGTTCGTAGTTACAATCTTCTTCTCAACTACCCATCTTTGCAGATTAAAAATTACCTGGAGAATTTTCCTCTCGAAACATCGTAAAACGTTCTCATCCACTTTTGACAAAGAAGTAGCGATTGGCAAGAGTTATTATCCGTTTAATTCATTTTACTGATTCAAAACTGACGCCTAGGTAGTCCAAAGTCCTTTGCTGCCTCAAACTTATAGCTGTCTATGGTGATGTTCTGACCAAGACGTAGGTGTTGGGTGTGTTTTCTTAAAGAAGAGTTGCTCTTTCTTGATCTTCCCATTATTGAGGTTGTGAGCAGCTCTGGTCCTTCTTAGCAGTGCCGCTTTGTGTGCCTCTTGTTAAGGGCTTTCTGGCACTTATCTTTAATGAGGGGTTCCGTTGTGGTCCTCGTGTATAACCCAGTACGTCAAAAGCGGCATTTATCTCTAAAGATTGCTTGGAAATGTTGCCACTGGTTCTCAATACCAATAAGACATTGTTAGAAACTCCATTGGAAAAGGACCTAGTAATCTTTTGCGATTGTAGCCGTTCAATGTCGAACTTCTTCACAGCCTGATTTTGTTTCGCAAGTAAATTTTTGTATACGGCACAACCTCAAACATGGAATGGAAAGTCCTGGATTAACCACTCCTCATAGGTTTGAGATCCGAACATGTCAAAGTAGCCCTGTAAGGTGTTTACTAAGTAGTTCGGGAACTGTATACGCCACCGTTGATTCCATCTGAAGAATTTCTCTGCTGCAACCTGATTACAAAGAGGGGTGCCTTAGTGAGAATACCTCCCTCTCTCTTGTATGCTACCCCTAACAACCATTCACTGAGGCTTGGACCCACATTGCAGTTGAGGTACTAAACACCCAATGTTCACCGCGAAGAAGTGATACCAGGAGTTGATAGACAGAGGTGAGTTTAAAGAATAACATTTGAACGCTTGTGTCCTCTTGGGTGCATGTGTCGACCATTTGAAATATCATTAACAATCGAAATTTGGCCTTCTGTAGTTTTTAAAAAGAGTTTAGTATGAGATGCAAATGGTTTTTTTTTTTTCAAACCAACTTCAAGTAAAAGTTTTCCGTCTATTATTATTTTTGACAATTTGCAAAGAATCCAGAACTTGAGTTTGCTACGACCAAAGTAATATATAATTGGGGACCAACCCAATTACACTGGAAGACACAATTTTCCTCCTTCAAACCTAACTTCACTTTTCCGAAGGTTCTTGATATCCGCAATTATAATCGAACCTCAAAATTTCTGCATCTAGAAAATTGCGGATTTTAATTGCAACTATATATTGTTATTCCATAAATATTTTATTTTGATGGAGTTTATAAGTTTAGAAGACTTACTTATTTCACAGCAAAGAATTTTTATCCAAAAATTTCTTATTCTAAAATATGAAAAAGATCTCAAAGTCCGAGGTAACGATCTTCAACTCAAATCTGAGACCCATTGAGCAGAGCCGATCCCGGAATCAATTTCATATGCAAAAGTCTGAGTTCAATCGATGAGATCGGTCTTCATTCATTCGTCTACGAGTAAGATAGTGTGATTGTATAATTTCTGTGCAGTGAATAGAAATAAAAGAAACAAAAATGTGTACGCCAAGTTCTTACTTCATGAAGGTTTAATGCCGAATATTTAAAGTAGAAAATATTGAAACAGCTACAATGTAATAGAGAAATTTTATTATTTAATGATTACTGACTAAAATTTGATGGGTTCACTGGTCATGTTTTTAAAACCTTTCGAATTGGGCATAAAAACAAACTTGCCAAGTAAAGCCCAACCCCGTAAAGGAAAACCTCAATTTTTATTTTTGGTCCTTTAAATGCAATTTAAGCCCTAACGTTTTACCAAATTTCATCGTTTCACAGCAGTCGAAGTGCTCCATTCAACGAACACCTATTCGGAGAAAGTGGGCGGATACCACGCCCCCTGAACGGAAAACCTCAAATTTGTTCCTCTGCTTGCATGACAGGACCTACCGTTGTGTAAAATTACAAGATTCTACGATGTCAGGAAGTGCTCCATAATTTTGATGATCTGTCAATCAGTGAGTCAATCAGTTACTGTTTTTTTTGATTTTTTAGGCCTTATATTTCAGGAACCGCTTATGCTAGAAAATTAAAATTTGGTGAGGCGCTTGTGCCTGACTAGCTTCGAAATTTTAAGTTTCTGACTTTATGGTACTGAAGATAGGGAGGGGTCAATAATCGCCTGGGTTTTTTCCTATAAAAAGGGTGTAGTACCAGAACTTGGCTGGGCACTACCGTGCCTTTTGATAAATTTAAGGTGGAAGAACTAAAAGTGATAGAAAATTCTGGGGGGTCATTCCGTAAAACGATTATTGTCGGACGATATCGTTTTGACGATAGTGTCACTTCACGTAAGACGATAATCATCAAAGTGATGTCGTCAAAACGATATCGATTGCACGATAGCTAAATAGGATAGGTATCGTCTGTCATTAATTTCCATTACTATTTAATCAAACTGAGTGCAAAATGTTTCGTCGCAATTTAGTTTTGCTATCTACATTAGTGAAAATGAAAATTCAAAAAAAAAAAAAACAATTAATACGATTACGAAGACAATTAAGAGATGAATCAGACCCTCTATCTCTTCCAACCCATATGTAAGTACATTTTTTACATACAATACATAAATATATACATAAGTAATCTTTCTTACTAATTGTTGTAAAATAATTTAAACCATTATAGTTTTGTTCAACGTTTTCGATTTTAAAAAGAAGCCTTTTTAATGATACTTCAAACAATAAACTTGCCGGATGGTTGTCGTTCTACATATACATATACCATCAATATTAAGATTTGCCGTAACTATTGAGGCTTTGGGTGGCGGAGGGTACCAATGGTTGACAGGCAACGATTTTGGACTCGTTCTTGCACAAAGCACATTATCCAAAATAGTTTCGGAAACGACAAATATCTTGGAAGCCAAGTTATGTCCCCTGTGGATTAAATGGAATCTTTCTTGCGAAAATGAAAAGTCCGAAATAAAGCAATGGTTTTACATTTTCAAGTTATCGAACAAGCATTGTCTTTCATGGATTTCATTTTGACATTTCAGTCACAGTATAAGAGTATCTGAAATTAACTGAACGCTCTTATACCGAAAACGATTGACGAGACGATAGTGATAAAGTTACGTGAAGCAAATTATTGACGATAACGTTAATGATAATCGTTTTGGCGATTATCGTTTTCAAAGTTACGGAATGATCCACCTGAATTCCACAATACTATATATTTTCCATGTACATTTTTAGAATTTATCTTGAACATTTTGGGAATCCTTTATGGTTGGCATACTTTTTATGGTGATTGAGTGGTATCGTTATACCTCCCAACAAAAGTGCATTTGAGAGTACCAATTAATAATAACTGGTACATAAATTTTTCACCTTTTTTTAATTCTTCCGAAGTGTGTGCGAATACGATTCAATCATTTGCATGACTTGCTTCTGTACATTTCTGTATAACACTGCAATAGTTTATTGATATGCAATGCACCAATATTTTCAAACAAGTAAGTTTACAGTTCGAAATCACCGTTTTCCTAAAAAACGTTTAACAATTAAGCTGAAGATCGCTTAAACCCAAGAACTATATAAGTGTTTTCTTCGGATAATGATACTTCAAAGTTTTAAAGTGTCATGTGAAAGAAGGCGAAGGTATTTTATGAGTTAAATATTTTTTGAATGCTGTCGTCTTCGAAGAACAATAAAATTCAAAGGCCAGCTTATTGCAAGTTCTTGTGACGCCAAAACTTATTTTGTTTGGCTATATTATAAGAAATACAAATATTTAATTTTAAATAAAAAAAAATCTTGTTTTTCGGCATTATATTTTCGAAACCATGTGTTCGTATGAATATATTATCAGTTCTAAGAAAAAGTTCCACTGAATGGAACTAATAATAAAAGTAGAAAAATGCAGATGAATTTGCATAACATGGAATTAAAAAACAAAACTCAGTCACAAAAAGATTGAGATAAATTGAGGATATGCATACAATATCCAAAATCGAAACGAGAACAAAAATTGATAAATTTAATAAAGCGAGACATCTTTGATAAGTGTAGTCAAATAAAGTACATACACAAATAAATTAATAATACACCCCGTGTGTATTGATTGAGATCATATTTCTATGACGCCTTTTCGTATTTTTTAGTTTTGCTGGAACATTCTTAGTTTTAAATCATTTGTTTGCTCTTTTCCATAATTAAGTTGACATTAGTAAACCTATATACAAAGTGCGTCTTATGTTCCAGGTAGATTTAATTTGGTTTGAAATTTGTCAGCTGGCATTTGACGGTAATTGAGAGTGGGCGTGTTGAAATTATTAAACCATTTTATTTAAATAATTGTTCAATTGTAAATATGCAGAGAAAACATACCTGACTTTTTTGTTTTTAGTAATGTGCCGAGCAAGTCAACCTTTAAGCGTGTAATCTTTAGTTTTGAAAATTTGCATACACTGGGAGATAAAGACTGAGTGACAAGCAAGCCAACGTACGCCAAATTGGTGCAGTGAAGCAGAGTGCTGCTGAATCTCCGGGTATCACTCGTGCAGAAGAATTGGGATTGTTCCGAATAAAACATCAAACTGTCATTTTTGCAAAATCTACAAATTAACATTCTCTTTGAGAGATAGAGAGTGCAATTTTGTTGAGGGTTCAAGAGAAATCCCGCTGACGCAATACTATATTACCCCAAAAAAGAAATCCTGTCTAAAACGGAATTTTTTAATTGAAAAACTCAAGCTCTTACTTACTCGAGTATAACTCACACCTTTGGGTTGGTGCAACACAATCTTCTCTCCATTTATTGGATAGAATTCAGAACAGAGCGTTAAAATTGATTGGAAACAGAGCTATCATGGATTCATTCCCATCTCTTGAATACCGTCGGAATATTTCATGTATTTCCCTGTTTTATCGCTTCTTTCACAAGCAATGCTCACTCGAGGTAGCCAGTTGCATTCCTCCCCTTTATCAATTCACCCGCGATACCCGCTTCGCTAGGAATGCTCATCAGTTCACCCTTGAGCCTAACTTTGGTCGTACCGTCAAATATAGAGATTCGTTTTTTAGTCGCACAACACGTTTATGGAATAACTTGCCCGGCACAGTTTTCCCTTGCCATTTCAATTTGTAAGCATTCTCAACTCAAACTACCGCTCGATTCCGAAGTATTATGGACTAATTTTAAAATGGCAGCAGTTAGTTAAGTCTCTAAGTCAGTAGGAGAAGAAAATTGTTCATCTGCTACCTTTTATATATCACAGGGTTCTGTTTTGGGACCCCTTTTATTCAATTGTATCAATGAGCTTCCTGATGTTTTTAAAAATTGCTCTGTTCACATCTATACAGATGACATTTTATTCTAAATATAAATGGACAATTTTCTTTAACCTTGTTTTCATTTTGTTTTATTTAAAAAAAAGTAGAACTTTGAGAATGGATAGTCGGTTCCAAATTTGAAGACTAAATAAAATAAAAACATTTTTGAATTTTTATTCATTATAAAGAACGGGTAGATGCTGAAATGGAATATGTCAAGCTGTGTGTATTAACAAAATTCTATGCCAATGTATGTCATTATGTATGAAGTATGTCAACGTTCAAATGCCCGCCCCGGCTTCATACGGTGCGGTGGCACGAATTCGAGTGGTCCAAGCGATCGGTTGTGTAATGTTCACCTTAAGGCATCGGTCGATTGTGATTTTTTCGCACAGACCTGCGGGGTCAAACCACATGGCTATGGTGGCCCACCTACCTAACCCCTGCGACAGATATCGTTACCCTCAAATCTTTCATGCAGAATGGTAATCGTGGTATTCGCTGTATGTCACTTAGCACCGTCCTGGTGGAACCACATGCCATCTAGGTCCATGTAATTCAGCTTGGGCCATATAAAATTGGATATCATCATTGTCACCAACGTCGTTTTTCAAAAAGTAAGGACCAATGAGGCAGCCGGCCTAAAATCCACGTTAAACTGTAACTTTTTGAGGATCCATTGTTACCTGGTGAACCTCGTGTGGATTGGTATTGTACCGTATATGGCAATTTTGTTTGTTATTAACAGCCTTTCATCCAAAAATGCGTCCCATCGCTAAACAACATTTTTCGCCCAAAATTAAAGTAATCTTCCAAACGCTTCGAAGCCCAGTCAGCGAACAACGGCATTGTCTATGGTCATGAACTTAGAGCTCATGGGTCAGTTGGATCATGGGTATACGTCTGAGTGCCGATGAAAATTCGCCAAGTGGAAGTCTGCGAAAGGCCGAGTTTTTGTCCACGGTGAGGAATAGACTAACTCGGGTTCAGGTGCACACCTTGAAGAACCATGGCTGATCTTTCGTTCTCTTGGCCGTACGAATATTAGCTGATTGATTATAATCAATAATAATTATTAAATCGGTCGTCTCAAATTAGGCTGCCTAAGGCTAGGAACGTACTTGCGATTTCAATCGCGCGGTTTTTTAGTCGCAAAAATAGAACACATGAATTAAAATGAGAATGAACGCACTTGATACCAACAAATCATGACGATTTAAAAGTCGCAATTTGTTTCATTTTTCTTGCGATATGATTATCGTAAGCTTAAATGAAACAAATGTACTCAAATGGATATGCACACACTTGCGATTTAAATTACTATGACTTAAAAGTCGTAGTCGCAAAGAGAAATGGGCATGCACGCATTTGCGATTTTTAATCCACGATCTCTTAGCCGCAATGAATAAGACACATGGCGTTAAATGTGAATGCACGCACATGCGACTTAAAAATCGTAGAGATTATAAAAATGAAACAAGTTCTATTTTTTCAAGCGATTTTTTTGTCGCTACTTATTTGTAGCAAATGCGTACACTCACATAAAAAGTAGTGTGTTTTATTTTTGGTGATTAAATAATAGCGCTCAAAAAAATCATAAGTGCGTGCATGACAATAATTTGTATCGACTACGATTTTTTAATCGCCTCGACAAAAAATCGCAAGTGCGTTCCTAGCTTAAGGTTGCAGAGTTCACTGTGAAGGGCCATCACGTGTAACAACTAACTCTCATTTTAATAATAAAGTCTTATCAGTTCGACGTGCTGTTCAATTGTAATACTTTTAATGGTGATTTAACATCAGTAAATGAGTCACCCGGTTTGACAGATGTCAATAAAACAACATGGCCGCCACAGGCAGCCGAAATCTATCAACGTTTACTGAAAAACTCTTTACGTACATATGTATGTATACTACATATCTTGAAAACAGTTTTTTTAGCTTATGAAATTTTTTTCGACCTTTTAATAACTTCAAAAGCAATGCAAAGTAAAATTACGAGTATAACTCTTTACAAATTGGATTTTGATATTTATTTATTAAAAAAAAAATGTTCTATTATTTTTTTTTTAAATTAACTTTTCAAAAACAATTAACAATTCAGAAGACCACATTTCAAGCCTGCCAATTTTTAATAAAAATATCTATCACGAAAACTTTGCCCAAAAAATCTGTTATACAATCTGTTATACTTCAATATAATAAATTCACTTCCATTCAATTATGAGTGATTATTTACTGTCCCAATAAAGTCAATTGAAGAAAACAATTTCACTATTTATTTTAAAGTAATACTTTTTTAAGTAGTAGAATTCCAAACATGTTGTCAAGAAAGTAATTGGTGTAAACAAAGTTGTTAGATTTTTTTGTATAGCTTCCATTTCGGCACATTATAACAAGTATGACTAAAGTATGGCAATTTAATTACCTACCGCGAATCCATCATTAACAAAGAGAAGAAGGGACATGACCACCATGTCAGCCAACGTAGGTCCGGCACCTAAAAAAACGTCCCTTATTGGTAGTGAAGTCGTTGAAAATTCAATAACTCTATCCGACCCGGCTATCGAATCACTCCATATTAATGAACCAATTACTAATGTTACCGAAACCTCCTCTGAACCCACTGAACCCATTCCACCTCAACCTGTAACCGAAAATCTTGACTTGACTCCAACACAGGAATCCGTCGTTACTGGTCCAAAAACTTTAATTTCAGTTCCGAAGCCCAGGGCCATATTTATATCTCGTCTCCAACCCGAAACGATGCCTGAAGATGTTGTGGATCATTTGATTGCTACTAAGGCTATTGTCAATTTATCATGCGTCAAATGCTCCAAAATAAGCAAACCAAACAGCTTCGTAGCATCCTTCAAAATAATAGCTCCCAATTCTCTCTTCGAACCCATATGTAATACTTCTTGGCCTCCTAACACATTGGTAAAAGAATTTACAGCGCCCTTGAGAAGGAAATCAAATTTTAATTCGTCTCCTAGTATAAATTCAAAAAACTGCCCAGGTTCTGCATCTACTACCAGAATGTGAGAGGTCTCCGAAGTAAAACTTCTAAGACTTTCAAAAATTCCCTAGTTTTGCCATACGATCTTTTTGCCCTTACAGAAACTTGGCTTAACGCAACAATATTAGACACGGAACTTTTTGATAATGAGTTCTTAGTTTTCCGAAAGGACCGTCACGTTGACGTTACAAATTCAGTTGGCGGGGGAGTACTTATTGCTGTTAGAAGTATTTTCTGCTCAACACAAATAGTCTTCCCATTCAATCTGACAATTGATCTGTTATGCGTCAAAATAACTAAGGAATCTTTAGTCTTATTTGTTTTAAATGTTTACATTCCACCTAAAAGTCCTGCTTCCGTATACACTGAACTTTCTTTAGCACTCGATTTTATTTTCAGTTTAGCTAGCCTTGACAGTAAAATTCTTTATTAGGGGATTTTAATCTTCCCCATATCGAATGGGTTCCCTCTGATGACGAATCCTATTTTGAAGCTTCCACAAGTTCACCCCAACAAGAGCTCCAAATGTTGGATAATATTATCTCTACAGATTTACAGCAAATTAGCTGTATACGAAATAATATGAATAGACAACTGGACCTTGTATTCTCATCTGACGCCGTTAGTACAGTAGTGGTAGAATCTATCTCTGCTTTGTCTAACATAGATCAATATCACCCGCCTCTTGACATTTTTCTTGACTTGAGTGGTCATTTACTAGAAAATAGTAATCCCCACGACTGTTCTTATACTTTTGACTTTCGGAGAGGTGATTTTCAACAGCTTTTAGATAGTTTAATTATTTCCGGTATAGAACGTTTACCGATTTCTAATGATCTTGACAAAACTGTCTCAAGCTTCTATTCTATTTTGATGAGATGCATAAATGAAACTGTCCCTAAAAAAAGATCTATTCCCTGTAATTCTTCTTGTCATCCTTGGTTCACAAAAGAACTCAAATGCCTTCGAAATAAAAGAAATAAGGCTTGGAAGTGGATCAAGTGGATTTCGTCATATCTTGAAGATAGGTTATATCAAGTCAAATTCAGAAATTCATACTCAAGAGAGTTTATTGCCAAATCAGGTGTTCCGCAGGGAAGCCATCTGGGACCACTACTCTTTACATTGGCTATTAATGATGCTCCTCTGTGTGTTCGCAACAGCGAAATTCTAATATTTGCAGATGATATGAAGATTTATAAAAATATAGTATCTTCAAATGATCGGGCTTTACTGCAAGATGATATTAACCATTTTGCCTTGTGGTGTGAAAAGAACAGTCTGAACCTCAACCCGACAAAATGTCAAACTATGACTTTTTCTAAAAAACGTTCTCCTTACTCCCATGAATATGTTATCTCACGGCACATTTTAACTCGTGTTATGACTGTAAGGGACCTTGGAGTTCTTTTTACACCCAATTTAGATTTTTCTGCTCATATTAATAAAATCGTGAATAAGGCTAATTCAATGTTAGGGTTTATTAAGCGCTGGTCTAAGGAATTTGTTGATCCCAATGTCACCCGGGCTTTATACAACTCCTTGGTGCGTCCCCATCTTGAGTATGCATCGCAGGTTTGGACTCCTCTTTATGATATTCATATTGAGAGATTAGAATCTGTGCAAAGAAACTTTACTCGTTTTGCCTTGAAAGGACTTCAATGGAATGATCCTTCGTATGTCCTCTCTTATGACCAACGATTATCTATTCTTCAGATGCAAACTTTGGAACAAAGAAGAACAAACAATGATTTGGTATTTTTCCACCAATTAATAACAGGCGTCACAGATGCACCAGATCTTTTATGTTCGGTTTATTTTAATTATCGGGGAGGAGGTTATAATCTTCGAGGCCTCGATATGGTTAAGGTCCCAACACACAGGACCAACTATGGCATTCATGAGCCCTTGACACGTATGGGTAGACTTGTAAATTGGAATTCAAATATTTTTGATTTTAATATAAATAAATGTAAATTAAAAAACCTTCTCAAAACCAGTGGTCCACGCTCCTAAATGTTCTTTGTTTCCTGTTATGTTATTGTTTTGTTCTTACGTAATATTATTTGTGTCAGTGTTAATTGTAATAGAGTTGTAATAGAGTTTGCCTACTAACAACTAACACTGCACTAAATGATGAGCCGGTGGTATAACACAGTTCTCTGTGTTGGCAAACCATTGGTCGAAAGACGGAGCTTGCTATAAGCTTTCTTCGACCAATTCTGATAGTGTATAAAAAAAAAACAAAGAATAAACATAAAACTACGATGTTCTACCGCAAAGACCAAAGAGCAATGAACCAGCTTCCCAAATAGTTCATAGCCTCAACGACCGACGACGAGGCTACGACTTCCTCATTGAAATCCTAAAATACGAAAATTCGCAGACCACACAAAATTGCGTCAGCTTTTATGACTTCGCACATTAGTAGGTATTTTTTATGTAAACATCGTTTATTTTAAAACATGAAATAATTTTTATTATTGCAGTTTTCTTAATTCTCAATATATCTACACTCTTACGGAATGGTTAGGTGGATTCCTCAGGCATGTCACATTCCCATATTGTGAAACATGTTTTCCTGCTCTAAGTCCTACCTTCAACCAAACAAAAAAGTCTGGCTAATTGCCAGTTTAGTTTTGAGTACTATTTCTGCTTCTTTACTGTCACTGGAGCAATTAATTTATTATTTTTTATTGAAAAAATAAATAAATGTAATTCCAAGAAAAACGTGAAGACAATTTATAACCACTTTGGGCTAGGGATGCTCATGGAAAAAAAACATCGATGTTTTATTCGATGTGATACATCGTAACCTTACATCGATGTTTGTCGATGCATCGCATAAAAACATCGATGTTTTCGATGTATCGAATGAAAAAAATAAAATATTTTTTTTTAATGAGTTTTATTCAAAATAAGATTTTATAATTCTATATTACATAAGTTTCATTATAAAGCAATCTTAGGGATTAGAAAGCGAAACATTAACGACCATATTATTAACGAATTTCAAAACAAGTTTTATCTCAAAGCATGTTTAGTGTATGCTTGAAGTTGCATATTTTCCCAAACTTGGCACTATTATTGAGAGATTTGACATCTAGAAGACACAATCTTAAATTAAATTTCGGTTTAATTTAATTATAATATGGGCGTTATTATTTTGAAATTAAAAAACCTTTTTTGTTTTAAGCTTTACATAAATAAAATTTTATTTACGCGCTTTCCTTGAATCCTATTACGTGGCTGGTTTAAAACTTGTGAAGCTTTTGAAAAAAACTCTTTCTGATTGCACTGAGCTTGCTACCAAAGTCAAGTATTTGTACGCAATTTTGTAAAACTTTGGGAATTGTTGTTTGTAATCGGACCATGTTTCCAAAGGGTTTTCACTGAAACAACCAACAGGTGCCTTCAAGTACACGGAAAGCTCATCACAAACACTTTTTTCATTTTTATTGGTTCTCCAGGTTTTGTGAACTAGTTGGTGATGGTCACTCCAAAGGCTGAAATCTTCGGATATTTTCTCCGAACTATCAGTCAGATTCCATTTGCTCTTCATTTAGTAGATCTTTCCTCATTAATTCTTTAATTTTTTGAATAGCTTGAGCACAAGCAAGCGTGTCTTCAAAATGAAGTTTTTTGAACCGCGGATCCAGCAAGGTGGCGATAGCTAATGATGAAACTTGTTCTATGAGGCCCATCCATTTTTTAATTTCTGTCAGAATAAGCTTATGCACTTGCAGTACTAACGGTTCATCGATCACAAGCGATTCGGTTAGGTACTGTGACTGGGAGTTGTGAGTGTGTATTGTACGATGTTGCTTTCAATATGAATCGAATGAAATACACCATCACACTGATACATAAATTGAAAGAGAAGAGAGCATGTGAAATAAATTTAACTGTAGATTTGGCACTTTGAGTGAGTTTTTTCAATGCTTGCTTCATTCGATGCATCGAATAAAAAAACATCGATGTATCGGTAAACATCGAAAGGGTGCGAAACATCGGATTTATTCGATACATCAAATAGTAAACATCGATGTTTTCGATGTATCGATGTTTTTTGAGCAACCCTACTTTGGGCCTTAACCATATTTAGGTGGCATAACACACGTAAGCACTAAGCACGCACGCTTAAATGGACAATCTATCTATCAAGTTGATGCGGCAGAGTCAGAGTGTTCTAGGTTTGCTCTGTACATCTTGCGATTGATTTGACTTTTAGTTTCATGTTTTATTGATGGCTCGAACATTTTTTTTTATTGAATTTGTAACTCAAGTTGGCTAATTGAGTTATTATATTTGTTTAATTGAAATTTTCAAATCAATCAAATATGCACCGCAGGTTTGTTCTAAATTTCCTTTCAAGTCCGAAACATTTTCGGTCCCATCAAGTTTTGCTGTATTTCGAGTATTATTCATGTTTTTCTTGACTTCTTGTTTGTTTCTTTTTAGTTTTTAATTTGTTGATTTTTGAATGCAAAGAACATTTATAAAGTGGAACGATGAGGTCAGTTTTGAACGTCATTCCTCCCACATATCACGTATTTGTTCTCAATTTATAACTTTTTTCTTGCTATTTAAAGTAGAAGATGCCGGCCTGGTCCTTTTCAGGTCTTGAGTTGTTTGTCTATATTTGGATGTTTGCAGATTCATGACAGACATGATTTTAAAACTTATATGGAGTTAGTCTGAGAGATTTTTTTTATGAGTCTGGGAAAGCATCAATCAAGTGGACTTAAGCTGTCTTTATACCTTGGTTAGAGGTGTCGTAAAAGTCTAACCGGTAGGATAGGTGATTATGAAATCAGAGAGCGGCTGAATTTTAAGTGATGTAATACTTTATTTGTAAAACATGACAACTTTATTTACATATATCTTGGTATGTATAGAATGTGTCTGGAAAATGCTTGTTATGTCTTATGGAAAGAGATATTTGGTATTCTGTAGAATTTTTTAACGTTGGGAAATGTGGGAGTAAATTTAGTTTTCTACATGACATCAGTTTCATTAATTTTGATCGAACGAATATTCGGTCACAAAAAACAGGAGATTCAATGAACGTATATAGATGAAAGCAATAAATCGCATTGTTTTCGTACAAGTATTGGCGGATTGTTGACTAAGCCTATCGTAGGAACTATTATGGCGTCCGAAAATTGGCGAAGCGCGCGAAATGATGTTTGAACAGAAAACCCACTTTGATAAAACAATTCAATCATTTGCACATGTCGTTGAGTGCTATAACTCTCCGTGTAGATTTGGACAGCCAGATTTAATAAATGACAGCTGATGTATCTTCAACAATATGGCCGCCATTCGAAAACCCTTTTCTCTCGAAAGATTATTTAATGGAAAAAATGCAGTTTTTACTGTCAATTGATGCACAATGCTTTCAAGAAGGTGCAGTGATGGATAGAATCTATTTTGTTGACAATTATGAATATTTAAAGAGCAACCAATGATCAACGAAAGAAAGAACTAGTAAATTTTGACATTTCGTTCACATCAAAAACAACTCATTCGTTGCAGTGTGGATGATATGTGGAACGCGGACACTGTTTAACAGTTCAAAACATTTATATTGCAATTGGTGACGGCCAATTTAGTTTTTAGTATCTTAATGTAAATTTGTACCAAATATCTATCAATTTGTATTTTGGGAATAATTCAAACTTATGTAAGTTGGAATACACTTGTGATTTCATTCACGCGGGTTTTTTGTTGCAAAAATAGAACAGATGAGTTTAAATAAGAATGAACGCAATATTGGCACTGCAAACTTAGAAGATAACTAGAATTAATTAGTGTAGAATGTGCAAAATGCATAAGGAAACACCGGACCACATATACTAGTAAAATGTTGTCCACTCATGCACCAAAGGAAACTCTATGGCTAGGACCGCACTTGCGATTTTTTGTCTAGGCATTAAAAAGTCGTAGTCGCTACAAATTATTGTCATGCACGCACTTGCGATTTTTTTGCCGCGCGATTATTTAATCGCGAAAAATAAAACACACTACTTTTAGGCTAGGACCGCAAAAATAGAACACATGAATTTAAATGAGAATGAACGCACTTGCTACCAACAAATCATGACGATTTAAAAGTCGCAATTTGTTTCATTTTTCTTGCGATGCGATTGTCGTAAACTTAAATGAAACACATGTACTCAAATGGATAGATATGTAAACACTTGCGATTCAAATTACTACGACTGAAAAATCGTAGTCGCTAAGAGAAATGGGCATGCACGCACTTGCGATTTTTAATCCACGATTTCTTAGCCGCCATGAATAAGACATATGGCGTTAAATGTGAATGCACGCACATGCGACTTTAAAATCGTAGCGATTATAAAAATGAAACAAGTTCTATTTTTTCAAGCGATTTTTTTGTCGCTACTTGTTTGTAGCAAATGCGTGCACTCACATAAAAAGTAGTGTGTTTTATTTTTTGCGATTAATCGCGCTCAAAAAAATCACAAGTGTGTGCATGACAATAATTTGTAGCGGCTACGACTTTTTAATCGCCTCGACAAAAAATCGCGAGTGCGGTCCTATCCTTATTGTGAGTGCACGCATTTGCTACAAATAAGTAGCAACAAAAAAATCGCTTGAAAAAATAGAACTTGTTTCATTTTTATAATCGCTACGATTTTAAAGTCGCATGTGCGTGCATTCACATTTAACGCCATATGTCTTATTCATGGCGGCTAAGAAATCGTGGATTAAAAATCGAAAATGCGAGCATGCCTATTTCTCTTTGCGACTACGACTTTTAAGTGATAGTAATTTAAATCGCAAGTGTGTGCTTATCTATTTGAGTACATTTGTTTCATTTAAGCTTACGATAATCGTATCGCAAGAAAAATGAAACAAATTGCGACTTTTAAATCGTCATGATTTGTTGGTAGCAAGTGCTTTCATTCTCATTTAAATTCATGTGTTCTATTTTTGCGACTAAAAAATTGTGCGATTGAAATCGCAAGTACGGTCCTAGCCTATCTGCGACGATACTAACGGGTGATTTTTTTGAGGTTAGGATTTTCATGCATTAGTATTTGACAGATCACGCGGGATTTCAGACATGGTGTCAAAGAGAAAGATGCTCAGTATGCTTTGACATTTCATCATGAATAGACTTACTAACGAGCAACGCTTGCAAATCATTGAATTTTATTACCAAAATCAGTGTTCGGTTCGAAATGTGTTTCGCGCTTTACGTCCGATTTATGGTCTACATAATCGACCAAGTGAGCAAACAATTAATGCGATTGTGACCAAGTTTCGCACTCAGTTTACTTTATTGGACATTAAACCAACCACACGAATGCGTACAGTGCGTACAGAAGAGAATATTGCGTCTGTTTCTGAGAGTGTTGCTGAAGACCGTGAAATGTCGATTCGTCGCCGTTCGCAGCAATTGGGTTTGTGTTATTCGACCACATGGAAGATTTTACGCAAAGATCTTGGTGTAAAACCGTATAAAATACAGCTCGTGCAAGAACTGAAGCCGAACGATCTGCCACAACGTCGAATTTTCAGTGAATGGGCCCTAGAAAAGTTGGCAGAAAATCCGCTTTTTTATCGACAAATTTTGTTCAGCGATGAGGCTCATTTCTGGTTGAATGGCTACGTAAATAAGCAAAATTGCCGCATTTGGAGTGAAGAGCAACCAGAAGCCGTTCAAGAACTGCCCATGCATCCCGAAAAATGCACTGTTTGGTGTGGTTTGTACGCTGGTGGAATCATTGGACCGTATTTTTTCAAAGATGCTGTTGGACGCAACGTTACGGTGAATGGCGATCGCTATCGTTCAATGCTAACAAACTTTTTGTTGCCAAAAATGGAAGAACTGAACTTGGTTGACATGTGGTTTCAACAAGATGGCGCTACATGCCACACAGCTCGCGATTCTATGGCCATTTTGAGGGAAAACTTCGGAGAACAATTCATCTCAAGGAATGGACCGGTAAGTTGGCCACCAAGATCATGCGATTTGACGCCTTTAGACTATTTTTTGTGGGGCTACGTCAAGTCTAAAGTCTACACAAATAAGCCAGCAACTATTCCAGCTTTGGAAGACAACATTTCCGAAGAAATTCGGGCTATTCCGGCCGAAATGCTCGAAAAAGTTACCCAAAATTGGACTTTCCGAATGGACCACCTAAGACGCAGCCGCGGTCAACATTTAAATGAAATTATCTTCAAAAAGTAAATGTCATGGACCAATCTAACGTTTCAAATAAAGAATCGATGAGATTTTGCAAATTTTATGCGTTTTTTTTTTAAAAAAGTTCTCAAGCTCTTAAAAAATCACCCGTTAGTTAGAATAGAGCAACCTATTCTCTCTCAAATTGCCCCAAATTTTAATACCTCTTAGAGTAGGAAGAATTGTAAAGCGCGGAACAGATTGAACCAGCAACAGCACCGTCAACAGCAACAGCGGCCGCCATTAATTTAGAGCCAATGTATTTCAATTGTTCAACACACATTAGAACAGCAACAGCAACGCCAACAGCGTCGTTAGGCCAAAGTCCTAAATTTGCTGTTGCTGGTGCGGTGTTGTCAACTTTCCCACTGCAATATTCAGTGGCACCACAATGAAAAGCTTTTTTTCCATATGAAATGTCAAGCAGATGAAATGACGTTGCTGGTGGCAATGTGTTTGAGAAATGTTTGCTGGTCAGCGTGCTGTTTGCTGTTGACGGTGCTGGTGCTGTTGCTGGTTTAATCTGTTTCGCGCATAAGATGAGCAAGCTCATCCAGATTAAGGTGGGGGCACAATAGATCTCTAGGTCACTAAGTTCAATCATTTATAATGGGAAGTTTACACTTCGTTCTACACATTGGATAATCTCTTGGGGGAAAACTTTTGTTTAAAAAATAAACTATGAAGAAATGATCGGGGCGGAAGTGGTCAATAGGGAAACAATTGAATACAAGATGAACTTAAAAGGAATCCACAACGAAATGAATTTAAATCGAAGCAGAGGGTTTTTCGTTAAGCCGTTTTCTATTTGTAAATTATTTCTAAACTAAAATAAAACAAACTACGAGTGAGACATCATTGAAATGTATTTATTTATTTATTTATAAATCCCATGTTTGTCATATGTATGGAAAATAACATCATTCAACTGTTTTCCGCGGCCAGGTGGCATGCAACCAAAACGTAATGAACGAACCCGACAATAGAGCATTTGTGATTGTGAAGGCTTTGAACATGAACACGCCTGTTTTCCGTTTTAGTATTTTAAGATCCTCTTGCAGCTGCCGACAGGACAACGACGAATCTAGACTACGCGATGGCACGCAGAAAAGAAAATTAACTTTATGTATCGTTCGTTTATTATAAATCGTTCGAAATAAAGTTTTAAAGAATATCTTCTGGTATAAATTGTTCTATTCTATAAACACGCTGCAACCAAATAGTAGCACACCACAGTGCCATCTATTGGCTGCGGAGTTCTTTTTGTTATAGTTCTATAGTGACTTATTTCAACAAGGCGACAAGGAAGCAGTAACAAACCTTATCGACATTCCTAGGGATGGAATGATTACAAAATACAACTTCGTAAAAATTTTAAAATGGAATAATAAAAGAATAAGTAGGCAAAAGAGAAGACTACACTCTCAAAGCCATTGTTATTAATTGGTACGCGGATGGTTCGATACCGAGACAAGGGACTGGTGCTAGCATTTTTGGGCCCAGAACCAAAAGTTACATATCAATGGGACAATCCACTAGGTAAAAGTCAATGCCATAGTGGAATGTGCAGGTCGAAGTCTCAAAGGGAATTACCGAAACCAAAGCATTGACATTATGTCAGATATTCAAGCCGTTACACAAAATCACGCATTTCATATGCCATCACGTGTAATTTGGTGTGGGAATGTGTAAACGAACTTAACAAGATCAGTAATGTGTCACTTCCTTGGGTACATGTCGAGGTAGGTGTCCAGAGAAATGAGAAGATAGACTCCCTAGAAAAAATAGGTGGAAGGACTCCTTAAATGGGGCCAGAGCCCTACTGTGGAATAGGAGAAAATAGAATAAAAAAAGAAGAGGAGGCGAAAGGATCCAAAAACTGGAAAGAACTTCCAAAACTGAGGCAGACAAAACTACCTTTTAGGAACTATAACCAAGAACGCTTCACGAACTGTATCAGCATAAGGAGGAATAATCTACGAATAGTAACGGGTTTCCTCACGGTTCACTGTAAACTAAGCAAGCGCTTGAGTATTCTTGGCCTAGAAAATAGCCCCAAATGCAGATTCTGCAGTACTTATGACGAAACGCCGGAGCATATACTAGGCAAATGTGAAACACTAATGCATGAAATAAACAAGTATCTGCGATGCTACCATGTAAAACGGAGTGATTTATCATATTTAAAGGTAAGTACTCCAAATAATCAAGCTTATCAAAGGGATTAACTTAGAAGAAGGACTGTCGGACTACCAACTCATCTAGCTCTGGATGGGGACACAGTAGATCTTCAGGTCGCAGTGGAAACCCCTCGCAATATTCATTCATTCACATTGCTCCATACTGGCACTAACTACAGCACCACTTATCGGGCCATAGCATGGTTATGAAGCGTCTCGTCTCTACAAAAGAAATATATTGGATGAATACAACTGTTATTTGTTCCCTATCGCACGTCTTCTTGGCCTTCTATTGTTTTTATTGCAACGGGGTATATAATTTAAGTATATCTTAAAAATCTATGACTCTCAAAAAGAACTATACTTACTTAATTACTTAGGTCATCAGACCTTTTATGTCCGTGGGGCATAGGGCGTCCACAACGCCAGCTCACCATCGTGTTCGGTTCCTGGATATGAGTCGCAACTCCCTCCAACTCTTGCCTAGTTGGGCTGACTCCTCCTCGACTGTCCTTCTCCATGAGCTTCTCGGTCGTCCAGCTCTTCTTCCTTCTTGAGTGAGCGGATTCCACTGCATTGCATGCACCCCAATACAGTTGACGCCTTTTCGAAGCGTTTGTCCGATCCACTGCCACTTTCGACGTCGAATAAAAGAGTCAATAGGTTCCTGACCCGTTTTCCTAAGGAGCTCTTCGTTTGATACACGATTGGGCCAGAAAATCCTAAGGATGTTTCGTAGACATCTACTAATGAACGTTCGCAGCTCCTTAGTAACACTTACTGTTACTTTCCAAGTGCTGCAACCGTAAAGTAACACGGATTCGACGTTGGATCGAAACAGCAGTAGCTTGATTCTTAAACTTAGAGAGTTATTTCACTATATATTTCTAAGCATACCGAAAGCAGCCTTTGCCTTCCCAATTCGATTGCTGATGTCTTCTTCGGTGCCACTCTCGGTAGAGATTATACTTCCAAGGTATTGGAAGCTCTGTACTTTCTCTACCGGTTGTTGAGAAATATTTATGAGAGAAGATGACTGGGTTCCTAGGCTGATCGTGATCATCTTTGTTTTGCCGGAGTTGATTTTCAGCCCCACGATTTCCCTGTTGTCATTTGGTGGAGATCCATGATCCTATGAGAGAGCAAGCATACCTCGTCTGCATAGTCAAGATATTTCAGGTGAAATGTCAGAGTCCATCGAATTCCTCCGTTTCTCGTCAAGGCCGCTGGCAGAACATCGCTTATCACCAACAGAAACAATATTGGTGACAGAATGCAGCCCTGTCTGACTCCACTTTGGACTTCAAGCTCTTCTGACAGACTCCCTTCGTGCAAAACGTGGCATTTGGATCGATCCTAAGTTGCCATAATAATAGCTATTAATTTATCCGGGATACTCCAACTGTGCCAAAAAATACGAATCTTGTGACAGTTCAAAATATTTAAGCTTACCTCAAACAAGCTGATCTCATGGCATTATAAAATATATATCGTCATTAACCTATTTGATATTAATCATAACAAAAAATAATGATTAGCTTTCATAATTTCAACGTTTCAATGGGTCATAACATTTCTACAGCAAAGATTAATCCTCTATAAGTAAATGATATCATAACTTCATAACCGGCATCAATTACACCACAACTGGTTAACTGATGATTACACCTCCCATTTGTGTTTATTTGTGCAAAATTTTGCCAACAGATATACAAATTAGAAAATCTCAGCACGTAAAATTATTGTTACCAAGAAAAACCTAAAAAAAAAACATCAATATAATTAATTCATATAATTAATCTACGAGTATAAAATCTCGGATGTCTACACGCCCCTTTCATAAATCAAACCTTTAACATTCCGCAAGTTAAATTGCTTCCTTGTAGCCCGTCACGAACAGACGCCGCAGAAACATGATTCCAATTTGTCCCTCAAACTTATCAGTTTGTGTTCCTTTTAATAACTGTGTATCCAAGAAGAGGAGACATTCTCAACAAGTTTTCTATGATGAACTAATAACTCAGCCATATAACCTGGACTGGAAAAATAAATTGGCCCATATCAGACTCTCTCTCCCTGCCAGTCCTTTATAATTTCTTAGAACTTTTTAGTGTGCCAGAAGAAGGCGGCATAAATTTCCTTCCGGTAAAAGGTGTGTGTTTAGGTTAAGAAGCTTCGAATATAGCGTGTCAAAGAACAACCTTGACATACGATTCCGTATCCGATTCCGTCTTCTAAGAGATTCTAATCGGCGGAATATGTGTAGCGCTACCATTTCATGCTTTATACTGTGATTTCACTTTAATCAAAAGATCCATATCAAAACTGTTAATTAGTTTATAACCTCAAGTCGGTCACATGGCCTCGGCCGGGGGCAAGACATCTTGCCATGAGTTCGAAACATAGTCCTTGTTCAAGGTGAGCATTTAGCGGGTAATAAAATGTGTATACCATATGGTTTCTCGCTTCCAAAGCACAACAGTAGGTGGATTTGCATTACATCACCGGGTAATTGCTTCAATTATCCACGATTATGATGACAATGATTATGGCCGGTGAGTAAAAACCAACACCAATTTTGGTAGTCATGGTTCAGAGATCGAAAAATATTCGAAATTTGAGGCCTCGATTTGTGTTGTGGGTGTTTGGAAAGAGTTCGTCATCGTATCATAACCAAAAATGGCCGCCAACAAGTGCGGTCGGTCTTAATGAGATGTTGAATTTATGGCTAGAACAGAAATAGATCAACACAAATAAATAGGAGTCTGGTTCTATATCGAACAATTTAATTTGGTAAAATGAAACGAAATAAAATTAAATTGTTAAATTGATTACTTTTGAAAAGCAAGTCAATCAATTATAATAAATATACAAAAACATGTACCTAAGGTATAAACTATTTATTATTATTTCGTGAGCAAAAGTAATTTGCAATTTTTTTGTCTTGAACTCTTATTTGGAATTTTTGCGATATCAGGGGACTGATAAGACAATCGTTTGGCTTAAGGTTTGTGGACTTCTTGATAGCATTTTTGCAATTTTTTTTTAATTTCTATGGATTTAATTTTAGATTTGATTGTGAAGAATTTTGTTTGCATTTGGTTGAACTGTAGGTATTTTTTTTCGCCAGGTGTCTCCAAATTTCTGGGTAGTGCATGATATTTATTTAGGATTTTTGTCTTAATTTTTGTTGCTATTTTATTGCAATTACGAATAACACTGTTCTGCTAAACAAACATAATGTACGACAGAATTGGACGAACTTCTTCTTGTGATTGAAGGCTATGCATGCCGATGTCTTATTATTATTTCAGAAAATTCTAAAAAATTGTTACTGGTGTTCAAAAATATTTATTTTAATTATGAAATTAAATATTATATGACCAAAGGGTGTTTCAATAAAGACGGGTAGATGTTGGAATGGAATTGAACAAGCTTTGTTTCACGTATTATAGAAAAATTCTTTTTTTTTTTATTTAAATGGCCCATGTATGCCATACATAATAGAATATGACATCTTTCAAATGCCCACCTCGGTTTCTTGCGGTGGCACACGGATCCGAGTGGTCTAATTTTCAATAACTCTTCCGCATAGATCCAGTTGAATTTTAGGGTTGGCCTGTGTTTATGTTCACCTAAAGGGCATCGGTCGATTGTGATTTATTCGCATAGACCTGTGACTTTAGGAAACTCTACAAGCCTTAAACTCTCAGCTTGATCATATCGTATGACATTGGTGGCCAATTCACGTCAACTCTGCTATAGAGATAAACTTACCTTCAAACCGTTCATGCAGAATGTCAATCACGGCTTCCTCTATGAGGCACTAAGTGCGTCCGGCTGGAACCAAATCTCGTCTAGGTTCATATGGTTTAACTTGGCTATACGAAATTGGTTATCATCGCTCTGTAGAGATCGTTATTGACAGTGGGCCTTACTAATAATCTAATTTAGTGTTAAGGTTAAAAGAAAATCTCCAGATTTTAGAAAATCCCCATACCAATAGCATATTTAATTTCCAGTTTAGTCGTTAGTTATATGTCAAAATTTAATACACGGAAATCCATGATTAAAGTCGAACACTAAATAAAAAGGGTTGCTGTTTTTTTGGTTTTGTCAAAAAATTCATGTAAGATGAACTGAACTTAACAAAAATTGCGTATTGACAAGGTCCTCACAAGTCAACTGATGAGTCCATGTGAGATCACCCGGACGAAACGCCAATTTTTGTGGACTAAAGGCCAAAAAAGCTAATTTGAAAAAGTGTTGCCTTCGTGCTGTTTTAAGCTAGGCGCACACATTCAATTTTTAGTTGCACAACTGTTTGGTTGCTTATAGAAAACAGATGAACTATTTGGTTGAATGTCCGCGCAGGTGCATATAATTATATGTTAAACAAAATAGCGAACAGTTGTGCAACTAAAAATTGAATGTGCGCGCCTAGCGTTATGGTACCTTAATTTGTATTTAACTCTTAAATATACTCCTATGTTATCAGGTCGATTTTTCAGATTTTTGTTTAAAGTGAAAAGGAAGTACTTTATTTGTTTGTTTTTATGTGTATGTGCAACAGGAATAGATTATTTATTTTCTTCCTAAATATAAAGTACGTCTGGATTTTACTTAATATACGTGGTTAATTTGTTGATTCCATTTTATGCATTTACATAATTACGAATATCTAAAAAAGTAATTTTTGTGTTGAAAGGGAATCGATTTAACATTATTTTTGTTTGTTGTTGTATTGTTAAAATTGTGTCTATCCAAGTGTATTTAATTTGAAAACAAAAACAAAAATAATATTTGAACCACATTCAGTAGAGTTAGATGAGCTTGAAAAACTGATCTTACAAATTTATAGCGGGATGATCTTTCTTTAGTACAAAAAAAAACATTATAACAATACAGAAATATATGCGTCGAATACGATTTTCAAAACCGAACAACCAAATTAAAATTGCATTTGTTTGTTTATTTTTGAAAAGAATTAAATTTTGATAGATTTACTCAGTTTACGACTCTTACGACGTTTACGTTTTTTTTTCAAATCAGGATAAGTTTTTGATTTGATACACAGAGGTGCTGGTTAAATGGTATTAATCAATTAACTAAAATCGACTGATTAGCTAAATCCATGATTAAAAACTAATCTCAAACTTTGAATTTTGTTGTTACGAGTTGAATTAATCGTGGATTTAAGATGACACACTGTGAAAAAACTGGCCCCTACTGTATTTATTATTATTCTCACACAAAATTTGCCAGTATTTATAGTTTAAAAATATTGCAAGTTTAAGATTTTCTTACTTTGGTACCTAAATGTACATTGCGAACGAAAAATATTAAGATAATATAAAATAAATAAAGAAATATGTTTCCTTGTTTAAAAATATGGTGTTCTAAATTAAAAAAAATTTGCTCCGACACTTCAAATCAATTGACGTACTATAAGTACTTCAATGCTTTCTGTTAAAAACAAGTACGGCAATACTTAACTTTAAAGGTATAGAGCAAATTGTGACAGCTCCTAAACTTTGGCAGACCTTGGTGAACATTCTGATAGTTCATTACATTTTTTTCTCATTTTTTGTAGATTTTGTAATAGATTTAATAGAAAGTCTGGAGACAAATTAGTGAAGGGATTAAATTGTTTATTGGTAGCATTTTGTTAAAGCTCAGAATTTTGTTTTAACCTTCCAGTAAACTAATAGTCAACATTAAAGTTTGATTATCAGTAAGGCCCAGTGACCGTATGACCTTCGTCGTTTTCGAAAAAGTACGGACCAATGACGCCATCGTCTCAAACTTCACACCAGTAAGTTTTGGAGGATTCATTGTCACCTGGTGAACCGCGTGTAAGTTGATGTCATCCCATATGCGGCAATTTTATTTCTTAACACAGCCATTCTTCGAAAAATGCGCCCCGTCGCTAAAAGATGATCTTTCGTCCAAAACTGCGGTCCTTTTCTAAAGGCTCCGAAGCCCAATCAGCGATCAAACGGCGTTGTCTATGGTCATTAACTTCGAATCATTTGGATTTTGTACGGGTGTAGGCCTAAGTCCCGATGCAAAATTCGCCAGGTGTAAGTCTGCGAAAGGTCGAATTCTTGTGCACGGCGAAGATCTACTGCATCGGGTTCTGTTTTACACTTTCACAAATCTCGGTGATGCTCTTGCCTGATCTTGCACGCCTTTGAGATAGGAATGTCTCAAAATTCACCACCAAACTTTGAAGAGTCGACTTTGAAAGTTGGTCCTACTGTAAAATAGGCACAACGTTTTCACTAACGAAGACCCATTTTGATAATAAATTCTAATGAATTGCGTAACTTGCAATAGTATTGGAATCAGTAAATATATCAACAGATTCGATAGATGTCAACAAAACAACATAGTCGTCAAAATCCTACCCACACCCGCCAGTTGAAAAAACCTTTTAGAAAGAAACACCATTTCGTAAAATTGAAGTAAAATCTATATACTCGTATCGAGTGTGGATCCACCGCTCGTGTCAAACGGTCACGATTGAGCTTATATAGAAAAGTTTCGTGTTGCACCAAACAATATTATACAAAAAATGATTACAGGCCAGCTGTTATGGCACTAAGTGAAACATAGGTTGGTGGGAGAACTGAGTTTTTAGAATTTTGCTTATTTGATTATATATCGCCATCACGCCCATGTTGTCAAAAACGTAAAAAATACAACTTAAATTCGGTTTCAACGCCCATCTTTCAACGGCAACCCGTTAACTAGCTGTCCGTATAAGGCAAATGTACTCGCAGCTCATTTTGCTTCTAGCTTTTCGTTATCCCCCCCCCCCCCCCCCCGTTATTTCAGAACGTAGATCATTCTATGGGACAGGCATACTAACGTAATCGTACAGTTGCAAGAGACGTCGAGATCGAGATTATATAAGCAAGTCCGCTGCTCCCGATGGTATACCCCAAAATTATTCTAAAAATAATTTTTTCATCGCAGATAAAACCACTGTATTGGGTACGCTTTTCCAGCGCTCTTACTGTTCTGAAATCTTCCCTAAAAGATGGCAGCAGCAGCTCTCCATAATAACTGGATTGTGTTCAATAACAAAGCGTTTAAACTGACTGAAAACAGAACTATCTTCACTTCTCTTCCATCTTCCCATCTCTTGAAAACCTTTGGAGTGCCACATGTTTTATTTATACTTTTTTGTATCTCTTCTTTCTCAAGTAATGAGTCCTCGAACTAGCCAGAAGCATTCCTTTCCTCTCCTAAATCAGTACACCCGTGATGATCGTTTCTCTAGGAATACTCGAAAGTCAAACCATGAGCCTGATAGAGGACGTAACGTTAAATAAAGGAATTCGTTTTTTAGTCCCACAATACATGAAATAATCCACCCGGCACGGTTTTTCTTACAATTTCAATTTGCTAGCTTCCAAGACAAATGTCATGGGCACCTCCTTTTTCTCACTCCGTAATTTCTTCGTCACTCGTGCCATGTTTAGGATTTACATTATGATGAACCCTTAAGCATGCTTGAATTAGTTAAAATAAAACCGTATCCGAAAATGTGGTACGAACAGGATGGGGGAACGGTGCATACTACAAGAGCCACAACCAAAATTCTGAGAGCGTAATGTATCGCCTAATCTATCTTTTTGGTGATTGGCAGTGGCCGGCAAGAACATCTGATTTGAACATTCCAGACTTCATTTTGTGTTTGTTTTTTTAAGTTAAAGATCTAAGCCTCAGATTCTTGAAGCCGGAAGATAGAATAAAGTTGACGAGATCCTCTTAGCCACTAGAATTGTGTAGGTACATGTTTTGTAATTCAGCTGATTACTTTTCGAATCTTTAAAAGATGAAAATTCATTCCTCACTTATCGTCTCTAGAAAAAAAATGAGTTTTGTGACATAGATGTAAAGTACTGTACGGGTGTATTTCATTTTTGACGATATGGAAATCTTCTTTTCGTTGGATTTTAACTTTCAGTGCTTTTCGAAAAATTAAAAAAATCAAATTTAAAAGTTATTTTAGCAGTCTTGCAAATTCAAAGAAGTCGGAATCACTTGACAATGGATGGCTTGTATTTATGACGCACAGACGGCGCTTACTTAATTCACATGATTACTAGCTGGGTGCACATCATAAATCGTGAAAGGACACTGACGTCTAAGATATCAAAATTTCAATACTATCCGTTTTCTTGTGCGATAAAAGATGTTTTAAAGTGTTTTAAATAATCTCGAATACGGTTCGAACAATAATTCTAAAAACATGTCGCTGTCTTTCACTGATAACGTGTCGTTTTGACATGTAACTGATAGCTGAAAATTTTTAGAAAGTGTTTTACTTCCAAAACCGCAAAAGAAATTTTACTTCAAAAATTGAGGCATCCAATAAACATAGACAGACATACTTTCGAGTGAGAATTCTGCTTTAGAGTTCCGTAGACGGGTTCCGGGATATAATATCTAAATTCACATAAATTAAATTTTGCGCCGCATATTTTCGAAAGGATTGTGACTTTTAAGTTATGGTATGAAAATTTTTGTGGAATGATATTTATTTTTTAACGAAAAGTGTGTTGGGAAAGAATTTAGGAAAAATTAATTCCCAAAATCAAATAAAAGGAGCTAAAGTTCGAAAAAATAAGTTGTTCCTGATTTAGCCTTAGACATAAGTACATATATAGAAACAATAAAATGTAAAGTACAACTTCATACAATTAAGTGTGTTGGAACCCCCATTTTCGGCTTAGTTCGACTGTACAATTAATACAAGACTGAGTGAAGGTTATACATTGCCATATGCTTCATCCTATTTTCCTGCTTAATTCTTTACCATTTACATTTTCTAATGCCACTTTATAGCTTCGAATTTATATCTATAAATACTACAATTTCCGGCCGACCGACATTTGTAAGTTATATTAGGTGATTATTTAGTCGAATATGGCCTTCGATATCCAGTAACAACCTTCGACTTTCAATCAATCTATTTTCGTTGGCCTTTCCCAAATGGATTTGAAAGGAGTGTTAAGATTGAAAGTTGTACACCCTCATAGTTTGTATCGACGTATGATGAATTTAGGTTAAAGCCAACACGTCATTTATAGCCCAAAGACCCAAAAAGAAAAAATCGATCCCTAATTACCCACTGCAATAATGGGAGTTATTATGATATTCCTCTTTATCACCCTTCAAACCTTAAGACAGTCCAAACAATTTAACGTAAGCCTGCTTTAGTTCTTGCCATGACAATGGCATAGATATACACCCATAATTTTGTTAACCCCTCTGACATAAAAAATAAATAAATATTTGCATTTTTTTTGTGTAGCTTTTTCTAAGGGTATCTTTCATTTTGAGTGACTTGTGGACTATAGCAACTTGACCTAGATTCTTGTTAGTTGGACTAGCAGACACACCAATTTCATGCCCCTAATGTCTGAAATTGTAGGTATAGGTCTTCAATTGCTCACCTTTCCGTGAAACTATGAAGCAAAATCAATTTTCCTGTCAACCTTTTTAAATGGAACACACATGCGGGTAAAACGAAAACAACAATTATTGCTGTGGGTCCTATCTAAGTCAATTCGGTTTGTGCTTTGGTTGTTTTCTAGGAAGTTCTAGTTTTTTGGAGTCTTCAAGGCTAGAGAAGTAGTAGAACCAGCCAATCAAATTGAGGAAATTTCCGGTCTTCTTGTTTTATTCGACACAACAAGAATAATGCATACTGAAAAGGGTTGTCTGAAGTTTGTTGGGAATGATGATTTTGGTAGGGTGGAGTTGCATGCAGACATGGTTTAGTTTTCGAATATCGTGAATGTCAAAATATTTATAAATATTGTGCCAATCTGTGCTGGGTGATAAATTTAATTGTGTGACTAGACATTTCCGAATGGAGTAGCATATTAAGTTTATTCTTAGAATATGGAAACGGTTATGAAGTTAAACACAGCACGTGCGAAGGGAAAATTAGGAGGGGGAGAAAGGAGGTGTCGATGAACATTCGTCTTGATTGTGTGCAAATTTGAATCGCAAGGGAGAAGCGTGCCGGCTTAGTTATTCCATAATCGTCTTGTGCGACTAAAAGGCGAATCTCTGAAGGTACGTCCAAAATTAAGCTCGAGGGTGAACTGTTCAGCATTCTTAGCAAAATGGGTATCATGGATAAACTGATTGAGAAGAGAAATGCAACTGGCTACTTTAAGTCAGCATTCCTTGTGGAAGAAGCGATAAAACAAGGAAACATTCCGATGGCGTTCAAGAGATGGGAATAATTCCATGATATACCATAGCTCTGTTTCCTAACAGTCTAAACGTCGTAAGCCATTTTCGTTGGTGATGAAAATCTTGTTTTTACTGAATGATTTGACATTGACAGTTTGCATAAGGGTGTGTTCAAAGTAAAACTTCAAAGTTGTCAAGTTCCAATTGGAATAACCTTTAAAATTTTGGAAGGTCTATCAAAATGTAAGGAATGTGTTACCATTTAAGGAAACGCCATTATTTAATTTAAAGACGAAATCATTACCGCCATCACAGTATGCAGAACAACAAAGTGATTCAACTTGACAGTATTCCTGCTGAGCTCTTACGACCAGCCCCAATAACATCGTGCGACCTACTGCACCCACTTATTAGTAGAGCTTGGGAAACAGAGAGCTTTCCTGAAGAGTAGAAAAAAGGAATGATTGTCAAGCTCCCAAAGAAAGGAGAAAGGCAGTGCGAAAACTGGAGAGGAATATGCGTTCTGCCTGCAGTAGCCAAGATAATAGCAACAATAGTATTAGAGCGAATAAAAGACCATCTCGAACACACACTGAATCTTCCTGTGTATATCACATCAACACCTTATGGATAATTATCGAACAGTGCGTTGAATACCGATCACAACTTCACCTGCTGTTCATCGATTTCAAAAAAGCGTTCGACAGTGTCAATAGAGAATTTATCTGGCTTGCTTTGCGCAGGAGGGGCATCCCAGATTTATTGATTGCTATAATCAAGGCTATATGTGATAGATCCAAATGTCACGTCTTACATAAGTGAAACTTGTCAGAGGAGTTTGAAATCCAAATGGGGTTACACAAGGCTGTATACTGTTACCAATACTGTTCCTGTTGGTGATAAGTGACGTACTGCACGCAGCTTTGTCAAATAAAAATTGAGGAATTCAGTGGACTCTGCAATCTCACCTCAAACATCTGGACTACGTGGACGAAGTATATACTTACTCTCTGATAGGATCATGGATCTGCATCAAATGACAACAAGGGTGGAGTGAGAAGCAGAAATCGTGGGGCTAAAGATCAACTCGGCAAACACTAAAAGTATCAGCCTTGGAACTCCCTCATCAATCCAAGTAAATATTTCTGGACAAGCGGTAGAGATGGTAGATGATTTCCAATATCATGGGAGTATTGTCTCTACGGGTGACGGAACTGAACTGGACGTAAATAGCTGAATCAGAAAAGCAAAGGCTGCATTCGGAATGCTGTCAAAAACTTGGAGAAACAATTCCTTTAGCTTAAAGACCAAGCTACGACTGTTCCGCTCCAATGCTGAATCCGTACTTTATGGTAGCAGCACTTGAAAACCACAGACACTGTCACAAGAAAGCTGCAACGTTCGTTAATAGATGTCTTCGAAATAACTTGAGGATTTTCTGGCCCAACCGTATCTCCAATGCTGAACTTCATGCGAGAACAGCTCTGGAACCCATAGAATCTATTATACAGAGACGAAAATGGCAGTGTATTGGCCATATGCTTCAAAAAGGCGATGGATCCATTGCAATGCAGTGGAACCCACTCAAACAAGAAGGCAGACAAGTGGGCCGGCCTAGAAGTACTCGGCCCATAACGGTCGAGAAGGAATCAGCACAACTGGGGATGAGTTGGAGAGATATGAAATCAATTTCCAGAAATCGTGCACGATGGCTCGTAGGAGTAATGGATTCCTTATGCCCCGTAAGGAAAACATAACGGACGTAATAGATCCGAGGACTTTATGATGATGATGAATGATGTCATCCTGAAAACCTGAATTTGGTCCTTTCTAATATCATACATCTTATTAAAAACGGCTCAGTGTATGTCTTTCAGTTGGTTTAATAAGGCGTGCCTAACATTTCTAATAGATATGATACAATATCAAAAAATTTACAACATCGTCCATTTTTTTATTTCGAAATTCAATTTCTTTAAACTCAACACTTTGCTCTATTTCAATACTTTGATAAGTCCAAATCCACGAAATTAGAAAAAATAGTGTGCATTGTCCACAGTTTCGAAAATGGAGTTATTACGCCTCAATACTACTTTTTGACTTCTATTAGTTGTTGACAAATTTTTTGTTTATTTTGAAAGAAAAAAAAATAAGAAATATTTACTGAAAAATACTTATGAAAAATCTTTGCCCCTAAATTTCGAAAGAGACAGGTACGAATACTTGCTTCGGCATATATAAGCAATTTATGCTCACCGAATCACCAAAAGATCTACCGTAGCCGTAGGACCTTCAACTGGGAAAGTGACGAATACCAACGACTGCATTTAGAACTTCAGTGCACCAACCCAATGTTTAACGAGACAGTAAAACATCATCAGGAAAAGGAAGAGGCTTGTATATACGAGTATCTATCAAATCGGGCGAAACGTTGGAAAAGATCAATCTTATTGTTGGAAGAGTGAACTTAATTCCAGGCAATATCCTTGACTCACAAAGAGTTTCAACAACTTCTGCTGAGAGAGCTGAAGCGTTTGCCAAACTTTCTGAGGATAGTTTCAAAGACTGCTTTCCCATGCATCTTCCTGACTTTATCGAAAAATTAGAACCTCTTTTTGAGGAGAGCTACCACCGAAAAAGCCGTGTCCAATTGTCCATATTCAACGAAGAAAACTCCTCATCGGAGCTGCTACTAAAAGATGTATTCACTTCTCCCGACATCAGCAGGAAAGGCAACGGCAAGATTTCTAACTACGTACTTAAAAAATTTTTAAATCTCGCTGTTTTTCTGCTGATTATAATCTTCAACAACTGTATATGAACAACAGCTATTTCTCTGCAGCCTGGAAACGACAAACATTGTCTTCGTCCCTAAAGAGAAAAATAGCACAAATGTAGATGAAGATGAAGAAACTCGACATTTTCTACAGAAAAAGAGATGTCATACTGGAGTTTCAGTAAGGCTTTCGAAATAAACACTCTACCCACTACATACACTGCTGGGACTTCATTGTGATATTACTCTTGGACTCAAAAAAAAGGAAACGACTACATCGTGCTTGCTGGACATCTAAAAAGCTTTCGACAGCATACGGATAAAAGGACTACTATTCAAACTATCGGAACTTGGACTTTCTAATCACTTGGTAAGAATAATCGAAATTCCATGAATCATAGGCTTTCATATGCAAAGGTAGCAAAAGACGTATCATCAAACAAAGGAATCAACGCTGGAGTCCCTCAAGGATCAAAACTTGGACCGCTGCTGTTCAACATTTATACTGCTGGTCAATCAGCCAACATACCAGGTACAAAGACGAAGCTTTATACAAGCGACTTCATCACATGCTACCACGTTTTCACCAGAATTTTCTGTCAGGAGAATGCAAGAATACACTAATACTATATGAAGATAAACAGGGAAAAGGCCGAGCAAATCTGCTTCGAAAACCCTGACTGTCATCCGAATAAGAACGTTTATGCTGTTATGCGATCAAACTAAAGTTTCCAGACAATAGTTGAGTAACAGTCAAACCATCAACGAAGTACTTGGAAATCAACTTTATCCAACAACGTTCAACAGCTAACAGCTGATGCACATCGTGCATCTTGTAAAGGAACATCTTCCGGCTCTCCACCAAAATTCTCTGTAAAGACCGCCGATTGATTCTCAATTGCGTGGCACATCATCTGGTCGATATTCAGGGGTCCTCTGCCACATCTTCAACCACAGCTGCCGGCCAGATATGGCATTATCTCGTTATATACATATGTTATCCCATATTCTTCTAGGTGAGCCGATAAATGTTGTAGTGTTTGCCCAGTTGGTGTAGGATCACCGTGAAACTTGCGCTGAAATTCACACTGCGCCAAACACCACCGTCAAATTATTCCTTAAAAATTCGCAACTATAATTCCGAATTTCGTAGGAGTATAGCGACTTATTGACGTTTTATTTGTATTTCTAAACTTCACGAATATCAAAGTAAAATTGGCATTTTCCGCCATTTGCACCTTATAGCAGATTTTTTGTTGTATAAAAATGTAAATCTCAATCTTCACTTTTCTTTTGAGTTTTCAAATATTCGATCAACTTCTGTGTGAAATCAATCACAGTAATCACAACTTCAAAAACCTTACGAGTAGTTTTCTATACTTTTGTATATTTCAGTAATCGCGAATGAACTTTTTGAAAACTAGTGTCAACTCTAATTTAAAAAAATGGTTTCTAACTTTTTTCATTATTTAAATCATTTCTATAATTTATATTTTCTTTCTAAATTTTAAGGTAAAATTCGTGGTGCAAACTCAACCGCAGAAGTCAACAAATCTAGAACGACCCACAAGTCCCTGCTGTCGAGTACTAAATACACGACTTATAAGCATGGGAGCTGGTTTCGAACAAAGGCCATGGACGCCAACAGTACGTCGGGGTAGAATTGCTGCAGAGGCAGCCAGCCCTGGTCCAGCTTGTGTACAATTACCCAATTTAGTAGGTAAGTATCTATAATGCCCTTCAATCGATTGATTTACAAAGAATTTTAATTTTCTCAAAGGTACCAAAGTGACAGACTCCAAAAAACAAGCCTCTCCAGCATTCAGTTTCGGTCAGAAACACCGCTGCAAAGACGATTCAATTGGACCCGGCCCAGCTCAGTATAATGTCGCTGGCTTAGGAGTCAAAGGCAAAGATACCCCACCAGCCATGTCATTACAGTCCCGTCCCAAACAGAAGTCCAGTTTCAAGACACCCGCTCCCGGCGAGTACAATGTGGACAAGGCGGCCAAATCCGTTGTTGATTCGGCTCCACGCTACACATTTGGCTATCGCCCAAATTTAGAAAAGGCCAGCACTACTCCAGGTAAATGTTTAACTTGTATCTATGATCATGATTCTTCCCCTCCATTTTGTACATACAAACATTATAAATGTCGAAGGATCTCCATCTGTGTTTGCTTCATCATTTTTTCTAATGGATGTGCTTCATTTTCGTTTGTTTTGTGGTCAGAAGTGGGAATGGATGGGTTAAGAAGAGAGAAAATAATGTTAAGAACTTAAAGCTTTTATACAAGAGTACATAAAAATTCGATGAAGAAATGAAAGCTTTTTGCAAAAAGGCGCCAAGACACCTCGAAAAATCAAGAAATTCAAGAATTCTTTGTTTCAAAAAGAAAAATGTATATAATTTCGAGCACAGGGTGGGGAGGATTATACATAAATTTTGGATATTTTAGCTTAATTTCTTTCTTTGATTTTTCTTAATCGTTTAATTAGTCCATTTTGTAAAAACTCAAGGCTTTTATAGTTTTTTTTTTATTCGTGCTTTTCATAACTATGCGGCTTTTCAACTTGATTTTTAAATAATAATTTAGTAAATAGTTTGTTTTTCTTATTTATTTAGCCCCAAACCATTACAGAGTGGTCGATTTGAATGTAATTAAACCACGGGCACCACAGTATTCCTTTCGAATAAAAACTTTGGCTAGTTATTTAAATAACACTCCAGGTAAAATCTAAAAGGTGTTTTGTAAACCTTTATGTTTTCGTGTATGTATTACATTAAGTGTTTTCAGGCCCTATATGTTCTTAAAGTTATGGTGGAGGTAAAAAGAATTACATAAGCTTTCGTGTTTTATAGCAGGGCGATACAATCAGTTTTTGAAAATTTCACTTTTTGAATATGTATATAGATTTCCATGTTCGTTTTTGAAATTGGTACATCGGCAATATTTGTTAGCTTTCTTCCCATATAAGAAAATCATTAAAGTAGATAGGTACATGTGCATACCATTGATCTGTTGGATACACAACAGGCCAGAATATTTTTCTTACAAAAATATTGAAAAATATTCCAGAATTTTAAATCATTTCCGGTTTTAGTTTCAAAATAATTTTTTTGTCTTAGTCCAGTGAATTAAAAGTTTGACCTTAAAAAACAACCAATGCAATTTTGAAACTTGGCATAGTTATTAAAACATTTTTAGTGATTAATTGTAAAAGAATCACATGAATCCGAGGTGTGTTCTAGCGAACTGTCCCTACCAATATGTCGTATATTGGACACTAATGAACTTTGTGTGACACTGTGAACACACCCTTACACCAATTACCGAACTGTCAATGTCAAAAAATTCAGTAAAAACAACATCTTCATCATGGTGAAGTTCACTAACGAAATTTTAGAAATAATTAAAATTTAATACCAAAATTCCGAGCCGGTGACGCAAGTTTTAAGAGCCTTACAAACAAATTTTGGTCGTAATTCTAGTCCAGTAAACAAGCAGTTCAGTAGTGAACAAATTTGAATCTAAATTTTCGCCACTGGATGTTTGTGTGTTATTGAGCGAAGTGCCGAGAATATTGCTGCCGTTCAAACGTTCCTCGTAAACGAAATAAACAGCCGATTCCACGTTCGACGTTCTCAAGAATTGGGCGACATTATGAATGTCTAAACATCGCAATAAGAGGGAGTGAAATACTGGGCCGGTTAAAGCATTCCACATTTATGTAGTGCGGCTTCACAAGGAATCTTTGAATTTAACAGGACGTTTGAAGTTCGGCTCAAGGGTAACCTGATTTTTACTATTATTTTTTATTCTATCCAAGGGAGGTTATTGGAGCACCTGCCTAAGTATGGGAAAAATACTTGATCTTAGGACGAATATAAGCCTTAAAGATCCATATCAGAAGAGTGGAAAATGTCCTGCAATTTCGAAAGAAACTTAAACATTTAGCAGCGTTTTTGAAGACGTCAAATATGTGGTCATTCCACACAAGCCGGTTTGTTATGCACATATCGAAAATTGAGATCTATTTGGTTTCCTCAATGCAAGAGCTGTTCATGGAAAGCGGCATTCTGATCTCAAATATGAAAAAAAAGAGTAGAAGATAAAACGGAGCCCTGTGGCACACCAGCATTAATTTTATGAATAACAGTCTTAAAACTATCCAACACATCTTGAATTGAGCAGTTCAAAAGGTAGTTTCTAATCCAACTAAGAAGAGACAAAGTAATACCAAATCCATGCATTTTCGATAAGAGAGCTTGATACAAAACTCTATCAAATGCTCTTGAATTATCAAGCGCAATAATCTTACTTTCTCGAAAACAATGTAAAGATCTGTTCCATTCAGCAGTGAGACATGACATCTGAGATGATTGCTAATAAAGCCATATTGATGGTCATTAAGAAGCTTTCGTTCTTCAATATATTTCTTGAGCAAATATTTTATCAGCGTTTCAATGACCTTAGAAAGAAGGGCCGCTAATTTAATTCGACGTTCGTCAAATTAAATTCGCAAATAAAACTTTGGTTATGAATGAAAGAATCTCTAATAGTTATTTTTAACAAAATTAAGGTTTTTACAATCTTACAAATTTAAGACTTAACACGATATTTCATATAAAATGAAGCCATATTAATTTGAGTTACAGAAGTAAGCTCAGCCTACGAAGAATGAGTGAACCGTGTAAAATTGGTAGGAATCAAAGTCCAGACCAAGGCTAAGGAACAAAAGGAATCTAACCGAGAGGGCTTGTCAATATCGGCAGGGAGAATCTTTTTAGGACCAAAAAGGTTTAGCTTTAATAATACATCAATGTATTCATAAAAGGAACCTGAGGTTATTGTAGCTGCTACCATCGGACAACAGCGGGAAACTTATTCTCTGCCCTTCTTATTCGAGAAATAGAAAGTTACGAGTCGATAAACTTTCCTTGCACAAATTTCTTATTTCCTCTTCTAAAATTTGTCGCTACAACGTAGTGTGAACTATAAGATAGAAAAAAAATATGAAAAAAATTGTGAAGGCGTCTTCATCAAAATGTGTGTGTGATCGGTGGGTGGTGGATATATATGTTGGTTGGATAACGATGTAGGATATTGGTGGTTGGATTGTGTGTGAGGTGATGACTTAAGAAGCTTATGGCAGTTGTGATATTAAATTTAATTTCAGCTAGTAAGTTGATTATTATATTTCGGTTGGTGCAGGTGGAAGTGTAATGCTTCGTTACACTATCCGAGTCAGCCGATTTGTGTATATCAAAATCTTTCAGTATTCTTGCAACTGTACGAGTGCGAAAGAAGATTTGTCCCAGAAAATCTTTTACACTCTCATGGTCAAACTGTTCTGCAAGCAAACTGCCTTTTTCTTGCGAGCTGACAAAACGAGTGTTATTGAAGACTACCGTATAAACCGAAGACAAAGTAGTTTTTCGTACATTTTTTACAAATGACCAAACAGTTTTACTGCCTTTGGGACATTGTAGTATTTTTTGTCTTAATTGATCATTACAGGTCTTTCTAGCTAGCTGGAACTTTTTCCGGTTTTCCCCAGTAGGGTTGGCTTGAAAACATCGGAAACTTACTTCTCTAACCTAAATAATCTCTTTATAGCACGAATCAAACCATGAATTCTCTTTTTCATTCCGAAATGGATCAAATTTGTAATCATATCTGCACTGGAGTCCACGTCACTATCAAGGAAGCATAGTGACCAGGTAAAGTTCCTAAAGAAATTACTTAGATTGTCACACGGTTTTGTTGACATGAGAAATTGGCAGATATTACACAATGGTCTGATGTACCTAATGGTGATAATACAATTATAGTGTCAGAGGTAATCATCAATTCTAGGGTGTTCGCCGATTGAACTGCAAAGTAAGGAATCAAGAAGTCAAGTTGTGTAGTTCAAAAAAAACCCCTGAATACCTTCCTTCGTGTGGTGTCTGACCAGAATAATGCAGTCATGAAGAATTGTGCCTATAACACTGTGTCGGGTAATGGGGAACTGATATCTGAATATACTCAGATAGCGCATCGAACTTATTAGAATTTAAGTTACTATCTAAACTTGCACTCCCAGGTACTTGACATTTGGCTTTGCCACTATGGTGGATCCGTCAGGGAGTCTCAGGACCCGATTTCTGCAAATCGTTGCAGTGCGAATGCCTATACCAGTTGAAGGTCTCCTGAAGCAGACAAGTTCCGATTTGGAAGTGTTGATTTGGATGCCCCATTTCTGGTAGAATTGGAAGAGACTGTTGATGTAGATTTCTACTTTTCGGACAGCGATTATTGGTGACATTGATGTGGCGTAGGTGAGCGAGTCATCAGCATATAGAAGTTTCTCGCATCTAATTTGAGAAGGTTGGTCTGAAGTCATCAAATTGTAGAGGAAGGGGCCTAGTTTTAAGCCTTGGCTGACTCCAGCTCTGATGGTCTTCATGTTTGACTTGCAGTTATCTTACTTAAACGAATTTTTATTAATAGCGGAGGTACTTGCATAAGATGAAGTTTGTGGATTAGGCCATCTATGCACACGCTATCGAGTGCTTTCTCGACTTCCAGAAAACATCCAACGGTGACACGAAACACGATTACTGTTGAGGGCCGTGGTGATATCGTGTTGGAATTTTATCAGTGGATGCAAGGTTCAGTGTTTTTCTCGTCAGCGATGATGGAATTTTCATAGCAGAATTTGTTCAGTCTTCGTAGGATTACTTCTTCCAGTAATTAGCTGATGTTGTTGAGAAATGATATTGTAAAAAAAATAAATTTGGTGGTGCAACAGACCAAGTGAACCAAGACCTAGTGACTTACAACTCTCAACCATTCCTGTCTGCGTGTTACCAGGGACGGAGGGGACCTACAATTTTCTGGCGATTCCGAACGGCTACTGAGCAGCACTTTCCATGACAAGAGATACTCTTGGAGAATTTGTCAATTCCTCGCAAGAGGCAGTACACCCCTGAAAAAAACTTTCTTGCAGCGGCTGAGAATCGAACTCGAGACCTTCCGCATGACAGTCCAACGCTCTAACCATTATGCCAAGAGGTACTACAGAAGTGATATTGGCCTGTAGTTAAAAACTAAGTTGGAAGCAGCTTTCTTATAGGAATTGGAACAATCTACGCTGTTTTCCACTTCTGACAGAAGTAACAGTTGTTGATGCAGTTGTTTAAAATGAATATGAGGAAAATCATTACTGCATGTGGCAGCATTTTCAGGATGTAGTAGGACACACCATCTGGTCCAGTAGACTTTTTTGGCTTATAATTGCCGATGATTTCTACAACCTCCTCTAGATTGCATAAATGTGAACTATCGGTGGGATCATTTGCTGATTGATGAAATTATAATTTATTTTATCCGGATTTGGTTACACTGACTGTTGAATTGCTGTCTCAACTTCTTGTAAGAAAGTTGGGTCAGTACGTGGTTCCACCTTGTCTTGGGCCGAGGTAGCTTCAGTATCATTGCTGATGATGGTTTCCGGTATTTGTGGCTGTTTTCCAATGATCCTATTGATGTTTTTGAAAGCATCTGGTCCTGGCTTGATTGCTTGCAATCTTTTATGGTATTGGATATTATTGTGGTATTGAATGGAGTTTCGGAAAATGATGTTGACTTGCTGTAGCTCGTTCGAAAGAGTTAATCTATATTCGATGTCACTGTGAAGTCTGTCATTATCCAGCCTTCTGAAATTAATGAAATTCTCAGGAGTTACTGTTATAAGAAGTATGGGTTCGTTGAGGTTGATCGATAGTTGAACAGTTTCATCGTCCGTGTCACTATGCAGTAATGTACAGACATAATTCCAGATTTCCGGAAGAGTGTGCACTAGGTTCGAGGAAGCCAGGAAGAAGTCCAGCGTTGATGCTGTTCTGGTGGTCGTTGTTAGCGTACAGCTAGTCGACAACCGCCTTGCCCTCAGGTGAGGTCGTAATATCCAGCCGCATGTGATGCCTGGCAGTGCAATCACCGCCGATTAGTCCATATGTGCTTCTCTCGAGGATACCGTTGAGAATTTGTAGTTCATTGTGAATATTTCTCGTGCTGGATTGGCACTTGAAATAGACACTGATGATGATAAGGGTTCCATCTCTTCCAAGTTTAAGAGTGACGGCAGTGGCTTCGCTGGTTCTGTGACCTGTGATAATGTTTTCGCCTTCTACTTTTTTACGTAGATTGCCGTCACTCTACGGCTCTCATTTTTGTCCTTTTAAAAGGTTTTAAAGGTGGCCATGTCGATATTGTTGAGTCTGGTGACGTTGGTCTCACTGATGAGAACGATGTCCAGGTTGTTGTTTATCATCCATAAATTAAATGTTGTTCTTTTCTCAAGGCTGTACAATGAATTGACATTGTACTTCAGGAGTAGCCAGTTGCATTCCTCCCCTCAATCAGTGATAGCCTTTTGGTTAGAAATGCTCACCAGTTTACCCTTGACGTATCGTCAAATACAGAAATTAGTTTTTAAGTCGCACAACACACGATTTCAGAATAATTTACCCGGCATGGTTCTTCCTTGCCATTTCAATTTACAAACATTCAACAAACATTATTTCTCCATCGCTCGTGCTGTGTTTAACATTATAAGGGATTTTTAAGTAGGCACTTTACTTACACTCCACCTCTTTTAGACTTTTCACACCAAACACAGAACAGGGTCTTTGCGGAAAAGTTTTGAAAAATTTGTAAAGCATTCCCATCGGACATTTACACATTTCCGTTTGACATTTAAATTTTTTTGACAGCAACTGTCAAATTTTGTTTCGATTCAATATTTAAAATTTTAAAAAATTAGTCATGGTCATATTATTTTTGAAAATAAAATTACATAATTCTAAACAATTAAAACTGATTTGTGTACATTAAAAAGAAAGTTGAACAAAAAATGCAGATTTTGTTAAAGTTTATTTGACTTATATCAAACCTCTATCATGAAAAATAAAGTCGTTTTCTTTAGCTAATGCTGGAACGTCGAAAGAAAAGAAATGCTATAGTTGATACATTTTAAAATCGTAAGCACTGAAGAACTATGTGGACAAAGGTGGGCATGCGCACTAATCCCAAATTTCTACAGAAATCTTTTTAGACTGATGCCCACAAGTTCAGTCGATAATAACCTAAGATTTCTTTATTTATCATAAATGTAGAATCGTGTAGTCTTCTTGCATTTCTTCAAATTCAAGTGTCAAAAAATAAATACAACTTTCTCTTTAGCCTTTTTAACTATTTTGTTGAAATTTAGAAATTTAGAAGGGGTAATAGAATTTATTGAAATTCTTACGAAATCTCACATTTCAAAATCTGAAAATTGAATGGCAATACGAGCATGTGAAGATTTGGATTCAAAACACTGTTAGCTTAAATTTCCCTACCGTAGACAAATCGTTTGAACTTTGGCAAGTCGTTATTTTCAAAAAAAAAATTAATTACTTTGTCTTATGAAGGATGTGTTTTCAATTTTTTATTTGAATTTATTTTTATTTTTGTGCAAACTTTTTACATCACATTTTTTTTTGAAACACCACACAACATTTAGCTACACTTGAAAAAACACATCTCACTTCCAAATTTATTTATTTGTACATACATGCATACCTCCTCGTACGTTTCCAAATGGCTTTAAAATTTGTTTTGTTTTTTATTTTTTACGCACTCATTAAAAAGAAATTTTGTATTTTTCATTTTTCCTCGAGAATGTTTGTAAATACATAAAAATCTTGCACATTGTTTCCATTGGTGTTTTTATGCATTTTTTTGTTTATAAGCTTTTTTTCTCTATAAGGATCTGTTTTGGTTTATTCCTTCAAAATTGTTTGTGCAATTTCATTTCCAAAAAATACATTTTCACAAATAAAATATTCAAAAAAATACAATGCTTCCACAAAAAATACCATAAAAACTTTCATACAGATAACATACAAAATATTAAAAACAAAAAAACTTCGTCAAACAATAGCCCCGAATAGTTATCATCCCGATAACTCAATATGCCAAGCGAGTTCACCAAAGTATTCCTTCGGTAGGAGGACGAAAATAGACTTTGATAAGGGAACACCAGGTAAATTGGACAAAATTATTTTTTGCAATTTTTTTTCGTTTTAGTTCGTTCAGTAGTTTAAAGTATTTTATTATTTTTTGCCTTGAGTAGAAAAGCTTTTGTGAAAACAAGTTAAAGATACTGTTTTGTTTTTTTTTTTTTTTAGAAAGATAGATTAGATCTCAATCAACCACCATGCATGTTATGTCCAGTTTTTTTTTTTGCAACTTTGTTAAAACGCTTTCTCTTTTTCGAAGTCTAATTTTTTTGTTTTTACAGCACCGGGAGCTTACTGCCCGGAAAAACATAGAATCGACAAGACACCTGAGTTCTCATTTGGAGTGAAGCACAATGCGCCTAAGAATTACGAAACACCAGGTATGTTGAAAACACCGTTTAAGAAAACTCTAATATAGTTTTGTTTTGTAGTTTTTGATTTGTTTTGTTTATTTGTGTTGTTTGTTTTACTCGTATGTTTGCTTTTCATTATTTTTTTGTTAAGCACCGGGGGCTTATAGAACCGAAGTAGTAACTTTAGATCATTCACCTGCTTACAGTTTTGGGGTCAAGGCTAATGAGAGAATCCTTAATGAAACACCAGGTAAGCTTCGAAGTACACTTTCAATTGGCCATTCAAAAACAAAACTAAATTCTTCCAAATTTATTCAAAACCCTTAAAGCTCCGAGTGCGTACAGTCCTGAAAAATTCAGGCTTGATAGTACTCCCCATTATAGCTTCGGCTTGAAGACAATCCATGAGTCTAAAAATGATACTCCAGGTAGGTCATGGAAGTAAACACGTTTCTGTAGAGTTTGGTTTTAATGCACATTTTTTGCAATTTCGTTTTAATCAAAATGTAGCACCTGGAGCGTATAAGCCGGAGAACTGCAACTTATCGTATTCTCCAGCCTATACACTCGGTTCGAAAGTTAACCCAGAGAAACCTTTAGATACCCCAGGTGAGTTGCTTTACTAACAAAATCAAACTTTGAAATTTTCTCTAATATTCTGAATAAAATTTTTTTCTTTTACAGCACCTGGAGCATATAAACCGGAACAATGTAAGCTTGATCATACCCCAGCCTACAGCTTTGGTGTGAAGGTAAACCAGGCTAAGCCTAGTGAAACCCCAGCCCCCGGTGCTTACGAAACAGAAAAGGTTAAACTTGATCATACACCGGCCTATAGCTTCGGTGGGAAGTATGATCCTAAATCAAATTACAACACCCCAGCACCTGGAGCATATGCACCTGAAAACTGCAGGCTTGACAACACACCAGCATACAGTTTTGCCGGAAGGCATGATCCACTAAAGTCTGCAATTACTCCAGCTCCGGGAGCATATGCACCTGAAAACTGCAGGCTTGACCACAATCCAGCCTATAGTTTTGCAGGGAAACATGATCCCTCAAAGCCTATTGATACTCCAGCTCCCGGTGCTTATTCTCCTGAAAAATGCCGTCTTGATAATCCACCAGCTTATACCTTTGCGGGTAAGCCTGGTTCCGCAAAGCCCAGTGATACTCCAGCACCTGGTGCATACGCTCCCGAGAACTGTCGTTTGGATAATACACCTTCTTACTCTTTCGGTGGAAAATATGATCCCTCGAAGCCAAATACCAATCCAGCTCCAGGTGCATATGCCCCGGAAAAAGCCAACCTCGAACATTCTCCTGCTTATAGCTTTGGAGGAAAACACGACCCACAAAAAGCCTTTAATACTCCTGCTCCAGGTGATTATGCTCCAGAAAAATGCCGGCTGGATAACAATCCCGCCTATACATTTGGGGGGAAGCACGATCTCTCCAAGCCAAATGGTGTCCCAGCTCCAGGAGACTATGCACCTGAAAAGTGCAGGTTAGATAATAACCCAGCATACACATTTGGCGGAAGACACGACCTCTCCAAACCGAATGGTGTCCCAGCTCCAGGAGACTACGCACCGGAAAAGTGCAGGTTAGATAATAACCCAGCATACACATTTGGCGGAAGACACGACCTCTCCAAACCGAATGGTGTCCCAGCTCCAGGAGACTATGCACCGGAAAAGTGCAGATTGGATAATAACCCAGCATACACATTTGGCGGAAGACACGACATCTCCAAACCGAATGGTGTCCCAGCTCCAGGAGACTATGCACCAGAAAAGTGCCGACTCGACAACACCCCAGCATACACATTTGGAGGAAAGCACGATCTTTCCAAACCGAATGGTATTCCAGCTCCTGGAGACTACGCACCAGAAAAGTACAGATTAGATAATACTCCAGCATTCACCATTGTTGGAAGACAAGGTGCTCCAAAACTAATTGATACTCCTGCTCCAGGAGCATATGCTCCGGAAAAATGCCGCCTAGACAATACACCTTCCTACACATTTGCCGGGAAATATGATCTCACAAAGCCAAGTAATAATCCTGCTCCAGGAGCTTATGCTCCCGAAAAATCAAATCTTGACCATTCTCCGGCTTATAGCTTTGGAGAGAAGCACCATCAGCAGAAACCTGCTCAAACTCCAGCTCCGGGTGATTATTGTCCAGAAAAACATAATCTCGATCATACTCCAGCCTATTCAATAGCTGGAAGACACGATCTGAGCAAACCAAATGCCACCCCAGCTCCGGGAGATTATGCACCAGAAAAACACAATCTTGATCAATCTCCAGCTTATACATTTGCAGGAAGGCATGAAGCAGCCAAACCAAGCAAGAGCCCAGCTCCTGGAGACTATGCTCCAGAGAAACACAATCTCAACAATACTCCTGCTTATACAATAACTGGAAGATCTCATGTAGAGAAGGCCTATCTCACACCAGCTCCTGGTGACTATGAGCCTGAAAAGCATAATCTCGATCAATCTCCCGCTTATACCTTTGGCACGAAGGCGAATCTCAGCAAGCCCAATGAAACTCCAGGTAAGTGACAACTGAGTAAATATAACGTCCATAAGCAAGGCTTATTTGTATGACTTCACTTAGCACCCGGTTCCTATGAACCAGAGAAGCACAATATCGATCATACACCAGCTTATTCATTCGGCGTTAAAGTCAATACTCCCATTCGTAGTGAATCTCCCGCTCCCGGAACCTATGAGCCGCAAAATCACAATCTCGAAAACGGTCCATCATACACATTCGGAGTTAGAGTAAATCGTGAAAAGCCAAGTGATAACCCAGGTAAGGGCGCCGCCGCCGCAGCACTAAGCTGTTTGATCGATCAAACAATTTGTTCTTGTTCACATGTAGATTTATCATAATTTTTGCACTTTTACAGCACCCACCGCATATGAAATTGAAAAACACTCACTCGATCACACTCCCGCGTTTACATTTGGCACGAAATCTGAAATAAAAATTTCTCAAGATACACCAGGTATGAAAACAACGCATGACACGAGTAGAAATGCACCAGCAATTTTAATTTATTTTATATTAGCAAAATAATTACACTCGAGTAGTCAAAGATCATTTTACAAGAAGATTTCAGAAGTTTTATTGCTTTAATTGCCGAAATTAGGGGGGAAAACTAAACCTGGGTGTCAAATCAATGGAAGGATTTTGGTTGTATGTTTCTATCTACCAAAGGTCTTTTTGAATTCGCAGTGATATTTCATGAATAAAAGGCGTATTCCTGCCTGTTTATATATGGCGGACAGTCCAGGTTTCCTTAACCATTTTAGGCTTTGCTTTAATACCGTCAAAATGGTCCACAAATCGCTCGAGTGTCTCCTGATAATGTCAATATACTCAGCTTTTGCGAGTTGTTAAAGAGATAAGTTTAAGAAAATGTACAAGATGTTAAATGAACCGTTGAGCCTTCTTACTTTAAGCCTGTTTCGCTATTAAAGATTTCGGCAGGATTCTTGCTTAATCCTACAGAATGCCAAGGATTGTCTATTACCCATCCTGCACAACCGAATGCTTCTCAGATGGAGGTGAGATAAGACATAGCCAACTTGTAATGGTACTTTAAGTTTGCAGACGGGGTAACATGCATACTCGTCCGTGCTGAAGACCCTGGAAACGCCGACTAGTAATCAGGTTTTTCCATATTTTATAGCATGACCCCGATTTCATTGATATTTTCTGGTCTCTTGGATTACGGGTTGCTGGCTATGGTTTCCGTTTCGTATTTGTTTTCAACGGGGCACACGTTTTGCGCTATGACATTGGCCTTAAGTGCTTGAATCGTTTCCGGATTGTTGGCATAACATCGCCCCTTCACAGTTCCCCACAAAGAAAAGTCCAAACGGGTCAAATTGCAGCTCCGACGAGGCGACCAATTGACATCGCTAAGATGGTGGATAACATCATTTGGGAATGTGATGCGCAAAAGATCGATTATCGGCTAACATGGCCCTGTTGTTCCCAACCTCATTTTTGAAGAAAATGGTCCAATGATGCCACCGTACCAAACTGTCACTCCTTGTGGATGCAGTGCCTTCTAAACGTGCGGGTTTTTCGAATCCCAGATGAGGCAATTTTGTTTGTTAACATTGCCGACACGTCAGAAAAGATGATGTTTCGAACAAAATCGTTGTCCAATTCAAGGTGATCTAAAGCCCAAACTGCGAATCGGTAACCAAGCGGATGGTCATGCACCTTCAATTGCTTATAAGCGAATAATCCGAGATTTTTGTGTGGCAGAATTATCCTCAGGTAATTGCGTGAAATGTTGAGCTGTTAAGATCGATGGCGAGTTGATGTTCCTTTCGGCCAAAACTTCTCTTTAAAAAACGCACTGGGCTATACAGCACTCACTTTGGAAATAATTGTTCAATATTTTCCAACGTTGTTCAAGCGTGAAGCGACTTATTTCGTTCCGCGAAGGAACGATATTGACTTTCTGTCAAGATTTTGAACTGGAATCAGCTGTCAGTGTAAAAATAACATATGATTTTAAAAAAAAAACACTATATGACCCACCTTTTATATGGCCCTCGCTTAACGCCGATCTCCGAAAATTGTGAGATTTTGTAGGCTTTTTCAGCGGTTTGGGCCTAAAACTACACTGATGTGTCCAGATCAGATTATTACCAAACATTTTAGGACGTAAAGTAGAGTATAGGAGACAAGATCGTATGCGCGATAAGATCTTCTGATGTGCGACATTCAAGAGATTTGTAAGCAATTTCTAGTGGATGCATTTCAGCTCCTCACCAAGACATCGCTCTCAGTTCTGAAGTCAGTCAGTAGATCCATTTTTCCAGCTCATACGCCTTAACTTTGGCTACCGATATGCTTCTAGTTGGTGAGGAAGAGGAAAATAAGTTCACTATCCTCAAACAACAGGTGTTTGCCTGTATACTCCATTCTCCATTTAAAACTCTGTAAAATTGTACTTTCGACATCCTTGGGCAGATGGTTTTACTCCCTGAAAAAAAACATTTCGACAATATAGCTGCTACCATAGCATAGCTTCAATATACTCGATCGCCCGAGTCTCCCGATTCTTCCTTTTTCTTCCAATCTGTTCATGTCCAAGGCATTCCCCGGTCGATTCCGTTATAAGAACTGATATAACTTTTCCGTTGTATTTGACGATTTGCGAACCAGATATGCCCTTTTTTCCAATTGTTTGCATTTCTTCTGGGAGTTATTATAAGGCTTCTTGTGAAGCTCGTAGACTTGCTTGTTGGTTGAGTAGTATTCTTCTTCTGGAGTCGAGTTGCGAGATTAGCATTCTTCTTTTACATTCTTTCCAAAGATTCTAGGCTGTACCTTGGCCTCAGAAAACCAACAAGCTTCCAATAAGCAGCCAGTTTAACACTAGCTAGAAGTCTTCAGTTTCGCACGTCAAGTTCCTTGAAGCGCCATTCTACTTACTTAAATGCTTGTAAAACCAGTTCGTAAACTTTTCCATCTGTCCTGATTTAATGGCATGTTTCAGAGATAGTGGATAGTAAACAGCATGCAGCCTGTCTCAAAAAAGACGAACCTTCTTCACCATCTAACTGCCGTCCAAAACGTCTCGTCTTTCTAACTTCATGGAAGCACCCATTAATTATCAGCTCAAGAAATATCTTGAAGAACGAAACTTAATGATTGGCTGCTAGGTTTTCGTAGAAATAGTGATTTGATGGTATATCTAACCAAACAATAGAACAAATCGTTTGTGGAGAAAGTTGGATTATTGTGCTTGGTATTTCACAAACAATTTATAGAGTCTGGCATTAAGCGGTGTTTTCGAAAATGCGTGCCTTCGGTATCGATGACTTTCTTCATCGATGGCTTGGAAGCTACCTTTCAAACCATTCAATACAAGTTGTACAGGATGGATTTATGTCTGATACCCACTTAATAAATGCTGGTATGCCTCAGGGTTCCACTTTGTCTCCTATTCTTTTTTTTTTTTTTTTGATTTTATTAAATGCCGATAGTCAGTTAGATTTTCATATTCGTTTGAAGATTCTCACCTCGGTTCTTTGGATGTGGAACTCTAACGCCCAAATGTGATAAGCTCATTAGATTCTGATCTTTAAAAAAAATTTCAATATGAAAAAAGACACTACGAGAATTTAATGCTTCACAAACTCAATGCTATCTCTTGTCGCTAATGCGAAACCTACCCCGGCTACTATCCATTAGTTTATTGTATCGACTAACATACCTCCGAGTTCTAACAATGACATTTATGAAAAATTTAATAACTGTATAGAAAGCCTATATGTTCTTTTGGAGCCGGAAGATGAGATTTTGATTGTAGGTGACTTCAACTTGCCGAATCTAAATTGGATACAAATTGATGACGACAACTTCTACGTTCCCAGTAACGCGTCTAGCTCAAATGAGCTTACTATAATAGATGGTATGTCTTCGTGTGGTCTTAATCAGTTTAATGGAGTGAAAAATCGTTTGGGAAGAACACTCGTTTTAGTTTTTTTCTCCGATACAGTTTGTGCCGAAACTGCAGTACTAGCTTCTGCTGTTAAACTATTAGAAGAAGATCGTCATCATCCTGCTTTAGATATTGCACTTAATTTAAATATGTCTTCTCCAAATAATAATTATTCTTATGACAAACTTGAATTTAACTTTAGCAAGTGTAACTTTGTAAATTTGTTTGAATTGTTATATACCATCGACTGGAACCAATTATTTCTAAATTTAAATATTGATGATATGTGTAACGTTTTTTACAATACACTCTTTGACTGTTTCAGTAAAACTATTCCATTTAAAAAAACTCATAAAAACGCGCAGGCACCACCATGGTTCGATTCTCATGTCAAAAATTTAAAAAACAAAAGAAACAAAGCTTGGGTAAAATATAATCAAACAAGAGCGGATGATGATTATACAACGTTTCTTTTTCTTAAGCAATTATTTAACGAATATTCAAACTCTTTATATGAAGAGTATATTCATAAAATTGAAAATGATCTTAAATCTAATCCAGATAATTTCTGGAAGTTTGTCAACAGTAAGAAAAAAACTTGTGGATACCCTAACTCTTAGTCAAATTCAACATTATCCAGTCATGAACCAAAAATTATTGCAAACATGTTTGCAAGCTATTTCAAAAAAGCGTTTCATGAATCAAACACAGTAAACTCTTCTTGTTCTTTTTCTTCAGTTTTAAACTTTCAACATCTAAATAATATTAATTTTGAAATAAGTGAACATACTGTTGCACAAAACATATTGTATCTAGAAGAGTGTTTTAGTCCTGGTCCTGATGGTGTGCCATCCTCTATTTTGAAAAAATGTGTCTCTTATTTGTCGTATCCTTTATGCGTTCTGTTTAACACGTCCTTAAAAAGTTCGCTTTTTCCAATTATCTGGAAAAGCTCATTTATCATTCCAATACACAAAAAAGGTCCTAAAAATGAAATTTTGAACTACCGACCTATTGCTAAGCTATCTGTGATACCTAAACTGTTTGAGTCTATCGTATGTAGTGTCCTTACATTTCATTGTAGTTCAATTATTTGTGATAACCAGCATGGTTTTGTCAAAAAACGGTCTACTGTTACTAATTTGTTAATTTTACGTCCTTTTGTTTAGATGTTTTTGAGAAACGTGAACAAGTAGATTGCGTATTTACTGATTTTAGTAAAGCGTTTGACAAGTTGTGTCATAAAACACTTATTTTTAAACTGTCTCGTCAAGGTTTTAACGATAATTTCTTAAATTGGATTTCATCATACTTAAAAAATAGACAATATAGTGTAATATTTCGTAATAAATGTTCGAGTCCGTTTATTGTGAACTCTGGTGTACCTCAGGGCAGCCATCTAGGCCCAATTTTATTTATTTTATTTATAAATGACTTGATTTCGATTATAAAAAATTCGTCTGTCCTTATATATGCTGATGACATTAAACTTTTCACAATATTTAACTCTACATCTGACTGCCTACTTTTACAAGAAGACTTAATATTATTTAGGGAATGGTGCAATAAAAATCGTCTTGTTTTGAATGTTGACAAATGTAAAACCATGAGTTTTACACGCAAGAAAGTTCCAATTATTTTTGATTACATGTTTGATTCTTGTCCTTTAAGTAGAGTATCTGCTTTTTCTGACTTGGGAGTAGTTTTAGACTCGAAACTTACATTTACTGAGCATATTAGTTTTATTGTTAAAAAAGCAAATAGAGTCCTAGGTTTCATCAAGAGATTTGGGCGCGATTTCCGTGATCCTTATGTTCTCAAACTACTTTTTGTTTCATTTGTAAGACCAATTCTTGAATATGCCTGTGTAGTGTGGGCACCTTATTATTCTATACATATAATGAGAACTGAAGCGATTCAGAAGAGATTCTTGCGCTTTTGTCTCCGTTTTCTTCCTTGGGTTCCTGGAAACGTTCTGCTCCCTTATTCACAAAGGCTTACTTTTATTAACCTTCCTTCATTGACAAACCATAGAAAATATTTACAATTTTGTTTTATTACGGCAATAATAAGTGGTGCAATAACATCACCATCGGTTCTTGTTCGTTTTATTTTTAGTTTTAGTCGATCGAGTATACGACTCCAAAAACCACTAAATCAAATTTTTAGTAGATCGAACTATGGTGCTCATAGCCCTATCAATCAATTAATCGAAAGATTTAATAAATTTTATTTTCTAATAAGTTCACCATTTATGACAACTTTAAAAATCTCAAATTTAAGACATTGTTTTATAGTAGTTTGGATTAAATTTTAATGTTAAGTAGTTTTTAAGCATTTATTTATAAGAACTGTTCACGTTAGCATTTAACGAATTGTTATAAATAAATAAATAAATAGTATCCATGAGAAGGCATTACATCAAAAAAACTCATAAACCTTCAACGCACTTTCTATGAAATGAGCACATACGGTAAAAGCGGTAAGGCCTTTTGGATTTCTGTCTTCGTTGGATTTCTCCTGTTAAAAAATTCAACAGAACTCCTTAAACTTTTGCGCTCTTATGATTGCCCAATCAAATTATTGTTTTTTGAAATTATTGAAAAATATGAAGACTTTATCTATCTATCTATCTATCCATCCATCTATCTAATTTTGAAAACCAATTTTGGACGTTCTATTAAGTAGAGAGATTCTTTTTTAGCCGCACTACACGAATGTAGAATACTCTATAAAACTCAGTTTTTCGTCTCTTTGTGATACTACAGAAATTCAAAACCAATGGCATGGGTATCTTCTTTTTAATCCTCTCTATTTTCTCTTATGCTCGCACAATGTTCTCTTAAAGAGGATTCATATCCCCTTGAGGGCGCGTCATTTATGAAAAATGGAAGAATTTTGATATCAACAGGATATTCTTGCATGAAAAACTACGTTTCCCTAGATAAACTTAAAATAGTACTTATCCTACAAGAACAAACAGCAATTTAGGTTAAGATTTCAATTAAATGCTCTTAAATTCAACTGATCTTAGAGGTTAATGGAAAAAAAAAAAAATAGTTTAAATTGTAAAACTGCAAAATATCTTAGAAATTACTCCTTACAAAAATCTTTGCCCTTTATAAAATTGATAAACTTCTTCTTCAGCTCCTGGAGCCTATCGCCCAGAGGATTGTAATTTAGATCACACTCCAGCTTACACAATTGGCCCATTGAAGGGCAGCCTTGGCTCAGGTAAGTTCCTAGCTTTCTCGCTATCATTTGTGTTGTATATGTATGCGATTTTGTGTCTATACGCACTCCATCTCTCTCAAACTTTGAATGTTTTGTATTTTCTATTTTTTATTTGCATAAAAAATAAGTTTTATGTTCCATTTTTTTTATTTTTTCATAAATTTGACAGTCTTTTGTGAATGTTTTTGTTTTTTTTTTTTTATTATTTCTTCCGAAATCATTTTTCATAATATTTAGCTCAAACATCTGGTGGTTATGTCCAAGACAGGATTTTGCAAAGACGTGAAAAACGCTTAGCAAGTCCCGGTAAGCTCTATACTTTAGTTTTTTTGTTGTCTGTTTTTATTTTCTATCTGCTTCTGAAATTTTCCTCGCACTTAATTGGGCACAAAGTAAAATGAAATTTGAAAAAGAAAACAATTTTTTTTTTTTTGAAAATAAATGTTCACAGTTCGTCACAAACTCACAAACGGTGATGCCGTTGATTCCACTGTAACAACAATCACTGAAACCATAACAAATGGTGTTAAGGCTGAGTCTGTTCAAAAGGCTACCTACACATTTACAGTGCAGACTAATGGCAGTGAAGAATTAATATCAAGGTAACCTTAAAAAATTCTTAACTTTATTTTTGAAAAATATTAAAATTATATATCTAACTTTCTAACTCTCCTATTTTCTCATTTTCTAGACCTCATTCAGAAAAAAAAACCAAGTTTAACCCATCCATTCACACTTTTAACCTAAATCTCTTTCTAAGCTTTCTTTGTAAAAAAAGTTGATACTTATTTTTAAATATTTTTTCATAACCTATAACACTTTTAATTTGATATTTTTCAGCTCCAAATGTATATAGAATACCAACAGTATTGGGCAGCAGCAAGGATGGTACCATCAAATCAGCACCCGCTTTCTCAATGACCGGCAGACAAAAGCCACGTATTTCGCCAACCCTATTTGTTCCCGGTCCCGGTACATATGACGGAGAATACCAAGTGATAACAAAAAAATCTCCAGTTTATTCGATGGGCATCAAACACAAAGGACCAACTGACGACCATTTAAAACCTGGTCCGGGCGCACATTGTCCTGAAAAGGTATAACATTTTTCTAAATAGTATATAATTTATTTTAAATAACCTTTCGGACTTTTAAGATATTTATCACAAAGAAAAGTATTCCAACGCCATCCTTTTATATTCGTCATTCGGATTATGTTGGAGTTCGCAAGGCTTACTTAATTCCATGGCATTTGGAGCGAAATGTTGTTCGGTCACTATAATCCAGAAGTCTCTAAGAACCTTTTACCAAAACAAAATTTTAAATATATTTATTAAAAAAAGAAAACGGAATGTACATTGATATCAGTAATTTCCATAAAAACAAAACAAAGTCTTAAGCCTTGCTACACAAACAATAAAAGAACATATGGCTTCAAATGAAAGTTTGAGATTTTTTTAAATTTCTTTTCTTGAAGTCTGAAGTTATGGAACAGAAAAATTACATCGTGAATTTGAAAATATTCTTCATATATCGTGATAAAATACTTTAAGGTCAGTATCCATGATCACGATCGAGGATCAGTAAAAGTTATATATCCCCGAAATTTCATATGATTGGTCATTTTTCATAGATGAAAACAATACAATTTGACAAGCCTATAACTCCTTCAATGAACTCGATAGACTGCATGCTTCAAAATAATCATTCGAAATGCAGAAAGGGTAATATCAAGTTAGAAGTATGGTTGTGTAGGGGTACTCCACAAGGTGGAGTCTTATTTCCTCTGCTTTGGCTTCGCATTGTTAGTAAAATCTTAGATAAACTAAGTCCCGGCGTTGTCAAGGTCTTTGCATTCACCGATGACATCATCTTAATGGCCTCGGCAAAAATGTGTCCCCACTTTATTCGAACTCATTTAAGTAGCCCTTGATAATATCAGTAATTGGACGAGAAGCTATGAACTTAACGTTAACCAACTCAAGACGGAACTGGCGTTGTTTATAAGGAAACGCAACCATTAAGGAATTGTACTTCAGGTTCCTGCACTGCCAAAAATATCTTAGTGTATTGCTTGATCGTGAACTATATACTGGAATGAAAATATCAACGAAAGATAGAAAAAAAAGCCTTAATTCCTTTCTACAAGTAGATTTTTTAGTTAAAGATGGTGTGTAAGCTCTAGAACCATTCATTGGACTAACACGGTCATTATAAGGCCAATTCTAACTTACGCATGCTTGGCCTGGTGCCCACACTATAATATAAGGAAACCAATCGAAAAGTCGTGACAAAAATTCAAAGACTTGCTGGCACAACCAGTGCTATTAGAACTACACCAATAGTAGCCCTAGAAACTTTCCTTTCACTAGCCCTGCTTGGCGCTTTAAGACTTAGACAGTTTAATAATTCGCATGCCTAATCAATGGAGGGAAAGTTACCTTCTTCCAATTTATAAAGGAAAGGGTGATACTCGAAGCTGTGATAATTACCGTTCGATTAAGCTGATGTCACACACCATGAAGATCGTTGAGCGAGTCTTGGGTAGCCGACTGCGAAAAATAATTAGGCTATCTGATGACCAGTGCGGGTTTGTCGGGGGTAAGTCAACCACGGATGCAATCCAGAGTATAAGAATAATTATGGAAAAACATCGGGATTCTTTGGAGGATTTGCATGTAGTATTGGTTGATTTTGAAAAAGCATTCGATCGGCAACCACGAGATCTAATATGGGTGGCCCTCAGGCAACGAGGAGTTCCAGAAACCTATGTGCGGATAATTATGGACATGTATGATGGAGCAGTTACTAAAGTAAGATGCGCAGCTGGAGTCACCGAAGAATTCGAAATCACAGTAGGTGTACACCAGGGAAGTGTCTTGAGTCCCCTGCTCTTTATTACAGTTCTTGATTACCTGCTTGAAGGCAAAGTGACGGATCCAAAAGTGCATCAGTTATTCTTTGCTGACGATGGAGCCATCATAAGTGAAGACCCGATATCCCTACAACGAGCACTTGACGTATGGGTGGATGTTCTAGAAGGAAGTGGGTACCGCATAAGCGCGAAAAAGACAGAATACCTATGCTGCCCATTTTCTGATCCACACAGGCCTATTCCAGACATTTATTTGAATGGAGTAGTGCTTCCCAAGTGTGAAAAGTTTAAATATCTGGGGTCTATGATAAATAACGAAGCTACTTGTGATGACGATATCAATCATCGCGTAAGCGTAGGGTGGATGAAGTGGCGGGAAAATTCTGCTATCTTCTGTGACCGAAAAATGCCCCCTAAGCTGAAAGGAAAGCTCTACACTTCAGTTGTGCGTCCAGCACTCACATACGGTTCACAATGTTGGACAATGTACAAAAAGTATGAGAGTAAGCTAACGGCAGCTGAGATGAAGATGCTTCGTATGACAGCAGGAGTTACAAAGCTTGATCGAATTAGAAGTACGAAGATCCGAGGAAGCCTTCATGTTAAGAATACCATTTCCCAAAAAATTGAACACGACCGACTTAGTTGGTATTGCCATGTTCAAAGGAGAGATCCTGAGAACCCCGTCAAAAAGGCAATATCATACAACGTTCCAATTCGGAATAAAAAGAAAGGTAGGCCTAAACACTCCTGGTACAAACAAATGCAAAAACACCAGCATTCAGTTGGCCTCAGAAATGGAACAATACAAAACCGGGAGGCTTGCCGCCGATTTCTGAGGTCAACCCGGCGAACCCCACAGGCGGATCACTAGTGTGAAGCAGATACGTGGGAGAGTTATGATCCCCTCGACATCGAGATCATAACAGCGCCGAAACAAAGGAAGAAGAAGAAGAATAATTGGCAGGGTGGCAGTCTGGCCAATAGAAACCTTCAGACTACATTATACGGCACATAGATTTTAACCCATTGGCAAAAACAGATAACCCAACAAGGGGACTCTGGAATGAAAACTGGGTTATTAATGCTAATCAGGTTTCGGAAAGTGTTTGCATTTTCGAAATCGGAAGAGATCTTGCCCCACATGAAGTAGTAAACAGAAATATCGATATCTTTATACACAACCAGGTGGCAATTTTCTCGTAATAGATTGTTGCTTTAATGAGCTAAGGTTTCTCAAATAGGTCCCGGGACATCCTGATATTTCTAAGGCATTCGATAGAGTCTGGTATCCTGCTCTTTTATCAAAATTGGGTGCGTTCGGTATTGATGTATCTCTTTTTTGTTGGATTAGTAATTACCTTTCTGACCGTTCAATTCAAGTTATTTTGGATGGTTTCAAGTCTGAAGTTCGTAAAATAAATTCTGGTGTCCCCCAAGGCTCTGTTTTGTCTCCAATTCTTTTTCTCATTTTTATAAATGATCTTTTTTCGAAACTACTGATCCACTTAACTGGTTTGCTGATGACAGCTACCTCAGCTTTTCATATTCATTCCTTGTTCTTTGAATGTGGAATCGCAACGGTAAAATATGTTGACCTCATTAAATTCCGATCTAACTAGCATCGTTAAATGAGGAAATGAGGTATTAAAAATCGTGTTGAATTTAATGCTTCTAAAACTCAGAGCTGCTTTTGTTATTAAAGCGGAATACTCCCCCTATGCCATTGTTCATGGATGGTACTTGCATCGTAGAAACTGAAAAGCTATCAATTCTTGGTATGTGTATTACTGACCACCTTTTGTGGAATGACCACATATTTGATATTGCTAAAAATGCCCTCCTCCCCTGATCTGGCCACAATTTATAAGGCTTATATTCGTCCTAAACTAGAATACAATTCCCATATCTGGTCATTTCATTATTATTTGAGTGTTAGGTTAATATAAATCTCAACTTTGTTTTCTTGCGAAAGAAAAAAGTTAATTGTTAGATAAGAAAATTAAAGTTTTACTAATTTAAAAGTAATATGGGAGATAATTTATGTATAAAACTATGGAATTACTATATTCATTAATAAATTAATAACTGTAATTGATTATGATAATAGTTGATTACAAAATTAAAATTCTTGAAAGAATCAGAAAAATGCTTCGATGGTTCATTAATGAACAAATTAATTTTAAAAACTAACAGCACTAGCTTCATGGCTTAAGGCTGGGGGTTCTATTTATTTTGAGTCTTCTAGGTGGATTTCACTTCAAACATGAAATTCTCTTGTTAAACTATGAGATAATTTGGATTTGTGAGTGTCAAGCCAGTGAACTTTCCACAAATAAAATGTCTTGTTTTCAAAGAAATGACTGCACACTAGAATTGTTTGTTCTTTTGACGACTGTAGAAAAGAAAACAATGAAAATTAATTCAAAATTGTTATAATTTTATTAGTTCAAAAAATACTAACTTTTGTATATTTCCTTTTTATGTTGTTCATGCAGTTTACAACAGAATTTTGTGTTGTATTAAATGTATGAAAATTTGTAGGTTAATTTGCTGTATGATGTGTATGATAAATTTCTGAGAAACAGAATCATACAACATTCCACTATTTCCAGTGTAATCTTCGGTCATACATTGTTGTATGACAGCGGATCATACAACAAATCTGAGAAACAGAAATCATGCAGCAGAACTGTCAATATCATACAATGTATGATGTGTATGATTTGAGAAACAGGCCCCTGGTTGTTTAAATTGCCACATAATATTATACCAGTTAGTTCTAGGAGTATAAGGCTTTGAGTACTGCTTGAATTGAATGAGATTTCATTTGGCCTATGTTTCTATGGCTGAACTTGTGGACTTCTCGACAGAGAAAGTATGCTGCCTGCACCTGTACCCTGCGACATTCTCAAGCCATCAGTATACCATTTGATGGCATTTGCATTTAGTGCATAGTACACTATTTGGCCTAATCCAGTTTTTCTTGCTGCTTAACTCTGTTATGAAGTTTATTTCGAAGTTATATTTTTCATCTTTCCAGGTAATGCACAAGCATGCAAGCCCTTGAACTTTTTCTAAAGATTCCCCAGGTGTCAGTCGGTCCTTTTGTGCGTAACTTACAGGTCTCTTGTTTTAATGGCTATCCAGACAGTTATATCGATGTGTTTATTTCAGATGAGTTTGCTATCTATCGTATTTATTTTACCTCCTTGGTATCGGCAACTTTCCCAGAGTAAACCTTATAATTTTTTGGACAGCTTCTATACACTTAATATTTACTTCGTATACGAAGGGCAAGCACACCCCGCATAATCAAGTACAGATCTTGTAATTGAAACAAATTCAGATCAACTTGAAAGTTTACTGATCTGAGAGTCTTTTGAGTTCAGTTTTAGAAAACCTAATAAAATCTCTTACAAAATGAAAACGCACTTACTTACATAAGTTTTCTTAATAATTTCAAAAAATTGTCTGAAAGATTGTTACTAAGTAAAAACTAATAAAGCACTGAGATGGCTTCCTTGAAGCACTTAGGAAAAATTGCGCATTAGTTCGAACATTTTTTAACCAATATCTACGAACTGTAATCTTTCGATAAAGTGGCTTTGAGGCCACCCAAATGATTTTGAATGATAACCAATAAGCTAAAGTTTTCATATGAGTACAAGAACAACTTGAGAGTTGGCTTCAACTCGAGAGTTGAAACGCAAGTTGAAATTTCTTTTTCTTCACAATTTTTTTTCTCAACTCCCGAGTTGAAAATTTAAAGCTGATCAACAACTTATTTGAAAAATATCCCTGGGATATTTGTTTAAATAATATACAAACTGTCATTTTCAAAATTAAATTTGAATTTATTTGGTCAATAAAATTGAGTTTTTGTGTGATATTTGTGATGAACGATTTTCTACTTGATCTAACTAGGGATAAAAATAAGTTGTTACCAATCGGGAAAGAATGTTTGTCATGGATGTTGCCGTTTCCTCAAAGATATTGTTGATGGTACATTTGTAGCCGATAAGTCAGCAAATACGGGTTTTTCTGGAGCAGGTTCAGACACTTTTGCATCAATTGCGAATAACAGCACAAGCGATAATGATGAGTTTTGCCGTTTCTATTTGACACCTAAGGTCGGAAGCCAACACTGGAAGTCTACTTTTCCAAACGCCATTGGAACGCTCAACTCAATTGCGATTGCCTATCTGCAATTCGTTGTACAAATTCTTATCAGCGTTTGTGACAATGATAAAATCGTCTTTTCAATCGCGATAAGTTAAAAAAAAAAACATTTTTCATGTTCTGAGCCCCATGTAATTATATGTACATATTAATATCTATGCGATTTTTTGTACTTAATGTTTAATACATTATTCATATAAATAAAACAACTAATAATACCTGCAAGTGAGCTACAATATCATTTATTTTAAAATTCGCAGAGGCACCTTTAGAGAAAACCATCCCTTGCGATTTCTAAAGGCTTCTGCATCACTTCTACATTTATGATTGATACGAACATGTGTAAAATCAATTATACACCAATTGTTCTTAGGAAACTTTGCTTTAGCGTAAAAGTCCCGTGCTGCTTCAATTTCATGTGATTCTGGCATTCGAATGAACCGCGGTGCTAGATTGCAATTGCTTTCGACACTCGTTCCAGAATGTGATGCACGCTGGAAATGTTTACTCTATTGAAGTATGCAATAGTCAATTGGATTGATCCGAGCGCATAGAATCGTAGTGCTACCAATAACCAATTACAAAATACCAATTGGCAGTAATTCACGAGATCTATTTAAAGCGGGACTTAAGTTTAAAGGTCACGGCTAGTTTCAAATTATTATACCAGCTCTCGATTCAAGGAAGTGAATTCATTATTAGGCGTTTTTCTTTTTTAGTTCAGTATAGAGCTCCGAACAGAGTCCGAGCATGTCGAGCATGTTCCGAACATTCTCTGAACCAAGCGTGCTCTGAGTATTTTTTGATACACACCTGAACACTTAGCTGTCGATATTTTTTTTTTTTAATTTCCATCTGTCAAATGCCTGTGTTAAGCATTGTACTCTGTCTGCTCAGTTATTTTATTCTGAGCTTATAGAGCGCACTCTGAACACGCTCAGAACATGCTAAGAACGAAAAAAGAAACACACTTACGAAGCTCTGAACGCTCTGAACTAAAAAAGAAACACAATTTATTTTTTGACAACTCAGGCTTTGTTCTGAACCAAAAAAAGAAAAACGCCTATTAAGGAATCAAGTGTAGCACTATCATTGCTGTCAGTTTTTAAAGCTTTTCAACTTTTCAACTATAATGCGCGGTAACATCTTGTATTGTCTTCTTTCAATGTACAATGTCACGTTTACATCATCTTCACTTTCACTGCCCGACAAAGTTGATGACTGGTTTTCCCAAAAATAATTGCTGCGGATCATTAGGTATGCCAATATTTTTCTTTATTTTTTGTTGTTGAAAAACAAACTTTTGAAACGAAATGCATGTATTTTATTTAAAAAAAAAACAATGTTCCATATCAACTCTCAAGTTTGCTCTCTCTCAACTTCTACTATTTTCGGAAGTTGAGAAAACCAGAAGTTGATCAACTCGAGAGTTGAAATTTGAAAGTTAATACTGTCAACTTTGAGTGAAGAAAAACAAAATCACAAATGGGCCTTAGAACTTTAAACTTGATGAGTCACAGAGAGTTTCATGTTCCTTCAGAGCAGAGATGTGAAGGAATGCAGTCTTTTTAGTATTGCAGTCAATTGAATGGAAAGACTTTTTTTTTAAGTCTTTTGATTTAACCTCAGTACTATGACTTTCAAACTAAAGTCCCAGTCAATTTTGCAGTCTTTTATTTAAAAGTCATCTAAAGCAGTCAAATGAATTCAAATCAAAAGAATGCATTCTTTTTGGACTGCTTGCAGTCTTTGAAGTCTTTCAAAAATCTTTTACATTCTTTGCATTCTTAAAGTCTTTTCAATGCATTCAATGTATTGAAGTCTTTTTACGGCTTTGAAGTATTTTTATTGATTGAATCCTTTTTACTGCTGAAAGCTTTTTAACTGCTTTCAAGTCGGTTAAAAGTAGCACACTTCAGCAATTATTTTAAATTTCCACTTAAAATCCAAATTTTGCCAATACAGAAGTCATTATTCGAGTTAAACGATTTTCACACAGTTTTTCTTTATCACTATATGGAGGGCTCACAGCTGTACCGAACCAAGTCATTTTAAAAAAATCGAAAACCAACGCCAAAATTTCCGCAAAATTGACCTCTATTTAGAGCTGTAATGAACTACATAGTTCATTTAGAGCTACATAGTTCTATTTAGAGTTGTAATGAACTATACATTGCAGCTCTAAATAGAGGCCAATTTTGCGGAAATTTTGGCGTTGGTTTTGGATTTTTTTAAAATGACTTGGTTCGGTAGAGCTGTGAACCCTCCATATATATTTATAAATGATATTATTAGTTTACAGATGTTCCCTAAAACATTATTGTGTTTATAAAATTGTTAAATAAAACTGAATGGTGTTATCGAAATACATTTAAAACACCGATTTAGTTTAAAGTCGGAAAAAAATAAAAATAAATATATGTACATATTGTAATATTTTTACTAGGTTCGTTAAATAAAATTTATTACTCTTTCTAGTATTTCTTCTTTATTTTACTTTCCAAATCACAACAATATATCTCAATTTATAATCAACTCAAATACTTTATTCAAATTAAAATCACACTTGTTTTACACTTTCCACAATCCGATAAGCAGAGTTTTGCACACTTCCGTAATCAAAAATCAACTGTCTCTCGCTCACCGTGAACACTCCCTTATATACTCAAATTAGTTATTCTCGAAAGTTCTTGTCTTGGAATGTTCTAGATGGTTGGAATAAGTGGAAATACATTTGACATTGGAAAAGAGCTTTTTGTTTCTTCCATAAATTAGATATGCAATTTTCCAACAGATGGCGCTGTAGTAGTATAAAGCTCTGTTCACAACAATATATTAAACTTTTTAAAATCAATAAATATTGTAAAATGAGATATTATTTTGAAAATTCATCAATATTGTTGGTGTAACATAATATGCACTTGCAGCCGTTGAACCAGGGCAAAACAATTGATTATCATTATCAGTGATCATTAATTATTGTTTCATGTAGCCGAAAGGCTTTCATAGGCAATGAAAAGTATTCAAATAGTAATAAGACTTCAAAGCAGTAAAAAGACTTCAATACATTGAATGCATTTAAAAGACTTTAAGAATGTAAAAGACTTTTCAAAGACTTCAAAGACTGCAAGCAGTAAAAAATGAATGCATTCTTTTTATTTAAAGTCTTTTGACTGCTTTTGATGATTGCATTATTTAAGACTTCAAAATAGAATGGGAATAGATTTCTGAAGTTAAAAGAATGAGATGATAAATTCTATTGCATTCCCGAAGAATCAGTTGAATGAGTGGGACTTTTCGGAATGCAATACCATAATATTGCATTCTTTTACAACTCTGCTTCAGAGGAAGAAATATTTTTCGTTGTTTTGCTCGCGAATAAAACATTTTTGGCGGAAGACATAGGGCTGTTTTGAGAGACACGGTAAAGTAATAAATTCCAGAAATTTCCATAGTTACAAAAATTTCCATTGCCGTGTCTTTTGCTCGTCGTATTGAAGGCAACTCTCATTTTCACAGTAATTAAATATATACTTAGAGTGTTGATGTTATACTATTCTAACAAAATGAAAAAAATAACAAATATACAAGACATTTCAACATCTTTTTGTGAAATTCCAATACAATATCAATAACTATTTTCATTCTTCCAGGTAAATCTACAACACACACCTTCATACAGTTTTGGAATCAAACACTCCGCATACTTGGGACATTTCCGAGACTTTGATGCCTGCGAATACAACAGAATTTGCTGAACATAACCCAAAACCCACCCAATTCAGCACCAACATTCCACACAATTTGGCTACTTCCATTTAAAAAAAAATCAAACTTTCGTTCAAGAAATAATTTCTCGACGAAACAAAACGAGTGCTATAAAATTAAGAACTTGCTGCTAAAGGCTCAACCTTAAAGAACAACAACAAAAAAAAAAACTAAGACAAAATCTATTCTAACCTATTTTAACAAATGAGACTATTAAATAATTATAAAATCCTAATTAAGTTCTAATGTGATTAAACAAAAATTTTTATATACCTACTAAGCTCTCTTGAATAAGACAAAGACAAAATTTCAAAGAAAACGATAAACATTATATCTACTAAAATCTATATAACTATCTGTTTCACACCTATTAACTTGTTAACACGCAAACTGAAATAAAAACCAAGATCTTTCGAAACAAAAGAAAAATATTAAAATATTGATGAGTTTTTGTTTTTAGTTTTACTTTCAAACAATGCTAATCTCTCTAGCTGCATGAATCATTCCGATGAAGCCTTCTAGAACTTCCTTGGCAGTCGGAAGAATCTGTTCGGGGGGAAGAATAAATCCGTAAGTTCCTTTGTCGCGAAGCTCGATTGTGTAAGGGATTGGAATACCCTTGACAGCATATGCCCATTCCTTACCAGATCCAGAAACTTTATCTTAAAACAAAACAAAAAACTGTTAGGTCTTGAGGTGTTTTGATAACGAAGACTTACATAGAGTTAGAGCACTGGAACCATAGGTGAAGACTGTGCCGTACCTTCGTTTCAGGGAGTCGGCGTAGCCCTTAGCAACGTGCATCATGGCATCGTAGCCCTCGGGCAACTCTTCAGTGTGACCCCAAGGGGAAAGTACGTACTGGCCATAGGAATGCAGCGATATGTAGATCTTGATGTAATCGTCGGGTAACTTATGAACATATTTGACAAGCTGATTTATTTCTGGCTCCGATTGAGCAAAGGGTCCAGCGTATGTCTCAGAACATGGATCGTCAGAAGCACCGGCACCTTAATCAGAAGTTGAATCAGAAGAAGAACTATTATTTTCTGAAAGCGCTTTACTTACTCATCCAAAGAAATCCGAAATTACGGTTCATATCAGCTCCGACACAGTTCTTGTCATGGGCTTGACGACTCTTGCGCCACATACGATCCTAGAGAAGTTTAAATACATACGAGTAGTTCCAATTCTTATTACACATATTAGTACACAAACTACTTACAACTTCATGCGAATAAACAAAGCCATCGACATTCAAAACCGGAATAATATACCAATCGAGGTTTTCAGCAATATCACGGACACCTGGATGCCTTGAGACTAGAAGCTCATCGATTATATAAGTTATAACTGCTGATGTAATCCATTCCCGGGCATGGATATTGGCTTCAATGAATATGGCTTTGTTCCCTTTTTTGTAGGAAATCTTCAACCCCTTGATATCACGGCCTTCAAATGATTTTCCAATCGAAAACAAACTGACTTGTTTGGGGAAGCGTTTAGCAAGGCTTTCAACCCATGCATGGATCTCATCGAGCGAGTGATAATTACTCCATTCCATTCCTGCTAAACGAACCTTTGGTTTTTCGTTGTCGATTAATCTAAAAAAACTATTATTAGACGAGTTCTTCCGAAAGGGGCTTAACCTTACTCTTGAACATTGTCAATTGTTTTATTGTATCCCATTGATGATTTTTTCAAAAACTTCTCAAAATCCAAGACTTGGTCGGGAGCAACCATAATATCACAGTCATCGCCAAGAGATCGAATTTCCTTCCAGAAGTTTAACTAGAAAAGTACTGTTAAAATCTCTAATTGAAGTTCTAAAACTTTAGGGCCTTACTTTGAGAGTTTTTTCGATATTCTTCAGACTTTTGTATTGTCCATCTTCTTTAACGAACACTTTATACACTTTATATTTGTCAAATCTCAAAGGTTCCTTTGCTGATACGGACAGCAGAGCTATCAGTAATACTCCAACAGCAGCTCTCATAGTGAACTTCACCAACCAAAGACCGTTAGAAGACTGTGGGAACGCTTGGCCGTAAGTATTAATCAAGGTTTGCCAATTTTTTAAATTACCTGATTAGAATTTCAATGAGTCCGAGGAAATTTACTATCCAAACCAAAGACACCTTTATTGTTCTTATCGTAGTTGGACGAACGTCTAACGTGGATTTATGTATACAATTCTTATGGGCAATTCTTGAAGTAGCTGATTATTAGGTCGCACGATAGTGAAAGTACTTAACAATTTGTTTATTTTCTTTTTTTAAGATCTGGGTTTTTAAAAGATAATCTATGATTTATTGATATTCGGAATGGATTAAAACCGCAAAAACAAAACCCCTGTCTCAAGTTTATTATTTACTGCCATTTGAAAGACGGGGAAATAAAAGTTTGTTCGGGCTTTCGAAACAAGAATTGGAACCTTATCAACCAAGAATCAAACATAAAAGTAAATGAAGAGATCAATAAATTTTCAATGAACTTGTACATGACACTTGTAGGACGCCACAAACATAAAATAATGTAATTAAAAAGAAAAAGATGTTTTCTTTTCACCGCTTTTTTACAAACTGAAATTATTTCTTAACTTAACAACTATTGATACCAAGGGACAGTAAGTATTATGTACTATTTTACATATACAGTACAAACTCGATTTACGCAACTAATAGAAATTAAGGCAGTTGCAATAAGCGAGGTTTTTGCACTTACTGGGTTATATTTTTTTAAATAGAAAATTATAGTTGTAATGGCTTCTTTTTTTTAGAGATAACGAAAATGTTATAAAAAAGACATAGTTAAAAACAAACAAATCGTTTTTGTTGGTTTGATGTTTTGATTTTTATGAACAGATGCATAAACACAAGAAGTTCCTCTAATTGATGTAACATTTTTGAAAAGTAGCACTTACAGCGTCAAGACGTGCTACGATTTTAGTGTTGCGAAAATCGAGCAGTTGTGCGAATCGAGGGTTGCGTTAACCGAGCTCGTACTGTATATCATTAAAGGGCATACTGTTCTATGGTTCGATCTAATGTTTCAGTTATCAGTTGTATCACATAAAATAATTAACTAACTAAATGAATTTGCGATCGTATTCAATTGCGTACAGGGTGTTTCATATTAAAATATAACCAATTTATAGTTATGTATTTCGCTTATAAAATAAGATCTACTATGCACTTATCAAATTTTATACGAAGGTTTTTGAAGAAACAATTTTGCTGAAAAATTAACATGATTGCTTACCTAAATTTAGTAAACTCTCTTTATAAAAGGGTGGGTCAGTAATTCCCTGAAAAAATAAATAAGGGACGCTCTTTTCCTTTTATTTCATTGTATTATAATGGTTTTTTAAAAAGTACACTTCGTCTTAAGAATGAGGAGGTTTGAACCAATTTGTTTTGCTAAACAGCAGCGGTTTCCAAGGATAATACTTGGTTGGATCTTCTCTAAGGTGTCGTTGGTGGAGTTAATATTAACTCCGAGGTAGATGAACTTCTTAACTACCTCGAAGTTTTTTCTATCATAGTGACGATTGCCCTAATCGGTAAACAGATGTTTGTTTGTTTGTTGTTAACATATACTTGATCTTGTTCTCATTAACTCTGAGACCAATAAGTCTCTCCTGATCTTCAACAGCCTTGAAGGACTCTATTACTGTTGGGAACGGCCGATGATATCGATATAGTCCGCATACGCCCACCGTTTTAACGGCTGTTCAGCGCACAATGTGATCTAGCTAAGCTAGTCAGGCACATACGCCTCACCAAAATTCAATTTTCTAGTATAAGCGGTTCCTGAGATATAAGGCCTCAAAAATCACAAAAACCGTAACTGACTGACTCACTGACTGACTGACTGACAGATCATCAAAATTATGGAGCACTTTCTGACATCGTAGAACCTTGGAATTTTGCACTGCGGTAGGTCTTGTCATGCCAGCAGAGAAAAAAATCGAAATTTGAAGTTTTCCATTCAGGGGGCGTGGTATCTGCCCACTTTCTCCGAATTGGTTTTTGTTAAATGGAGCACTTCGGACTGCTGTAAAAAGATGAAATTTGGTGAACCGGTAGGACTTAAATGGCATATAAAGGACCAAAAATTAACATCAAGGTTTTCCTTTCAGGGGGCGTGGTATCCGCCCACTTTCTCTGAATTGGTGTTAGTTAAATAGAGCATTCCGACTGCTGTAAAGCGATTAAATTTGGTAAAACCGTATATAAAGGACCAAAAATAAAAATTGAGGTTTTCCATTCAGGAGGCGTGGTATCCGCCCACTTTCTACGAATTGGTTTTTGTTGAATGGAGCACTTCTGACTGCTGTAGAACGATGAAAGTTGATAAAGCGGTAGGGCTTGAATTGTTTAGAAAGAAAAAAATAAAAAATTTGAGATTTTCCGTTCAGGGGCGTGGTATCTGCCCACTTTCTGAGAAAATGTTTGATTTGTATGGAGCACTTCCGATTGCCGTAGAATGATGAAATTCAGTTAAGTGGTAGAGCTTAATGTACTCGTACATTCAAAGCGAAAAATAGAAAATCTAAGATTTTTTATGCAAAGTGTCTTTTTATTGTCATTTTGAAACTATACATGCATCTTGAAAATTCATGACTTTCTTAGAACTAGAGTCCTCGATTTGGTACTCTACGTTATGTTTATGTTAACATGAATGAAAAAAAGAAAACATTTGCATACCTGAAAAACTTATGAGTTTACATGAAAAAAAAAAATTTAACTGTGATGTTAGCTATAATAAAACCACTAATTAGGATATTAATTGGTGGGCTACCTTCATTTAAAAAAAGGAGCTAAAATTGCAACAAAAACATCGCATCGCATCCTCTACAATTATTGCTTTTTTATGACTTTGAGCGGATGTAGGTACTAGTATTTATAATTAAGGTAAGTACATATATGTTAGTATTAGGTATCTTGGAAGGTATCTTGACAAGAAGAAACAATTCAAGCCTAAATCAAAACAACCAATAACAAAAAGAAAATATACCAAAAGAAATAGAAAGCTATAAACTAAGTTGATTTTAGTAGGTAGAGTCCACCTTTCTATCTTTCCGTATCTTTCGAGATTTTGACATGGCAAAATATTAAAATCTTTGCAAAAGGAGTGAGATTAGACCAAAAACATAAATGTTAAGAAAAGAGCCAAGTTCTTCTATACAAAAACCTTTGTGTAACAAGTCAGCCGTGAAAAGTACTGACATCTAAAAGTACGCTGAGTTCTTACTTCATGAAGGCTTAATACTGAATATTTCTTTAACATTTATGTTTTTGGTCTGATATCGATATAGTTCGCATACCCCCAGTTGGACAGATTTGTTGAATATATTGCCCACCGCACACAGGAGTATTTGAACTCAAAATCCGGACAAAATTATTTGTTGATATTTTCTCATTAGAAATGATTTAAAATGCTAAATGAATCACTAAAACGTATAAAAAGTGTAATAATCTTAAGAACTTAAGATTTATTTCCAAAATCACGAATAAGCAAAAATGATAAAAATATCTAAATGAACACTTCAGAACTTTGAACATTTTGTTCTTGAATATTTTCAAGACCCACTTCCTCAAATAAATCTTAAATTTCTGAAATATATCTGAAGTCAAAAGCCTGTTGAAGACCTCTTTATTGCACAGCTCTCTCTAGAATTTTCTCGCAAAATCGAGCATGTACGAACGAAAATGTTTATTTCTCGCTTCAGCAACCTTTTTTGAAAGCTTTACTTTACCTTTTGTTCCAAATCCAATAATTGTTCATCAATTGTTCGGCAATTGCTGTTTTCGAAAAGCGTGTATAACGATCTTCTTGACATTTGCATGTCATATGGGGCCGAACCTAAGAAATAAAGGGTGCTCAAAGAAGATGTGTTATTTTAAATCGATCTGTATTTCAGGTGCTTAGTTAAAAATATTTTTTTCATTTGATATTCTAATAGTGAAAAGGTAAGGAATATAATACCACAATGTTTGAAAATATTGAAAATTCGCAACTCTGCGAAAACGTGATGGAAAATTTAATCAAAAGAATGACCATCTGTTAGAGATGCTGAAGCAGCCATATTGGTCAGATATTTTTTTTTATAACTATTTGCATAGTCTGTATTTTGAATGAAAAAATAAATATCATAACATTTCCTACATAACAGTTATTTTTTGGTATATAAAAATGAAACCCCTTGTTGAAGCAACCCTCTTTAAAAAAGAATGTGTGAAGATGGGCGACATTTTTTTTCTCGGATAGCACAACAAAGGTCTATAGTTAGCTGTAAAAAAAATATGTTTGCCCGACCACCAGGGCCGTAGCTAGAGTTGAATTCAAGGTGAATTCGGTGATAACATGTAGGGCGGAAGTAAAAATTTTACTTGATATGAAATATGATCTGATCTGGTAAAGGTAGTACTCAATTGTAGGGAGGGGGTGATAAATAAGTGCTTAACATTCATTTATATAATGGTTTATAAAATTATTTCTCTTAACATATTATATTTACTATCTATACCTATATAGACAACAATACAAAGTTCTTTTATTAAAATAACTGAATTCTTTGATGCGCCGTATATTAAAAATACGAAGGACTTCATCCAGATCAACTGACTTTGTTCTTTTCAAAGGCCCGAAATACCATGCCTGCCTTTCTTTCGTAACTCATTGATAGCCTCTGAGGCTTATTGATTGCAGTCAAAGTGGAAAACGTAGATTCACACACAGCAGTGCTACGAGTACATCCTATGGTCGCTACAGATGTAAAAAGTTCATATGTATCTTTGAACGCCACTCGCTGGTACAAAACATTAATTGTTTTTTCCTTTTTATTCTTGAGGTGACTTAAAAAACCTTATATAATAAGTAAGTATTTATGTTTTTTTCAGCAAATCGGTCTAAGGATTTTTGTTATCACAAATTTAAAAGTATGTATTTATTGTGATATAAAGAGGAGTAATCAAAAAGACTTGATTTTCTTGCAGTAACTTATGGCCAGTTGCACCAAATTGCAATTAAATGGGTTTTCGCTAAAAGTTTTAAGGTTTGTTGACCTGATAAATTTATTTGTTTTGGTTTGTTTATTGGCCTTTTAGAATTCAAAGTGGCTTGGTGAAACTGTACATTTTACAAATAGTTTTGTTTTCTCACACTTAGTCTTAAGCTTTTCAACGGTACCATTTTGTCTACATCCAACTCATCTATACTCGCTACTGAATTTAGTAGATCGTCGTAGTCCGAAAATCTCCTTTGTAATTTAGCAATTAGTGTGTCCAACGTTTCGAAATACTCAGACTTAAATGGATGAGCGTTCTGATGTTCTATAATTTGCCTTGCAGAGGAACAGGAAGGACCATATATACCAAGTAGTCATCCATCCGATTTGATTTTTTGATTTGCCTCTTTTGGATATGAGCCGTATTTTCGGAATCGCCGCTTATCATAGACTTTGCTTCTTCCAAAATTTGAAGATAAATTTCTGATCTAAGTTTCCTTATTTTATTTTGGGTGAGTTTAATGATTGTTATGGCGTTTTTCAATCCTGCGCTTCGGGATTGTAAAGCTGCGTCTGAAGGCTGGAGCATGGATAATATTTTTTTGGCTACAATCAAGGCCATTCGGAATTCTAAATTGAGCATCACTTTTTAATGTCCATACTCTTGGCGACGTCATCACCCTTAAATCTGTCATTTCTTACTTCATCCAAAGTCGTCAAAATCAATGAATAATTATCGTGTACAACTTTTGTTACGGCTAAGTGTTCTGACCAACTCTGTTTTAGGAGCCGAGAAATCCTTTTTTCACCATACAATTCAGCTATTTTTCCATGCTGACAAAATTCATGTAACATGATGCATTGCCCAAAAACTAAACGAATGAGACTAATGACTACCAAATGCAAGCGATAGTTAAAGCAGTGGACGTAAGGGATTTTTCGGCCCAATTTATTTTCTACTCGTATTCTGGCTATGTTATTTAACGTTAATTCAGTAAAATTGGCTGCATCAAGATTTTCAGTAGTAGTAACTGTAAGCAACGACTCATTCACATTTCCATCTTTAACGTAGAGTATTGCTATTGCAATATTTTCGCTGTAATTTTTATCTCTCGTACCATCTCCCATTATAGTAAACTAGTTTAGTTCCGATTCATTAAAATCTTTAACAATGGAACTTCGTACTGCTTGAATTATTTGATTCTGAATTTCAAGTGAACGATATGTTGCAATTTGTTTATAAATGAGTAAGAGACTCTTTCAAATTTGGATCTTTCAAAACAAATTCTGAAATAATCCTTGTTCTTTTTCTTCCTCCAAAATATAATATCCACACAAAGCTAATTTGTTGACAAATTGTATAACCCTAACGTAGTACCTCTGTCTCTCTAAAGCTTTTTGATGTATCAACGTTTCAACACTGCGAGGCTCTATTTAATTTATCCTGCCACATCGCCATAGCTTTTTAATAGGAAATGGATTTTTCGTGTTTTGGAAAACCAGTTTTTGAATCAGTGGCATTATGAGTTGATTCTGAAGGTAGGGCATTGGAGGTTTTAAGGTAGAGAATTGCCCCCTAATGCCCTGCCCTAGCTACGGCCATGCCGACCACGCCCGACACTATTACAAAAAGACCTTTATTTTCTAAAATTTCAATAAAAATCAATAACATTTCAGTATAAATAATTTTAATTTAAAAAAGAAACCTTACCTTAAAAAAAAATTAAATATTTTGTTTATATAATTAAGTACATAACCTGACCTTCAGTATCCATTGCAAATTTTCACAATTATCACTAAGAACTCATCAAAACAAAACCTGCAAGGTCAATAAAATCAAGGGCGGTAATATGCAAAACAATGACTTTTGTGTTATGGCGTTTATATTCATCTACCTGCTAGGCGCGGGGGGTCTCAAATCTTTTTTAGAACCAGTTTATGTTAGACCAATTAGTAAGGTAAGTAGGGGAGAGTGGGGCACATTTGAACAATGCTTATAAAATTTTACTTTATTACTATTTTTTAAAAGTAATTTAAAATTTTAACCTGTCAATACCATATCCATAAACGTCATTGTCTTTCCTTGATTCTCTCAGTTGTCTCTCGGACTTAGAGGTGAAAGGTCCTTTTGCTAGTGGCAGTGTTTTGTTTTCGTTTTTCAGTTGTAAGAGTTTAAAAAAAAAATTACTGTGCGATTTTAAAACAGGGATACATTTTTTTGGAGGAAAAATAAAGTTTTAACTTAATTACGGTAAGTTTGTTACTGGATATATTTCAGTTAAATATTTATAATAAATTTTATGTACCTGGAACAGTTGGGGCAGATTTGAACAAGCATGTTGGGGCACTTTTGAACATGATAAAAACTGCCCCGATTAGTTTTTTTTTTACATACTTAAGACGATTAAGAGAAAATTTAATCAGCTTCAACCAATTATTCAAGCAATTTGTTATCTGTTCTATAGGGCAAGTATTGGTTTCAAGTAAAAAATGTTTTTGTCATATCGTCCGCCAGTCTCTGCGTCTATACGTTCTCTGTCTCATTTTTGAGCTGCTATTGAATACTGAAAATAAGACCTAATTAAAGCTTTCTAGACAGATCGAACAATTCTTGAAATGTTTGTAGCCTTAACTAAAATATTCTAGTTTAAGCTATTTTTATTCACACAAATTGAAGCTTAGGATTGGAAAATAAGCTAAAACTAATGAACTTAGCGTTGGCTATTTTAAAATAGCTTACTAGAAAACTTCTTTAACTAGCTAGCTTAAGCTTTGTGGATTTTTGTTTTTTTTTTTTCAACAAATACATGACTGATATAACAAAAGCATTAATTTTGAGATTTATTGATAAGTTCTTATTAAAAAATTAATATAAAAACAATGCAAATTGAGTGTCATTATTCAAAATATTTTTTTCTGACTTTTTTCCGGATTTTGAGCACGAATACTCCTCTGTGCACCGTGTTAACGGCTGCTCAGCGCAGAATGTGCACTAGAACGAGAATAAGAAAATCACATGATAGTGCATCTCCTTGCTAAGACCCTCTGCACTGTGGAAATAGTTTAGAGGAGTTGCTCCCTAGTACATTGAACCGCGTATTTTCCAATGTCACGCGATACTTTTGGATCAATTTCCCCATGATCCTAAGTTCGGCTATCGCCATTTGGAGCTCCTGACAGTGATACTATCATAATGCGACATTGAAATCGTTAAAAATATAGTGAGTCTCCACTTGAAATTCCTTGGTCTTGAGCTCCTTTTAACTTGAAAAAAAAAAAAATTGCATAAATTGGGGTCCCCCTCAATTCCAAGCGAAAATTCGTACTCATGAATAGTTGAGAGTTGTAAGTTAATGTTTCTGGTTTTCTTAAAGCTATTGCACCTAAAATTTATTTAAAGAATCTATAGCTTGGAAATAAATAATCAGAAAACATTGGAATACTTCATTTTATTATTTGATAAACTATGTATAGTTTTTTTAGTTATTGTAAAATTAAACTGATATTCAGAATAAGTACCTAGCGTAGCGTGCAACCTAATAAGGTTTTTTTTTCACACACATACCTAATAATTATTACTTTTTTATTACTTTGATTTCGGATTTGAATAAGGATGCAGTAAATTTAATTATAACAAAATGTTACGATGCCGTTTCCATTGGTATTCATTTCATTGATAGACATCTGCATTATTCCGTCTTCAATTAACACTCTTATTAAGAGCAGTGATTAATTAATTAATTTCGAAGCATTTGCAAAAACAGATTATTTTGAAGCTGATGATATCGTTTTGCTACCTGGGCTTTAATTTTTTACACGGTTTTATTTATAGTCAGTTGTTAAAATACTAAGTGTACCAGAACTCATACTCAATATAGGAAACAAAAGTAAATTCAGGTCTTTGGGTTACATTTACAGTAGAAATGATTGAAAAGTTTCTTAATACGTAGATTTTAGGTGAAATATTTCTGCTTAAGCCTTGCAAACATATTACTTTTTAAGACATCAGCAGAGCAAGTTATTCTTCTCGGCCTAGCAACTAATTTTTGATGAAAATGTCCATGTTCTCTTTAAAGTAAAGTATTACCGATTATATGAATATACTCGTACAATGCCAATTAAAAAAGTCTTTGTTTACTTTTCAAATGGATTAAATTACGATCTAGAAATATTTTCTCACAATTTACGCTTTAGTTCTAAAGCATTGTTCTTCTTAGCTGGTAAAACCATTTGCATTAGCTTTTCTATAAAAACCATTTCTAATCCCCGGAACTTTTTACGAGTCGATTGAAAACGCTATTTATACAGCCGGTCCCTATAAAAGTACCAACCTTTCTCGCCCTCCAACTAAAGACCAATTGCAATAACGTCCCTTCTTTCCAAAATCGTGCAACTGCAAACAATCAACTTTAGAAATATCTCGAAGAACGAAACCCTCTATTGCGCTCAAGGGTTTGTTGAGACACTTACAGACCCTTACAACGTTGAATATAAACATATCAGATATCACGTGTTATGGGGAAATAAGCAAGGCAGAAAAAGGAGGTGTCGATACACATTGGTCTTGAATGTTTTAAAATTGAATGTTCAAGGGAAACCGTGAGGGGTAAATTATAATCGTTCTCTAGACTAAAAAACGACGAATCTCTGTATTTGACGCTTTGTCCAAAATTAGGCTAAAAAGGCATAACACTAAGGAAAACCGGCACAAGTTAAACCATGCTAGAAGATTTTTGTTTACTTTTTTTTTTACTTACTAACTTACTCGGCTCCCGATCCATGGAGGATCTCTGCGTGAGATAATGCGGTCTTCCATCGGTTGCGATCCCTCGTGAACTCCCTCCAGTCGTCGAGACCATGCGCTCCTGCATCTATAACCGCCTGAGCCCTGTAGCGGAGGTTCGGTCTTCCTCGTCATCTCGAACCGGGGGGCTGGGATTCGAAGATTTTCTTGGCTGGAGCGTTGTTGTCCATTCGCTCGATGTGACCGAGCCAGTGTAGTCGACGTGTTTTGGCTCTTTGGACTACATCTACATCTTGGTACAGCTCGTATATAGGACATAGGATATAGCATATAGGACCAAATATCCGTCGAAAAATTTTTCTCTCAAAAGTGCCCAGCATCAATTCCCCTTTTTTACTTATCGTCCAGCACTCGGCGCCGTAAAGTAGGACTGCTAAAATTAGGATTTTGTATAGCGTGCACTTAGTTTTTCGAGAAAGGAGTTTTGAACCCATTTGTTTGGCCAAACCGAAGTAGCAGCGGTTTGTTGACTAATTCTTCGTCGGATTTCCACTAAGGTGTCGTTCGTAGGATTAATGTTTGTTCCGAGGTAGGTGAACTCTTTGACTACCTCGAAATTACTGCTGCCTACAGTGACGTTTTGTCCTAAGCGATGGACAGATGAGGCTTTGTTTGTTGATAGCATATACTTTGTTTTGTCGTCATTCACTTCAAGATCAACGCGTTTCGCCTGTTCATCAATAGCTGTGAACGGTTCTAGCACAGCTCGCTTGGAGCGCCCGATGATATCGATGTCGTCCACATAGCCAAGCAGTTGGGAAGACTTGTTGAAGATAGTGCCTTCCAGGTTAACACCACTCTTGCGCACTATCTGTTCCAGGGCTAGGTTCAAGAAATCACATGATAGCGCATCTCCTTGTCTGAACCCTGTACATGTCTCGAATAGCTCGAACGAGCTGCTATCCATTTGCACGTTGCACCGCGTATTTTGTAACGTCATATGGCAGTGCTGGATCAGTTTTTTTCGGGATCCTGAGTTCCAACATCGCCAATAGAAGCTCTTGGCGATTTATGCTATCGTATGTGGCTTTGAAATCGATGAAAAGATGGTGGGCCTCGACTTGAAATTCGTTGGTCTTTTCCAGAATTTGCCTTAATGTGAAGATTTGGTCTATCGTTGATATGCCTGCCCTAAAGCCCTACTGGTACGTGCCGATCATAGTGTTGCAGAAGGGTTTTAGACGCTCACATAGTACGGTGGATAGGATCTTGTAGGCAGCAGAGATATGCCTCTGTAGTTTTTCAGGACATGTGATCGCTTTTTTTATAGATTGGGCATATGAAGCTATTGGACCATTCGTCGGGCATACTTTCCTCCTCCCACACTTGGTTGATGAGTTGATGCATGCACCCTATCAGGACATCTCCTCCATACTTAAAGAGTTTCGCAGGTAGGCCATCCGAGCCTGTGGATTTGTTGTTCTTAAGCTTGAAGATTGCTTTCTTAACCTCTTCAGTACTTATTTGCTCTCCTGTGGCTTCCTCTAAATAATGCCTACTAAGCAGCTGCTGGAAATGCTGCTTAAACACGTCTACAATTCCCTGTGCTTCGGTGACTAGGTTCCCTTCACTGTTTCGAAAAGCTTGCGTGCCGGTCCTATGAACTGATGCTAGTTGCTTGGCTGTTTTGTAGAACCGGTGGTTGTTTTTGGCGGTGCTAGACTCCTCGAGATACCTGAGCTAAGAAGCTGCGGATGCTCTTTTCTTTCTACGCAGAGTTTTTTCTCTTTCCTTCTCTTTTCACGGTACTCCTCTTTTGCTGCTCTTGTTTTCCATTGCAGCATTTGCATTCATGCATTTTACGTCTCTTGCTTCAATACCACGCATTCATTATCATTCCACGGGTTCTTTTTCCTAAGTGGTTGATAGCTTATGGTGGTCTTGGCTACCTTCTCAATGATGTCGCGATACGCTTGTGACTGTGGGTACGGCAGAGAGTTTCCCGGTCAATTGCTCACTGCAGTCTCTGGCTTTCTCATGTGCTCTAAGGCATGCAATATTAAATTTCTTCCTTTGGGCAGTCCTCGCTTTCTTTTCGTTGGACAGTCGGGCTCTGAACTTTGTCACAACAAGAAAATGGTCAGAGTCCACGTTTGCACCCCGGAAAGTTCTCACATCCAAGATGTCCGACGCGTGCCTTGCGCCAATTCGCACGTGGTCGATTTGGTGAGCGGTTCGACCATCTGGAGATCGTTAGGTTGCTGTGTGTATCCTTCGCAAGGGGAACCTAGTGCTCCTTATCACCGTAATCCGAGCTGCAGCAAAGTCGATTAGTCGGAAGCCGTTATCTGTCGTCGTTTCGTGGAGGCTGTGTTTTCTAACTAATCCGCCAAAGATATTTTTCTTCCTGACTTTAGCATTCTAGTCTCCGAGCACGACTTTGACATCGTAGGCTCCGTCCAGGAGCCAGGTAGGGGCGTGTGCACATATTAGGCTGATGCTTTGATGCGGATCACAGCCAGGCGATCGCTAATCCGCTTTGTTTCCGACTCTCTTTTCATCAATGATCTTTTGTCTAAAACTTCTAGTCCATTAAATTGATTTCTTGTGGACAGTACTCTCAGCTTCTTTTATTCGTTTTCAGATGCACATCCTTGTTCTTCAGATGTGGAATGGCAGCGTATGACAAGCATCATGACGAGTGAACACATTTGGTAATTTGCGTTCGACCCGTATATAGTTCACACGCAGTTTATACAGAAAATATAACAAGAGGACTTACTTTATGAAGGAAAGTCACTTGTTTGCAACGGTCAAAGCTGACGAGCTCGATTTGAGCTTACAATGCAATTGAAATTGTCCAGCTATTTCGTTCCTCAGTTTAGTTGGAAGAATAAACGTCCTAATTGCCACCAGGGGCTTATGTACCTGCTGATTCGTCAGTGCATATGCATTGATCTAGTGCCACCAGGGGCCTTGAACCTGCTGATCTAGTGCCACCAGGGGCCTTGAACCCGCGGATCTAGTACCACCAGGGGCCTTGAACCTGCTGATCTAGCGCCGCCAGGGGATGATATAAACCTGCTGATCTAGTGCCACCAGGGGCCTCGTACCTGCTGATCTAATGCCACCAGAGGCCATAAACCTGCTGAGATAGTGCCGCCAGAGGCCTCAAACCTGCTGATCTTGTAACCGCCAAGAGCTAAGTCCGTACTTGTAAAAGAGTAACCCGATTTCGAATACCAGTTAATGAAAAACCAGATGCCAGAATAGAGCTTTCTAAAGGAAACCGACAGGAGCACAATGCAAGGAGAATAACCGATATTTACCAGATACACAATACAAGGTGTAAATTAATTGAAGTCTAGAATGTTTTAGTTGTTATATGAATTTAGGATGTGTTTTCAATAAAGATTTTGTATAAGGTTTTAAAGACCTTCCTTCTGAAGTTTCGTGTTTTCTTCAGAGCGACCCTGGAAATCCGGCGGGCAAAACCCTCGGCTGGAAATCAAAAAGCACATCACAAACTATAACAAAAACATTTTAATCTCTCGAGAACCACCACAATTTTTCTTGTCTTTCATTTTTGTACCGTTATTTTTTATAAATGTGGAATACCCAATCGGATTCCTCCTTTCAAACAATTCAAGCTTTATAATCGCTCTTCAGCTTATGCCTATCAGCTTACCCTTGAGTCCAACTTCAGACACACATTTGAATTCAGATATCCTTTTTCTAGCCGCACTACAAGAATGTGGAGTGCTATACCCGGCTTAATGTTACTCTCCCATTACTATATTCAGACATTCCAAACCAATGTGCATCGTGATATCCTTTTTAATCCCAATTTTCCTAAGAGCTCGCAGTGTGCTTAAATTTTTTAAAGGTATTCCTAATCCTTTTGGTGCACGCAAAATATAAAAATTAAAGCGGATAATTGAAAAGTTCCATACATGCATAGATGATCTAATTTTATAGATTTCCAGTTAAAAGTTAAATTGAATTCCAATAGTAAAACATTTCCCTATGAAATATTTGGGTAGATATGTGTCCCAGAAATTAATTTGTATTTCTCTTAGTCATAACGAGATAAGATCATTTAATTATTTTAATTTTTAACGTACATATGCGCCATTTAAGCGCCTCATTAAACCCTCTTATAAATCTAAAGATAACCCAAAAAAAAATATTTTATTAAAGTTGTACATAGACAAAAGTATCCACCAACTAAATGACACAACTTCAATTGGAATAATTTCATGCTTCAATTTAACAGATCACCAGCCAGATAAATCTATCTCCCAGTTCGATCACAGTAAATGAGTTGGAATTATTAAAAAAAAAAAAAAGTAATTACCCCCTAGGTACTTAATGATCTAATCCGTCAAGCGAATTCAAATAAATAGTCCAACCCAATCGAAATATCGTAGCAAACGTGATTACAACTCAAAAAAGGTACAAACATGGACGCAAGACTGTTATTAGCTGTGGTTTTCGTGCTGGGATTAATTGACGCAGCTTTAGGATGCGTAAGTTTACCATATTTTGACCGATCAGTAAAAAGTTGGATTGATTTTTTTGATTCCCTCTAGAATGGCTACAAGGCAAATATCCTAAAAATGGAGAACTGCGCTGGAGCTGACTCTGTGATCACAGCTGATCCTGATTTTACTGTGAAGTTAACAAAGAAATGTGAACTGGTGCCAGTTGGATGTGTTTCGAATAAGGCTTTCAGCACTGCGCATGTGAGTTTAATTTTGACAGACTCAAAAACAGAGTTTTTAAAGATTATCCCTTAACAGGCCAAATACACGCTGAAAAAGGACAAAATCGTCATCAAAGAAGAGGAGGTCGATCTTTGTGCCGCTGTTGATGGAGCAAACAACGAAGCTAAAAGCTTCATGAAGGTATTCTCTATGCCTGAAAAGTGCCCAGTCGCAGAGGTATGATGTTTTTTTTTTTTGAAAATCAGATACTGGTATTCTAAAATAATTAATTGTTTAGGAAAAAATCTGCGCCAATGATCATAAGTTTGATGTATCCAAGTACAAAAACATGATGAGCTTGGCTAAGGGTAGCTTCGAACTAAATGCTGAGGTCACTCACGATACTGTAGGTTTTCATAAGAGTCTAATTATTATAACAATTTTCTTCAAAATCGATGTATTTTTTAAATATTTGAATTTTTTTCTTTTCTAGGGCAAATCTTGCCTTCATCTTGAGTTGGAAGTCACCAAATAAATTGATATTCGTTTTGAAGTAAATTTAAAATAATTTGTTTAAATTTGTAAGTCCAGTACATAAAATAACTTGGTGCAATAAACCTAAAACTAACTTTTTAAACAAGTAGTTAGGGTTTCAAAAATAAAGAATTATAACCGTGTTTTAGTATAAAATCCCATTTTCACAAGGCTTTTTATAGGGGCTTATGGCGATGCAATTGTTTGAATTATAATATGTTCAATTCAACTTTCAGCAGTTATTTTAGAGATATAATGTTGAGTACAAATTCAAACCAATCGAAAGAAAATAGTTAGATTTCTGAAGCAAACATTTTGTTGACCAGTCTGATTTATTATACAGGATTAATACATAGTTTTCAGTGAATTAGTTTCTGTCAAACTTTCGGAAAATGACAAAAAATGCGTACGATTTTTACCTTGAAACATCCTTCATCGAAATGTTTATACAACATTGAAAAATTATAAAAATTGGTACTATAAGTAGGAAAGTTGGAGAGGATTTAAACTGAGATACCGATGCATTAAATATCTTTAAATCGCAATTGGAGAGAAATTGTGCGGGTTCGAGCATTCCACATTCGTGTAGTGTGGCTGAAAAAAAAACCTCTGAATTTAGCAGTGCGACCTTAATTGGGCCCACGGGTAAACTGATGGGCATCACCTGAAGCGCGAGTATAAGGGTTACATTATTTAAGGGACTGGCTATTTCAATAGAATATACTGTTTATAAAAATAACGTTAAAATGATGAAAGACAAAAACACATTGGGCCGGTGCACGAGAGATTCAAAATTGTAGGTCTCCTCCTTTTCTCCAAACACACACACAAATATTGTTGAGAGTTGTAAGTCACAAGGCTAAGGTTCGCTATGTGCCATTTCATTTAATTTGATATAATTTTTCAATGTATTTCAAAAAAAAATATACGATTATGTACAGTACATTGACACAAACAAGATTTAAATATTTTTAAGTATCTAAAGACTTAAATTACGAATTAAATTATTAACTAGTTTCATAAAATTAAGGCAAAAAGTTAATAAATGTTTAATAATAACATCACAAATTTGATACTATTTTGATAAAAAAATATTTCAGTGTGGTGGTTCGTTGAAACTCATGCGGGAGTCTATTCAACACTCGAATGAAGTCTATTCATCGTTCGAAAATGAACCTTCAGAAATATTGTGCGAAAAGGACACCCCTAGTGGAGTTTCAGAATTAACCTGAATCTTAAGTAATCATCGAGGCTTAGGAGGGCCGTCCAATAAGTACTTAGCCTACAAAAGAAAAACAAAATTTATGGAAAAGTGGCGATTAATTTCTCAACATAGTCTCCTTTGAGCTCGATTCACTTGATCCAGCGATGCTCCAACTTCTTTAACCCATCCGAAAAATACATTACATTTTACACTATACCGTAGATAAATCTACGAAGTAGAGACACTGAAAAGCACTGGCAACTGAGGCCATCGGCTTTAGACAATACGACAGAGAGAGACACACAAAGAAAGAACAACAGAAGAAACACATGTCAACAGCACACGGTTGGTATTTGAACGGTCCCCCATCCAACATCCGAAAAATAGGTTTTCTCGAGGTATGCAAAGTAGGCGATGACCTCCTCATTGGACTCAAATTTCTGCTCGGCGAGTGATATTTTGAAGTTTTCGAAAACAAAATCAAGTCGCACGGGGCAAATCTGGAGAGTACGGTGAATGAGGCAACAGTTCGTAGTTCGTAGTGCAATTTGGCCGTAGCGATGGTGGAGCACGGAGGTCTCACGGTTGCGCTTGTTGTCCGGAGTGAGCAACCGCAGCACCCATTGCACCGACAGCTTTCTCATGCCCAAAATTTCATGTAGGATATAACCCATGAGGTCTTTTGAGATGCCTACTATTTCAGCTATCTCGCGAACCTCAACCTGGGTGGGGCTTATCAAAAACCGATGTGCGACCAGAGTCACCGTATACAGCATCCCAGCGCTATTTGATTTTTTTCTCTAAAATTCGTATTTCTAAAATTCGCGGACAAGCTGGCTTGTATACGTGATTAAAACAGAACTACGAGTACGAGAACGTACTAGTCGATAGTAAATCTCTCTTGAGATACTGGCACCATCGGACGGTGAGGCTAAGTACTTATCAAACCGCCCTCGTATGACAAAGAGTGAGTTATACAGATGTGATACACTGAAAATACGGCGAAATTAGCGATTTAACGAGGTGTTTTTTCATAATTGTTAAAAAGATCTGAGGAAGATCTTAGTGAACGAAGTCCATAGTAAATTTTGTTAACAACCTCACTGATGTCATTACAGCAGGTTAGATTACTGTTGATGCATAACCCCAAGTGTTTGACATGACTCACATAAACAAAAACTTCGTTATCAAGAATAACAGTGGGAAATTCTAAGAGATTAAGTTGGTCTCTATAGCATAATATGGCAACTGACTTAGTAGGATTAAGATTAAGCAATAATATGACAATCCTCATTTGCACGCGCTATGCAGTCTTCCATCAAATTAATTGAACGAGAGATATAAAGTGATACATCGTCAGCATAAAATGAATTTGGCAAGTACGAGTAATGTCAGAAAGGTAATTTATAAATAGAGAAAACAGTAACGGACCTAATACAGAGCCTTGAGGAATTCGCTTATATGTAACGAGAGGATCAGATATTCCGACCTCAGTTTTAACTCGTTGAGTTCGATCTTTCAGATAGCTACACAAAAACGAAGTGTTAGAAAAGTTAAAATTTCTTTCGAGTTTTGAAAGAAGTACTAAATGGTCTTTGCTCTCGAAAGCCTTAGAGAAATAAAAGAGAAGAGATTCAGAACTGTGGTAGCTACGAAACCCAGATTGCCATTTAGAAATGTGTATTTCTGCAACTAGATCTAATGTATTTGGTAGAGCAACAGTGGCGATTCCTCACAGTTGGCGAGGTTGGCGGCGCCAACCCTAAAATTTCAGCTTAATTATACGTAGGTACTACAAACAAATTCTTTGCATTAAAACTTGGATTCCTTCCTACATAAATACAAAAAACCTAACTATCCCAATGCTTTTAAATCCTTAAGAACCAAAAAAAAACCTAGGTATTCAAATCGAGCCATTCACGGCAACTCCTACGTGCTATATTAATCCCATACTAAATATTATAAATATTATTTTGCTTTCAATTTCGGTCTTGGGTTGGCTACAAAATTGGCGCCAACAAATCTCATACAAACTTCACTTTTATTTCCGATGTGCTGTCCCGTTCTATCTTTAAGAACAGACCGAAAAAATATTTACAAAGGTTGGCTCTAAAAAAAGAGCCAACCTGGGTAGAAGAATATGAAAATAATACACGTGTGTGCTTGGTCGTTTGCAACGAATAGAAATTACGATATCGTATTGTATCGACCAAAACAAAATAATGTGTCGTTTGGTCGTTTTTTCGCGAGACAGTGTTAGTGGGATGGGATATGGTTTGGTTTGCTAATTTGAAAAATAAGGAAGAAGTTGGCTCTTATAAAAGAGCCACCTTGGGTAGCAAATTACGAGATAAAAATGTGTGCTTGTCTCGAGCATTGTATTGTATTCCTTGTTACCTACATACTATAAACATTTCATTTTTCAGTAGAATTGTTGTAGATTGATTATGTTTTTGAACAACTAAAGGTAAACGGAAATAAAATAAAAAAGGTTAATTTATACTCGCACTCTACTTATGCGTGAAATAAATAAAAAAAGCAAGATATTTAGTTTTAATTCGGTGGGGGAATTATTAAAAAAAAAAAAACAAAACTTTTCAATTACTTTTGTCTGATTTGAACTAAGCTAAGCCTTATTCTTTAAATTAAAAGATTAACATACCTACCTAGTGAGTGAGTGATTAATTAATATTAACAAGCATTTCAATAACAAAAGAAAAGTGGGCAGTGAATTTGTTTGTTTTTTCCAGCATTTGATAGTTTGTTTTTAAAAAGGTTTTAATGGAGTGGCAAAAGGGCAAAAAAAGCTTAAATTAGGTATGTAATAAAATTAATTTTGTATGTGCCAGCATTTAATATATGGACGCAGAATCTTTAACTTACCTACTTTTTAGTTTTTTTTCTGAAAAACTACTACATATTACTTTTACAATATTGTGAATAGTACCAATGTTTGTTTTTTTTTTTTTTTTTGAGTTCAACAGATGTCCAAAATTACTATATTTTTCAAGTCGTTCGGGTTGACCATTTTCCTTTCCCAAATTTTCAAATTTCTTGAGAAACTTAGGGACCATTAAAAACATCAGCTAATGATTATTTTTTTTCAAACCTACAAAAAAATTAATTTTTAAACATCCTTACCACTAGCATTGGCATAACCAAACTGTAATGTTTCATGATGTTTAAAAATTAATTATTTTTTTTGTTATTTGAATTTCTTTTTGTAATTTTGAAGTTTTTCTTTTAATAATTCATCAAAATTTTGAGAGAAATCTCGGGAAAATTCACAAAAAAATAACTAATAGGTACCTGATGATGTTTTTAATGGTCCCTACCTAAATTCCTCAAGAAACTTTAAAAATTTAGGAAAGGAAAACGACCAACCCGAACGATTTGAAAATTTACAGTAATTTAGGACATCTGTTGAACATGTGTTGAACTCAAAAAAAGCACAAAAATTGGTACTGTTCACAATAGCTATTTTAAAAGTACTTAATGGTAGTTTTTCAAAAAAAGGTAAAAAGTAGCTTTTCAATCAAATGAATATGCATTTTCGATTAAATATGCAAAATAGACCTTGAAAGCCCATAAAAGGTAGAGTTTTTCATGAAATGCGGATGTAGGTATCATAGTTTGTCTTAATAGAGTGTTTAAAAAAAAATATATGCTGGGGCATATTTTTAGTTGCTTAATAGGTATATGTTTAAGAAACGCCCTTTTCCTCACCAAAAGAACAATAGAGCCTCAAAACAGATTTCACATGCCCACTTATCCACTTGCAAGGACAATTTTTACAATTTTATTTTTATTTCTTAATCGTAGGAAGAAAAATGGATTTTTCTACAGCTAACAACGAAACCAAATCTATAGTAGAAGATCTTTTAGAAAAATCATTTTCAATGAGAACATTTTCTGAAAAATTATTAATCATTAAAAATGGGCGTCCATGTCCTAAACTGGGCAGTTTGAAATCAACTCATAAAGATTCTAAGAAAGAGTATATACGAAGGTTTAATGCTACTCAATATTCACTTTATCCGTGGCTAGCAGGGTGTGAAAATAAAATGGCACTCTTCTGTTGGCCTTGTCTACTTTTCTCCCGGATTAATTCTGTGTGGAGCACAACAGGTTTAAGAAATCTCAACACCCTGCAAACACTTCAAAAAAAGCACAAACAGACGAACTCCCATTTGGAATGTGTGCTTAAGCTAGCGAGTTTTGGTGAAAACAGGATTGAAGAAGCTCTTAGCTCTCAGCTTAAAAATTTAAACAGCCAACATAATCTTCAAGTAAAAAAAAATCGTGATGTCCTAAAGCGTTTAATTGACGTCACATGTTTCCTTGCAAACCAAGAGTTACCATTTAGAGGTCACGACGAGAGCAGCTCGTCCTTAAATCGAGGAAACTATGTTGAAATTCTCAACCTCCTTAAACTTTACGACCCTATCATAGCTCAACACTTTGAAACTGCTACAGTTTTCAAAGGAACATCAATGGCGATTCAAAACGATTTAATTAAAGCAGTTGGGGAGGTACTCAGCTCAAATATTTCCAAACAATTACAAGAAGCAACATTTTTGTAGCTATAATGCTCGATGAGACGTCTGATATCCAAATGAAGTCACAATTGTCTGTGGTTTTCCGGTATTTCGTAAATGAAAAAATTAATGAAGTTTTTGTCGGCTTTATTGATGTCAGTGCTGGACGAACTGCGGATGATTTGTTTAGATTAGTAAAAATACTTCTTGAAAAGTACGACATCAAAAATAAGCTAGTAGCCCAGACATACGACGGAGCATCTGTAATGAGTGGGCATTTAAACGGACTCCAAGTTAAGGTTAAGGAAATTTGTCCAAAAGCTTTATTTGTCCACTGCTATGCCCACGTTCTGAATTTGGTCCTCTCACAAGGCTTAAAAAAACATAAAAGAATGTAGAATTTTCTTCAGCACCCTAAATGGGATTGCAACTTTTGCATCTCATTCCTCTAAAAGAACGTTTGCGCTCACGGAATTTTTAAAAAGGAAAATTCCTTCTTTAGCTACAACCAGATGGTGTTTTAGCTCTCGACTTGTCAACGTAGTGCATACTTATAGACAGGATATCCTGGAATATTTTCAGAATATATATGACGATGAGAAAAACACATGGGAACCCAATGACAAAATGGCTGCTTTCGGATATATAAAATTCATGAAAAAATTCGAAACCGTTTTCTTATTAAATATTTTTTCAAAACTTTACTCTCATTCCGACATTCTTTTTAACGTATTGCAGAATTCTAATCTAGATATAGTTTTTTGTGCTGCTCAAATTAAAAAATTCCATGATGTGCTTAAATTAATGAGAGAAGACGGGTTTGTTCAATTTTGACAGTCCACCATCAAAATTGTTCCATCGATAGCTGAAAAAAGAGCAGTTCGAAACGAAGAATTGTTTTCATACGAAATGAAATTTAAAAAATTATTTTTCGAAGTTATTGACAACCTTAGCATGCAGGTTTCCGAAAGATTTTCTTCCATTGAAAAATTAAAGTTTTTCAATCTGTTGAATGGCACAAAAATATTAGAATATCGCCAAAATCAAAATTTTCCTGATAACTTGATAAAACAATTGATTGAATATTACCCAGAAATATTTGAATTTGGTCAACTGAAAAATGAATTGACCGTGTTATATGCCAACTCTACCGAAATTAAACTGTCAGAAAAAGCATCAACAACAGCGAAAACTTTGACTCCATATGACATTCTTCTCTGGTTGGAGTCCAAAAATATTTCTGGAAGTTTTGAACAAGTATATGCCCTTTCAAAACTAATTTGCACGATCCCAGCTACAACTGCCTCAGTCGAGCGTACTTTTTCTGCGTTAAAAAGAATAAAGACGTATCTTAGAAGTACACAAGGCCAGGAAAGATTAAGCAACTTATCTCTTATATCAATTGAAAAAGAAATGCTGTCGCAAATAAGAAAAAGCGAGAGTTTTTATGACCAAGTTCTCGATAATTTTTTGAAAATAGAGCGACGGCTTGATTTTTTGTATAGATAAACAAGTTTTAAATAGAAAAAAGAATAAAAGAAAAAAATTAAAATTTTTTGTTTTATTACATTAATTTTTGATCAAAAGATATTTTGTAGCCAACCCAGAACTGAAGACCAGAAATCGCCACTGTAGAGCAAGTGGTGGTTTTTTATGTGGTGTTAAAAAATCTTTGAGTAATCATTTTGTTAAGCTATTTTACATAGAAAACCGACTAATATTTCAGATTTTTAATAGTAGCATTAAATATACAATCATTCCAGTGTATTTAAACTGTATTAACTGGCAGAATGACTTCGATAGTTTAGTAGATTTTGTAACTAATAGCGAACTTGAAAATTTAATGATAATTGGAGATTTAAATGGTCGTTTCGGAAACTATCAAAACCCTTCTGTTCATATTTTACACCCACAAGATATTCTAAAGGATAGAAATTCCAAAGATGAATTCATTAATCGAAATGGAAGACTTTTAATAGAAGTTTTTGAAAACTTTGGATTGCTTGTGATGAATGGAGCATCTAATGGAGATACGTCCGGGGAGTATACTTTCATAAGCGGTCAAAGACAATATGTGATAGACATTGCAGCAGTATCAGCTGGCTGGCTGAACTTACTCGCAGATTTCAAAGTGGAGATGGCGAACTTCTCTGCGCATTTTCCAATAGTAGTCTCAGCTCATATTACCAATGAAAATACGAGGAGCCTTCTTACAAACAATTTTCTGAAACTGAAATGGAATGAAAACTGTGCTCCCCGTTACAGATCGTTGTTAAACCAACATTGCAACTCTCTCCCTCACCTATCACCCAGTGCGATGGAACTTTATGACGAGCATCTTATTAGAATTATTAAACTTCATCTTCGTTTGCTGAAAATAATAATAATCAGCCATTTTTACCAAGGAGCAAATGGTTTGATAATGATTGTAAAAGACTTCGTAAGCTTTCCTTCGCAAATCTAAAACTATTTAGATCAACTAATTCTGAGTTTTTTAAAAGCATTTACTTAACTTAAGTAAGGAATTTAAAAAGGTATGTGCAGTAAAGAAAATTCAATATTTCGACATCTTCGCAAAGACACTAACCAACAGTAAGAACTGTAAAGAGTTTTGAAGTAATGTTCGAAAACTTGGGGCGCGAAACCGAAGTTTGGTGAATACTCTCGGAGCTCAGACTCTAGCAGCGCTCACTTTAAAACTACGAGAATCAACTTACTTTCTGTTACGCTCTACCCAACACCATTGTCCACGATTTGGATAAGCTAATATCTATGTGTGAGTTGGAAACATCTCTGCACAACATGAAAAATAACAAGGTGCCAGGAATAGACGGCATCCCTGTCGAATTTTACAAAAATAGCACTGAAGAATTTAAGAATTATATTCTAGTTTACTTCAATATTCTGTATAATTTATAATTACTTAATTAATTGTCAATAAGTACCAGTAAAAACAAGATAATGATTTTTGAAGTGCGTCAAAGGAGAACACAACCCGAAGAAAATTGGTATTTCAATGATCAGCCTATTGAAGTTGTGAAAGAATTCAAGTACCTAGGAGTTCTACTTACATATAACATGAACTTTTCCAAGAATGCTAAAGATAAAAGCGCTGAAGCCAAACTAGCATTAAACCTAATGTGGCCTAAATTCTTTTCAAACCAAAAAGTTGATCTGATATCCAGATATCGTGTATTCCATGCCAAAGTCAACACATGTATGTGCTATGGTGCACGGGTTTTTGGATATTTGCCCCTAGAGGAGTTTGAAGCCATTCAAAGGCATTTCTTCAAACGTGTATTCAGATTACCAAACTCAACACCTAAATATGCAATATATGTGGAGTCAGGTGTAACCCCGATATATATTCTTAATCTAAAAACCAGCTCCGAATATATAATAAAAGTGATGAACCGTAACGAAGGAAGTCTTCATAGATCTTTAATGTGTGGGTTTGCACCTTCTTCTACAAATGAAGTAAAAATCCACTTTTGATTAAGATGATTCTTAATCTAATTTAAGTTTTATTTTAATAATGAATATAATTAATAAAATATTTAGTTTTTATTTTAATGCTGTGTGGTCCACTCGCTTTGATGTCTGCCAAGTGAGTGATGAATCGCCTCGCTCATTTACAGCTTCACGAAAAAAACATTCGATGTCCGTTACATCTTCCGATGGAAGTCGAAGTATATAACCTCTTGGTACATAGCAGGTGTCAAACTCGGAGTTTGACAAGCCGTCCAGCCCGCGTCCGATATTCAGAATGCTTTGTTGATGGTAAATTGATGCATTCATCTTCTGTTGGTTCTTCAGGAACCACAAACGCTGCCTTTAGACGATCGATAGAAACCTTTTCGATGTTACCTTTAATGAGAATTTTAAAATATTTATCGAAACGTTTTTGGACAAGAAAAGGTCCATTATATGGTGCTTGCAAAGGTTTCCTTACACCGTCAACTCTCACGAAAACATACTTACAGCTCGACAGGGCTGGTTGAATGAATGCGGTCGAATTTTGTCGATTGCTTTAGAAAGATTGCGCACGAAGTCGGGGTCCATTAAGTTTTCCTTCCTTGGTACAAAAAATTCACCTGGAAATTTTAAAGTCTTACCATAAAGTAGCTCAGCTGGTGACGCGTTAAAGTCTTCTTTGCAGGTTACACGCAAACCAAGTAAAATGAGAGGAAGTTCTTCCGACCAACTAGCAGGCATTTTCGTTTTGAGTGCAAACTTCAATGTGCGATGTTACACCATGCCATTCGCCTGTGGGTGGTATGAGGTAGTCTTCAAGTGCTTTACTCCTAGTACGTTGTTGAGCTGCCGAAAGAGACCAGACTCAAATTGTCTGCCACGGTCCGTAGTAATGCGTGCTGGAACACCGTACCGCGAAATCCTTCCCTGAAGAATCGCCTTTCCAATAGTCTCCGCCGTGATATCTACTATAGGTATGGCCTCTGGCCATCTGGTTTGTCGGTCGATTATAGTAAGTAGATAACAAAATCCATGCGATGGGGTAATGGGCCAACTATATCGACATGGATATGCTCGAATCTCTCAACAGGCTCATCAAATGACTGCAGTGGTGCTCTAGAATGTCGCTGAATTTTCGAGCGCTGACACGCAATACAGTGCTTCACAAAACTGGATGATTCTTTCCGCATACGGGGCCATACAAATTTTTGTTGCAGCAATTTCGTAGTTGCTCGAGCTCCACCATGCGCCAAACCATGAATTTGTTCCAAAACAATTCTGCGAAATCTTTGAGTAACATAAGGACGAACGTACGTACCTGATACATCGCATATAAGATCACTTTTTGTATTGAAATTGGCAACTCTTTTAAGAATCAAAGAAGTTTCTGTCTTTTGCTGAAATGCAAACACAAGAGGCTTATGATCAGTGTATATCGCGAACTCGCGTCCTTCCAAATAATGTCTAAAGTGTTTGATGCCTTCATAAATCGCCAGAAGCTCACGGTCGTATGTGGAATGTTTCCCCTGTGAATTAGACAGCTTTTTGGAGAAAAATGCCAGCGGTTTTGTCTCGTCACCAAGCGTTTGGTTTAAGACCGCTCCGATGGAAAAGTCGGAAGCATCGACTGCCATTGAAAACACACCCTCTTTCGCGGGATGAACAAGCATTGTGACTTGGCAGAGTGCTGTTTTGTATTGCTGGAACGCTTCTTCTGCATCGGGAGTCCACTTTAAAAGTCTCTTATCATTTTTAACATTACCTTCGATCAAACACTGCAGACGATCTTGAATATCAACGGCATTCGGTATGAACCGCCGATAAAAATTGATCATCGCCAGAAATCGACGCAGATCTTTCGCTAATATCGGCTTTTCATAATTCGCAATGGCCTCTACTTTAGAAGGTAAAGGTTTGATGCCTCCAGGAACAACCAGGTGTCCCAAAAACTTTACCTCGCTTTTTCCAAAATTACACTTCGCAAGATTAACTGTGAGTTTGTAGTCATCTAGCCTTTTAAACACAATACGGAGATGTTCTTCATGTTGTTGCATATTCTCGGAGGCTACAAGTATGTCATCGATGAAAGCGATTGCAAAATCCACCCCACGAAGAATTTCATCAATTAGACGCTGGAACGTCTGCGATGCGTTCCTGAGCCCAGGCGTCATGAACATAAATTCATACAACCCAAACGGTGTGACTATCGCCGTCTTGTGAATATCGTTCGGCTCCACCGGTACCTGGTTGTAAGCCCTTTTAAGATCGATCGTGCTGAAAATCTTGCGTCCGTGAACGATGTGTCCAAAATCCTGCACGTGGAGCATTGGATATTTGTCTGCAACTGTTATGGCATTTAACCGCCTGTAATCGCCGCATGCTCGCCAGGCACCAAATGGTCTAGGGACCATATGAAGCGGTGTTGCCCAGTTGCTCTTCGAAGGTCTGCAAATTCCCAACTCCATTAGTTCTTGGAACTCTGCTTTTGCTGCTGCCAATTTATCTGGAGGAAGTCGGCGGGGCTTTGCAGTTACAGGTTGGCCTCTGGTTTCGATACAGTGAGTAACTTTGGTGGATAGATGCTGGCGCTTCGTAGGCTGGTCTTCAAAAAGTGTTTTGAATTCCTTCAAAAGAAAAGCAAAATTATTAGAATTGTCTATCAAGGTTACCTGTGGTGTATTTGAAACATCGACTCCAACGACCTTGGAAATATTTGTTGTGCAATCGATGAGTTGTCGGCTGCGGAGATTCACGGAGAGATTATAGAAGTTCAGGAAATCTGCGCCAATAAGTGGAGTTTGCACATTTGCGACAGTGAAGTACCATGAGAAATTACGTCGTAGACCTAGGGATAGAACTAATCGCTGCTGGCCATAAGTTTTTATTTCTGTACCGTTCGCTGCGTAGATCTTGGTTTCACTTGTTGTTGGAGAAATCAAATTGCGCTTTGTTGGTGGAATAATTGACACATCGGCGCCAGTGTCAATTAAAAAGTTACGTGCAGTGAGGTTATCGTAGACAAAAACACGATATGAAGGAGCGCCAAACTCATTCGTCTCAACATGAGTTCGGCTCTTTAGTTTCCCGCCGCATTATAAGCACATGGTTGGCGACACTTTGTTGCTTTCTCTCCAAACCTATGGTGAAACCAACAGAATCCCCTATCGCTGTCTCGTCTGGAACTATCCCGCCTTCGTCGAGAAGATGTAGGTGTTTGATCTCGGCGGGACCTTCTTTCAAATTGATCGAAACGCTGGCACAATTTAGTCATCTGTTCAGTAAGCTTATCCAGCTGTGACTCACCACGTGGAGCTCGAGTTGTTGCTGCAGCCACTACCGGGGAAACATTCGTTGTCTCGAGAATTCCATCAGCCATCTTAGCGAGTTTTTCGAGCGACTCTTCGCTCCATGGTGAAAGAATTTGCTGCAAGGTGACTGGTAAACATCCCAGCCAGAGGGTAGCCAGAAACTTGTCCTCAACAGAATCGTTAGCGAGGTGACGCATTTCTTCCAGCAACCGAGATGGTTTTTTGTCGCCCAGTTCCATTTGGGACAGGAGTTTTTTTAATTTCCCTTGCTCACTTGGCGTAAATTATTTAATTAAACGTTGTTTCAGAGCTTCATACTTACTGGACGTGGGAGGATTACGCAAAAATGTGCGGATTTTCTCCGCCACAGCTTGGTTTAGTTGCGAGACTACAGTATAGTACATTGTGTTGTCGGAAGTAATCCTATTAACCACAAACTGTGACTCGAGTAGAAAAAACCAAAGCTCTGGGTCCGTAGTGAAGAATTCTTGCGTCTTGAAGCGGAATGAATTGAACACGTGAGCTGCACCTGTAGCTACGCCATCGGCCTCGTTTGCCGCAGCATTTCCAGGTGGAATAACATCAGTTGGACGCTTATTATCCTCAGTCATCGTCGGGGTCACCAATTGTGGTTTTTGCACCTTCTTCTATAAATGAAGTAAAAATCCACTTTTGATTAAGATGATTCTTAATCTAATTTAAGTTTTATTTTAATAATGAATATAATTAATAAAATATTTAGTTTTTATTTTAATGCTGTGTGGTCCGCTCGCTTTGATGTCTGCCAAGTGAGTGATGAATCGCCACGCTCATTTACAGCTTCACGAAAAAAACATTCGATGTCCGTTACATCTTCCGATGCAAGTCGAAGTATATAACCTCTTGGTACATAGCAGGTGTTCGTTGAATTAAATTTAGGCGCGTTGCCGTTGCTGCGGAAAAGCACCAAAAATGCTAAGACAACTCTCTCACGGGGCTAACCTCTCTTTATTGGATTCAAATGTGCAGGAATGGCGGCCTATGTTTGCCGATGTAATTGCTAAACTGGATCAACAAGTTTATATTAAAAATTTATCGAAAGCACTTTCAACAACAACCAGAAACATATACAGGAATCTCAATCACCAACTGCCATCGGAAGCTAATTATTTTAGAAACGACATATCGACGGAAGCTATAAGTTATATCTTTAGAGCACGACTTTACGAAATTTTAAATGGAGCTATATAGGATGGTCTACCCTTTATAAGTATTGTAAGCATGCATTAAATTTTCGTAATAGTTTCTTAACTTAAAACTTGAAGTTCAGCCCAATTATTGTAGTTTTTTTCTACTTTTACTTATTTTATACTTCATATACTTCAAAACTGCGTTTTGTGCTTCAAACCATTACTTAATTCATATTTTCTTTTCTTTTGTGTTTCAAATCATTCCAAAATTGATATTTTCTATTTGTGTTTCAAATCATTACAAAATTGATATTTTTATTTGTTTCAAATCATAAAAAAATTGATAATTTTCCTTTTGTTTAATAACTTTTTAAATTTGCTTAGATAACTCAATTACATTATTGGAAATTTTTAATCTTCTTTTTTACAAACTATTTATTCTTTGAATATAATTGAATTAATTCAAATAGATTAGTTTTTTTTTAAAGTACTTATATCTAAAATTGTACACTTTACTTTATATTATTTTGTTATGTAATGTCATATCAGGCAAACGGCAGATTTGCCGTGTCTTATTCTCAAGTAAGAAATATTGTGAAACTATTTTATTTTATAAAATAAAGAATTTATCTATCTATCTATCGATTTAGAGAGCTTCTCTCAACAGTTCAAAACAACGTGAAATTCGTGGCTGTAAATATATTTATTGAAAATATGGCGAAGGTCATTAGGCAGAACACAATCAAATTTAACTGACCGGGTGGTATTTAGAATCTAATAAGTACCTAAGCAATCAAACGAGAAAGTATCGGGTTTTTCAATAAGAGCGCTACAAAAGTTTTTTTAAATAAAACAAAAACGGTTTTGGATATCAATGAAATTCTTTATTCCTGTGAAAGTACGTTCGATGCCATTATGTATGGAACTCGATTTCTTTTGCATGGCCACCACGAGCACGTTTGCAGAAGTCCAGATGCTGAACCCAATTTTCGACGGTTTTCAAATTCGCCACAACGACGTCATAGAGAGAAGTGTGAGAGACACATTTGGGCTTTCTGCAACTGAAGCCTCAGCGGCAGCAATATTCTCAACACTATGGACACTTCTTTGTCTCACTGGCGCGGGAACATTTTGTACTGTGCCTGTGGATTCAAATTTGTCCACTAGACGCTCAATTGTTGATCTGCTAGGACGATTATGACGACCATATATTGGACGTAGCGCTCTTAACGTTGAGGCCACTGACTCCGAATTTCGTTTAATAACCAGAATTTTTTAAAATTGTTCCACATTTCTTTAGAACTGAGATTTGGATGAAGTTTTTCCATTAAATATGTACGATTAGCGTTACAAATCAGAGAAGTTACATTGGTACTTATTTTGACATTCTCTTTCGTTCGAAAGTGAGTCGAATTCGTTGAAATTTAATTTTGAGACTCGGCGATTAGAATGTTAATCGAACAAATCGAAAGTTCACCCAATCCATAGAAAGTTCATTCATTTGCGAAACCTAATTCAATTTTGACATTCGAAAGAATAGAATTAAATGTCATTTTTGTGTCGTTTGAATTTTTCTGTCGAGTAAGTAACAAAACATGTAAGTTTTTAATTATTTCATGGAAAATAAATTACTTTTAATATTTTTTTTTGTTGTTTCACATTTAAAGGTCGTATTCCAACTGGACAAACCGCGAACAAAAGAAGAAGTTAATCAAAATAATGGAAGAAAACCCGGAGGTAGTAAAGGGTTTTTTACCACCCGCGTTGATACGGAAAGCATCCACTATCCTTCTCCTCTGCACTTCTTCAACGCCATCTTCATTTATAAACAACACAAATGCCATATTTTTATTTATTATTTTAATGTTTTATCAAAGAAATTTAAGTTATTAAACAATAAACAAATTAATTGCAAATAAACAAAGATTTCACTTTTTGGTTTTGACATTTCACAAAAACTTCTCTTTTGTTTTCGATATGTTAGTGTGACCAAGTGTATATGAAAAAAAAATAAAAATTTAGAACGCGTCATGAACAACTTATTTTTTTAAGAATAGTTTCAAAACAGCTGAGTTGACACAAAAATGTAATGAATATGTAGTTCTTTATGGTTAAACCTTACATAGGGAGTTATGTAATCGGTCCGATTTGTCAAATTGAAATTTTTGACATTTCTCGACGTTTCAAGGTCCCTAGAGGCTATATTTTATTTTGTTTCTTGATTATTTATCCAACATCTATAAAATGTTTAGAAACAAAAAAAATGTAAAACGGTCATACTAATTCAAATAGAAATATAGTAAATGTCAAACAGCTGACAATGAAAATGAATCTTTTTTGAAGTTCATTTTATGCTATCTTTCGCAAATGAATGTTATTCGTTCGAATCTCAAAATTAAGAAAGTTCATTCGAATGAATAGAATCATTCTAACGAATAGACTATTCATGAGAATGTCAAAATAAGCATGATTATTTCAAGCTAGACGGATTTTTTTTTTATTTTCTATAGAAATACACTCTTTCCCTTATGATAAGCTTTATATTATGGCAGTACCATGAACATGTTTTTGCTTTTAGTTGCTTGGTAACCAATGGTACAAAAAGCTAACACATTAAGTTGTTAAACAATGTAACAATAGCATTCGCATCTGGCAAGTAATAAAGTGTATTCCAATCTAACATACTAAAATTTGAACTTACTTCCTCAAAATTATAGTCACGATACGATCTAAAGCATATAGTCCTGCTACTATTTGTTTTCTATGCATCAAACTGAAATGATCGAAAGATAAAATCATGGATAAAGTCCGAAGTTGGTCTAACTCGATATTAGGTCTAATTGCTGCTCATGACAGGAGACGGCATTGAGTTTTGGAGCATTAAATACTGCGCGGCTTATGGTTCCCCATTTGACCATGCTATCGAGATCAGAATTCAATGAGCATATCTTACACTGCTGTTCTAAATACACAGGACATGACTCTGAAAACGAATATGAGAAGCTGTTATCAGCAATTTTCAGACAAAAGATCATTGATGAATATGAGAAACAGAGTCGCAGACAAAACGAACCCTTGTGGTGCGCCAGCACTTACATATATTATGATTTTCTGACTTAAGATCGTTCAACACAATTTGTGTTTAGACATTCGTGTAAAAAAGGTAGGTCAACATTTTTCTGTGATAAAATATAAATAATTAATTTGGACAAGCCTTAGGCTGGACTTATATTCCTACAGTTTTTAATGCTTGTGTCACTTATTCTAAGTAAATATTGTGCGCTGACCCTACTCAATACCCTTATGCTAATAGACATTTTAGATTGAATGAAATTCTAAACCAATTATCTATACTCTGTCCAACAAAAATTGTCAGTACAGGCCTTATGGGAGAGCTTTTTCTAAAGCAGTGGCGCCTGATGCACCCTCACTACACTGCGTTAGGAAAAATGACACTAAAAAAAGAGCAAGCCACTGACTTTTCTTAAGGAATTGTTGTTGTAATTCTTTGCAAAAAGTTGTACACCCCAACATGACCGTCGTATCCCACTACTGATGAGATACTGACAAGAGTGTCAAGCAGCGTTACCACTTCCGGAAAAAGAAAGTCGAAGTAGATTTGAAGAAAAAAAGAAGCAAATTGAGAAAAATCGAAGTAGATTTAAAAATGACTTTTTACTAGCTTTTAGAAAAAATATTGCATACTAAATTTTTTTCCTTAAATGAATATTATTAGATATTTAAAATTGTCAATACATTTCTTTTAATTTTAAAGAAATTTAGTATAAAATTAGTCATTTGTGTATTTGTATCGTGGTGACGTTCTTTTACTTTATGGTAATAATGAGGTTACATACTACTACTTAGAGTGCAATAGAGAAAAAGAAGTAGATTTGGGCTTTATTTTGTAAAATTGAAGTAGGTTGAAACAGAGATTTTTAAAATGAAGTAGATTTCAATATTTTGCTGATGGTGCGAAGTAGGAAGTAGATTTTAAAATATTTTGAAAAAAAAGAAGTAGATCTACTTCAATTGAAGTAAAGTGGTACCACTGGTGTCAAGTGTCACTCAATAGTCAATACGATCGTGCACTCTTTATCTACATCAAAACAGAGTTACCATTATCATTCTCAATTGCAAGCAAGGAGCTTTTTCAGTGGTTTTTATTAAGGAGCTTTTGGGATTTGAAGCTTTTGAGAACACATTTTAAGAAGATGAGTATGTTGAGTGTTGTCGTATTGCTTTTCAACTTAAAAAAAAACGCGCCTATTATCTTACCGCTTGGTGTTGTGGGAAAATGTAAATTGAATATTGTTTTCAGTCGTTTTGAATCGGCAGACGGTAGCCATACGCGTTTCTTACTCTCATTTGCGACGACTTATAATGTAAACTACGGAATCCCTGTGAGAGCTTTAAAAGGCGACACACTTATGTATGCATGGCAATGCAACCAGAATGAGAGACAAACGTCCTATCTTCCCTGTACTGACAATTTTTGTTGGACAGAGTATAGTTGAATTAAAGATACTTAACGGTTAAATGGTCACCATTCTTTTTTTTTTTTTCTTTTTGTCAAAAACAGATTTTTATTTATTTTCTTTGGGAGTACCCTTGACTACGACGATCTAGCTCAGCCCTAAAAAAGTCATAACAATATCAAATCACTGTACATGCATAAATATTCCATGAAATTAAAATAAAAGTACATATGTTGTAATGTAGAAATAAATTTACAATGTTTTAGGTAAACTAATTTTCGTCTCGGATGAATTTTCTTTTGAATTTATTATTTAGTATTGTTTTTTTTTCGGAATCAACCTAAGTGGACTAAGGCCGTTTTTTCCCTGAAGCTTCATTAAAATATATCAATGAGAATTTTTTAAGGATTTCTTTCTAGATTATGAGCTAAAATTAAAAATAAAAATGTAAAAATAACGTTTAGGAGATGTTCCAATTGAGAAGACAACATTTATAACATATTTAATCAGGCATTTCTGAGGCTATCTTCAATGTTATGCATTGAATGACCTACATACACAAAACCCAACCATTTGTTTTGTAAACATTATTACTCAAATGAACATAGATTCCTTTCGAGATACGATTATCTGTATAATTGGTTCCATAAATGTATCATCTCTATTTCAATTTCTACAATAAAAAACAAAATCGGTTCGGTTCATTACAAACCATTTCTTTTGAAGGAAATAATAATAAGTCAATTACCAAAATTAAATCAAAAGGTCTCTATGAGCTAGGTTATAATACAAGCTTTGTTCAGTCGCCCATAACATGGTAATCAAAGAGTTCTTGCCCTTTTATACATTTTGTTCCTAATCATCGAACCACAACATTTAAATGTGGCCACTTCTAAAAATGATGCCTTCTAACCATTCAGAATAACCATAAAGCTTTCTAAACTACTATCTCGTCATAAAGACAGAATGCATTGTCGGTAAACGCAGATGACATCCAAAGGGCAGGTTTTCAATAAAATTAGAATTGAGTTCATAAGTAGCAGATAATTACACATGTTGCTGTGCTGTTCACTGTTCAAGTGCTTGATGGATGAAATTATCTTTTACAGCAGCATTTTATTGATTCATTTAATGGTTTGTTTTGATAATACTTCAATTATTGTTTGAAATTAATTTCGAAAAGAAGAACGATTTGGGTTAATGTCTAATTTTTAGGTACCTACATAATTCTTAAAAGCTTTTTTTCCACTATCGAATCTCAAAACCAAATTTGATGAGAGAACTTTAACGAAAAACATTTGGTTATTTCACTCAAACTTTACATTTCTCACTCAAATAACTAGCTACACAGTTCTTTATGCTTAAAAATTTAGCAGCAGAGTAGATTAAAATAAACTTCAGTAGAAGTAAATTAGATGGGGCAAAAGTATGTACGACTGAGCACAAATTGGAAACATTTAAAAAAATCTAATAACATCGATATTCATGTCTGGGACCGCAAGACACCAAAAACTATTTTGCGGATTGGGATGAGGTTTCGTATTTTTATTTCTTTGAAATAATTCACTCATTGTCTTAGGTCTAGCAGACATTTGAGCACAAGAAGGCACATACAAATTATTATTATCGGAAAGAAGGGACATGCTCTGTGATTCACATTAAAGAAAGTCGGAATTTAAACGTATTAAATTTTCATTTTTAGAATTGAAAATTCAGCAAGCCAAGCAACGTTCTACCAGCTTATATTAAAACTGAATTTAAAAATCACTCGTGTAAACTCTCCATTGTGGCCACATGTCCCATTCACACCAATTGTCGTTGGTATGTGTCCATGTCCATATCATCCAATTATGTCCAAAACAAATTGGTTAATCGATGCCATCATTTTAACATGTTGTTGAACACTATAAGTATGCATGTTGATTTGACAAGGCAAACTTAATAAATGGAAGCCAATTTGACATACGAGGGCGGTCCGATAAGTACTTAGCTTCACCGCCCGATGCGATGGTGCCAGTATCACAAGAGAGATTTACTATCGTCTAGTACATTCTTGTAGTTTTGTTTTGACTACATGTGGAAGCCAGCCTGTCCGCGAATTTTAGAAAAATGGAAAAAGGCCAATATCGGGAAATGGCGAGGCGTAGCGAAATCAAAGAGCGCTTGGAAGCTGTGTACGGTGACTCTTCGCTTTCTATGGCAACCGTCAAAAATTCGTATAACTAGTTTCAACGTGGTTGCAAATTGGTTTTTGATGAGTCCCGGCCAGGTACCCCGAAAACGGCTACCACGGAGGATAATGTGTCGAAAATCCACGATCTCGTATTGGCAGACGGCCCGCCGAATGAGGGTGCGCGAGATAGTTGAAATAGTAGGCTTCTCAAAAGCCCACCTGGTTCATATCCTCTATTAAATTTTTAGCATGAGAAAGCTGTCGGAACGATGGGTGCTGCGTTTGCTCACTCCGGACAACAAACGCAACCATGAGTCCACTTCAGAGCAGTGGTCAAATTGGTCGAATTGCATTACGAACTGCTGCCCCATACACCGTATTCTCGAAATTTTGTCCGTGCGACGTTTTTTTCTTCAAAAAATCACTCGCCGGCAGAAATTTGAGTCGAATGAGGAGGTCATCGCCGCCACGGAGACCTACTTTGCAGACCTCGAGAAAACCGATTTTTCGGATGGGTTAAAGAAGTTGAAGCATCGCTGGATCAAGTGTATCGAGCTAAAAGGAGACTATGTTAAAAAATAAATCGCCACTTTTCGAAAATTTTTGTTTTTCTTTTGTAAGCTAAGTACTTATCGGACTGCTTTTTTTTTTAATTCACACGCGCTCAAGGGTTTATTACTTACAACTTTCAATTCATTTGAGCAGCATAAAACAACTTTTTTGGAGACTAATTTTTTACAATTTATTCTTCAGGTTGTTTTTTTTTTTTATTTGTGATTTTTTTATAAAATTTTAATTTATATTTATATATTATATAAGTGCCCCTAAGGATAAAAATATAATTTTTAAAGAAAACTCCAAGAGTAGTGTGACTACAATACTACGCCTGTGTTCAACGTGCTGCCGGCAGAACGACGAAGGACCGGAAAACAGTGAGTAGGCAAATTTTGGTGGATACAAAAAACCTAGATAAATTATTAAGGTCACATTTGTTTTGATTTTTTTTTTTCAATTTTAATAATAATTTATTTTATTGGTTGTTAGTTTTAAATTTCAGAATTTTATAGAGTATAGGAAAAGGAACAAGCAGGACAGCTCAATTGTTGTTAATTATTTTTGATCTTTTTTATAAATAATTCTAATAAAATGTAATCTAAAACTTTAAAATTTAAAAATATGGGGTACTAATTTTACAGCTAAGGGTAAACAGGTAAAGACGTCCAGAGGCGATATTTATGGTTTAAGGACGTGACATGAACGGACATTTTACTACGGACTAACTCGAGACTGGGCTATTTCCATTGAATATATGACCAAGGAAAAAGCGAAGGAAGTATCTTTGTGATACTTGGGTGGGTTGACCCAACCTTCGTCAATAACATCAGACGAACGTTTGGACTTCAGTGTGGCGATGTAGGAGGGCGATAAAATGGCCTCATTACTTCTCGTGTGCCAAAGATATCTTCCGTGGATACCTGGCTCCTAACAAATTGCCAAATCTCAAAGATTTACCATACACATTTATTTCTTAAACCTAGGTTATTTGAAATTATTCTTGTTAAATCTTCATTGGATCAATTTTTCTATAATTCGAACATCGTTTGTCACAAATGAAACTTTCTTTCTCTCGCTTACACTTTATAAGAAAAACTGAAACACCATTAGCATTTCGACAGGTGCTGTCAAAGCTAATGTTCTTTTTTATCTTTTAGTGCAGTGGAAACACCCCATAAATCTCTTGCCTTAAATCTCGAATTATCTTTTGGTGAAAACGTAGTATAAGACACTGAGAAGTGCAAACGACGTTTGTTTATGAATGGTATTTTGACAGCAAACTGTTAAAATTTGTAAGAAATTTCAAGTTACCAAACACACCTAATATTGTGCCATCATCATATGACAAATCATGACATTATGTAACGAAGAATTTTCTTGTTGATCTTAACTCACACCACCCCGATGTATAACTTCGTGATTATGCATGTCATTAACATTAATTTTGTTAATTCTTTTGACAGTTGTGTTACAGAAATTTTTTCAGTGATCTAAATCCATAAGCCATATCTTTACGTTCAGAGTCAACTAACTATATTTTCATAATTTATTTTTGTTTTGAAATATTATCTAAAAGGATTTATAGCTTAAGCGAAGTTTTTAAGAATTTTTATTTTTCACCTACATACGTACATGTGTATACCTTTCAATTTCAACTCTATTTCAACTTGACATACCTACAATAACGTATACTTTTCCAACACACCCTTTAGCATTTTCAAAAATGGGTTCTTTATTTGTAGGTGCATAATTCATCTTTCGTTTTCGTTTGCTTTTACTTTGTTCACCTAATGAGTCTGCAATATCTACTAATAGTCCGGTCAATTTAGACATAATAATAGTGGTCAAATAACAAAAATTCCCCGAAAGCCAAATATTGGTGGAGAGCTGGGGTTTACCATTACAAATAAAGTCTTAAAAATCCCCATCGATCCTATGTGTGCTAAAAAAGTTATGGGGGGTCAAAGGTCAAAATTTGAGGTTTTTGGATTTTTCTCGAAAACAGTAAGTTTTCTCAAAAAAAAAACCTCAGGCTTAAGTTGTAGATCTTGAAATTTTCTACAAAAATGGTTCTTAGGATTTTTTTTCCTAAGAGTTATCGCGATTCTAAGAGTCAAATTATACATGATATTCACACATTTCCACGCCATCTGTGAGGTAGTGTACTCGGCACGTTTTTTTTACCGTGGTTTCCCCTGTAGGCGTACTCCACTAGTTGTCATGACAATTTTAAGATAATTTAAGGGAACAATACCCGTCAAGTTCTAGATAATAAGGTAATATTATTGATATTGATTAATGATTATTGACTTTATTGCTATTGATTATTGGGTTAACTATTGTTTTGATTTTTTTAGATATTTTAATCATATTCATACTTTTCTTCGATTTCTTCTTCGATGTCTTCTTCTTCCTCTTCCTCTTGCTGGATGTTCATAAATTTTTCAAATGTGGCTGAGTCATTGGTCTATTCATTAAAATCACAGGAATCTTCCTCTATTTTACTCAACTGGACATTTGAGCAAGACTGACCTTGGCAATTGGTACACGCTGGAGAACACAACAACCCGAATTTTTTACAGCCACATTTGGCACTACAACCTTTTTCGCAATTGTAAAAAATAGTGTCGAGGAGTTTTTCTGGAGCAGGTGGGAGTAAAGTTTTAATCGGTTCCAGAGTATTATCTATCAATTTCCAACCCCAGTCTTCTGGGTTCAGTTGATTGCCTAGCCATGTTTGAACTTGATAGTATACTCGATACAAGTATTGAATAGCAGATGCCGATGTTGGAGGAAGATAGTTAGTTTCACTTGTTTCTTGTTTCGCGTATTTTTTACAAAAGTTAAGTATCGGTATTTATTAATGAAAGTAATTTTTTTTTGGAGCTCCATAAACCGCAAGAAGAAAGCGAATTCCTTCCGTAATTATTGTTTGAGGTCTGGAATCAATTTCTGTAAATACTTTAGCGCAGTCAGTCAAATCTTTTTTTTTTCGAATAATTTTAATACTCACGTTTTGCCCCTTCTGTACATTGCTGACGATGTATCGCAGCCCGTTATCGCATGTAAAAATAAAATATAGTTTTGGAATTTGGGATAAGCAGATAAACTTTTTAAGAATATATTTCTGTTCTCTTCTGAGCCCTTCCAGGTTTCAGAAAATAAATAATTGTATCCATTGGAGTCCTTGCAGTAAGTAGTACTAACAAATCAACATCTTCACCAACTACAATTGTTGTGTTTATTGCATTAAATTTTTCTATTGCTGTTTCGATTTTTGCAGTTCGACGACGTTGTTCTGCAGCTTTAATATTCTTTGTCGAGTCACTGTAGCCGTCAAATACTACCGTCACTGTAAGCCCATAATGTCTGCGTAAATACTGAACATATTTATCAAAAATAACGCTAAAGGTTTCTTCTCGATCCCACACAACGTGATGTATCTAGTAGGTATCCTCAATCAATAATGTAAGTAGCGTTTGTACGATCAACCTCAGTATTGACTGATTGAAAGCAATCGTAAATTGCTGACTTTGGTGTTTTACGCATTCCAGCTGCCTCGAAAAGTGATAAGGGGTAAAGGGCTAATTCATACTCAAAACATTTTTCAATCTCATCCTCAAAAGCTTTAGTGATACTCATGCGTTGAAATAATAATACAGGGTCCATAGCTACTTCTTCTTTGTGAATTTTCACGGTGCTACTCATTCAAGACATAGAAGCAATCCCAACTTCACGAGCTTTATGGCAATTAATCTTATCGTTACCAACAACTCCAGAAGCAAAAGATACGATCTTATTAATTTTAGGAAAAGGATCATGTGATGAAAACCAGTCAAGAAGTTTTTTAATATATTTAGCATCTTTTTACGCCGCGAATCACTTGCATCTACATGCTGATCTGTTGTGTCCATTTGAAAATTAGCAAGAACTTCCAACCCCTCACACACAGTATTCATTGCATGCATTCCGTAAATCCATTTACTTATCACACTTTCTTTCGTACTTCTTTCTCGAGAAATGCCCCATCTGTTTTCATAGATTTCATCATCGATTGTTCAATAATCATATCTGTTGAAGTTCCACAACAAAGTTTATCAGAACGTCGAACAGTAAAACATCCTTCTGTAAACCTTTGATAAACACTAGGATCCATTACCTCGTTCAATTGAAGTATGTCTTGTAAGTACAAATTGTCATGACAGGGGAAACCACGGTAAAAAAAAACGTGCCGAGCACACTACCTCACAGGTGACGTGGAAATGTGTGAATATCATGTATAATTTGAGTCTTAGAATCGCGATATCTCACGAATGGTAACTCTTAGGAAAAAATTCTTAGGACCATTTTAGTAGAGAATTTCAAGATCTACAACTTTGGCCTGAGGTTTTTTTTTTGAGAAAACTTACTGTTTTCGAGAAAAATCCAAAAAACCTTGAATTTTGATCTTTGACCCCCCATTACTTTTTTAGCACACATAGGATCGATGGGGATTTTTAAGACTTTATTTGTAATGGTAAACCCCAGCTCTGCACCAATATTTGGCTTTCCGGGAATTTTTGTTATTTTAAATGTCTATATTGACCGGACTATAAATAAATATGATTTGTTGAAAGAAATTTAGAAATTTTTTCTAAGAAATTCCATTGTATTTATTTATTTAATTTATTTATTTTAATTTTTTTTCCGGGTCAGTTGATTTTTACAAGGGTATAAATTCCAAGCATAACAACTTTAAAGTTTTTAAAAAAGTGTGAATAAGGTCATTATAGCATTTTATTCGGACTTGCATTTTTGCGCTAGGTATAGATTGGCAATAAAATACGCCAATAGTTTTTTCAAGCTCAACCAGAAATAACTTTAATTGCTTAATTTTCTTTTCATAAAATATCAATTTATCGATATCCGTTTTTGACTGTACTTTTGAGTATAATAACTAAGCTTTAACTCAACCAATCGAAGACAAACACCCAGTGCTTCCCAAACCCAACATCTTTCTACTCAAAATAAAATCTATGAATGAATTTTTGAAACTCACTCAACTCAATCTAAACTCATTCCAATGAGAAAATACTTGTATCTATATGTGCCTGGTTGGAGTGGAGCGCCTATTCCTAACAAACAGTCGAATTGCCGAATACCGATACCGAATACCGCCTCCGTGAAAGGCTAATTCCTATTAACTCCAAACGGCATTATTTAGTAGAGAATCAACCACGTTCGTGAGCGAGTGTGATTTTCAACCTGTCGGCTTTGCATTTATATTTAAAAAAGTCTTTGTCATTGTGCACAGCTTTTTACATATTAGAAATATAATAAATAATTATTTTTAATAGCCTGTATAGTGGCTTGCATGAATAATTGTATCTGTTGAATTTTTTGACTGTGTGTTTAGTGTAGATACATTCTCAACTTGACGTTACGCTATTATAGATATTTGTATCTGATTGACAACGATCGTGTGTTTTGTTCGTATGTGCCTGTAAGAAGCCGCTTTTTGAACACTGTCGTAAATTCGAATCTATACGAGACCTAACCTACATTTTAAATTACCTACCTATACCTAGGTGTACCTGGTTACTGGTTTGATTGTAAGCTAGCTGTCAAACAGGGGCTGTTATTGTGTGAGTGTAGTGTGTATATTTTTTAAGTGAAATATAATCGGTTTTTTGGAATAATGCTTTAATCAATTTTTAAATACAAATTAATTTTCTTTAAATTCGACTTTTTGAGAAAAATAATCAAATAATTTGACCCAAGATCGAAATACTTCTCGCCTTTGTATCAGATACAATAATTTTATTGTTCAGAGTGAATCATCAGTGTTTTGTGAAAAGATTTCCAGGTGCTTTAAGTCCACCTTGGTATGCCAAATTGCTCATCACTTACTACAGTGCCTATAGAAAATAAATATTAAAAAAAAAATACAACTATACTTTGGATACATTCAGATTGAACCAATATTTTACGAGGACAGAAATATCCAGCAAATTCAAAGTAAGTGACGCAGATAAACTGTCTCAGAAGCATTTATAAATTACATTTTTTATTTGATTAAGAATTTATGAATGGGACATAAGACATAACATTTAACCGACAGCATAAAATGGGGGCAGGGGGAGGTGATAATTCGGAAGAAACAAACAAAATTGAAAATAAACAAAGGCAGATTTTTTTATCTTTTGCCCTCAAAATTTTAATCTTAAGAAAATTGTTTAAAAAAAATATTAATAAATTCTTCTCTCTTCATATTGTGATAAAAAGTAGCTGGGACTTACTGATTAAGGAATAGTTTTATTTTTAGGCTTTAGCGTCGACAGACGCTTAGTTATCTTGAGCTTTTTTTCCATAAAGCAAAACATAAAGCAACAATAGTGTTTTTTGATATGGATAAAAAGTTGTGTAGTGAATTGAATTGATGGTCTTATATTACATTCATGAACAAGGCTTCGAAAATATTAACCCCTATTACAGAAAACTTCTTATCAGGCGCGGATAAAAAGGAACAAAAGGAAAGAAGGGGCTACGGGGGTGTCAAACTGTTTTGAAAAAATAGTGTGAGTGCCGAGACTCATGGTTAACATGTGTAAACATCAACGTTCGTCCGAGTGCCGAATTTTTTTATCGAACATACCCAATATAAATAATAATGAAATCGTTTGTTTGTTTTTTTTTTAATTTTTAAAAGTTTTTTGGCGATTTGAGTAGAATTTTATTTCATTTTTATATGAACTTTGACAGAGCTTTGGACTGATATTCACAGAAATGCACAGAAGATAACAGAGTTTCAAACTATAGGGGAACGAACCTATATATTTCAAAATTTAATTATTGTAACGTAACGTACAGTTTTTTAGACTTATGTTTAAACAGGGATGTTATTTGCTAGAACATTAAAGTTTTTCCCCTCTATTCAAACAGAGATGTTATCCGATACAAAATACGAATATTTGATGGATGAAAAACATAAGCATTCACAATCGTCAAATACGCTGTCGAACATTACTTTTCATTAAAATTTTCACGATGGATGACGGACCAACTCAGAGCATTGATAAAATTTTCGATGATGTAATTTGTTTGATTTTAATATTCCAAGTCTGCAGAAATTCATGGAAAATGAAATTTCCTTCAGGTTTGACAAGCATGCGTTTACATTCTCAAATATGCTTGTTATACAGCTAAAATATCACACCACTTTGAAATGCTTGAGCGTTGACATTATTTAAAACAAGCCAAATATGTCGTGCTTGTCAAACATATTTGAGAATGTGAACGCCCCTAATGGTGTGCGAAAATATGATATCTACTTCAGTTTGACTCTTGGAGCCTGATTGTGTTCGTTTCGTTTTTTTAACAGTTTGGTTTAAGGGTGTAGAAACGTAGCTTCATTCTGCAACACTAATTCACCTCACACCAAATATGTCAAAAAGACGAAAGACGAGACAGCTAAAAAAGAATCGTGTAATCAGGTTCTTGATGTCTTTTCTCTGGTTTAGACGGTGTTCACACTGAACTAATTCTTCCGATTTTTTTTTTTTTTGACGTTTCTTTACTTTATCCCACTTCCTCTGTCATATACTTATAATTAACCGATTGATATCATTCCCATCTTGTAATGGAAATTGTCAAAGTAAATATAAGCGGAAAAAACTAATTTTTTTAATCCATTGACATATTAGTTATTATCCAGTTCATGGCTTGGCAGATGGAGAACGATCTATATTTTGATGTGTATAGAATATTGATATAATGACATATAAGGGAAAAATTTATTAAATTTTGACAGGCCGAGTATATTTTGGTGCAAATTCCAACCAACTTCCCTGAAAATGCATTTTTTGAGCAGAAAATATTTTAAAAAAATGTTTTGAATTTTCAAATGTCACCTCTGAAAACACATTTTTCCGGAGAGTAAAATAAATTTCTAAAGGGATTTCTTTAAAACATTGAATAAACTTGCAATGAAATTTGACACCATTTGATTCGTCTTTTTGACATATTGGGTGAGAGGTGAAAAAATGCTAGGACAATGAAGATATTTAGTTCTATCTATAGACATATCTACAACATTGGCGAACTATTTTTGAGGGACCCAAACGGGCTACACGAAACATGTAACCGTAATGGGCTACATGAAACGTATACGTTAGACGCACGTTTTTGGTTTACCCTACTGCCGGCACAAAAATGTATACACATCAAAAACATTATTTATGTTGTTTTGGTGACATCTGTCAAATCTGTTGTATGTTTATTATTCACTTAATGTTACCCGCGTTGCGCCTGTTTTACGGAAGACGTAGTGGCCCTTCTACAACGAGTGGTTAGATAATCAATTAATCAACATTTGTACTTGTACGTCAAAGAACGCAGGATCGGACGAGAACATTGCCGCGATCCATGAAACTTGCAACAGAAGCCAAGGCAGTCGATTTCTCGCCGTTCACAAGAACTCGGGCTCTCGTGAATTTTGCATCGGTACCTAAGCCTAAACCTGTACCGTACAAGTTCAAACTCACCCAGGAGCTCAAAGTTCATGACGATAGACGACGGAGTTTTTTTCGCTGACTGGGTTTCGAATCACAAATTTGGCCGAAAAATGATCATTTTCGGAAGAATAGCTGTGTTAAAAACCAAAATTGCCTTTTTTCGGACGATACCAACCCAAACAAAATTCATTAGGTGGCAATGCATTCTCAAAAAGTAACCATGTGGTGTGGGTTTTGAGCCAGTAGCGGCGTCAATGCTACGTTCTTTTATCGAAAACGACGTTGGTAAGGCCGTCACCGTCAATGTCCAAAGCTACAGAACGATGATAATCAATTTATTATGGCCCAAATATAACTATATACTACGAGACGACAGGTGGTTCCAGCAGGACGTTGTAGCCCATAGTGGATGCCACAATTTCCATTCTACATTAACGATTTGAAGTTAAGGTTATCTATCGCAGAGGTGACGTGAATTGGCGGCCACCAAAATCAGGCAGAGTAAACGACTATTGGGAACGTTCAATGAAGATTTTATTAATTTCAAGATTACTAGTCAATTATAACCTAGAAACTTGCCTTCTATGGCTCATTAAATGGCTCTACTTTAAAACAGATTTAGACAACCAATTCTCTAGTCGTATTTACAAACTTTGTAAACTTACGAGTACTACTAAAACTAAAATATAAACAAACATTTTTGACTGTTGCCTAAGTGTTGTCTAAAGCCGGAACAAAACTTATCTCATAGGGTGTGTAGTGAGTTACAGTACAACCATATTTGGCAGATTTAGGGTAGTGTGGAGTGGTGCATTGCGTCGAAATTCTTCGTGTTTGTATTGCGCCATACCACACTCTGTTGCTGAGGTTCTTCTGTGTATGAAAAAGAGAAGATAGTGCTCTCGAAATTTGAAACAACTTCGTTTGCAACACAGCAAGTTTGAGAAGTGTGTACAGTCACACCACTCTACACCACATGAGATAAGTTTGTAACGTTCTTAAATAAGACACTTAAATTGGCTGTTTAAACTTTGAATAAATTGACATTGATTTCTCTGGATAGAAAATCTAACAATTGTGTTAAGTTAAACATGGAATACAAATTGTTTATAAGCAGTATTTATAAATTGGACAACTTTCTAAAGTAAAACATTCTTTGGAATGGGTTTATAGTTACAACTGTTGGCATTTACACAGTTAAGATATAATCAAAACTTTCAAAACCTAGGTGTTTTTCTTTTTAAGTTAAGTGCAGAGGCTCAGTTGCCGAAAAATAATAATATGTGTTTCTTTTTTAGCTCAAGCCGTTCAAAGATTCCAATTCGTGTTTCTTTTTTCGTTCTAAACATGTTCGGAGCAGATTCTATGAGATCAGAATAAAATAGTAGAGTTGGCAAAGTAACATGCTGAGCTCAACAAACTTTACATTTGAAATAAAGGTGCGAAATGGAAAATTAATGAATATGTTACTAAGAATACATTAGTATGTTTCAGAATGCTCAGAGCACGCTAGGACATTCAGAGCATATGCTTGACACACTCCAACTCTGTTCAAAGCTCTACTCCCTACGATAAAATAAAAGAATTTTCGTTAATTGAAATTATCATTTTTTATTAAAATTTGTCGCCCAATTTTTTCAATTTATGTTCGTTATTTCGTTAATACATATAAATAATTACGTTAAGTAAAACTACTATTTTTATCCATGCAAATCCGAAAGGCTTATAGAGGGTAAAGCATGATTTCTAAGGAAAAAGAATTCTACATATTGATTAATGCCCGTAAGGAGAATTAACTGTAACGCATTTGCAAATTAGTGTTTAAGACATGAGTGATTTCGTAGAAAATTAGTTTGGCACTATGTACACCACGCCCCCTTCTAGGAAATCTTTGTTCCGCGCCTGCATCTTAATCTGAATTTCGCTATGAATAAAAAAAGGTCTTTACAGAATTTGAATACAATTATTAAATTAACACAACATTTTTAAAGATTTGTATAGGACTTCAAGTCATTTAACTGCGATGAAATATTTGCTAAGGAGTGCACCGACTTGTTTCATTAGTTTTTACGTCTTGGAAAAGCTATGTCAATGAATTAAAAAAAACTCATTTGGATATAACTCCAGAGCTTGTTTTCTCAACAAAGATACTCATACATCTAAACAGGGGTTAGGTAGATATTTTCATCTAAGAACGATCGTTACTTGATTATTCTAGATAGATCTAGATAGATCAAGAGGAAAAGTATCTATGCTGATGATTGAAAATGATTCTTCCTGGTTTGTTTTTCTATTGATTTTTTTTTTGTTTTTATTAATTTAAGGTTATCTGTTTTAAATTAAAACACACTTTTAGATGCATCGTGTTGATGACAATGATGTATTCAATTTATTGCACTTTGTTAAACTAATTGATTGATTTGCGTTGTCATATGCTGTGCAGTGCCGCATTATCGTCACACACTGTGGTGTTAAAAATATTTAAAGTCGTACAGCAGAGATTAAATATCTTTTTGTTTTTTAAGCAATAAACAAAATGTAAATATTATTTAGGTAGAGCTGAATTTTGTTTTGAGTTTAAAATATTAAAAACAATTTGTAATTACTAGAAGACCAATGCTTGCGTTGTTTATTTTTAATCCAATCTTTATTTTTAGAGTAATGCAGTCAGTATGTTAAACTTATTTACATTAACTGAATTTCCCTTGACATAATGGCTATTTCATTTCATCATGCCACTGCCACTTGAATTAAGTCCCAGACTATTCTACTTAAAATTTTTGTTCAAGGTTTTATACTGTATCTGATGATGGGACGTTACTCACAGAACATAACACAAATATTTTCATAAGGACCATATAGAATTTTTGAACTTATGTCTCACCTAAGTAGGCCATAAGTCACTTTAATTAAAATTGCGGGTTATGTCCCGCTTTGAGCTCAGAAAGTTTGTTTTAAGTCATCAGCCAAGCTCCAATTTGAACAGTTTACTTTTACGGCAGTAACTTCGATGCCCCACTTCTAAAGATCTCAGCGTCTTTGGATCCCCTGTATACTGCGCATGCAACTCCATTGCATCGATTAAGTCATCATCAGGTAGGCAAATACCACTCAAAGAACTGTTGCCTTTAGAAAACTGCTACCAAAGGCGCTTATCTGGTAACTGAAAATACTGAAGAAGCAGTTCAAAGTGACACAAAATGAAATTCACCTTATATTGGAAAAGTTAAAAAATAAGTTTCAGTACTGAAAATGCAAAAGGTTATTTTGTTAGCGAAATACATTTCCTATGTTATATCTCGAACAATTTGGTATTTATGTTCCATATCTGAGCAAATTGTTTGGGATTATATCTCATTTAGGTGACACAATGTTCCAAAAATGAAAAATGTTTTAAGTAGATTTCTAGGAGCTATTGGTCTGGGAAAGGGTCTCTCTCGCAGGAAAGGACAAGTTCTTTTTTTATGAAAGAATGCTTCTAATCTTAAACTTTTGGATTCGGAAATAAATTATAACTAACCACCATTCCAGAAAAATTCCGATATTCTAATACCCATTTTGGTAAACATCGTAAATGTTTGTATCGCTCTGGCTCACATTCCTTTGTCATGGAGAGAAGTAAATGTTATTTTCATCCCCAAAGCTGGCAAACCTAGCCATGTTAATCCTAAAGATCTAAGACCTATTAGCCTTTCATCATTCCTTCTTAAAACATTTGAACGTCTGATTGAAATCCATTTGAGGGCAAACATTGATAAGTCCTCACTATCCAATGCTCAACATGCTTATAACAAAGGGAAATCTGTAGAAACCGCTCTACATACGCTGGTTCGTACTATCGAACATTCCCTTCATCATACGGAGTTCACCTTAGTTGCTTTCCTGGATATAGAAGGAGCTTTTAACAATGTCGACGCATCCGCAATCACATCTGCGCTGTCATCTCTGAAGGTGGATAAGTCAATCAGTAATTTGATAAATCAGATGCTGATAAGCAGGATTATAAATTCAAAACTGGGCGATTTTACTACTCGAAGAACTGTCAGTAGGGGTACGTCGCAAGGCGGTGGTGTCCTCTCTCCTCTCCTTTGGAACCTAGTCTTAAATAAACTACTAGTGATTCTTGAAGGGGAGGAGCACAGGGTGATTGCCTATGCGGACGATGTTGCGATAGCGATATCTGGTAAGAATTCTAACACTCTGAAGGAACTCCTACAAAATGCTCTAAACAAGCTTACTACATACCTGGGCAGATCAATGTGGACTCGGTGTCAACCCCCACAAAACTGAACTTGTCCTATTTACCAGGAAATATAAAATCCCACACATAGACCCTTCCCTCATAAAAGGTATACCGCTTAAATTCTCAGACAAAGCAAAATATTTGGGTCTTATTTTTGACAAGAAATTAAGCTGGAAGCCCAATATCCAAGAGAGAGTCAACAAAGCCAACATAGCTCTTTTCTCTTGCAAAAAAGCCGTAGGTAACAAATCAAATCAGTCATTAGACCGATACTTACATATGGAGTGACAGTATGGTGGACTGCACTGGAAACAGCAACAAACCGCGATAAGCTTAGCAAAGTCCAACGAACAGCCTGTTTAATCATGGGTGGAGCTCTCCGCTCAACTCCTTCTGCTGCACTTGATGTTCTTTTTCATCTCATACCGCTAGATATTTTTAGCAAACAATCGGCTGCTAACACAGCCATTCGAGATCCGACTTAAAGCCTCCTCGCAGTGGATCAATAATGATATTGGCCACTCTACTATACTGAACTCGTTCAGCACTCTACCTAGTAACGTCGATTACACCACCCCTCATCCAAAATTTAATAAAAACTTTCAAGTGTCCATCCCTTCCAGGTCTTCTTAGGAAAATGAGTCGTTTTTGATAGACGAAGCAATTCATTTCTATACAGATGGATCTAAAACCGATGAAGGGGTCGGTGGAGGCGTCTACTCCGATAGATTATAGATAGATTATAGATTTCTGTCTATCTTTTCGTCTTCCCAATCACTGTAGCGTGTTCCAGGCAGAGCTTCTAGTAATAAAAGAAGTCCTCTCTTGGCTAAAAGAAAACGTTATATCGACTACTGATATACGTATCTTCTCAGACAGTCAAGCTGCCTTAAAGTCACTGGACTCTGTCTCCACTAACTGTTGTGGATCATCTCTGGTGGAGATGTAAAAACAGTTTAACATTCACCTTACATGGGTGCCGGGGCATAGAGACATTCCAGGAAACTGTAAAGCTGACGAACTTGCAAAAAACGGAACAATCTTACCTTTGTTGGATAGCAAATCTAACATCGGTATACCCCTAGCTACTTGTAAACTTATGCTAAAGCATGATACCATGAAGAAAGCTAACCACAGATGGACCAGCACCCCAACTTGCCGGTCTACTAAGCTGATTTGGCCATTGTTTGATGCTAAACGCTCAAAACAACTAATTTCTATTGGTAGATTGCATATTAGCTCCGTTATAGGTGTCCTTACTGGACACTGCCTAATAGGAAGACATGCTTCTCGTCTTGGAGTTCCTGCAAATGATTTTTGTAGAAGCAGCATGGATGAAGAAGAAGAGGAGTCAGTTTCTCACCTTCTATGTTCTTGTCCTGCCCTAGGGCAAAGACGTAGACTCCACTTGCGAGACTACTACTATAACGATCCTAGTGATCTAAATAATTCCGACATTCACTGTCTCAAACGCTTCATTATTAGCTCAAATGGTTTATCGAGTAAGGGTGATTTTTGAAATCCTTGTGGTATCACAACGGACCAAATATTGGTCTAAGTGTGTTGACCTTTTCCGGTCAGCAGCCACTTTAACCTAACCTAACCTAACCATTCCAGTCGAACTATTACGTAGTTTTAAGTCATTTAGGGCCATTTTCTGAAACGAAACTTAAATATTTATGTTCAACCTAAGCGCTTATCTTCTATTTTTTCCTCTACGTAAACTGTCACATAAGAGTTTATGTTGAACATACTTATGTTCTGTATCAGCAAATAGGCCTAAGCCTTTGTTTTCACGGCCAATAAACTTGTTTTATTTTTAAACTGAATTTGATATTATAATTGATGTCAGCAGCTTTTGCGGTAGATTTAAATAATTTCGTATACTTAAACTCTGTGATTTACTTACATTATTATTTGTTGTTGAGATTTTACTGTCTTCGTTCTTCGAAAAACTCGAAGACTTACTGCGAATTAATTAACGAGCTCTCCACCTGTGAAAATTCTCCGTATTTTTCTCGACTTTCCATCACATACCATTCCGACTATGCCGATTTTTGCAGTCACTCAGAGCCATTAGGCCTTGTCGCCAAAGCTTAAAGAATAGTATTTCTTGGAACTTAAACATGGAGGCCTGGGATTTGAAAACTTTCTTGGCTAGATCATAGATATCTACTGCCTCCATGAGTTTCAGCAAGTAATATTGATGTGTTTTCACTTTTTGGACTACATCCTTATCTATGTGTGTAGATCAAAAATTCAAGGTTGTAGATTTTTCTCATTTGGCCCTCCTCTCTCGCAGTACCAAATATTCTTCGAAGAATTTCTATTTCGCAAGAACTCAGTATTAGTTCTTTCTTTCTGCTAAGTGACCAACATTGGGTGCCGAAAAGCAGGTCTAGCAGTATAAGGGTTTTTCAGAGCGTTAACTTTGTTTTAAACTCCGTGAGCAATTTAGAACCCACTTGATTCGCCAAATGGAAATATTTGTTGTTTTTTATGATTATTCTTCGTAAGATCTACATTCAATTCTTTCGAAAGAGCTTATTCTCTTCCTTTATAATTATCGTTCAAAATTCGATCTTCAGAAAACGGGACTAGCAGTCGTCAGTAAATTTTAGAAAGATCACTTAGACCAACAAGTCTGCCTGTTCTTAAATCTCTATGAAGTATGGTTGACTTTGGGAACGCCTGATGATGTCGATATCTTTTCCTTCACAGCGAAGGTGGACAAATCTGTTGCAAATAGTGCGTTCTTTGCACACGCTTTCCCTTCGCTATATTCGCCAGATTGAAGAAATTACATGATATCGCATTTCCTTGACGAAACTATATTTGAAAATAATTCGAAAGAGTTGTTTCTGTCTTACACATTGCACACCATATCATGCGACACATCTTCGTCAGTTTACTTAGGTTGGGTCATTGCTAAAAAGCTGCTAACAAATCCTATAATATGCGACTTTGGAGTCAGTGAACCTCGACTTGACATTCGTTAGTCTTTTTCAGAACTACAGTTCACATTTTGAAGATTTGGTCTATGGTCAATTTATGGAGTGAAATCCAGGACTCTGGAATTTTCTAAATAAATTCTGAGCTAACACACGCATGCATTTCTGCTAAAAACATGTACACACTAATGGTTGAGAGTTGTAAGTCAGTAGACCATAACTCTTAAGATTTATTTATTTGGACGCACACTCATGATTAAGGATAGATCCATACATCTGACGTTAAGCTGGGATATGGAAATATAGTTCTTGCAAGAAATGCAAGGTTTCGACTTTTTTGTGATTGGATCATAAAGAGTTAAGAGTCCAGTGGTCGGAAATACATCCTTCCACTAGTTCTTGTTTGATGATAATATTGTGCATTTTCAGCGGCTTCATCGACTTTCTATCTTTATTCTATTTCGTATTCTTCATCTAATTCTACTTCTTGATTTACTTCTATTTTTAATTTTTCATATACTTCTACTTCTTCATCTACTACTAATTCTTCAACTTCTTCTTTATCTGATTCGAGGTGTTCCCCTATACTGACTTCAGTATAGTGAAACTAGATCTTCTTGACTCATTTAATAGCTGCCAGAGGTTCTGCTTCACCATATAGCTACTATTCCCTGAGTATCGGATGCAAATTGGCATACAGCATCTGATTCAAAGATCCTGCTTTCAAGTCTTAAGATAAGCTTTACTCATTTAAAATATTCCGTTACGGGTTGCGGAAGGGTTATTTGTTTACTAACGAGTATAGCGATAAATATTATCATCGAACTTGGTACTATAGGGCTTTTATCAATTATTCCTTCGACATTTAGGCTAGCCGCGCACTAGCAATTTTTAGTTGCGAAACTGTTTGGTTACTTATAGAAAACAGATGAACTGTTTGGTTGAATGTCGGTGAATTTGCAGATAATTATATGTTCAATAAAATGGCGAACTTATTTTAGGCAATCGTTTAGTTTGTGTCAAAACACAAACTTTTTAGTTGCTCGAACCAAGCAGTTTCGCAACTAAAAATTGCTAGTGCGCGGCTAGCCTTAAGTAACTTGGGTGTGATTGGATTACGATTGCGTAGAAAAATAAAAAAAATAACTTCTTGAGTTTATGTGACATAAGATATTTATTTTTACTTTTAGAAGAAGCATTCGAAGAAGAAGTTTTGGGAGAAGTGGTTTTAATAGAGGTTTTCCCATTCTTTTTAATTGAGTTAGTGGTGGTGCGAGGGGTAGTAGGTGTATTCATCATTGGACTAGAGAGTGCTTTTCTGGAGCGAGTTCTTTCAGAAAGAGGCATGGATTTAAGAGATTAGTCAACAACAAAAAAAAGTTTTGAGTTCTTTGTTCGTCTTTTTAATTTAATTTAATGTTAGTTTACTTTTCTTTTTTTTTTTTTTGTTTTCCGACTCTTTTATTTAAATAAAGAAACACTTTTTAAGCCAAATACTATGATAGCAATACAACCACTTACTTTAACGTTCAGTTTATTTATATAAAAAAACACTATTATGGAATTTAACACGGTTGGGGTTAGGAAATCTCAGACAGCAAATTAAAGCACGTCTATTCACTAGCACATTAGAAATGTCAACTTTCTAGAAAAAAAAAATCAAACTTTTGCTTTATTTCCCGCCGAAAATCCCCCTAAAAACGACTTTCTCTTCCGAATAAGGTGTAGATATAATAACCCTTAATTATCTCAGTTTGCTTTTGAGAAAAGGTGTGACATAACAACTGTCCCTGTCATCAGGAGACTTAATCGACAATTCCTACCATTAGTCATTCCAAGAAAACACAATCACTTCTCGCATTAAAATTGAATTCTTTAATTTCTTTCTTACAAGAAAGCAAATAAAAACGAAAAAAACCTTCGTTGTGTCATAAATTTCTCCGCCATCGTTTATTTACACTTCTGACAGCTGTTGATTCAAATTGACCTTCATGAATACACAACAAAAAAAAATACAATAAAATTCGTATCCAATCTAAGCGCTTAAGGCATAACATTTTATTTTATTGATTTCGTCATCACAGTTGTTGGACAAGCTCTTTAATTAAAGTTTGACCAAATTGATGTAGGCATATAAGGTTAACCCTAAATTAAGCATTGACTTCAATTAATTGGGAGAATGCCTGTTTTGTGTTCTGAGATATGTCATTTTGAGAATTTTCTAATCAAACAGAACCTTTTTCATGTTTAATTAAAGGGGTATACAACATGCCCATGTTTCTCTCTGTTTGGAATGTCGATTTCGGTTAACGAATTACTTGTAATTTCCAGAAACCGTAAAAACAACCAATAGACATTCCTGCTAAGAAAGTTAATGGTTTTCGATTAGTTAAACTGCTTGAATAATCCTCAAACGTCTACCACAACTAATTGTCTGAAAAACCTTTTAGCTTGAACTTCCCAAACAAAGACTCCTAAATTTGCCAAGACGGAAGACAAACACGCGAAGAAATGATACCAGCTACTTCATACTTCAACATTCTAACAGAAAAATTGATGTCCTCTCATGTTGAATGTGAATTCATATCTATACGGTTACCATCAATAGACTTGCGTTTTATGGACTAATTTGTAGCACAATTCCGAAGGACTTAAATTAGAAGCCTACCAGCTGTCTATTGTTAATGGCTTGTTCGTAATTCTGTAAAAGGTGAAGTCTCCAACCTGATAAGAGAGTTAAGCGTCATAACCTTCCGGGTAATTAAGAATCTTTTGTTTGTTTTTGTGTAGAAGTGTGTGTGTATAGTTTGTGTCCTGTGGACAATTCAGATACTTAGAGTCGTTTGGGGTAAGTGAGCGCAGCGGGGAAGTGTACGCACAGTTAATTTCTCGAAAATGACAATGAATATTAAGTATCTGTAAATGCACAATTCTGTAGGTATCTGTCCTTTGCCTGGGTCAGCTGTTGCTGCACTTTAGATTCGTTTGTATTGTGAAGGGAAGCCAAACAAAAAAAAAGGTTAGTTTTACTAAAATATTTCTCAATTTTAAAAACGTGTTAGTGTTCAGTTATTTTATTATAACACATTGAGTGCTAATTATTTATTGAATATATTATATATACATTGTACTTGAGTGAAAATTCTACTGAATTTGTTGTTAATTTGTTCAAAATAAACAAAATATTGAAAAAAGTGCAGTGGGGGTAAGTGTGCGCAAATCTTTTGGGGCAAGTGTGCGCGTGCGTACACTTACCCCGACAAAGAAATGTGTAAGGAAAACAAGTTTCTATTTGAAGATATATTATTAAGGAATATAGTTACATAGTGTGTATACGGGTTAAAGATAGATAGAAATAGAATTTTTAATTGATGTAATTAAAAACAAACTCATTGTGTATTCACTTATATATCTATATAAATTTTTTGAATTTTTTCCTAAGCCGCTAGGTACCAGTAGAAGAATGGATCCAATGTATTAAATGTGATATATGGTGGCACGAGGACTGCACTTCCTATGAAAAAGACGCAGTATTCTACTGCGATTTTTGCTGTGATCTGTAATTGAACTGCAGATATTTTTTTAAACATGAAGTTCCTTTTTGACTTGCGATATAGGTAGATACTATAGGGCAAGTTCTGCATTTTGAAAAAAATCGAACTCGAGATTTTGATCAAAGTTGACATTACAATGATAGCGAAGACTAATAAAGTGTCTGTATGTCTGTACCTCGATCTAGAGCCTAAGCCACTGGACCTATTTTCTTCAAACTCGGTACCTAAGGGTCTTCGGTGATTCCCTAGAGGGGAAATTGAAAGTTTTTTCTTATCTCCAAAATTAATGGTACCCCCCGCCCCCATACACCCGTATTGCAAAATCTTATTTATCTCGAAAACGGCTCTAACGATTTTGATAAAAAAAATTATGTGTGATATTATGGATATGGACTACATTTTGGTAAAAAACAATTTTGGGGCAAAATGTTATTAATGGTACCTGTCATAGAACAGTTTTTTTGATTTTGGACTTTCTCATTAACGGCTCCAACGATTTTAACCAAAAATTTTATAAGGAGCCCCCTTAAGTTTGAAATAATATTGTATACAAAAATATTCGAAATTTTTTTTGTTTTTTGAAAAAAAAATTCCAATTTATTTTTTGAAAAATCAATATCTTGAAAACGTTTGAACAATTATTTTTTGAAATTATTTCCTAAAATCTATATTATTAAGCACTTAAAATTGGGATCCCAAATTTTGTTCTAGAAAAAATTGTAAGAAATTTGTTATATAAAAAATTGCTTTAAAAAACCGATTTTTAAACTTTATTTGCGTAAATACATACTTTTCCGTAAATAAGACGGCATTTCCATGCATTTGAACATTTTTATTTCATTAAATCCATGTTTTATATGTTTTATATATTTGTGGTTTTTCTATGAAAAAAAAACTATTTATTTTTTAACATAAAAGGAGTCACAAATAATAAAACTTAAACGCTGGGCATTTGCACCCCAAATCATGCGTACACTTACCCCACATCATGCGTACACTTACCCCTAGATAGGGGCAAGTGTGCGCAATCTGACTTGCTTTGGTTTTTTCAATAATAATATAAGTAAATTGAAAAAAATATATAGTTTTCCTTTTTTTTTAAAAATAGCCAAATGTGCAGCTTTGTAATTTAAGAAAGCCCTATATTTTATCTTCTATTGCGCTTGGAATCATGTTTCAAAGTCGAAAGTGCGTACACTTACCCCTAACGACTCTACTACTACTAATTACTTAAATACTTCATTTGATATTTTTCTTATTATTTTTTTTTAACTTATTTTTGTACCAACAGCACGGTAGTAATTAGAAAACATTTATAAGTTGGAGTTTGAGTGTTTTTAGTCTCATTGGATGGAATTAAGTACTTGGTGGTAATCAAGATGACGCCAGGTCTGCTGATGACACTAATTGGACACAATGGATGTTATAATAGTGAAATGCGTTGAATTTATGAAGAAGAACAAAAAAGTTTTTGTGCGACTAATCAAGCGGAGAAATGGCAATAAATTGTGTGCGACGACCGCGACAGCAAAAACGAGAAACGACTCCGGACACTATTGGAACAAATTTTTTTGTTTCTTTAATTAGTGCCTGGAAGTTGCTTTTCGGTCCATCGGTCCACAGTCCAACGGTTTTCTTTAAATTTTGTGATGGACTTGGGATAATATGTTTGCCCTCTAAAAAAGCAGGCAGTCATTTTTTTATTGCGAACTGATATTTTTTTTAAAATTTCGAAAGGAAAGATTTGTTAATGGAACTTGTTGCATTTGTCGAAAAATTTTGATAGGCTTCTCATAAAAATGTTTTGATGAAACGTTTTCATTATTCCGTTGTATTTTCAGCGTTATTCTAGACATTATATAACTGTTAAATCGTCAGAATTTCCGAAAAAAATATTCGTAATAATTTACGTTTAGACGAAGTCAAGTAATGTCGCTTGAAATATAATGGTATTATGTGCCAGAAAATAATAGTAAAACGCCATACTACCTTATATGTTATATTTTGTCAAATTCTATAAAGTTCAATACTTTTGTCATTCTTGTAAGACTGTCAGTATTTAATACATTTTCACGAAGAGTATAAGCATGAAGAGAAAATATGACACCTAGCAAGTCGTGTCAATTCGGTTTTAGTGAAAAATAAGGGGCAACATTTTTGCAAAAGAGAGTTAAGTGGAAATTAAAAAAAAAATAAAATGCACGACTGGGTCGCACGAACTTGCTTTTATGTAAAAACTAAAAATTTCAAAAATGAATGTTATTACAGAAAAACTGTTCATAAGCATAAAATTCATTTTTTTTATGACTAAAACAACTCCTTTAGCCGTTCGAGCTAAAAACTGGATGTCATTTATTCAAGCAAATATTACTTTATGCAAGAACAGAAATTATAAGTCGTTGAAGTGGTTTCTGTTTTTTAATTTTTTTTAATAATGTTTTAAATGTTTTTAAAACTTTTTAGAAGCTTCTCTATAAGAAATTTCATTAAAATCCGTCCGAGAAATTTAAAATTTGAAATATGTTCCTATGGCAGGTACAGTCAGCAATATTTCAATATCAAAATTTTGTTACTGAATTATAGATCGTAAAAATTAATCGAAAGAAAAAAATGTTTATCAAAATTCTATGCGCCGTTTTCGAGCAAAATACGATTTTGGAACTATTTTTTAACATTTGTTTTGTAGGTACCGCTATTCTTAGGTAAAATAAAATAAAATAGGTTTAAAAAAATCGAGCATGAGGTTTTGGAAATATTCAGTTTTGAAATAAGAAATTTTAAATCCAAAAAAATTTGATTTGAACATTTAAATACAAAATAATATTCAAACTTTTAGAAAGCTTTAGCAAAACAAAATTATCAAAATCAGTTGTACGGTTTTTGAGAAAATCCAAAACAAAAAAAAATTGGTTCCAAGGGGGGTACCATTAACAAATCATTTTGCGGAGATTTTTTTCCAACCATTGTCTAGATTTAACTAAGTGAATTTTTTTGAGTTTTTTTTTAATCTGTGGAACATATTTGAGAAAAAAAAAGTTATTATACAATTTCAAAAAAAAATTCGTATGGAAAGTACCATTATTTTTAGAAAATAAGAAAATAAACGTATGAGGGGAAAAATTTGAAAATGATATAAAAGTCATTTAGGCTATAGTCGACAAGACAAAAAGACGGACAGAATTATAAGACCTTTTTTCATGTTCGCTATCATAGTAATGTCAATTTTGATCAAAATCGAGAGTTTGATTTTTTTTACGATCGCATAACATGCATTATAGTACCTTTAAGTCGCAAGTAAAAATAGTGACAACTAAGTGTTCAGGTGTGTTTCAAAAACAATTCAGAGCGCTCAGAGCACGCTTGGTTCAGAGGATGTTTAGAACATGCTCAACATGCTTGGACTCTGCTCACGCTCAGAGCTCTATTCTTAACTAAAAAACAAAATCGCATAAAATGAGTTTTTCAATAGAAATTTCTAAACTTTGACAGCTGCCTGCGGCCATATTGTTGAAGCAACATTGATTCGAACAACATTTCGAGCGTTTCGCGCGATTCGCCCATTTTTATTTACACAATCATATTTAGCGACGAGGTCCATTTCTGGATGAATGGATTCATCAAAAACGAAAGTGTCGAATTTCGGACGATCACAATCCACACGACATGCAACAAATTTGCTCTGAGTCCATCATCGATCTATACTTCTTAGAGAACTAAGTTAGTCAGGCCATCACTTTCAACGGCGAGCAGCATCGGTAAATGATAACCAATTTTGTATTATCTCGAATTGGATGATATGGCCATCGACGAGATGTAGTTTTAACAGAATGCCGCTACGTGCCATAAAGACCGTGTCACAATGGACGTTTTGCATGAGCGATTTCCGAACATGGTTATCTTACGCGGAATCGATGCGAATTGACCACCAAGATCGTCCGATTTGACCACGTTAGAAATTTCTTGTAAGGTTTTTTAAGTCACAGGTGAAGTCCAAAAACCAAAAACCACCACTGCCTTGAAAGCCAACATAATCAATCTGTATTATGGTTGACTTTTTATGGGAACTTAGAAGAGACAATAAGATGCCAAGATGCATTCGTCACTTAATTACATGAGGCAGGCAGTACCCCTGAAAAACTTTTATTTCTTATATTGTTGCAAAAATTTCCAATTATCGAGAGAAGAAAGAACTTAAAAGATGGGAAAAAAGGGTAAAACGATTTTGTTAACTATTTAATCAGTTTTATTTAAGCTAATAGTTTGTGTTTTTTTTTTCTATTGTAGGGTGAGTTTGAAATTTGTCCTTAGATGGTAAGGCGTATGCAGGCTGCCTCAAGATTCACCAACGCCTTATATAGTTTCTAAAAGTCTCCACAAAATTTCCCTTCCCAAAGTTCATATGTGTCTCCTTTTATAAAACCCAATTGACAGTTCTGCTTCATATGACAATTCGTAATAACGTGGTTTCTAATTAGTTTAGAAAAAGACTTGTTTCATTTGTTGTTTGTTTCTTTTTTTCGATCGATAAAACCATTTTCGTAAGAATATAACAAACAGAATTTAATTCATTAACAAAACGTAATGGAATTGTACAACTCACAAAGTTTTATTTTAATAGAGTTTTATGATGAAAAAAAAATAACAAAGATGTTTGAAATATGTCAGTCTTAAAAATCCTTTATATGACTGTTAAAATGTAAAATTTCTCTTTAAAATCATAAACATATTTATTAAAAACAAAAACAGAACCAATAAAATTACAATCGTATTTTTTTAATACCCGTATTAACCCAAGATGTTTCTTAAAAATTTAAGGATTTTTTTTTTAATTTTATGACTTAATAAAGACAAAAGAATTATTCTTTTAAAAGAACAAAGGTTAAAATAGAACATTTTCCGGCTAAATAAATTTCCTATTAAATTTATTGATTCCAATAAATAATTAAATCTCATTTCATGGAACTGACTTTTCATAAAAATTTCTTTTCATCCATCCGAATAATGAATTTCTTTTACAAAAATATGCAGCAATGAAATTTGTATACGATTTGTAAAAAGAGAGAATTCATTTTCTTACACAATGAATTCTTGTATGTTTATGTGATATGAAGTTCTGTTCTGAAGACTTTTAAAATTCCATTCACCCTCAGAGGAAGAAAATATTTGCGAATTGGTTTCATATTTAAAATTAATCAACTTTACAGAAATATGGTTTATTTTTTTTTATTTAGTTTGGTTTGGGGTGAAGGTTTTGACCAAAATTAAATAAACGAAAAAGGAAAGTCCACAAAGATTTGCGACTTTATCACATCTGTTCACCCATCCATCAATCCATTCACTGATTCGCTTTAAATGTCATTGTTGCATTTGTATAAGATCTGTTTATTTGATTGTCATTTTTTGATTGTCGATATTAAACTGTCGGGTAATAATTATTATACACATCACAACCTGTTGCAAATAATTAAAATTCACATTAGATTCATTCTGGAAATGCACGAAATTATTCTGAGTGAAGACACTAATTTCCAAATGCCTAACTATGAACGTTAACAAACAAAGCTGTCTCATCTGGGACTTTGAAAATCGAACAGTATTAGTGGAAAAATCTCGTACTACACAACCAGTGACAGTTTGGTGCGTTTTTGGCGGTATCATTGATCCGTATTTCTTCGAAATATTGTCCCCAAGAACGAGGCAATTGCAAAATCTCAAAATTTCAGATGTATCATTGACATTCTGTAAAAAAATATAAGTGGCCCAAAATTGATCCCTTCTGTAACATCTGAGGTAACAAGTTTAGTATTTTCTTACAGCAGAATTCACCAACAACATCCATCATGTTGAGAAAAGTTTAATTTCCCTCTGGATGTCTTCCCAACTAAGGAAAATTGAAAAAGCATAAACAAGTCAGAAACCGTTGTAACGCTGTTATAAAAAGAACCAAATTTTTACATCAACAGAAATTGAGGGGACAGTAGAAATTTCTGTTCATTTGTCAAGAACGTTAATAATTCAACTTCATCTTCGGTTCCAACGCTCATCTACAATGATAACCTGATTAATAGCTGTTCAGATAAGGCAAATGTACTTGCAGCTCATTTTTCTGCTAGCTCTACGTTGCGTGATAGCAGCAGTGCTTGGACCGTAAATCATTCAATGGCACAGATATTTTTCCGAACTCGTACAGTTGCAAGAGCAACCGCTGGTTCTGATAGTATACCCAATTTCTTCTGAAGAAATGGTCTTCCTCAATGGGAAATCCGTTCAGTATGCTTTTCAATCACACCTTCTGTTCTAGAATCTTCCTACAATATGAAAAACAGCATTTCGCAAAGCCTGTTCCTAAAAAAAAACGACCATTCCTGCTCTTCCTCCTATTGACCCATTGTATTAACGTCCCATCATTCCAAGGTCATTGGATTCGCTGATCCGCTCAAGAAATATCTCGGAGATCGAAAGGTTTTTAATGATAGGCAATACGCCTTCGCAGGACCTACCAGCTATCTGATGGGTTAACTCATCGAAGTGTGGAACAGATCTTTAGATTGTTTCGGTAAATAAGATAAAGGCGCTGGATATTTCTAAGGCATCTGATCAAGTTTGACTTCAAGATCTCCTATTGAAAATGTGTGCGTTTAGTATCAATAAAACTCTTATTATTTGGATTAGAAATCACGTTGTGGACTGTTTAACACTTGGTGTATCCGACAAAATAAACGCCGGTGTTCCCCAGAGCGCCACTTTTGTCTCCGATTCTGTACATCACTTCTAAAACACTTCATTGTTTTACCGAGGACTCTTCCCTTAGCTTTTCATACTCGTTTGTCACATTCACGTCTATCTCCTTCGGAAGTGTAATTACAACTATTCGTATGATAAGCGGTAATTCTTACAGCATTATTAAATGAGGTATAACAAATCGTGTGAAGTTTAATGCTTCGAAAACTCAATGCTGCTTTATGCCATTATTGTTGCTGCAATCAAATGAAGCCCTTTTTGTGAAGACCCCTTAATTACTTTCCATTTCTGTTATTTTATTTGCAAAGCTTTTCTTTTTCCCGTGTCTCCACAGTCCACTTTTTTATTTTTATCGAAATAAGATAGTTTCTGCCTTGACAAGTATTATATCATATTCCAAATTTAACCGAATAACAATGCAAATTCTTCACTGCAAGGATAAAATAAAATACACGTGTTTGTTATTTTTTTCAGCGATTTTTTAATCCATTGCCATTTTTCGGCCTAATTTGACACTTGCTTACTTGAAAGGCATGGAACGCCCTAAATTTGACGTCACTTTATAGAATATTAAGTGTAAACTGTGCCCCGAAAGCACTAAGGACGTTAAATATTGCTTATCACATTACAGGTCATCTTAAAAAGAGGGGAAATGCTTCTCGACTTACTTTTAGAATTGATGTCAAAAGTTTTATCTTAGGGTTAATCGAGAGTTCCAATGGAAAACGACATAGAGTAGCTTGTTTTTCAAGTTGATGACAAGACTTTCGTGGAGGCATTTCTACAAATGTTACCATTTACAACAACTCAATTTATTTTATTTCAGATAAGTTCTAAGATATAGTACATAATATATTACATACATACATATATTAGCTTCCCGTTGACACAATACAAATATAACATGATTTATAATAATAATTGATTTTTGCTCTCTTTAAGGCGGTGTCAACGTGTTGGGATGCAATTAAGACATCAAAGTTTTTCGTGTCAACGGGAACGAATCACAATGAATCAAATTGAACAACAGCTCATTTTGGAACAATATTGACTGGCTTTTGTCATGCCTGACATACACGACATTTTAGTGACATCTAGGAGTTATCACATCCACGATTTACGTTGACCTTCTAGTCGCAGCTTAACCCCGGTAGGCCTGTATTTAAAAAAAAAAAAATAACCACAAAAATTTAACTAAATGTCTTCATTAATATCATCTAACACACAACGAAGACAAAATAAGTTAGGTATAGGTTTTTAATTAAAATTAAACTCTAAAGTGAAAAGTAAAGGAAAATTCTATTAAAAGTGAAATCTATTCCCCTGTGAGCAAAATTCACGCCGAATTATATTTTCCTGTATACTCCTGTGAATACATCAAATATGGCATGAAATATTTAAAAAGAAATTTACAAATCAATTTTTAAATATTCAATACTACAGTTACAAAGAGGAGTCCTTCTCCTTATGTATTTGAAGCTAACCAAGATATACCTACCAACTTTTAACAAACGTGTAAGTGTAAGTTTGTTCGCCCTTATTTGCCAGTCTTGCATAGACCATTTGCCCTTCTACCACAAAAAGACCATTTAAAATTTTGCAATTTTTGTACGGGTACTCTAATATCTTCAATGATGGCGTAGATAGCCACATAAATATAATAGTGTGGTTTTTCCCGGATCCTCCAAGGATATCTAGGAAAATCCATTGGAAAACATAAAATGCATATTAATTATATTTCGCACATGTCCGTGCAAACAATACTATTATTTATCACCGAGCAAGGACTGTATAGTGTATAGGTCCTGTTGCATATTTATCTTTATCCTGCTTGTTATCTCTGTGCACACATAACAAACAATGCCAGAGTTCTTGTCCAGGTAACTCAAGTACAAAAACAAAGGACAAAAAGGCTCATTTTGTGGTAAGGCACTTTATCAAATAATGGGGCTGTTCCTTCGTTTAACATTGCATATTGTGTATAGTGGTGGTCGTCGTCGTTACCACCCTCGCATATTACTTTTCACATATTATAGTGAGCGATAGTCTTTCAAGATACGAGTAGCACCACAGCTTTGCAATGTGATATAAGACTTTAATAAATGTGCAGTTTTTCAGTTGGATGTGACAGAACGTTGATTGCCAGTTATATGATAAGAATATATCAGAGCGAGAGTCTTAGGACTTTTTTTAAGTGTAATCTTAAAACAGATTTTTGTTGGCACGTTTTGAGGCAGAATATTTCTTTAATTGACTTTAATTTTCTTTGAACGATAAGCAAGCCTACGCGAGATTACAAAAATTCCTTAAATACTTTTTAACTATAGAGACATCACACACCCATCAACATCTGGTATGATCATAACGAAAACTCTCAGGCATTAGTTTTGAGTTTTCAAAGTATGTACCTAATTTGAATTTTTTCGTACATACAAATTTACAAAAATAATAATTAAGGTTGTATGCTATTAAGTATTTTTTGCAAATTTCTTGTTTTTGAGTTGGCGTGGGTAGATTTTGGCGGCCATGTTACTTTTGTGACATCTGTCAAATTTGTTGTTGTCTGACTGCTGTCAAATCACCATGGCCAGTTACCACAACAGAACAAATGATACAAATTTGTTATCAAAATTAGTGTTCCTTAGGGAAAATGTTGCGCCCATTGCTCGCATTTTAGATAGACTCTTCAAAGTTTGGTGGCCAAATTTGGGACGATCGGTTCGGACATCAGCGGTTCGTGAAAGTGTTCCATAGCACCCGAGGCAGTCGATTCCTCGCCGTCCACTAGAACTCTGCCTTTCGCAGACTTCAACCTAGCAAATTTTGGGTTGGGACTTGGATCTACACCCGTACAAGATCCTACTGAGCCCAGAATTGAAAGTTTATGGTCATGGACTACGAAGTGTCTGGGATTGGGATGGGATATCTATCGAGTGAGACAACATGTGGTTTCAGCCATACGGTAGTAGGTGCCACCCAGCATGAACGATTTTAGGGAAAGTCTATCTCTCTGACAGTTATGGTGAATTGGGCATGTGATTTGACCCCGCTAGATTTTTTCTTGTGGTTTTTCCTGAAGTTTCAGGTCTATGCAAAATAACCGCAACCAGTCGATACCCTTAAGGTTAAAATAACACGGACCATCGCTCAAATTCGGCCGAATCTATGTTAAAGATCCGTTTTAAATTTGACCACTCGGATCCGTGCCAAAGTTACAGGCCGAGGTGGGCTTTTGAACGATGTAATATTTTATATGGCATACATGGGGGGCCTTTCAATTAAAATTTTGTTTGTTAATACCTCACAAACAGCTTATTCTATTCCATTTCAACATTTACCCACCCTTTAAATAGTGTTAAGAAACTATTAATTTTAAAGTTTAAATTTTTTTATATTTTGTGAATTAAGAAAAAAACTGTTTAAACATGAATGACTGAATGGACGAATATTGGGAGGGGGTTTGCACTTCGACCTAAAGATCTATTGTGCTCTTCCTCCAAGTCTGTCCCTCTGATAAATTTGTGGAGTACCCCAGGGCTGAGAGCTTCCCTGATACTTGTTTCTTTGATGCATTAGTGCTTCGCATCTGCATAGTATGTCGGGCTGTTTTCTAAGCCAAGCATTCTCAAGTGTCTTATTAGTTTACAGTAATCCGTGAGGAGACCCGTTACTATTCGTAAATTGTTTCTACTTAAATTGATATAATTCATGAAACGATCGTGGTTATACTTCGCCAGAAGTAGTTTGACCTGCCTCAGTTTTAAGAGTTATTTCCAGGTTTTTTGATATTAAAGCCTCCTCCTCTATTTTGATTTCGTTTTAAATCCTGTTTTCTCCTATTCCGCAGAAGGCTCTGGCCCCATTAAAGGAGTCATTGCGCCTTTTCTGAAATTCTGCCTCCTCATTTCCTGGACACCTAAATGGCCAATTGCCCGATAAAGTGAGACATTATTATTCTTGCCAAGTTCGTTTAGCCTGACTACACATTCCCACACCAACTCAGAGTGATGGCGTATGAGCTTAGTGCTTTGAGAGCTTTGACATAATGGCAATGTTTTAGTTTCGGTAATTCCTTTCGAGATTTATACCTGCACATTCCGCTATGGCATTCACCACAGCCAGGAAAATGCTAGTGGATTGTTCCATTGGTATGCAAAATTTGGTTCTGGGCCCAAAAATTCCAGCACCTGTCGTTTCTGTCGTTCTCAATCCATCTGTGTACCACTTAATGAAATTGGCTTTGAGTGTTTATTTTTTTGTTTTGCCTAACCACTCTTTTTGGCAACTTAACTCCGTTTTAGATTTTTGTCAAAAGTTCTATTTTGTATTCATTCCATCCCTAGGAATGTCAGAGTCCCTTTTCCTATGACTTATTAATTTTCGGTGCTCAGTCCCTTTTTTGGCAAATATCATAATGCCTCCCTTAGCAGCACTTCCATCTGCTACTTTTAATAGTGTACATCGATCTTAGGATTTATGGTTTCCACCGCCATGATTAACATGCAAGTCTCTGGCGTATCATAAAAGGCTTGTGCGGATTTTTCCGCGAGTTTACTATCTAATATGATTCCTAGGTATGTTACTTTTTTCTCTGTTACCATTTCTTCGCAAGCTAACCGAATAGGTTTTATGGGTTGCAGAAGTATTATAGTCGTCTTTGTAGGGTTGATTGATAATCGTAGAGATAGACACCATTTCCTTGTAATAGTAAGTCTTCTCTGGAGTCGTCTCACAGAGAGTTTCTTCAAACTTCCCTAGGGCTGTAATAACGATATCTTCAGCGAAACAGATGCTGCGTATGCATTGAGAGGAGAGTTTTTTTAGCACTACTAGATTCCACAGCAAGGATGATAATAGACCTCCCATGCGGACAGCCTTTTCTTGTGATGATTCTCTGCTTTGGCACCTTCGATAGAATTTTTTCATTTGTTTTCCATTTTTTTTTTAAAAACGGTACAACTGATTTTGAGAAATTTTTGTAAGCTTAAACTTTCGAAAGGTTTGTGAAATGGTGTCCATTAAAATTTTATAGAAAATTTGTTTGGTTATGAATATTTTTCTCTAATAAAATTAGTTTCTAGAATCCTTAATCTAATACTCCGAGCAGAATCTATATGACGGAATAAAATTTTATCCAGAATCTTTTAAGATATAACCGAAGTGCTTTCTTCTCAACGTCCTCATTGATGGCACTATCTTCGAATACATATGTATATTCATAAGTATGCATTGAACAGCTCGTAAGGACGGAGGAATTGTCGTTAACATAAACGGTTAAAAGTAATGGAGCAATAATGGATCCCTGTGGAACTCCATAAGTGGTTGCAAGAAAATCTGACAAGCTCTTAACTTTTTCAACTATTTGTATTTGATGATAAATGCATACATATGTAGGAATAAATAAGCTGTATAACTGCTAAAATTTTATCAAATAGATGAAAAGAAACGAGTTTTTCAGCTTCAGACGAGTAGTTTTAAAGGTGGCGAATGACAAGTTTACTGTGGCAAATTCCTAAGAGGATCAAAGAGATCTACAAAATTTACTTTTAGCTTCATAAGTTGCTTGACGAATGTTCTCTATGATATTTGACACATCAGTGACAATAGTGTACAGCTCTTGAAAAACACTCTGTTTATCAGCTTAAAAGTTATACACGTTATAAGAAAGTTAAAGGAGATAAGTTTTGGAATAAATTCAAAAGATAAAAGTGGTTGATTTATCTGAAATGCCTGTTTCAAGACTTTCAAATATAAATAGAATAATATTTTTAATTAAAGAGACTAACGCAAAAGTATACAGATCGTTGTAAACAAAAATCCTAAGGCCTTTTCTAGAGGCAAACTGTATTGAAGAAACACAAACACTCAAATCTTTGAAAACCATTTCAAACAACATCATATTAAAGAACATAATAATTATATCAAAAATCGGTTCATTTAATTGGATAATTTGCACAATTAGTCATGTATTGGTGGTCGAATGGACATTATCCATCAATTAGCCACATTTCGGTCACCGTTAATTCCACCATAGTCAACAGGCATTTAATGGATGTCGTTAAAATGAGATAGGAGACAGCACAGAGTGAACTTATGTAGACCAATTTATCATTTGTGTCTTTAAGAGATAAACCGCAATGAATGACTTCTACAAAGAATTCAGAAAGATAAACGAGTATACATGCACTCTTGTTGAAAGTGTCAGAAAATCTTTGGTGATAAATTATAAAACCATGAGATCTGCCCTGGGACTGAGAGACCCCTGAGCGGTAAAGTGCCACAGTGCCACACAAAGTTCTCAGTAATTTACAATTTCATTTTCAATAGGTACCTTACAATACTCTTTATTTATTTTATTTAAATTATTGCCCTGTTGCGACTTCCACACCTACCAAAGGTTGTACACAGCAACTTTATCCCAGATATAATAATACCTGCAACTACATGACTTTCCTGTCCTTTTAATTAAACTTATGCAAGGACGTTGTGGAAAATCCCTTTTTTATTTGTTGACATTTCGGTTTTGTTTTCTCAGCTGAATTGAATTTCGCGTAAAGTTTCAACTTTCAAATGACATGCTATGCCAAAGTGTACCGGAGTTCCTTTTTTGTAGTTGAGTTACGTACTTTATGGTAGCGCTAACGACTCTGCAGAGACCCTTTAATTTTTATTCTTTTCACGATAAGAATGGCACAACGTAAAGAAGTGGGCCAGGCTCAAAGGTGGACTCAATTAATTCACTTCTTTTTTTCTCTAATTTTAACTGACATACTTAAGGCATGTCTGTGTCTGTGTTAAAACTTAATCGAGGAGTGGCCTCTCTCGAGCGCATAGAAGAAATACATGGAATTTGAATTCTACATCAAATGTAAACAAAAAAAATACAACATTTATTTATATGGAATTCTTATAAATAACCTCTAGATGCAAAAAAAAATAAACTCATATGACAAATTGTTTCCCAAATAAGACATAATTTTTCACCGACGAAGCCAAACATGAGTCAGATTGTTAAAATTGATGCAGAAGCCAAGCACTTCGGTTTCTTATAACCGGAAATATTGAAAATGGAATTTCTTAGCAAATGTGATGAATTTTTCAACATGTGCAAAAAATTATGGAGGAAGGCACTGAAAAGCGAGAAGCTCATGGGCTTCTTTCTCGGGGAAATTGAATTTTATTTTTTATTTTGTTTTTGCGAATCATCTAAGGTTTTTTTTTTCGGAAGTGAAGTGCGAGTTTGCATGAGTTGTACGAAGAGATTTTTGGAAATAGCTTAATAGTCGAATCTCCAAATTATCTAAAGGGCTGTTCAATAAGTTCGGGTGGGTGTTGAAATTGAATAAAACAAGCGGTGTCTGAGGTACGAGTATTAATAAAATTCTTTCTCATTTGAATTGCCCATTCATGCATACAATTATGTATGGAATATGACATCGTTCAAATACCCGCCTTGGCTTCTAACGGAGACACGGATCCGAGTAGTCCAATTTTCAATGAATCTTCCGCATAGATCTGGCAGAATTTGATGCGAAAGACCGAGAAATTGAGCACGTCGAAAAATCGACTGCTTCGGGTTCTGCTGTACGTTTTCACGGATTGCAGCGATGATTCAGGCCGATCTTGCGTTAATTTGACGTACGAATGTTGGCTTGATTCAAGGGATACCACGTCACGTAACACTCAGTTACTGAATAATAAACAACAGATTTGTGAGATGTTATCAAATCAACATGGCCGCCACAGGCCAGCAAAATCTACCTGCGCCAAAATTCTTTTTCTATTTTTTTATAAATGATCTTCCGCCATTATAAAGTTTACAACCCACCTTTACTATGGGTATTATTTTAACATATTTAAAATTATTATTTTTATCATGAAAAATAGAAAATTATCTAATTTGCCTTTGTCACCAACCTGTTAAATCTGCGTTACTTGTACTAACATGCTACAATTTTGGCAAGTTTTCTTATCAATATTCCCTCCTTGTCAAAAGTATCTTACCTCATTTGTCAGACCTATCATAACATATGCTTACCAGGTTGAAAAGACATGAAATTTAAGGTCAAAGTAATGTAATAAAATTTCAGTTCATTAACGTTTTAATTTTTATTTTAAGTTCATAAATTGAATCGAAATTTTTGACCATCAACCTTTCTTAGATAAAAAATTTATTAGTTGATCTTCTTATTTCTTATGGCAGCAAACTCCACTAACGAGAAATTGTCTCTCAACAGGGAAACAAGCTAATCTAGGAATTAAGGTTTTATTTGTTCGACTTGAAGTAGAGAATTGTGTTTCGTATTTATTTGGCTATTGGAAGACTGGTTCTAGGTCTTCGCTTATATTTAGTACTATCGCAATTTTCTTTATGACCTATAGGCTACAAATTTGACCAAGCGATATTCAGACATTCAAAACCAATGTGCATCGGTATCTACTTTTAAATACTTTCCAACTTTCCTAAGCGCTCGCACTATGCTCTAACATATTAAGAATAATTAAAATATCTACCTTTATTGCGCTCAAAATATAAAAAATAAAAACAAAAGCTGGGCATGTTGTCAATATACATTCGTGTCTAACAATATTTTGTTTAAATGAGCAGAAAAAAGAAGTGGTCCCAAAATTGTTCCTTGTGGTACACAGTAATTCTTCAAAGATTGGGTGGTGTGGTGTTAGTTCAGGAATCTTTTCTGAGACTCAGAATTTTTCTAGATTTCTTAGGCTACCCGACTTTGCTAGGGTTTTTCCAGCTGAATTACTGGCTATCAAGGAAGCATGTAAGATACTCAAACAAGATCCAAACGAGAACTGTAACACGGCTATTATCACAGACAGTCAAGCGGCTGTTAAAGCCAATAATTCTATACATAATATCATCCTCCGAATTGATCCAGCATTGACGGAATGAATTTTCGAGCCAGAATATAAACCTCAGAGTCACTCTTATCTGGGTTTCGGGTAGGTAGTAGTGGCATTGATGGGATTGAATGAGTGGACGAGCTAGCCAAGGAATGATCAGCACTCCATAAGTCACTTATAAAAAGAGTCAATATTCCTCTGGAAGTTATGAAGGCCAATATTCCCTCAATTTATTTAAACTAAACAGACCGCAGATGGAGCAGTTCAACTAACTGCACTATAACTGGGAAGATGCGTGATCCTCCCATAATAAGACCTGAAAACTTGTTCTGATATGCAGACCCAGGCAAGACAAAGCCAGGAACTTTTCTAACTGAAGAAGACACTGGCCAATAGGAGAAAATACAACGAAGCTAGGCTGTGCGCACCAGCAGGAAAAGGAAACAGTCATTCATTTTCCTCTGAAATGCCCTGCTTTGCCAAAACTTACAGTCTTGTAAGACGATATTGGCGAACTTTCGGAAATGAAGATCAAACACTTGATCTCTTTTCTCAACGCAAGTGGCTCTAAAACGAACTTCGGGTACATCTGTGCCGTACCCTCCGTTTAAAACTAGTGGTCGCAATTTTCACGATTCATCAAAAGAGAATTGTTATGTTTATCAATGGATAAACACCAACACAAGTGATATAAATTTTGTTAATTGCATATAGAAATGAGACCGCTCTGAAATACAACATACTAAGTGGCAATATCTAATCAAGTTGATAATTAACAAGTTTTGTGCCGACTTTCGGTTAAGCTTTCGACAACAAAAGTGGCTAGTTATTTCTGTGGAATTACGGTTATAAATCTATGATTGCTGCGATTTCAAAAATATTAACATGCTAATTGATCTACATTGCCTTCTTGACAACCATTCTTGAGAATGGTTTTGCATTAAATTTCTTGCTTAAAACATATTCTACATGCCCTAATTTACATTGCGAGCTTCAGTAACATATTCAAATGGATCGCTTCTTCTACTCATCAAATTCATCGTTAAATAAGAATTCTCGGGTAATAACATAAGCAAATACCAAAAGACAAAGATGTGAACAATTGTTAGTAGGCCAATTCCCCAGAATGCCCACATTCCATCTTCATAAAGTTCTCATCCTACTGCGCCTTTTCTGCATGCCAAAGTTCTCAAGATAATTCAAACTACGTATGAACTCTTGAAAGACTACACAAATCTAAAAGCAGCATACCCATTCAATGAACTTGTTATTCACAGTACATTCAAAAAACATATCTTAATCTTTATAGCGATGATGGTGGTTGAAAGCAACAGTTGCTGCTGCTGTTGATGCTGCTTGTGGCTTATAGTGCAACGGAAATTGTGAAAGCCCTCCATATCGAATGACGAGACTTCCACAATCCACACATCTTCCGGTTAGGTACGTGCTTGAAATGTAGTTCAAAGATATTTATGTGCCTTCCACTCTCTATTCCCATATCTTCCACGCGTCTTCACGTCTCGCTCCGATTGAATACAAAGTAGGCATCAAAGGAAATTCTTAAAAGATTTGTTAAAACGTTATAATTGCTTTGCGATTTTATTGAGTTAATTACAAATTTATCTGAAAGATGTTTTGCGATAAGGCATTTGAAAGTAATAGCTTAAAATTATTTTGATCCCAATTGGTTTTTGTCAGTTGTACTCGTGTATCTTAGAATTATTTAATGGAGAAAAGTCCATTTATTTTCTATTTTTGTTCATATCAAAAATTAAGTGAAAGTACTCGTAAATTTACCTTAGATTTCACATCGTCAACAAGTGGCCAATTACAATCTTTAAAGCTAGGTAATTGTTTTACACAATTTTATATGAATTCAAGGTATGTACAGTCATAAACCTCATAAATGTAATACCTCAGTAAAAAATTTCACAAATTTGACTCCAGGACCTTAAAATCCCATATGTGGGATATTCAAAAACCTAAATGGTATGCCATCTGACATATGATTTATTCAACACAAAATGTCAGATAATTTCAGTTATTGGTCAGACAAATGGAATAACTATTTATCAGTTTTAGATCTTTTTAACTTTTGAGAAAGCAAACTGTAGTCGAATATCCCACATATGGGGTTTTAATATCTCGGATGTTTATGACTTCAACAATGAAAAGAAGTTCTTTCAAGTTATGTGTATCTATTAATATACCTATTTTGGATCACGGTTATTTGATAATGCCAAGTCTCTGAACCATATAAGCAAGTTCGTACGATCCAATTCTGCTTTTATTTTTATCATTCTTAAAAACCTTGAATAGAAGCAGGCAAAAGCAGGGAGTGCTTCACTTCGAATGGAGATGCCTTTAGAATGAGAATAATAATTGTTTTCCAACCGATGATGATAATGCCTTCCGTTGACACTGTCGTCGTCGTCTACGTTTTTTTTTTTTTTTTTTGTTATTTTATTTTTAATAATCGTCACTCTCAGACTGAGGCTTGCTGCCAGTCGTCGCACAGTGCGGCGACTAGTGGAAAAAAATAAAAAAAAAAAATTTGCCAAAAATGTGAAGCAAGTATGCCAAATTCAAGGTAATAAGTCTAAATGAATGAATCGACAGTTTATTTATGATAAAGTTCAATTTTCTGTTGTCAGAGATCGTCAGAAGATCAGCAAAATAACAAATAGTGATTTGTAGGATTTGTACTTACCGGTTGAAAAAGCGTTTACTGAAGAAAAGAAAAGAACATACGATATTTTTTTCGCTATCCTCACAATCAGGAGAGAAAATATAGTTATTCTAACTGCATATTTTTTTTTTACATGTAAATTTAAATTTTTTTTGAGAGTCCAATTCAAAGCTTCTTTTTTCGTGTTAAGCACTGACTTTGATAAGTCATATATTTTGTGTGGTGCCATATGGGAAAAAAGTGTTTTTATTTAAGGAAAGAAAACAATCATATCTTTTAAAAAAAGTAAGTTTTTTTTGCAACAACTTGCACTTTTTCTTGCAACAAGTGTTTGTTTACGAGCATTTTTTACAGAATGTGTTCAAACAGAGAGCTTTTTGATGTTTGGTTTTCCAACTCAACAGCCCCAGTACCTGGTGTATTGCAGTTTATGGATACAAAATTAAATATGCAATCAAATTTAGAAACTGAAGATCAGAAAATCTTAGCAAGACACGCATCAACAACTTGTTCAGAAATAAATAAACGTTGTCACTTCCATCGCTTATACACTCGAACACTCGGATAGTGATCTTTTTTCGTAATTTTTTGTTTTTCGGGTTTTCTTTTTGTTATTACTTTTTTTGAACAATTATTTTTGTCAACAATAAAAGCATCCATTATATTTTGCAAGATCTTTTATGCGATATATCCTGTGGTCGTTGTGCTTTGAAAAAATGTATATTTTCCTACTAACCTTTAAAATATTACAACTTTTGTATATCGAATAATCATAAAATTTTTTAAATGTTTGGCTTCCGGACCGGATGGTAGAGTGATGTTACTGAAAGAATACAGATGGGGGAAACAAAAATGGGCAAAGGAAAAATAGAAAATATTTTTCTCTACACAACTATAGATGGCGATAGTTGTTGTACTAAGACGTATTAATTTTTATTTAAAGAATTTTATTAAAAATACAAATAAATAATAAATTAAAATTTAAAAATAGGTGCATAAGCTTATAGGCTCTAGTAAATCATGAAATGATGAAATTTTATTCCTTTGCGTTTTACGGACTTCGGTATTTTCAGGCTGAAAAGAATTCTGAAATATACATTTTCCGAGGGCAAGGTCTTCTCGTAAGTTACAAAACTATATTAATTTTTATTAAAATAACAGTGAACTGTATTCATTGTAAATATAACTTAATGCGGGCATACGAGATTTAAGAAGATCTATCAGCAAACACAGAGATTATACAGGGTTTTCCAATAAGGATTTTCAAACTCTGACAGCTGTTGCGGCCATATTGTTGAAGCCAAATCTGTCAAATAGACTTTCGTTTATTTAGTAATTTGCCATGTTATTGGATGTTGACCCCAATTTCAGTTAAAAAATCATATTCAGCGACAAGGCCCATTTCCGGATGAATGGGTTCGCCAACAAGTATTATAATTGTGGAATTTGGGACCATCACAATACGCACGAGATCTAACAAATTGCAATTTTGCAATGCATCTAAAGGAAGTTGTGGAGTTTGGGCTGGCGGCATCATCGACTCATACTTTTTTGAGACCGACGTTGGCTAGAACAAGACCTTCAACTTTAAGCGCTATCAGTCGATGATAACCAATTTCTTTTGGCTCCAATTTTATATTATGAATACGGACAAAATGCGATTTCAACAGGGCGGTTCTACGTGTCATACAATCCGTGCTACAATGGACATTTTCGGGACTGATTGTCGTTATGGTAATTGAGTAGGGGGTAGGTGGGTCTTTCAGTCACAGAAGTAAGCTGAGCCTCTGTCAGCGGACCTATGGTCTAAGTGTGTCAGAATTTGGCTGAGTTTGAACGATGACCTGTGATATAGCGGGGTCAAGTCACATGACCTTGGTGGACAATTCAAGTCACCTCTGCGTGAGATAGCCTTACCCTCAAATCATGTCAATTTTTGCGTCAGCTATGTGGCACGTAGGACCATCGTGATGTAACCATCGAGTCTAGATCGATAGGCTTAATTTGGACCTAGTTCTGAAGCGATGATCGCCTCACCAACGTTGTTTTCAAAAAAGTACGGACCATTGACACTTTGAGGATTGAGCATTGTCATATGGTGAATCTAGGGTTGGTTAGAATTGTTCCATATACGGCGATTTTGCTTGTTAACATAGCTATTAATCCAAATATGCGCTTTGTTTCTAAAGTACTGCAAAGTGGAAATGTAGTTTTCCTTCGGCTTTTTTGGTCGCTGTAATTTTCGCAATGAAACAATCAAGTTACATTAGCTTTTCCAACGTTTCGGCAGGGGTTGCTGCCTTCTTCAGGGGTACTTTATTTACACAAAAAAATACAAATAACATTAATGGTTGATAAGTAAAGTAATAACACAATTATGAATACTCACTTAGACAAATTAAGAAAATAGTCAAAACATTTATATTACGATTAAAAGTTAAATAAGCACTTCAAAGAATGAAGTTGAGTCTGTATGACTTGAACAAAGCACAAATTACATTTAGGAAGAAAGAAGAGAGCAATACACAGCAGAGATGTTTTGTGTGTCTTGTTTTCGATTCATGTTGTTTTTGTTGTTGAGAATGTGTAATGTTTCTAACGTGTATCGTTTTGAAACATGTTTCTCCGTCTGTAGGATTTCAACGTCTTCAAAGTTCGGAGAACTGTGCTATGAACTATCCAAATATGTTGGCAAAAAAAAAAAAATTTTACAGTGCGTGACAACAAAATCAAGCCACTCTGTCAAAAATTCCTTTGAATTTGTTGAAAAAGCAAAAAATGTAAAACTAAGCCAAAATGATGTATTAGTCTCGTTTGATGCAGTGTCATTATTTACAAACATTCCAATTCAATTAGCCATAAGCATTGTTAAAAAGAAATGGTGTTTAATAAGCAAAAACACGAATATGGCCCAATACAAATTTCTGGAGATTCTTGACTTTTGTCTCAAAGAAAACAATTATCTTCAATATCAACATGTTATTTATAAACAAATTTTTGGGATACCTATGGGAAACCCCTTATCTCCAACGATTGCAGATCTTGTTTTGGACTATGTCTCGGATGAATGTTTAACTAACATGGAAGAGAAGCCTGTTTTCATGTCAAAATATGTTGATGACATATTTGCGATCATGGACAAAAGAAACATAGAAAAAGTACTAAAGACCCTCAACGGATTCCATCCGAAAATTCAATTCACCGTGAAAACGAACACAACAAAACAATACCGTTTTTGGATGTAACAATCCATCGTGAAGAAAATCGTTTGCTGTTCGATTGGTACCAAAAACCAACAGCGTCTGGTAGATTAATTAATTTTCGATCAAATCAAGCAAGACACATCATCATCAATACCGCGTCCAACCTCGTGAATAAAATTTTCAAGATAAGCGATGTACGATTCCACGCCATCAACGAGAAGAAAGTCACCAAAATACTAAGTGATAACGGTTATCCCTCCATCATAATTCGTAGTCTTCTTTCAAAACAAAAAATGCAAATTCCACCGAAAAATAATGCTGAAGAACCGACAAACACATACCACAAAAGTAAAGTTTACGTCCCAACTTTAAGTGACAACTTCAAGAAATGCATTTCAAAAAAATCTGACAGATGTTCGCCTTGCCTTTAAATCAAACAAAACACTCGACCATTGTTTTACGAAACTCAGAACGAAACCTGATAAGGACAAACGTACAGATGTAATTTACAAAATTAATTGTAATGGAAAAGCAAACGAACCTTGTAACCTGTGTTACATTGGAACTACTAAACAACTTCTTCGACAACGCATATCAAATCACAAATCTGACATAAAACTTAAAAATTCCGAAAAGACAGCTTTGGCCAGTCACAGTATTGAAAACGGTCATTCTCCGAACTTTGAAGACGTTGAAATCCTACAGACGGAGAAACATGTTTCAAAACGATACACGTTAGAAACATTACACATTCTCAACAACAAAAACAACATGAATCGAAAACAAGGCACACAAAACATCTCTGCTGTGTATTGCTCTCTTCTTTCTTCCTAAATGTAATTTGTGCTTTGTTCAAGTCATACAGACTCAACTTCATTCTTTGAAGTGCTTATTTAACTTTTAATCGTAATATAAATGTTTTGACTATTTTCTTAATTTGTCTAAGTGAGTATTCATAATTGTGTTATTACTTTACTTATCAACCATTAATGTTATTTGTATTTTTTTGTGTAAATAAAGTACCCCTGAAGAAGGCAGCAACCCCTGCCGAAACGTTGGAAAAGCTAATGTAACTTGATTGTTTCATTGCGAAAATTACAGCGACCAAAAAAGCCGAAGGAAAACTACATTTCCACTTTGCAGTACTATAAATCCACAAATTGGTCAAAAAATCAACTTTATTTTGTTTCTAAAGGTGATTTTCGGCCAAATTTTGAGTTCTTTCCGAACCCCGTTCAGCGAACAAATGGCGTTGTGTATGGTCATAAACTTTGACATACTATAGATAAGTTGGATCTTGTACGGGTGCAGGCCTAATTTCCGAAGCCAAATTCGTCAAGGTGATATCTGCCGAAAGCCGATTACATGACCAGGAATCGACAACCATGCTGTATACTTTCACGGACCGTGGCGATGATTTCAGCCGATCTTGCATTCCTAACTGTTAACTTATTGATTACCTAATCAGTCTTCTTAAACTTAGCCACCAACCAATCAAAAGTCCAATGTGAAGGGCCACTACATCTGCCGTAAAATGGGCCCAACATGCAACGTTTGCACTACGAAACACTCATTTCGATAATAAAGTTTTATCATTTAGACGTGCTGCTCAATTGTGTCACTTGTCTTGGTGATTTAGCATCAATAACTGAATAATACACAGTGGATTTGGCGAGCGCCGCGCCGCCTTCAGAATTGATGACCATTCGGTCCAGATCTATGGCATTTCCCATCATTATAACTATCATAATTTCTAGCGGTAGGTTCTCACTTTGTTGACGGATATTCTCTTTAAGTGTTCAAGAATCAACCTTGTTAACGTCGACTCGTGACATCAAAATAAAAACTCACAAAAAAGTCTCGAACGGTTAAGTCGGGCGATCTTGCCGGCCAGTGCATATTGGCAAAACAAACGATTGGAAACCCAGAAATGAAACCCTCTGAATTTCGGTTGTTGCTTGTGTAGTATGTGTCTTTTTTAATTCCGTTAGAACCACATGTTCTTCAGTACCATTTCATCAATTAAAAAAAGAGAAAATCGTGAGAATAACCATGTGGTGCTCGCCATCCTAGTCTTTTTAAAAGTGGGTTTTCGTAAAAAAAAAATGGGGATTTTCGGCGCCCTAGAAGCTATAATTTTGCTTATTCAATTTCAGATATCTACAAAGATATAAATGGTCCTTGTTGCTTAAGTTTGTTTTCGATTAAAATTGTCTCGCCCATGGTCGTAATTCAAGAAGACTTACACGCGCTTTGCAGTCAACAGCTAACAGCTGCTCTGTAAGGGAACACCTTCAAGATTCTCAACAAAATTCTCCAAAAAGATTGCTGATTGTTGCCCGATTATGTGGCACCAGTCGTCTGGTCGATAATCCGCCAGAACGCCTGCTATGGAGCCGGCCAGACCTAGCAGCATATCGTGTTCTACCATACCTTTCTAGACAAATGGCAAAACGTACATTGTAGCTTATGCCCAGTATATATCGGAGGACCTGGAAATCTGCACCAAAATTCACAATGTGTAAACACCACCGACGAATAATTCCGCAGAAGAAATCGAAGCAGTTATTCCGCATTCTTAAGGGGCATAGCGATTTATTTCTTGTTGACGTGTATTTTGTATGTTTGTTTGCTTCACGCCACAAATGTCAAAGGAGAATTGACATTTCACGCGATTTGCAACATTTGTGCGCCACCAAAATCATCCTAAAAAAATAACTTGCATTGATTTCAAAGACTCTTTAGCCCAATAATTATTATTTTAATTTTTTCATGAATGATTCAAAATTGTAGCAGACATTCTTAAATTTCAAGAAGAGCCGTGTTTGTTAAATAACTCGCCTTTCATAAAAAAATTTCTTAGGAAAAAACTTTAAGACAACTTAATTTCCCACCTACATATTAACGTACATTGTATCTATAATTTGTCATAATAATTTGTTGCGGTTGAAAATGGCGCAGTTGATGTAAAACCTGACTGCTAACCTTCAAACTAGTGCCCTGCAATTAAGGTTACATCAAAACGACCATGATATTTCCTGCATAAAGCTTAAATTTTTATATTAAATTATAGGTATAGGTATACATAATTTTTCGACTTAAATCTGAAAAAGACCGATATTAAATAATTATTTTTGCATTATAGCGTATTTATATAATTTGAAAAATGTATTTAAATTATCAAAGGGTCCCGTAATAGTTTCTTTTAATGTTAATAATGTATATACATAGATATCTTTTTAACACTCCACCCGTTTTTAATTTGCACATTTTTTCAACCAGACACCAGAAACATTTTCCCTTTGAATAATTTTTCCAGTTAATAAATAAACTTTTATGCTTTATTGACTGCATTGAATGCAGGTAATTTAAAACTAGATACGCAAAGGTGATTAGCAGCGTTGCCACAAAGTGCCCGATCGGGCCATTTGGCCCCCTGTTTTACATTTTGGCCCTTTGCCCGGGCCAATTAGAAATGGCCCCGAAATCTAAATTTTAGAAGATTTAACGTATCACATCATATCGTTCTTAATAATAACTAAAAAGCTTTACAAAATTAAACATAAATCATCACGACGCGTCGCCACTACAACTGCATTTCATCAAACGAAAATAAAATACACGACTGGATCGCACGAACTTGCTCTTATGTAAAAGTACTTCTGATTTAAAAATTCATTTTATAAATATAAATCATGGATAATGACATAAAAATGTTCAAATGCATGGAATTGCCGTCTGATTTACGGAAAAGTATGAATCTATGCAAACAAAGTTTAAAAACTATTTTATTATTAAAGTAATTTTTTATATAACAAATTTCTTTAAAATTTTTCTAGAAAAAAATTTGGGATGCCAATTTTAAGTATTCTAGGAAATAATTTCAAAAAATAATCGTTCACATGTTTTCAAGATATTGATTTTTCAAAAACTAAATTGGAATTTGTTTTTTTTTTTTTTTCAAAAAAAACCAAAAAATATTCTTTCGAATATACAATATTATTTTAAACTTAAGGGGGCTCCTGCTAAAAATTTTTGGTTAAGATCGTAAAAGCCGTTAATGAGAGTAGAAAATCAAAAAAACGGTTTTAAAATTAGTAGATTAATTTATTTTAGTATTTGTTGTGTCAAAAGGTTCACTACTATTATTTTGACCGCAGCTATTATGTCCTGATTCAAAAATTGCCCAAAATTTTAAATGTGGAAAAACAAAAGCAAGCGCTGTTTTGAAGGATGTTGTTGAACCTCTCTGCTGTGAGGAAATCGCGCAGAAGTTAAGACAAAAGAAGTTTTCTTTTATAGAAGATAAATCTACAGATGTTTCTATGACAAAATGTGTTGCAATTGTGGTGAGATCTTATGAAAACTCGATTAAAAGAATTATGGGTAGGTTTTTGTGTATTTAAGAAATAAAAGATTCTTCCGCATAAAATAAAAAAAAAAATAAATACAAATATTAATAAATTGTAGTTTAATGTTTTAAGAACGGATTTGTAAGTAAAATATTTGGCCCCAACTTTTGTCAAATGGCCCTCGAAAAATTTCGAAATGGCCCTCTCTGCTTTTTCCTTCGCGGCAACGCTGGTGATTAGTCATATGCAACTTATTGAAATGCAAAAAAAAAAGAAAAAACAAATAGTAATCTCAGCTGTATTGGCTTAAATGTCTAAACCAGTTCTACAATCTCACATCATAGTCATCCCAAACGCCAATCTCCCCCAAGACAAAAGCACACTCAATAAGCAAGAAATGAACAATAAATTCACTATAGAGCTAAAGGCTCAGAGGAATAATCGCGAAATCAAAACTATCTGAAGTTTCCACACGACTAGGTAAAGTTTTAACTTCATTTCTTGCGTTTCTGCAGACCGCACCATCAAAGAGTAAGCACAACTTCGTGTGTCTGTCTGGTTGTTGTGTTGTCGGTTGGTGGTTATGGTAACCACTAGCCACGACCATACCGTTAAATCAAAATAAAACAAAACAAATCGATACCCGATGCGGAAGGTTTAACCAGGGATGGTAAAGTTAATACTAGTTTTGGCACAAGTACAAAGTTCTATTGAAAATAGCATGTCTAGGAATTCAACACCGGCGGGGGTAAATTAAAACGATAGATCTCGCAGTTTATAATTTGAAATAAAGAGGCGTGTTCTCGTGAAAGTAATAACCAGCTCGGCAATTAAAAGTGAATAAAACGATTACGCTCACTTTTGTATTCACTATGCTTTTATCTCAAATTTGGTGATCATAAAAATTCAATGATAATGCTTTATGTGTCATATTTCACATGTTTCTGCCGTGTTTCTTAAAAGGCGGATAACTTTAAATTGGCAAATTACAGCGGATTTGAAAGTTGTCGGTTGTCTTGAAGTAAGTTTGGTTTGGCAATTTATGTTTGGCAGCAAATTGTTCAAACTCCATCGTCCATTTGAGTAATTAATTCAAGAAACTATGGATCTTTTTCGCAATACTTTTACTCTTACGTCACGTGGAAGTGCAATTTCAATAGCACCATATGATTAGCTCATTAAAATCCGAACTTTACAGCATTGTGAAATGGGGTCTAAGTAATTGTGTGGAGTTTTATGCTTTGAAAACTCGATGTATTATCGTTGATGGAATATTGCCATTGTCCTTAAATGGCACTTGCATCGCAAAGCCGAAAATTTCTCAGTACACGGTCAAGGACGATCTTCCTTAAAATGACCACCTTCTCGAGACCGCCAAAAACGTTGCTAAATGCTTAGAATCTATTTTTATAAGAAATATTTTCGCTTTCTGAAATGGCTACAATTTATAAAGATTTTAAACGTCGAAAACTTGAGTACAACCCAAACTTCTGTTTATTTATTGAAAAAATGCAGAACAAAGTGTTTAATCTGACAGGAAACAGAACTATCATGGAATCATTTCAATCTCATGAACACCAGCTGAATATTTGTTTGAATGTCTTTCCTTTTTTATCGCTTCTTTCTCAAGTAAAACTCACTCGAAGTTGTCAGTTTAATTCCTCTCATCAATCAGTTCACCCGTGATACCCTAGGAATGCTCCTCAGTTCACCATCAAGCAAAATTTTCGACGTACGGTCAAAAACAGAGATTCGTTTTTTAGTCGCAAAACACGGTTATGGAGTTATCTACCACGGCACGGTTTACCGTTGCCTTTTCAATTTACAAAGATTCAGGACCAATATTCACCGACAAATCCTTTCTTACTCCCTTGTTTTCTCATCGCTCGTCCTATGTTTATGTTCAACAATATAAGTGCCCCAATAGGTGCAGGGAAATAAGTCCACGGGAACTAAGTCCACTGAGGGACTAAGTTCTCGCTTGAGGTGGGAAATAAGTCCACGGGAACTAAGTCCACTGATGGACTCAGTTCTCACTTAATGGGAACGAAATCCACTTTACTAAAGTGGTCTTTGTTCCCATTAAGTGAGAACTAAGTCCACTTTCTTATTGGAAATTAGTACACACTCGAAAGTATAAAGTGGGAATGAATTTCCAACAACAAAAACTTATTGATTTTATGTTGGTTATTTTCCAGATTCTTTAACTGCTACAGAAACTTTGTATACACCCAACCTCGCACTTACCCCAAATCCTATAGTGTGCCCAAGCAGGGGGGTTACATACCTCACTGTTTATACGTGTCGTTCCCATGGCTTAACATGTGAATTTATTTCACATTCAAAGGGAACTAAAACCCACAGTTTTTTGTAACGAATTTCCCACTTTGCATGGGAACAAAGACCACTTTAGTAAAGTGGATTTCGTTCCCATTAAGTGAGAACTAAGTCCCTCAGTGGACTTAGTTCCTGGGGACTTATTTCCCACCTCAAGTGAGAACTTAGTCCCTCAGTGGACTTAGTTCCTGGGGACTTATTTCCCTGCACCGCCCCAATAAACCCTTAAACGTAGTGTTGATGATTATACGAGTAAAAATGTGTCAATTTGTCATTCGTGTTCAAAAATTAAGCTAGTGCCCATCCACTTTATGAAAAATTTTTGCGAAACGTAGAGTGTGAGAAACTTGGACTTCCAGATTACGCCATGTATGCACCAGCAGCTGCGGCCACATGCCTGAAATCATAAAAACAAAATTTTAGAAGACATTACGTATCGTAGAGAGCAACAACTCTCAACCATTTCTGTCTGCGTGTTACTAAAAATGGAGGGAACATAAAATTTTCTACTGATTCCGAACAGCTAATTAGAATCACATTTCATAACAAGGGATATTCTTAGAGTATTTGTGAATTATTCGCAAGAGGCAGTACACCCCGGAAAAACTTTTTTACAGTGGCTGAGAATCGAACCCAAGACCTGGAAAATTCCGACGCACTAACCATTACTCCAAGGGGTAAACCAAATCATAGTCCAACATTGATGATGAAAATTTTTTTTTTTTTTTTCAAATAAAGGACATTTCATGGATATTAAAAACATTCGTCTGTGTTTTATATCAAATTAAAATTCTCCGCCTTAAAAAACAAAAACAACCTTTACACTTGAATTCAGCGCCATCTAAACTCTCAACTTTTCAATAATTTAAATTCCCTATGTTCACTCTGTTTGCTGACCTGAAATGTATTTACTTTTAGTTTTGTTGTTGTTTGCGTGTTAAAATTTTCTGACAATGTTAAATCTTCCATGGTAAAATTATACAGAAATGCACGAGAACTGAGTATGCCAAACCAACCCTTTAGGCTTTAAAAGAAGAAGCAATTTTAAGTTTTTTTCTAAAAAGGCTTTCTATTTATTGTTTCCATGATAGTTTTCCGAAAAATTTAATGCTACGTTTCGATCAAAGGTTTATCTTAGTTAAGATTAAATAAATCTATGTAGTATTTACATCGTAAAATGCAAATAATGTTTTATTTTTTTATTTTATTTTTTTGATAGAGGCTAGTTCGATTCGTTTAACTATTGGCCTTATGAAGATTTAATAAAATTAATTTCTAACTTCGAATAGTTAACCTTTGAGATTTTAAGGAGATTAAGGTATATAGGTTTAGTGGGTAGTGAAAACGTAGTACTACAAGCAAGATAGACTTAACCCCTCGAAAATAAAAAATGTTTCTGTAAAGGTGAATTTTAAGTTATTAAGTCACTATGCCGATGAAATTTTAAACAGCCTACTTCTAATGTTTATAGAGTATAATACGACTTTGCGATTTGCTTAAAAGGAGTTTACTAATTTTTTCTTATTTTTAAACATTTTCCAACTAACTAATATCGTGAGTAGGCTGTTTTTTTTTAAATAAACTGATATTTTTTGACAGCTGGTGTCAAAGAGTAATAACGAAGTTACCAAGTACTAAAAAGATAAAATAGTTTTTGAGCGAATTCATACTAAAATTATTTTACAATTGTACTAATTCGACTAAAATCTACACCCTCTCTTTTTTACTTCTTAAGCAACAAAGCACTTTACTATTCAATTTCTAGAAAAAGTATACCATTATACGAGTTTCGTGTTTGCCATCCCTGTATAAACGCCAACCACTACCCTGAGCTATATGAATACTCAGGTAAGTCGTATCAAGATAAAACTACATAAATAATTTTTTGGGTTCTACGCTAAAGGCCAACCGGTTCCCCTTTGAATATAACTTACATCAAACTCCAATTCTCTCTTACTTGAATAGCCGTTTTGTAAATTCAACAAAATCACATTTTAGTAGCCAACGATGTGCATAGTTTTTTTTACCGCTGAATAATATTATAACCAGTTGTGCAACATCATATGCCTCAAGCCCCAGCCATCTGACAATATGTGGCTTGGCTCAATGCGGCTTTAATATTTTCTTTTTTTTTTGTAAGTTTGTGAATGATTGCCAAAGCCATTACCACTTTCGGTGCAATTATGTCCAGACCGGACGTATAGGATGCGAATATTGTATGACTTGTCTGGGCAGTCTCTTTCGATTCAAGGGAAAGTTAATCACCGTTGGAATTTTCATTTTGTTTTCCATGGAAGCGAGAGTGATTTTCAAACTAAACAAGAAATTAAAAGATGGCGATGGGGAGTAACGATAGAGACAAGTTCCACACATGAACGGAACAACACAACAACTGTCCTACAAACCCAGTGAGTGGTATTCCAAACATTAAGAGAAATGACGTCAGCATGGAAGTATATGGGGTTTTTAATTAGAATCGGTTTGTTAGTTTTATGGAATTTCGTGAAAAACTGCTATTGTAGATGTTATGGTTTTTGCAGTTAAATGCTTTCGTTTTATCATCTATGAATTAGATTTCAATGTAATAAAAAAGCCTAGAAAACACATAAATTGTGAAATTGTGCCCTTTAAAGGTTACATGAACAAATTCATTTTACGACAACACAGAGCCGAGCGATTAATGGATTATTAAATGCGCAATTTCACAAATGGGATTTGGACTTTTAATCCGAGGAAAAGATAGGGTGTTTTTTTTATTATATTACCAATGATCAAAGTCCTTTAGGGCTATAAGCATGCGAAGTGTTTGAAAGAACATCAAGTATTTGGGGGAAGGGGAAGTCTACAAATATTTTACCAAAACAAGAAGACAACAATCGCCCGTAGTTACATATGTCAGAAGTATGAATGATGACTTGCTTGCTAGTTGCTACTTAGTATCTAGATATTTGTCGAAAAAAGCTGTTAGCTTGCCGAAAAATTATTCGAATGAGTCAAATATTTACAAAGGAATTAAGAACCAAGCAGGCTAATTGCAGGATTATATTGTTTGTGCAGTTAAGTGAATCCAAACATTCATTCCATTTTTGGTGGAAACGTGTAAGCCCCACAAATTAAAAGTTATTTTCGGCTATATTTCAATGGTGCTTGGAATATGGATCCAAAAAATGTACATTTTGTTGGACTTTTATCTTTTCTAGTGACAATGGCTAAAATAATTTAAAAATGTGTATCGAAATCAAGCTTTGTTACGAATGATATCTGATACCTTGCTTTAATAGTCTCTTATTGGAGCTAAATAATATGTTTTAACTAACGAAAGACTTCATATTTCCCTTTATTTAACCAAAGTACTGATTCGCCGTCTAAGCAAAACGTTTACCTTTCAGTCTACGTTTTTCTTAAATGGCGCCCGGGTGCGGCACTTATTACTTGTTTTTAAAATTGCGACTTACCTTTAGAGTTAAGCAAAATACTTTAAATTATAATTTGTGTTGCTTTGCTAATGCCTATTTGCGTAATCCCGATTCATTTTCTTAGTTTCTGAGTGATTTAGACTAAGAGATAAAGATTAAAGTGGAAAGACTCGTCAAGGATTATTCACCAAACGTTCAAAAGCATATTTTTTATAAAACGGGTAGAATTCTCCTTTTCAGGTAGTGAAGAAGTAAAATGTTGTAATGAATGATGTGTTATTATTATAATTCCTCTTGCTAAATCGGTTCAGAGTTGGAATTTTGGTAAAATATTTTCTCTATTGCGTAAACGGCATTTCTGTATAACAGTTTTTCTTTTTCGGCCGTGAGTTGTTCAATGCTGTTGTCCAGTTGAAAAATATAGGTATTGGTTGGAGGTTTGGTAAGCGTTAAGCCTCTGTAATGAGTTGACAACAAGTTAGCAGAAAAGTACTGATTCATTGTACCCATGAGGTATCATGTGGTCAGAAGTCCTTAATGATTAGTGACCGTTTGTAACAGTTGATATATAGTGTTTCTTATCAGATCATTTGCCGATATTATTCGGGACTTATTAACGATTGTGAACTTGGCTTCAGAGTGAAGTTATTCGTCTTTGAAATATGTAACCCGGCTAAGGATCGAAGTAAGGCGTAAGTGGGGACCTCCAGGATTTTTTTAAAGGTATTTGCAGTTTTTTCATAGTTGTTTGTATAGTATCCCTAGGTGTAATGGAATATCACCTTCTAGACATGAACTCCAATTTCTAGCCGTTTTACCCTAAAACAAAAACAAAATGTTTTTCGGGAGTCCTGCCTCTTGCAAAGAAGTGAAAAATGTGAAAAGAGTATCTATTCTCAAGAATATTCCTTCTCATCTTAGCCGTTCTGACATAGCGGAAAATTATAAGCCACCTTCCTTTTTTCCAAAAACCTGCACACAGAAATGGTTGAGAGTTGTAACTCCGTAGACCCATGTTCTCTGCTGGAGAAATGGGATGCTCTTATTATTGAATAAAGATGATAGAAGGTTAAGCATTTTACGACAGTCTGAATCTCAGAAATTGTGCTAATTGTACTTGGTGCTGCATTTGGCTAGTAATCTGCTTCAGTCTGGGAGGGTTAGAGTGACGCTTCTGCAGTATACCAAGGCAGACAAGTTCCAATTTGGATGAGTCAACCCGGTATTACTTTAGATGGCTTGGTGGGATGTCATTGAGTTGCATACAAATATTTCAAGTTTCGAACTTTGGACGAATCCAGGTTTGATGGTCTTCATTATCGATTTACTGCAATCCTGTTGAAAAAACATGATGATGATGAGTTTTAGATGATAGCCTAATGAATAAAGCTCTTCAATGATTTCTCAACAGCCAGAACAAACCCCATGAAATCTCAATGGCTAATAAGTGCTATGAAGGAGTCGTGTTAAAGCTTCAGGAGAGTCCGCTGTGTGAAGTGGCAGAAGATGCACATGTGAATATGCTGCAGCGCAAAACAAGAGCAGTGAGAGAAGATTATCGAGCAAAGAGGAAAGAGTTTACGCATCCTCGCAGATCAAGAAGATTGAAGAGTATCGGGAAAGAAGCAACACCCGGAAGTTTTATAAGAAAAAAAAAAAAAACCATGCAACTGGCTGCTGGTATCAAGACTGCAACGCAAGCTCTTCGAAACAACAAACGTAACCAAGTCACCGAACCATAGGTAATTTTAGATGATTTCAAGCAGCATTTCCAGCAGCTGTCAAAAGGGCATCATGTAGAACGTTTAATATGGCAAAAAAACGACTCGTTTCCAATCGATGAAGAACCAGTTCCACCACCCAGTTTAGATTCTATAAATAAATTATAAACAATTAGGCCTTAGGATCTGATGGCTTACCTGCAGAGCTTTTCAAATACAGTGGTGATGTTTTGGTAGGGTGCATACTCCATATCTATCAAATCTATTTGCTTCAAAAACTATAAGGCTTTTAATACAATTAATAAGTATAAATATAAATTCAATACAAATAATTTGAAATATTTGAATGACATTTATTTAAATTTAAACTGGCTAATGGATTCTAACAATAGCTTAAGCACTAATTTTAATATATTTGTAAAAGTTTTTGTAAGAGAATTGGTTTCCTCCGTACCAAGATCCTTATCTAAAGCAAGTTCACATTCTCCGTGGTCAAATGCTAGGTTGCGTAAGTTAAAAAACGCTAAAAGTAATATTTTTAAAAAATACCAAATATCTAAAAGTGATATAGATTTGTCTTTATATTCTCGCCTTCGAAAAGAGTATGTATTTTTGTCTAAGTTCTGCTTTGCTAATTATGTGCAGACAGTTGAAAGTAAATTAAAACAAAATCCTAAAAATTTCTGGAATTTTATTAATTTAAAAAGAAATTCTTCCGGTTTTCCATCTAAAATGTCATATAATAGTGTTTCATCTAGTGATCCAAAAACAATTGTTGATTGGTTTGCAGACAATTTTCAAAAAACATATAATTCATCAGATTTAATTATCGGAAACAACTATGATAATAATACTTTATCGCCAATAACTGATTGTTGTTCTTTTTATGTGGAAAAAGATGAAGTTATTAAGGCTCTTTGTGAATTGGTTCCATCGACTTATCCAGATTGTCATGGAATTTTTTCTATTGTTTTAAAACATTGCTCTGAATCCTTGAGTACACCTCTTCAGTTTATATTCAACCAATCTTTAAGTTGTGGTTATTTCTTGGAAGATTGGAAAATTTCTTTTGTTAATCCGATCTACAAATCGGGTAGTAAAAATGACATAGTAAATTATCGTCCTATAAGTAAGCTAGCTTTTATTCCAAAGATTCTTGATAAAATTGTGAAAACAAAAATGTATAACATTATGAAAAATCACATTTCAAACTTTCAACATGGATTTTTTAGTGGCCGATCAACTTCCACAAACTTGGCCTGTTTTTCGAAAAAATGTTTTGATACATTAGAAAAACAATGTCAAATGGATGTGGTTTACACGGATTTTGTCAAAGCTTTTAGTAGGGTTAATCACCAAATTTTAATTAAAAAATTAAAAGCATATGGTTTTGATGGAACTTTACTTAAATGGTTTTCATCTTATCTTAGCGGTAGGAAGCAAATCGTTAAAATAGGTGATTTCGAATCTTTTCCTATTATTGTTCATTCGGGCGTTCCTGAAGGCAGTCATTTAGGCCCTCCCCTATTCGATTTGTTTATAAACGATTTTCCATCTGTTTTATCTGTATCGGAATGCCTAATGTTTGCAGACGATATTAAATTATTTAAAGTCGTTAAGTCCTTAAATGATTGTCTTGGGTTTCAGCGAGACATTTATATGTTTGAATGCTGGTGTAAGCAAAATGATCTGCTTCTTAATTTGTCAAAGTGTTCTGTTCTAACTTTTTCTCGTAAGCTTAACTCAATAATATTTGATTATTGCCTTAACGGTTTAAATTTGTGTAGAGTGAATGAATATAAAGATTTAGGAGTTATTTTTGATAACAAACTAAGTTTTGAGTCTCATGTCACGCATATTGTTTCCAAAGCCAATTCTATGCTTGGATTTCTTAAGAGAAATTCTATTGATTTTAAGGATCCCTATACACTAAAAGCTTTGTTTTGTTGTATAGTTCGTCCTTTACTAGAGTATAATTGTATTATTTGGAACCCTGATTCGAAAAAGTTATGTGATAGAATTGAGAAGGTTCAAAAAAACTTTCTTAGATTTGCATTAAAAAAATTTTATTTGTCTGGCAGTACTGATTCGAATTATCACAGCAGATGTCTTTTGCTCGGGATGCAAACTCTTGAGTCGAGGCGTAGAATGTATAGTGTTTTATTTATTCGTGATATTCTTTGTAATGATATTGATTGTAATGATTTAGTGTCATATATAAATATATACGCTCCAAGTCGACCACTTAGGATAAGACAGTTTATTTTCGAAATACCTCATACAGCCAACTATGGACAGCGGGAACCAATTTCTCATTGCTGTAAATTATTTAATATCTATTATGAAAACCTGGATGTTTTTTTGCCTAGAAATCGTTTCAAAACAATAGCTATAAATTTGCTTCAAAATATTTAAAATAATGAATTTAAATTGTAAATTGCTTTTAAGTTAAATTTTTATTATATAAATTGAATTTCCTCAAGCAAAATCTGTGGATTGTATATCGTAGATTTGAATAAATAAATAAATAAATAAATATGTCCCATCTACAAAAACGATGATCATATGTCTTGCAACAACTATCAAGGCATATCCCTACTAAATTTCGCATATAAGATGATTTCCAACGTGCTGTGCGAACGTCTTTAGCCGTTCTGTAATAATTTATTCGGCAAGTAACAGTGTGGCTTCTCTCCCAGCAGATTGACCATTGACACAAATATGCACATTGAGGTAAATCCTGAAAAAGACCAAGGGTTTTAAAGTCGAGGCTCAACATTTATCTATCGACTTCAAATCCACATATGATAGCATTCATCGTCAGATCCCGGGAAAACTGATCCAATTGTGTTTTGTGACTTTGAAAAATACGCAGTATAATATCAAACTGAACTATATATTCCAAACATACTCGTACACAGGATTTGATAAAGGAGATGCGATTTCATATGATTTCTTCAATCCTTTTCTAAAGCGGCATTAACACGGAGGGTACTATATTCAGAAAATCTGTCCAACTGTTGTTGTATGTGGACGTTATCGTCATCATCGGCCATTCCCAACGTTCTGTAAAAGAGTCCTTCACGGCCAGGGCCGCCGCTACCATATGTGCAAAATGTGCGGCGCACAAGGGTGCCAACATCTAGGGGCGGAAAAATAAGTTTTTAAAAGTTTTTCTTAAGCTTTTGGAACTTGTTTGCATTTGACCGTTCACTACGTAGTTCCCACACACAATCTACTACAAATCTCTATTCATATTTTGTTTGTGACTGTCGCCTCTCACACGAAATAACCTCTTTGATTGCAGTCATAGTCTAAACTGCTTAACGCCATGTCACCATAGATTGACACTTGGAACCTTCATCTCAGATTTAGAAACTCGAAAAGGATTTTGATTTTTTTAGATTTACAGCCCATGTATTTCCCATAAAATAAAACGAAAACAGTGTCTCGAAAACATTAATTTTACTAATTAGTTGTATTTTTCTATGAATGGGTATCAATATTCTGATTGCAATGATATAGCTAAATATCTTAAATCTAAGTTGGTAACAAGAACAAAATTATCGAAGGTGATTTAAAACATTCCTTATTTTACCGATGCAAAATGTAAACAAACAAACCATTTTGCAACGCAACGGAAAAAAAAACCAACGGTAAACAAAAAAAAAATGTTTTGTGTCTCTAAATATTTACATATGTTTCTTTTTAAAAAAGGGTTTACGGATAGTTTTTAATTAATTTTGGAACTGAATTGATAAATCAGAATAACCCAGAAATTTAAAGTTTCATTGGTTGTTCGAATTTAAGCTTTCAATTGACATTCAGAGTTCAGACTCTATTTATGTATATCAAAATATAGTTCCCAAACAAACCACAAAATGTCAAATTTTATCAAAGCATACCTAAGATGTCATAGAATTATATACTCGTAATACTTCCAGATCGGGAAGTAAATGATTAAGTGTTTCAAAAAGAAAGTGAAAACAAAAACTTTTAAAAATATCACAAAACTACTTTGTCTTCTTTCTGTCAAGCTATAAACTATTGGTTTTTACCAAAGGATTGATTTGACATACATATGTAAATTAAAAACTGTGCTAGGAACTCGAATATTTGCATTTTATATGAAAATGGTTTTGTTGAAGAAAATGATTCGCAATCGTCATACTTTTTGTTTCCTCTTAAAATAAAATGCACGACTGGGTCGCACGAACTTGCTCTTATGTATACGAATAAAAACTAAATATCAAACAAAATATTTAGCCCTTTTTTTGAGATATAGAATTTTCCAAAAAAAGAAAAATATAAAAAATTCGTTCAGCCGGTAATGAGAAATTCAAAAATCGTCAAAATGGTTCTATGTTCGGTACAGTCAGTAATATATTGATTTCAATTTTTTTTTGTTTAATTATACAGGGTGTCCGGTAATTCGTGTGCCATACTTTGGGATGTGATTCTTGGTCATATTCTAAGAAAAAAATTGTTCTACAGTAAAGTCTGATTTTCAACTTTGACATCACTTTTTGACGATTTAAAAAAAAGCTAACTTTAGTGTACCCTGACCCATGTTAATTTCAAATTTTCTGTCAGTACCAATGATAGGGACCTCATTTTAGACTTCTTTTTTAGTAGAAATACTAACCTTTAAAACTACATACGCTTAAATTGAGCTGGTGTATTTTTAGGGTTGCCAGATATTCAATTTTAAATGGTGTTCAATTTTTCTTGCCCGAGCAAAATTTTGACTTTGAGGTCAGTTTTTTTCAAAAAATGCGTAATAAACATTTTTTTTTATTTTTGGTTTTCGAAATATTGAGTTTCGAAAAAAAAAAAGTTTTGAAAATTTTAATGCACAGGAATATTTTTTATTTTGTGGCGCTTTAGCATAAAACAAATTATCAAAATCGGTTGTACCGATTCTTTATTTTTTTTTGATTTTCGTGAAACATGTGGGGACAAAATTTCGAGACCCATTTTTTCGTCTTCGCTATCATCGTAATGTCAACTGTGATAAAATCTCGAGTTCGATTTTTTTACGAATGCATAACTTGCCTTATAATACCTATGAGTCTCAAAAGTAAAAAGAGTAAATAATTTTAAAAGGATGTATAAGAATTTGGTGTAGCTCGGAACGCGACAACAACAATGCACGTTTGCTTAAATTTTTCAACTGCGAAATGGAGAATAAATAAAACTTTCAACATGGGGCGGCAATTTAAGGTTCTTGCACAAGGGCGCACGAACACCCAGCGGCGGCACTGTTCACGGCTGTTGAATATCAGGCAAGACTTGTTAGCCCTGAAGTAAATGAGGACAAGATCAAGTACATATATGTTGTCATAGAACAAACAAACATCTATCCACCGATTAGCGCAAAACGTCACTATTGATTAAATCCACAAATGACACCTTGGTGGAGATCCGACGAAGAATTACCCTAGGAAACCGCTGCTATTTCGGCTTAGCAAAACAAATGGGTTCAAAACATCTCATTCTTAAGACGAAGTGCACACTCTACCAAATCTTATACTATTAGTTCTGATTTACGGTGCCGAGTGTTGGACTATTCTTTCTTTCGAAAGAAAGGTCCTGTGTGCTATGGGGAGAAGATAAAGATATAACCGTGAATTCTATCAGCTGTACCAAGCCAAGATGTGGAAGTAGTTCAGAAAGCTAAAACACGTGAACTACACTGACTCGGCCACATTAAGCGAATGGAGTTCTCTCAAAACGTTTGAGCACAAAACGAGCTTAAAAGAATGTTGGAGAGGACTTTAAAGGCGACATTAATGAAATATGCTTTTTAAATGTTTGAGAATTGCAATGGGGGAAAATAGTGACCCGAGTAAAGCATTCGTGTAGTGTGGCTCTGTATATACTCACCTGGTGCAGCTTACAAAATTCATGACTTATTTCTACAAATTAACCATTTATAAACTTTGCAGAAGTTATGGTCTTATGAACTCTTTCACAGCTTAAAATTACTCAGTAAAAATGAATTTCATTCTTTAAAAAAAAATGTCTTTCTTGCTTATTTCTTTCATGATAACAAATATTCAAAAATACCTATCTCATTCACCTAATTTGGTTTCAACTCAAAAATGATGAAATACAAACTCTCAAATAAAATGACCAATGCTAACAAATAGTTAAACAAATATCCACGTAAGTAAACAGCACTCTCATCACAAGGAGTACTTGTTTTCGCATTGTTTGTCTTACTCAAATTTATTTAGCATTTTTTACCACAAAATATAAAATGTAAATATCCACTTATGACATAATCACGTCAAAAATAGAAGCCCCAGTATTTATTGAATAATAAGACAGCGCACATTCTCTCCATAATATCCCAAACCGCATATTGTCTGTTCTCATATACTCGTATATCAAAGATAACACTCACCCCTAAATATGTACTTAAGTAGACAATCAGAGCAAACGGTCCTCCGATTTTGTTTGCTTCTTAAAATATGGAACATCATTTAATAAATTATGCACAACAACAAATCGTCATAATTGATAATTTAGGCTGTCGGCACCAGTAGCCCCCAACAGGCAAAGAATATCTGGACGGGCGCCAAGATTGACATAAATTCAAGCTGGTTAGACAAAAATCGAGTTTAACCATTCGAATAAATTGAAGCGCGAGTATGACCATACAAAGAATTGCCGGCATTCAAAATAATTTATATCTTATAACCGTTTATGTAATCTTCAAGACAAATAAACACAAATCAAGGTCTTTATCTTATCAATGGCATATGATTAAAACACGACTAGCACAATAATACTCGTGCATGGGGATTTTGAGTTTCACGATTCTTGGAAGACATTTTGTAGATAGATATTGTGACGTAGGTAGTTGGTTATGTTGAGCCGAAATATTAGTCACTGAATAAAAATATACATAGTAATTAATTCGGTGGAAATTGTTAGAAAAAAATATGCAGTTACAGAATGATTTATAGATATCACGATCCCCAGAAATGTTTAACCTTGACACAATTTTTTTTTTGTTTTCAAACGCCCTTAAAGCTTTTTGACAATATCAAGTTTTTTATCTCATCTAAGATAACAAACTTATTTTAAAAAATATTCAGGTAAACTCAAACTAGAGAAAAACCTTAATTTTGCCAATATCTGTTTTTACTTCAAGTGCTAATTAATTTCAATTTAAGAAGCTTTTCCACAAAGTGGAGACCTGGTTTATTAAAGCAGACCCCCTTTTGGTATTAACAGATGGTCTTTCATCGGATGATGATAATCCTTTCAGTTAAAAGATCAATTTAATTAAAAAAAGCTAGAGAAAAAAGATTTTCGTCAAACTTATCCAGAGCCGAATTGGAAAAGTTTTTGGCGCTTCAAATAATCAAGCGGCTTCCTGTAATATTTTCGATACTTCGAACTCTGCGCTCATTGGCAAAGGAACATTTAGGAGTGAATATTTTGACACGAATTTATAAAACATACCATCGAAAATTGTACTAAGCGCTCTTAAAGTTACTATCACTGTCTCAGAGTTTCTGTAAAAATTATTTCCATACGATAAAAAGACGATTTAGCAAATTATAATCAAATTAGGCGTCATGCTCTGTCTAATATTTTATTAAAGTTAAAATCGCCTAATAGTTATTTTGTGTTTTTAGTACAGTAATAAATTATGACCTTTGATTTGACACTTCCAGACTTTATTATAGATCTGTTTACATAGGCTTTTGCACGAACTGTCATTTTTTGGGTGTGTTCAGAAGCAACTTATTTAAAAAATAAAATAGCTTTGGCATAATACTACAAGATGGCGACAAAATTAATCATCCAATTTTGTTTTTAAATTACCTTTTTACTACATAAAAAAATGATTTTGAGTAATAGAAATCTTTATTTGGACCTTAACAATTTGTTCTGTTAAGTGGAAAAGCTGATATCCTTCAATATTCTCCTTAAGAGCAGCGATTGTCTGAGGCTTGTTGGCATAAGCCCACTACTTCAAGTAGCCCCACAGAAAGAAGTTTTGGATGGTTAAATCGTGCGATCTTGCTGGCCATGCTAAAAAGCCAAAATGAGACATCAAGCGACCAGGTAACGCTTCCTTCACAATATACATTGTGGCTCGTGCTGTGTGTGCGGTGTTATCGTCTTGTTGAAACCACATGAACACCAAGACCCGCTCATGCAAATCCGACGATAAGAAGTTGTTGGTAAGAAGCTGTAGCTTTCGCCAGTAACAGCGACCGTGTTACGGATGGCTTTCTCAAAAAAAAAATACGGGCCAATCCCTCCTCCCGCGTGAACTTCGCACCACACAGTGGTTTTGAGTGGATGTAATGGCTCTTTATGCATCATACGCGGATTTTCAGTGCCTCAGAAGCGAAGATTTTGCATATTGACGTCACCACTTAGGTGGAAATGCGCCTCGTCAAAATGGTCCTGCTGAGGTTGAGGATGACTTAACAGTAATTCACACGCGACGGGCAGGCGATCAGTAGGCAGTAACTAATGCATTGTTTGCACTTTATAGAACATGAGTAAGTCTTTTACTAAAATTCTTTGTAGGGTCCATCTGGTTAGGTCCAATTGCGTGTCCCGTCGTATATTTGATGTTTTTTTCGTTCTCAGCGACATCGGCAGCCACAGTCGCGATATTCTCGGTCGAACGACCAGTTCCATGGCGGTCACGCTGCGCTAACACCACCAACCGATTATTGGTCAAAAAAATCGAAACATTCCACGCTCTTGCGGAGTAGAGCGCTCCACTGCTTGTCTATTTTTAAACTGCAGTTGTTTAATTCACAATTGACAAATATGATTGACGTAAGACGCCATTTGCAAAATTTATAACATCTTCCGATAAAGTGATTAATTTTGCGCCATCTTGTATATTATGTAGAAAATGAATTAAGAAAAGTTGTTTAGACTCCTTATAATATAAAAAATTCTTTACTATTATTTTAAGACCTTAACAAAAGCCTGTTTAAAATTGTTTTAATCCGACAAGATGCTAGAGAGCACGGATTTGTTTGAGACAAGAAAAAAAAATAAAAATGAGTGGCAATGCGTGCATTTGGTATTGGCAAATCTCTTCTTCATTGGATTTAAATAAACCTTTCGAACCCCTCCATACAAGTCATATTGGATGGTTTCAAGTCTAATATTCATAAAATAAATGCTGGTATTCCACAGGGCTCCGTTTTGTCTCCGAATCTTTTTCTCATATTTATTAATGATCTTCTGTCTGAAACTCCTAATCCATTTGACTGTTTTGCTGACGATAGTAATCTCAGCTTTTCATTTCGTTTCCAAATACACGTCCTTATCCTGCTCATTCAATTCTTAACTCCTTAGTATTGTCAAATGGGGATCCAAAAACCGAGTAAAAAATTCATTGCTGTCTCCGCCATGAAATCGAGTCATTTATGAATAAAATAAAAAGTAATGGGCCTTAATGGCTACTCTGTGGTATTCCAGAGTTAACATTAAAAGTTTTCGAGGTATGGCAATTGAAAAGTACCGAATATTGCATACATAAGATTGAAGACCTAAAAGAAAATGGTCGCTAAATCCTAGTTCTCTTAGGTTTAATAGCAATATTCGATAGGAGAACTTATCGAATGCCCAAAGTCAATTAAGACAAAATCCACTTGATTGTTCCTTTTGAATGAATCAATGCAATTTTCAGTCAATTTCATACGAAAAGTGACTGTAGATAGCACTTTTTTTAATCCATGCTGAATTGTTACGATAAATGATTTAACATAATAGAAAGATAGAGTTTAATAAATTATAGCCTGAACCATTTTTAGAACTACCAATAATCTTGCAATATGTCTATAAATGCTAACTTTTTAATTTATTGCCTTTTTTTGCAGAGAATTTTTCCACATACATGTAAATTCACAAAAAAAAAAAAAGAAATTGTCCGTTCTTTTTTAAAACAAATGATTTATACATTTTTTTTTTTTTAAACAGTGGAAGGTATACCGTCAGAGACTGGTATATAACTTTGGTCAAGATAAATATAAACTTTGCATTTTTGTGGTAGCACTAACCGCCGCAATGTTTCTTGTCTTTCGCTTTTTTAACGTTTTAGAGGATGCCCATCAGTTTACCCTTGAAGCCAAGTTCGGAGGTACTTTTGAATTCAGAGATTCTTTCTTAAGCCACACTACACGAATGTGGAATGTTGTCTCGGGAATCCAGATATTCAAAGCCAATGTACATCAGTATCTCCCTTTATAATCCTTTTCAACTATCGCAAACGGTCACACTGTGCTCAAACATTTTAATTTTTAAGTGTGCACGAAAAAAAAAGATATCACTTTAAACAAATTTTATTTAATATTTCTTAAGAAAATTTTATTTTTCAAAAACTACTGTTTAATATCTAATATTGTTTTATATTTAAGAATTTTTAAGATAATTGGCCCTCCCACCTAAGCCTAAGGATAGTAGACCCAACCAACGCTCACTAAGTTTTCGTCAAGTCTTGTGTGTGTAACAAATTTTACTAGCCTTTTTATTGTTATATTGAACAACAATCTTGGCTCTTTACCATTTTTTAAAACCTATTGAAAATATACAGATAGTTTGGAATTTTTAATTTCAATTTTTTCTATACTATATTTATTTTATAAAAAAAAAACTTACTTAAAAATAAGTATAACAACCATTTTGCTGAAAAACACTTTTTTATTTATTGAATTTATGTACATCGCATCTTGATTTTATGATCTTTAATTTATCTTCTTCTTCTGTTCTCAATTTAAATTTGTTCCTGATTTTATCCATAGCATCCACAGATTGAAAAGAATAAATTTAATTTTGTTTACGTATTTTTTTAAGAGTACATTAAGAAAAGCATGAAAAAACATAATGAGTTTTTTTTTTAAATTGTTTACGATATCTTAACACATTTTAAATATTTGATGCTATTTTTGTGAAATAAAATAAACAATTTGTCGATTTAACTTTTCCTTATGATCTCATTCTCAGGGTGGATGATTTTATTAATATTTAAAAAAAATAAATAAATTCAGATAGCTTGGAAGTAATTTTCTTTATTTAATGAAATAGTTAATTTAAAATCTTTCTAATACATTTGTTTTTCTTAAGTTAAATTAAATTAAAAACGTGTTTTGTTTCAATTTTTAATTTAACGTATCCCAAAAACCCGAAGCTATGATGAACGAAAATTCCCATAAGCGACTTGTCGCACAACGCACATATGGTTCAAACCCAAAACTGTAAGTTAGCAGCCAAGAATTATATCCACTTTGCTGTTTTGGGAAGACCTTGACTAGAACATTTCTATTGAACATTATTAAAGAAATCAATATGCCTTAAATTCTAAATGGCGCCCAACATACGAGTACCTAGAATGCCGAAAAGTAGAGTACATAGGTTAGTTTAGGTTGAAGTGGCTCCCAGCTGACACACTTAGACCAAATTTGGTCAATTGTGATAGTACATGAATCTAGAGATTTTTTCCCTCTTTGTTGAACCATTTGGAGCTCTTGGAGAGACTGCAAATGTTTATATTAAATAGATCACTAAGTTCCTTGAAGAAAAACTCTCCAACTTACAGCCTATGTCTATGGGATAAGGCTGGGCATGAACACAGATGTATGAGGAACTGAGTCTACTTCTCCTTCGTGCATGCAGCTTCTGCAAAAATCGTTCGAATATACGCTAAGCCTCATTGCGTGCTTAACAATAAGATTGTGTCCCATTATGCCACCAATTTCGGAGATGATGTACAATCTACTTAAGGGTATCAAACTCTTAGCAAGATCTGTTTTGTCATTAGATAGGTGGTTAAATGTTTACATCTAGCGACGGGCTTTCCTATATTATAGCCTTATCATGTAATAAAGGTAATGTTGTTTCACGTTTTGCGAGTTCGTCATCTAACTTACCTGTAATATTCCTTCGTCCCTAGCACCCAACAGAGATACATATTGAACTACTATGCCATCTTCATAAGAGATGAATGGTACTTAAGGAATGTAATAGAGTAAGCAGAGACAGAGTGCAGAGTTTTAATAGCCACTTGGCTAACTGGGAATATGCGGATATCACTATTTTATATCACGTACGTTTTCTTTGAGCCAAGACAGGACTTCCTAGGAAAGAAAGACATAACTTTAGTCTATCTGAGTGCACTGGAGGTGTTTTCGATCCGTGGGTCAGTATAAAAATGGATAGAATCATCTTCGAAGAAACTCCAATCTTCGCAGAAAGATCTTGAAGAAATGGTGACTTGGAAGATTTTGCCAAGCTGTAATTTTGAGATAGTGTAATCAATGTGATTTGCAAGTGATCCGAATGAGTTCAGAATGATAAAATGGCCAATTTCGTTATTGATCCATTGAATAACGTCTTAAAAAAAAACTACAGAAGGCACAGATATATATTGAAAATGTTCGTATGTATTTTTGATTCTAGATATAGCGATTTCAATAAAATATTTTCAGTTTACTAAAAACTTACATAGAACTTAATTTAGTATCAAACCTATAAAAAAATAATGACATGCGTTTGTAATTTTTGTAGTGTTTATAGGCCTTTAACAAAGGAGAGTTAAGGACTATTCACATGAGAGCGACCAACGACCAACGAATAAAAAAACAAATGGGATTTAAAACATAATATAAGCCTAAATTCTTCACAAAAACTTTACAAAAGGGTAGAAATCTAGTTTAATTTATTAAAATTTGAGAAAATAAATTGGTCATCGCGAACGATTGCTACGACCAATTTATTTTCTCAAATTTCTCTCATTTTAGCAAATACAACGCAAATTTTAATAATTTGATTAAAATTTTGTAGGTGAATTTTTTGTTATTATTTTTCATTTTATTATTAAGAAAGAAAGTAGATTCTATTTATTATCATGGGCAGACACAACTTGTGTGAGGTATAAATATAATAATTAGTTAAAAAAATTTTAAATCCACGCGAAACAAATGCTTGACCTATAGAGAAGGTAAAAATAGATTATTCTAATAAATCTAGTTAGTGTCTAGTTATTTCTAAAAGCTTTCCACTTTTTCGATTATTTTATAAATAAATTAAATAATTGTCACAGATAAGATAAATTTTTAATTTCAATAAAATTAAACATATCAATATCCGGACATTGTTAACACATGTTGTGTCACTTTGTTTGAGTATGTACTTTAAAAATAGCACGTCGCGTCGCTATTTAATTTGTAATCGAAACTGATCTGAAAGTAAGTATGGTGTAATTGATATGCAACAAGCAATCGTTTAGCTGTTAATTGAAACAATCATTTACATTGTAATTATTTAAATTAGTTTTGTTTTTGTATATCCACTGAAAATATTTGTTTATGGAAAATTTAACTAAGAAACTGAGACGGAGGTACTTCCTCAAATGGTTGGTAAATAATTTATAAATATTTTTTCGAAAATTAATTCAAATTCAAAAATTCTAGAGATATGGCACACGGTTAAGATTTGAACTCAAAGTATTTCATACAAATATTTGAAAAATGTATATATTTGTGCGAAACGCATTTTGGAGGTGAGGTCACTTCACTTTTAATTTTATTTTGTTCGTTCAAGCACTCCACTCAATCAGAAGTAATTTTCTAATTTTTCTTATTTAAATACTGCAATTACATGTTGAATCCGGTTTATTTGAAAATCTTAAACTTCTGGAAACTCTTTATATATTAGAACTAAGTTGATGTCCGCCCAAATCCAAATGACCTCAATGTGAATCATGCGTCATAAAAAAACGTAAAATATTCACATTTTTCTAGAAATAAAAAAAATTACGCTCATCAACCATCGCACATGCCAAAAACAGTACTACACTCTCAAACAGAAGGTGAAATAAAAAAGTAAAATAACTTGCGTCATACTTTATCGATTAGATATAAATTTAGCAATTATTTTCGTAATAAACATTATTTTTGAATAAAGATGAGGAAGTTACATATAAACGTACATCTACATACTTATATTCAAAATTGCGAATTCTGTATTAAGAATGCAAGAAACAAAATTTTAACACGAATTATTGTTGAAAAGTGTTACTCTAAATGTGGCCATATAGCATGCCCGACACATTGTAGCTGACACAGGATATAAAATTTTTCCGTCACATCTTGCTTTGTGGGTCTTTTCTAATGGATTAAATTCGTACGTGATAACGTAGGTCTTAGATTCTTATATATTAGCAGTCATAATTTGGGAATTTTCTTCTAATATGGATCACTTTCACACAGCCTGGCTAAGTGGCATTTAAGTGGATTATTTTGGGTGATTTGAGTGCCACTTATTCCGGTAAGCTTGGGGTGTTATATCCTTTGAATTAAATTGTGGATGTACACTATGTACATCTATTAGTGGAGCTTTGCATTGACAATTACAAAAATAAAATTCAACTCACAGAATCATGGTAACCATTTCGTTAACTTTTTAATATTAATTAATGTACATACAGTTCGAAACGTAACGAATGTAATTCCGAAATATGAGTTCAGACAGAGAATATAACTATAATTTTTCGTATACTGTATCTGTATTTCATAACTAAGCAGGACTGTTAAATGTATTTGAACAACCACCATGGTCGCTCCACAAGGAATCTGTCGATTTTCTCACCCTCAAGTTCAGGGGCCAAATTACCTCTTCAGTGACCGAGTGAGTGAGTCCCATCAGTGATCGAATGAAAATGTCAAATTAGGGTAATCGATTGCTCGATGACGTAAGCGGTAATGCCAAACTCACATTATTCAGTCACGTAATACCCGATAACTGATGCGATAATTTGGCTCCAGCTTTGAGGGAAGGCAGTTATAGCTTCTTCCTCATCAATTTGTAGCATTTGACGGTGCCTCTTATGATCTGCACTGAATGAGAGATAGCTTAACTTGAATATCTGGTGATATGTGCACGTTCTTGTCCTACATGGAATGTCCTCCTTAACAGTATCCTCGAGACCCGCACTTAGACGGATTTTTCCTAATCTGTTAACAGCAAACTTATAGAGAGATCGCACGATATCTGATACTATAAGCGATGAGTTTGACTTGACCATTCCATCCACCTTTTAACCACCTGTGACATTTTTTCCAGTAATAATTTTCAAAACAACTTGGCAATTTCGGTACCAAGTAATGGACCATTCTATTAAAGATTGGCAAATGATTTTTCTTAATCAATTTTACATCACGATGGGGGGAATTTTAATACTTCATCATACCTTTAAAACCAACAGCCTATGAGGTTTGCTAATTCTCTCGTAAGTTTAAGACAGTTTCTATTTTGGAGTTGGTAGGACTTTGAAGTCGGGATAGTTCAGGATGGCACCTTTACGGCTTGTCGTATCATCACCCCACCTAACCTAACCTAACCTAACCTAACCTAACCTAACCTAACCTAACCTAACCTAACCTAACCTAACCTAACCTAACCTAACCTAACCTAACCTAACCTAACCTAACCTAACCTGACCTAACCTAACCTAACCTAACCTAACCTAACCTAACCTAACCTAACCTAACCTAACCTAACCTAACCTAACCTAACCTAACCTAACCTAACCTAACCTAACCTAACCTAACCTAACCTAACCTAACCTAACCTAACCTAACCTAACCTAACCTAACCTAACCTAACCTAACCTAACCTAACCTAACCTAACCTAACCTAACCTAACCTAACCTAACCTAACCTAACCTAACCTAACCTAACCTAACCTAACCTAACCTAACCTAACCTAACCTAACCTAACCTAACCTAACCTAACCTAACCTAACCTAACCTAACCTAACCTAACCTAACCTAACCTAACCTAACCTAACCTAACCTAACCTAACCTAACCTAACCTAACCTAACCTAACCTAACCTAACCTAACCTAACCGATGACTTTATAGTCGCTGATTGTGTGCTCTAAAGTGTAGGTCGGTAACGTAGGATTTTAGTGTTTCGTAGTACTGCCTGGGATGATACGCAGTTTCTTACTGAGTCATAAGTACCAAAGAGTAATCAAGATGTAAAATTGAGTAAGAAAAATTATTTGCCAATCTTTAATAGAATGGTCCATTACTTGGTACCGAAATTGCCAAGTTGTTTTGAAGATTATTACTGGAAAAAAATGTCACAGGTGGTTGGAAATGAAAAAAAATGAAATAAAATGAAAGTCAAACTCATAGCTTATAGTATCATATATCTTGCGATCTCTCTATAAGCTTGCTGTTAGCAGATTAGAAAAAATCAGTTTGAGGGGGTCTCGAGGCTACTGTTAAGGAGGACACCCCATGTAGAACAAGAACGTGAACATATCACCAGATATTCAAGTTAAACTATCTCTCATTAGGTGCAGATCATAAAAAACACCGTCAAAGTCTACAAATTGATGAGGTAGAAGCTAACTGCCTTCCCTCGAAGCTGAGCTTGAGGGTGAGAAAATCTAGATTTCATGGAGGATCAATATTTATTTTTTATATTTTTTTTTCTCAGTACTATTAATATCTTAACTTTAAAAATAATTGAAGATGTTGATTTTTGTTAATTTTCATGTTCCAAATAGTTGGGGATATTGCTTGATAACCGGAACCATTTTCCACTACAACTGCAAAAACAGTGCTTGAGTCTGTTTTTAAAAATTATGTTACAAGTGTCACTTTTTCCTAGTTCTTCTAGATCGAGAACGACAGATTCCTTGTGGAGCGACCATGGTGGTTCTTCAAATGCATTTAACAGTCCTGCTTAGTTATGAAATACAGATACAGCATACGAAAAATTATAGCACAAGATCTAAGAATAGAGCTGAACATTCTTGTCTTTCTTCAAGTGTCTCTTCTACAACATCCGTATTTTGATGCCCTTGGTCTATCGTGGAGTGTCTATTTCTTAATCCAAACTTACGGTTCGGGATAAGTATTTCTCTTCTATTATTTTGCTAGGACATTTCAGTTGCAATTTCATATAGCCATATTGGTCTGTAAAATGTTACTTATGTTTGTGGCTTACTTTGCTTATTGATAACTATGAGATTCTACAAAGACCTGGCACAGATCTAAGCTTAAAACATGCCTTTATTTAAAATTGGAACTTTTGAAGGCTATTGAAGTCATTTCTTTCAAAATCTTATCAGTTACTTGATCGTGTACTGGTCATTTTTTGTTAGATAACTTGTGTTGACACAAATCTCTTACTTTATTCTGCCGGACAAAGCGAATTCCATATTCGTGGCTTCTACCAATAATCTGCAATTGATCTGTAGATGCATTTGCTGAGAATGGCTTAAAGACATATGTAAGATGTTCGGCGAATATGTTAGCTTTCTATTTCGGGTTAACGATCGAATTTCCATCTTTTTCTTCGTCAAACTTTTCCGGAATCTACTTAGTAAATCATTTTAGATTTCAATTAATCTTTTTTTGTTAACTGTAAAGACGGTTATATACTGCCTTGTCGCCTGGGAACCTGGGAACATAGTTTGTCATTTTTTTCAAGCTTATTTTATTCCAATATCAGTTCCTTTATTTCGACAGAGTATTTTATTTAAGTTTTTCTGAAGTTCGAAATACTTTCTTCTGCAACCTGTTGCGTATGATCAATTAATTGTTGTATGTACTTCAATTGTTTATTTGTTTTCATAGGAAGAAGATCAGAGGTTTTTTTTAATTTTTCAAGTTTATCTCTGACAGTGGTGCGGTGCCCTTTACAGATCTTTCTTCTTTCGTACAGTCGCCGCTGACCTTTGTTTCGCTAAAATCCTCTTAGCACAGTTTTTCTTCCTACCCATGGCTTAACCCCAAAGGATTTTGGAATCCTCTTACAGCAGGTACTCTGGAGAGAATCCTTGCACAGCTAGACGTGCCCACCCCGCAAGACTTCTTCGGGAGGGGTTTATTCTCATTAGTAGTGGGAAGAACTAAGATGCACTTCTTTATTACATTATTTCAACCACTGACTATAATGAGAGAATTACTTTCTAATCTTCAGTTTAAGTAAATTTAGAGGAATATTTTTTTTCATTTTTTTTTTTCAAATGAGAAAATGCTGAAAAAAATAAAACAAAAAATATGTTTCTGAAACAAAACTTTCCGATAAGTATCCGATTGTTAAGCACATGTCAGTTAGAAGTCATACATTTTCGCAAGAAGTTTTATTTCAATCAACGGTCCCAAAAAGCAAACCTCATTCGAATAATAAAAATCGTTCTGTGTAGATGGTAAACAGATTCTTCCCAGCCAGTCCCTAATAAAGGCGAATCTTCTACCCATCTCTAACTATATTCTAACTAACCGGCATTATGGCTTTCGTATCAATAGTCCAACGGTGATCTGAAGATCTGATGGTATATCTCGCTTGCACTTGATATTTCAAAATTTGGTTGGTTTCAGGTCTAATATTAATAAAATAAATGCTGGTATGTCCCAGGGCTCAGTCTTGTCCGACTCTCTTTCTCATATTTATCAATGATCTTTTGTCTGAAACTTCTAATCCTTTAAATTATTTTGCTGACGACAGTACTCTGAGCTTCTTATATTTGTTTCCCGATTCACGTTATTGTCCTTCGGATTAAGATTTAGAACGAAAGTGTATGATAAGTTTATTAAATTCTTATCTCCACAGCTTTGTCAAATGGAAAACGAAAAACCGCGTACAATTTAATGCTTCAAAAACTCAATGCTATCTCCTGTCGTTAAAGTGAAACCGACCCTCATACCGCTATCCATGAGCGGCACTTGCATTGAGGGAACAGAACAGCATTCGCTTCTCGGTATGTGCCACCTTGTATAGAATAACCACGTATTCGACGTTGCCAAAAACGCTGCTAAGTGCTTAGATTTTCTTCGATGATGCATGAAATTTTTAACCCTTTCTGATCTGAATGTAATTTATAAGACCTAATTCGTCCAAAGCTCGAGTACAATTCCCATATTTGGGCAGATGCTCCAATTTCATAATTAAATCTCTTGGATAGAATCCAAAAAAGGGATGTAAAAATTAAAGGTTATAGAACTATAACAGAAACATTGGAATTTCTCGAGCATCACCGCAATGTTTCTTCTCTTTCATTATTTTACCATTATTTTTATATACAGTGTGAAAAAGCCAGTTGCATTACTCCCCTTAAACAATTCAATCGTAATACGCCGCTTCAGAGAATGCCCATCAGTTTACCATTGGGCCGAACTTCGGACGTAGTCTTCAATTCAGAGATTCTTTCTTTCTTGCTTATCTTGCCATATCCAAAACCAATATGCATCTGTATCTCCTTTTAAATCCTCTCCAACTTTCCTAAACGCTCGAACTGTGCTCAAACATTTTAAGGGTGGTCAAAATCCCTTTAGTGCTAGTAAAATATATAAAAAAAAGCAATAAAACTCCAAAAGCATTTATCTGTAGGCGGCCTGGACTATTTTGTTACTTACCCAAATGTTATGCCAGAAAGCCACACAATTTCATGAACATTAAAAAAAAAACTCTGATTAAGGAAATATGTAAATCTTAACACGAAAGCTTTAATAATAGTGAAAATGCAAAAACAAAATCCACATATGTAATTGGTTTCCTTTGTTTTTTCTATTTACACAAAATTTAGTATTATTAGGTAAGAATACGTTATAATAATAATTCTCAACACAAAAATGTGCTTACGCAAAAATGTTCATCATAAAATAAAATAAAGCACATTTTCCCACTCACTTATTTCTACAAGTATTGTATTTTTAATTTTTTTGTTAGAGTTACACAATTCATTAATCTTCGTCGACATTCCTTTGAGAGAGTATTTGGTCATTAAAAAGGTAAACAAAATAATGCCTAGCAACTTTCTTCATAAACATAATAAAACAGTTGATGAAATGAAAGCACGTGAAATCCGATTTTGTATGTGAGTTGTTGTATTGTTGTACCTTTTCAAATCACCCTTCTATTAATCTTAACTGTTCCTCATTCAAATCATTTGTGTTTGGTCAACAAAACTTCTTCAAACCATCATTAATCTTGTTGAATACTGGAGCAAAAATATAAAAATATAAAACTTAAATTGCAAAAATAAGTTAAACAAATATCCTTTTCTTTGAGTAGGTAAAGTTCCTGCTCGGACTAACTCCTGCAGTTTGTTTTCAAAACAGCTTTTTCTCAATTCAAACTTATTAATTGGTATCAAAAGTTTCTAGGACAAAACCCAGAAAACTTTAACCGAACTCAAGTTCAATAGATTCTTATACTCGTCGCATAGCACCATTTCTTTTATTGGTCTAATCATTTTTTATTGAAGCAATTTTATTTCACTATAATAAAGAAAACTTGTGAGATAAAGTTCTTTCGAGACCCTCGCAATTGGTGTACCTCACGACATGGAATTACCTACTTATAGCTTGGATGTATTTGTCTTTGATTCCTAGGCATCGCATAAGTATACTGTGGGGTGGTGTTTATTTTCGTTTGTTTATTGTTTATTTTCCTTGTTAAATGTCAGCCTCTCAGTAGTCTAATTTATTCAAACGATTTATCAGAACAGCTTTGTCTGATTGTTAAAGTTCTGTTCTGTTTGTTTTCGAATTGTTTATCGTGTGTGTAAGACAATTTTAAGTGAGCACTTGTAAAACTGTTAATTTATGTTTCATGTTTTATTTATTGATTTGAGAATAATTGATTAATTGGAGTGAGTGTTTTCGGGAAAAAAACCCATGAAATCAGGATATAATGTCCCCAAGGGAAGCGCCGAAATCTATTTGAAATAAGAGAAGAAAAGTTTGGGAAATATTGTCCAATAGAAAAGGAAACAAGGCGCAAATCTTACAAAAGCAAGTAACATTTTAATTATTTAAACGCGATTGTATTCGAATTTATAATTTGTGTGAAAAGTATGAAACTGCCTAAGTTAAACTCTTCCTAAGTCGAATTTCTCTCTAACTCGAAATTTGCCGCGATATTTTTATCATTCCCTTTAATTTTCCATACAAATCCATTAAATGGGATTGAAAACATTTAATTGCTAAAGTAAGAGAAATTTGAAAAAAAAAATTGTAAAAATTCGTTGTCACGAATTCCAATCTGATTGCTACTAACTGTCAAAGTCTAATACACACTTACTATCCAAACTGCAACGAATGGATTTTCCGGGCGGGCGTGACTACCCCCAAAATTATTCTTGTTTTTGATTCTTTGTTGAACTTAAACGTCATTCGCGACGAATATAAAATGTTCGCCAGTAGTGGTCATTCTCATGTGAATAGTCGTTAACTCGAATTATGGGGAATAGAAAAATGTTAATTTAGACTATCAATAACTTTTTGTTGACTGATATCTGATATTGCTGTCATTTCCTTAAGCTAAGAGAACATCAATTTTGATCCATTCTTAACTAGGTATATCACATTTCAAATATAGATCTGTTTGATAACTTGTGCACAAACGTCAAAATCTTTCTTTTGATGAAACTTGCATTTTCTTTATTTATTTTTGAAACTAAATACAGACATTGTGTGCGATATATTAATGGTAAATAAAATGCACGACATTCCGTTCTGTGACAGTTAACGTTAATAAAAATGTTTCTCAAAACTTTTGTTGACCATGCCTACAATAGCACAATAGAATTTATCAAAATTGTCAAAGCGGTTTTGAAATATTTTTCATAACGGCTGTATGGCAGTCGTTAGTTTTGGATCTAAAATCTAAATTTAAATTTCTCCTCCATAGACGGAGAGCCCACAGCAATTTTTTGGTGTGATTGATAACAAAAAATAATAAGTATAGTAAGATAGTCCTTAAGTAGTTATTAACAAATGTGAGAGTCTTACATGCTCTACTGGGAGCAATAGTGAGTAATACTGCATCAAATCTGCAGGTTTTTTCCCAAGTCTAAACAATTGTGATAACAACTTTACCATAACTTCAAAATGTAGAGCTAAGCGCTCTGATTGCAAATATTGAGGTTCAAGACGCAGGTCTGCAAGACGCGATAATAATAGGGTATAAATCGTTTTTTCTTTAAATAATTTATTGGAATTATATGAAACAATGGAAAATTTCAACAGTAGAAGTATTTTATCGGATCATTACTGTAGCTATTTATTAATTTTGCGTATACATCATCATTTTCCAGCAGCACAGCTTTGCAGATTTTATGCTCTAACCAGTGCCGCCGCTGGTTGTTCGTGCGCCCTTGTGCAAGAACCTTAGATTGCCGCCCCATATCTTGGGTGCCGGGGGTATATACGTTGAATAAGTGGAAGTTTTATTTATTCTCTATTTCACAGTTGAAAAATTTAAGCAAACGTGCATTGTTGTTGTCGCGTTCCAATCTACATCAAATTTTTATAAAACGAACGTAGTCAGATTAGGATTTGGGGGGTCTCTCCTGTTTTTTTACTTGAGACTTATAGGTACTATGTATATTTGTATAAGGCAAGTTTTGCATTCGTAAAAAAATCGAACTCGAGATTTTTATCAAAGTTGACATTACGATGATAGCGAAGACGAAAAAAAGTGGGTCTCGAAATTTTGTCCCCACACGTTTTTTTTTCTTTTTTTTCAAAATTTTCAAAAAAAAATTAGTTTGGATTTGGTAGATTTTTTAAAAGCTTGATTAATAAAAGTGTCTTAATATAAAGAGAAAAAATGTATTACCTAGTAATAACGATATCTATTCTACAAATAATTTAAAAAAAATGGTTTTCGAAAATCGTACTTTTCTCGAAAACGTCTCCGAGGATCTTGATAATTTTTTTTTCTTATGATAAATTTTTACGTTCTATAATAATTTAAAAAAAAATTGAAATCAATATATTGCTGACTGTACCGACCATAGAACCATTTTTTCGATTTTTTAATTTCTCATTATCGGCTGAACGGATTTTAATAGATTATTTTATAGATTAGATTTTTGCATAAACTAATATTTGATGCTTGCATCACATGGCATCATATTCTTAGCTTCAGCTACTACTAAGATTTGAACTTTGTGTTTATGAACAGTTTTTTTCTAATCGAATTGAAGTCTTTTACATAAGAGCAAGTTCGTGCGACTCAGTCGTGCATTTTATTATAAGAGGAAACACAAAATTTGGCGATTGCGAATAATTTTCTTCAACAAAACCATTTCATATAAAATGCAAAGATTCGAGTTCCTAGCACAGTTTTTAATTTATGTATGTCAAATCAATCCTTTGGTAAAAATCAATAGTTTATAGCTTGACAGAAAGAAGACAAAGTAGTTTTTGATACTTTTAAAAGTTTTTGTTTTCCCCTCTCTTTTTAAGACACTTAGGGCCATTTGTTGAAACGAAACTTAAATATTTATGTTCAATCTAAGCGCTTATGTTCTACTACATAAGAATTTATGTGGAACTTGGAACATAAGTGTTTATGTTCCGTATCAGCAAATGGGCCTTAATCATTTACTTCCGGATCTGGAAGTATTATATATAATTCCTTGACATCATAGGTATCCTTTGATAGAATTTGACATTTTGTGATCTGTGTGCGAACTATATTTTGATATAAATAGAGTCTGAACTCTGAATGTCAATTGAAAGCTCAAATTCGAACGAACAGTGAAACGTTAAATTTCTGGGTTATACTGATTTTTTTCAATCCGTTGACATTTAAGTTATTTATCAATTCAATTCTAAAATTAATTAAAAACTATTCGTAAATCCTTATTTAAAAACAAACATAAATATTTAGACACAAAACTTTTATTCCTTTTACCTTAGACCCTGTGGCTGTTTTTTTTTCGTTGTAAAGGTGGTTTGTTTATATTTGTTTACAATGTTTTAAATCATCTTCTATTAATTTCGTTCTAAAGTTACCATCTTAGATTTAAGATATTTAGCTATATCATTGCAATCAGAATATTGATACCCATTTATACAAAAATACGAGTAAATAGTAAAATTAATGTTTTCGAGACACTGTTTTCGTTTTATTTTATAGGAAATACATGGGCTGTAAATTAAAAAAAAATCAATATACATACTTTTCGAGTTTATAGGTCTGAGATGTAGGTTGCGTGGAAAGCTATTTCCCAAGTGTCAATCTATGGCGACATCGCGTTAAGCAGTTTAGACTACGACTGCAATCGAAGAGGTTATTTGTTGTGAGGTGCGACAGTCAGAAACAAAATATGAATAAAGATTGGTAGTAGATTGTGTGTGGGTATATTACATAGTGAACGGTCAAATGTAAGCAGGTTCCAATAACTTAAGGAAAACTTTTGGAGCATGCTATATATGTTGAGTTAGATCTATCTCTTAATTTTCCGCCCCTAGACGTTAGCGCCCTTGTGCGCCGCACATTTTGCACATATGGTAGCGGCGGCCCTGGCTCTAACCTAGCTCTGTCCCGCTTGTAAGCTTTTTCTTATTTAAACTTTGTGTTCGGCAAGGAACGCACTTTCGATTTTTTATCGAGGCGATTAAAAAATCGTGGTCGCCATTAATCACTATAATGCACTCACTTGTGTTTTTTTGTCGCGCGATTATTGAAGTTTAAATGAGAATGAACGCACTAGATACCAACGATTTAAAGGTCGCAATTTGTTTCATTTTTCACGCAATGCGATTGTCGTAAGTTAAAATGAAACAAATGCACTAAAATGGATATGCTCACATTTGCGATTCAAATTACTACGACTTAAAAATCGTAGTAGCAACAAGAAATTGTTATGCACGCACTTGTAACGCACTTGTATGTAACGCACATGGCGTTAAATGTGAATGCACGCACATGCGACTTAAAATTCGTAACGATTATAAAAATGAAACAAGTTCCATTTTTTCAAGCGATTTTTCTGTCGCTACTTATTTGTAGAAAATGCGTGCAGTTACATAAAAAGTAGTGTGTTTTATTTTTTGCGATTAAATAATCGCGCGCAAAAAAATCACAAGTGCGTGCATGACAATAATTTGTAGCGACTACGGCTTTTTAATCGCCTCGACGAAAAATCGCAACCGATTAAAATAACTCCACTGAACGGGTACAATCGAGTTGAAACAAACCTATTTTAATTCATAGCAGACGCAGGTCGTATGCAAAAGGGTTGACACTTAGTTCAACCTCGCTTCAACTCAGTATATTTTCTACTTAAAGTGGAGAGAACATTTTTTTATAATCTCTATTCTGTCAATAATTTTTAGCTACTTATATATATAAACAAATATTCTGCACACATATTTATAGTGTAGCCCCTCTACCTTTTATAAACCTCACAAATTATACCGCAAATTTCATGTTTCCCGTTCCGTTATATGTTTAGAAATGTACAATAAAAACGTCTATAAGAAGTTAGTTTAGTGTTTACTTCCAACTAAATGAGATGATACTTTAAATCTAGGAAAGTAAGAGAGGATTTAAAAGGAGATATCGATTGGTACATTGGTTTCGAATGTTTGAACTTCTCATAACTACACATTCGTGTAGTGCGGCTGAAGAAAAAATATCTGAATTGAATTAAACTTCCAAAGTTTGGATCAAGAATAACCTGATAGGCTTTCCCTGAAGTGCATGTATAACGGTTGTATTGTTTGAAATTAGAAGTGCCAAATAGTTTAATTTAAATATGGAAGAATCTATAAAATCAAAAAAAAAAGCTAAAAAAGAATTCCTTACATATTACATTAAGGAGAATCTTGTTAAAGGCTTCTTTTCAAAAAAGTGATATTAATGGCCTAAAGAAACAAAAGTCACTTACACCATTTAAAGACAGAGTTTTATGACTATTATCTCACGCATCGTAAGCAACTCTTGTTCTTGTGAACTTTTATCAACTACAGATACATGAAACAAAAAAGGATATACACACCTTTTATATTTTGTAAAACACTTTAGCTCAAGAGTGAAACCATCAGGAACACCCCCCATTGAAGAGAATTCATTTGTGGAAATAATTTTAAAAATAGAAGAGCAAAAGTTAAATTACATAAGGAAGACATTTGAAATCCAGGAACAAACATTTATTTGGCGAAAAAAATTTTGAGGGCAAATTTTAGAAATAAAAAAAAAAGAAATGGAACTAAAAGAAAATTAAATTTGTCAATAAAAAACATCATCTTCTTTTATTTTTTCAACGTCACATGCGCCTCCACTGGGTATGAACGATGTTAGTATTAAGATAAATCCATGCAAAAAAAAATTTACATACATACTCGTAGTAAACCTTTAAGTACTCAGCCAGCGAACTCTCTAGAAAATTTAATAAGGAAGGCTGTTTACAACTAAATGGATTTGAATTATTTACATACCGATTTTCTCGCCTTTTAGTTCTCCTTATAATTCTGTTTTAGGGAAAAGCTCATCTTCTTTTTCCGATTTTTATTTTATTAAATAATTCGATACTAAACTAAACCAAACCAAAAATAAAATTCAAAACTAAATTCAGCTCATTCAGCATACAAATTTATTCATTCAGCACTTGCAAACTCACAGCACGTTGCGGAATCACGTAAATTGGTATCTGTGTCTACGTGAGTTTAAATGGCCCTGCATACGGAGAAAAACTCAATCTTGCGAAATTGGGCTCAAGGAAAAATTTACTTTTTTATTTGAACTTTAAATTTATTTAAAATAGTACTCATATTTAAAATTAAAAAATGAAATGTATTTACTTCAATTAAGTACAGGACATTATTAAGTCCTTTTTTAAATAGCTCGCCTAGAACTTTCTCAAACTTTTAAGGCTCTATTACTCTATTACATTATCATAACATATGTACATATAGGTTAGGTATATAGCTAACTTGCCATATATTTACATAAAAAAAATAAATATAATAAAATAAATATACTCGTAATTAGTGTGATATCGCCTTTAGTGATTTCTTATTTATTTTTTTTTTTTGAAAGACACGTTGTTTTAAATCCCGAATATCGAGCATTATTTTCCTTTCAGTACAAAAATAGTGGGATTTTTTTTTTCGAATAGTGTGGGATTTTAAAAATCACGTCTAGCATCTGAGCACACTGTTTTCTTTAACATCATTATCATCGGGTCTACAAATGGGTGGGTTTAGTTCTTAGCATAGTTTCAAGACTTCCCGCCATTTTTTGCCCGGTATTTTTGGTTGTTCATTCCTATTCTTATGTTATTCATATTTGTGGTTATAGTAATTTGAAACCTGTGCACTTAATCAAGAAAAAGTAAAACTAAAGACAAATTGAGTTTTGAAAAATAATCAAAAGACTTGTAAACAAAATTTGAATTACAAATTGGAATAAATATAAACCGTTATAAGACTTGTGCAAGCAACAAGAATCCATGTCTCATCATTGGAGAATGCACTTGAATCGGATGTGATAAAAATAATTCCATTCATAATATGTATAATCAAAAAAACCATCGGGAGCCAGTATTTACGTTCTAAGCGCGCGTACAGTTCTTTTTTTTTTTTTTGCAGTCATTTCCTCGCCTCTGCAATTCTATATTTGCATAATTCTTGTTTTGCATGCGTAATTTATGTTTTATAATACGATTGTGCAATACAATATGAAAAAAAAATATTGAGGAATTTTTATAAATGGCATTCATTAAGAGAATAGCTGAATGCAAATATTATCATCAGTTGTAATTGTATACGTATTCATGTAACAGTAGAATAGAATTACAATCGTAAATAATACTTTATTTGTTTGTGTCCTCGGATTGGAATTTTCTTAATGTACTTAAATTTAATAAGTCATTTAATACACAATCATGTAATTTATTTCGACCACTTTATACCAATCAGCGAATAAGGAAAATACAACACGTCTATAGTGTTTATTTAAGCGCCACTTGACATAAGAGAATAGTCTTTAAATAGGTAGAATCATTATTTAGTTTAGACACTTAGGAATGGCGAATGTTTTCAGTTTATTGTGTTTATACCAGTTGTAGGTATCACTGCAAGTATTATGGGACGGCTTCAAATCAGATATCCACAAAATAAACGCTGGTGTGCCAGAGGGCTTCGTTTTTACACCCACACTCTTCCCTGTGTTCAAAAACAGTACCCTTAGATATTCGTTCTTAGATTTACATCCTTGTCCTTCGAATGTAGACTTTCACCCGTAGAGTATGATCTTGACAGCATTGCCCAATGGGCAATCAAAAACCGTGTAGAATTTAATGCCTCGAAAGCTCAATGCTGTTTGCTGTCGCTAATGCGTAACCCTCCCTCAATGCCACTATCCATGGGTGGCAATTGCGTCGAGGGGAATGTCTGTAATATATAAAGCCTTTATTCTTCCGAAACTTGAGTAAAATTCCCATATGTGGGCAGGTGCTCCAAAAACTTACTTGGCTCTCTTAGAGAGAATTCAAAAGAGAGCTATAAAAAAATAATAAGTCAATAAAATAATTTACATGGAGGCAATCATTTTACATGGAGTTAGATCTTAAATGGATTGATTGATTGATTTATTTCAAATTTGGAATACAAAATAAAATATTGTTTGAAAAATTCTTTTTTTAAATTTTAAGAAAATTGCTTTACCCGTTTAGGTTCTAGCTCGATGTAAAATGAATGTAAGTATGCTAATTATTTTATAGAGTTATCATGTTTGTACCCGACTCCACAGATTTGTATCTCTCGAGCACCGCCACAATGTTTCATGATTATCATTAATTTAACGCTGTTTTTATAATCAGTGCTCTAGTGAAATTGCTAGTTGCATTAATGCATTCCTCCCCTCAAACAATTCAATCGTAATACCCGTACTTCTGTCAAGTACAGATATTTTTTTTTTAGCCGCACTATACGAATGTGGAATGCTTTACACGGCTCAATATTTCCCACGCATTGCAATGTGCAGATATTCAAAATCAATGTGCATCGTTATCCCTTCTATTGTCCTATCCTACTTTCCTAATTTCTCGTTTATGTTTAACATTATAAGGGTATTCATAACCCCTTGAGTGCGTAAGAATGTTAACTGGATTGATTACAGAACTGGTGTGTCAAATTTGGCCACCAAACGATGAAGAATCGAGTGGTGAGAGCTCCTGCCGTAAAATAGGCCTAACGCGCAGCATTTGTATTAATTAACACTCAGTTTTATAATAAAATTTAATAATTAGACGTGCTGTTCAATTGTGTTACTTGCCATGGTAATTTGGCATCACTAACTGAATAATAAACAACTTATTTGACAGATATCACGAAAACAACATGGCCGCTTTATATATTAAGATATTTGCTGACTGGTATTAACTGGTCTTAAACAAACTATGAACACATAAAAGGTAACCAAGTCTGGCGTTGCAATCACAACGCAATTTCCTAAAGCGCGGAACAGATTGAACCAGCAACAGCACCGTCAACAGCAACAGCGGCCGCCATTAATTTAGAGCCAATGTATTTCAATTGTTCAACACACATTAGAACAGCAACAGCAACGCCAACAGCGTCGTTAGGCCAAAGTCCTAAATTTGCTGTTGCTGGTGCGGTGTTGTCAACTTTCCCACTGCAATATTCAGTGGCACCACAATGAAAAGCTTTTTCTTCCATATGAAATGTCAAGCAGATGAAATGACGTTGCTGGTGGCAATGTGTTTGAGAAATTTTTGCTGGTCAGCGTGCTGTTTGCTGTTGACGATGCTGGTGCTGTTGCTGGTTTAATCTGTTTCGCGCATAACCCTTTTTTTTAATATATATGTATATCTAACACCATCAGAGGTGAGTCACCATACCCTGGACGTGATATCTTTCGCAAAAAGTGACAAAACCAATTCACAGCCAATATTTTTTATTTCAAATCAAAAAATGACAGCCCATGCACATTACTAGCTGAGCTGCCTTCTTTACCTGATTCCCATTCAAATCGCATTAAGCTATAGAAATATGTTAGATTAAATGGAAATCACGACCAAGTTACCATCAAAATCATATTTTACCTTCGTCATCATCAAAACAGAAATGAAATAAAAAGAAATGTGTTTCTCATTCATAAGATCCCCGTCCAAATCGCAGTGGCACACAACGCCAACGACAAGTCTGAGAGATTCAGAGGATTTTAAGAATTCATGCCAGCAAGCATAACACAATTTCTGAATATCTGAATCCGCGCCAAACACACACATACCCACTCTGTACGACTTCCCTTCGACGAAGTCAATCACTGTCATGGCAGGGGGCAGCCTATAAAGAGTTCGTATACAAACGAATCTACACGATAAATATTATCTCACAATTTTCTTAGATATTAGATACGAAAAAACGACAGAAATATTGTTCAACGCTCCGAGCGCATAATTGAAAAATTGAACAACGAGTCGTCCACGGATGGCTACGAAATAACGAGTATCTAATGTGAGAGTACTTTATGCACTTTGCACCAAGAATAATTGTATAGCATTCTAGACGCACGGAGATTAGCAGTCGGAGCGGAGTTGGACGTCATAAAAGATACTTTATTGGTCTTCTAATGGCGGACTAAAACGACAACATTCTGACACTCAAAAAATTAATTTTGAAAGTGCACTGTACGCAATGGAATTTATATGTGAAAACTTAAAGATTTACGAACACAAAGCCGCGGAACCTCAGGTAGATGCAGCAGGTAAGGATGAGGCAATGAATTTTAAGTGCACTCCATGCGAACGGGGGCTTGGTTGTTGGTCGACAGGACAGGATTTCTTGTTTCGATTGAGATTGATGGATGCGCCATGTTGCTGCACCTTTCTCCGTGTTGATGTTAGAGACCAAAATCAACAAAATGGATTGTTGAAAGGGCTTAGTGGCTTTGGCTTTTATTTGGAGGAATTAAAAGATTTATGGATAGTTTACCTTTAATATGTATGGTGGTATATTTGACGCGAACAAGGTGTGTGCGTCTGTGCGTTGTATTGGATGTTGTTAGTCTAGTTCTGATGGTTTATTTTCTGGTAGAATGTTTATCAAAAGGATTAATTCATTAGTCTTTTCGTAGACACACAAAAAGAGGAATGTTTCGTTTCATAAAATTTATATTGGAAAATGGAAGATTTATTAGAATAAACAGACGGGTTTATGTGCGGGACGGTAGTAAAATAAATTTAATTTGAGAATATGAGAGTGAAAGCGTACAGGAAAACATGTTCGGGCTTTTCCATAATGCCGTTTGGATAATTATTCTGGTTTGAAGGCATTAAAATATCATTATTGTGACTAGGTTCCTACATATGTATATGAATTGGTATAATTTTAACAAAATGAAAATGAGAGTTTGAAAAAAATTTCTTCTAAAGACCAAACATTCAATGTAAAGGGTGGTTAAATTTTAAGGGTTGATTTTGAATAAAACACAAATTATTTAGGAAATTATTGTCATTTCTTTTTATTATGATAAAATTGGTATGGTTCAATTATGTATATGGAACAAAATATCGGCCAAATGGCCGCTGCGACCTCGGCGGCACACCTCCATCCGATGGTCCAAATTTTCAATGACGCTGAGGCATAATTGAGGTTCTATGCCGTTAATGTGCCGAATTATCTCATCCTTTAGCTCTTGAATTGTTGCTGATGGATTATCGACGTACACCTTTTCTTTCAAATAACCCCAAAGAAAGAAGTCCAACGGTGTCAAATTACATTAGAGCTGTGCCAATCGTTCATTTTGAAAGACCGAATCAATCATTGAATGATTGGTTCAAGGATTCGGTCTTTTCAATCAATCGTTCATTCAATCATTTTTTATCCATCCGTTTCGTTCCGAACGAGATATAGACCGACACGAAATGTTTTCAATCATTCATTCAACTAAAATAGTTTTTTTCCAATCGTTTCGTTCAGACCGAGACCGAAACATTGTGAAAATGAAAGCAAGTTTGGCTTTTTTCTACTTCGTTGCAACGTTCACGCCTTCTTGTATTGTATATAAAATCAAGAATATACATTCTGTTTCATGTCTATTTCTATTTGGTATTATAAAATGATTGAGAACAAGTTGAATGAACGAAACATTACTTTTTTTCGTTCGTTTCGTTCATCGGTTTCAGTGGCAAGAGATTGACAGTAGGATTGATTGATTTGGTCTACTTTGATTGCAATCAATCAATCTTTTTGGTGAACGGGTCACAAAGACCGAATCAATCGCGATTGACACAGCTCTAAATTACATGATCTTGGCGGTCAATTGACATCGCCACCACGTGAGATAACACGGCCATTGAATTTGTCGCGCATTGTTTCATTAGCTGTGTGGCAAGTGGCACCGTCCTTTTGAAACCACATATCGTCCACATCCATATCTTCCAATTTGGGCCATACAAAGTTCGTTATCATCTCACGATAGCGAACACCATTCACAGTAACTGCCTGACCGGCCTCATTTTGGAAAAAATACGGCCCGATGATGCTGCCAGCCCATAAACCGCACCAAACAGTCACTCTTTGTGGGTGCATTTGTTTTTCGACAATCACTCTTGGATCATCATTCGCCCAAATGCGGCAATTCTACTTATTGACGAATCCACTGAGGTGAAAATGTGCCTCATCACCGAAGATGATTTTCTTCGAAAATTGATCATCCACTGTTGCAATATATTGCCACCATTCTGACCATTGGTGACTCTTGAAATGGTCAAAAGGCTTTAGTTCTCGAGGGCACGATATGCATTTTGATTTGAACGCCCATTTTCATAACGCGTTGCTCGATTGTGTATCTTTCTATGGTTCAAATTGAGTTAGTCTGAAATTGAGAAATGTCAAATGAAATACAGAAAAAACGTTTAGGTGTGGTTCACATTCAACATTGGCCCTTAAAATTTAACCACCCTTTATTTTATGATGTATGACAAGAAACCTCATCCTCACTTAGAATCTTATCGATTGCCTTTTCAATTCAATCTCTTAAATAGAATTTTGAATGCCTATCTCACCGATTTTGTGGTAAAGATCTTTTCTTTTATAAATATTTTCTTTCTAATGAACCTTTCTTAGCAAAACATTTTTTCTAACAAATTCTTATGCACACCACACAACACTGACACAGACCTTTATACTCCTACAGTGTCATCTGTTGGAAAATGGCATATCCACTTTATGGAAGGAACAAAAAGCTCTTTTCCAATGTCATATGTATTTCCCCTTATTCCAAACAACTAGAACATTCTGAGACGAGAACCTTCGCGATTTAGTTTCGAGAACAACCAATTGAGTATATAAGGGAGTGTTCACGGTGAAGACAGTATATATGACATACTCGTATATATGAAAGTGTGCAAAAGCTTTGCTTATTGGATTGTGGAAAGGTTATTAAACAAGTGTGATTTAAATTTGAATAAAAGTGTTTGAGTTGATTATAAATTGGGATTTATTGTTTTGATTTGGAAAGTGTAAATAAAGAAGAAATACTAAAAAGAGTAATAAGTTTTATTTAACGAACCTAGTAAGAATATAACAATATGAAGGAGGATTTGACAAACTGTCAATTGCTCCTTCAACAAAGCTCTCAAAACCTCCTTTTAATTCACCTTTGGAAAAAATACTACAAACACATGTCTTTAGTTCTTAATGTTTAACTATTGTATGTTATAGAATTTAGAAAAAAGAAAAATCCAGTGCATTACACTTTTCTTATATCTAAAACGACTTACTAAAGAAGTTTCAGTTGGATTACTTATTATAAAAATTACATCAATCGGATCCAAAATAAAAAACACCTGTAACTCCTTCAGCTTTCTGAGCACAAGTCTTATTTATTTACCACTGAAACTAATCTTCTTCTTTCTTGTCTTATCATTTATAGTACTACCAACTACCAAGGTCTTAGATTTTCAGAAAAGTACTGATATCAAATTCTTCCTGCATGTCAAATCCTCCCGACCTTACCCTATTATCATTGGACAATAATTGTTCTTCGCGAGTCATACAAGCGCAACGATTTCCGTGAACAGATTGCTTTTCCCAACGATTTTAACAAACTGACAGGTATTTACCTAAAATGTATGCAATGGCTGTCAGTGACAGCGAATTTAACTTTTAGCGAGATGGTGCCACATGGCACAAGGCTCGTAAAACTGAGACTCTATTGCGTGACAAATTTGCTGAACGAGTGAAATGGAGACTTAATTTGGTCGACTATATCGTGTGATTTATCGCCACAAATTTGTTTTTTTTTTCTAATCATCATCATCATATAATAAAACGGCAAACATGTTTTTTGTGGTACACTTTTCTCCAAAAGTATTTAACCGATTTCGATAAATTTTATATGGTTGGAAAGCCACAGTTACGGAGATGTGCAGAATATACTTGAGACACGCATTTACACACTGTGGGTCATTTTTGTTTTTGCACTGTCGAACACTTTGCATATTACATAAAATAAAATTTAATTTAATAAATTTGCTTGAAAACACTGCCAATAATATAAATAATAAATAATAAGTAATAAATAAATTGGCACTCGAATTTCGAGAGCTGGGTCGGCTAGTAAATATAAATAAGCAAAAGCTGGAAAACACCTGGTGTCCTTGACTGTTCATCGATAAGTGACTTCATTATATTTCACAACTGTCAAATAATGTGTGTCTTAAGGGGTATTTCGTATACTGTGTGTGTAATTCTTTTATATGTTAAATAAATGTATAACATTTTTCTTTGGGTTTATGGCAAAACCAAAATCTACGATAGTGCTCCAGCAACAATTAAAGCACTAAAGGAAAAGGTCAGAAAACTTGATGCAAATTTTCATCAAAAGAATCACCTTTTATAGACAGAGCCGATACGGTCATTTGACAGATGTTATATTCCATTACTAGCCACCGAATTTGTACTTAAGGTATAAATTTAAATATCAACAATTTCCAAAAACAACAATTGCGACTGAAATCTTCAAATGAATGACCCTTAAGGTGAGAATACAAAACTACGACTTTTTCGAATAAACTGTACGAAGTGACATTAATCTATTTCTCATTGAAATATCCCTCAAAACACCTTGTTTCCTGGCTTCTCATTATTTATTCAAGAAAAACACAAATGCATCAGCTATTTATCAAGAATTGAAAAAACACACTTTTCAATTGGATTTGGCAGTACAATACCAAAGTCGTTACTCTATTCGTACCGGCCAATGCATTTAGTCCCCCCGTGGAAGTAAACATGAATAATGAAAATTTTATATTCTTGGCATTTGTCCAACTTTTTACTATTTAAGATCTAATTGAAATAATCAAGGGGCAAATAGGTTTAGCTAAATGCCAATAAATAAAATTGAGTTGTTGTTAAATATTCATGGATCGGAATTTCAATTTTTGAAAATATTATTTCAATATTCTCTTTTGTTGTGAAAATAAGCTTTTTGAAAAATCCACTCAAGTCATCAATAAATTAAAACGAAAGTTTTTTGTTGGGTAACAAATCATTGGCCAGCAACTCATGCAATTTTTGGAACTGAATTCATAGAAATCGATGAAATAAAAAAACGCGGTAAAAACGTCACGTTTACGAATCGCATCGATGCAGCGGCGATGGCAGTGCTGCAAATTACCCATTCCCATCACGTACCGATTTGCCAGTCTTGACTTTGACGGGTGGCTTATAAACACACTTCTAGTAATCGACCCAAAATGCGAGTGGTTCTTTTTCCAAGCAATGACTTCACAAACATTGGAGAGACCTTGGCCTGTTTTCTAAATGGAGGATAATAAAAAAAAAATCCATTTGAATTATAGACGAGAAAAATAACATCGGAAATCGAAAGGATGCCATGGTAAACAGAAGCAGTAAAAACATCTCATTGCTCTGGAGTGAAGTTAATTTTTTTTCATTTTTTATTTATGTTATTTTTTTTTCTTAGAAATTCGCATAAATTCAAGATGTGGGATTTGAGATTGAATCCATGTTCTCTTGAGTTGATGTCAGAAGTCAGAAATGTGTACTTTTAGCCGTGTGGTGGCACATATAAGCACAGTAACATGGAAAAGGTTTAAATTCAAAAGTGCTACACGCCCGAGAAGTATATACGTCTAGGTTCCACAGTGGGGAATAAATTTTAATTAATCCCAATTGAAAGACACACGAGCGTGTGTGCTGTTCACTTATACTGAGGGGACGGTAGATGGAGAATTGAGAACTATCATCCCCCTCACAAAATTGTTGTTGGCTGTCATTATGTTAGGTTAGGTATGACAAACATTATGTTAAGCCAACTATTTCAAACGGAACAGTGTGTTTATGTTTTGTACATTGATGAATGACGCGTGTAGAGTAGTTTGCGTTAAATATTTTGGCGAAGTGTCAAAATGTTTAAGGGGCTAATAAGTGAGGATATAAATCAATCTAAATTATAAACAAAACAGGCGTACATATGTATGTATGTATTGGAAAGAATCGGTAACGGGAAATGTTATTGATACGATTTTGGAGATTTTTTAGTATCTAAAAAGAACGCTGTTTTCGCATCCCCAGATTTATGAAGTGACATACATATACATATAGATACTGTCAGATCAATCAACCGTCAACCAAATTGACGTTTCAAGGGGCCGTCGGTGATGCGAATAACTAACTGTTCATGTAGCTGAGCTCTCGAACTATATCCGTAGGCACACATAAAACGATTTTCTATAATACAATATAATACAATAAAATATTAATACATATACCGAACAGTTAAAAATCATGTGGGATGCTATTGAGGACTCTTCACATAAGAGCGACCAATGCCAACGAATAAAAGAACAAATGAAATTAAAAACATTTATAAGCCAACATTTTTCTCAAAAACTAGACAAAATGGTAGAAAACTTATTGAAATTAATGTAACTATAATACATTTTGGCGCAAAATTTTAAACAGCCTATTATTAAGGTATTAGTATGCTACTACTTAACAATTTGCTAACTTTATAGTAGTTTACTAACTCATTCTTAATCTTAAACATTTTCTAACTAGTATCGTACTGAAAGAATTTTCTTAATAAATTGCTTCTGAACACACCTAAAACAATGACATTTCGTGTAAAAAGTAAGTACACGAACCTTTTTTGATATTTGTAAATGTCCAAGAGTCATATGAAGCTAGCACGATACTAAAAAAATAAAGTAGGTGTTCGATGATTTTAACTTTAATAAAAGGGTAGAGAAAGTATGATGCTATATCCGATTAAAATTTTCAAATTCGTTGTATTAACCTAGTATCATACTAAAACAGCTTTAGCATCGTACTAATTCAATTAAAATTTTGCGCCTTTGTGTTTTAATTGCTAAAGTTAGAAAAATTCAAGAGAAATTCTTCGCGAATTGCAATCTGATTGCTCCGAACTGTCAAACTCTCGCGTTTTACATACCATCCACACTGCAACGAATGAATTGTTCGTGAGCGACTTATACATACATCGAAATTATTTATTATTATTATTTTCTTTGTTTGTTTTAATCATCATTCGCGTCGGAATATCAATTGAAGATTGTTTGTTCATTCGTGAGTCGATCGTTAGTTAGCATCGTTAGCTATAGATGCGTTTTTTAAGAGTATTTAATTTCTCACGGAAATTTTTTTTTTACACTTTAACATTGTCCGCTTAGGTGACGAGCCAAGCCTTAATTTAATTCGTTTGTGGATGCAAGGGTTCCAACTTCAACGAACTTATTCAGCATTAAATTCGCCGCATTCAAGACCCAGCAGAACATCGAGTTACAACGAACGGAGAACGTAGAACGACGTGTCCTTTAATTAGAAAAAGAGCTTCCACAGTTCATAAAATTTAAAAGAAATATTTGAAATTTCAAATCGGTGCAAGAACTATAAAGAAAAAGACTTCAATTTACGAAAAAAACTTTCGCGAAATAGTGATGGAGACATTCTGCACATTTAATTGAGTGAGGAACCCCACTTCCACCTCAATAGACATGTCAATTAGCAAAACTCCCGGTACTGGGCTCCACGAACACATAACCCAAGTTCAAAACATAAACGATTCTAAAATTGTCCAAAGTTAAGCTTTTGGTGCGCCTTATCGACGAACGGACTCGACTCGACCATCCATCATACTTGTCAAACACGTGGTTTCAACGATGGGACCACTCCGTATATCGGTAGAACCACAATGAGTTTGCTTGGTGAATACTTTCCAGGGAAACTGATAATCAGATTTGGAGACGTCACGCAGCCACCACTTTCAATGGGAGTACCTCAAAAGTAAGTCTTACAATAATAATCTGAAGTACATGTCGGAGCTGAAGGAAAATATCCGACACGAAATAATAAGCCTGGCTGCAGCGCTTAGAACGAAATATGATGGACCATTTCCAATTCAAATTCGCATATTTTCTCTTTATAACAAAGTAAAATATAAAAAAAAGTTTTTTATTCACGTTAGAAAAAATTAATTTTTCACCAGACACCCTGTACAAAAAGAAAACTGATCAAATCCTCTAATAAGAATAAGTAAATCCGTTATGTCCTAAAGAAGAAGAAGAAGAAGAAGAAGAAGAAGAAGAAGAAGAAGAAGAAGAAGAAGAAGAAGAAGAAGAAGAAGAAGAAGAAGAAGAAGAAGAAGAAGAAGAAGAAGAAGAAGAAGAAGAAGAAGAAGAAGAAGAAGAAGAAGAAGAAGAAGAAGAAGAAGAAGAAGAAGAAGAAGAAGAAGAAGAAGAAGAAGAAGAAGAAGAAGAAGAAGAAGAAGAAGAAGAAGAAGAAGAAGAAGAAGAAGAAGAAGAAGAAGAAGAAGAAGAAGAAGAAGAAGAAGAAGAAGAAGAAGAAGAAGAAGAAGAAGAAGAAGAAGAAGAAGAAGAAGAAGAAGAAGAAGAAGAAGAAGAAGAAAAAGAAGCTCTATAACACAAAGATCATAACCAAAGAACCCTTTTTAAAGGGAGTTTCTGAGATTGTCAATTATCAACTGCTAGAAATGCATAAACTTCTCTGTTAACATGATCCTCAAAACGAAGAAGCAAAAGAATTGTGATATCCTCAAAGCTAACACCAACTAACTTCAGAGATTCCGGACGCTAAGAATAAGGTTAATAAAAACTCTTAGAAAATTATATTATCTGACTTCAATATTGGGCATTCCCTTACACTCGTCTGATTTAAAGAGAAAGACGATAAGGGCGATAAAAGGATGAGATCGAAAGTATAACGAAGAATACGAAGGTCATTTGTAGGACGGGAATGATGAAGAGTTTGCCATTCAGAACACTACTGCAAACAAGGCGAATCAAAGTCGTATTTACTCCTTGTTTGATTCTGTAAAGACCTGGGGTGCCAGCACGTAACTTGATACAATCGAGTCTAATCGATGTTATCGAGTATAGGGCGTTCCTTATTTGATTCAATCGAATCGAAAACAATCGGCTGATCATAAGAAAGAACTGCCTGTTCTCGATTGTATCGACCTAACTCGATCGTATCAAGTTACGTGCTAGGGCCCCTGTTTGCTGATACGGAACTGAAATATTTAAATTCAACTTAAGAGCTTGTGTTCTGTTTCTTCTGCATAAACTGTCAAATAACTGCTTCTATATTTTAGTTTTGTTTTAGCAAAAAGGCTTGATGAGATAATGAGCTCAATACTTTCAGTACTTTTAACTACTTTGCTCATATTATTTAGAACAAGTTTTAAAAGATAGTATTTATGTCAAGGTAAATTCTTAACAAAAGTGAGTTAGCTAAAGAAGAATACGTAAACAATTTCGACTTCAAATTTTAACGACCAAAGTTGGGAAGTTTTTCCGTTGCCTCTTATCAATAGACTCTCAAGCAATATTAACAATAATTATGTACTTACATAAATTTCAAAGAACTGTAAGTAAAAGGTTATCTACAGCTTTAAAATAATTAAAATAAACCTAACGATAATTGATTTATATTTAAATTGTGAAATCAAAATAACGAAAAATTACGTGTTTTTATGTTTTTTGTTCGATGAATTGAACTACCTTGTTTCATCGTAATTATATTTTTTTTCGATGAACGCAATAAAAATTTAATGGTCTGACTGTAAGATAACTTTTTTTGGCAAAATTAATCATCATCATTAAGACAAAAATACTTCCAGAAGCTTATCATTTTTAAATTTATTTTGTTTTCGAGTAAACTTTTAACAAATTAAATTCACGGCTGGATGGCATGAACTGGATATTTTGGTTTAAAGTGATCAAAAAATGATTGATATTATTTTATTGGAAAGCCGTTTTAAATTCGGATAGATGTTGAAGTGGAATAAGACAAAGCTGTGTGTGAGGTATTAACTTAATCCTTTCTTTATTTGAAAGGCCCATATCCTCTATTGTGCACCTGAAGGGTATTGTTCAATTATGATTTGTTTGTATAGACCTGCGATTTTACAGAAACCTAAAAGAAATAGTCTATCGGGGTCAAATCGCATGACCTTCGGGGCCAATTCATGTTACCCATGCATCTTGCACCATACCCTCAAATATTTCATGCAAAACATCAATCGTTATGGGGTCCTGCTGGAATCACATGTCGTCTAGGTCATCACATTTAGCCATTGGCGGTGCAGGACTCGCCAACGTCGTATTCGAAATAGTACGAACCAAAATTTACATATTGACGGGAACAAAATTTACAAAAGAAGGGTGTAGGGGTAGGCTCAAGTCTCGATGTAAACACTCGCCAAGTTGAAGTCGGCCACAGGCCGAGATCTTGTGCACGGCAAGGCATCGACTGCTTCGGGTTCTCCGGTCTTCGATGTTCTCGGTCAGTCAAGCGTTCCTTTGACGTATGAATGTTGTTCGTCTCAAATTTGGGCACCAAACGTTGAAGAGTCAAGTAAAATTGGCGCGAGGCGTGCAACGTATACACTACTGAACACTCATTTTGATAATGAAGTTTTATCATTTAGACTTGCTGTTCAATCGTTTTACTTTCCATGGTGATTTTACATCAGTGATTGAAAAATATACAATAGATTAAACAGACGTCACTAAAAAAACATGGCAGCAAAATTCCTTCAAAATCTACACACGCCAATTGAAAAACCGTATATACATAAATGAAAACGGCAAAATTTTATCTATGGATCAAATTAAATCGAAATACGAGTATAAATCCACTTGCCACTTGTCCTTATTGTTGTTCGCATGATAGATGAATCATTTTAAATATATAAATATCAAAATCAATCCGTTTTTGAAATATTGCATTTTCAAATAAAAATATTTTTTGCAGAATTTTGATTAAAATAGCTGAAGGGGTTAACGAATCTTTTATGTTAAGATCTTAGTGCTGTTTCTTTCAAGATATTTAAGCTTCTTAGTTTCCTGACAGTTACCGATATTTCCAGAGCAATTCCTCTTGAGAGTGGTAGTACATCCCTCAAAATCTTTTTTTTGCATAGGCTGAGAATCGAATTGAAGACCATATACATTACAATACAACGCACGAAAAAAAGGGGTCCAAAACATGTGTAACATAAATGTACGTATGTACATGTTTCGCAAGTCAAAACAGAATCGTAATCTACAAACTCTCTTATTCATGATCGAAAATATTTTAGAATTTTTTATCTTTAAAAATTAAAAACAAGTAACCGCAAAATATAACCTAAGGACAATTTTAGCAAAAAAAAATAACAGAGCGGCAACCTTAACTTGACGTACCTCAGACTTAAAGCCAAATAAGAAGTCAATATTTATGTACGGCAAATGGACCAATAAGTTTGTTTTGGTAAACATTTTTTTCCAATTCATAAAAGTACAAAATGATATGTTGAACACTGTTTGTTATAAAGAGGTGTGAAACGCTCGAACACCCGGACGAAAAGACGCATACGGACAAACAGACCAACGACTGACGTTATAGGATAACCCCACTCGTTAGGAACTCCCATCATCGAAATGTTAGGTTGAATCTCGGGACCTCGAGAGCAAGTAAAACATCTCTTAATCTACTTCGAAAGCCAAATATTTCGGGTTTATTATCACGAAAAACTGCGCGTATTTAACATAATTTTTGTGGTATTGCGAAAAGTTCTTAGTTACAAAAACAAACATACATAATTAGATATTAAGAAAATTTTCTAATTTTTTTACAACTTTTTTGTGGTTAGCCAAAATTCTTTTTATCTAATTTCAAATAAAATAAGACTTCCTTATATACACAATATACTTGTAATCATATTAATTTATTTATATTTTTTTTTATTTTTTTTTTTATTTCAGAACAAAACCCTTGCACAATCTTTTGAAACTGATAAAACACATTGAAGCGGATAAGAAGAGCCTGCGCCGCATTGGATCTCTGAAAGCAACAATAATTGTAGTTGCTTTATGGTGCTCGTGGCGCGAAGTTGTAAAAAATTCAAAAAATCATCCATCTAGAACTGCGCCGAGTTCGATGTGATTAAAGTTCAAGTGATTCTCTGTGAATACAATGAAGTGATAAATTTAAAAAAAAAATGCCTCCGAGAATTCTTTGAATTTTCTTTTCTTAGAACAAAAATGAAAATAATTTACTTTGAATTCAAGTAAAAAATCTTTTAGTGAAAACCTCATAGTACTTCGATGTACTAAGTGAAAAAGGTTATAAATCAAATTTAAAAGAAAAAACAAAAACCTTTTGTTTTGAAACGGTTTTTCCTTCTACCATTGGAATACGAAATGGAATTACAAGGACGAAGCTATAGATTGGTGTTATCCTGTGGGACAGTGCTATGGATTGCTGCATACTTAATATGCAGCTGCAGTGCATGTAAGTTCCTTTTTGTTTATTGTAGTTGTTTTTAAGACATCCGATAACATTATAGACTGTTTATATAGAAGTTATCTTGTAACCGTATCACAATTTGACGTCTCAACGGATGGTTTTTTTTTCGAAACAACTGTTTTTGATTGATTAAGTACTCGCCTAGTTCCAATTTAATCTTTTCAGTTGAAGCTCTTTTTTCTGAATACTTTTTTTTTAGAAAAACGACTTTTTAATTTGCTTTTTCAATAGTCCATTTATTAAGCTCTTAGATAGAAGATGTATGTAAACTTTTTCAATTCAACAATTTAATAATTTTCCAGTAAATACTCTGCTATCTTACTTGATTTAAATATTTGAGTTTGGCATAACTTAAGGAGCTAAGCGCTTCAAAGAAATTGGGTTTTGAAAGAAAATACGCCAAGCTCTTGAGAATTAAATAATATTGTTGGGTTCTTAATTAAAATTTATTAAGCGCCTAATGTTACGTACCATTGCAAAACCTTTTTAACAATATAATTATATAGAGCACGTGAATTAATTTATTTTTGTCTGTTGGTATCTATACAGCCTAAACGGTTTTGTCTATTTTATGTTAACTTGAACTTGAATCGTTTCTTGAGGATGATTCACATGAGAGCTACCGACGACCGATGAATAAACGAAAAAATGGGATCATAAACAATTTATTTTTTAAACCTAAATTCTTCACAAAAACTAGACAAAAATATTTATGTTTTAGATTATAAAATATGAGAAATCTGAGTCGTCACGGATTGCAATCTGATTGTAATGAACTGTCAAACTCCATTCGCGTTCCACATACCATCCACACGTCGAAATCATTCTTGTTCTTGATAGTGGGTTTGTTTGTCTTAAACGTCATTCGCCAAAATGGTATGTAAAGTGCTTTGCACATGAGACACAAACTGAGAACTGCGAATTGCGAATGATCGCGAATTTTGACATTTCGTTCACATGAGTAGATTTTTTGGTCGCCGAATAGTGCGAATTGTCAAAAAAAAATAAAAGTAAATAAAGGTTTTACCACCTATCCTTGCATTTTTTCACTAAAATATAATATAACTAAGTAAGTAAGGATACACTTTTAAAAGAAATGAATATATTTTTTACCGTCGGCATTCAAAATATTTGCATTTTCTTACCAATCACTTTCTTTCTGACTCCGGTTGGAGTAGGATTTTGAGGACTTGCAGTACGTTGCAGGATGAGCTTCTACTTCAATTATATTAGTTTCTCATGAAAGGCCTTGATAAATAAATTGCTATTAGAAACCAATTATATTATTTTCAATTATTTTACCCATTTTTCTATAGATTCACTCATTTTTTAATTTTCCGTCTAGCAACAAGCAACACAACACAATTGCGATGTTTGACATTTGAGGTTAGATTCGAACGAATTTTTAGTCGCTGGTTTGTGTAATGCGTTCACTAGTTGTGGATTGCGAATTAACATTTGACAGTTCGCAGAAGATACGTTGTTTTGTTGGTCGTGTAAAAAATATTAAAATACAAAATATTTCATATTATATTTATTTTATGCAGTGTTTTCCTTTTAAATAGTTGATTCGATCATTAATTCACTTCGTCGTAAAGTTAAAACAAAACAAAAATTGATACTAGCTGTGCAACTTGCTTAAAAAGATTTATTCGCATTCGCAGGCCGCAGCTCATGTGCAAAGCACTTAAAGGAAATGCCAAAATGTCGGAATATTAGTTGATGGTAGCTGTAATGTAAATAGGTCTTAAGACATTCTGTACGTGCGGTTAGGATGTTTCAAAAAAAAAAAAAAAAAAACAATAGAACCTGCCGTACAACCTCTAAACAATCTTTAAAGAAAATCCAAGTTCGGACACTTCGCCCCTTTAGTACCAATAGATTCAGAAATTTCAAATTCACGGTGTTTGCTGAGCTGATCCAAAACAGTCGCCTAGAGATATATGACTTTAAAAACCGCTAAGACCATAACTGACTAACTGAGTCACTGGAAGATCATCAAAAATATGGAGGGCTCCGCGAAATTAGGCCGAAGGAAATAAGGCCCCACACTAAAAGCGCAAAAAACAACGAAATTTCTCAAATGTTGGGGTCTTATTTAATTATGAAATAAGGCCCAAATGAAATTAGATCCCAATATTAATTTTTCGGGCTTAATTTCATTGCATGTATTTAAGATACTATACTCTGTCCAACAAAAATTTTCAGTACAAGGAAGATAGGACGTTTGTTTCTCATTCTGGTTGCATTGCCATGCATAAGTGTGTCGCCTTTTAAAGCTCTCACAGGGATTCCATAGTTTAAATTATAAATCGCCGCGAATGAAAGTAAAAAACGCGTAGGGCTACCGTCTGCCGATTCAAAACGACTGAAAACAATATTAAATTTACCTTTTCCCACAACGCCAAGCGGTAAGATAATAGGCGCGTTTTTTTTTAAGTTGAAAAGCAATACGACAACACTCAACATACTCATTTTCTTAAAATGTGTTCTCAAAAGCTTCAAATCCCAAAAGCTCCTTAATAAAAACCACTGAAAAAGCTCCTTGCTTGCAATTGAGAATGATAATGGTAACTCTGTTTTGATGTAGATAAAGAGCACACGATCGTATTGAGTGACGACACTTGACACTCTTGTCTTGATCTTGATTCTTGACAGTATCTCATCAGCAGTGGGATACGACGGTCGTGTTGGGGTGTACAACTTTTTGCAAAGAATTACAACAACAATTCCTTAAGAAAAGTCAGTGGCTTGCTCTTTTTTTAGTGGCATTTTTTCTAACGCATTGTAGTGAGGGTGCATCAGGCGCCACTGCTTTGGAAAAAGCTCTCCCATAAGGCCTGTACTGACAATTTTTGTTGGACAGAGTATAGTACGGTCTAGAATGCCAAAAAAACGCACGAATTTGGGAATTTTTTTCTCGGGAACCTTATTAGGTAATAACATAATTTAGCACAATTTGTTTAAAAAGTCAAAACAAAAAAAATATCGAGCTTTGAAAAAAAATTTTTTTTTTTTGAAATTTTTTTGGCCATTTTTGGGTCGCCATTTTTTTTTTGTTCATAATTTTTTGGTCAAATTGTGGTAAATTGTCTCGTAAGAAACCTTCCTTTAAATAACCCACTTTGTTTTTTTTTTGTTTCAGTCCAGCCAATTCTGAGATTAACTGTCCGCCATGGGACCATGTATTTTTTGATGAGTCGAAGTTTGCGCCCTTTATAATTCGGCCAAAATTCGAAAATTAAACAAACAACATTTTTTCTTGTACTCTTGATGCATTTGTTCATTATTTAAAAAAAATTATGTTATTACCTAATAAGGTTCCCGAGAAAAAAATTCCCAAAAATCGTTCGTTTTTCTGGCATTCTAGACCGTACTAGTACCTTAAAATATAATTTGGGACCTTATTTATTTCATTGGGGCATATTTTTATTATGAAATTATGCCCCGATACTATTGAACAGTTAGTCTTGTGGGTGGTGCATAAAATAAATTAATTTTGTCGTGGACCGGCTAATAAGCAATACTTTTCATAACAAGATACACCCTTAGAACATTTTTCAATTCGTAGCAAGAGGCAGTACAGCCACGAAAAACTTTTTTACAGCGGCTGATGAGGAAGTAGCTTAAATCTAATCCACCCACCTGTCATGCCCACATCTAGCATTGTTTTCTCTTAATCTATAGTAATCAAATATTTCAAAAACACCCAAATAAAACTGTGCTAGAGCCGTTTTATACTTGGTAAGTTCCAAGCTAACTTTCCCTTGATTTCCAAGATAAATCAAATTGTAGTACAACTTGGCGTAATGGTAAGTGCGTCGAGCTGATGCCATGCGGAGAGTCTAGGTTCATTTTAGAGAGCTGCAAAATTTTTATTCAGGTATGAACAGTCTCTTGCGAGAAAGCGACAAATCCTCCAAAACGGTCTCTCATCGAAAAATTTGTAGGTTCCCTGCTTTCCATTCCTGTTAACATTCACATAGAAATGGTCGAGAATTATAACACTCGATTTAGGCTCTCTAAGAGCCGTTAGTCTAAAATGTTCCTTATCAAATTTGTAACATTACGGATTGTGTTAGAACGTCCTGGTTTTTGGGAAATTTTGTTCAAGTTTGTATATTTTATGGAATTTTATAACATACTTATTTGTTGCGACAACAAAATCAGTCACCTTCAGGTAGGTTCTAGAGCACCGAATATAAAGGGTTTTTTTACAAGGGCGTGAAGATATTGAAATTAAAGCTTCTGTATAAGGCATTACAAAAAAATCTTTTCTTATTTGAAAGGCTCATAATGTGCCATTTTTTAGGAATATGACATCATTCAAATTCCTGCCTCGGCTTCTTGCGGTGACACGGAGCCGTTTGGTCTAATTTTTAATTACTTTTTTGCATAGATTGGGCTGAATTTGAGCGATCTCCTATATTATGTTCATCTTAATGGCATCGGTCAGTTGTACTTTAGTCGCATATACCTGCGACTTTAGAAAACCCCACTCAAAAAGTTTATGGGATCAAATCGCATGACCAATTCAAGTCACCTCTGCGATAACCTAAATGTCAATCATGGCGTCCGGTCCGCTGTCTGGCACGTAGTACCGTTCTGCTGGAACCACATGTCTAGGTTCATATGGTTCAATTTGGGCCAAAATTGGTTATCATCGTTCTGTAGTGCTCGCCATTGACGGTGACCGCCTCACCAATGTCGTTTTCGAAAAATTATGGACCAATGACGCTGCCTGCCGGTCCAAAATCCACACCAAACGGTAACTTTTTGAGTATACATTGTCACGTGGTAAGCCTCGTGTAGGTGGGTGTCTTCCCATATCATAAACCTATACGGCAATTTTGCTTGTTAAGACAGTCGTTCATCCAAAAATGCGCTAAAGATTATTTTTCGGCCTAAATTGTGATTTTCCAAACGCTCTGAAGCCCAGTCAGCGTCCAAACGGCGGCGTTGTCTATGGTGATGGAGTTTGAGCTCCTGAGTTATTTGGGTCTTGTATGGGTGTAGGCTCAAGTTCCGATGCAAAACTTGCCAATTTGAAGTTTGCGAAAGGCCGCAAGGCTGCCTCGGCCTTTGCTGTATACTTTCACGGACAGCGCGATATTCACAGCCGATCTCTCGTCCTTTCGACGTATGGATATTTGGCCGATTGATTAGCGAGTTGTTCGCCTCAAATTTGGCCACCAACCGTTGAACGGTGGACTGTAAAGGATCACCATGTTCACCGTAATTTGCAACGTTTGCACTAACAAACACTTATTTGGCTTGTAAAGTTTTATTTGTTCGACGTGGTGTTCAGACGTTTAGCTTGCCATGGTGTTTTGTCATCAGTAACTAAATGATACACAACAGATTTAACACATTTCATAAAAACAACATGGCCGCCAAAATCTATCCGCGACAATTGAAAAACCCTTTATACGAGTAAGAAACAGAAATGGAAAGTGAGATTGACAATATCGCGCCATCACTAGAACCAATTCAAACTTTGGCTAACCAAACTTTTAAATGGGATTACTTTGCAAGTCTTTGAAATTGTCGATTCAATTTTTACTATAAAACCTTTAGATTCAGACCCATTCAAGACATATAGATCTTAAATTAATGCAAGAATTAAACAATGTCCCAATTTTTGGTAATTTCTAAATAACTTACGGAATACAACTTTGTTTTTGGTTCCAACGCTCGTTTCTCAACGAAACTCCTACTGTCAGCTCACTACAGGAAGCCAATTTGCTTTAAGAACAGTTTTCTGTTAATTCGACGCTAACAGAAAGTGTTATAACTCCTCCTTAACTTGATGGCGCAACAGATTTCATGAGATGAATCTTCTTTGCCCTCAGTTCAGTCACGAGATTTTTAAGAGATATTGATACACCCGAATTCGAGAGCCTGGCTCCCATAGTTACTAACATGACGAGGGCGACATCTTGAAGAGAGGGAAAGTGCCAGATGCTTTATTAAAGAAACTCTCGGAGTGTATCTACATAAATGTACTCTTTCGAGAAACTGGACACAAAGGGACATACTTAAATTAATGTTAAATCGAAGATGATTCATGAAGGCAACAATATTGATAACAATTGTGGAATGACAAAATGCAATGTTGATGCGAAAACTTTCTTTCCTGAAACGGATAGAGCCTTAAAACCTTTGTGTATGCTTCTGTAGAGTGATACAACAGCAGCCCGAAAAGTAATCAATACTTAAAACATCCTTCTGTGATAGCTGATAAATTCTTCACCTGGAAATCTTTTTTTGATTCAAAAAAGTAAATTTTGTCGAAATTCCTTTCATATGTCCACGACATTTCTCCACACTACATGACTAATCAATACGAGTAAGTTAAATAAAAGTAAACATTTTAATAGGTATAATATGTATATAGATTGTAGATTGCTCTTTGAATTTCCATGATGACAAAACCTTCGATTTCAAAGCCTCATCAAGGATTCCCTTATCCCCTCGGGAACATTATTATTTTTTTTTAATTTAATTTAACTCATACTTCAGTGGCTCCAATAACCTACAGTAGCTTAATTAACCTCTGGCTCTGTTATTAATCGCTTTCTTCATGGAGTACAAAACATCACAAAGAGCGGTCTTCACTCCCTCAACTGTAAACAATAACAATAATTCTCGGCTTTTCTTTGCCGCACAACTCGCTTAATCTTTCACTCCTTGCACCCTTTAAGTTAAAAACAAACATAAGACTTGAGTAATCTGAACCTCAATCGTCACTTTCGTCGCTCCGTCGTCGTCGTTGTCTTTGTCGCCACCAATCTTTTATAGCATTCTGTTTACACGCTGCATTTACGTATGTAAAAACAAGTTTGTATCTCTGTAAGACTTCAGCAAGTGACTGGCGTTACATGAGCACAGATGGAGCGTGTGTTTGTGAGTTCGTTTCTGTTCATACAATGCACTCGAGCTTGTTTAATTAATAATAATGATCTTTGTTTATCAAGAGCATTGTAGCCTTTAGTGGGGTTTATGATGCGAAAAATTAGGCCAACGCATTTGATTTCTTTTTGTAGGTATATAGAAGTCCATCAAAGGGCTTCCGCTTTGAAGTTTCTGATCTTGCGGCAAGATGTTAGATCTTTTTTTATCTATAGCTTTTAAAATCAGAGATCTTTTCATAAAGGGTGTCTTTCAAAAATGTAGGAGAGAAAACAAATCATAAAATGCTACAATATTTTTGAGTTTTGACAGTTAGACGTATATCAAATGTCGATTTCATAGGGGCCGGTTACAGCTCTCAGAAATACGATTAAAAATAAGCAGACCATAATAATGCATTATAGACCAAACTGTTTTTTACCACAGAAGTAGGCTATGTCAGTTTTATTTGACAATAGAAAAATGGATTAATTTTTTCCATAATTCACACGGTTTGTTGAGACCTTTATAATGTTTAATACAGCACGAGCGATGGAGAAATTAGGGAGGTTGAGAACGGAAGGTATCGATCAACATTGATCTTGAATTTTTGCAAATTTAAATGGCAATGGAAAATCGTGCCGGTTAAATTATTCCATAACCGTGTTGTGCGACTAAAGAATGAATCTCTCCAAAATTACGAAAACGGGTATCACTGCTGAACTAATTGTGCTTTTGAAAAAAGCACGAACGGTTCCGTAATAATTCTGTTTCCTATCAATTCAACGCTCTGTTAACTGAAGGGAAGTTTGAGCAGCACATGCCCAAAGATGTGAGTTATATTCGAGTTTAGGACGTATAAACGAGCTTATTATACGATACCGTTGCAATTCAACTTCAGAAGGAGATGGACCTGAATTTGAGAATGACTATGAAAAGCGTAGGGTAGAGTCATCGGTAAATCAATAAAGTGGATTAGAAGTTTCAGACAAGAGATCATTTATAAAAAATGAAGCTGGGGAACACTAGCATTTATTTTGTGAATATCAGACCATCCAATAAGACATTTTTTCGAGAAGGTAATTTCAAATCAAAGAAATAAGGGACGCACTGATTTTTGATAACAGAGCTTGATGCCCAACTCTATCAAATACCTTAGAAATATCAAGCCAGAACAATGGAGCCTATACCATCAGGACCAGCGGATTAGCTTATATCAAGATCTCCAGAGGCCCTTTTGCAACTCTACGAGAGCAAAAATGTACTTGTCCCATTGAATAATTTACGTTTTCAAGAACATTAGGGGCAATGTTTCTAGTAACATAGAGATAGCAATAAAATGAGCTTCCAGTACATTCGCCTTATATAACTCCCATTTTTGGGTCCTCTGTATAGCTTACTCTACTTGGTAGCTCCACTTAGGGTATGTCCAGCTATCAGATTGGCGCTTTTAACGAAATAAAGTTCTTTTTCACTTAAAAGCTTAATAAATTCTCATTCTAGATGGCAAATATCTTCACCAAAAAATGAAAGTGTTTTCCACTAGTGGTGAAGTTTACCACCTAAACTTAGTTACGAGATATACGTTCCCTACACCTATGAAAAGTCACGTCAAATCTTTCAAAAATTTAGAATTCTTCAATGCAATACAAATTTGTAAAAATCTAAGGATTACAAATTTGATATAATCTGACAATGACAATTACCATTCATCTGCAATGACTACAATCGTTATTGTTAAGAATCACAAGAGCAAGTTTGTGCGATCCAGTCGTGCATTTTCATCAAACAATATTTACTGAAATAGACATCTGCATTACTCCCCTTAAAACATTTCGCCGTTAAACTCTTTAAATGCTTATTAGGTCACTTGACACTTACTTATGACTTACAAGAAGTATAGAGATTCTCTTTTTAGTCGTACTACACGAATGTAGATTTTCTTATCGTACGCTGTTTTTCTAATACAACTGTACTCGTACATCACACTCACACTGTTTTTAAACATAGCATTTAAAGAAAAGTAATAACTTCTTAAGAAGCGTGACAACTATGTATTCATAAATAAAAAAAAACGGGATTGCACGAATTGTGGTTTCAAAATAAAGATAAAGTATTAGTTGATTATTACAATTATATTGATGTAGAAAGGTGTACAATTCGAGCAATCTATAAAAATGCACAGTAATAAGTTTGAAGCAAATCGATCGAGTTATTTAGATTCTAGCTCCATCTACATTGGATGCAGAGACGCAGAGTCCAACGGACACTGTGACGAGATTTTTATTTTTAGCTGCGTCCGCACTTTGTCGATCAATGTTGTGTATTTGCAATGTCAATCACCATGTTCAACATTGGGCGCATTCACTAATCTAGTCACTACGTAGTCAAAAATTCAACTAGCTTTGTGAATGCAAAATTGCACTACAAAGCTAGTCAATTCAAACTGTCATATTAATGACAGATGTAAACATATAAAATAAGAAAAATTGTGTTTTGAGAACAGTTTCAGTTTAAATTAAATAACATCAAATATAAGATAAATAATATTAATTTGTTTAATAATTTCACCACCAATTAATAATCTTCCACCAAAAATTAAATTTGTATTTTCAACGAACAGCTGATTGTGAAATGTCAAAATCAATATTCACTAGCTTTGAAGCAGAAATTTTTACACTACGTTTGAGGGGAAATTTCAACTAAATTTTTAGTTGTCTTTAGCCAATCAGAACGAGTTGACTACGTAGTGACTAGATTAGTGAATGCGCCCATTTTATTTCTAACCTTTTAGTGTGTACGTGTCTATGTTGACGTCTACATTGCCAATAATTTCGCAATATCTAATCTGTTTTTCATCATGAATGAGAAAGATGTTATTCTTCTCATCTAACCAATGTAACTCCCAAAAAAATCAAAAATAAAATAAAAAAGCAATAGTAAATTCCAAAAGTAAAAATAATGCACTGGCCGCACACAAATAAAAATCTGACAGATGACTATTGTGTTGATGAACTGTTTAGACGACACAACTTTCTTAATCTCTACTCATTAGACTCGGGTTGGGCTTTCGGTAATAAAATTATATTGACGCTGTTGATCAGTCATCAGAACGTTTACACTTAATTTACATTAGGTTTGTTCGTTGAGCCTTGAAGTCACCCTGGGATCACTCAAAATCGTTTTTTGAAAAACCTGAAGTCAGCCTGGTGAGCAAATTCTGTGTTTTTTGAGACCTGGGGTCGCCCTGAACTCGCCATGAAGTACGAGTAGATCTAGGTATTTTGCTGGGGCGAGTTCAGGTAACACTCAAACTGTCAAAAGTCATATGAGATTTCATATGTATTTCTTTTATGTCGTTTGGCGATTCGCATGTTCAGACCCCTCTTTACGACTGGGCCCACTGGGCCTGGGCCCAGGGCCCCGCAAGCACCAGGGGCCCCCAAATTGCTGAAACATTACTTAACCTCTATTGGTCTATTTTCAAGAAAAAAAATATTTGATGTCTAATGTCCAAACTTAGCTTCATTCGTAAAAAAAATTAAAAATCTTCAACCATACATTGAAAGAGAAGTCAAAAAAGTTTTCAACCACTGTGTTTGCCTATACCTGGGTCCAGTGCCCAAGCTATTGACTCAATCGTTTTGAAAATTTCGTTATAATATTTTGAGAAAACTTGGGTTAGTTTTTTTTTGCTTTTTTAATTTTTTATTTCCATGGGGTAAAACAACAGTGGACAAATCATATACATTATTTTTTTAATAAAAATTTAAGACAATTTAAATCTCCAAAACACCTCTACGATTTAAAGTGCACTCAAAATTTAATTCCTAAACATTATTAATTTTGATAAGAACAAATAATTTGTATTATTGCTTCATTAGAGGATTCCCATTATTAGCTTATTTTATTCTTAAATTTTCCCAGAAAGTTACAAACCGATTTGAATGGAAAAAAAATCGTTTATTATTAGAATTGTACATTCAAAATTATTTATACCTCAATTTTTTTTTATTAAAAACTTGATTCATAAATTCTTGCTTGCCTTGAAAACAAACCATTTGAAATTCTACTTCATCATAGTGTTATTTAAAATACTTTTTTCTTTACGAATGCAATACCTTGTAGGTATAATAAATAGAACAAATACAAATTAAGTATACGCCCTAGTGACCTAAAATCGTTTTCATTTCATTAGTCAGTTTTTTCAGAAATATTTATACATGTATTTTTATTTAAAAAGGGCGAGCTACATGACAATAAATCGTCACCTTCCCAAGTTGAAGAAATTTCGTCTGCCACATCTTCACAATCATGAAACTGCAACAACTTTGTCACCTTCACAAACGTCATCAAGTGTCTCAGTTGACCAAGAAATATCGAACGACATTGCAGATTATTTTCCCGATAATTATGCGGAAAAGGATCTCAAAAGCTTGATAAAAAAGGGACCTGCTTATTTTCAAAATAAGAACTCTGACTTTTCCAATTCACATAAAGTCTACAAAGATGGAAATAGATTGAAAGCAAGATATTTCAACAAAAAATTATTCACTCGAAAATTGAAGAATAATGAACACGTCAAAAGAAAATGGTTGCTATATTCTCCTTCTAAAAATTCGGTATTTTGATTTTCAAGCTTTTTATTTAACCCTTGTGACGTTCATCTATGCTCTCCAAGTGGTTGTAGCGATTGGAAACATATCAATCAAATAATAATTTCACATGAAAGCAGTTCTGCCCATAGAAAATCTATGATGACCTACATAGCACGAACAAAAGTGACAGGTAGTGTAGATACTGAATTAATATCACAACATCAAAATGAAGTAAGTTACTAGAGAAATGTGTTGAAGCGGAATTTAGCTGTTGTAAAGTTTTTAGCTTCGAGAGGGCTTCCATTTCGAGGTGACAATGAGATCCTCGGATCTCCCAATAACTGGAATTATTTGGGATGCATTGAGTTGCTTAGCAAATTTTAACCCATTTCATGCAGATCACTTAAGCAAATTTGGAAATCCAGGAAGTAGTCATGCGTGTTATCTTTCAGCAAATATCTGTAATGAATTTATTCATGTCATTTGAAGAGAGGTTTTGAAAACTATTGTAAAAGAAGTCACAATGGCAAAATATTTTTCAATTAGCGTTGATAGTAACCCCGATCTGTCTCATGTTGATCAACTAACATTTATTATTTGTTACTTCAAAGATCACGAGCCTGTTGAAAGGTTTTTGGACTTTATTCCAATTAACGAACACAGAACTGTTTATTTAGCGGAAACCATACTGAAGTTTTTGGCAGATCATTACATTTCGATAACAGATTGCAGAGGCCAAAGCTACAAATATATATACAAAGCGTCAAATATGTCATCAAAGTTTTCTGGTCTGCAGGCAAGAATAAAAGAAAAATCTAAATTTGCCACTTCTGTACCATTAAACTTGGTGGGAGTGCATGCCGCTGGGTGTGTCTTAGAAGCAACCAAATTCTTTGACATTATTTAAAAATTGTATAATTTTTTTTCGGTATCTTCTCACCGATATGGAGTATGTTGACTGCTTATTTAGGTCCAAAAAAAGTTGTAAAAAGTCTTTTTCAAACAAGATTGTCGGCGCGAGCTGATGCACTAAACGCCTTATATAAAGGTCATCAAGAAATTGAAGAAGCTTTGATGTCTCTCGCCAACGATTTAGGACAGGCACGAGAGTCCAGAGAGGAAGCACTTAGTCTTTGCAAAAAAATGTCCAAGCTTGAATTTACCATACTTACAGAACTTTGGAACTCTGTATTGCAGAGAATTAATAAAACAAGTACTTTACTTCAAAAACAAAATATTACCCTGGATATTGCAATAAATTTGCTGAGTGCAATCGATGAATTTATAATTGGGCTCAAGGAAAATTTTGATGACTTTGATTCATCAGCCAGGTCGTGGCGCGATGGATGTGTGCTCGCCTGTGAACCTCATGATCACAGGTTCGATCCCTGCCGTTGTCTATGTCGTTTTAATTCCATTAAAAACCTTCTAAAATTGTCATCAATGGGTTGCTGTTTTACTCATTGCATGTTGTTCAGGCATAACACTAACAACATGTAATTGAGTTAAGCTAGTATGCACAACAAGGATGAGGGCGAATAAAATAATGTGAATTATAAGCGACATAGAAATAAGACACGGCATTCTCCGCTTTAGTTCACCCGCCATCCCTGGAGATAAAAAATCTGAGACAACCACCTTCAGTCTCAGAACATCGTGCCACACATCTTTCCTATCCTTCTTTCTCTTCCGTAACTTCACGCCCGCGCTGTGTTGAAACATTTAAAGGGTAATCATAATCCCTTGAGCGCGGGTAGATTATAAAAAAAAAAAAAAAAAAAAAAAAAAAAAAACCCGAATTCCGAATATAAGGACCTTTCTGAAAGGAGAAGCTCACGCCAGACTTTTTTTGACTCTGGACCTCTGGACTCTGGACCCTCAGTTATTCTGACTGGGAAAGAAAGATTCAAAATTGAAACTTTTCTTTCCATTGTCGACACTCTAAGCGTTCATTTGAAACAGCGACTAGGTTCGTATACGAAGATTGGCCAACGTTTTGTCTTTTTTTTTTCGATTGAAAAATCTGAATTCAGAAGACTTAAAAGAAAACTGCAAGTCTTTTACTAAATTTTACACTGAAGATGTAAACGGAGATGAACTACATGCTGAATGCATGAATTTAAAAGAATACTTGAAAATTAGTCGACACGAAAATGAAAAAACTGACAATATTTTAGAACTTTATAATTTTTTAAAAACAAATAAAATTTAAGATGAATTTCCAAATGTTGAAATTGCACTAAGTATGATGGTGACCAATTGCAGTTGGGAACGTTCCTTCTTTAAGTTAAAAAGAATAAAAAACGAACTCAGAACTACAATAATTCCAGAAAGATGTCAATCGAAAGCGACATCCTCAGAGGCATTGATTTTGAAGATGTGATCAATGATTTTGCTAATATCAAATCAAGAAAAAGACTCATTCAATAAACATTCATCTCTTTTACCTGACAAAATATAGTCTGCGTCACTTTTTGCATATCAATATATTGTTCTTTAAATTACATTCTGAATGACTTATTTAATTTTCAGTTATTTAAATGTTGTTTATTTTTGAATTTTTATATGAAATATTTATTTTTTTGTTTTTATTTTTACATTGCTTATGTTTATGTTTATGCTTATGTTTTAAATGCTGCAATAATTATTTATATTTTTAATGAATTAAAAAAAATATTATTTATTTAAAACATTAAAAGAATTAATATTAATTCAAAGTTATGTGATTTTTTCTGTATACCTTTATTACACAACATAACATTTTTATATTATCATACAGGGGCCCCATTTTCTAAAAGTGCCCAGGGCCCCCAAAAGGTTAAAGACGGCCTTGCGCATGTTGCATGTTATTGCTTGTATTTGCAATTAAATATTTGTTGTAGTCATCGGATGATACATTCAGCAACAACGCGAAATTGTTTTCGTTCATTTTTAAAACTAATTTAGAACAAATTTAAAGTTTCATCAGATCACACAATTATTTTGTTGTCAACAAAACAGTTGAAAGCCCTTGGGTGTTTTTTGAAAAACGAAAACCCCAGTTTTTGTTGACAACTCTGAGGGTTGTCAAGAAAACCTTGGTCAACCCTGGGTAAAGTTCAACGAACGAACCTATTATTTTTATTTAAAGAGTCGATTTTTTAATTTGTATAAAGAGTAACAATGGATTTTTATATAAATGGAGCCAGAGAAAGAAGATTCAAGCCACTTGAGATGTGTATGTGTAACCCAGGAGTGAGGCGTCTGTCGGTTTAAAAGCCAAACCCTTGTACACTATCTCGCATAATATACTATAATAAGGGATTCATCGTTACAACGAGAGAGCACAACAATATGGAAAAATGACTTCTAAATTTCTGCAGAAAGTGTAACAACTGTCAAAATAGCCAGCTGTCAGTTTCTTTTTTACTTGCGATATAGGTACTATAGGGCAAGTTCTGCATTTGGAAAAAAAATCGAACTCGAGATTTTGATCAAATTTGACATTACGATGATAGCGAAGACGAATAAAGTGGGTCCGGCAATTCCGTCTGTCTGTCTGTCTGTATGTCTGTACCTCGATCTAAAAAATTTATTTTTTTAATAATAAAACGATTTTTTAAAGTTTGTTTGCATAAATTCATACTTTTCTAGAAATCAGACGGCAATTTCATTTTAAATTCATGTTTTATATTTATAAAATGCATCTTAAATTCCAAAGTACTTTTACATAAGAGCAAGTTCGTGCGATCCAGTCGTGCATTTTATTTAATTTAAAATTGTTCTGTGTCGGATATAAAAAAAAATAATAAATAATTTGTGACCTGACACCTGAGTAAATGGAATGCGAGTTTCTAAGTGAGAAGTTGTTAAAATAATCAAGCATTTTTGAAATTTTTGTTACTGGAAAAGATATCAAACGGACCAAATTTTTGAAGACAAGCGGTCGGTCCAATTTTCGGCATTTGTCTGCGGCATTTTTCCGGAATGCTGGCCTGGAGCTCGTCCAAAGTGGTTGGCTTGTTAGCATAGACTAAGGACTTGACATAGTCTCAGAGTAAATAATGGTATGATTTCAAGTCGCATGATCGCGGTGGTCAATTAATAAACGCTCGCCATGACACGACCCAGACAAATTAAATAGCAAACCTTATTGAATATTTTGACAGCTGGATGTCATTGGTAACTTTGACAAGTAAAGTTTCTGTAAAAATAAATAAATCAATAAAATAAAGGCCATTTCGGCTCATAGACAGTCTAAGCCTAGTGGTGAGTTACAACTCTCTATAACATTCCTCTGTGTGTATTAGCAGAAATGGAGGGGACCTACAGCTTAGAGCTGTGTCAATCACACTTGATTCGGTTCTGTGACCCGATCATAAAAAAGATGGATTGATTGCAATTACAATAGACACAACACACAACCAATCAATCCTATGTCAACCTCTTGCCACTGAAACCGACATAGAGTGAACAAAACAAACGGAAAAAAGTTATGTTTCGTTCATTCAACTTGTTCTCAGTCATTTCACAAATGAAGCAGAAATTTATTCTTCATCTTATATACAATGGAGTATGGCGTAAACGAAGTCGAAAAAAAGAAGATAAAGCCAAACTTTCGTTCATTTTCACATTGTTTGAGTCTCGGTCAGAACGAAACGATTGGAAAAAAAATATTAATACGATTGAAATCATATCGTATCGATCTTGGTCTCGTTCGGAACGAAACGGCTCGATAAGAACTTGTTTTCATTGACTGAACGATTGATTGAAAAGATCTGATTGAACCAATCAATCATTGATTGATTCGATCTTTCAAAATAAACGATTGGTACAGCACTATTACAATTTTCTGCCAATTCCAAATGGCTAATGCGCAGTTTTCATGATAAGAGGTATTCTTGGAGGATTTGTCACTTCTTCGCAAGATTCTTTAAACCCTTGCAGAGCCAGCGGCTGAGAATCGAACCCAGTATAGTATAAATGTCAAAATATCATTTTTTTGTCCGGGTTAGCTGAGCAACAGAACAAACTTCTGACAACTGACAGTTATCACGACGGAAAGATCTATTAAGCGAGAAAAAGATTAACACAGCAACTTCAACAGCAAAAGTCTTGTGAAATAGATTACAATGTGAACAGCGTTTTTGACAGCATATATAATCAAAATAGTTGCAAATGCGAAATGAATTTGCCGTACATAATTTGATAAAAATTAACGTAAATTGCATCAATGTAAACGACTTGCAATTTGTAAATTGCAAATTAAATTGTTTTTAGTAATTTTTCCATTGTCAAAACCAAAATAAATAGACAAAACAAAAAGATGGTTCTCACATTTTCATTTGAGTGTTGATAATACTGACAAATTTCACCTTAAAATTTGGTAGCATTTGCACAGCAACAGCAAATTTAAGGTTTAGGTCTAACGTTGATGTCGATGTCGAAGTTGCTGTGTTAATGTAATCAAAGCCATTTAAAACCACTGGCTCTAAAAAGAGTGACGTGGTTGTCAAAGTTGCTGTTGAAGTTGCTGTGCCAATCTGTTTCTCGCATTACACTTAACAAAACACCCTTTCCTTTCAATTGTTTGTTTTTTGTTTTGTTTTGTTTCGTTAAATCGGGTAACCGGCCGGTTAGTGGGACAAAGTCTGTAATTATTTCATAAACAAAATCAAAACAAATGACTAGGCGTTTGTTATCAAATTTTATTATTTTTTTTTTGTATTTTTATAATATTCCACAATAACGCCACTGCATGAGTACTTTCCGTTGTACTATGCCTTTAAGCTATCAATTGATGCAGAGATGTTATAAAATATTTTCTGCCAGTTATTTCTTTTTTCATAAGAAACATATTAACAAATAGATACGTAACCGTCATTTCTTATGAAGCCATTTACGTATGTATGCCAAAATGAATAATGACATACACCTTGTTTTATTCATAACACGCAACAGAATAAAATGTCTCATAAGTGTCTCTTATTTAACTATGTATATAGCCTTAATTCACTGAATAGAAACGATGACTGATTGTTAACCAGAATCCAGGCTCAAAATCAATAAAGAAACAAAAACTTCACCAAAATCACGTTCCATTGGGGTTTAAATTTGTTTTAGAAAAATCAACATTGGCGATACAAATTGAAATTCTAACATTTATGTATTATGGTCACCATTTAAATTTATTCTTACGGTCCTTCTTCTTATAATTTTCCAATTAAATGTCACATAATAATCGTTTAAAATGTTAATTTAAGCAGTGACGTATACTAATGTTAGATTTATGCTAAATAGAGTGTGAAAAACAATTCAAAGCTATGACTATTGACCAAACAGCTTTGGGAAAACTTCACTTTTTTTCTTCGAAAATGGGTCAGTGTTGACCTCTGACTGTGTTAACAATAGGTTCGTAAGTAAATGGTATTTAAGAAGTATAAAAAATCAATAGGGAATATGTAAATGTTCTTGATTCTCACAAAGACGTGAAGTGGGTTTTAAATAAAGTGTGCATAATAATTACGTGTGATTTATTTCACGTCAGAACTCCTCCAATGAAAATCGTCAGCTAGCATGTATACCAGGTTTTTGGAAAGAAGATTCCACAGGAATGCATTTTCCTAATTTCAAATTTAGATATGGCAAATGATGATTAAATTCTGATCTCATTTGAAGCTCAACTATCCACTGCCTTATTTGTTAGTCCTGATTAAATATGAATAAATTACGGTCATGCAAAATAATCGTTTAACGCCTCATTGTTAGTAATGTTTTATTTAACAATCTCCTTATCCCCCACACCTACAATCAACTACCTACTTAGCATTTAGCCACTAATTACTCTAACACAAGCTTTGATTCTTAGTCATTGAATAATAGGTAAACAAAATGATTCATATGGCAACCTACATGTCACAAACCACAAAATCAAACTTAAATCATATATGTTTTTTTTTCTAATTTCAGTACCAAAACCTCAATCAAGCTTTGAAGATGACGATGATTTTCCTAGCTATGCTGCAAAAAAAGGTGCTCCCCTTATAACACCGATCTCGACTGAAAAAATTCTCGAACTAGGATCGAATTATACGTTACGTTGTGAAGCTAACGAACCAATCAGTTGGCGGGCGTTGACACTTAACTCATTGGAACTTTACAATGCTTCGTACCACACCTTCAATAGTGACAGACCTTATGGAAATATGCTGTATCTTACCGATGTCACAGCTGAATATGTCGGATATTACTATTGTATAAAACAGAGGGAAATTATTGAGGAGCTTTTTGAATCTGGTAATTATGACAAGATGGCTGAGCGCGTTGATCTGGTTGAAAACTTCAAAGCTGCGAAAATTTATATTTTTGTTAATGGTAAGTTGTAACTTTAGAAATATGTAATATGACATACCAGCTGCTACGTTTCGAAGTATCTAGTGAGACTTTTACAATTCATTTGAAATTTTATTTCAATTTGAAATTCTTTTCTCGACATGTATCAAAACTAAGTCATTGATAGAGTTTATATTCGAGTCACTCCACTGACTTATTTGTAGAATCGACCTCATTTCTAAAAAATCTTGCCCAAGCTAACCGTCTTTTTATCACCATGAAGTAAAAGCAAGACAGAATACAAAGAACTCAAACTAAGTCGGTGGAGTTAGTCCAATGTTAACAGCTAGAGTGTTTCGGAAAAAAATACTTCCAAAAATGTTCAAAATTTTAAGTCAAGTGAAAAAGACGTCTGTTTAAGCTTTTAATTTTAATCAGATCGAAAACATAAATGTTAAAAAAAGATCCAAGTTCTTCTATACAAAAACCTTTGTGTAACAAGTCAACCGTGAAAAGTACTGAGATCTAAAAGTAGGCCAAGTTCTTACTTCAAGAAGGTTTAATACCGAATATTTAAAGTAGAATAATATTGAAACAGCTACAATGTACATAATAGAGAAATTTTATTATTTAATGATTACTGACTAAATTTAATGGGTCAAGTTTTTAAAGCCTTTCGAATTGTAGTTGTATTACTTCAGGTGTCGATTTTCCATTCGAATTGTCTTGGAAGAAATTCTTGGCCGTGTTTGGAATTTCAATAATATTAACAAGCCTTAGAGACTAATCGAATGTAAGGGATACTAAGACTTATTTGAAGCTTAGGCCTTATCAACGAGCTCCTGGACAAGATACGTGAGTAGTGAGATAACATTCAAATTATCTTAGGGGATCTTACGCAAATCAGGACCTAGTGACTTACAACTTTCAACTTTTCCTGGGTGCGCGTTACCAGAAGCAGAGGGGACCTACAATTTTCTGCCGATTACGGCTAATGTGCAGCACTTGTCATGGCAGGAAATTCTCTTGGAGCATTTGTCAATTCCTCGCAAGAGGTAGTACACTCCTGATAAACTTTCTTGTAGCAGCTGAGAATCGAACACAAGATTATCTGCTTGATAGTCCAATGGGATAACCATTATACCAAGGGGTCTTCTGGGTCTCATCGAGCTCTGTTGCATCAGAAAATCAAGAGACATATAAAGCTGTGCTATATTGAAGGCCATAACCTTTCGGAAATTCACGAGCAAAAGAAGTGAGATGAACAGCGACTTCTCAGAAGGAAAAAGAAGGCACATATATGAGTAGTCTTTGATCGAGGAAATAGTTGGAGTCATAGTAAAAATGAAATTACAAGATACGAATCGATGCATGCAAATACGATCAATAAATCATCATAGTGAAATCGCAATCGGTGTTGGAAATATGGAAAAATCATTTCCGGAATTTGTTTACTATCCAATCTATATGACGTAAACCAACGAAATTAGTTTTCTAAATTTAAGTGCAATAAAGCTTTTGGACGGCATTACTGGAAGGTGGTAGACTGTTTCGTGTTTCGAATCAGCTCTTCTAACCTGATGAACCTCAGCATTGAACCTTTTGACTGTGCGCACTACAAAAGCATTGTTCTATTTATCAATGCGGATCCCTACAAGACATTTCGTGCCGTATTATAAGTGTATCTAAAACCATTCGTCAATAATCTGCTAGGTCTATATCAATAGCCGTATTTGCTTTGCATTCTATAAAATATTTACTTGTATTCCGGTAAGAAATTCCCAACAAAAAATCCACCGCCTGTAGTCTACTATTTTATATTTCATATTGGTACTATTGAACAAAACAATAAACACCAGTTAGGGGCTATGTTCGCAGACTATGGTCCATCATTTTTGCAGGGTACATAAAAACTTTCCCAGTTTTTGATGGCACTTTAGATTTTATCGGTTAACAAAAAAATCATAGTTAATATCGCCTTACCCCGGACAGTCTGCAAGTACCAGTGCGGCTTCCGGCCCTGCAAAACGACCATAGACTACAAATGTGCACATTAAGGGCACATCCTGAAAAAGACCAACGAATTTCAAGTCGAGCTCTATATGATGAAGGCCGAACTCGGGAGGAGTTCATCTACCTCTGAGTTAATATTAACTTCACCGACGACACCTTAGTGGAGATGCGACGAAGAACTACCCTGGGACACCGCTGCTACTTCAGTTTAGCTAAACAAATGGGTTCAAAACTCCTCACTCTTGAGACGAAGTGTACTCTCTACTAAACCCTTATACTACCCAGTCCTGCTTTACGGCACCGAGTGTTGGACTATAAACAAAAAAGGAGAGATGATACTGGGCTCTTTCGAAAGAAAAATTCTTCAACGGATATTTGGTCCTATGTGGGAGTCGGGCGAACTGAGGCTATTGAGGAGTCTGGCTGTGCGAAGATGTGAATGTATTCCAGAAATCCTGAACTCGACGAGTTCATTTGCTCGGCCACATTGAGTGAATGCATAAAAATGGTCCAAGAGTGTCTTCGAATCCCAGCTGATTTCTGCAAAAAGGAAGACCGAACCTCCGGTCTTAGAATCAAACCATCGCGGGTGCCAGAGCCTTTGGCCTAGATGACTGAAAGCAGCGTGTTCAGAATCGCGGTGGATGGAAAACTGTCGTGTATCAGGCAGGTTAAGTAGGTATGTAAGTAACCCGGAGAGGTACATGATCAAACAAATATTCACATTATGTCAGATTCTCGAAAAACCCTAGGAACGTCAAATAGAAAAACACCATCTATTCACAGCTTTCAGCATCCCTATCAAACTCATGCAATAGCCCAGGAATCAGGATGATGATGGGGAATGAACACTGCTTGATCAAAGTCGTCAAAAATTCACTGTCATGCGACTTTCTTAACATCGTTCTGGAATGAATGGTGCAAAACTTAAGAGTCAAAACTAGAGGCACAATCTTTCAAAATACCTTCCAATTACTCACTGCCGCCGATGATAAATGAATATAATAGTGGGAGCAACACAGCGAAAAGCGTAGTGTCAAAAAAACGTTTGGAAGTGTTACCTTTACCAAGGAAGCAAATAACATAGGTTCAACAATCAGCGAAGAGAAGACAAAGTGTTTGCTGTCTTCAGGTCGGGTAAGCAACACGGACATCTTTGACAGAACCTTACCATATTTATTAACTTTTTCTACTTAGCTTCCTCTATAAATTGAGACAACGATGCCAGCGCTGAGTTAATTCGAAGAATAACTCTGGACATTCGGTGCTTCTTTCGGCTTTTTTTTTATAATCTACCCGCGCTCAAGGGATTATGATTACCCTTTAAATGTTTCAGAACAGCGCGAGCGTGAAGTTAATGAAGAGAAAGAAGGATAGGAAAGATGTGTGGCACGATGTTCTGAGACTGTTGGTGGTTGTCTCAGATTTTTTATCTCCAGGGATGGCGGCTAAACTAAAGCGGAGAAATGCCGTGTCTTATTTCTACGTCACTTATAATTCATATTTTTTTATTCGCAGTCATCCTTGTTGGGCATACTAGTTTAACTCAGTTACATGTTGTTAAGCTAAGTGTACACGATTGGTAGATCTTACAATATTGTCAGATCTGTCAGTGAAAAACATGCTTACAATGTCTTACAACAGTGTAGTCTTACAATTAATTGTCAGAAAATTTGTCTGACAATTAATTGTTAGATCATTGTCTGACAATTAATTGTAAGAAATCTAACAATCATGTGTACGCTAGCTGACAATCGTGTAATCTTCCAATTAATTGTCAGAAAATGTATCTGACAATTAATTGTAAGACGGTAAATTGTAAGGTATTTGATAATCGTGTACACACACAATTTATTGTCAGGCCTGCCAATTTTTATCGTTGTCTGACGTTTCTGACAATGAAGAAATTGTAAGATGTTCGTTTTTTAGCATCATACAATTTTTTCATTGTCAGACAATTTGCAGCCAAGGTTCCATTGTCACAGTTTCCATAACCAACAAAAACTGACAATTAATTGTGTGTGTACACGTTTGGTAGAAAATCTACCAATCTCTTACAATTAATTGGTAGGTATTAAGCCGGTTATCTGAAAATGAATTGTCAGCCAACTTCTGACAATTAATTGTAAGAGATTGGTAGATTTTCTACCAACCGTGTACACACACAACTTAATTGTCAGCTCATTGGTAGATAATTGTCAGACATTGTCAGGTCTTACAATATTGTAAGATCTACCAATCGTGTACACTTAGCTTTAGTGTTGTGCCTGAACAACATGTAATGAGTAAACCAGCAACCCATTGATGACAATTTTTAGAAGGTTTTTAATGGAATTAAAGCGACATAGACGACGGCGGGGATTAAACCTATGATCATGAGATTGACAGGCGAGCACACATCCATCGCGCCACGGCCACCCTAAGAAGGGAACTGAGTAGCAAAGTCCCCTCTCCAGCAAACATAACACTCTATATAAGACACAAATCGTCCCGGTTCCGATATATGGGGTCCATGATTGGAACTTGTAAAAGGTAGATGAGGACGGACGCTTTAGGCTATTTTGGAAAATGTACGGGATGTACAGCCAAAAAATTAAAAACCATAAAATTTTGAATAGATCCTCGGACCCGTAAAATTTTTGAATCCATCATAGTTTATATTGGTTGTGCAATAGAGGAATTGAGGAAGACCCCTACACAGTTGACGTACACAAGTGGAAAATGAACTCAATACTAAAACCATAAACCTTGCGAAATTTGAACAACTATAGCTAGGAATCGAGCTGCCTTGAAGCATTTTGATGATTGAGGCCACTTTAGCTACTACTCCAATCTCCAAGTCTCTCAATGCGGAGGTTTATGCGTTAGTCTTGAGATATAGCAACACCAATCTGAATATGTCAAATTTGACATTTGAAATTGTCATCGCAAAGTTTGACATTTTTGATGGTAATCGTACTCAAAGTTTTTTTTTCGATTCCTTATCGTTTGAAAAAAGTTACTTAAAACATTTTTCTTGGTAAAAAAATGGAATTCAATCGTGCACATTTTTTACATTTCTTAAAGTGAATTAAATCAACAAAAACGTGCAGATCCACTCGCTCACATCTCTACACGCATATATTAAATTTTCATGAACATTTGCCAGCCAAAAATTTTTTTCAACTTTAATACCACATAATTTGACAATCACTCAAGAAAAGGCTCGTGTGGATAGGTGCCAAGAAATTTTGAAAACAATTTAATCACGGCGCTTAAAAACATGTCTATGAAATCTTAACAGGCGACGTATCTTGGGTCTATGTATATGAACTCGAATTGTCCGACTGTATGGGTATTTCATCAACATGACAAGGTAGAACTATCAATTTTGAATCGTGCACTAGCATTTGTTTGATAGAAATGTTATGAAAAATAAAAATATGGGAAACCTCGCAGAAGACGAATCATTCTCCATCATAATAAGACAATCTCTCAACTTAAACAAGTGCATTTTTGAGCATTCAAAACATCGAACTGGTGTATCATTCACAGTTACAGTTCTGATTTGGAACCAAATGATCTCTTATTATTTCCGCAGATTAGATACATTTAAAATGCATGTTATGGAGGTACATCCATCAGAGTGTAAAAATTGGTTTTAAACATGAAAAAGTGTATTGATTTTCAGGTAGAATATTTAAAAGAAAAATAAAGCCATTAGAAGTTTTCCTTTTCTATCTCAAAGCTTAAAAAGCAATCCGCGTATTAAGGGCTTACATTTTCACAGATGTCGTTTTTAACTTAACTGAAACTCTAAACCTGTTTGACCGATTATCCAAAAAAAATAATGAAACAGTCTAGTAAACACTGTCATTGAAACGTAGCAATATACATATCCACATACAAGTAATGTTATATCACAAAACTTTTACTTAAAAAAAAATCTTCAATTTCAGATGAGAATACACTCTTGGTGCCGTTGTCAGTACCTCTTATAAGCGCAAGGCAATACGATGACATCGTGATTCCATGCAAACCAACAATGCCCGACACTGTAGTTGAATTAATCACGAGTGACCATCAGGTAAACCAATATGACTCATTAACAATATTCTTATGGTGCGTCTTATACATACCGCCATGCTTACTATAACTATCATCCATACACATATACAAAATCTCAATCTTTATTTTCTTATTTTATTTTCAAAAAAAAATAATTTCATTTGGTGTTTTTTCACAAACTGTATAGGTTGTACTTAGTTCAAATAAAACAATACAAACAAATTTTCAACCGGAAATTGCCTACAAAGAGGCAAAATATCATCCAAAAGTCGGCTTTTCTTTAACTAAAGCCATCAATATGACCGAATTGAATTGTCACGGTGAATATCTCGGTCTAAAAGAACACTACCACCTTTACATTACATTGGATAGTAGGTCTAGTTTTTTTTTTTACAGAAGTTTTATTTTATAACTTTCATAAATAAACAAATAATACAACTCGTCGTATTGATATTGCTTTTTGTTATTTTTGCAAGATTTTATTGTTTTTACAAATAATAATAATTATTTTTCATTTGATATACAACTTTTTGTGCAAAATAATTCTGAAAAATGTAAAAATTTACTAAATGACATTTATTATAAAATGTCTAATACTGCAAAAGAAAATTGCAAGAATCAAATAGTGATAATTAAAAATAATTCGAAAAAAAAAACACTTGGAAGTGTCTAAGACTCACTTTGACAAACGCAAAATGACAAGAAGCAAAATTTAAACGTCGAGCTAAATACTATAGGCATCCTTTAATACATATAATATTAACTGCGAGCGAATTACCATTTACTCTTATATTATATAATCGACACGAAAAATATATTTTAATCCTCTGTAGTCAATGAAAAGTAGTGTGTTTGAGATATGCACAGTGGAATGTATTTTACCACTGTTCATCTGTATATTAGATCATCAATTAAAAAAAAAAATAATCGCCCCAACAATATTATTATTCTTGTAAATTTGTAAGTAGAAAATAAATTGTACATACAAACATATATTTATTTGAAATAGCACAAAAGTTCCGCCTTGAAAGAACAAATCGGATTTATATAATTTTGACACTTAAAGTGACGTTTAAGATGTCAAACTAAATTTCTGTCTATATTTTTTTTTTTTTTTTTGTTAAATAAAAAAAAAACGAGATATTAAGATGACACATAAACTGGACACGAATATTTAATGGATTTTTCTACTTCGAAAAATATGTGTGAGTAGATAATAATCCACTTATTCAAAAATTCTAAATATTTACCTCTATTGAGATTGCATCGCAATTTTTGAAAAACTTCCCCACTGTAACGGAGTAACGACGAACAAACAAGTGCTTAACTTTCCCTTGGTTTTGGCGTTTTTTGCAATCGAATTTTTTAAAGCAAGGGGCAGTGTTAGAATATGTATTTAAAATCAAAATTGCTGCACACACCTAAATAATGTGTTCCTTTATATTTTTTCCGACGATATAAAATTCAAACTTCTTCCACAGTTACAAAAAAATACTGTTTAAAATCTTAAAAGACTTTTTCACTTTATTTTACCATTATCGACATTCCTAGGGATAGCATGATTACAATATATAACTTTGTAAAAAACTTTTAAACGGAGTTAAATTGCAAAAAAGAGTGGGTAGGCGAAACAAAAAACAATCAAAGCCAATGCCAGAACGAAAGAAGGGCCTGGCGCTGAAATTTTCAGGTCTTGAATCAAACTTTCCATTAAACTTTTAATTAACACAAAAAAATGAAGATCTGATGCCGTTTTGACTAGCTATATACATAGGTGCTATACGACAAGTTTTGCACTTAAAAAAAAAATAGAACTCGAGATTTTGATCCAAGCTGACATTACGATGACAGACAACTCACATTTAGTGGGTCGCGCATAGTTCCCTCTGTTTATATGTATGTCTATACCTCGATTTACAAACTGGGTTCTCCAGTGATTCTCTAGAGGAGAAATTGAAATTTTGTTTGTAGATCCAGACTAATGATATTTGCCATACCTACATCCGTTATGCAAAATCTTATTTATCTCGAAAACGGCTCTAACGATTTTAATATAGAAATTAGAACACTTACCAGTCATGGAACCGCTTTTTTTTCTATTTTTAACTTTATCACTAACGGCTCTAAGGATTTTGACCAAGATTTTTATAATACAGAAGCTCCCTTGAATTTAAAATAATATTGTATATAAGAATTTTCGAAAAAAAAAATTATTTTGTATATTTCTTGGAAAAAAAATTAAAAAATATATAGAAATTTGTTATATAAAAAATTAATTTAATAATAAAACTTAAAACTGTATTTGCATAATTTCATATTTTTTTAGTATTTAGATGACAATTTGAATAGGTACTGATTTAGTTTCATTTTAAATAATCGTAAAATTAAGACGCAAATTCAGTATCATACGAGTTTAAGTAAAACGATTTTTAATATAAAACAAAATAACAATTAACATATATGTTAGCTACTTTTCTTAAATAATATAAAAGGTTTTCTTTCATTTTCGCTGTTTCGAAACTTACTTATGTACGTATATCACTAACCAATTGATAAAGTTGTATAATACTTAGTTCAAAGACTTCTTATAGAAGTTTCTATATTATCCGCAGATACTTTACAGAATTTGTTGAAAAGAAGATTAAGTCAAAAAATCTAAACTAAAAAACCAAAAAAAACTAAAAAGGACCTTGTATGATTAATTAATGTATAGTCTTTTTTATAATGGTTCATTCACTTAAATATTAAAAATCGTCTTTAAATTTGATGACGAGCGACTGTTGCGCCACCAAATAATTCCACAACGATATACTGTCTTCCGTAAGGACAGTCTAGACTTAAAAATGTTCAAATGTGTGATAATGAAATATTGGTTCATGAAATATAAATTTGCAATGTAAAACAAGTTAAATAACGACTGGGTCGCACGAACTTGCTTCTATGTTATAGACTAGGAATTTTAAAAACGAATGCTATTAGAGAAAACTGTTTATAAAATTAATTTCTATTAATAAGAGTAATAATAAGAGACAAAAACAGAATGCTATGCAAATGTGAATTTATGCAAGAACAAAAATTATAAGTCGTTGAAGTGGTTTTTTTAAAAATTTGGTACATGCCTACCTTAAGTTTTTAATATTGTACGAATGAAAATTAAATTTCCGAAAAAAATATTGAGTCGTTTTTGAGATATCGAATTAAAAAAAAAAATGATTATTTGTTTTTAAATTCAAAAAATATTTTGTTGTGAAATGAAATGTTTTTTAAACTTTTTAGAAGCATCTCTGTACAAAAATTTCATTAAAACCTGTTATGTCGAAAATGCGTAGTTCAAAATTTTAAAAAATGGTTCTATGGTAGGTACAAACTGTAATATCTTAATTTCAATTTTTTCATTAAATTAAATATCGTAAAAATTTATTGAAAGAAAAAAATTTTTTATCAAAATTCTAGGCGTCGTTCTCGAGAAAAATACGATTTTTGAAAACCATTTTTTAACATTTGTATGGTGGGTACCTGTTTTTTAGGGAAAATACATTTTTTTCTCATGTCTTGTAGATTATATTGAGAAACTTTTATTTATCAAGTTTAAAAAAAAATCTAGCGTCCGGTTTTTGCAATATTGAGTTTTTAAAAAAAAATGGAATTTTTTTAAAAAATCAAAAAAAAAATGTTTGGAAAATTTGAATACACAAAATTGGTGGTACAGTTTTTGAGAAAATCAAAAACAAAGAAATGGTTCCATGGGAGTACCCTCAATAACCATTTTTCAGAATTTTTTTCAACAATTACCTAGCTTTAATTAAATGAATTGTTTTTTTTTTTATTTCTTAAATAAGTCGAACAGTTTTGAGGAACAAAATATTTATAAAATTTCGAAAAAAATTCGGATGGCAGGTACCGTTGTTTTTGGTCTTAAAGAAAATCAGCCAATCTGTTTAGGCTGTAGTCAAACAGACAGACAGACAGAATTGCGAGACCCACTTTTTTAGTCTTCGCTATCATTGTAATGTCAACTTTGATCAAAATCAAAAGTTCCTTTTTTTCCGAATGCATAACTTACCTTTAAGTACCTATAAGTCGCAAGTAAAAAAAGGTGAATTAGTAGATTCGTAAAATACATTACTTTTCTACTACTAACTTTCCGAACTATAATACATATAAAAAAAGTAAGAACACATTTTCCCCTGTATCTCCTATATTATAATTGAATTTAAAAAAAAAAAATGTAATATTTTTAGATGAAATTAATAATGGGTAGCTTATATATTTCATCTAAAAAGATTACATTTTTTAACTACACAACTGATGTAAAAGTTTCGTTTTTTCGTTACGCTAGGAGATCAAGCTCTAGACCCACATACAAATTTTTGACTTAAAAACTTTAGTTTTTCACACACATACATACACAACATGGAGACAAAACCCGAATAATATTTCTTTTTTGGATAAACAATCATCTGTCAGATCAAATGCAAGTAAACGGTTATGTTTTTGACTTTCTAATAAGGTCCAGATCTTTTAATCTCCTCTTTTTGAACAATCATCTCAAAAAAAGGAAATTTTTAAGCGAAAAATCACACACAAAACAGTTAAAGTAAAGTGTAATTTATTACATTCGCCAGAATTTTTTTTAGTAAAGTAGTATTTTAAGCATAAATTAAATTGCAAAATTCAACGATGCCATGTAAAAGAATTCTGTGTGCGGAAGAAAAGGTAAAAATTACTGCATTCAAAGAATGTTGGCCTTTCTCTTTCTGAGCGTGAAATTGCAAGAAAAGTAAGCTTCAGATTTACCACAAAATTTTGGAAAAATTGCTAACCTCAAGCATGATGTGAAGCTGTTTTCTTCCCAAATAAACAAAAAAAAATTGTCTGTTTCAACTAAACGACTTAGACAAATCTTTAAAGCTTAATCTAAAATTACATCATCATCCTTACATCCTTAAATACTGATCATAAAGCATGTTCTTCGACAAAGAGTTCTGTTCAACTAAACGATTTTGGGAATTTCTGCAATTTAAGTTCTCGATTCAAAACTTTAAAAAAAAATTTTGTTCACTTCATTAACATGAAAATACTAGTAGAAGAAAACTACTATTACTTAAGAAAACCGTTGTGATAAACTTAAACATTTATTTCTCCATATTTATTTTTCATCTATCAAACTTTAGAAGACATCTTTTTTTGCGTACATAGTGGCGAAATCAAATAATTTTCCTGATCTTGTTGTGAGCTAAAATGATTTGATTTTTATAACTGGAGTCTCGGTCTCCCTTGTCACCTCACTTCTGGAGGCATTCGAAGAATCTTTGGCTGGAGCACAATTATCATTTCGCTGGATGTTGCCTTTGACGTTTATTCGCTCTTCGAACACAATGCCAAATATTCGTCAAAAATTGTTTGATCTTGAGAATTCAGGATCAGCTACTCCTTCCTGTTTATCACCCAACATTCGATACAGTTAAGATACAAAGAAAAGGCAGCATAAAGAGCATAAAGCATTTGTTTCGCTTAACCGAATTATCAGCTGCTTCCTTGGGTATTCGTCGGATCTTTACTAAGGTGTCGTTCGTAGAGTTAATACCTACTCCGAGCTAGATAAAATCTCCGAAGTCGCTGCTATCAAGACAAAACGTACTATAGGTCTGGTTTAGCAACAACTTTCACCCGGAACTCTTTATCGTACGTCGTACCATATGTTCTTTATCAGAAGTGAATGGTAGCCTCCGCTGGTTTCGACTAACTCTTTCGTGATACTGGGAGACTGATTACTGATTTCTGTTTCTTGTAGGAAAATGCGTTTAATTGGACCCAAATTCAGATATTACCTAATATTACTTGTGTCCGAAAAAAAATGTTCACCTGAACAAGGAACGTCTTTGAATTCAAGGAAAATTTTTGATGAATATTAGCAAAAAGGTTCAATTCACCAAGATAAATAAAATATCATTAAATAATTAGGAAGAAAGTGCATTGTATTGAGGACTTCAGTTGGTGCAATAGAGGTGTTATTCATCCCTACTCTCCCGAACACAATTGTTGGTTTTTTCATACTTAACACAAACGCTTTTTTAAGTATCGGCTCTTAATTAACCAAACTCAATCCAATTAAACAGAAAAATGGAGAAGGACTTCAAATAAAGTATTGATTTTTCTAGGCTTCTAAGCTCTCAACATTCGTATAGTACCATTGAAAAAAGAAGCTCTTAACTTAACACGACGAAAATTGAAAGGTACTCGTATTTAGACAAGGGACATGCTAGTTCTTAAATCCAATTTTAGGTAGGTATACTCAATCCAGCTCCTAAGAAGGCCACCTAGGTGTGTCTAATAGGAGACCTGAAAACAAGATTCTACGCCTTAGAGGGTTATTTTTCTTATTGCGTTCTTTTTATAATGTATAATGTTTTCTGGTATAACAGTTTTTTTTAAATAAAAGAGATTTTAAATTTATAATTTTAATATTTATCTGTTTCTGTATTTCGACCAAATTTGATGGCTAAGAAGAATTTTTTTGTTACAAATTGTTTTATGTATTTCTTTCGTTCATTTTAAATTTGTTTATTGCCGCCAAACTCAAATGCTGTCATTCAGATTCTGTGTTGTGATTAATTTGTTCATTTTCATAAAATAAAACAAAACAAAAAAATATTTATTATAGGTGCATTCCAGTGATACAGTCGGCCAATACGATCCGAAACGGGGTTTTGTTGTACAAATACAAAAACTCTCCGAGGAGGGCCACTACGCATGTAGGCCCCAACAACCGTCGCCATTAAACGAAGAAGAAGAGGTCAACTTTATGATCTTTTATAGTGGTAACGAATCTAATGATCGTGAGTTGGCACCCATTTGTGATGTTTTCCCAATAAATAGAAATAACAGTAACAATACTATTAATTGCACAGTATTTGCCAGCGAGATACCGCTAAAAATAAATAACAACAACTACACTCTATCTAGTCTAAGTCCAGTGAATAACACACATTTCTTTTCCCAACCTAACAACAACAACAAAAACAACTACAACAACACCATTCTGTCTGATAATTTGAATGTTGTCGATGTGGTTAATCGGGTGGTGGTATCGCGCAAATCACGCTCCTCATCGCCATCCTTGACATTAACCACTGCAAGGCCAACAACACGTCGTCACCAACTTCTAGTTGGTGCCGCTGGCGCTGGTAGCAATGTGAATACGAAAAGCGATGGCGGCCATGGCAGTGACAACATTGGCGATGGTGAGGCTGATGTTGATGATGATCAGGACGGAAATGGTGGTGGTGATGGTGCTAATAATCTTGATAGTCGCGAAGATGTCAAATTTTCTGACAGTACTACTAAAAAAAATATTGGTTTGGGAATTAATTCTGCATTGTCATCGCATAGTTTTGAATTTACTGTTACAACTGAATCTAGTTATGGTGTTAGAATGGGCAAACGGCAAACGACTAGCTCGAATCGAGGTAGATCGCATAAAAGCTATGGCGGTACACCAAGACCACGGTGTAAGTCCCTGCTTGACCGTTTGTTCCTAGTTGAAATTTTTTTTTTCTAAAAAATGCTTGATATTGTTGACATTTTTTGTATTTCTTTTTAAGTTTTTGATTTTTTTTTTGGATTTCAGTTTCTTGTTGCATCTTGGTGGTTGTGAGCTTTTCTTTGGTTGGTTGCATTTTTTATTTTTTTTTTTTGCTGCATTAATACATTCTCCGATAATAAGCTTTCAAAAGAAATTTCAAGGATACGATGAAGTTTTGCAAAAAAAAACCATTAAAATATTTTTAACAACAAAATTATCAAATCAACTTTAGTTAATGATTTAATATTTCCTTGAGTCTGATTGGTGAGCTGTCAACATTCCTGTTCAGCTGCATTTGACAGCTTTGAATCTAATCAAACAGTTTAGCCAACTGAAAATAAAGGCTTTTTGACAGCTGACAAAAAAGACGTTTCAAGTTATTTGACGTTGACAGCTGACCAATCAAAACGAGTTATTAAGACAACTTCATACAGTTTGTCTTTCGAGTCAGTTTTCAGAAAAATGAATTATTCCCTTTAAAGTTGAATTTAACACTTCTAGTTAACTTTGATTAAACAAAAGTTGGCTGACCTTGTTATTACTAATAATTAATTGATACTTAAGAATATTTGATTTACTTTTAGAGTTAACTCAACATATTAAGTTGGTTAACTTGAGCTTAGTGAAAAAACTTGGATGATCTCGTATGGAAAAATTGTAACTTATCTTACCACACGGTTCTAATTAAATATTAGTACCAACTATAGTAAAAGCTTTTTATCATTTTATTATTGTAAAAATAAATAACAATTATATTATAACATTTGCTTTTATTTGTAGAATTAAACATTTTTTGTTGCAAGTTCTATGCTTTATGTTTTATGTAAAATATTATCTTTACTAATACTGTGTTTTAATGATATTGTTGTTTGTAGCTTATTTAATGCTTGTTTTTGTTGATAAAGTTGTTAAGGAATGTTTATTAATAATTATTATTTTTGATCTTAACAAAAATTAATAGCTAGAACGACACATGTGGCGAAACCAGAAATCTTCTCAATTTATCATGGACATGCAGTTGAAGGTGAAACATTTAATATGACATGTTCAGTGGAGATACACTTTGATGTTCGCTTCTCAATTGACTGGGAAACACCTTTGGGCAAAAACTTTGTAAGTCTTACAAATAAAAACATAATTATGTACATATATCTTTAAATTTTAAGAACTATGATTTTAATTTGCCCCTCAAGAAATTGACTTCCCCATTAAGCTGACCTACAAATTGGATTCGGATATTTTTATAATTTTTTTTGCTGGAAGAAATAAAATGGAAAAAGGAATTTTTTAAAAAAAAAAAGGGAATTTTCGGGCAGCTTAAAAGGATTTTTTTTAAACAACACCTCCACACTAGATTAAACAATAAATATTGGCCTATAGATGTCGTTTTGGAGTACCTGGTTTTTTCTAAAATTCGGAGGAATGTGAATTTTTTTGCCATTTGTGAAAAACGTACGAAACACTACTAAATCCTCAGTTCCAACGCTCGTCTTCAATGACAGATGACACTCCTGTTGTAAGCTCGATAGGTAAAGCCAATTTGCTTGCAGCACAGTTTGCTGTTAATTCGAAGCTACTAGAGAGTGACATGACTCTTTCTGTACTTGACAGCGTAAACGATTCAGTGGAATGAATCTTCTTTCGCACTCGTGCAGTTGCTAGTGTACTTAAAGATCTTGACATTCACAAATCCGCTGGCCCGGATAGTATCCCTTCTATTGTTCTGAAGACCTATAAATAAGAAGGTTGAAGAAACCATGGCGACACTATATTGAATCGAATTCTTCCAAGACCAGAAGTTAAAGCAAAGAATCTTGCAAAGTCACTTAGTCAGTAAAAATGTCTGGTCATTTGTCAAGAATTTAAAAAATTCAACTTCATCTTCGGTTACAACGACAACCCGATAAACAGCTGTTCAAATAAGGCCATTGTACTCGCAGCAACCTGACAGCAACACTGTCTTCAGAATATAAGTCATTCAATGGGGCAGGAATATTTCGTAAAGTGGACCTGATGGCGAACCCATTGGGCAAGCTTCTCCATCGCTGCTTCTGTTCTGGTAACTTGTCTGGAAGATGGAGTAAAGCATTTGTCGAGCCTGTTCACCTACCTATTCAGTCTCCCCCAATCCATTTTCAACCATCCTTTTTATTGCGGCTCTAAAATGCTGTAGAGCTCAGTTGAAACCTAAAGTCATGGAATCGCTGGTCGACCATCAGCTTAAGCCATATCACGAAGACCGAAAACTTCTTAATAACAGGAAATACGGCTTTCGCAGCAACCGTTCCACTGATGATTGGATGACATGTCTCTCAGAAGAGTGGAACAGATCTTAACATTAATTTCGAGAAAGTGAGATTATTACTATTGATGTTTCTAGGACATTTGATAAAGTTTGGCAACATTCGCTTTTATAGAAAATGCGAGCATTTGGTATCAATGAAGTCTCTATTCTTTCAATTATAAATTACCTCCTTGATCGTTCAAACCATGTTGTATTGGATGGTTTCAAGTCCCATCTTTACAAAATAAATGCTGGTCTTCCGCAGGGCTCCGTTTTGTCTCCGAATCGCTTCCTTAGTTTTATAAATTTTCTCTCTCGTCTGAAACTTCTAATCTATTTCATTGTTTTGCCGATGGTTGTAAGCCATTATTTTTCACCCCTTATGATTTGCCTACAATTTATTAGGCATTTGAACGTCTTAAACTTGAGTAGAACTTCCATTTTTGGGTAGGTGCTGCTCAAACTTCTCTTCATTTACTGGATAGAATTCAAAACAAAGCGTTAATCTGACAGGAAACAGAACTATCATGGAATCATTCCCATCTCTTTAACGCAGTAGAAATCTTTCAATGTTTTATCGCTTCTTTTGCAAGCAATGTTCTTTCGAAGTAGCCCGTTCTATTTCTCCCCTCAATTGCCTTGCCATTTGCAGGCTCTCAAAATCAATCTTCATCGACTCCTCCTTTATCCCTTTTCCTTCAGGGAGGATCAGGTGGACGGAATTATAAGAAAATGGTACAATCTGCCTGATAGTAGAATTCTATGTATCATCGTTTACAAATTGAAGAAATTATTTTAGCATGTGCTTGGCACCTAATGCGATTCTACTAAGATGTTCCCAAAATCGTCCCAGTAGGGAGCGTATCGGAATCTAGCTTTTTGAAATCTCGCTTATCAAAAATCCCGAAAAAAAAAGTTTTAAAATCCCGTTTGCTAAAATACTGCTTTTTTAAAATCCCGTCTTCTAAAATCCCGCTTGTTCAAAATCCCAATCTATTATAATCCCGCTTTTTAAAATCACGTTAATACCTATTTTTAAAATACATAGCTAAAACTTATTGATTTTATGTTGGTTATTTTCCAGATTCTTTAAATGCTAAGGAAACTTTGCATACACCCAACCTCGCAATGACCCCAAATCCCATAGTGTGCCCAAGCAGGTGTGTTGCAGGGGGGCAGCACACCTCCCATACATACCTCACTGCTTAGACGTCGTAATAAGAAAGAGGATTTTAAAAAGCGGGATTTTAAAAAAGCGGGATTATAAGAAACAGGATTATAAAAAACGGGATTATAAAAAAGGGATTTAAAAAAACGGGATTATAAAAAGTGGGATATCGTACCTAAACCGTCCCAGTAAGATTCCTGTCTTTGAACGTCATTTCTGCTATGACATTTCTCTCAATTTTCTCATGCTCCCTATATTTTCTTTTGCGAAGTTGAACTGTAGGTTAAACTCCTGAGTATCTCCTGTTCTTCTAATTCTATATTTTTTCTATATTCATGTGTGGATTTTATAAAATCGCTTCTTTCATTTTTGGCTTTCCAATTTTCGAGCTTCGCCTTTCCTACAAACTGTGTATTTTCTATACACAGTTGTTAGGTACGACTCAAGTCATTAAGGCCCTGATACGATCGCCGAGGTACGAGCAAAACATTAAGGGTGGTTTACATTTGGTTCTGCTTATTTCTGTATAAATTTGATAATTAACGAAACGTTTTTCGGTAGCATACATATCTATATATTTTGAAATCTTACAGGATCGACTAAATTATACAAAAGCTACCATTAATCTTAATGACAAAACTAAGCATATTGGAGAAAGCTTCCTAACTGTAACTAATGCCCAAAAGAGTGACGAAGGGTATTACAAGTGCATAGTTCAGGATCATTCAGGAAACATAGCTCATAACACTTACCTGATGACTATTTTAAGTATGAAGTCTAAAAATTTTAAATTTCAAATCAGCAATTATACATTTGTGTTACAATTTTAGAACATGGAGAAAGTTACATAAATATGAGCGAGCCTAACAAATACTACAAAATCACAACGAATGCCTCGAAGAATATTATGATGAACGTCAATTATCGAGGCTTTCCAATGCCAAGCTTCAACTGGTATGGCCCAGGAGAAAAGCTCATTCAGCCAAGCAAAAAATACGAGATCAGCAAAACTAATTCATCGATAAGCTTGCAAATCAACTACGTTGAACTCTTCGATACTGGGGAATATGTTCTCAAAGCAAATAACGGCATCGATGAGAAGGAGCTGAAGTTCAATCTTTATGTCAAAGGTGTGTTGTGTTGTTAAAAATTTTCTAAAGTGTTTTTCATCTGATTCTTTTGATTTCAGCCAAACCACAAGTAACCATTGACAATGTTTACGTTCAAGCTGGCGAACAGGCAAGGCTCTTGTGCAAGACCCATGCATACCCAATTGCAAAGATAGTTTGGAGCTATACTCCTTGTAATATCAGTCCGAAATGGCCTTCATGCAAAACTGATGCAGTCACTTTCAATGTAAGTCCGATATGATAACTCCATTTCTCCAGGGTCTAATAAAATTAATTGAATATGTATTTTTAGTCGACACGGAATTCATCTGAAATTTCGAAAATTGAAAGGGTCAACGAGCTGATCTTCAAACCAGATCATCCTGGAAAAATGCAATGTACTGCAATCAATGACCTGGGCATAAGCTCTAACCACGGTTACGTTCTAATGGGTGATATAACTGACAACATGACTGTTTATGGAGTTGATGAAAATCTCAAAATTGCCAAGGGTGACGAAGTGATCATGACATGTGCCGCGTTGGCTTATTTTTACTCTGCTGATCTGGATTGGTTTAAAGATGGCCAAATGATCATTAATGGCAGTGGAGTCGAAGTCAGGACAACTTTCTCGGACTATTCCTACAAGAAAATAATCAAGTTCAAGAATATTGAAGATAAGCATGCTGGAAGCTATGAATGCCGTGCTAGAATAGTTGATAATGAAGTGGACTATGACAGCAAATTTCTTAGCATCATTGTTCATGGTAGGAATCTATCAAGTTTTTCAGGGCATCAAAATTAATACTTAATTTATCTATTTTAGAGCCTGCAATTCCAGTTATGGTTCAAACAAATCTAGGCGATCAGCATAGTCGTGCTCTGGGTGAATCCTTGGAGCTTGTTTGCAAATCTGAGGGAATACCCAAAGCAAGCATCACTTGGTATAAGGATGACGAAAAACTCAACGCTGGTGGAAATATCTTAATTTTGGAGGATAACTCGGTTTTGAAATTACCTTATATCAAGCCTGCTGACGAAGGTTTTTACAAATGTGTGGCTTCGAATCGCTTGGGAGATGCCGAAGCGAGTTCACAAGTTAAGATAACAAGTGAGCACAAGAGTTTTGTTTCTTCAAAAAGGATCTCATAACGCAACTTTTTACTTCTAGACATGCCTGGTTTGAAACTTGGATGGATAATCGCAATTGGGTTTTTCATAGCAATACTCATAATTTCAGTCATCTTCTTGGTTATTCGAGTTGTAAAAGAAAGAGAGGCTATGCGTCAAATGAAACTAGCTGGTCTGGCAAATTTCGAAGAAGGTGCTCTCGAGCAGATTAATCCAGCTATGTCTCTGGATGAACAGGCTGATTTATTGCCTTATGATCGACGGTTTGAATTTCCCCGGCATAAGTTGAAATTAGGTGAGAAAAAAAGTCAACTCTTTGACTTTTGACTATTTTGAAATATATCTAATTCTAGGTAAGAAGCTTGGTGCTGGAGCTTTTGGAGTAGTTCTTAAAGCTCATGCTGAGGGAATCATCCCCGAAGAAAAAGAAACTGTTGTGGCTGTTAAAATGGTCAAACGAACTGCTGACAATGAAGTCATGAAGGCATTAGTATCAGAATTGAAGATCATGGTGCATCTTGGACAACATTTAAATGTTGTCAATTTGCTTGGAGCTGTGACGAAAAATATTGCCAAACGTTAGTTAAATTGTTTGATTATTTTTTTTTTTATTTTTTTTTAAATTTTTACGACATTTTTTCTAGGTGAAGTTATGGTTATAGTTGAATATTGCCGTTACGGCAACGTTCAAAACTTTTTACTGCGAAATCGAAAAAGATTCATAAATCAAATCAACCCAATTACCGACAAAATTGATCCAACCATTGTCGAGCAGAGATTTTCAGGTGGCGATTTTGAATTAAATCGGTATGTTTTACATTTTCTCTTAAGTATTTAATCGACAAAGTTAAATTAACTTTACTAACCAAATAACTTTAAGGCCCAAGTAGAATTTTTTTTTTTGTGTGTCCCTCTGTTCAAAGACGGTGTTCACATTGGACTTACTCAACCGAATTATTTTGACGTAAGGCCATCCTGTTGTGTTCAGACACAAAAGTAGTGTGAACACTCCAAACTAACTTTGACGTCTTGTAGTTGTCATAATTGACAATGTTTACAAGATTTAATAATACTTAAAACGAATTTCAACTCAAAACGCAAGCCAATAATAAATAAATAAATAATGGCGTTGACTGCCGTGTCATACATATGTCACCAAAACAAATGTAAAAAAAATCCATTAATTTTCAATTTGTTTTAAAATTCCTGCCTCACTTTCTCGTCTCTTTCTTACCATGAAGTGCGAATGAGAAAAAACACAAAGACGTCAAAATAAGTCGGCGGAGTGAGTCCAATGTGAATACCGTCAAATATCTTTAATAAGTTTTCAGAACTGTCAGAATAAACAAACAGAACTGTTTGTTTAGTCAATTGCGTATGATTTAAAAATGGTTGGAAGTTCTTTTAAAATTCAAACAATTGCTAGCTAGTTCGCACATTATTCTGAAAAAAATACAACTTGTTGTGCGATTGAACTGCATATTTAAAGTAGAACTCTTATTTGTACAAAACAAAGTGAATTAAAGAAGTCCATCAAGGTGTGCCCATTCAAAACTTAAAAACTGCTGCTATTCGTTCAGTCCAGTTTTCGTTAAATTTTTGTTACCATAAGTGAATAGCACTTTTGAGTTTAGCTTTATTACGAAAAACTGACAGCTGATTTCGAAATAAGAAAGATTATGTGAGTTCCAAAACGTCAAAAATAAAGTTTACATTGCAAAAATTGCGAATTTATCGTTGTTTTTTCTTTGTGGTTTTCCTTATTGTTCGGTAGAGTGTGTTTCATTTTCCATTTGGCATTCGTGTGGTGAACTTCGCTAATGTAGGTAAAGTTAAAGGTGCGGAGAGATGAATCCTTTTCGTTTGAACAAAGTTAATTTTTCTTACAAATCACTGGCGCAAAATTTTAAACAGTTCTTGTTTAAGCAATAATACCGGCTCTACTTAACGCAGTCGTTTAGCTTGGAGATTTTGTCTAACTTTTTCACTTTAGACAACTCTTCTAACTAATGTGGGTTTTACAACAGAACCTGAGCGAATTTACGTTGAACAACCCTTAATTTGACAGATAGTTACGTATTTGACAGATAGTTATATATAGTTAAGATAACTACACAAACAAAACAAAAAAATAAAAAGAACAGACAACTTCACAATAAATTACCTGCGATCTAGTTGTTTGAGTTGATATAAGCAGATATAATGTAAAATCAACAAATCTCTCATGTAGAATGAAAATTCAAAAAACCGATATTTTCTAGCGTAACAAGATGAAAAAATCTATTGTGTAGAAATTAAAAGACATAGTATTAAATTACCCTATCGGAAGATGTTATAATTTTTTGTAAATGGCGTCGTACGTCAATCATATTTGTTATTTGTGAACTAGATAATTGCAAAGTTCAAACATGCAGGCAATGGAGGGCTATACTCCGCAAAAGTGTGGAATAATTGTGTCGATTTTTCTTATCAATAAATCGGTCGGTGGTGTTAGCGCAGCGTGAATTTCGACGTCCATTTCCCAATGGTGTCGCCCCACCTGGGCCAACATTCCAACGCTTAGCTACTTGATTCAAACAGACTGGAACCACAGGAGACTATGCCAGGGCTTGACCGCCACGGGACTGGTCGTTCGACATAGATTACCACGGCTGTGGCCGCCAATGTCGCTGAGAACGAAGAAACTTCAACCGAACGACGCACAGGCCATTCCAGGCGGACCCTACAGTGAATTTTAGTGAATGATTTACACATGTTCCCTTGGGATTGTGACTTTTATGTATTGGAACCTATGATAATCCTATGTCATTCAAGCCCGTTAAGAGTGCTGATGAATTATTTTCCCGTTTGTTTGGTCAGCTGTTCCTTTCCTCAAGAGGATTATACCAATCTTAGGAAGAGGTCGTGCCATCGAACTCACTGACGGTAGTATTCACCGGATTAGTGGTAATCGCTGGTGTATAGGCGAAGTGCCAATTCTCCGCTGCTTGCCACTCCTTCAAGAAACACGTGCATCGTTCAGTCTTTTTCGTTCGTACTATCATTGTTCTCTGTGACTCTTTTTATGTTTTTTGACAGTGGTTGGAGGCGAATTCCAGTCTCGTGGTTGGCTGTTTGAAGAGCTTAGAAATTTTCAAGCCATTTGGTATCGTTAATAAATTCCAATATGTTTTTGCTTAGAATGTCAGAGAGCTTCTCCTAATCGTTGAAGAAGAGTCTTCCTAGGTAGTGAGGAGTATCCGTCACCGCATCCTCTGCATAAGTAGTCTATACTGAGTTTTATCTTTTTCTTGTGGTAACTCAGTTGGTTCTGACCAGTGCGTTGGTGGTGCTCACGAGAATAGAAAGAGACTTTTTACTCAGTTGGATGATAACGTCGGTTTTTTGGTTATAAGAAAAAAATCGAGGGAGTTCCATCTCTTGTTTGTTATAGTTAGAACTTTGCTCTCAATTAACTGTTTAAGATTACAGGGTGGTACCTGAACTGTTGTGACTGCCTCATCAAGATCAAGTGTTGATCGTATTCTTGTTGGGACACCACTGTGACTAGGAACCCAATAGGGCCTTATGTGTACTAAGAAGTTACAAACTTCGATTTGATTTCAATAGCAGGAATCGCTTTTATTGCCGCTTGGCGATCAATAAAAAAGGTTATGTAAGCTTGTGGTATTGCCATCATTGAGACTTGTCAAGCTGAAAAGAACCCTGCACCAACACCAGTTTCCATCTTGGAACCTTCAGTATATATTGCTAAGTGCATTTGCTAAGGAGTCTGCCTCTTCATTTCCCATACGTGACCAGGTACCCAATGAATTGTAACCCTGGTCTGCCTTCCCAGTTCGTTAAGCATGTGCACTGTATGCACTCCCATAATAATTTAGAGCTGATGGTATATGAGCTCAGTGCATTGAGTGCAATTTGGCTATCTGACATGAAGGCAATGTTCTTGTTACGATAGTTCCTTTCGAGATTTCGATCCACGCATTTACCTATATCGTGTACCTCCGCTTGAAAGATGGACTGCCCCAACGGTATGGAAAGTTTGGTTCTTGGGCCAAAAGATTCCTGCACCATGGGTCTTACCATCATAGTGTACATTCAGGATGAGGATGTTCGGCTTGCATCCCCATGGCTTGCCTGCAAGTCTCTTGCAAATAATTAGGGATTTTGTGGCTTTCCTGACTATAGTTTCTAGGTGTTTGTTCCAGAGTCTTTTACCATCTAGTGTAATTCCTAGATATTTTCCCTCTCTCTGTGTTTCAATTACTTTCGCCTGCTAACTGGATAGGATAGGTTTCATAAGTGGTAGAAGTCTTTTCCTGGTAAATGGTACTATTGTGTCAAAATAATACGGAATCTTCTTGAATCATCCACAATATTATTATAAATCGTACCATATAACTGAAATCGTTTTTCTGGATTCTCTGCAAAATTATATGGAAAAGTGCACCTTGTAATTAATGTTTACCTGATATTCTTCTCTGAGTGTAACTTTTATTAATAATTCACATACAAACCAAAAATACATATGTTTAACCATTTGGCATGCCATGATCTCTTAACTGTTATATTCTACTTGGGTAACTATTCAACTTGTAACTAACCGAATGTTTTAACAAATTGTCTGTCATTGTTAACCTATTTTTTTATTTTTTAACTCTCTTTTTCCCTCTTATGTGGTGGTTGTGTAATTCTTTGAAAAATATGTGTTTTATGTGTAATTTTGATGATACTCGTAAACCAATCAAAAAATTATAATTTAAACAAAATATATTGGTGATGGTTTAACCTGTGTATATGACTAACAGAGATGGGCTTAAATATGTAAATCTCTCTTTTTCACATCAATATCTAAACAACAATAACAATCATAGAAATTCTGAGAACGATCCACGATCAGGAACCCGTGCTGGGCGTCCGAATTCCAGTAATTACTTGAGACAGTCTGATTTGTATGAAGGTCATGTTGATAGTTGTGCAACCGAACAAACTGTGATGACAACAGTTCCCGAAGGTGATTTCAAAACTTGAAGACATTTTTGGAATGATTTGAAATTTGTATGTTTTAGGTGAAGATCAAGTTATGTCAAATAATTCAGTTCAGCCAGCATGGCGATCGAACTACAAGCCTGATTCGACTGAAGCAATGACAATAAATACCTCAGATCTAGTCAGTTGGGCATTCCAAGTGGCTCGGGGTATGGATTACTTGTCTTCGAGAAAGGTCCTGCATGGTGATTTGGCTGCAAGAAATATTCTTCTCTGCGAAGATAATGTCGTGAAGATTTGTGACTTTGGACTTGCGAGATCGATGTACAAGAACGATAATTACAAAAAGCAGGGTGAAGCACCCTTGCCAATTAAGTGGTTGGCCTTGGAGTCACTTAGTGATCAGGTCTTCAGCACTTATACTGATGTTTGGTCATTTGGTATTGTTCTGTGGGAGTTCTTCTCTCTAGCTAAGGTGCCTTATCCGGGAATGGATGCAAATCAAACATTGTACTTGAAGCTTAAAGATGGCTATCGAATGGAGAAGCCACCTTTTGCTAATGAAGAATTGTAAGTAAAATTAACCAAATTTTATTTTCCTTCTAATTAAAACATTGATTTTTTAGGTATGATATTATGTTGGAATGCTGGAGTGCTAATCCAGAAAGCCGACCACTTTTCCATGAATTGGAGAAGAAATTTGCTAGACTATTGGGAGATGAAGTTACAAATGTAAGTATTTTAAGAATCTGTTTTGGAGTTGTTTTCTGATTGAAAAACATTTATTTTTAGCATTATGTTGATCTAAATGAGCCTTACTTAAAAATCAACACTGAACATATGCAACAATCTGAAACAGATTACTTCGCACTGATGGGCTCACCAGACGAAATGGCACCTCCACCGCCAAGATATGTCAACGGAATGATATTACCAGAAATTCGTAAGTGTTCTATTTGATTTCATACTTTAATATGGTATATTGTTGTATTTTGTGACGATGGCTTTTTGGAAGAAAGACTCAAGGATGTTTTGTGAAAAAAAAAACAAACAAAAAAGTGGCGCCCATCACCAAACGATTTGTGTATTGCATATTTAATGCAATCATATGTTCAATAAAAAGTGAAATTTTCCGCTATCTTGAATTTAATAGCTTTCAATGCAGGTCCTTTAAATACTGAAATGTTTGACCAAACCGTCAAATGTTCTCAAATAGATTCCAATATACAATGTAATACATAAAATAAATATATTTGGTTATATGGAAGCTCTTAGGGAACCATACAGCGTCTAGTGACTTACATATCTTTACTATTTCTGTTATTTTCTGCCGACTCCAAACACCTTAGATGAAAAGTACCTACTTTTCATTGACAAGCGATATTCCGGGAGTATTTTTCACTTTCTCGCCCTGATTTTTTTTATGTTCAGGTTGTCCTCTTAGTTAAAAACTCTTTTATGAATCTTTAACTACCATTTATAAAAGAGTTTTTCTTAAAGTTTTTTTCTTAACTTTTTAAAATTGTTAATTTTTTTTCTGATGATTTAAAAATGTGTATTTAATATAAAATATCAAAGTTTTAAAAAGTCAAAACTTACCCAAAAGTTATACATTTACAAAAATCCTGGAGCGGAAGACCTATCCTTTTATTTTAATTTCAATGTAGAAAAAAAATTTAAGACTGTCAAGGACCTTCGCTTTGATGAAAGCATCGCTTCCCATCGATCAGCGAAATCAAGCATCATTGAGCGCGGTTGGTTCTTGGATGGAGGACCGTTCAAATACCAACCGTGTGCTGTTGGCATGTGTTTCTTCTGTGTGTCTCTCTCTCTCTCTCTCTGTTGTATTGTCTAAAGCCAATGGCCTCAATTGCCAGTGCTTTCCAGTGTCTCTACTTCGTAGATTTATGTAAGGAGTAGTGTAAAATGTAATGTAATGTGTGTAATGTAAAATTTAAAACTAGCACATTACACTCGCTTCCCTTACTTTAATAACAGCGCGCGAGATTGACACAGAAATTATATAGTTCAACGTTTTCATTAGAGCGGATATAAAGCTATTTCGCAAAACACAAACTATAGTTTTCATCTAAAGTTTGCTGATTAATATTAAAGGCTGATTCATTTTCAAATTTATCGAATATCGAGTTTTCCCATTTTTATAAAAAAAATCCCATCTTCTTTTAAAATGGATTCCACTTGGGTGTGTTTCGATCATTTTGATTTCATTTGAATAACATTTTCATGCTAATTTTTCTTGAAATTATAATACATTTCGAATTATGACCAGAATTTTTTCATTTGCCCCTGTGAAAAAGTAAAATGAGACACATTTTCAAATTGACAGCGGAAAATGGTTTTGTTAGTAGTGCAGGAAAGTGTAATGCTACGGCTTTGATTCCCAGCCACAACCATCTGAAAACAATTTGAGAATTGTAAGTTCACAGGCTGATGTGCCCTAAATTTATTTTGTTCTGTTCTTCGAAAGTAGAGTAAAAATCAAAAAGTAGCTTCTCATTGAATTGAAAATAGGAAGTCTTCCTTCTTCTGGGAAGTTCGCGATTGTATCATCTTCATGAGTTTTGTAAGTCCTCCAGATGCTAAATGGTTCAAAAATATGCCTATACCGTGCGAAACAACAGCATGGGCATAGTTTGAGAGTCAGCTTGTATTTTGGTTGCCAGAATTGCAAAAGAATGCAATCTTTAGGGAATGCAATCTATTATAACATCAATTAAAAGACTGTATTTATTTATTTCACTTTAGGAGTATGGCTTCAAGATCTACAATCACAATTTATTTGACATTAAAAAAATTGCAATAACTTTGTCACGATTCGTTATACAATAATCAATTGAATGCAATCTTTTGAGAATTCATACATTCTTTTGTGTTCTTTGAATTGTCTTGTGTTCATTGCATTGAGCAGCAACTGATCTCATCTCTTTCTGTTGCCATCTACATATTTAAATATGGTCACAGTCAACGGCCTTGGCTTTGATGAAAGCATCGCTTCCCATCGATCAGCGAAATCAAGCATCATTGCGCATGGTTGGTACTTGGATGGGGGACCGTTCAAATACCAACCGTGTGCTGTTGACATGTGTTTCTTCTGTTGTTCTTTCTTTCTGTCTGTCTCTCTCTGTTGTGTTGTCTAAGCCGATGGCCTCAGTTGCCAGTGCTTTAAGTGTCTCTACTTCGTAGATTTATCTACGGAGTAGTGTAATATGTAATGTAATGTAATGTAAATATGGTCACATAGTTTGGAATACCAAGGGAAACGTTGTTTTGTATATAATTGTGAAAAAAGCTCAATGGAACGTAGTACGTAAGATTTATGGAAGACACAAATAATAAAACAATTTAAAAAATGCAAAGATTGCATTCAATTGATTGCTGTTTAAAAAAATGGGAACAAATTGCATTCTTTTAAATATGAAATGAATGGCGATTGCAAAACTTATAGTTAAATTCAATTCAATGCATTAAAAGATGATTAAAAATTTCATTCTTTTACAATCTTGTTTGTTGGTTGTTGGTTGGTCTTTTTAAACATAGAAGCGTAGTAACAGCATGAAGCTGAGCTTACTGTTTTCCTCATATACTCATCGATCGATAAATTATTTATCAAGAGGTCCTTAAATTTTGTGGCCCGGATAGGTCGCTGAATGTGTTGACATGGATTCTCCTAATTTCTATACGTTTTTACTAGGTAGTCCTCAGAATAATTTCAAAAACTCCACCCAGAAATTCATAGCGTTTTCCGCTATTTTGTATACTAATGGAATAATACCACTTTCCATTAAACGTAGCTTTTTGTGTTTTTAGTTAGAGCAAGTCATCGCTTCAAAACTATGATCTGAATTGCCTCAGTAGAATGTAGTAAAATGCGCCGTCGATTTAATAGTTGATTCCAATATGTATTTTGATTCGTCAATCCAAATTTTCCATACAAAAACTGGTCTTAGTTTTACCAGATATTTACTAATGCTGTTCTTTATTTGGTTGGTTTTGACAATATTTAGGTTTCATTTCAAGAAACAGTGTGACTCAAGTTAACCCTAGAAAGATAATCAAATTTTTATAAAATACGAGAATGATACATAGCATGTTTTTTTTTAATACAAAACTTGATATTTTCGACATTTTCTGCGAATTTTTTATGGACAATACGAACAATAACTCCTCTTTTTTGAAGTAGGCTTTTCTTCATTTGCCTGAACAGTATTTCCAATACCATTAGGAACCCACTGAAAAATATTTTTGCGAAGAGACCTCATCAAAGTTGGAGCATCTAGCTAAATATACCACTTAAGGTGGCATATGACACAAGAGTCAAAGAACGGTTGTAACGGAACATTGAACCGCCTAAAGGGACTTGAACCCTAATTTGTCATTAGTTCTGGAGTTTCTCGTTTGTTGGAACGTATGGTGGCCATCAGTGTAGCTTATAAAGTTGCTGAAGTAAGGATTTCGCCAAAAGGTACAGAAGTAAACCAGGTAATATTACGATCGGTGCCATGCTTTGACAATTCTTTGATAAAGTACACACCTTGATTAATGCCACTGGTATTGGTTGCTTTACCGATGTAAGGAATGGCATTTATCATGTACCTTGTGCCGCTGCCACACATCATCGGAAGCTTTATTCCATACCTATTAGGTTTGTTCGGAATGTAGATACATCCTAAATGGACATCTTCCCCGGAATCCCTATAGCTGCTCGTCAAGAGATAGATGTGATCCCGGAGGCATTCAAACATTCAAACTTTTTGCATAGGTATAAATGAATCCGTATCTCTGAGTGATAGATGTAGTAATATATCATCAATGCTCATCTGATAAGAAAGTCGAATGTGTCACGACTCATAAGTGCTACATAACGAGTTGCTGAAAAAGAGCTGTCAAAAAGTTCTTCCGTTGAAAGGTGATTATTTATCATGACAAAATCCAATAAACGAACGGATTTGAACTTCATTGGTGTCTCTAAATGTACCACTAAACGTCGTTGTCTCATTTTCTTTGTCCTTATCTTACTTTTACCGTACGTTTGAAAGAAATTTCTATGTTTATCCATTTCACTGTTATAAAAAAGTTAACAAAGAGCAAGGGGTCAAAGATGTTTTTGGAAGATCTGGTTGGTCCTCTATTTGCTTGAACAATATCTATAAAAAGGATCTTACCGTGATTTTTTGCCTTGATAGTAGTTGCCCAGCAAACAATGAAGATGAAGTTGAAGTTGAAGTTGAAGTTGAAGTTGAAGTTGAAGTTGAAGTTGAAGTACTTCCTCACCAGAGCTTTCCGGCACATCCTCAAGCAACTTCAATAAATTCGTCTTCAAGGACACTCTGCCAACAATCTTCACAATCAATTTCACATTCTGACGATAATTCTTCTTTATTTTGAATCAATAAATTCTCAATTTCACTATAATTCAATACTTCTCGGTTTGCTTTTGTATAGAAATGGGTACTTCTGTTTGAATTCCGGTGCAGATCTTTAGGATTTTTGTTTTGATAACCTGAATCTCCTTCATGGATGTTTTAGAGATAATTTACCAAACTAAAAAGCTGTAGCTGGTCACTGGTCTCAGGAGTTGCTTGCAGATCAAGATCCCTTTAGGTTGGCTTACTCCAATTGTTCTTCTCATTAATGGAGGCAGAAGATGAAAGAAGTTGTTGCAGATCAAGTTAGTTTTTTTGACCAAATTTCTTAAATGCAGATTTAATCGGAGCAACTTCTTGAAGTGAATCGGCAAGTATTTCACGTTGCGTTTAGCTGCTTACTTTGTCTAGGAATTTTTAGACCAGGTTCCTGCTGCTTCTGTGCGACTGCATCTGAACGTTGAAGGTCTCCGGTTTCGAGGTGAAAAGATCATTCGTATACCTATATAAAAAAGAAGAGTACTTGATTGGTCACCCTGCAGTACACCTCTCGCGATATTTGACTTGTCAGGAATTTAGTAGATTTTTTTAATATCAATTCAGGATTTTGACGAAATATTATGAAAGGGCACGGATTATTTTTTCAATCCCATAACCTTCAATAGGTGTTGTTTTTTGGCAAAAATTCTCTTATTTTCGGATAACTCCCTTATATTTTTGGCTCAACCAATTTAGTCTCAATTTTACACAAAGTTACTATTAAATAATAAAACTAATATTCTATTCCAAACCCCAAAAAATAAAATTCAAAATCAGAGAAGGCACTAAATTTTTTGTACTTTTGATTTTTGTGACAAAGTACTAAGTACGAAAGTACTAATTACCTTACTACAACCTAACCCACATTAAAATAAATGTAATAAAGGAAATTTGAGAAAATAAATTGGTCGTCACAAATTGCAATCTGGGGCCAAATTACCGCATCAGTTATCGAGTAATACGTGACTGAATTATGTGAGTTTGGCATTACCGCTTACGTTATCGAACAATAAATTACTCCAATTTGACATTTTCATTCGATCACTGATGGTACTCACTCACTCGTCACTGAAGCGGTAATTCGGCCCCAGATTTTGATGAACTGTCAAACTCTATTCGCATTCCACATACCATCCACATTAAAACGAATAAATGTTCACCCGTGGCTAACCTTTAAATCATTGACCAAATTTCTTAAATGCAGATTTAATCGGAGCAACTTCTTGAAGTGAATCGGCAAGTATTTCACGTTGCGTTTAGCTGCTTACTTTGTCTAGGAATTTCAAGACCAGGTTTCTGCTGCTGCTGTGCGACTGCATCTGAACGTTGAAGGTCTCCGGTTTCGAGCTGAAAAGATCATTCGTATACCTATATAAAAAAGAAGAGTACTTGATTGGTCACCCTGCAGTACACCTCTCGCGATATTTGACTTGTCAGGAATTTAGTAGATTTTTTTAATATCAATTCAGGATTTTGACGAAATATTATGAAAGGGCACGGAGTATTTTTTCAATCCCATAACCTTCAATAGGTGTTGTTTTTTGGCAAAAATTCTCTTATTTTCGGATAACTCCCTTATATTTTTGGCTCAACCAATTTAGTCTCAATTTTACACAAAGTTACTATTAAATAATAAAACTAATATTCTATTCCAAACCCCAAAAAATAAAATTCAAAATCAGAGAAAGCACTAAATTTTTTGTACTTTTGATTTTTGTGACAAAGTACTAAGTACGAAAGTACTAATTACCTTACTACAACCTAACCCACATTAAAATAAATGTAATAAAGGAAATTTGAGAAAATAAATTGGTCGTCACAAATTGCAATCTGGGGCCAAATTACCGCATCAGTTATCGAGTAATACGTGACTGAATTATGTGAGTTTGGCATTACCGCTTACGTTATCGAACAATAAATTACTCCAATTTGACATTTTCATTCGATCACTGATGGTACTCACTCACTCGTCACTGAAGCGGTAATTCGGCCCCAGATTTTGATGAACTGTCAAACTCTATTCGCATTCCACATACCATCCACATTAAAACGAATAAATGTTCACCCGTGGCTAACCTTTAAATCATTGACCAAATTTCTTAAATGCAGATTTAATCGGAGCAACTTCTTGAAGTGAATCGGCAAGTATTTCACGTTGCGTTTAGCTGCTTACTTTGTCTAGGAATTTCAAGACCAGGTTTCTGCTGCTGCTGTGCGACTGCATCTGAACGTTGAAGGTCTCCGGTTTCGAGCTGAAAAGATCATTCGTATACCTATATAAAAAAGAAGAGTACTTGATTGGTCACCCTGCAGTACACCTCTCGCGATATTTGACTTGTCAGGAATTTAGTAGATTTTTTTAATATCAATTCAGGATTTTGACGAAATATTATGAAAGGGCACGGAGTATTTTTTCAATCCCATAACCTTCAATAGGTGTTGTTTTTTGGCAAAAATTCTCTTATTTTCGGATAACTCCCTTATATTTTTGGCTCAACCAATTTAGTCTCAATTTTACACAAAGTTACTATTAAATAATAAAACTAATATTCTATTCCAAACCCCAAAAAATAAAATTCAAAATCAGAGAAAGCACTAAATTTTTTGTACTTTTGATTTTTGTGACAAAGTACTAAGTACGAAAGTACTAATTACCTTACTACAACCTAACCCACATTAAAATAAATGTAATAAAGGAAATTTGAGAAAATAAATTGGTCGTCACAAATTGCAATCTGGGGCCAAATTACCGCATCAGTTATCGAGTAATACGTGACTGAATTATGTGAGTTTGGCATTACCGCTTACGTTATCGAACAATAAATTACTCCAATTTGACATTTTCATTCGATCACTGATGGTACTCACTCACTCGTCACTGAAGCGGTAATTCGGCCCCAGATTTTGATGAACTGTCAAACTCTATTCGCATTCCACATACCATCCACATTAAAACGAATAAATGTTCACCCGTGGCTAACCTTTAAATCATTGACCAAATTTCTTAAATGCAGATTTAATCGGAGCAACTTCTTGAAGTGAATCGGCAAGTATTTCACGTTGCGTTTAGCTGCTTACTTTGTCTAGGAATTTCAAGACCAGGTTTCTGCTGCTGCTGTGCGACTGCATCTGAACGTTGAAGGTCTCCGGTTTCGAGCTGAAAAGATCATTCGTATACCTATATAAAAAAGAAGAGTACTTGATTGGTCACCCTGCAGTACACCTCTCGCGATATTTGACTTGTCAGGAATTTAGTAGATTTTTTTAATATCAATTCAGGATTTTGACGAAATATTATGAAAGGGCACGGAGTATTTTTTCAATCCCATAACCTTCAATAGGTGTTGTTTTTTGGCAAAAATTCTCTTATTTTCGGATAACTCCCTTATATTTTTGGCTCAACCAATTTAGTCTCAATTTTACACAAAGTTACTATTAAATAATAAAACTAATATTCTATTCCAAACCCCAAAAAATAAAATTCAAAATCAGAGAAAGCACTAAATTTTTTGTACTTTTGATTTTTGTGACAAAGTACTAAGTACGAAAGTACTAATTACCTTACTACAACCTAACCCACATTAAAATAAATGTAATAAAGGAAATTTGAGAAAATAAATTGGTCGTCACAAATTGCAATCTGGGGCCAAATTACCGCATCAGTTATCGAGTAATACGTGACTGAATTATGTGAGTTTGGCATTACCGCTTACGTTATCGAACAATAAATTACTCCAATTTGACATTTTCATTCGATCACTGATGGTACTCACTCACTCGTCACTGAAGCGGTAATTCGGCCCCAGATTTTGATGAACTGTCAAACTCTATTCGCATTCCACATACCATCCACATTAAAACGAATAAATGTTCACCCGTGGCTAACCTTTAAATCATTCAATTCATGATTTTGTTTAATTTTTATGGCAAATAAAACAAAATGCTATGTGAACGAATGGTCAAATTGAACGAATGATCGTTCATTCGTCGGTCGTTGGTCACTCTCGTGTGAATAGTCTTAGTGCTAACTATAAAAGCTATATTTCCAATTTCGCTAAAGCGAACAAATTCTATTTACGATGACATCAAATACATTCTTCGAAGTTAAGCATTTAAGAGTTTGAAATGTATATTGTTCTTGTTCTCGAATACTGTCAAACTCAAAATATTGACCGAGAAACAAATTGGATGGTATTCCCTTTCCATTTCACTAGAATTGAGATAAAGAAAAATTCCCCAGCAAACCAATTGGTTACATTAATCGTTTACCATATTAAAAAATATTTTCACTTCTATACAAAATCAAGGGCCAAGCCATTCTTGACATCAACAAATTTGAATGTTTTAATAAAAAGCTTTAAATCGAGTACCTAGGTACGTATTCCATAGCCTTAAATTTTCGTTTAATAAATTACTTAAGGTATTTTTGAGTTCGTAGAATATTAATTCCCGCCTTCATATTTCTATTTGCATTCACAATTTTAACATTTCAATATCAATAATTATGACGTCTTTGGTTATATTTTTGCATCCAAAAGCTAACAAGTATTAATTTTCCATGTGTTAATGTTTGCTAAACAAATATTTGTATTAATTTTTCTGTTTAATTCATTATGTAACAACTTTACTTCAATAGTTATAGATCTTTAATTTCCGAACTATCTAAATTCTTCGTAACCTCTTTGAATTAAATAGTCATTCAAATAATTATTTGTTTCTTTTTGTTTTGCTCGACAGGAATCGATCCATCGGATGACTACCTTCAGATGAATTCTAAAACAGGTAGTGCTATATTTTCACCTCGCCCCAATGACGACTATGTCAAAGCTGATAATTTTACGTTCTCAGAACAACACTCACCGACCATCTCAAATAATCTAGACAGTCCGGTGTCGAAGAATCGCAAGAAGGTCGGAGTTCCGCCCGAGGAAATTCCCATGCTACAGAAGTCGTCCAATGGCATCAATCAAGGAGGATCACAATCCGATTCGGAAACAGAACAGAGCCCTGATCCGCAATCGGCGGGGAAGACCTTTGCCCAAATAAGTAGGAGACCTGCTGAAAAGGAAACATCCTTAACAGACACCACCGATGGAAATTATGTAAATGTCAAGGGGACAGATTTAAGTAAGAAGTTCATGAATAGTAATGGCACGAAAGATGCTTTCTCTAATCCCAGTTATTTGATGTTGAAGACTGTCAATGAAGGCCGAAAGTAAAGAATTAAATGGACTGAATTTGCACTAAATATGCCACATATATTGGAAGGGAGAAAAGTCAATTTGTTTTCCTGGTCAACCGCTCCATTTTGATAGAATAGTTATTCTTATTCTAGTCTTAAGTCTAGAAATATTTTATATTTTTTTAATTAATTTGAATTTAAGAAAATCGCCTAAATTATTATATCACCAATAAGAACTCTCTCACCCAATTTTCCAAGCACTGGATGTTTCGCCTAAGGCCTTATTGTAGCAAACGGATTTGTTCACGCTTTATTTTCTGACGATTGGTGTTATTTTTGAACACACAATATTTTGAATAAACCACAATATGTGTATGTACCTATATATATATATTTTGTATGTAGCTGTAAATGAAAATTCAGTTACAACGTACATAAATTAAGTACAATTCTGTGAATAATAGCTTGAGATATATTCTGAATTTTTTTTATTCAGAAATAAAAATTAAATAATTAAATCTACTTAAATATTTTTGTAAATGTAAATTTTTTATATTAAAGCTTGTTAATTAAGTTTAATGTTAAATATCTACATATAGATCTTAAATGAAAATTCTAAGAATAAAAATAAGATTTTAGTTTAGTTATTTTTTTAAATTTATTTTATGGTATTCTATAAATAAAGAAATATATTACTTAATTGTTTATAAACTACAAATATTTTTACAAAAAATGTGTACAAATAATAAAAAAAATCTTATTTCAGTTCATTTGTGTTCGTTTTTGTGTTTCATAACAAGATGGTGAGAGTTCAGAGGAGTCCCGGTAGGAATAAAGTTTTCATTTACGTTTTCCTTTTCACCGCCATCTTCGGACGATTGAATTAGAATAGAATTGGTTTTCAGCAAATGTTTGTGACTTTTTCCTCAAATTGTCGTGTAAGCGCAATTGGATACTTTGCGATTAAAATAATTTTCTAGCGATGTATACAAAATGTACATCGTTAGAAAGAAAAAAGCTTTAAACCTGTACGATTTACGTTTAAAAGCTAAGCGTAGGTAGTTTAGTTTCATTAAAATGTTCAAAAAGAGCCAAAAAACACACGAAAACACTTTTTGGAAACAAAAAAATGTTTGTCACTGTTGATGAAAAGTAGGGTATCTAATCAAAGATAATCTTGTGGACGTACACAGCCATTGTCATGGTACAACCGATCACTGTTTCGATTGTGTGGTGGCCCATTCTTATAATAACGGTAAACTCACGAATGTACAAATAACTGCTACAGTTGGCACTACAGATTCTCTAAGGTCTTGCCGAACTGATGCCTTAAGCATTTTTCTGCACCTTTTAACACTTGATTTACACGTTGTGTAACCAGTATTTTTCAGCGTATTAGGACTTAAGGAATCGAACCCTTGGATTGCCAAACCTTATGGTCACAGCAATATTACTGAGTTGCTTCTAATAGAGATTTTTTCGGCTTTCACGAACTATTTTGAGCATCAGTAAAAACTTAAAGATTATGTTCCATTCCTGAAAGGACTATATAGGATGTCGAGACGAAAGACTTTGACACACCTACCTCTACTGATGGCAGTGGCGTAGCGTGCCATCTCGGCGCCCGGGGCGGGAGACCCATTTTGCCGTCCCCATTCAATACTTAATTAAAATTAAATTTCGAAACATCATTTCACAGGCAATGAGGTTTCTTTTATTGAAGGTAAAATAGGATCAGCGGTTTCACAAACGGATTGTATGGGTCTTACGAGCAGCGAAGTCAGAAATAACTTTGTCGAAATCAATATTTGCAGCCAATTCTTGTTCAATCGACAATATAGCCAAGTTTGATAGTAAAGTGGAGGTCATAGTGGACCTGAGATAATTTTTGATTAGCTTTAACTTCGAAAAACTTTTCTCGCAACTAGCGACACTAATTGTCAAAGTCAATTATATACGAATCAAGGTGACTATATTTGGAACCCAAATTCCCAGATTCAGTTTTTGAATGAACTGGAGGAGATCCAGTGGTCCCTTGCCCCTTATATCTTCATCTGCGGATTCATCACTATGCATGCGTTTTTTCCGGCGAAATCTTCTCGTTTTGAGTTTGATTCCGAGTTTTTCGCACAGAGTCTTAGCAAAGTCGATTACGGCTTGGACGAAACGGTCTTTGCTCTCCATTAGGAGAGCTTTTAAAGCGCAGAGTTTCTGAGTACACTTATCCGCACTCAGTTCTCATTGCTGCAGGTAAATTTGTACGTCATCCACTTCAGGTAGTGGCCCAAAAGCCAAGAAAAGTGAAGAAGTTGAATGACTGCATGGCTGTCAGAAGAAGACCGGCTCCCGATCTTGTTTCAGGAGTTTGAGATGAATCCGTCAATTCTTCCAGTACCTCAAGAACTTCCTCAAACTTATTTTTAAGCGTCTTGACAGCTTCATGTCTAGCGCTCCAGCGCGTTTCAGTGACTCGTTTCACTGCTTGACAGTGGCGTAGCGTACCATCTCGTCGCCCGGGGCGGGAGACCCATTTTGCCGCCCCATTCAACACTAAATTAAAATTAAATTTCGGGACATCATTTCACAGTCAATGAAGTATCTTTTATTGAAAGTAAAATAGGATCAGCGGTTTCATAAACGGATTCTACGGGCCTTACGAATGAGGCTCGTGAGACAAAGCTGCATCTGCGGATTCATCGCCATGCATGCGTTTTTTCCTGCGAATTCTTCTCGTTTTGAGTTCGATTCCGAATTTTCTCCAAATAGTCTTAGAAAAGTCGATTGCGGCTTGGACAAAACGGTCTCTGCTCTCCTCTAGGAGAGCTTTTAAAACGCAGAGTTTCAGAGCACACTTATCCACACTCAGTCCACGTTACTGCAGGTAACTCTGTGCGTCATCTTCTTCAGGTAGCTCTGCAGCTCAAAAGCCAAGAAAAGTGAGGAATTTGAATGACTGCATGACTGTCAGAAGAAGACTGGCTACTGATCCGTCAATTCTTCCAGTACCTCAAGAACTTGCACAAACTTATTCTTAAGCGTTTTTATAGCTTTATATCTTTGGCAAGACGAGGTTCACTTCTTCTGCAGGCTTGTGACTAGATGCTTTAGGTACTTCTGCTGAGTCGACTTCGTCTTGACCCTGCTCTGTGGTAAGACCAGAACGACTTCCAACTTCGACGGCAGGCACGTCTTCTTCTTCTGCCCGTAAAATAAGTTATGCATTCCCATGAATATTGGCCGGAGGACAATTCTAGGCCACTCACGATTGTAGATGGAGGAATCTTACTTACATTGGAATCACTTCCGCTGCTGCTGGATGCCGCCGAAGACGTTAACATGGCTTTTGAACTAGAACTGAAATATTCGCGTCTGCTTATTTCTTAGCCTTTTTCTTGCGGTATTCCGCGCCGCTTCCTTTAACTCTTTTTATTTTCAAAAACTAGTTGAAAGGTTGAGTGAAGTACTAAGTGTTTAGTTTTAAAAGATTCAACAGTATTTAAACTATAAACAACACAATCGAAACAACTTTCTGTGATGCGGGAGGGAGCAAAAATATTGAGCTGGCTGAAACTAGAATAACGTTTCCGTCGAATCCTAGTTATCTTATCATATCTCGCATGTGCATATCATATGTTTCGGGACACTCCCTTTCAGTTTCGCGAGAGTTTCAGAACGTTTTGTTTTAGTTTCGCGAGTCGCGCGACAATGCACTCTTACGGCCCTACTCACCATCTACGAATTCACGAAAATCAGCCGAGAGCGGTCAACGGCGAATCACAGATAGGGTGGCAAATTTCAAATTTAAATCATTGTTGTTTGTTGACTTGTCAAACGATCTTTCATGAAACATATGATTTCTACTCTAACCGCATCACCGGCGACATTTTGCCGCCCCCCTAGGCCTGCCGCCCGGGGCGGACCGCCCCCCCCCGCCCCCCCTACGCTACGCCACTGCTGCTTGACCTGTGATGGCATCCAAAGCGTTCCACCGAGCAGTTGATGCAGAAAAGAAGGCAAATAGCTTCTCCAGAGTTCCAAAAAACGTCACGGAATTCACTGATTGAGAAGCAGCGTATACCCCAGCCAAGTTGAGTGAGTGGTTTGTGCATGCAATGAATGTAGCTTTCGGATTCAGTGCTTTAATCCGGGCTTGAAAGTCTGCCCGTTTACAGTGCCACCGCCATCGCCAGCGGTCTGGCACTCATATGTTTCTGAACGCTCCCTTTCTGTTTTACGAGAGTTTTGGAACGTTTCGTTTTAGTTTCACGAGTCGTGCGAGAATAACGGAATGCATGCTTACGGCCTTTCTCATCGTTTACGAATTCACGGAAATCAGCCGAGAGCGTCAACGACGAATCACAGGCAGGGTGGCAAATTTTTAAATTTACGTCATTGTTGTTTGTTGACTTGTCAAGCGTTCTGTCATGATACATATGATCTCTAAGCCACTAGCTTCACCGGCGACATTTTGCCGCCCCCGAGATACTGCCACCCCCTCCTCCCCACCCAGGCTACTTCACCGACTGATGGCTCAAAATGAATTGTGGTGTTGATTCAGACTGAATTTATCTAGGTCTTTTCGGCAACCCAACTTTGCTAGTATTTTTTAAGCCGAATTACTGGCTCTCAGGGAAACATGCAAGGTACTCAATCAAGATTCAAACCACAACCGGATTACGGTTATTATCACAGACAGTCAGGCGGAATAATCTTGCGAGCATGAATATTAACCACACTGTCGTTATCTGGGCTTCCGCTCATATTAGAACGCTCATATACAGAACGGACAAACGAGCTGGCCAGGCAAGGATCAGACCTTCATGCGGTAAGAGTAAATATTCCGGTCACAATTTCTAACAACACTCACTTTTTAGCCGTGTGCACCAGTAGGAAAACGAAACAGTCATTAAATTTCCAGTCATTAGGAAGTGCATTTTTTGACAACGTTGACGAACTTTCGGAAATCGGAAATGAAGATCAAAAATCAACGCAACGAAATGGCTCTAGCACGAACCTCAGCTGATTCGGTGCCGTGGCGGCGCGGCGCGCGCACTAGCAGACTGAGGGCTTTGACGGAAGCTTTGCGCTCACAAATACAGGAGGACACCTTCTGGAATCAGGAAACTATACTGCAAGCCAATTGGCTTTTCGTGTCCTAACAAAAGGGACTGAAATTGAAGAAAAGCTTAAGACAAATGTTTACTACCTTTGTAAATTATTGTTGGTTTAAATCTGGATTTCCATAAAATATCATTAAGAAACTATATTCAGTATTTTGGGGCACTTATAACTAAGCATTTTTGTTACGTTAGTTTTGCGCAGACCAAGAAATTCGGTTTATTCATGGGAGAGTTTCTAAAATGAGCAATTTTTACACAATTGTTGCTTTAGTAAGCTGCTTTGATTTAGTTTCAACAAGTTACACTGAAATGAAAACTTAATGTAGGTGTAATAGTATAGTAATAATATGAGAAGTTGGGTGAACACAGGGTGACCCAAATAACACTTACCCGAACCTAAAATAATTTGCTTTATTTTCAAAATAAAACACAGCACAACAAGTCACAACTATATCGAGATCCATAGGTTAAAAAATAATAGAGGCCATGAAGGCTCAAAGAGAGCCATAACCTAGTGTCTTATAACTCTCAACCATTTCTGGAGGGGACCTACATACATGACAAGAGACACTCTTGGGGGATTTGTCAATTCCCCGCAAGAGGTAGTACACCCCCTGAAAAACCATAGTTTTCCGCCGTGTATTCTCCCTCTTCAGTTTTCACTTCACAAACATCAAATCAAAACTGACTACTGACAGTAGCCGTCATTTTTCAAAAGCGTGTGGACATTTTTTGGTCGCACATAGCTTCTATTTTATTTTTAAACCGCAGAAATCGGAATAAAAATTTCAACTTTTTTTATTGCTCGAAATTCCTTTCCATTGGGGTACTATTTTGACCACTAATAACATTTTTTTCTTTCATAATCTCTTGCGTACAAGTTTTTCCTTAGAAGAAGAAAGTTTCCAGTATTTTCAATCTACCAAAAAGTTAAAATCTTCTGATAAAAACTTTCTTTATTGAAAGCTAAATCAGTACTTAATTTCTTTTTTAGTTTTTGAGTTGAAAATAATTATTTCAAAAACAATCCATTGACTTAACTTAAATTACGAATATATTTCTGGTTTCGAAAAGACACTAAACATTGTGAGTGCTACCGTTTTGCTCAATATTTTCCCTCTATTTACGTCTCAGTTGTATAAACAATATGGTCCTTCTTTTCGTCGTATTTCATGTGAAAGACGTATCTGCGAATATTATTGTAATCTTTGTTGGTTTAACAATATAATTCAGAAGATGGATTTTATTTAAATGTAAGTTTTTAACATTTTCTGCGGTTAGTCAAAATTATTCTTATCAAGTTTCTTAAGTGATTACAATACCAAACTTGGACCGATAATACCGAGTGAAGTTGAAAAGAGAAGCTTGACTCAGAGTGGATCTCAGAATACAGGAAAGTAACATAAGTAGTTGCTTCATGGTGCTCGCGGCAGAAAGTTTAAGAAATTTTAAAATAAAATATGTACCAAAAATACACTCAAGGATTAATTAACTATCTGTGATTTTATTGATGTGATCATTTTTAAGCAAAATACAAATATGCAACTTGTTTTGAAGTCAAATTTTTCAATGTGCTAATTGAAAAAAGTATTAATTAAAATCACAAAAAAAAAAAACAAAATCCTTTGTTTCGAAACGGTTTATTTTTCGGTGATTGAAAACAAAATGGAATTACCAAGACTAAGTAATAGACTGGTGTTATCCTACGGAACTGTTTCGTGGATTATAATATATTTAATAAGTCGCTGTAGTGCCCGTAAGTTTTTTTTTATTTTTTCAAGGCCGATAAAAATTAACAATTTTAATATAAGTCAGATAACAGATTATTTTTGTTTCGATGAATCAAGGGTGTGCCATTTCTTATTTGATAAAAGTGTTATCATATAAAAATATGACAACAAGACCTACATTAAATGAAAGTTTTAAATTTCTAAGAAATCCAATTCGTAATCAAACCCAATAAGATGAAAATAGAGGACACAAAAAGTGAAGAATTGGGGACATCTACAAAAAAAATTGTTCGCACTGACATAAACTAATCTTGTCTCATGATGAATTCCTAAAGGTTCAAATAATTATTGGGTTGATCATAATAATTAAACGTTAAATGCAACAGAAAAGTAGCTTAATTTTTTTAGAATAGTGTATTATTCATTTCTTAAAAAAATCACTTATCAGCTGGTTTTCGTTAAAAAAAAATCATTTATTCAATGATTCTCGATAAATTTTTCTGTTAAAGCTTGGTTTTTGGACCTGCTAATCAAATTATTGTTATACCTTCTAATATGATCTGTGATAACTGATAATCAAAGTAGGTGCAGATTATTTAAACACACTGTGAACAATCTGACCTTTATAAAACCTGTTAATTCTTTTCTGGCACATTCCCAATATTTTCAAAGCGCAAATAGTTGGTTTCCTTAAATGGACAAATATGATTTATCTCAAAGATCGAAAGCTTCTTAATTTACCAGCAATACGGCTTTCGCAGCAATCGGTCCACTTTTGATCTGATAGCATATCTCACCGAAGGTTGGAACAGATCTTCACATTGTTTTGGAGAAAGTAAGATTATTTCGCTTGATATTTCCTGGGCATTTGATAGAGTTTAGCATCAAACACTCTTATCAAAAAATGCGTGCGTTTAGTATCAATGAATCTCTCATTCTTAGAAATTACCTTCTAGATCGTTCAATACATGTTGTATTGGACGGTTTTAAGTCTGATCTTCACAAAATAAATTCTGTTGTTCCCCAGGGCTCAGTTTTATCTCCAACTCTCTTCCTCATTTTTATAAATGATCTCTTGTCTGAAACTTCTTATCCACTTCATTGTTTTGCCGACGACTTCCCTCACAGCTTCTCAAAATTTTTCTCAAATTTACGTCCATCTTCTTCGAAAATGGGATTTGCAAATGGAGTATAAGAAATCATGTGTAGTTTAATGCTCCAAAAACTCAATACTGTCTTTTGTCATTAAAGCAAAATGTACCTTGTATGACATTGTCCTAGAATGGCAATTGCATCGAAGAACCCGAAAAGGTCTCAGTACTCGGTTTGTGGCCACATTCTCGAGACCACCAAAAATGCTGCTAAATGCTAAGGATTTCTATATTGATGTAATAAATTGTTCACCCCTTCTGATTGGCTATACCATTCATAAGGCGTTTATACGTCCAAAACTCAAGAAGGTATAACTCACATCTTTGGGCTCGTGCACAAACTTCTCTCCATTTATTATATAGAGTGTAAAATCTGATAGGAAACAGAGATCATGGATTCATTCCCATCTCTTGAACACCGCCGGAATGTTTCATGTACTCGTATTTCCTTGTTTTATCGCTTCTTTCACAATCAATGATCACTCGAAGTAGCCAGTTACATTACCCCCATCAATCAGTTCGCCCGTGATAAACGTTTCGCTAGGAATATATATAGATTCGGTTTTTAGTCGCAGTGGTTTTTCCATTGGCATAACATTTAAGATCAATGTTAATCGACACCCCCCCCCCCCCCCTTTTTCTAATTTCCCCATCGCCAATGCTGTGTTTAACATTATATGGGTCCTTAATAAACCCTTGAGCGCCTGTGAATTATAGAAATACAAAAAAACAGTAGATTGACATTCGACAGTTTAAAAAGTTTAGCAAATTTCTTTTGGGCTTCTAGTACGCCAACAATGGTCATTAACAAACAGACACAATAATTGCAATATTTATAAATAGTTTCTTATTTCAGTACCAACGCCTCATCCAAATATAGAAGATGACTATTCAGTTAACTTTTCTGCAACAAATGCTGCTCCAGTTATAAAATCCGTTTCAACTCAGTTAGTTCTTGAAGTTGGATCAAATTATACTCTAAGTTGTGAATCTAAGGAACCAATCACTTGGCGGGCAACAACGCCAGTTTCCCTGGAACTTAACCAGTCTTCATTCAGTACTCTCAATGCGTATGCACCATACAGAAATGTGCTGTTTCTTAATGATGTAACAGCTGAATATGTTGGATATTTTTATTGTATAAATCAGAAAGAATATATTGAAGACGGTGATTACGATATGCTCGTTCAGGACTTCAAAGCTGCCAAAATTTATGTTTTTGTTAATGGTAAGTTAAGTTTCGTTCATTTTCGTAATGTTAATCGATTGACATTTGAATAAGGTACACTATGACAGAACAACGTTTCAACGTATGATACATTTCGCTAGTTTGGATAGTACGCGAAAAGACACATACTGTTTGCGTACTGTGCAAATTTCTACACAATTTTATTTTTTTATATGAACTTTGACGGACCTTTGCCTAAAATTCATAAAAATTAGTTGGTTTGGATAGTAAGAGAACAGACATTATATTTCTTAAATATCTAATTCCTTGGTGAAAATGTTTTCTACATTTTATTCTCATGTTCTTTTAAAGTCAAAGAGTACTATTTGTGAGTACTCAGAATTATAAACTGGCTTATTATATTATGTGCCACACAAAACTGGAGCCTCCTATAAAATTAATTAATTTCAGATACAGAGGTTCTTTTGGTTCCTATGGCATTAGCTGTTATAAGTGCAAACCAATACAAGGATATCGTGATTCCATGTAAACCAACAATGCCAGACACTGTTGTTGAATTAATCACGAATGACCAACAGGTAAAACAACATGACACCATGTTGGTGATTCAAATAATTTTTGTTAAAAACCTTAAATTTCTATTTATATAAAATTAAACAATATTTCTATTGCAGGTACATTCCAGTGAATCAGCGGACCGATATGACCCGAAAAGTGGATTTGTTATACATATACAAGAAATCAATGAGGCAGGCCTATATGCATGTAAACCTCAAAAACCGTCGCCGCTTAACGAAAGGGAAGAGGTTAACTTTTTGATCATTTATAGAGAAGTTGATCGTGAGTTGGTATCCATTTTTGGTTTTTTTTTTTTCAATAAACAGAAATAATCCGTATCTAACAATAAAAATATTAAAAATTGCACATTACCTGCTTAAGATAAATAAATAATAAGAAGAATAAGAATAACTAAACTGTATCTATCATTATCTATCATCATAACGCCCGACATTATGAATAGTGTCGAATATTTTGACAGCTGGTAATTCAGACAGTGCAAGTTATTATTTTATTACAATTTGCCAAAAAATCTCCATGAAGATTTTGTAACGCGAAATGAAATGTCAAAGAGAATAGTTTTTGGCATATAACTTTTAAACGGTATTTTCTATAGAAAAATATGTTAAACAAACTTTGTTGATAATGCAATCTTCTACTAAAATATCACAATTTCGATAGGTTTCTTTTTAGAAATGCAGTAAAATAAACAAAAATTAATTTTTTACAAATATTAAGGGTTTATTAATAAGAGCAAACATAATTATGGAACACAATGTTGTTCAAGTGGCTGCGTCGGTTGGCTTTGCAGTACCGCCTTCTGCCACTCCAATTTTCCAAGACCTTGTTAATGGTTTCGGGCTTTAGCTTACGGATTGCTTGGATGATATTGGCCTTAAGTGCTTGAATCGGTATATTGGTCCTTCACTGTTCCCCACAAAAAAAAGCCCAAAGGGGTCAAATCCTAGCCCCGAGGCAGCCAATTGACATTGCCAAGACGGCTGATAACACGATTTGGGAATTTGGTGCGCAAAAGATCGATTGGTGGCATGGCACGCCATAATGCATGAACCAGAAGTCGTTTAAGTCCATGTCTTCAATTTCAGTAAAAAAAATCTGTTAACATGGCTCTGTAACGCCCACCGTTAACCGAAACGTTATTCCTAGCATAAGTTTCGAAGAAAAATGGTCCAAAGATGCCACCACTCCACAGTCTTCATCAAACTGTCACTCTCTGTGGATGCATTGGCTTCTGGACAATAACGTGCGGGTTTTCAAAGCCCCAGATGCGAAAATTTTGTTTGTTAACGTAGCCGCCGAGATGAAAATGCAACTCATCAAAAAAGATGATTTCTCGCAAATGCTGAGCTGTTGATATCGATGGTCAGTTGATGTTCGTGAATTGAGTCTGACACTTTCGGCTACAGCACCCACATTCTCTTCTGTGCGCACCGTACGATGACGGGGACCATGAGTGTTGTCCACTAGCATACCAGTCTCAAGAACTTTTTGCACATACTTCCGTACAGCAGGCGCGGTGGGTGCTTCATTTCGGCCAAAACTTCTTTTCAAATAAAGCACTGCTGCTACACAGCACTCACTTTGCAAATAAGTTTACATTTCCCAGCGTTGTTCAAGCGCTAAGCGACTCATTTCGTTTCGCGGAGGTATGATAATGACTTTCTGTCAAGATTTCGAGCGGGAAAAAGCTGTCAGTGTCAAAATAACCAATGATTTAAAAAGAAACCAGTATATGGACTAGGACTACCCTGTATATGGCTTCCAGATAGTTTTTGATCAAAAAAGTGTAGAAGATATTTAAGGCAATTCAGAGACCCTAAATTATAAATATACATACCGACACAAATACCTTGAAGGCCGCCACCCGATACAACCTGAAAACTTTCAATTTCTCCAATTCTATATGCACACCAGATTGCCTTTTGATCAAAAAGAGGTATACGTTTTTTTGAAAAATCCAAATTAGGGCCTTGGGGGCTGTCTGTTGCCCTATAGATACATTAAATGAAAAGTTCAATACCTTCAATTCTATGTACTACAGATTGCTTGTTAATAAAAATAAGATGTAAGATATTTTAAACAGTTCGAAAGTCTTTAATTATTAGTATGAATACGCTAATGAAAGCATTAAAAATGGCAAACCGATGCAAAATGAAAAAGTGGAACATCTCCAATTATATGCATACCAGATTAATTTCTAATACATACAAAATAAGGTATTATCTATTTTCGGCAATCAAAAGACCTTAAATTATCAATATGTATAAGGAAATGAAAGCCTTGAAGACAGCCATCAGATGCAAAATAAATAAAATGCACGACTTTGTCGCACGAACTTGAATTTTATTAGAGAAAAACAGTTCATCAGCATAAAATGCATTTTTTAAATGACTAAAACAACTCCTTTAGTAGTCGGAGCTTAAAACAGGACACCATGTGATTCAAGCAAATATAAGTTTATGCAAGAACAAAAATTATATGACGTTGTAGTTTCTTAAAAAATTAGGCTTTTATGTATAAACAAAATTATTAAAACATTTTTGAGAAATAATTTGGTACGCCAACTTAAAGTTTTTATTATTGTACGATTAAAAATGAAATTTCAGAAAAAAAATATTGACCCATTTTTGAGATATAGAATTTTCAAAAAAAAAATAATTATTTTTAAATGCAATGTTTTTTAAACTTTCTAGAAGCTTCTCTATAAAAAAAATTCCTAAAAATCCGTAATGCTGATAAATAAAAATTCAAAACTCGAAAAATGGTTCTTATTAGGCGTTTTTCTTTTTTAGTTCAGAACAGAGCCTGAGTTGTCAAAAAATAAATTGTGTTTCTTTTTTAGTTCAGAGCGTTCAGAGCTTCGTAAATGTGTTTCTTTTTTCGTTCTGAGCATGTTCTGAACGTGTTCAGAGTGCGCTCTATAAGCTCAGAATAAAATAACTGAGCAGACAGAGTACAATGCTTAACACAGGCATTTGACAGATGGAAATTAAAAAAAAAATGTCGACAGCTAACCCCCAGTTTCACAGTGAGAGTTTAAACCCCACTTTTGGTTTAAACTTCAGTTCAACAATAAATTTGGTTTCACAGTTTCGTTTAATCCTTGAACAGAGTTCATTCTGTAGTTTAAGTTAAACGATACTATTCTGCCGTTTAAACCTCAAATCAACAATCCCTTCGAACATTTGAAAATAAAATTTATTTTCATATTTTAATTTGTTTTCCTGTCACAGGTCACAACTAAAACAAAGCAAACTTTCGTTGATTGTTTTTACTTTGATTTAGATAGAAAGAGAAAACAATTTACTTAAACTACGTTCAATCAACTGAAGTTCAGATTAGACTGAGAAACCGGACGACTTGAACTTTAAATTTAAACTCCAGTTCGGGTTCAGCAGAACTTGAGTTTAAACTCTCACTGTGAAACTGGGGGTAAGTGTTCAGGTGTGTTTCAAAAAATACTCAGAGCGCTCAGAGCACGCTTGGTTCAGAGGATGTTCGGAACATGCTCGACATGCTCGGACTCTGTTCGGAGCTCTATACTGAACTAAAAAAGAAAAACGCATATTGAATTATGTATAGATCATAAAAATTAATCATAAGAAAAAAATTTTTATCAAAATTCTAGGTGTCGTTTTCGAGAAAAATACGATTTTCGAAAACCATTTTTAAAATTTGTTATTTTTAGGTAAAATAGATTCTCTTTTAATTGTTAATTTAAAATAAATCGAGCTTGGGGTTTTCAAAATATTCAGTATTGAAAAAAAAAAAATATTTTTTTTAAATCCAAAAACAAATTTTTTGAAAATTTGAATACATAATATTCAAATTTTTGGGGAGCTTTAGCATAAAAAAAAATACCAAAATCGGTAGTACCGTTATTAAGAAAATAAAAAAACAAATTAAATGGTTTTAAGGGCGGTACCATTAATAACCATTTTCATGATTTTTTTTACCTAGCTCCAACTAATTTTTTGTAATTATTAATTAATTTTGTTAAAAAAAATCTGTCGAACAGTTTTTGAGAACAAAAAATTATTTACAAAATTTCGAATAAATATTGTATAGCAGGTACCGTTATTTTTGCTTTAAAAAAAAGAAGAAAAATCGGCCAAACGGGCTAGGCTGTACTCGAACCGCCATACAGACAGACAGACTTGCCTCATAGTACGAGTACCTACATATAAGTCTCAAGTAAAAATGGAATATCTTCAAATCTATGCTCCAAATCTAGCTTAACTCCTTTTTTAGAATATTGCATAACCTAAAAATTTTACATCAACAACCTTTCCATGGATTTCAGCGTTTCAAAATTATATGCGAAAAAAACATATTTTTTGAATTTGATCTTGAATAAAACCAGATAACATTCTGATGTCAAAATAGAGATAAGTTCGGTAAAAATCTCCGCTTGGACTTATTGGAAGTTAAGAACGTTTCGTCTGAGCTATTATGAACTATAAATAAATACAGGGTGCGGAAAAATAATTTATTTTTTCAAAGTGCTCATGTTCATGATTGAACATCCTTTCGAAAATTAGGGCAGGGCTTGCACGCTTCTCAGTGTTCCAATACATATCGACTGACGTGAAAAAACTTTAGAAAAAGTTGGAGTTATGTTGAGGCGTGATTTCTGTAACTCTGACTTAGTTATTTATATACGTATATGTCTAGCTTGTTTAAGACTTGGCTTTATCCTTTAAATTGTAAAGAAAAATGATTTTAATATTTTATATTTCTCAAAAAAAGAAATAGATAAGGTGACACATGTGCCAATACCTGAAATTCATTCAAATTGCCATGGACATGCAATTGAAGGTGAAACATTTAACTTGAAATGTTCAGTGGAGACTCCATATAATGTTCCCTTCATAATAAAATGGGAAACACCATTGGATGGAAATTCTGTAAGTTTTAAAATGTACTTAATTTTAAAAACAAAGTTTTTGATACTCGCACTATTATAATAAATACATTTTTTGATATAAATTTTTAAAGTATGCATTTGAAATATATTGAAGTATTCAATGAATACTGTAGGTATATGATGTTTTTCACAATATCTCCCTTTCAAGACGTCTATGGAACACGATAAAACTACTAAATTGATCCTTAAATATCACTATGATTTTTCACAAAATAACTCTTCATTTTAAAAAATTTTGCAGGGGGGTCGATTGAATTACACAAACGTTACCTATAAAATCAATCAGAAAAGTGACCTTACTGTAACTTATGCCCAAAAGACTGACGGAGGCAATTACAAATGCATAATTGAAGATCAGTCAGGAAACTCAGCTCATAACACATACCTAATGACTATTCTCAGTACGAGCCATTAAATTTTTAAACTTAGTATAAATATTATTTTTAAAATTTTTAGAAAATGGTGAAAGTTACATTAATATGAGCGAACCTAACAAATACTACACTATCACAACGAACGCCTCGAAGAATATTATAATGAACGTTAATTATCGGGGCTTTCCAACACCTAGCTTCAACTGGTATACTCCTGGTTCAGAGCTTATTCAACCAAGCAAAAAATACGTGCTCAACAAAACAAAGTCGACGATCAGCTTGCAAATCGTTCTTGTTGAACTATTCGACACTGGGGTATATGTTCTCAAGGCAAATAATGGCATCGATGAAAAGGAACTAGAGTTCAATGTTTTTGTCAAAGGTTAATTTTGCTATGGAGCTAAGGGTTTTTCCAAAATGTGTGTATTCTCTTAATTTCAGACAAACCACAAGTAACCATTGACAATGTTTACATCCAACCTGGCGAACAGGCAAGGCTGTTGTGCAAGACCCATGCATACCCAATTGCAAAAATAGTTTGGAGCTATACTCCTTGTAATACAAGTCCGAACTGGCCTTCATGTCAAAATGATGCAGTCACTTTTAATGTTAGTTTTTTTTTTTTTTTAACAATAGGACTTTAAATAATAAATTAAAAATATACTTTTAGTCCACAGGGAACTCATCTGATATTTCGAAAATCGAAAGAATTTACGAGCTGATCTTCAAACCCGATCGTCCAGGTAAAATGCAATGTACTGCAATCAATGATCTGGGCATTAGTTCTAACGAAGCTTACGTCCTATTGGGTGATATCACCGACAACATGACTGTCTATGGAGTTGATGAGAATATCAAGATTGCCATGGGTGATGAAGTGATCATGACATGTGCCGCGTTGGCTTATTTATACTCTGCTGATCTGGATTGGTTTAAAGATGGCCAAATGGTCATTAATGGAAGTGGAGTCGAAGTCAAGACTACTTTCTCGGACTATTCATATAAGAAAATTCTAAAGTTTAAGAATATTGAAAATGATCATGCTGGGAGCTATGAATGCCGGGCTATAGCAGCCGGTAGTGCTTTGGACTATAACAGCAAGTTCTTGAGCATAGTTGTCCACGGTAAGATTCTGCATTTTTTTTTTAATTCTGATACATTTATATCTTCTTGTGCTTTTAGAACCTGCGGCTCCAGTTATGATCCTAACAAATCTAGAAGCTCAGCATAAGTGCTCTCTGGGTGATTCCTTGGAGCTTGTTTGCAAATCTGAGGGATTACCCAGGATAACCATGACTTGGTATAAGGACGATGAAAAGCTCAAAACTGATAGAAATATATTAATCTTAGAGGATAACTCAGTTTTGAAAATACCTTATATCAAGCCTACCGATGAAGGCCAGTACAAATGTGTTGCTTCGAATCGTTTGGGAATAATTGAATCTAGATCACAAGTTAAGATAAAGAGTAAGTAAGAATATGATTCGATCTTATTTGCCATATCATACCCTTTACTTCCAGATTTGCCCGGATTGAAGCTTGGATCGATTATTGGAATCGTGGTTTTCATAGGATTGCTAATAATTTTAATCATCTGCTTGGGTATTCGAATTCTGAAAGAAAGAAAAGTATTGCGTCAAATGAAACGAGCTGGTCTGGCAAACTTTGAGGAAGGTGCTCTTGAACAAATCAGTCCAGATATGTCATTAGACGAACAAGCTGAATTTTTGCCCTATGATCGACGGTTTGAGTTTCCCCGACATAAGCTAAAATTAGGTTAGAAAAAAACTCAACACCCTTTGAGCCCCTATTTGAATAAGTTTCTTTATTTTTCATTGCATTAGGCAAAAAACTTGGTTCCGGAGCTTTTGGAGTAGTTCTTCAAGCTCACGCTGAAGGAATTATTCCTGAAGAAAACGAAACTGTTGTGGCTGTTAAAATGATCAAACGTACTGCCGACAATGAAGTCCTCAAGGCTTTAGTATCAGAACTGAAGATAATGGTGCATCTTGGACAACATTTAAATGTTGTCAATTTGCTTGGAGCTGTAACGAAAAATATCGTTAAACGTTAGTAAAATAGTGTGATCTTTTATTTTTACCTACATTATATTTACATGAGTTCTTTACAGGTGAAGTTATGGTTATAGTGGAATACTGTTGTTACGGCAACGTGCAGAATTTTTTACTGAGGAATCGAAAAAACTTTATAAATCAAATAAACCCATTAACCGACAAAATTGATCCAACCATTGTCGAGCTGAGTTTTTCAACAGGAGATTTCGAATTAAATCGGTATGTTTCGCATTAAGTCATTGATATTTAATCAAGTTTATGTCCGTGTTTTGACATTAAAGTAAGTTTAGCTACATGACCTAGCCATCTGAAAAGTTCGCTGTACAGCCCGTACAGTTATTGGTTATATCTTCTTCTCCACTCCCCTCTATACAGACGGGACGAAAGATCGCACGGAGCCTACGCTTTCTTCGGCGTATCCGAATAATTGAACGAACTTTTGAAAGATTGCCTAAATCCTTTTGACATCAAATGCATCGATGAGGTCTTTTCCAACCTTGATGGAGCAGCGTAGGTTCTACATCGTCATCCTGCATAAGCGGACAAGTTTTCCAGGGATGCCAAAACTAGACACTGCGCTATATAGTTCGTCTCTATAGATATGTTATCATACACGGCTTGAAGTTCGATGAAAAGATGGTAGGTGTCGAATTGAAGTTCCTTGATTTGTTTCGAGATCTGCCGTAGTGTGAATATTTGGTCGATGGTTTACCTTTCTAGTCTAAAGCCGCAATGATATGGAACTATCAACGACAGAAAGGATCTTGTATGCGATGTTCTGGAGACTTATGCCTATTTAGTTGGGGCAGTTCACAGGGTCTTCTTTCTTAAGGAATGGGCAGACAATGCTGAGGTGCCATTCATCGGGTGTGCATACTTCCAACCAAGTCATCGCCTGTCACTTTGAACAGTGCAGTAGTGAGGCAGTCAACCCCAGCGGCTTTGTTGGAATGAAGATTCGATATAGCGATCTTCACTTCGTTCAGGTCGAGTGGGTACTATTTTTGGTCTTCGGATAGAACCTTTGCAATCTCTTGCGATTGTAGACGTCCAACATCGAACTTCCTCTTTGTTTTGGCTTGAATCGGGATATCCACAGCCGACCCTTGGCTACAATGAGGTAGTGGTCGGAATCGATGCTATAATCCCTCGGAACGTGCAGACATGCTCTATACTAGAGAAAAGCTTTGCGTCGGCGTCAATCGCAATGTGATCAATCTGGTTTACAGTGGTATTTATCAGGATATCTCAAGGTTCCTTTTTGATTATCGAGATGTTTGAACAGCATACTTTGTAGCTACAAGAACGTCCCGCCTACAGTGAAGTCGATCAGTCTGAATCCGTTATGGGAGATGGTATCGTGCATGCTGTATCTTCCAACCGTGTTACCAAAGAAGTCTTCTCTTCACAGCTTGGCGTTATCTCCTAGGAAAATTGTAAAGTCATAAGTCATAACTAGGGCACTGCTCGTATGTTTTATTCAGGAGCTCGTACAATATGTCTTCATATTTCTCCTATGTTTGGGCAAGCAAGCTAATGAGGCTTATTTAGCAAATTTAGGATTGTGTCTTGAGGTGATCGTTCATGGAGTCGAAACTGAAGACTTTTTGTTTGAGCCTAGTATCAATAACAAATCCGTTTCATTGAATTTCTTGAATGGCGGTTATATCTGCTTTGTAGCAGCTCAAGGCTTTCGCTAATTGTTCGGCTGCACTTGGTCTAATAAGGGACCTGAAATTCCACGTAAGGATCTGAAGTTCGTTGTGTTTCTTTCTTTTGTTATCAATGAATCTGTCCGTTTCCGGAGCTTGTTTTTGCTTCCCAACTAAAACTATTTTATCTGGCTGGGAAGACACCTCGGCGGCACAAACAACAACTTGGAGGGCTAGGTCTTAAGTATGACTCCAAGGAAGGAGAGCAGGATAAACCGCTCCCTACAGGTCTTAGCTCGAAATATGTCGTAGTATCCCTGTAAGGTATTTACTTAGTAGTTCAGTAAACTATAGACGCCGCCATTGAATCCATTTGGGGACTTTCTCCGCTGCTGACTGGATAAAAGAAGAAACTTTAGTGGGAACACCTCTCCCCCCTTCTCTCGTTTGCTACCCCTAACTGCCTTCCACTGGGGTTGGGATTTAATCTCCAGTTGAGGTACTAGGCAAGTAATGTTCACCGCGAGGAGGTGAGTGTAGGAGTCGAAAGACAGAGATGGGTTCTTAGAAAAATAACGTGTGGACGCTTGTGTGCTCTTAGGTGGACTTGTCTACCATTTGAACGTATAAGAATTTTTTCACAAAATTTTAATTTTCCCAGAAGATAAATATAAAAATATTTAGATCTTAGTATTCGAATAAAATTTGATAATAGGGTCTGTAAACTAAAACAAACTAAAATCCAAAAACAACCATAGAAACTCTGAGAACAGTCGAGTATCAGTAATCCATGCTGGGCGTCCGAATTCCAGTTATAGCTTGAGAAAATCCGATTTCAATGTATCAATTGAATATCATGTTGATGAAAAATCTGAGTTGACTACAATTCCTGAAGGTTATTTTGAACATGTTAAGATTTTCTAAAATTATTTAAACAAAAATTAACTTTTAGGTGAAGATCAAATAACATCAACTGATTCCGTTCAGCCAGATTGGCTACCAAATTATTATAAATCCGATTCGACTGCAACAATGGCAATTACTACCTCAGATCTAGTCAGTTGGGCATTTCAAGTGGCTCGGGGTATGGATTACTTGTCATCCAGAAAGGTTCTTCACGGTGACTTGGCTGCAAGAAATATTCTTATCTGTGAAGATAATATCGTGAAGATTTGTGACTTTGGGCTTGCAAGGTCTATGTACAAAAATCATAACTACACAAAACAACATAAGGCACTATTGCCAATAAAATGGTTAGCTTTGGAATCAATTGGTGATCAAGTCTTCAACACTTACACTGATGTTTGGTCATTTGGTATTATGTTGTGGGAGTTTTTCTCTCTGGCAACGGTGCCTTATCCAGGAATGGATGCCAATCAAACATTGTACTTGAAACTTAAAGATGGCTATCGAATGGAAAAGCCACCTTATGCCAATCAAGAATTGTAGGTACAAAAATATTTATAACTTAACTTAATTAAGAAATTTTTATCTTTTTTTAAAGGTATGATATAATGTTGGAATGCTGGAGTTTCAATCCAGAAAGACGACCACTTTTCCATGAATTGGAAAAGAAATTCGCTAGACTGTTGGGAGAAGAAGTTACTAGTGTAAGTATTTGAGCTTCTGATAGGAAGTTGTTGTCTTCTAATCGGTGTAAGAAATACCTCTTTTTTTACTTATTTTTAGCATTATGTGGACCTTAATGAACCTTACTTAAAAATCAATGCCGAACACATGCAACAATCTGAAACAGATTATTTGGCTCTGATGGGATCACCAGATGAAATGGCACCACTTCCGCCAAGATATGTCAACGAAATGATATTACCAGGAATTCGTAAGTACTTTATTTTTAAAATAAAAATACATTTTGGAACACCTAAGTTCGTGGAACACCAGGGCTTAGCGGCATACAACTCTTAACCATAGTGGCGCGTGAGAGTTGTCTACAAGTATGGTAAGACGGTCTTGTTGAGATCGAACGGCTTAGATTAAAATCACCTTTTTATGAAAAGAGTTATTTTTGAAGGATTTTTTACTTCGTCACAAAGGTCGACACCTTTTCTTATTTTTTAGGTGGCAGCGCCTGGGAATCAAAACCAATCAAAATACTTATTGAAAAATGTAAACATACTCCAGATTTTTTGTGAAAATCGTATATTTAAACATCTATGACATAAGTAATCTAAAGACATAAAACTTGACATAACCCCCAAATACAAAAAATCTAACCCTGGAAATCTGGAATACCCTTTACTTATATACTGATAATTATTTAAATTGTTCATGCTGTTCTATTTAACTTTTATGTAATAATATTCAAATTAATATTTTGTCTTTTATTCTATATGCTGACGCTAGGCAACGATCCACCCGATGAATACCCTCAGAAGAGTACTAAAACAGGTAGTCGTATATTTTCATCTTACCCTAATGACGAATAAGTTTAAACTCACACTTGTACTTCCTTAGAACAACACTCACTGATAATCTCAAATAATTTAGACAGTACATTGACGATTAATTGCAAGAATGATGGAGATCCATCCGAGGAAATTCCCATGCTACAGAAGTCGTTAAATGGAATTATTGGAGAAGAATATCAATCCGACTCAAAATCAGAACGCAACAGAGCCCTTTACAGTAATCGGTGGGGTAGAGATTTGATAAAATAAGTCGGAGACTAAGTCTTAATTTAAGAATTATTGTATATTTTTTAACTTATTTAAAAAGATATCTTAAATTATAATATTACCCAATATTCTAAGCCACTTAGACTGGACACTGGATGTTTGGCAAAAACAGACTTTTAATTTGTATTTCGGACAGTCATGTGTTTTTTTTTTTTTTTTTTTTTGAAAAAAAAAACGCACTATTCCAAATTCCAATTGTAGAAGTAGGGTAGTAAAATAGGGTTTAATTTAATAATAGAATCATAAAGGGCAGTCATAAAAGGTTGATTTTAATTGCATCCATAAATATAAGAAATTCATAGAATTATTTAAAATTCTAAATTATTTACAAATAAAGCTAAACCGTTTGAAATTTAAAAAAACTGATAGTACGTACGAGTGTAGAGTTTTGATGATGCCTGATTGAGATGAATTTTATATTTATAGAAAAGTAATGGATAGAAAAATATTCATGTTTTGCGAATTTTTATTTAATTTTTTTATTTCAAGATGGTATTAATTTAAAAATACACACATTTTTAAAAGGTCAATTTGATGTTGTTTTTTAATTTATATGTTCTTAGAGGAAATTTGAAAAAAAAACTTAAACATTTTGAGTTGATTCTACTTATTTCTCTTAATAATGAAAAATGGTGTACTAAAACATTGAAAATTATGAATAAGAATATTGTTGGTAAATATAAAATCTATGTACTACATAATGTGGTTAATCACAAAGTCTTAGACAGCTAAGATTGAAATTCAGTTCCTTATAAATTGTATTTATTTAAAGCTTGTCGTTAAACCCTGGTTGTCAGTTGAAAGTTGCCTTCTGAAACAGATTCAGGCATGAAAGCCTTATATCGGTGAGATTCGAGACATGCAATTGCATCCTTGAACCCTCTGCCCAAAATACACACTTCAATTTGTCTTAAAAAATTGTCTTAGTGTCCCATATTCGTCTCTCAAAAGACTTTTTATTATAGGTTTGTTCGTTGAGCCCTAAAGTCACCCCAGGGTCGCCCTAAATCGTTTTTTGAAAAACGAAGTCACCCTGATGAGCAAAATCTATGTTTTTTTAGACCTGGGGTCGCATTGAACTCGCCATGAAGTAGATTTAGGTATTTCTTATGTTTGCACCGGTAAAAGACCCGTTAACGTCAAGGATATACTCATCAGAGCATGATTATAAAGTGTTTAACTAAATTCTGATACTTATCAAGCTGTATGTTTATTTTTGAAAACTGTAATTTTTAGATAGACATATGTATGTATGTATGTATAAATGTCTTATCGCAACTATGACTATGAATAACTAGTTCCTTGTTGACAATTCTTCAAAAAAAATTGATCGACGTTGTCCTTGCAATTTCCCTACCTGCAACTGCGTCCTATATTTTGCAAAATATATATTTTGCAAAATATGCTCAATGCTTTTAAACGCCCGGGACAGAGCTGTGGTGCTGTGGAGTTCCGTAAATTGTTCAAGGGTTATACCAAGCCAATAATGACATAAATTTGATCCATATCTTGCCAAAAAAAAATTGAAAACATGCCAGCGATACACTTTGGGAACGCCGCAAATGAGCACTTGAACACGTTTACTGCCGCTGTTGAACCATGCTCACTTCAGCAAAGGGCTGTAAGAGAAAGGCTGATCAAGCGGCAGTTGCTATCGTGGTTTAAATTCAAACTGGCATTCCACATTTATGATCCACTCGGTCCACTTAGGTTTAGGTATTAGCTTTCTTAAAAGCTCTGCTGTCTCAACCGAACCGGTTTAGTCGAAAGTAGGAGATTCCCGTATTGAACCCAAAGATGTTAAAATGCCTAACGATACATATGGAAAAACTTCTGGAAAAGTAGAAAAATACAGGATGAACCACGGAAATAGATCCAGAGTATAAATTAAAAAAAAAAAAAAGGGAAGGTAAACTTTAATGGCAAAAAGTAATAATAACAGAAAGAAAAAAAAAGGAAAGAAACATAAAAATAACAATAAAATTAATCGGATGAAATAATAAAGTAAAAATAAAAAAAAAAAAAAAATTGTACTGGAACACCGGGATTCGAACCGAGCGATGGGTTTAAGATAAAAATATGTGAATGGTCGTCTTAACCATTCAGCTATTTTGAACTTTCAAGAAGCTGTGTCAAATAAGATGTAGGATGATTGAAGATTCTGTAAAGGATGGAGATGATGCAAGATGTGGAAAGAAAAAAGAAGAGATTAAAAGAGGAGATTAAATTCGTTAACTAATACTAAAGTACAGAGACGAGTGTGAGAGTTCATCCAGGAAATTTAGAGGGATTTTGACGGGAGAAGTTCAATTTTGGCACACTAATATTCCAAAAATTCTGACTAGAATTTTAGTGCCAAAATTGTATTTTTCTGGTCAAAATCCTGTCTAAAACCTCAAAAAAAAGGGAGACCGGAAACACATCCATGATGAGAAATCTGACGAAACCACTGCAGTAGGACGTGCAGACAAAGCAAGAAAGAAGAACATGCGCCAGTTGGTTTTGGTTAGTCGGTGGAAAAAGACGGTGTGGTCAGATAACTTAGTTGGTGATATAAAAAAAAAACAAGTACAGTCGAGATCAATACAGATCTCAAGTATTAAGATTCTGGAAAATATTATTTTTTTTTAATGTAAATCGAGTACCACCAATCAGAACTTGTGTAAAGATTTATTACATCGCAACCAATAATAATAAGACCCCGGGCTACAAATATCTAAAACCTAGGGACAGCCAAACAAAAATCTGGCGTTTTCAAGAACTCGAATGTCCAGTAAGTCCATTCATCCATCATCAGTCACAGGAGCCTGATAGTGCCCTTGACGACTCCATCAGAACCACCAGATATTGACGACATAAGACAATCTTGGACCAGCAGCACAACAGCCGATACAAAAATATCGCCTTGGCCATCAACCACCACAAGACTACGGCAGCTTCGAAGACCTCAAGTGCATGCAGCAACAACATCATCTGAAGCATCGACAGAGGTATTCTCAGAATAAAAGACAGCATCAGTATACAAGGAGCACGTTTATGCGACACCCATCGACGAAGTACCAACATCATCCAAAAAGTGCATGATCACTCGACAGATTCATGCGACATCTAACTACTAGGACTTACGATCTCTACACGTCATCAGCAGCTTTACCCCAATAACCCCAAAAGCTAAGTTCCTACCTTTCCTAATACCCGTATACCTAATCCTTTAAATTTAGTTATTGTATTATTTGTTTAAAACTTAAAATATAAAATAAGAAAACCTAAAGGAAATCATTTAAAAGAGAAAACAAAAAGTAAAATTAGTTTGTTTTTGGATTTTTTTTTCTACTACTGTAAAGCGAATTGTTATAAATGCTGTCAAATTTTGATTAATCCTATGCAGGTACATTCGACAAACAACACAGTAATAATTATACTACACATCATTATCTAACGCAACATAGCCATATCCCAATTGAAGCGGTGCACCACATCATTGGTCGGCAACGGCGGATCCATAATTAATAAGAAAAAAAGGAAAAAAAAACTCCGGTAAGTCGTTTTGTTTGCCACTGTGACTTTATCATTAATCATTATTTGGAGGAATTTATTTCGAATTCGCTGTGAAGGAAAAGATTATAAAATTCTATATATTTAAAGAATACTTTTAGGCGATACAAGAATTAAGCTTTAGTCTATTTTTTTTTCTTTGTATGTATTGAATTAAAATAAAAAAAAAAAGAAAAGTAAAGAAAAAAAAAAAAACATTTGCATAACACTTGTAACCATACGAAAGTTTAATGCCCACATAATGGATTCATGAAAAAAAAAAAAAATAATGTATTAAATAAATTAAAGTGAGCTAATATGGGATAAATAAGAAATATTCTTTTTTAAATTTGATTTGTATATCATGATACTCGTAGTATAGAAGAATGACCTGTCGTTACTTTGACTTAATTTAAATAAAATACTAGTATATTATAAATGATATTAAATCGGATTACGATTTTAATTTTCTTTTACAACATTTAAAGAACATATTTTTTTATATGCTATCCATATCTATACAATTTATACCTATACGGAAACAGTTTGTAGTTTGGATTTGCGAATTGAATTCCTTTTGTTTTTTTTTATTTTAATAAAATTACTCTGGGTAGAGATTTAATAATGAAGATCATGGTGTTTTAAGTTGAATTTCGTTCGTCAATTGGGAAGTTTTTTTTTTTTAAGCTTTAAGAAAAGATAAGGAAAGCCTAAAATGGAATAGGTAGAACTTTTCTAAAGGGTGGGTGTGGTGGGGATCTGGAAATCTCGAGTTGCAGATGGAAGGGCAAAATTCAAGCACAATGGTAAGAGATTGAATGGATATCATATCGAACATCGAATTAGGGGGTTGCTGTAATATAACATTGAGGTGGCAGTGACCAAGGACGTACCTTTGAGAGGAGCGTGGGTGGGATTAGCCTCAAGGACGAATAACACCTCGTTCTCCTTTTTATCCAGAGTTGCCACCTTTCTTTTTATTTTATTATTCTCTCTCACTCTGTCTCTTGGATTTCACAATTCAAATACTTTATTATTTTTTTTGTACTCTTTTCAATAAGGGACATCGGGTCTCAAAATAATTTTTTTTTAACTATTTTTAATTAAACTTCTCGGTGAATGACATCGACACCGCGGCATGATTAAAACGTAACAACTGTTCTGATTTACCTCGGCAAGAACCCCCCCCAGCCGACGAGCAGAGCCTAGGTCAATGCAAGCATGCCGAGCCGGTAGGTAATCAGAACGCCCTTCTCTCCGACTGCCAGGATCGGCCAATGGTGTCCTGTAACCCAGTGGTCGTAATGGTGGAAAACGGAAAGAAGGTTTAAATGGACGAAAAGAGTAGGATAACACAAAATGTGCTAAATTTTAGTATTGTTTTTGAGGGTCATGGTACTTCCCCCTTTTTGGGGAATTAAAGTGTTGTCTTCTTTTGTGGTGTCCTTAATATATCATATCCAGGAGGATTCGTTACAGGTGGCGCCCAACGTGGGGCCGATTCGTCCTTATTAGTAAAGAGAAAGAATTAAGCCAAAGAGAGATACATTTTTTTTTTGATAACTTGGTTCCTTTTTTTTAAGTTTTGATAAACTTCGAAAGTTTTGCAATAAGTGGACCTTTAGCAGTTTCGGTTGACGTCCAGGATATGGGTGACGAGTCCCTGTACTATCTGTTGCGATCAGCTAAAACTTTTACGGCAATTCACTTTAGCAGATTTAAATTTTTTTTTTGAGACAATCCAGATTTTGAATTTTATGTTTTGAACCTTGTTGTTGATCTCAGATCTCAATTTCAAACTGCAAAACGGAGTGAGTAAAAGACTCGACCCATGAACTTTGTGTTTTTGGTTTTTTTTTTTGATTACTGATTTAGGATGCGAGTACTTGAAAACTACCTCTATTAACGCGCGAATCTTTCAAAAGTTAATACCTATTTTTTTTTAGAGGAATACAATTGTATCGGTTTTTCTTTCTGCGGCGAGTGATTGTCTTGTGAGATTTCAGGCGGGAGAGTGAGAAAGAGAAGAAAGTTAAGGTGACCAGGAAGAATAAGTTATTATCACTCTGATCATTTGTTTTGCCATTTCGGGGAATCTGGGCCTGCCACAGCCACCCTTATTATTTTATGCGAGTACAACTTCAATCATATAAATTATAGATTTTTTTTCTCAATTTTGGATTCAAAATCTTATTTTAGTGGTTTATTATTTTCTAATTTCTTTTAGTTTTTGATTTTTTTTTATTGATTAGATTTTATTGATTAAAATTGGGGATTTTCTAAACATTTGTTTTCGTGTTTAATTCTCATATTCTGTACTATGCGTTAGAATTGATTTAATTTTCTTTTTGGTATTTTTGTTTTGAGGAGTATGATTTTTTTTGTCTACGATACACGAACTAAAATTTGAATTGGTTACCGATCGTGAATATTACTTATTTTTTTTTTGTTTTTTTTGTGAACAATTTAGTTAAGCGTAGTTTAATAGATTATCCATCACCTTGGTTATTGGCGCATTATTGAGCCGTTTCTTCAGAATTTTGTTATTTTAATTTTTTTTCTTATATTTTTTTAAATTTTCCTTGCTATCAATTTATATTACTTTTGCACATAAAAGAATTTTGTACATAAAAGAAAGGGAGCAAAAAGGAGTTTTCTAGATTTTGTTTCTTATTTGGTTGATTGCTCGAAATTGGAATTAGTGGTTGCGTTTAAAATGCCACCAAAGAAAACGAGATTGTCCATGGCGGAGTTCCGCAAACGAAAAGTTTTGAGGAGTAATCCAAATGCGTTGGTGGATAACACGAATGTTACAGCAGGTGCAGTAAGTCAAACTTGGGACTACGAACTACCACCACCAGGAACAAGTTACGGTTTGGGAGCTGCTTCATTGTTGGCTCAAAATAGCACGAGAATTAACCCACAGGAAGCGTCAGAATCGCAAGACGAAACGCTTCAGTTGGATCCTGAGAGTGGAGGAACAGAAGAAGATGAAGTTTTGGCAGAATATATTGAAGAAGTAGTGACAGCGGCGATGGGGATCAGCCGAGCTAAAGATATGGAGTTCCTCAGGGCAGAAGCAGAAAGGAGTAGGGCCTATCTACATGAGGAAGTTGCGAATATAGTTCGAAGAACTCTTTCAGCTGTCACCCCAATGACAACTCCCTTAAGGTTGGAAGAACAAGGAGGTGCTCCTGTAAGCTCAGCATCCCAACCACCACATCAGCCAACAAATACGCGACCCCAATGCTCTAATACAACTCACCCGATGAATCGGAGCCCCACTTCGAATGCAGACGAATTCTTGAGACGACTCCACAATTTAAATTTGAGTGATCCGATGGGTAGTACTGTGACCGCCGCCCCTATAGCCTCAGCGAACAGATATCACCATTTCCACAAATGGGGGTTGAAGTTCGATGCTACGCAAATGACGGTCGATGATTTTTTGTTCAGGTTGGAACGTTTAAAGAGCAGCTATAGAGTAAGCTGGGAGGAAGTGGTGCTAAACTTCCACCATTTTGTCACCGGTCCAGTCGAAAGCTGGTACTGGGTTTTTCTGAAAGCTAACCCGACTGTTAATTGGATGGCCCTCCGATTAGCACTAATTGAGCAATACCGTAGTTTGGAAACCGATTCGGAGTTGTCGAGGAAGATGTTCGATAGGCACCAACTTCCAACTGAATCCTTCGATGACTTCTACACGGCTATCCAACAGATGAACAGCAGGTTGAGAATCCCCAAACAGCCGCAGGAAATGGTTGAGCTCTTAAAGCTGAATGTGAAGAGGCGGATGGGGGAGCTACTTATCACGTATCGAACCGACAGCCTAGCGGATTTGATTTACGTATGCAGAAACATCGAGAAATATCTCAGCGATCATGACAATACCCAAAAACATCAGCAACGCTATATTCCACCGTCACGAAAGAACGTATCAGAAATACAGACTGACCTATCGTGCGAGTCATGTGATGAAGTAAAGGTACCACACCTAGAAGCCTTCCAGACCAAAAGAGACGCCCGTAGTTTAATCTGTTGGAACTGCAGGGAGAAGGGGCACACCTTTTATGAATGTCCGGATTCCCGAAGAAAACTATTTTGCTATAAATGTGGGTTGGATAACACCACATCCCCGCAGTGCCCGAAATGTTCGGGAAACGACCCGAGGAGCAACTCAGCAAACCGGACAAGTTGCTCACCGAAGCAAAATCCGGAAACCAACTAAATGAAACGAATACCAGCAAAAATACTTCCGTTTGCCCATCTGCTGTAAACGATAATGACAAGCCGCATGCCATTAGGCTATTGAAACGATTGAGCCCAGTAGACGTCACACTAAGATCGAACGCACAACTTCCAAAGATCGCGCCGAAAACTCTCCATGAGAGAATTCAAAATTACTATAAGATCAGAGTGAAAATTTTCGGAACTCCTGTGTCGGACAAAATAAAGAAGCTTCGTGCTAAATTCAAAACAAAAAGAGAAGCATACAAAGCAATAGAAGCCACAACTCTATGCTGTGGTGATGATCCGCGTCCGTACGCTTCTGTGAAAATTTTTGGGGAATCTATTCTTGGTTTGCTAGATAGTGGAGCAAATATCAGTTGCTTAGGCGTGGGTGGGATAGAATTCTTGGGTAGGAATAACGCTATTTTCACTAAATTCGCTTCTGATGTAAAAACGGCAGATGGTAAAAGCCAAGCCATAATAGGGAAAATTCTAACCAAGATTTGTTATAAGGGCGTTACCAAGGATCTCAACCTTTTTATTGTGCCTTCCCTACAACAGCCTCTATACTTAGGTATAGATTTTTGGAAGGAATTTAGCGTAGCACCAAACTTGATTTCAGAACTGACACTTGATGTGACCCAAAAAGAACTCGATCCAAAGGCTCACGAGTTGACAAGTGACCGTTCGAAGACATTGAGGAGAACCATAAATCTGTTTCCTTCCTCAGCTATACTTGGCCTTGGAAAAACAGCACTTTTGGAACATACCATCGACACAGGAGACGCTGAACCGATAAAGCAGCGTCATTATCCTATTTCTCCAGCGGTTCAAAAACTTCTGTATGAGGAATTGGATCGCATGCTTGAGCTTGGCGTGATAGAAGAAAGTACTAGCGCCTGGAGTTCTCCGGTTGTATTAGTGCGTAAGCCCGGAAAGAACCGACTTTGTCTAGATTATCGCAAGGTAAACGCCAAGACGAAGGGTTATGCGTATCCAATGGCTCATATGGAGGGTTTGCTATCGCGTCTTTCAGATACACGCTATATCTCTAGTGTGGATTTGAAGGATGCGTTTTGGCAGATACCGTTGGAGAAATCTTCAAGGGAGAAGACGGCGTTTTCGGTTCCAGGTCGCCCATTGTTGCAGTTTACGGTAATGCCATTCGGTTTGAAAAACGCAGTACAGACAATGTGCCAAGTGGTGGACAAAGTGGTACCAGCGAACCTGCGAGAAAAAATATTCCCATATGTCGACGATTTGCTAGTTGTATCGAGTACCTTTGAGGAGCACATCGAGTTGTTAGAAATTCTGGCATCCAAACTTCGAGAAGCTGGACTGACCATAAACGTCCAAAAATCTAAGTTTTGTTTCAGGGAGCTGAAGTTTTTAGGATTTGTGGTAGGAAACGGCTGTCTAAAAACTGATCCTGGTAAGGTGTCTGGTATTGTTGACTTCCCTGTTCCGAAAAACGTGAGACAAGTTAGAAGTTTTGTTGGTTTAGCAGGTTGGTACAGGCGGTTTGTTAAAGATTTCTCAACCATAGCTAGTCCTTTGACAGAAATTCTCAAAAAGGGAAGAAAATTTGAATTTGGGGCAGAGGCGATGGCAGCTTTCGTAAAGCTAAAACAAATCTTGACTTCAGAACCAATTCTTATACATGCTGACTTCAATAAGGAGTTTATCATTTTGTGTGATGCTTCAAATACTGGAATTGGATGCGTATTATGCCAGCTAGATGAAGAGGGAAATGAAAAACCGATATATTACCATTCGCAGAAACTGAACAAGGCGCAGCGGAACTACAGCGTCACAGAACGTGAATGCCTCGCGGCGGTGGTAGGCGTGGAAAAATTTCGTCCGTACGTCGAAGGGCATCCATTTAGGATCATAACCGACCATGCGAGCTTAAAGTGGCTGATGAGTCAAAGAGATCTGAGTGGACGGTTGGCGAGATGGAGCCTGAAGCTTCAGGGTTTTGAGTTTACCATCGAACATCGGAAAGGATCGCTAAATGTTGTACCAGATGCCCTTTCTCGGGTATATGAAGTTGAAGCTATAAACTTTGATGGATCGATGGAAACTAGAACCTCCGACGTACTTCATATCGATCTTTCAGACCCCAGTTTCAAATCTGAGGATTACTGTAAGCTCATTGACACCGTCGAAGATCAAAAGAATAAGCTGCCTGACCTTCAAGTTTCAAACAATTTTGTGTACAAGAAGGTCAAACACTGCACAGGGAATCCGTTGCAGGATGACCTAGTCTGGAAGCTGTGGGTACCCAGAGAGCTGACTGAAAGCTTGATCGTTTTGGCTCATCAACCACCGCGAGCCTCGCATGGGGGAATTTCAAAAACACTGTACCGGCTACGAAACCAATTTTTTTGGCCCAACATGGCTGCGCAAGTGAAAGACTTTATTGGAAAATGCGACATGTGCAAAATGTGTAAAGGGCCCAACCAAACTCTGAGACCACCAATGGGAAAGGCATTTGAGGTCGATAGGCCATTCCAAATGTTATACATAGACTTCCTCGGGCCTTATCCTCGTTCTAAAAGTGGCAACGCTCATATCTTTATCGCTTTAGACCAATTGACTAAGTTTGTTTTAATCAAACCAATCCGAAAAGCAACGAGTGACATTATTGTTAGATTCCTTCAAGAAGAAGTCTTCAGTGTTTACGGGGTGCCAGAGAAAATCTTATCTGATAATGGCAAGCAGTTTACAAGCAAGGAGTTTGAGAAGCTGATGTCCTCGTATGGTGTTATCCACGTCAAGACTGCGGTATATTCCCCACAAGCTAATGCGAGTGAGAGAGTGAACAGGTCAATTCTTGCAGCAATTCGTTCGTATATAGACTCTGACCAACGGAATTGGGATGCTCATCTTACGAGTATAGCTTGTGCACTGCGTACTTCGGTTCATTCGGCAACGGGGATGGCACCGTACGAGGCTCTGTTTGGTCAACCCATGGTGGAACATGGATCGGACTACCAATTGCTACGTGAATTGCAATGCTTAAACAATGCCGAGATTAAGGTTCTTTCGAAAGCTTCCCAGATGAACATTCTACACTCGCATATCAAGGAATCTCTGGAAAACGCACACGCGAAATATGAAAACCTGTATAATACTAGAAGTAAAACTACCAAATTTGCACCTGGGGATATAGTCTATCGCAGGAACTTCATCTTAAGCGATGCCTCGAAAAGGATCAGTGCAAAGCTTTGTCCAAAATTCTTGAAGGTAAGAGTGCGCAAGTCTATAGGTAACAATTTGTACGAGATTGAAGACTTAACTGGAAAGCGAATCGGAGTTTATCACGGTAAAGATCTGAGAAGATAGCCTACGAGACAAAGCCCGGCTACCTCAGCCTGTGCACGAGAGCTCCTTCATCTTTTTCATTCCTGACTCCTTTTACTCATTGGGAATTCGCAAAAAGAATCAGGTTTGTAAGAGAAAGGCTGATCAAGCGGCAGTTGCTATCGTGGTTTAAATTCAAACTGGCATTCCACATTTATGATCCACTCGGTCCACTTAGGTTTAGGTATTAGCTTTCTTAAAAGCTCTGCTGTCTCAACCGAACCGGTTTAGTCGAAAGTAGGAGATTCCCGTATTGAACCCAAAGATGTTAAAATGCCTAACGATACATATGGAAAAACTTCTGGAAAAGTAGAAAAATACAGGATGAACCACGGAAATAGATCCAGAGTATAAATTAAAAAAAAAAAAAAAAGGAAGGTAAACTTTAATGGCAAAAAGTAATAATAACAGAAAGAAAAAAAAAGGAAAGAAACATAAAAATAACAATAAAATTAATCGGATGAAATAATAAAGTAAAAATAAAAAAAAAAAAAAAATTGTACTGGAACACCGGGATTCGAACCGAGCGATGGGTTTAAGATAAAAATATGTGAATGGTCGTCTTAACCATTCAGCTATTTTGAACTTTCAAGAAGCTGTGTCAAATAAGATGTAGGATGATTGAAGATTCTGTAAAGGATGGAGATGATGCAAGATGTGGAAAGATGTGGAAAGAAAAAAGAAGAGATTAAAAGAGGAGATTAAATTCGTTAACTAATACTAAAGTACAGAGACGAGTGTGAGAGTTCATCCAGGAAATTTAGAGGGATTTTGACGGGAGAAGTTCAATTTTGGCACACTAATATTCCAAAAATTCTGACTAGAATTTTAGTGCCAAAATTGTATTTTTCTGGTCAAAATCCTGTCTAAAACCTCAAAAAAAAGGGAGACCGGAAACACATCCATGATGAGAAATCTGACGAAACCACTGCAGTAGGACGTGCAGACAAAGCAAGAAAGAAGAACATGCGCCAGTTGGTTTTGGTTAGTCGGTGGAAAAAGACGGTGTGGTCAGATAACTTAGTTGGTGATATAAAAAAAAAACAAGTACAGTCGAGATCAATACAGATCTCAAGTATTAAGATTCTGGAAAATATTATTTTTTTTTAATGTAAATCGAGTACCACCAATCAGAACTTGTGTAAAGATTTATTACATCGCAACCAATAATAATAAGACCCCGGGCTACAAATATCTAAAACCTAGGGACAGCCAAACAAAAATCTGGCGTTTTCAAGAACTCGAATGTCCAGTAAGTCCATTCATCCATCATCAGTCACAGGAGCCTGATAGTGCCCTTGACGACTCCATCAGAACCACCAGATATTGACGACATAAGACAATCTTGGACCAGCAGCACAACAGCCGATACAAAAATATCGCCTTGGCCATCAACCACCACAAGACTACGGCAGCTTCGAAGACCTCAAGTGCATGCAGCAACAACATCATCTGAAGCATCGACAGAGGTATTCTCAGAATAAAAGACAGCATCAGTATACAAGGAGCACGTTTATGCGACACCCATCGACGAAGTACCAACATCATCCAAAAAGTGCATGATCACTCGACAGATTCATGCGACATCTAACTACTAGGACTTACGATCTCTACACGTCATCAGCAGCTTTACCCCAATAACCCCAAAAGCTAAGTTCCTACCTTTCCTAATACCCGTATACCTAATCCTTTAAATTTAGTTATTGTATTATTTGTTTAAAACTTAAAATATAAAATAAGAAAACCTAAAGGAAATCATTTAAAAGAGAAAACAAAAAGTAAAATTAGTTTGTTTTTGGATTTTTTTTTCTACTACTGTAAAGCGAATTGTTATAAATGCTGTCAAATTTTGATTAATCCTATGCAGGTACATTCGACAAACAACACAGTAATAATTATACTACACATCATTATCTAACGCAACATAGCCATATCCCAATTGAAGCGGTGCACCACATCATTGGTCGGCAACGGCGGATCCATAATTAATAAGAAAAAAAGGAAAAAAAAACTCCGGTAAGTCGTTTTGTTTGCCACTGTGACTTTATCATTAATCATTATTTGGAGGAATTTATTTCGAATTCGCTGTGAAGGAAAAGATTATAAAATTCTATATATTTAAAGAATACTTTTAGGCGATACAAGAATTAAGCTTTAGTCTATTTTTTTTTCTTTGTATGTATTGAATTAAAATAAAAAAAAAAAGAAAAGTAAAGAAAAAAAAAAAACATTTGCATAACACTTGTAACCATACGAAAGTTTAATGCCCACATAATGGATTCATGAAAAAAAAAAAAAATAATGTATTAAATAAATTAAAGTGAGCTAATATGGGATAAATAAGAAATATTCTTTTTTAAATTTGATTTGTATATCATGATACTCGTAGTATAGAAGAATGACCTGTCGTTACTTTGACTTAATTTAAATAAAATACTAGTATATTATAAATGATATTAAATCGGATTACGATTTTAATTTTCTTTTACAACATTTAAAGAACATATTTTTTTATATGCTATCCATATCTATACAATTTATACCTATACGGAAACAGTTTGTAGTTTGGATTTGCGAATTGAATTCCTTTTGTTTTTTTTTATTTTAATAAAATTACTCTGGGTAGAGATTTAATAATGAAGATCATGGTGTTTTAAGTTGAATTTCGTTCGTCAATTGGGAAGTTTTTTTTTTTTAAGCTTTAAGAAAAGATAAGGAAAGCCTAAAATGGAATAGGTAGAACTTTTCTAAAGGGTGGGTGTGGTGGGGATCTGGAAATCTCGAGTTGCAGATGGAAGGGCAAAATTCAAGCACAATGGTAAGAGATTGAATGGATATCATATCGAACATCGAATTAGGGGGTTGCTGTAATATAACATTGAGGTGGCAGTGACCAAGGACGTACCTTTGAGAGGAGCGTGGGTGGGATTAGCCTCAAGGACGAATAACACCTCGTTCTCCTTTTTATCCAGAGTTGCCACCTTTCTTTTTATTTTATTATTCTCTCTCACTCTGTCTCTTGGATTTCACAATTCAAATACTTTATTATTTTTTTTGTACTCTTTTCAATAAGGGACATCGGGTCTCAAAATAATTTTTTTTTAACTATTTTTAATTAAACTTCTCGGTGAATGACATCGACACCGCGGCATGATTAAAACGTAACAACTGTTCTGATTTACCTCGGCAAGAACCCCCCCCAGCCGACGAGCAGAGCCTAGGTCAATGCAAGCATGCCGAGCCGGTAGGTAATCAGAACGCCCTTCTCTCCGACTGCCAGGATCGGCCAATGGTGTCCTGTAACCCAGTGGTCGTAATGGTGGAAAACGGAAAGAAGGTTTAAATGGACGAAAAGAGTAGGATAACACAAAATGTGCTAAATTTTAGTATTGTTTTTGAGGGTCATGGTACTTCCCCCTTTTTGGGGAATTAAAGTGTTGTCTTCTTTTGTGGTGTCCTTAATATATCATATCCAGGAGGATTCGTTACAGGGCTTTAGCCAGTCCCCTGAAAATGTCTTTAAAGAGTTTCCTTGAAGCTCAGTGAAAAACCGGCATTAGACGTGATTTACAAAGTTTTATCATTTCACCACAAGACATCCTAACAAAAAAAAAAAAACAAAAGAACTTGCTTGGATACATTATGAACAGAAAGATAAATAAAAATAATAGATATAGACCGAGAGCCCACAGCAATTTTTGGGTGTGATTGATAACAAAAAATAATTAGCACAAATAGATGGGCCCTTAGTAGTTATTTACAAATGTAAACGTCTTGCATACTCTAGTGGGCGCAATAGTGCATTATAGTGCATCAAGTATGCAGTTCTTTCCAAATTCTAAAAAATTGAGATACAAAATTTGCCATAACTTCAAAATGAACAGCTAAGTGCCCTGATTGCAAATATCGAGGTCCATGACGTTTTGAAGGTGGCGTTCTTAGTGCAAGAAGTTGCATATTCTTATCGCGTCTGGCAGACAGAAGGTTGTCTGTAAAACGTCTTGGACCTCAATATTTTGAATCAGGGGGCTTAACTCTACATTTTGGCATAGTTGTTATCACAATTATTTGGACTTGGAAAGAACTGCATACTTGATGCACTATAATGCACTATTGCGCCCACTAGAGTATGCAAGGCTTTCAGATTTGTAAATAGCTATAAAAGGCCTATCTAATTATGTTAATTATTTTTTGTTATCAATCACACCCAAAAATTGCTGTGGGCTCTTAGTCTAATAATAGAAATAAAAATAAAAATAAAAATGCTTAAGCTTGACCAATGAAGAATTTTACCCTATTATAATAAATAGTAGAAAAGGTACTCCGTTCGTGCTGTAAAATGTGCAATGGCGAATTAAATTAACGGGTACTTTAAAAACGTAATACAAAACAATGGGGTGTTAGATTTGGTTAGTAGAGGGATTTCTTAACTGAACAAAATCCGCAACTCCGTTTTGTAATATTCTGTCTATGTTGGGACAAAGTTCCCGTATTACCGGTTTATTTCTTAATCCGACCGTCCTTTCTGGAATGTAACACTTAACTCTTATTTTCTACCTACTTTATTTTTCCCAGGGACGGGTTCCCTCGAAGAATCCTCTATAGATTAACCCTTCCTCAATTAACTGGTTCTATTACAGGTTCGCTGCTCGTTTCAGAACGTTTAATCGCGCCCCGATCGCCGGGATGAAAAGAAAGTATCCTCGCCTCGATCTTAGTATCTATCGTTTACGAAGATGATTTTGATTCTATACCTACCGTCTTCCCTTACAGTGTAATAATTTTCTTTATCTTTTTCATAAACCAACCTGACTGGGGAATTTCTCATCAAGTTCAACGCTTTAGGCGGTGCAGGAAATCGTTAATAATCAGGACTCCTTCTGTTATCTAAATACTATCTACTACGATTTGGTACTGAAATAATTTAAATCGTAACTATTTCCGACACTAGCCTATTTCCCCCTCCATATTTGTAAACTTTCGTGGCTTCCAGTCCAATTACCGTTATTTCGTTTTTCCGAACGACTTAGACTTGGAAAGAACTGCATATATGATGCACTATTATGCACTATTGCTCCCACTTGAGCATGCAAGGCGTTCGCAATTGTAAATAACTACTAAGAGCCTATCTAACTATGCTAATTATTTTTTGTTATCAATCACACCCAAAAATTGCTGTAGGCTCTCGGTCTATATACCTGATCCTTTCTCTTCATTTTGTTTTAATTTCCTTAGCTTTCCATTTCACAGAAACCCGTCTCCACTTCTTCTTCTCATCCTATTTTTAACCGTCACCTCATCTTAAAGTTTCCAAAAAATTTGTAGCATGTTCCTAATTTAAGTAGTCATTTGATTAATTACTCGTTTAAAAGTCAAACTCGGGTGATAACCGGGAAACTTACCAAAAGATCTATCACCGTGTAGTGTTTAATACATGCACTTAATGAATATTTAATAAACAAAATTAAACCTCCGCCACTGACTTAAGACAAATTTACATAACTCTCCAAAACCAAAGTAACTCAAACGTTCACTACTTCGTTACTCAAACCAAGTTTAGAATTTATGGATCAGAATCAGTATTATCAGAGAAGCTGTCGTGTGCGGTAAAAGAGCATTAGCAATATAAATTAATCTTAAATTTATAAGTTGATAGTTTAAGTAAAAATTTGAAATTAAAATAAATTTCTTGAAATACATAGAACAAGCCTTTAAAGTAATTATATTTTGCCAACGTAAAACCGCACACTCGCTAAATACTCCTACAACCGTATCACCATTTGCATCTCATTCGGGTCCATCTCTACGAGTAGGTATTCGTGATTCCGTTTCCAAAACTTGTCGACCCTGCTACCCAACAGCAACGAAGCGCAAGTGTCAGGGAAGATGCACATTTGGTAGGAACACAAAAATCGTTCTAGTTGGGGTCATTGGTTGACTCGCCGGACCACAATCTCGCGTAGAACTAATACTCCTGGTCTATCTTTTTGCAGAACCCCGGTGCATGTATTCACTCTTATCTCTTGTTTATTTTACTTTTCAATGCACCAATGCACTTTTAGGCAATCTACTCCCTTGTAGTTCCCTTAGGATAAGGCTTTCATCACGGATTCCCTTTATTTGGAGCATCTAAAGTTCTTGGAACTAACCCAAAGACCCAATAAAATAAGCATCAAACTGTCCCAGTTATGAATATTATTTTATTGACGGTTCATGACCTCTTCCAAAGGAGGTTTTCTCTATGATTCTATGGTTGCACCTAACAGGAAATGACCTCCGCTTATGTTGAATAAAAAAAAAACATCCTAAACATCGACTTTTCACTCTGAAGCTGGTCACTTTTAAATGGTAAGCGAAAAAGCCTTCAGCTGTATGTAGGATGTATGCGACGTACATAAACTATCCTTGGCTCGGGGGCGCAACAAAACAGTTTTTTAAAGAAACTTTCAATGGGAATCGTTTACAAATGACTAAAACTTTTATCAATTGGGTTAGTATCAAACTTCAATATTTAGCAATAACCAATTGATTATTGACAATCTTAACAGTAGTTGTGTATATCTTGAGTTCTATAAATCGAATTTTCAAAATTAAGGACTTCGGGGAAGTACCATTTCCTAATTTTTATATGGGTTGGGGACGATTAACCGATTTTTAAAATGTCGATTTAAAAAAATCGATCTTCAAAATGTCGATTTTCAAAAAGTCGATTGATAAAAATGTCGACTGATCAAAATGTCGACTATCAAAAATTCGATTTTAAAAATGTCGACTCAAAAAATGTCGACGCGTAAACAGTGAGCTATGTAAGGGGGGGATGCTGCCGCCCTGCAACCCCCCTGCTTGGGCACACTATAGGATTTGGGGTGGGTGCGAGGTTGGGTGTATGCAAAGTTTATATAATTGAATTAATAATAAAATTTAGTTAACATATTAAAAGAGAGCATTCTTGTTTTATTTAACTCAATTTTGGATAAAAGTCGACATTTTCACCGACAAGTTTTCAGTCGACATTTTAATAGTCGAGATTTTAAACTGTCGACTTTTTTTTTTGTCGATCAAACTTCAGTCGACATTTTAACAGTCGATGAAATTTATATTTGTCCAGTCGACATTTTTTTTGTCGACATTTCGTACCCTTCCCTTTTATATAAAATTGAAGTGACACAGAAGTGGGGAAAATCGAAATTTTTACTGTCCATTAAAATAAACAAAATTTTGAATACAAGTTCCCATTTGGTTTGCGACTAGCAATTTATTTAAAGTGAAAGATCATAAACTAAGTTTCTTGTTTCTTTCCGAAAGGATTCATTTTCGATAGCCAATTCGTTGAGGATGGCGAGTCTCTACAAAGAAAGAAGAATCAATTAAAAACAAACGAGATTAATGCTACTATTTTAGCAACTTACAATTGCAATGATTCTATTTCGTCTCCTTTGGCCCCTTCAGCGCCACCAGCTTCCTTGATCCCAGCATTTTTAAGTTGTTCAATCAATTTGAGCCGGAATTCAACTTTATGTGGCACAATTGGATTCTCAGCTCGTATTTGGGCTTGTAGTTTTTTAATAGCTTCCATATAGGTTAATCCATACCAGTCGATCTCTTCAGAGGTATACTAACAATGGAAATGGGGATATGAAAACTATAAACATGCGATAGACTGATATATTTCTTACTGCTTCTAGATATTTTTTATATTCATCCATAATACGCTTCTGTTCGGCTGGGTTTGAAGTGAGGTCTGGGCAGCCATCTAATAGAGCTTTGAGAATCTTCCTTTTCAACTTCAAAGCCAGTGTTGATCGCAAATCGCAGGCGGGATTCTTTAAATTCAGAAAAAATTGAAATACAACATTTTTGAAAATCGCTTCTACCATCGCTCACCTTTAACAAATAATGATCGAACCCTTCACATTCATGAATTAAATTCAATGTTCTTTCAGTCACTACCGTCGATATGTACTTGTCTAGGACCTGAGAGTGCACAACCGAACGCTTAAGAACAGGCACCCAGAAATGTGGTACCCTCCGTTTGACCGGGTTGCGTTTTTGGAAGCCTTTAATGACTGCCTCCCCACCCCAAATGCCTTGATTTGACTCGGGAACGTCGATCAATGGCAGTGGTTGATCTTGAATTGGTTTTATTTCACCAGTTATGTCGTCGCGCTCCCATTCGCCTTCCTTGGGGATGTAATGAACGGCAGCTGGTTTTGTCAGTTTCCATTCGCGCCAGAATTTTTTATAGGCTTCGGGCAGTTCGGCGCCTAGACCTTTATCGAAACGTGTAGGTCTCTTGAAGCCATAAAGGAGTTTCGGACCCTGAATTGAATTTATGTTAAGGAAATTATTGCGTCACAAGTTCTGGAAATCTATTTGGGTGATTTGATATTGTTTACCTGCGATGTGGCATGTGCCATGATTTGCTTCTACGGATAGATGTTTAATTGATAACTTTTCAATTTGGGTTGAAATTTAAGTAGATAGAAATGATTATTTTTCGTATTCTTTTTCGTAGAAGAAATTCACTAAAAAATATAAATTTAAAAATCACTCTGACGTCTGACAGAAGAATCACGTTTTGACAACTTAAGCAGGGATGTATGTGATTATACCTTGAAAACAAAAAATTAATCAAATAACTTTAAATGTCATCCAGGTACCAGGAGTATATTAGGGTCCGGCTTCGGTGCACCTCCTCTGGTGCAATATCTATGTAACATCCAATTTTTTTTTAAATTGACTTATACTACGTTTTCACCAAAAGATAATCTGAGATTTAGGGCAAGAGATTTATGTGGTGTTTTCACCGCACTGAAAGATTAATAAGAAGATTAACTTTGACAGCATCTATCAAAATGCTAATGTTGTTTCAATTTTTCTTATAAAGTAGAAGCGAGAGAAAGAAAGTCTCATTTGTGCCAAACGATGAAAAATCATCGAGATAGCTTAGCACGGTATGGATGTTAGGTCAGTTCGAACTTCGACCGATCGATCCTATGAAGATTTAGTAGAGTAATCTACTAGATTTACGAAATAAATTTGTATGGTAAATCTTCGAGATTTAAAGAAGATTTATGGTATATCCACTTAAATCCCGGATATACTCTTGGTGAAAACGTAGTATTAGGCTAGGCGCGCACATTCTATTTTTAGTTTTAAAAAAGTTTGTGTTTTGACACAAACTAAGCGATTGCCTAAAATGAGTTCGCTATTTTCAGTTCGATTCATCTGTTCTAAGCAAACAAACAGTTGTGCAACTAGCCTTAAGAACACCATAATTATCTAAATGTCAAGTTTTATAAGGGGTCAAATCGACGTTATTGTATCTTTGCTATTGCCAAAAAGAGGCCACTTTTTCGTTTGACACAAAAGCTGAAAAATATGGTATTTTGATAAACAAGAATACTTTAAACGTGATTCCTCAAAATTTAGGAAAATTGCACTAACGTCGTAGAAAGTAGAATAGAGAGTAAATCAAAAAACAAGAATTGAATCAAAAATTACCACGATGCTACATGAGCAAGTACTGACCAGCAAGTTGCAATACATTTACAGCCATATTTATAAACTCATTATAGTGAGTACATAAGGCTATGCAACCCTTATAATGCCTCTAAACGCAAAATCGTTATTTATAAAACTTATGTGACGTTGAATAGGGGCATTATAAGCTAAACGCGTTTGGAGGTTGAATAGTGCCTACATAAGGACATTTTAGTATTGAACTGTCACATTCACTTTGACATCACATTGAATTATAAAGATTATCAACAAAAAAAATGCCTTTGGCTTAATATTGAAACTAAAACTTTGTGTTATTTTTATTTATTGAAACAAAAATGTTATACTAATATATTTAAAACAAATTGAATTGAAAATTGTTTGTAATTAAATAGATAAATATACTTGTTTGTGATGTCTCTCCACGCATCTTTCTTCATCCGGTGTGTTAGTGTTGTAATTATTATCTTGCATTATTGAATTGTATCCTCAAGAACTTGTCTGAGGAGTATTCCAGCTATAATGAAACGAATAACAATTTGATTTCCAGTATTGTGCTAGAGATAATAACATACTTTATCTGATGAATCAAAGTTAATTGTTGGAATTCTTTTAGCTTTTGGTAGTTTCCTTTTTGTTTATTAAATTCGATAGACAGAGAAGATGTTTTTTTTTTTTTTATAAACAGCTGAGTGTTATGAAGGCTAAATGTAATAGATTCTTACTTTTTGGTACTTTATTTGACACAAGCTCATTATAACTATGCAGGGTAGGCAAATGTTTTATAAATATGAATTTGCATAGTGGATGAATAAGTCCTTATGCATTGCATAACTATTCACGCGTTTAGGGAATTCTAATAAATACGGCTGTTACATTTTTGTATTAACCTAAAAAAGCCAAACAGCTTTCTCGTCAATGGGCATGAAACCAGCAGACATAAGCAAGCAAGTTGGGAAGCTTCTAGTCTGCAGCTGCACTTTTAAGATTAATTATTGAATTAATTGGTTATTCGGGCGACTTTCAAATTCAAAAATACACATTTTTTGTTGTCTGTGGCATGAGCATTTAACCCAAATCGCTAAAGAAATATAAATGAAATTTCAAAACTGGTAGAAAAGTAGCTCGCCAAGTGGCGTGAAGCTAACGTCCCAGCAAATACGTAAATAGGAATTTGACTGGCACAGCATGTACCCAATTTCTTTGCTACTATCTGTCCCTCGGAAATATGCATACACCATCGCAATTTAACAATACAAATAAGTGTTTGTTATATGCCACCCCTGAAATAATTTGATATCTTGGTATCACTGATTCAAACACATGTATGTGACGTTTCAGAACGGAGCCGGTGCGGTACATTGCATTTTTCTGGTGTTTTTTGGTGTCTCCGTAGCTAACTAATTCAAGAAAAGCATTGCATTCCGAGCCCATCATTTGAAAGAATACAACACGTAACACGATCTTATTTTTAAATGTCGAAACCGATAACTTTTGTAACTGGAAATGCAAAAAAGCTTGAAGAGCTTGTTGCCATCCTCGGACCAAATTTCCCTCGTAAAGTAATTTCCAAAAAAGTCGATTTGCCCGAACTGCAAGGAGAAATAAATGAAATTTGTGTTATCAAGTGCAAGGAAGCAGCTAAGTTGGTGGATGGCCCTGTCCTCGTCGAAGATACATGTCTTTGTTTCAATGCCATGAAGGGTTTACCAGGTTCGTGCCGAAAAAACGAAAACACTTTCTGTACTATATTTAAGTTTTTTTTTTCAATTTGTTTCAGGTCCCTATATTAAATGGTTCTTAGAGAAACTTGGTCCCGAGGGTCTCTATCAGATGCTTGCAGGGTGGGAAGATAAATCAGCTAGAGCTGTGTGTACACTTGGTTTCTCTGAGGGCATCGACTCGGAACCAATTGTCTTCCAAGGAATCACCGAAGGCACAATCGTCCCTCCTAGTGGTCCGAGAGATTTCGGCTGGGATCCTGTGTTTAAGCCCACGGGCTACCAACAAACCTATGCTGAAATGCCAAAGTTAGAGAAGAACAAGATATCACATCGTTATCGGGCTCTTGCGGCGTTCCAAGAACATTTTAACTCTGAAAAACAATAAAAGACGCAAAACAACTGAAGTGATACACTTTATTGTAACAAAAAAAAAACGCAGACAAAAGTCTATCTTCTCTTAGTTGACCTTCTTACTCTTTGTTTTCTTCGGAGAGACCTTAGATTTGACCGCCTTCTTGCCGGTCTTCTTCCAGTAGAATACCATTTGCGCCACAATGACTGCATTGGCGAAGGACGATACCCCGAAGGTGAGGACCATCATTGGGTCACCGGTCTCTTGGATTGACGTAAATATCCTTGCCAAAGAGCCTGCCAACAGCATGAAGCAAGTAGCAGCTGACAATTGGCCGGTGCTCTTGTTTTTGTAGTTGGTATAGGCTTGTGTCATTTTGCCTACGAGGATGATTGGGATGTTGATGCTTTGTGCCATCCAAATTATCTTCAGCGGCGTCAGACCTGAGTTCAGCACATACAGCACCGATGAATATGCTGCCAAGAATACTGCAGCTTTAGCCGTAGAGCCTCCGTAGAAGAAAATGAGCGCTGCAATAGCAGCAGTCTGCATAATCAAGAACACAGCATCACCCCAAGCACTGAATGGATAGCCATTCATGAAGTTATATGACATATGGAATGTTATAGCCACTAGATCAAGTAGAACTCCCATCACACTGATGCCTTCGCCACTTTTGTTTGCGAGGATCTTGAGCACCTGTGGAACTTTGACAAGCAACGAACCCGCGATGATTCCCATGCCCAGACCCTTGCTGAGAAGGGCTTTGAAACACGGCACTTGGAGAAGAGAAACTCATGATTACATAATTTCGAAAAAAGGGATGTTTTATTTACATCGACAACATTCAACTTACCATCAAGGAAGTCATGATCGACAAAATAGTTGTCGTAACATTCCTCGTCCATTATATAGAGAGCCAAATTTTTCACAGCTTGTTCTGCCATCGTGTCACTCTGATTAACTTCACCAAATTTTCAGGAAGTATTTTACTATCAATTGATTATCTTGATTAAGATAACAAAAGCCCGGCAATTAGGGATTTCTTTTCTATCGAAAAAGAAAAATAACTTGTCTGGCTATGGGTCGAGTTTTTGACATTTGATTACGTGGGAAAGCGACTTACGTTATGGCAATGGAGGAGAAAGTAAATTTTTGGTATGCCGCCTGCGTGTCACATAGACGTTCCCAGGTGCAGGAAATCGATGTATAGGAATGTAAAAATGCTAATTAGACCTATTCTGTCTGTTATGAATCATAAAAGATTTCCAGTTAAAAAGAGGTTGGAACTTTTATAAAAGTCTGTTATTCAACTTCGAAAACGAAATCTGTTATAAAATTGAACTAAAATCTGCTATTATAATCAGCTGTGATTAAGTAAAATATTTCATCTGACGTAATTAAAGTGGGTGACGAGGAAAAAAGTAACCTCTTACAGCCTTATTTATTAGTTTTCACCTTTGAGTATATATAATATGGAGGGCTCGTTCCTATCCCTAATGCATTGTAGTACTTGAAGTTGTGATAGGGGTCGCTGTCTCACTTTCTGTAAGTTAAGGAGACAGCCGTATCCTCCGATTTGTGCTTACCTTCTCCTCGCATATAGTTCTCCGTCACATGTGATATGAAGCACTCGGCAATAACTTTGTCTTACACAAATTTGAGTAGCGCCCCCTATGATAGTCACGTATTTGGAATAGAAACGAGCCCTCCATATTATATATACTCAAAGGTTTTCACTAATAGTGGGTTCAACCTCGGAATAGTTAAACCGAGCCGAAGCACTTACTTCGGGTTTACGCCACGTCAAACAAATCCTTATTTACACCCATGTTCTGCACATCACTTATTGTGAATTCAAGCAAGAAAAGTGAATTTTGATGTTCTGCATTCTGCGTTAAAATTATGACCATGTTAATTCATTCCCCATTTCAACTTACGCTGCTTCTGGAAGATCTAAAATGTTGGCTTTACCACGTAAAACTTTTCCACGAACTCTCTATAATTGATTTTTGTCCCTTCTACCACTTATTTATAATAATCTGAATCTATTTTCGTTTTGCACAATGTTTGAATAAATGATGCAAACTGTCTTTCAGCTGATTTTGACATTTCACAAAAAAATTTGGAGTGAATTGAATTCACTCGGAATGTAGAACATTCCTTTTCATTTTAAGTGAAATTGAAATTCGTTTTCAATTCACTTTCACTCGAAATACAGAACATGGGTGTTAAAATTTACTGGGAAAAAAAGTGACAAATCTAAAACTTTAAATTGGATACATTTAAAATTGGATTTTATAAATTTCAAATCCAATAAATGAATGTACCAACCACATTACGTTCCCAATACCGTACAACCGTTTGGAAAATATAAATAATTTATTATTGCAAGATATCTATCCTTTTTGTCTTAGTAAGAAACGAAAAAAAATGCTTACACTCCTTTTTGTAAATTTCACAAGATGTCATCTCAAAATGACATTTAGATACTAAAACGGCCTTAAACCTCCTATGAACCAGTTTTAGCTTATTCTACCGCTACTCCTCGTGCATTTTCATTATAAATAAGGTTTTCAGGATTAGAGCCGTTGTAAAGTCGAAGTAACTTTACTCCGTCGCTAAAACGAGTTAGTAAATAAGGCTGTTACAGACTATTTGTACCATGGAATACTATTTCACCACCTATGTTGTCAGGGAATACCATGGCAATACTATTTTTTTTTGTTTATAAGATGTGTTTTAGGCCCTAGTTATAGCTTTCATTGAAATGCATCATTGGAACAAATCAGTGGAATGCTGACTTTATTCTTTTCACAAGCCGGTTATAGCAATCATTGAAAAATTGGTTTCAGTAAAAGATCCTGTTAGTGGCTGATTACAACCAATTCTATGCATTTGAGGTTAGAATTGATTATTGAAAGGAAAACTGACATTTGAGAATAGAAAGAGAATCGAACACATTCAGTGGAACAATTGTGTTCAAAGTTTTAAATGATAGCTATAACTGCCCCTAAATATATTTTCTTACATTTGTCCTAAATTTAGTTGACGAAATATATGATTAATTAATATTCATTTATACTTAATTTACCTGTGTGCTTATTAAAATCTTGTATGGTAAAAGTTACAGAAGTTTGTTTTTATTCTTGTATGATTTTTAACAGATTTTGACATGCTGAAACCAAAATTGATATTTTTTCTGAGTTCGAAAGTTTGACAGTTCACAACAGATTTTATAACAGATTTTAACATTCTGTATATCAAAATTATAATTCATAAGAAATTTGTTTAAAGAACACGCCTATTGTCAATTTGCAGATTTCTTTTATAATTTTATGCAAAGTTCAAGATTCCTATCTTTGGTCAACTGACTTACCAGATTAGAATATTTTGAAAAGAGTTCCTATGGAATGACGCACACAAAATTTTTTATCAATTATCTTTTTTTTTTGCTGAATGTTAAACTCTCTGATAAGGAATTTCTAAACCGACTTGTGTATGAAATTCAATTTTAGTGTCTATTTTTTTTTCTTAACAAAAACTTCAACAGAAATAAAGCATCAACAAGATTTTATCAAAAATCTATTTTACTTATTATTAAATCAAAAATCAATAATTCCAAGAACTCTTGCCTTACTCAAATAATCAGCCCGCTGAACATAACAACCAGTCATTGTACGATTTCCTGTGTATGCACGGCGAGCATGTAATATCCTCCAGTTATCATACATCACAACAGTTCCAGGGTTTAGTTTCATTGTCCATTGATTCTCTGTATTCTCAACTAGTTTCAAAAATTCCTTCAAACTTTGATAGAATAGCTTCATCTCTGGCTGAGGTAAAGTGTTAAGTGCCGCTCGATCATAAATGTTCAAACGTATTTGAATGAGTTCTCCAGTTATAGGGTTGGTTCGAATAACTGGACCATAATGGACATGAAACTGTCCATCTTCAATGTACTCGGCTGGTACAAGAACTTTCGATAAAATATCAAAAGCCTTAACATTAGTCCGCCGGAGTTCAGAAGCAACTTTAAAACCATCTACGAAAAAATTCTCCCCACCAGTTCCTTCGTGATGTATACAATGGAGAATCTGAAGTCCAGCTGCATCACAGAAGTACGTATTGTCTGTGTGTGGACCAATGTACTCCTTAGTATAGGCAGTATCGGAATGAACAGCAAGATCATTAGAGTCACTAAACGTATACATTTCACCGAAAAATGTTTTCATTACTGGAAATATTCGACGAATGGCCATTTCTGTCATTGTTTGATTTGCAGGAACTTCTTCCACCAATGCAATACCATAGCACCACAAACTTTCGACTACTTCACGCACTTCATCTTCTCTTCGAATCAAATCAGATAACTTAACGTCTGCATATTTTGTTTTGGCTATCTTTGGAGAATCCCAAAGGATTTTCTTAGATGAATCCTTAGATTTCAAATAATTTGAAAATTGACTTTCTTTGAGGAATTCAAAGGAATATACTGACTCATGTCCGTCGGTCCCTTATAAATGAAAAATTATAAATATTTAATGCTTATGCCATATTAAGTATTCTTAACTCACATTTGACGATAAGATCCCTGTCATCTTCAGTATTGAAAATAAGCTGCGGACTCACATCATCAGGCAGATCTAATAAACTGAATTTTCTTTGTTTGGTATCAGTATTATAACACTTTTCACATCTGCAATGGTCTCTCAACCAAAATTCATCCAACCGAAACAATTCCTTAGACTTTGGACATTTAACTTCAATCATATTCCTATATGACGAGATGATTTAACTCATCTGAAAATCCAATTTAAACTGATATCTGTGTAACGTTGATTACGATTAAATGCCTTATTGTGATGGCGGTTCTATAACAGGGGCGCATTAGTAATAATAAGACCTAGAGTTAATTCTATCAACTAAACAGTCTTTTTGATCTAAAACCAAAACTATACTTTTCCGAAAAGTTTTGATACTCTGAAGATGAATATCCGAAGCTGAGAATATTTGAAGGATTAGAATTTTCAGACAGTATGAGAAAGAAAGACGGAGACAAAACGGAGCCCTGTGGCACACCATTTATTTCATGAATTTCAGACGTAAAACTGTGCAATACAATTTGTTTTGAGCGGTTCAAGGGCTAGTTTCTAATCGAACGACGAAGATATTCATCAATACCAAATACACGGATTTTTGATAAGAGAACAGATAATCTAAAACTGTTAATATTGTTGAAGTAAGAACAATTGTGTGTTAATGTCTAAATGTGATAAATTTTCTCTTAGTTTTAGTAGAACCGCAATGTGTACAGGCTAGTATGTTGGACTTTCAAACTTGGGTTTTTTTCGAATCTAGCATATTCCACTTTTTTTTTCAGGAGTAGTGCCTCTTGCAAGCAGGTGACAATTCCTTTAATAGTATCCTTTATCATTAAGAAATTTCTTTTATTTAACGCGTTCGGATTCAGGACAAAATTGCAGGTCTAAAACAATAATCTTTTAGCAATGTATAAGTAAATGAAACACTTAGTCCAGCACTGTATTGAATCAATTTAAATAGAAAAGAGATGATAAGCATTTCTTATCAAATTTCTGACAACATAAATATTCTAATTTCAATTGGGAGGAATATGGATCGATTTTGCTTGAAACTGAAGATGCATCTTACTTCAGTTGTTCGATAAGAAAACTAATTTAAGAATAGTTTAATTAAATAATCAATTTTTCTGCGATAGTAAAAATGAACTTTAAGCTGAACCATACCTCTTAATAAAAATTGATGTAATGTGTATAATTCTAGTTGAAGTACATGCCAATTTACAGGCATGACATTTGATCTCCTACTAGCTTGTAACAATTTCTTTAATTTAATCTGTTTAATCGATTTCTTTTTAAGATTTTAATAAGCATTGATTCTATACATTAAAAAAATAAACAACTATTACTTAAAGCCATTCCTTGGTCGATTTAGAAAACGTCATTTACATCAAAAATGTAGTTACAAGATGTTCTTACATAATAACAAACTGCAAAAGTTAACTGTTCGAAAACGCAAAACGAAATTTTCATGCAAAAGCATTTTCGATAACGCAGCTTGCTAAAAAGTCATACGTTCGATAACATCATTTGTGGAACAATTTTGCAGTAAAAAAATGTACATAGTTGATGACAAAAATATTGCTTAGCGGGAGAGTCTGTTCGTAAACGTCAAATGCGTTTGCAAGAAAATTGACTGACGTTGATCAAACAGATTATATGCAAGCAAGACGATTGCATATTTGATGATAGCAATATGGGGGTCAAAAAATGGCTGCCATTGGCAATAAAATAGACGTTGATTTGACGTTTTCGAAAACTACCTTTTTTTAACTAATATATTTTTGAGCTATAATTCCCCATTTGGTAGTAGAGGTCTTCTTATTAAATTTTCTAATTTAAATTCAGAATTATTATGTAGATGAACAAGGTTTTTGATACGGAAGCCGAGATGAACTTTTCCAAAGGTTTTGGGTAGCTGAACTCGAATCCGAAGTCATAAATATTCAATGACGTCTCCCTGGTTCCAAGGTTATTTTATAACTGGATGTTATGTTCTTCAGCATAGTTTGTAATCGCTACTATAAGGACTAATTTTTTTCTTTCCGAGAAATTCGCAGTTAGTAGTGTCTTCATAAAAGCCTCCTAAAAAATTAAAGGGTAAATTAACATTTTTACTCGCTGATTAAAATTTAATACATTTTTGTTTTGCTTATACTATATTTTAAGAATGAATGAAATTTTTTGAAGCAAAACAAAACTGGAATTTTGTTGACCAGTAAATTTACGATACATTATGTCAAAGAACACATTAAAAAAGAAAAGAGATATCGAAGAGATTTGAACAGAATTTAAGAGAAGAAAAAACGTCTTTCAGAAACCGTTACAAATTATCTTGAAAAAAATTATCTGTTATTATGACATAACCTCAAACGGGATAATCTCAAAAATGTGAGGGCATAGAATTTTACTGACTTCGGATTTGAGTATAGCACTCTAAATGTAATAACACGTTTGGTATGCACTATTTAAAAAAAATTAAAACGGTGTTAAATTTCAAAAAAGAAAACTACATAATCAAAGACAATGCCATTAAGTGGTACACGAATGGTCCGAAAACGACAGAAGGGACTGGAGCTGCATTTGTTGGGGCTAGAAGCAAACTTTCAACAATAATGCAATAATCCCCAAGTATTTTCCAGGTGGAAGTCAATGCCATAGCGGAATCTGGAGATCGAATTCTCAAAAGGAATTACCGAAACCAGGGCACGGTAGTGCCCAGCCAAGTTCTGGTACTACACCCTTTTTACAGAAACAAACTCAGGCGTGTTTTGACCCCTCCCTATCTTCAGTACCAATGAAGTCAGAAACTGAAAATTCCCAATATTTGCTAAGCTAGTCAGGCACATGCGCCTCACCAAATTTCAATTTTCTAGCATAAGCGGTTCCTGAGATATAAAGCCTCAAAAATCACAAAAACCGTAACTGACTGACTCACTGACTGACAGATCATCAAAATTATGGAGCACTTCCCGACATCGTAGAATCTTGTAATTTTGCACAACGGTAGGTCTTGTCATGCAAGTAGAGGAAAAAATTTGAGGTTTTCCATTCAGGGGGCGTGGTATCCGCCCACTTTCTCCGAATTGGTGTTGGTTGAATGGAGCACTTCCGACTGCTGTAAAACGATGAAATTTGGTAAAGTGGTAGGACTGAAATTGCATACAAAGAAAAAATATAAAATTTGAAGTTTTCCATTCAGGGGCGTGGTATCCGCCCAGTTTCACAGAACTAATGTAAATTATATATGGCACACTTCCGATTGCAGTAGAACAATGAAATTCGGTAGAACGGTAGGGCTCAAATTGCATATAAAGTACCAACAATAAAAATTGGGGTTTTCCATTCAGGGGGCGTTAGTCAGTAATCATTTCAATTTTGTTTCAATATTATTCTACTTTAAATATTCGGTAATAAACCTTCATGAAGTAAGAACTTCAGTTTTTTGTATAGAAGAACTTGGCTCTTTTTTTAACATTTATGTTTTTGGTCTGATTATAGTTTGCAGTCTGACGTTATCCAAATACCATGGTATGATATTTTTCTCATGACATCAGTAAATCAGCAGCTTTCATTTCTCGAACAAAATATTAAAATAGTATTTGATCTGCATGTTCCACTTCAATATACGAGTAAAACCCCTTTATCAAACTCGCCACCTTGGTTTAGTAGAGAATTATCCGTTTTGATACAGAAATAACAGAATTGTAATATTGCATATGCTCGTTTTAACCGACATAAGCTTAATGTATTTTTAGACGCTTATAGAAATCTTCGTAGTTTGGTTGTAGTTCTTGTTAATGCAGCAAAGCGGCTCTATTGTAAAAGCTTCCTTAATTCTGAAGCACAGTCTGGGAAAATTCCTTGGCAAAAGATACACAAACTGGGTCTTGGTACACAATGGTCGAGTTCAACTGTGAACGTAGGTTGTGAATACCCTGTTGCCATGGAAAAAGGCTAAAATAATTCAATACCTAAGTGTCTCAACAAACTTTTACTTTAATTCAGCTTAGATTCCTTTGTATGCAATCTGAGCGCACATTCTTTGTTCATGCCACCCTTTTATGGAACTCACTACCCTTCAAACTTAGGAGAACCAAAACATAAGTAAATACAAAACCCTTCTTTACAATCACTTGGCCAGTGATATATAAATACTTAATAAATCGAATTAATTAAAAAAAGTGACAAATCTAAAACTCTGGTTTTTATACACCTAAATCAAACCCCAGCTGATTTTCATTGTTATTCATTTTATTATCATTGTATGAATATTGGAAATTGGATACATTTAAAATTGGATTGTATAAAGTTCAAATTCAATAAATGAATGTACCAACCACATTGCGTTCCCAATACCGTACAACTGTTAGAGCGTTTGGAAAATATAAATAATTTATTAATGCAAAATATCTATCCTTTTTGTCTTAGTAAGAAACGAAAAAAAATTGCTTACACTCCTTTTTGTAAATTTCACAAGATGTCATCTCAAAATGACATTTAGATATTAAAACGGCCTTAAACCTCCTATGAACCAGTTTTAGCTTATTCCACCGCTATTCCTCGTGCGTTTTCATTATAAATAAGGTTTTCAGGATTAGAGCCATTGTAAAGTCGAAGTAACTTTACCCCGTCGCTAAAACGAGTTAGTAAATAAGGCTGTAAGTATTTATTTATTTAATTAAAAACGACTCGCACTTTTCGTGGCTTAAAGCGAACTCCCCGTACATTCATGTTTCTAATCGAAACTTTTGCCGATCACCAAACAGTCCACCAAGCATTTTGAGGTTGTTTCTCTCTTGTACCAATTGCAATGGCGAAACACTATTGATGAATTAGTTTACATGTAATTCTGCAATAGTGTTACGACATAATGCAATGAGCGGAGTCGCTGCAACCTCGTTTATGCCTCGCGACCTAAATGCAAGGCATAACAGGTCCTCTTAATAATTAAATTCATGACAGGGGTAAACTTGGAGGAAGAGCTGTAGGTTTAGCAACTCGTCTAGTTTGTGGATGGGGACACAATAGATTTATATCTGCCAGTTGAAACTCCTGTCATTCATTCATACACTGGTTTAGTCAATTGCTAAGAAGTTCAAATGGCATACTATGAGTACTTCAGTGTTTGTAATTTTCCTGTAAAGATCCGAATGAGATCATTCTTTCGCACTCCTACAGTTCCAAGTTTACTGAAAGAACTCTATTAACACAATTCCACTGACCTGAATAGTATACCGCCATTGTTTTGATGAATTGAGCTTTAGCGCTGGAAAAACTGCCACGTAAGTAATTTTCTTAGCAGTAGCTTTATACTTACTATTTTAAAAGCTTTTGATAGAATTTGCGTTCCAACATGCATACATTCGCTATTGACGAATCTCTCCTATTTCTCCTATTTTAGATTAGAAATTACTTTTCGAGCCACTCAATACAAGTCATATTGGTGGCTAAGTTTCAAATCTAATATTCACAAAATAAATGCTGGTGTGCCCCAGGGCTCTGTTTTGTCTCAGATTCTTTTTCTCATATTCATGAATAATCTTCCATCTGAAACTTCATTACATTAGATGTACAGTACATTAGATGGTTTTGCTGATGAAAGTACCCTCGCAGCATTTCATATTGTTTCTAGAGTAACTTCTTTATTTTATAATTTGCATACACATTCAGGGGGTTATGACTACCCTTATAATGTTATGGTAGTAATATTTGATTTTATTATTTCTTTAAGTTTAAAAGTGTACATAGTTCACAAATAAACATTGGCTTTTGCCGTCAGCAGAAAAAGAGAGTTTTATTAATTATATACAATATGTAAGTAAATACTCAAAGTGTATAGCTAATCACAATAAAAAAAAAAAGAAAAAAAAATATTTATTTTTATTTAAAAGGCTTCATTTATTATATGTTGCCGATAATTAAGTGCAGTTTTTATATATCTGCAGAGGAAGTTCCAGTTATCACCATTTAATATCTGTACAGTTTCTTTCACTGATAGAGTACTTTTTCCCCAGACAGATACACGTATCTCCTTGAGAACCGGGCATATTCCTATGAAGTGCTGGATATCTTCTCGAGTTCTTAGATTGCACAAAGTGCCCCCCGGGTTTAAATCGATCCTGTGAGGCAGGTAGTTGAGGGGCAAAAATTCACCTCTAGCTTTGAAAATAGTGGAGATCATCTCAATGCTATTGTTGTCGCAAGAATAATTTTTGTTTGGCTAAGTAGCTTATAAGTGCTCCTCGTTTGGCTCTCTCGGCTTTGCATCCGAAATTCATCGCGTGTGGAGTCTCCAATCCTCAGTTCAGTTGTAGATTCCTCATACTACAGTATCTTTGCAGTCTGATAAGATGAAAATATCATCAGCGTTTAAAAGAAGTTTTATTTTCAGCCCAGCAAAAGTTATTTCATCCAAAAGATAATCTACAAAGTTATTCAGAAATAAAGAGAACAACAGCGGACTAAGTAGGCAACCCTGCTTTACTCCATATTTCGTAGGGAACTATTCAGATAGAATATTTCCATCCTAGACAGCGGTCATGTTTCCACTATGGAATATTTTAAGAACTCTTAGTATTTTCGTTGACACTTCTAGATTACTGAGTGTGTATAATAAAGCTTTTCTATCTATGGAGTCAAAAAAAAATTGTTTTCATGTACCCAATCCGTGAGTCTTTCGAGCAAAACACCTGTGAAATTTTTTTCGACAGTATTGAGGAAGGATGTCCCTCTGTAATTACTCGGCTCCTTTGGGTCACCTTTCCTCAGAATATGGGAATATAATATTTCTTTTGAAACTTGAAGGTACTTCAGCAGTATTGAATATGAAATTAAGACTTTTTCCCAGTTCGATTGTGAAGTTTACCGTCGCATTTTTGAAGAACTCGAACGGAATACGGTCTTCGCCTAGGGTTTTGTTTGCACTACAGCGGTTAATGATTCTTATTACATATATCCACTTGTGTTATAATGTTATGGTGCGAGTGTTTAGATAAAGTGAAGACGTCTTGAAAGCCTGTTCATCACAATGAAGGGAAACAATCGAGAAGGTAAAAATATTCCACATTCTAGTTTGTTGGGCTAAACAAAAAACCTCAAAGGTAAGCTGATGAGAATTCCCAGATAGACGAGTTTTACGACGGAATTGTTTGGGGGGGAGGAATGAGACTGGCTATTTGATTTGAGCATTACTAATAGAATTAGTGATAAAATAATGAAAAACAGGAAATGTTACAACAGTGTTAAAAAAAAAACAATAGTTTCTGTTAAAGATGTGCATCGTAATAGAACTAAATAGGAAACATTCGCATCTCTATGTCAATGTTATCAAAGATCAGACCGTAACAGAGACCTTTTATTTCGTTTTTTGGTGACAATATGCCTATTTTGATTAGTACTCTTCGATAGTTACTCTGGTTAAAAAGTCAGTATTTCTTTGTCAATATTTTTTCTTACTTTAAGAGACAGCAGCCATAGTTGAACAAATATTGTTTTTATTGGAAAAGTTTCTCCTTAAAGAGTTCAGGCCTTTCTGTTTCATCAGTTGTATACTAGTGACAAGGGTCTTATATGAGAATTTCTGACTTTTTCATTCCTTTTAAATCCTGTTCAAGAAGTTTACCCAACAGGGTTCTCTGATATGAGTTCCAAGCATTTTGGTTTAGGTTGTATGTGCTCGTCAGTGTTTTCTTCAAGAATTACTCCCTACCGTTGGGTTTCTTTGAGTTTTCGTCTGGATAAAGTTCTTCTTTGAGAGTTCTGACCACTTTGTTGCCCAGAATTCCCTGAAATTCAAAACCAATGTCAATCGGTTCCTCCTTTCCAATCTTCTGCACTTTCACTAATCTTTGCACGTTTTAATTTTTTTCTATAATAATTTCATCACATGCATAAAAATAAAACATTATCATACAATCTTTTTCATAGAAATACTTAAAGATTAGGACTTCCATCAGACATTTGATGGCATGACCAAAACAAAATTAAAGTAAAAGCTCATACATTTATAATTACCTCATACTTGTAAATAGTAATTAAAACTACATTATTGTTGAATACTAAGCTAACATAATATGCCTTATGGCCTATACAACTATAAAATTAAGTGCATGTGTTAGCCATTCCAACTTTGTTTGGCCTTAAACTTTAGCACAATCTAGGTCACAACATTAAATATCTCTGCAAAGGTGGCAAACAGCCCCAAACAACTAGCCACACCACACTTTCTGATGTGTTAATCTAATTGCATTACCAATTGAACGAACTGTACAGTAATCCGAAAATATGGGCTACCACGATTTGCATAAGTATTCTCCAGAAATTGCTATTCAGATTTGAGAACAGACCCCCACAACTTTTATATTGCGGCTACGAAAGGCCAACATCGCACCCACCATAAAGCACCCCTTAAAGACGGAAAGCCCCACGTAGTCGTGGTCATCACCATCGCCAGCTGAATTACACCTACAAAACTGTTCGATTAAGCAGTACAACAGTGAACTACTGGCCGCCCGCCACCACCGGTGGTGCCATCTGCATTAGCACTAGTGCTCTACTTAGTCAGCTCGACTCCGTTTCTCCTTCGCAAATAGTTTTTCAAGTCAAATTACTTAGATTCTTACCATAGCCCAAAAGGGCAATGTATAAAGAAACAAATGTTTGCCACCTTTATTGCTATCCGCTTCGATTTATCTATTTATGAATCCGATTATACGTACGAGAAAAAAAAGAGACGACGAAGCTGACCGCTTTTATTCGCTCACGCTTTCGGTAGCTAGATAGTCGGCTCCTAACATTCTCTAGAGACCCTCTAGTTTTCTATTCAGTATTTAGTATTTGCAAAAAACTAGTGCAGTGCAAGTGCTTTTGTTTTATTAAAGGGGAAGGCGCGAGGCCCCATCGCCATCATCCCTTACCTTTAATTGATTGTCACCACAGTTGTTGTCTTACGGTTGTCTGTCGGATTCGGGTATTTTAAAAATAAAAAAATATACGATATTCTTCCATTTGGGCTTTGGTTCAGTACAGGTCTCATTTAAGCGATCATCGAAATTTAAGGGTGATTTAACTCGGGTTGTGTTGGTTACGAGTTTTTTCTGTGAAATAGAAATAAAGTCGTTAAAATAAATTCATATATATAACGGTAATATTTTCATTTAAAAACAAAAGTGAGAAAAATGCCTACAAAAACATAAACAAAACAATCTTTGTTTAACGATAAAACCATGAAGCGGTCTATTAAGAAGTCACTATCAATCAATGGAGGTATGCCCTGGAGTCTCAAATTTAACAAAATATAACGAAAACTTAACGAAGGTCTAAATCTACTAGTAATTCATTCTGCTTCGATGCAAGTTTAAATTTGTTTATTTGTATACTTCGAAGTGTTGCAAATAAATCTACAAAAAATAATAATTTTTTCTGTTGTTTTTGTTTTTATATTATTTATAAATATTTGGCCAATTGACAAAAGAAAAATAAAAAAAAAAAAAAACGTTAAGTTCATCCCCTTGCAATAAACTGCATCGATATACTACAATAATTTGCTCTTTTGCGGTTTGTGTCCACACGTTCTCAAGTCAAATGGGTTAAAATGGAAAAGACCCGCATATGCGGTGCTCATCAGGCATTTTTCGTCATAACCTTTCTTCTTTTTTATTGTTTATCATGTATACTGTATAGTAAGACAAAATTTTAATTAATCTTCTACATACATGTAAATAAATTGCGCACTCGCATTTTGTGAACGTAAATCGAGAATATTTTGTTTGCATTTATGAATGGGTGTACTTTAAATGTTTACTATTTTTGTGTAATTTCCTTGTTATGTGCGGCTATATGAAGTTCGATTGAAAGTGTAATTAGTGTTTATTCAATAGGTTGTTGGCTAGATAAAATAAATCCTTTAAAAAACACGCGTGTTCAAATGTACATATATTCTGAATATATGCTGGTATCTACGTACGAGTATCATCTACCTGTTGTATAGTTTGAGTTTATCGATTTGAAACAAATCACCATTAATAAAAGATATGTATTTCTTATTGATTTTTAAGAAAGTGTGCCTATGGTACCTTCCAACCACCCCAAAACATTTTCTAGAATAGGTATATGTGATGCATCATTAAGGTACTTTAGCTGACATACATATGTAGCTTTCTTAATTTGTTTGCAATTGCAAGTTATTTATTTCTTTGTTGTAAACATATGAAATATCAAAGATATTGAAATAAAATTAAGAAGATATAGGTTATGAAAAATAATGGCCTTGTGGATTTAATTCTAAATCTATTTTGTTGATTTGTATAGTATGATGCTAAAGCTGTTTTAGTTATGATATTAGGTTAAAACAACGAATTTGCAAATTTTAATCGAATATAGCACCATACTTTCTCTACACTTTTATGAAAGTTAAAATCATAGAATACCTACTTTATTTTTTTAGTATCGTGCTAGCTTCATATGACTCTTTTTTTTCATCCTTTTCTTGAGTGCTGCAATAATAACATTGTGAATGGAGTATCCAATTCCTCAATGTATGTATATTAGCGGAAGCGTGGATTTCCGGTACCTACTCGTATTATTCAAAATTTCAAAACCGTTAATGAAAATCTTGTTTTTCTCGAAAACGGCTTAATGAAAAGCTTTTGGCATAATTGTGTATTGGGTTGTCGGTTCTTATTCGGAATTCCCCCCCCCCCCCCCACACCAAAATGCACTTTTTTTTAATGAATCGATAAAAAAAAGTGTGCTGTTGATAAAAAACATCAAATTATGGAGGAGAAACACTTTTTTATGGTAAAAAAGTGAAGTATAAAAGAATTAATATAGGCCATAGGGTAAATTCAAAGTTTCTTTAAATCCAGATTCTGTGAATGCAAAAGAAACCTTGCATACACCCAACCTCGCACCTACCCCAAATCCTATAGTGTGCCCAAGCACTGTTTAAACGCCGCCGTAATGCGTAAGCAAGCAAAAAAAGCAAATATCCCATACAAAAGTAGTTTTAGTTATAGTACTGTGGGTGGTCCTCTTTTACATCACTTTTTTACCATAAAAAAGTGTTTCTCCTCCATAATTTGATGTTTTTTATCAACAGCAAACACTTTTTTATCGATTCGTAAGAAAAAAGTTCATTTTGGTGGGGGGGGGGGGGGAATTCCGAATAAGGTCCGGGTTGTCTTGTCTAGTTCGCTTCTCAGTCCCTGCAACCTACAAATACAAAAACTAACAAACAAATTTTTTAGAGGTATTGTATCTAGGAATTAAGAAATTGAAGAAAAAGGTACATATGTGCATACAATATTTTTTTTTGAAATCTTAGAAAATATTTTATTTTTCTCAAAAATTTCTCCAGAGATTTAAAAAACTCAAAAATTTCATTTAGTAAAATCTAATGATTGAAAATGTGGTTGATACCTAATGGTACCTCATGTCCAACCATTTTTTTTTTTTTCTGTTTTAGATTAAATGTGAAAAACGTTACACCTGATTTTGATCACTTTTGTCAACTGACTATGATTTAGTACCACAAAAAGATAATAATAGGTTTAGGGTGCAATATTTAGTTAGTTCAATATTGACAAGTAAATGGCTACATGGCTCTTTTAGCACAGCCAAATAAGTTAGATGTACATATGTGAGTTAAATATCATCTCATTTTTATTACTCATAAGAATGAATTTAAAGATGGAAGTGAATGCAGAGGGATTTCCTAATAAGAATCTGGAAACAAAAAATTATTTATTTATTTCGTCAAACAGAGCAATTTATATCTCTTACAGACTACTATGTATACAATATATACATAATAACAATCTTTGAATACTTAAGTACTAACCACCAATATGTAAAAAAGATAATAATTTTTTCTTAAATCAATCTCTACTTAAGTACATATAAAAATCAACAACGTTACAACCTGAGTTTGCCTGCCTTAAAAAAGAAACTGAGGACGAAGTTCAGGCATATACATAGGTGCATAAAAACATACCGATGCAAGAAGAAAAGAGCAATTAATTTTATACTTAATGATGTCTCTAACAAACATTTTCTCAAAATATGATGTTCTAGTTCCTAAAGATAGGATTCTTAATGACAAACATGTCGACTTATATGAAGGAATATCAATATTCCAACCACAAGTTCTCATCGACATTCTAGTAAAGCGTTTTTGAATCCTTTTAATACGATTAGAACGAACAGCATAGAAAGGGTTCCATACGATGCAGCAGTATTCCAAAACTGATCGAACAAAGCCGAAGTAAAGTGATCTGAGGGTAAAAGGATCCGAAAAATCTTTTGAGTAACGATATATAAAAACAAGCATAGAGCTAGCTAGCTTTAGCGACGACATAGTCAATGTGACTCTAGAAAGTCAATTTTATGTCGAGAATTATTCCGAGATCCTTTTTTTTCAATAACTCTAGCTAATGGAGTTCCACTAATGTTATATGAAAAAAGGATGGGGTAGGCTTTTCTTCAAAATGACATGCTTTGACACTTACAAACATTAAGATAAAGATCGTTATCACTACACTAACCTGATAAGCGAGATAGGTCTTCCTAAAGATTTATGCAATCAAGAGTATTCTTTATACAGAGGTATAGTTTAAGGTCATCAGCATACGAGTACATTAGACACTGACAATAATTGAACAGTTTAGGAATTTTATTTATAAATATTAAAAATAGAAGTGGTCCTAAATGACTTCCTTGGGGTACACCGGTAGTGACAACTAAGGGATCTGAAATATTCTGATTTATTCTAACATGTGAATTCTACCATATAGGTATGATCTTAACTATTTTAGAATATTGAAGTGAAATCCTAGGTTTTTTAGTTTGCCTAATAAAATTGCATGATTAACTCAATCAAAAGCTTTCGAAAAATCGGTATAAACAACATCGCATTGATAACCTTGTTCGAGAGTTCTTACAACATAGTTATTAAAGACAGTGTGGTTATTAGAGGTAGATCTGCCATTGATAAATCCATGCTGTAATGGTGAAATAACTTCTTTTAATAGAAAAACTAATTTGTTGTAAACATTTTTTTTTTCAAAAAGTTTGGGAATTGTAGATAATTTGCAAATTGGACGGTAATTAGTTACTTCACTTTTAGACCCTGACTTAAATATTGGTGTTATAAAGGAATTTGTGCATACCTCCAAGAAAACACCTTCATAGAGAGAACGGTTAAAAATTATAACAAGTAGAATAGCCAATGCGCTTGCAATGCACACTTTTTCAAAACTATAGGTTAAACATATTTCCCACACCTGAGGGTTTATATACCGAGCGAAAAAAAACTAGCAAAGAGGTTACAGATCTTTAAAGGATCACTAGATGGTAGTGGACAGAATTTGGAATATCAGTGGATCGTTTCTTATCATTTATAAATTTCCAAAAACACTTACTATTTTTCTTGAGTTTTGATTCAATGCTTAAAACATAATGCAGGTAAAGAAATTTGTTTAAAAAATCGAACTTTCTTTGTAATTATGACTGAAAATACAATTTCAAAATTGAAAGCATGCCATACCAATGAATAATTTTGGAGTCAAAATCTTTTTTTCAAAATGCTATTTTTCAACATTCTGTTTTCCATAATTAAGTTTTAGAAAATATAGTTTTAACAAATATAATATTGGTTGGTACAAGCACACATTTTCATCTACAGACGGATTCAACAAAAGTCAATACTAAAAATCTATGCACACCAGTCTAGATTGCATTTAACAAGATTTTAAATGGTGCGGACCTGAGTCCTTGTTGTGGTTAAAGGGTCTAAAGAAGCTTAAGCGATTCTCAGTAACGAAGAGCACGAAGAAGAAAGAACGATAATTGCAGCCTTACTAAACGCAGTCATTTGTAGTTACTATGCAAAGTTATGTATTCGTAACAAAAAATCAAACTCGAGATTACGATCATAGGGAAGACACAAAAAGTGGTTTCTGCAATTCTGTCTGTCTGTCTCTGTTCGACTACAGCATGAAATGCTTGGCCGATTTTCTTTAAGCTTGGTAGATTGCATTTTTAAATCTCGCGCCCACAGGTCTCGAGTTCGATTCTCAGCCGCTGCAAGAAAGTATTTTTCAGGGGTGTACTGCCTCTTGCGAGATATTGACAAATTCTCCAAGAGTAGCTCTTGTCATGGAAAATGCTTCTCATTAGCCATTCGGAATCGGCAGAAAATTGTAGGTCCCCTCCGTTCCTGGTAATACGCACATAGGAATGGTTGAGAGTTGTAAGTCACTAGGTCCTGTTTCACTTCGAGCTGTTGCACCACCAAATTTATTTATTTTATTTTTATAAATACATACATATGTATGTAAAAACTGTTTTAGTATGAAACTAGAATAAAATGACGGTTTTCCAAATGTTAATCGAAACATCATACTTTCTCCACCGTTTTATTAAAGTTAAAATCATGAAATAGCTATTTTATTTTTTTATTATCGTGGTGAATTCACATAACTCTTTGACATTTACGTGAAAAAATTTCTGTTTACCTAGTTTTTTGTACGAACTGGCATTGTTTTAGGTGTGTTGAGAAGCAATTTAATAAAAAAACAACATAGCCTTACCACGATACTTCATAGAAAATGTTAAGGATTAAGGAACAGTTAAAAACCTACTTTCAAATTAGCAAATTGTTAAGTAGTATCATACTAATAACTTAATAGATACTAGGCTGTTTAACATTTTGCTTTTGTTTTTCTATTTTAAAAAAAAATTCAAATTTTTTGTTTGGAAACTCTATACATATTTCAAATACCATATGCTCAATTTTTTTTTTAATTCTTGACTATTAGCAGTTTTTAAATACCATCTTCAAGATGTATACACAAAAAAATAATTTTATCTAAAAATAACGGTACACACCATACAAATGTAAAATTGTTCTTGAAAATAGAATTTTGCGCGAAAACGGCATCCACAACTTTGAAAAACAAAATTTTCTTTCGCTTATACGATAGATAATTCAAAACATTATTGAACCATTTTTTCGAATTTGGCTTTCTCATTACCGATATAACGGACTTTAATGAAATTTTATATATTTACTAGCTGACCCGGCCACGCGTTGCTGTGGCTAATATATTAATTAACTTTTATAAAAAGCACATTGAAATAATAAGTGCTAAATATTTTTTAATAGAGGTTAAATAAAAACAATAAAAAAAATATTTGTACAACTATTGAAAAAGTGTAGGAAATTGTGTATCATTTTTGCATTGACATTTTAATTAAATTTTATAATTATGTGATAATACTTACATACATATATTCAAATAAAATTATAAAGTTTTGATCAATGAAGCACAAATAAGTAAAAAACAGGATTAATTTCACTGTATTATCTTCATTATAATATGAATGCAATTTACACTTCAGTCTAAGTAATTTTTGGAAATAATTGAATTATACGGTATTTCGTTCACTACAAAATAAATTTAATTAATTTTATAGCGTCAACAACACGTGGTAATTATGCTGTTAAAATGTAGCTTATATGACACGTTCGTAGATTTACCATAGCAGCGCCATCTATTGATTACTTACTCAACCCAGTCGAAAGGTATCGACATCTGTTATAATCATTTGGAGTTAACAGATAATTGTGACTGTCAAATAATAACAGACAAATAATCAGCAATAAATTAAAATTGCGACTATAATTTGAGATTTAAACTATCCTATCTCTCAAGTTGGATCGAACTGCACATGGTGTGCGAATTTTATTATAATCGGTTAAGTGGTTTAGGAGTCCATTGAGGACAAACATTGTGACACGAGATTTATATATATTAAGATGGTTAAAAAACATTGCATACAAAACTTTATTTTTGAAAAAAAAAAACAATATTTTTATACATTGCATAAAAACTTAAGCAAAAATATTTTTTGTATTTTTGAAAAAAAAAAAAATATCTACTTTTTTTTAATTCGGTATCTCAAAAATGGGTCGATGACTTGTTTTATAATTTTATTTGCACAAAATGAAAATAACTCAAAATTGATATACCAAAATTTAAAAAAAATTATTTTAACCATTTCAAATTGTTATTCTTGCGAAAATTCAGATTTGCTTTTGGCATTAGGCATTTTTCATCTTTAACTCTGAGCAGAGCTTAAGCATGTTGAGTACGCTCTGAGCAGAGTTTGATCACAGCTCTCCAAATTATTAATGAAACACATTAGACTAAACGGTCAAATACGTCGATCTCATTTTTATTTGTTTTGTTTGTATTTCTTTGGCCGTCTGTTTTTGTCATATCACACAAAAAAGTGCTGCTCGGTCATTTTATATTTTATTCTCTGCTCATAGAACGCACTTCGAACAAGCGCTCTGATGCGTCTGATGTCATTTTCCATTGGTAGTCCAGTGGCGTAGATAGCTTTTCGCTATGGGGGGGGATAGATCTAGTTCGCTCATTTTTTTAAAGTTTTAATAGTCAAAAAAAAAAAAAATAACAAGACTTCATTGAATTCATTATGTATGCCATAAAAATATTATATTTTTTAAAGATAATATATTATACAGTAAAACCCGCTTAAGAGAAACCCGCTTAAGAGAAAAACCCGCTTACCTGAAACACTTTCTTCATCCCCAAGTATTTTCCGACCAATTTCTCTTAAAACACTCCGCTTAAATGAAACTCGCTTAACTGAAAAACCCGGATAACTGAAACATATTTTCAGTTAATTTTTAATATTTTTCATTGAAAAAAACTCTCTTAAGTGAAAACAAAAATTGAATCGAACAGAACAAATTTTGCTAGTTTTCGTTGTTCAATTAATTATTTTTGTGTTATTTAATCCTTGTTTTATTTAACTTCTTTCAAGACAAGTCCAAAAGATAAAAACAATATTGTTTCTAGCATTAAATCTCCGCTTAATGGAATTTTTAAATCCGCTTAAGTGAAATTTGATTTTTCACTTATCCGAACTCCGCTTAAGTGAAATTATTTTTCACTTAGGCCTAGTACTCAGTTTAAGTGAAAATGAAAATTTCATATAAAAGTGACTGCTGGTTCACTGGCATGAAATCTGCAACGAGAGGTGAGTACTAAAATGTGGATTGGAAAAACAAATATGTTCCACAATTTTTCCACGCTATGATTTTCATTCCTCAATGTACAACCATCAGGAAAAAGTTTAAGGCAACGTGGAAAACTGTGACATTTGTCAGTTGATTTGAATATTTTGTTTCAAAACAAAAAATTGAAAATTTATAAACAGAAAGAACGAATCAGTTTAAAAATAATTGTCAATTTTTTTTTCATTCAAAGTGAGTATCAAAAATTCACGTGGAAAAGTTTATTCTATTTTCATTTTTATTCTTCGCGTGTAATTTGGAACGTATTTATTTTTCATTTCACGCTAGGTGAGTACTAGGCTTTAAGCGGGGTTCGCTCAAGTGAAAAACCCGCTTAAGTGAAAGAAATACTGTGACATTTTGCCGTTTCTCTTAAGCGGGTTTTACTGTACGCATTAATTTGAATATGAACTAGAATAAATATTGATATACAGTGCCTTGCATAAGTATAACCGCACCTGTAAAAATGCGTTTTGTAGAAAATTAAAATGGGAATGACACTTCACTATTTTTTTTAATGAATGGCAGTACTAATCAAGTAAATTGAGAAGAAAAAAAAGTTCCTTTATTTTTTTTTTTGGTGTTTAAAAATTAAAAACAGATTTGTATGTATTGCAAAAGTATAACCGCACAATGCAAACCTCGCTGAAGCTTCATTCAGTTATTTCCTTTGAAATGACAAACAACAAGGCCACGTGGTACACATTAAAGCAATACGTAAAAGGTCAAAATTCAAGCTTTTCGGTTAAGTGGCCTAAGTTTAAGGGCTATTGGTAGGAAAATTTAAAGATCCGATCGTGTCGTCCGAAATTTCTTACAAGATCCAGAATCTTATGAAACGAAAATAAGACCCGGGCATCTGCAGAAGCTGACACGTCGAGATAAGAGGCGCTTAATAAATGCTGCATCCAATTCGGCGCATTCTTTGCCAGACGTTCGTGACGAATTGGGCTTAGGAATTTCGGTTTCAACGGTTTTTCGTGCCTTAAAAAGCAGTAAAGTGATTGTTCGGTGCAAAATGATGCAAGCTCCAAATTTGACAACAGTCTACAAAAAAAAGTAAGAATTTGCCCAGCAAAACATGAAACGGAATTGGAAAACCATAAGTAACATTCCATTCATTTACACTTAACTCTTGTTATTCCAAATGGCATAATTCAATAGATAAATGTTTTTTTTTAGATTATTTTAGATTATTTTCAGTGGTGAAAAAAAAGTTTAATCTTGATGGGTCAGGTGGTTTTAACGGATATTGGCACGATCTGAGAAAGGAAAAAAGTTTGTTTTCAAGAGGAACTTTGGCGGTGGCAGTTGTAAGGTTTGGGGGGCCTTCTGCGACCGTGGTAAGGTTGCACTTGCCTTCACCTCTGCAAAGATGAACAGTTCAGCTTGCACCCAGGTGCTTCAGGATAATTTGGTACCTTACTTAAGACGATTTCGTCGAGTTCGGAATGTCTTCCAGCATGATAATGCCCCAATTCACGTTAGTCGTCAAAGTTTGAGATAGTACGAATCGAATAACATACATTTTATGGTGTTCCCGGCACGTTCTTCAGATTGTAACCCTATTGAAAATCCTTGGGGAATTTTGACCCGCAAGATTTATGCCCATAACAGGCAATTATACAGTGTTGCTGAGCTGCTAGAGGCGATTGTGGAAGAATGGAACTGTATAGACGATTCCATATTAAATAACCTTGTCAACAGTATGTCGAAAACAATTTTTAGATTGGTCAAAAATAGGGGCAGCAATTTCCCTTACTAATTTAGCCGAAAAAATTTACATAAAATAAAAAAAAAGATCATAATAAAAAAGCGGTTATACTTTTGCAATACAAAAAAAATCTGTTTTAATTTTTAACCACCAGAAGAGAAACTAACGGAACTTTTTTTTCTACTAAACTTACTTAATTAGTGATGCCATTCAATAAAAAATAGTAGGGTGTCATTCTCATTTTAATTTTCTACAAAACGCATTTTTACAGTTGCGGTTTTACTTGTGCAAGGCACTGTAGTAAGTAAAATAATATTAATTTAAAAAAATAAATCACAAAATAAAATCCAGTTTTCTGTTCTTTTTATATAAAACACTTATAATCTCGTCTGCTAGTATAGGTATTTCGCGATGAATAGCTAGAGCAGCCAAATTATTCAAACGATCCTGCAAATAAGTAAACATCTAAAGCTTATCACACTGTTATTAAAATAGACATATTTTTAATAATTTCACTTCGTTGGTCATGCTTCTTTGTATTGTTTTTATTCTCTTTACTGACTGGAGAAAGTTCTTTCGGGAGTTGACGTTGAAACCGGCAGTGTAGCTAATATCTTTAATAAAATATATATAGCTGGATGGAAGCGCTTTTTCTTGCACGTTTACCTATTATCAATTGGTGAGAGACGTAAAAAAAAATTTCAGAGTGCATTTCTTTAACTTATTTGGTTCATGACTGGTTATGTTGAACAATTATCGATCCCAATGGGGGGGGATATATCCCCCTGATCCCCCCCCTATCTACGCCACTGGGTAGTCCAGAAGCGTTTAGAAGCGTCCAGAAGTCTTCTCAAACGCATTCCATTGGGAAAAAATACTCTTCTGAGAAAAGAATTTCGCTACTCGATTTCAAGTCAGAATCCACTCAAGAAGCACTAATACTCATACCCAAATGTCAAAAGCAACTATCGCAGATTTTCACCAACACGACGATTAACTAATACAAAGACAAAATTTCAAAGTTGAGTAGAAGAAGTGAGTACCGTTCCATTGGATTTTAGAATGAGTGGACCCTTGAGTGAAACCAATGGAAAACGAAATGAGTCTGAGATAGAAAAGAAACAGATCTTTTTTGACAGCTCAGTTACCTGCTCTGAGCTTAATACGAGAAACAGATTGGCACAGCAACTTCAACAGCAACTTTGACAACCACGTCACTCTTTTTAGAGCCAGTGGTTTTAAATGGCTTTGATTACATTAACACAGCAACTTCGTAATCGACATCAACGTTAGACCTAAACCCTAAATTCGCTGTCGCTGTGCAAATGCTACCAACTTTTAAGGTGAAATTTGTCAGTATTATCAACACTCAAATGAAAATGTGACAACCATCTTTTTGTTTTGTCTATTTATTTTGGTTTTGATAATGGAAGAATTACTAAAAACAAATTAATTTTAGTGCGACAAATTGCAAGTCGTATACATTGATGCAATTTACGTTAATTTTTATCAAATTATGTACGGCAAATTCATTTCGCATTTGAAACTATTTTGATTATATATGATGTCAAAAACGCTGTTCACGTTGTAATCTATTTCACAAGACTTTTGATGTTGAAGTTTTCGTTGCTGTTAAAGTTGCTGTTGAAGTCGCTGTGTTAGTCTGTTTCTCGCATAAAAATAAAAACGTTCCTAGCTTCAACAACTAAAAAAGTTGTCATTTTAAAAACTAATAACATGCTTCTGAGCATTTTTTTTTATTAACATCCATTTTTAAAATTCTGAGTATCTTAAACATTAGAGCAAGTTCGTGCAATCCAGGAATATCTTTTTTTTTCTACATACACCTCTAATCTTAAATTGTACTCAAGAATCCCAGGGATAATTAATAGGTGTTTTATTCATTGCTGCATAGCCAGCGGAGCATTCAAGTGCGAATAAAACGATCAAACTCACTCCATTATCTCAATTTCAATTTATATTTCAATGTTGGCCATTCTTATCTATAGAAAATATCAAAATCTGTAGTCAAAACATGTATGTACATATGTTTAATTCTAAAATTTAATGCATAGCGCCATTTTCATTTCAATAATTTAAAGTTCTATCACCAGCACAATTGCCATTTTTTTTTACTGGCTTCTTTTTTGCCAGCAATCAAATCTATCTCGCACGCATACTAAAAAAAACTCGTTCATACTCATGCTGAGAATTATTTCTGATAAAGAAATGTTGTTGTTGTCGCACAAGATGCCCCTTTCAGTAAAACTGTTCCCACTTTAAGAGCAGTCAGCGAAAATTCAATTTGAACACAGAAAATAGCGAATTTTAGTTAGAAAATATCCCCTCTCAATTCGCTCTAACTTGCCGTCATTTCTGACAAACACAAAAGGGATATTTTCCACCCATCAGCGAACACTTAGCTTTGACATTTCACAAAAAAACAATCCGCTATTTTGTGGTTTCGCCTTTTGCTCGCGCAGCAGTCGACGGCGAATTTTCCAATTGTCAACAAGTGAAACATTTTTAGTGCGGCATTCGGCTAAGCAGACTTGTTTTTCTTTAGAAAAATCGAAAACAAAAAAATATTAACTGAAAAAAAGAAATATAAATTTATTTTTAAAATACATACATATTTCCAAAATAAAATTCGGCCGTGGGGAATACATAATATTTTATCGATTTCAAAAGCGATTCCTAAAATAATCTTTGTCAACTTGATATTTTCAATAAATAATAAAAACTGCTTATAAATATAGAAAAATATTCCTAATTTCGTTCACGAAGTGTGTTTTGCGTCTATATATTTGGCTTGGCTGGTTGTGTACACATATATTCGAATTTGACTTGCCAAAGCCGGTTCCAGAAGCGCGTCGTGTCCTTTTTTGGAATCAGAAATTCCTGTCCATTCGAAGCAACCTGCACAAACATTACTCCTTAAATGGATGATGAGCTTGAGGACAAGGTCTTTTACCAAACATACGTGTCCCACATGAAGATTCTGTCCAAGTTTGCCGTCGGCCTCTCGTCCATCAATTCCCCGCTGGCTTACGTGTGGAAACTATGCCGCCTCTATGTCCTTCGTCCGGAAGTGATATTTTGTGGCATCATCCTTTTCATATTTCTTGTTTATTTGCAAGCGGTTGACGTATGGGGCCGTGGGCTACTCGGACGGCTGCAGGCCACCCTGGGCCGCCAGAAGGCCAATCGGATGAAACTCATCGATGGATCTGGCTCCGCAGATCATCAATGCTGGGAAGAGGTGCAGCAACAGAGCTCAGCATTTGCTATTCTCGGCCGAAGGCCTCGCATGGAAGACAGGTAAGTCCATACTTTACTCATTTGAGTTCGAGAAGAAATTTCATATTTTATGTTGTTAGTAGTTGTCGAGTGCAGTATGCAGTCAAAGAGTAGAGAACTGGGTGAAGGAATGAAAAAAAATCGATACGACACAATGTGGTTGGTTGGATTGGGGCTGCATTTCAAATTGGAGTTCATTGCATTACAATTCACTCTTTCTTTGCTGCGCAGTATTGAGGTTAATCTATTTATAGAGGAAAAGAGGGAATAGCGTGCAAATTGCAACAATCTTGACGCAGTTAGTACTTAGGCAGCGACTTAATTCCACTGACAATTGAAATGTTTCTCATAATTTCGTTTTTCTGGAAAATTCCTTCTCTAACTGATGCACAGTAGTTGTTGATAAAACAAACTTGGGGCCGATTGAATGATGCTTGAAAATTCACACACATTGTGAGTTCTCTTGCCGGTGAATATCAATTAGTTGTTGATGTTTAGTTTTGTGTTTTGAATGTTAAAAAAGAAACAGCAATAAACACCATATTCGATTTGTGCGAACTGTCTTTCACAGCTGAGAATAAAGTCAAAATAAACAAGAAATTAACTTGTATTTGAATGATAATGATCTCGTTGCTATTAAATCAGATAGGATTATGAAAACTGGTTGATGATTGCGTCGTGCTTGGCTCAATCGAAAAAATTCAAATTAACAAAAAGAAGAATTTTTGAATTCTAGCTAAGAAAGTTGAAGTTTCTCCTCATTCATCAAAGTGACTATGAAAATTCAGGAAATCCATTCAAAGCTGGATTTTTGTCTGGATATCTTTTTATTCGTATTAAATTCATAAAACCTTGAATTTTGTTTCCGATCTTATTTTTCTTAATTACAAGTATGTGTAACGAGCCTTGTTGCCTTCTGGTCCTTGCTGGTAATAACGAACCCCTAGCTCAGTCCTGGGAGTGGTTCTTGGACCCTTTTGCTCATTACAAAAAAATTTATTTAATTACCAGGCTTTATTCTGGTTATCCAGGGTGTTATTAGGATATTGCGAGTTGTTTTTCTTAACCCTCCCTTCCTTGGTTGCTTTTCTCGCCTAAGCAACCCCTTGACTAGGCTTCTTCTCTATCTCCTAAATCATCCTACTATCATCCCTTCTCTCATCCCTTTAAAAAAAATTACTCAGAAAACATTTTTCCTATTATCATTTCCAAATTCAATAATAAGACGAATTTTTCATTTTAAAAATTTTTAACAAACGATCTTTTATTTAAACAAAAAAATTTATCATAAATTACGTTAATTTATCATTAGGTTACTTTAATAGTACGTTAATAATAAAAAAAAACTAAAACTATATTTCAATCAAAATCTTTCTTTAAATCAATTCGATTTCGCGACGTTAAGTACTTTTCTTTTAATATTATGAGATCACACCTCTTAAACCGTATAAATGCGCATAAATCAAAATATAGAAACAAATATATTTTTCTTTCAAAATAACTCACCCTCTTTTCTCCTGGATGCGGTGGCCACTGCAACTGGATGTATTGGATGGAACTAGTTTTTGTGCACTTTATTCTAATTTAATTACCATATACCAATTTATGTAGGTGGATATGCCGGTAAGTTTTCTTTTAATGGTTTTACACTTTAAATTCTTAAAACCGATTCTTTAATTCAAAAAAAAACGAGAATGATTTAAAAAAAACTTCAATCAAAATAGTACACTTTAAGTTACGTTAAAATTTCAAATTAAATTCAAAATAGAAAAATAAAAAAATAATTTTATATCTCAGTGGTTTGAACTTGCACAGTGGTTCTCAAATTTAGCCACCTAGGCTAATGTCTATGTTTGATTTCAATTGTCTAACGGCTGGTATGTTCCAAACTGTTCACAGTAGGTTTTTCCTTTATAAACGGTAGCAACCCGTTGTTCCTGATGCCCTGGTAACAGCGATTTATAAGTCCTGTAGGATTTCCTGAATTCTTTGAAATCCTCCAATAAAAATTATTTGGCGAGTTTTTCTCACCCGCCAGATTTATTTATATCCTATTGAAACAAATTTCAAAGGAAATTTAATTTGAGTTTCAAAGAAACTAAAAAGAAATGGCTAGTAGTCTAGCATTTAATTTGATTAATTACCTCGTATATATTTTTCCCAGGTTATTATTTTAACCTTTAAGGTGTTTTATCAAAAAAAACGAAATTAACCTTTCATTTGTTTCTTAATAATAAAAAAAATTTAAACACGAGCGGTATTCTTCTTGTTAAGTGAAATTTATACGCCTTTACTTTTAATGATGGCTATTATACAGCACTCTACCGATCGCTTTGAAAGTAGTTTCGAATTTAACTTATTTAGTTCTCGAGTCTTTTCTCAACTCTGTGCTGCATCATGGAAATTGAATAAAGCTCGCATTTTCCAGGAGCACATACCCAATCCAGCAACATTTTCATTTTTGAGTCAAAAACTCCAGAAACCCCAGCCACTCGCTCTGCTCTCAAAAGTTGCATCGAGAGATCTGCAAAAAGTAAGTCTAAACTTGGAAATAAGAATCTATTCCACAGACAGATCGAACCAACAATCTATTACTTTTTTAAATTTTCATCCTTCTTCCATTTTCCTTTTTACGATATTTCAATTGACATTTCTAATCAAAACAAAACCTACAAATAATTCGTTTCGTCCGTGTCCATGTAAGTTGTGTCGGTTGATATTTCGTCGCGCATTTTGTTTTTGTGTGTTTTTGTGTTTATAATAAAATTATTATGCCCAAATAATTAGATTCGGTAACAGGGCTTTGCTTTTTCCGGATAAATCGTTATCTGGAAGATGCAAACGAACCCACGAAATTAGCTTCGGTCGCCGGGAGCAAAACAAAAGTGAAAATAGTGCAATAAAGTGACTAGGAAAATTGGTGCCAACAAAATTCCTATCACAGTGCCACCGTGCGTGTATCAAACATACATACGTATATGTAATGAAGGCATTACAAAGAATTGCCAATAATTAAAATTGAATTCAAATTCAATATAATAAAAAAGTGAACATATAAATACATAAAAAAAATACAGTTAGTGCAAATGATAAACCGTAACGAAGACGGGTATATATATTATGTGTTCGCCTTGTCTATCGTTAGACAAAATATGTAAACAAAAAAATTATAATTCGGTTATATAAATAAACAAAAACAAAACATATATGTAACGTATGTAATTAAAGGATTAGTTGCTGTTTTGTTTGCTATGCTTTGGAATTGTTTTCCCTTTATATATTGTCATTTTCTTTTGCCGTCGGGAAAAATATTTCGAATCTGAAGTGCGTGTGCAATTTAATTTTGATTCGTTTTCGTATATAAATTTTCGTTGTGAGTGAAATATACAACAAAAATAATTGAAATGTTTGTGAAGTTATGTATGTACCTGCTCTGTATAAAATAAGTAAAAAAAAATATTAAATGATCGTACATTCGCATCAGAAGTGTTTTGCCGTCGGTGAACAACTAATTTTGCTTTTTAATATCTACGTTTAGATATAATTTACTTGTGTTTTAATGCAAATTTTCACGATTATGTGTTTTATTATCGGTAAAAAAATAAAACAAAAAAAATATCGAATACAAATAAAAAAAATGAAAGCGAAAGTAAAATTTTACAACTTCTAATTACTTTCAACTAACGTGGGTCGCGAACCCATTTAACTAGCCGGGCTTTAACAAGTTTCATATCAGATAAGTTTTAAAATTTTGTTATTTAATTTAAAATCGATACTTTGTGGTTTGTTTTCTTTTCATTTGCAGGAGATTTATTGGCGTATATCTTTTGCATGGAAAATGCCTATTGGTTTGCCAGAACGCGTTTCTAACTCGTACATACAATTGCCAATAACTTTTTTAATGCGGGATTTCTCGAACTTTGGGAGTAGTTTAGCATTAACACCTTTAATGAAGTTACTTTGGGCGAAGTTACGATGGAATACTTCTTGACCCTCACGGTAAGTAACCATTTTTGAACGTGAGTTATAAGTATTTTTAGACTTAACGTATGCCCTGAACAAATTCTCCGACAACTTCTGTCTGGTGAGCGTAGTTTTTAGTGCATGAGACAGGACTAACATTTCTGGGTCTTCAAAAGCTTTTAATTCACGTAATATCCTATACGTAGAACCGTGAGATACCATGTTTTGTCCGAATAGAGCATAGTACGGTTGGCAACCTAGCGAATCGTGCATGTCAGAACGCAAGGCACATGCTATGCTGGACAAATGCACGTCCCAATCGTTCTGCTCTTTCGAAATCAAAACTCGAAGTTTGCTCAGCACGCTGCGATTGACTCGCTCAGAAATGTTAGCCTGTGGAGAATACACCGCGGTTCGCACATGCTTTACACCGTAGTTCGCCAAAAAGTTTTCGAACTCTTTGGAAACGAACTGTCGTCCGTTGTCGGAATGAATTAGTTCAGGGGTCCCGAAAGTGTGAAAAATGTTTGATTCTAGAAAATCAATAATTCTAGAGGAAGTCGCTTTAGGCATAGCTTGAAGAAAAACAAACTTTGTGAAGTGGTCTACCACAATAAAAACATACACGTTTCCTCGTTTCGTACGCGGATATGGTCCCAGGAAGTCGACATACAGTCGCTGAATAGGCCTTTCAGAAACAATCTGCTTGGTGATAGGTGGACGAAGAATCGCATTAGGGGCCTTTACCATTTTGCACGTATCACATTCACTCACAAATGCCTTGATGTCCACTACCATTTTTGGCCAATAATATTTATCTCGAATACGAGCATAAGTTTTTGCAAAGCCACTATGACAACTCAGCTTTGTATCGTGGAATAACTCAATGCATTTGCGAGTGAGTGTGTCAGGCAACCAAAGACGCCATAAAGAATCCTCCTCGTTCACATCACCATTCCTGAACCTAACTCTTTTGTATATGTATTTTCCCGATACAACTAGGTCCGGAAGCGCAGATTGGTTTGAATTGATGTTCTTTCTCAATTGGGAATATTGCTCCGAATCAAACTCGACTGAATCGAGGTCTATATCACCACATATCATTGTCGAAGAAACCTCATCAATCTCATCCTCTTTCACGGTTACATTCACAGAAATTTCTTCCATATCTATACGAGATAGAGTATCTGGTACTATGTTGAGGGATCCCTTTCGATGTTCAATGGAAAAATTGAAACCTTGAAGCTCTAAACTCCAACGAGCGAGTCTTCCGCTCAACTCTTTCATCGACATTAACCATTTAAGGCTTGAGTGGTCCGTTATGACTTTGAAAGGCAATCCATCAACGTAGGGCCTGAATTTTCTAATACTCAAGACAGCGGCAAGGCATTCCTGCTCAGTAACCGTGTAGTTTTTCTGAGCTTTATTAAGCTTCTTCGACATGTATGCTATCGGTCTCTCGTTGTTGTTCTCATCCAATTGAAAAAGAACACCACCTACTCCTTCCGAAGATGCATCACACTGGATGATAAACGCTCTTTTGAAGTCGGGTTGTGACAACACCGGAGCCGAGGAAAGTGCAGTCTTTAATCTGTTAAACCCCTCCAAAGCCTCAGGGGTTAATTCGAACATCCTCTTCTTTTTAAGACAATCAGTTAGTGGAGCGGCTAGATCTGAATAATTCTTAATGAACCTTCGTTACCATCCCGTCAAGCCTAGAAATCTCCTAACCTGTCTTAGGGTCGTGGGGACGGGAAAATTAACCATTGCCTCGATTTTATCAGGATTGGTCTTCAAAGTACCTTGGCCAACGATGTATCCGAGATACTTAATCTCTCGCATGCAGAACTTGCTCTTATCGAGGTTAATAGTCAGGTTAGCCCTGCGAAGACAAGCAGCCACTTCGTTAAGGATGCGAATATGTGACTCAAAATCAGCCGTACAAATCAACAAATCATCTAAATAGACGAACACATTCTCACGTAACGAACTTGGCACAACTTGATCGATGACTCTGCTCATTGTTTGACCAGCATTGCTTAAGCCAAATGGCATAACTTTAAACTGGTAGAGAGGTCTACCAGGCACGGCAAAAGCTGTTTTCTCTCTTGACTTCTCATCTAGAGGTATTTGCCAATAAGCATCTTTCAAGTCGATTCCTGTGATGAAATGTGTGTCTTTTATACGGCTGAGTAAACCTTCGATGTGAGGCAAAGGATATGCATCCTTAACGGTGACCGCATTGACTTTTCGGAAGTCTAAACAGAGGCGGACCTTACCGGGTTTCCTCACCAAAACAACAGGGCAACTCCAAGGAGAATTACTAACCTCGATAACACCAAGCTCTAACATACGGTCCAATTCCTTATAGACCTCATCTTGACGAACCGGAGACAATGGATAATGACGTGATTTGATAGGAACCGCGTTACCCGTATCAATGACATGACAACCGAGAGTTGTCTTACCCAGCCCTAGCACGACAAAGTTAGGAAATAACTGCTTGGTGCGCTCTAGCTGAAAATTTTGCTCAGGCGAAAGTGTGATCAGCTCAGCCTCATCCTTAAAATTTACCTCATCTTCACTTGTTCCAATGTCGCCATGAATCTCGCTTATTTGTGGCATCAGGTTGAACTCTCGCCAAAAATTCATTCCCAAATAGAGTTTTTGAGTGAGATTGGGAATTAGGTAAAAGGAAAGGGGCTTCGTGATACCATTGTAACTGGTCTGTATTTCGCAGTGACCTATTATGTCATGCGACTTGCCGTCAGCAGTACGTACAACGTTTTTATATGGCTTCACAACCACTCCAATTCTTTTCACCAACTCCCAACACTCACTGCCAAGCACCGATATGGATGCACCGCTATCCAATAAGCCAAAAGCTGACTCATTGTTTAGCTGAACATTGGCATACATTCTACCGTCTGCATTCGAGGAGATAATGGTATCCACGATTTGTTTTTGAAATTTCTTACGATTTCGAAATCGACGGCGACATTTTAGAACGTGAGCGCTTGCTAAACTATTATTAGTCCCGAAAATTCGAGAACGAACCTTATAATAGTTTAACTTGCGCTCGTGAAGGGACTTGAGAGCATAGGTATTGAGAGGATGAGACTGAGAAACCTGAGAGCTTCGAGGTTCTGTCCGTTCCATGATCTTGTTTGGAACACTTTCAGAAAGCGCTACTTTGCTGGTGTTAGTTTGTGGGTTTTCTAATTCTGAGAGTGGTCGGGTCTGTTCTTTAAGGAACGAATCTCCCCACTCTTTCTTTCGTCCCTTGTGGAGTTTCCCGAATGTTTACCGCACTCTACGGTACTTACTCCTTTCGCCCCACACAAAAAACAGAAAAGATTTCTAATGTGCGACGGGCAAAAATGATAAGCATGCCCTTTCTGATCGCAATTCCAGCAAGTATAGTTCGACGTTGAAACCGCCTTGCGATTTGGAAGGATGGCCGCGACTTCCTCCCCTTCCTGGTCCAAATCAGATTGATCATCGCTGACCTCGATTTCGTGAACCGTCCTTTGGAAAGAAGTTCGTTTCGCCAAGAACCTCTCAGCTTCTCTAGCCTTATTTCGCAGCTGCTCTAGGTTTTTAACTTCAGCTGAGAGCAAAATTTCACCTATCTTGTCTTTGGCGTTATTTCGAATGACATCGACAAGTTTCCGACTATCAAATGGTTCTTTTAACCGGTCGTTCAGACCAACGATTGAATTATAAAAATCGTCAAACGATTCTTTAAAACCCTGTTTGCGAGTAAGCAGCCTCATGTAAATCTCCACATCACTTTCCAGCCGCCCAAATTCCTTCGTCATCGCTTCTTTCACCTCGGACAATTTTGCTGTTGGGTTTCTTCGCAAAAAACCCCAAAACCACTTATTTGGTCTTCCACTAAGCAAAGTGTGGAAATTTGCGGTTACCTGTTCGTCAGTGTAAGAAGACGATGACTGCAATCGATCCACCTTGAACAGAAAATCGCTTACATTATCGGTGCCATCGTATTTGATGTTCCATCTATCAAGGCGACATGCCTCGGATGTGCTTGTCATTGATGGAGTAATAGAATTTCTTGGTCTGGGTGTCGGCTGAAAAGCTTCGGAGGATCTACCATCAGCTGCCCCTACACTAAGCAAATGTTCTCTAGGAGATGTATTTTGAACCGGTGCTGGTATTTGCAAATTTTCCAACTTTTTTATGACGTTGACCATAAACATGTCCATTTGTTGGAATAATCTAACCTGATTGTCAATCATACCCCTTTCAATTCTGGCCGCTAATTCCTCCGTTCGATCAACCGCATGTGCTTCAGGTACATCACCTTCTACTCCCTCACCTTGTAAGGCGTTATCGTTAACCGACGAATTATTAGTAGACATATCTGAATAAGTCGTAGAATTAGAAACAACTGAATTCAAATTCTCAGAAAAACTGAAGGAAGTGTCCAAGTTAAAACGTTCGATCGTGGTTCTAAACTGTCTGCAGAACTCCTCAAATCTAGCTTCTGAATGAGCTTGACTTAAACGTGGGTCGTCGTGGAGTGAAACTCGACGCCTACTGCTCATGCCAACAAAAAAACTCTTACAGATCTTATCTCTGCAAATCCAAAAACCAGATCAACTCAGGCGTAAATGGATAACTTGACTGAAAAATGAAAACGCTAACTAAACCAGGTAAAAAGGACCGAAGAAAATTTTCGAACTTCAAAAATTCCCTATGAATACAACAGCAGTTGTCTCAAAAGCAGAAACTCAAAAACTGATAATGAAAAAAAAAACTACCAAAAACAAAAAAATCGCTGCTATGCTGTTTAAAACTCGATAAAGAAAATCTTCCGATTGCAGTTCAAACTCAACACAATTTAAAATATAATCTTCGAAAAACTGTGTTCAAATCCACCAAGAATTTATAAAAAAAAAATAAAAGTAATATATAAAAAATTATAAAATGGTTATTGTTGTTCACAAAAAAAAAAATGAAAAATAATAAAAATGTTTATAAAAATTTCAAAAAGAATTCAGAAATTCAAAATTTCTAAAATTTGCACTGTGAATGTGTAAAAAAAATCATAAAATGTAAAAAGGATGAGAGTTCAAATTCTAGAAGGATGATCATTGACGACGGAGAAGAAGCCGTAGTCCTGCGAGCCGAAAAAAAAAATGTAAAATATTCTAACTGAATCTAATCAAAAAAATGTATTCTCCTCAGTTTTCAGGACAACGACTGACGAATCTTTCATCAGCGAAGGCATCTGAAAACCTCGGAGAATAAAATGAATAAATATCATAAAAACTTTGAGGGAAAAACCTCCTAAAACGCCTCTCGCATTAAAGGGTCCCTTCTGAACAAGTCTTATAATATCAAGAGTGTGCTAAATAAACCGGCTATTTGGGTATCTGTTATACAAATAACCAAAGACTCGGTTCACCTAGCCCACTCTGTCTATTTATTTGTTGCATGGTTGCATCTTCCTTGTTGCAACGCGGTACCAAGTGCTTTACACCCAGTAACCGGGACTCACAAGGAAGCTGCAACCACTATCGACAAAAAATCGAAATAAAAACTGAAAAAAAAATATTAATGAAATGGAAATTTAAAAGAATAGACTAAAAAAAACTATTAAAAAAAAATTGAATTGGCTCAAAAAAGAAAAAAAATTTAAGCCTCGCCATCTTACAATGGTGGGCTCCACGTTGCGGGCGCCATTTTGTAACGAGCCTTGTTGCCTTCTGGTCCTTGCTGGTAATAACGAACCCCTAGCTCAGTCCTGGGAGTGGTTCTTGGACCCTTTTGCTCATTACAAAAAAATTTATTTAATTACCAGGCTTTATTCTGGTTATCCAGGGTGTTATTAGGATATTGCGAGTTGTTTTTCTTAACCCTCCCTTCCTTGGTTGCTTTTCTCGCCTAAGCAACCCCTTGACTAGGCTTCTTCTCTATCTCCTAAATCATCCTACTATCATCCCTTCTCTCATCCCTTTAAAAAAAATTACTCAGAAAACATTTTTCCTATTATCATTTCCAAATTCAATAATAAGACGAATTTTTCATTTTAAAAATTTTTAACAAACGATCTTTTATTTAAACAAAAAAATTTATCATAAATTACGTTAATTTATCATTAGGTTACTTTAATAGTACGTTAATAATAAAAAAAAACTAAAACTATATTTCAATCAAAATCTTTCTTTAAATCAATTCGATTTCGCGACGTTAAGTACTTTTCTTTTAATATTATGAGATCACACCTCTTAAACCGTATAAATGCGCATAAATCAAAATATAGAAACAAATATATTTTTCTTTCAAAATAACTCACCCTCTTTTCTCCTGGATGCGGTGGCCACTGCAACTGGATGTATTGGATGGAACTAGTTTTTGTGCACTTTATTCTAATTTAATTACCATATACCAATTTATGTAGGTGGATATGCCGGTAAGTTTTCTTTTAATGGTTTTACACTTTAAATTCTTAAAACCGATTCTTTAATTCAAAAAAAAACGAGAATGATTTAAAAAAAACTTCAATCAAAATAGTACACTTTAAGTTACGTTAAAATTTCAAATTAAATTCAAAATAGAAAAATAAAAAAATAATTTTATATCTCAGTGGTTTGAACTTGCACAGTGGTTCTCAAATTTAGCCGCTTTAGCCACCTAGGCTAATGTCTATGTTTGATTTCAATTGTCTAACGGCTGGTATGTTCCAAACTGTTCACAGTAGGTTTTTCCTTTATAAACGGTAGCAACCCGTTGTTCCTGATGCCCTGGTAACAGCGATTTATAAGTCCTGTAGGATTTCCTGAATTCTTTGAAATCCTCCAATAAAAATTATTTGGCGAGTTTTTCTCACCCGCCAGATTTATTTATATCCTATTGAAACAAATTTCAAAGGAAATTTAATTTGAGTTTCAAAGAAACTAAAAAGAAATGGCTAGTAGTCTAGCATTTAATTTGATTAATTACCTCGTATATATTTTTCCCAGGTTATTATTTTAACCTTTAAGGTGTTTTATCAAAAAAAACGAAATTAACCTTTCATTTGTTTCTTAATAATAAAAAAAATTTAAACACGAGCGGTATTCTTCTTGTTAAGTGAAATTTATACGCCTTTACTTTTAATGATGGCTATTATACAGCACTCTACCGATCGCTTTGAAAGTAGTTTCGAATTTAACTTATTTAGTTCTCGAGTCTTTTCTCAACTCTGTGCTGCATCATGGAAATTGAATAAAGCTCGCATTTTCCAGGAGCACATACCCAATCCAGCAACATTTTCATTTTTGAGTCAAAAACTCCAGAAACCCCAGCCACTCGCTCTGCTCTCAAAAGTTGCATCGAGAGATCTGCAAAAAGTAAGTCTAAACTTGGAAATAAGAATCTATTCCACAGACAGATCGAACCAACAATCTATTACTTTTTTAAATTTTCATCCTTCTTCCATTTTCCTTTTTACGATATTTCAATTGACATTTCTAATCAAAACAAAACCTACAAATAATTCGTTTCGTCCGTGTCCATGTAAGTTGTGTCGGTTGATATTTCGTCGCGCATTTTGTTTTTGTGTGTTTTTGTGTTTATAATAAAATTATTATGCCCAAATAATTAGATTCGGTAACATATGATGAGTTTTTCCTCTTAAAGCAAAAACATTTGACACGAGAGTCCGTGAAAAACCGAAGCCTAGTGATTTCATAATCTCAACCATCCTTCCTTGATCATTGTATAATATTTTTTTTAAATTAACAAACGCGAGTATTGTTGCAACACCCAAAATATAATACAAGATTGACTATCACATATTAGTTCTTGTAGTTCAAGTCAATTAAACACTTCAAGTCTGTAGAAACAGATGGCATAATTCCAGCCGAGCTAGAAAGGAATTCAGATTTGATTCTACAAATTCTGGAGACATTGTTGCTTAAATCTGGTTCACATTCACATTACCAAAACCGGTAAATGTTTCCAATTGACTCAGATCAATGAGTCTATCATCATTTCTTCTAAAAACACTTGAAAATTGATTGATAATAGTTTTTGTACAAGCATCGACACGAAACTTTTTCGTACGACTCAACACGCTAATTGCAAAGGAAGGTCGGTAGATACTGCTTTACATTCACTAGTTCGAACTATCGAATATTGCCCCATCATGGGGGTGGCCGTGGCGCGATGGTTGTGTGCTCGACTGTCAACCTCATGATCACAGGTTCGATCCCTGCCGTCGTCTATGTCGTTTTAATTCCATTAAAAACCTGTCATCAATGGGTCGCTTGTTTACTCATTACATGTTGTTCAGGCATAACACTAACAACATGTAATTGAGTTAAATTAGTATGCCCAACAAGGATGAATACGAATAAAAAAATAATGTGAATTATAAGCGACAAAGAAATAAGACACGGCATTTCTCCGCTTTAGTTCAGCCGCCATCCCTGGAGATAAAAAATCTGAGACAACCACCTTCAGTCTCAGAACATCGTGCCACACATCTTTCCTATCCTTCTTTCTCTTCTTAACTTTACGCCCGCGCTGTGTTGAAACATTTAAAGGGTAATCATAATCCCTTGAGCGCGGGTAGATTTAAAAAAAAAAAAAAAAAATCATAAGGATTACATATAGGTTGCATTTCTATATAGTATAGGTAAGTGAGTCACTTGGTGAATTGTTTAGCCAAAATTCTGACTAGCAGGGTCATCAATTCAGAACTGGGCGACTTTTCTGCTAGAAGATCTGTCAGCAGAGGCACGCCGCAAGGCAGTGTTCTTTCTCTTATGTTGAACTTTGTAGTAAATGAGCTGCCTAGAAGTTGAGAGCCACAGAGTGATTGTTTATGCGGACGATATCTTGCTATTGCAGTACCAGAAAAGTATCCTAACATCTAAAAAAAATCCTTCAAAACGCTTTAAACAATCTAAGAAACTGGGCAGAGTTGTATGGCCTGAGATTCAACCGAACTATAAAAGTCTTCATTTGGACCCTTCTTCTCTCAAAGGTATGCTTTTTCAGACGAAGCTTAATACCTGGATCTTATTCTAGATACAAAATTAAGCCGGAAACCTTATATACAAGAAAAAGTCAAAAAGGTCATGGTGGCACTCTTCTCGTGCAAAAAAGTTATTGAGAAACAAATGTGGCTCCCAACCCCGCTTTATTCACTGGCTATATAAATACTTCGGTAAACAGACCGATCCTTGCTTATGATGTAGCTGTATGGTGAACCGCTCTAGAAAAGACTGTAAATTGTGACAAAGACAAAGCAAAGTTCAACGATCATATTTCCTGTGCATAAGCGGAGCAGTAAGGATATGAGATTTTTGAAAGATTAATGATGGGGTTCGTGGGTGTGTGTACTCAGATAGACTAAAACTATGTCTCTCCGTCTTCCTAATTATTGTACCTTGTTCTAAGCGGAACTTATGGCGATTAAAGAAGTCGTTTTCTTGACCCAAAGAAAACGTGTTATCACCTACTGATATCCGCATCTTCTCGGATAATTAAGTGGCTATTAAATTCAATTCAATTCGATCACTAAAAACTCTATAATAGCCCCTAACTGGTGTTCATCTCTTATGGAGATCTTTGTTGGGTACCAGGGCTTAGAGACATTTCAGAGTACTGTAAGGTTGACGAAACCGCCAAAGTGGAACAACATTACTTATAATACCTGATAAATATAATACGCATAAGTATACCCATCGCTTTCAACTGAAATATTAAAAAATTCGTGTTCTGGTTATTCTCAAATGCAACACAATATTCAGAAAAATTGTTCAAGTTGTATTCAAAACCATAATACTGAAGCAAAATGCTATTGATAGAACAAACCTTAAATAGAATAATATAACCAACTGCCTAATGACAAAACAGATCTGGCCAATGCTTGATCTAAAACTTTCCAAGTAATTGGTGTCATAACTGAACACTGTCTTATAGGCAGTTATGGAGTTCGCGAAAAATCACTAGAGTGGATGATTTCATATCTATCAGGTCGAAAACAGAAAACAAAAGTGAACAACGTCTTATCGACGAAATATTAATTAACATTGGTGTACAACAAGGGTCCATTCTATGCACGTCTCTATTTAACGTTTATATCAATGACATCGGCAGTGCGATAACAAATAGTGAATATGCATTCTTTGCTGATGATGGTTTGTTGTATGTTGCTTGTAAAAATTTAGAGGAGGGTAGGTATCTCGAAAATGCAATTCGATTTAAATAATCTTAGTGTTTGGCTTAAATCAAATAAACTTAAACTGAATGTGTCTAAAACAAAAATGATGATTATTGGTAACAATGTTATAAACGATAGTGTGATAAATATTAAAGTAGACAATGAAGATCTGGAAATAATTTCTGAAGTTAAATACCTAGGTGTTGTCATAGACATTAAATTAACATTTAATAAACATATTGACTATTTAGTGAAGAAAATATCAAAAAAGACAAATCTACTAAGAAGAATTCGTAAAAATATTTCAGCTGTTAGTGCAATAAACATTTATAATGCTATAATAAAACCACATTTTGAATACTGTCCATCAATTCTTTTTCTGAGCAATCAAGAAATGATCAATAGACTTCAAATTCTCCAAAATAAAGCAATGCGAACAATTTTAAAGTGCAATATTTATACTCCTATAAGTTATATGTTAGATATGTTAATGTGGCTAAGCGTTAAACAAAGAATTTTGATGAATGTTTTACTTTTTGTCTTTAAAATAAAAAATAATCTTGTGCCTGCATATCTGTCTCGTTTAATAAACTATGTTGGAGATGTTCAACCATTTACATTAAGAAACAATCAGAACTTTCGCCTTCCAATGGCACGTACAAGTGCTGGCCAAAATTGCCTATTCTACAAGGGACAACTTAAGAAGATTCAAACGACAAATTGTAAATTTTGTTAAACTACAAAATTAATTGTATAAAATTATTTGTTATTTATTTTGATAATGTTGTTTAAATTATTTATTAATTTTAAAATAAGTTTAATTATTTATTAAGACGATGTTCTTTTAAACACGCAAACAAAGAAAAGTGTACATTATTGTTATTAACCTTTGTAATTAAATAGTTTGAAATACTAAATAAACATACATACACACATACACGCAAGCATGCGTTTGGCGTTCATACCAACGATTTTTGCAGAAGCTGTATGGATGAGGAAGAGGTTTGAAATCTATTACATGCACATGTTATCTAATTAATAGAGGCAGTCTCCCTCGTTGTCCACTAGCATACCAGTCTCACTGGCGTACAGCAGCCGCGGCGGGTGCTTCATTTTGTTTGGGCTTCGCAGCACTCACTTTAGAAATAAGTTTTCAATATTTCACAACGTTGTTCAAGCGTTAAGCGAATCATTTTGTTATGATACTCACTTTCTGTCTGATTTCGAGCGGCAAACAGCTAAGTATCAAAATAACCTATGATTTAAAAAGAAACAAGTATATGGCCCACCCTGTATATTCATTGTTAGTGAATTAAATCATTTGTAGATCATAAATAAAGACTCAATAAATTATTTACAGAGCAAGTTTATGTTGTTTCGAATTTATTGCTGACTGCAAGGCCTGGCTCATGTGAATCTTCTAATTATCAAACTATCACCCCAACAATTAAGCTCAGAAATACACGGAACAGTTAATATGACTTTAATAATTGAAAATCCATGCAAATAACCCACATCTACTACAGATGATTCCAAGTAAAAACTACCATATTAATTACATTAAAGAATCAAGATTATAATTAAATATGGTCGTCACAATATAAAAATTAAACTTTGTAGCGACATGTTAAAAACAAAAAAAAAGCTACATTAACGCTTGAACGCTCAGCACTCGGACTGCCCTACCATTGCAAGGTGATAGAGAATTTTAATTCTGAAACTAACCTATAACGCGAACACATTGCACATGTGAATTTTTATAGTCTAATTATTATATTTTTCATACCTATTCCCCGTTGTTGGTTTTATAGAGAACAAACAGATTTAAAATAAGTTTTGCAATGTGACGCAACCCAGCCGAGCATGCATGTGATCTGTGATGACGAGATAAGAAAAATTTATGTGATTTGTTAAAAGATTTGAAATTAAACTAAAAACTGTAATAAATTTTGTTTTAATAATAGCGCACTGGTGTGGCCAGCCCTTTGTTAGTATAATCTGGCAGCTAATAAGTAAAAATAGAAGTGACTAAGTACATACCTTGAAAATTATGTTGCCACATAAATATGTTTGTACATAGATACATTAAATTCTATTATTATTAAACACTAATGTGGCACTTAATTTATTCATTTGTCAAAGATCCCAGAAGAAGGTATTTTTCGTTCAACTATTAGGCGATTTCAAATTTACAGTGTGACAGACGAAAATATTTTAAGTGATTTGGGAACTCAGAGAGGTAGCAGTGCTTCTCTGGTCTTGTTTCCGAAACTATGTATTACCCATTCTTAAAACAAAATTTGGTATGCAATTAAATATTATTTGGCGTTCCCCGTACTCCGAAAGTGTGGGATCGATTGCCAGGCGCTGTCAATTTTAAATAAATTTTGTATAGGGGTACTAACTCTTCCTAGGAATAAACAATAATTATTCCTAAAGAATCTCTTTAAAAGTGTTAAAAGCGTTGTACAATAACAACTTAGCATGCGTTTGGAACAGCTACGGGTCTCATTCACGGCTGTAATCTGAGTGCTCTGATATTCATCATTTTCATAAATCATATTACAGATGAAGTGAGAGGTGGAATAGGAATAGTGTTATGAGGATTGACTGTTCAAGCCCTTATGTATGCGGACGGCTAACTGAATTTAACAAAAATTGCGTATTTACAAGGCGCTCACCGTCAACTGATAAGTCCATTTTGTGGACTAAACGCAAAAAAGCTACTTTCAATTAAATTGAAGGGATCTTAACGCGCAATCTCGTCATTATTATAAAGGTGGAATAAGAACAAGAGTACGTTGATCATAGTGCTTAACAAAAATTGTTTCGCTCCATTGATATTACATTTATATCAATCCTGCTTTATGGATCGCAAGTTTGGGGCCATTGCTCCTTTGAAACTTGAAAAATTTCTGCGATATTTCTTTAAAAGAATATTTCGATTACAAAAGAGTACACCAAATTATATGGTTTGTCTAAAAACGGGAACACCTTCTTTTATTGTAGATATCCTTACCAAGCACTTTTCTACAATAATAGTTTAAATACATTTATACAAGGAAAAGGATCACTGTTCAGTGAGTTGGCTAACCTTGCCTCAATATTCGTCATTACCATAAATATAACTGCAAGAGAGCAACCGTTAATGATAAGCAGAAAGTTTAACGATGTCCTGGAGAAGTTTGGAAACATTCTGTTTGAACGATATGTATCCGAAGCCAGCTGTTCACTGTTTAGATGCTACTATAGGCGTTTGAACTTTAATCTGCCGCAGAATTGGAACTTACTTAAAAGGAATTAATTAAATAAAATAAAAATTAAATTCAAAGCAAGAGGAGAAATACTTAACCTTAATTTTGTGCCACACCATCCCGGTCTGCCTGTGCTGTATTTTAATTTTAAAGCACGTGAAAATACATTCCATTTTATTGCGATATACAATTTGCTAGCTTTAAAGTAAATTTCTAATTCATACTTAACTTTAAACATTTTCTAACTAGTATCTTACTAAAACAATTTTCTTAATAAATTGCTTCTGAATATATCTAAAGCAATGACAGTTCGTGCAAACAATTAAGTAAACAGATCATTTGTGGGGTTTGTAAATAGCAGATACTAAAATAGATATTCGATGATTTTAACTTTAATAAAAGGGTAGATAAAGTATGATGCTATCTAAACTAAAATTTTGCGCCATTAAAACTAACTAACTTACTATTCATTTGAATCGAGGGTCTTAAAGATGTAGCTACAAAGAAAGTTCGAATTAAATTAAATATCCATAAAATTACTGAATGTTTGGATTATTTTTTCATTAAAATCTCTTACGTTACGTAGGACTACAACTAACAAATATCGATACTTATATAAAACCTTAGTACTTACACATGTATAGCAACCAAAATATTTACGAGTTTTTTAAAATAAATTAAAAAAAAAAAAAACAAATTTAAGAGAAGGTACGGGGAACGTCTACTGTATTTAATTTTAATATTTCCTTTATATACAGAACCTATTTATTTTGTTATGAAAGTTAAAGTTATATTTAATGTAAATAATTTTATCGAACCAGACAGCGAATATATCTGCCACCGTGTGTTATCTAGGTCAAGGTTTTTTTTTTTTTGTCTTATAATTCTTAGCCCAAAGTTTTCATTGTATACATGCTATGTTCACATATGTTTATGTATCTCTCAAAAAATACAAAAGTATTTTAAATAAAACGTCATCATTGCTTAACTAATTAATTGAGAATATAGAAAGGCAAATATCTCTATAGCGATCTACGATATTGTTAAATAAAATAGCATCGTCATGTCACCGTTTATTTAGTATAAAAAATAAATATACGAATCTAAATAAAAATACCGAAAATAGATCGCAGTGAATTGGACTTTGAAAATGTGTTGTAGATTGCCAAATTATTAATTTTTTGGTTGACAAATTGTGGTCAAATTTAATATTCTTGTAAAGTTTACCGAATTTAATCTTTAAAAATAAAAGAAAGAAATTTGGTTGCGTGACACGTACTAGATAACCATATGGGCTGGTAAATTACAACTATCAACTATTCATGTACATTTAGTCGGCAGAAATGGGGGCCGAATTTCTTCCATTTTCTTTTTAAATCTAATTGTTGTAATTGGTACCATAAAAAATCAATTTTGAAAAAAAATTCTTCACGTTGTAAGTTATTAAGTTCTATTTTTGTATGAATTATTCAATGCTTTTTATCAATTTTAGGTCAAACACGGGGTTAGAAGAGCTATATTAAATGTTACTTCAATAATTGGATATTTTTTTTTTTATATGATACTCGCACTCAAGGAGTATGAATACCCTTATAATGTTAAGCACAGTGCGAGCAATTAGTAAAGTAGGATAGGATTTGAAAGGAGATACCGATGGTTTTTAATGTCTACACATTGCAATGAGTGGGAAATATTGAGCCGGGTAAAGCATTCCACACTCGTGTAGTGCGGCTAAAAAAAGAATCTGTACTTAACAGCACGTCCGAAATTGGGCTCAAATGTAAACTGATAAGCATTTCTAGAAGTACAGGTATTACAGTTGAATTGTTTGAGGGGATAAATGCAACTGGCTATTTTACTAGACCACGGTTTATGAACATGGCGGTAAAATAATCATAGACATGAAACGCTGCGGCGCGGCGGTACTCGAGAGATACCAATGTTTCAGTTAGACAGCGGTCGCCTATCATTTTTAAAACTCTTTTGAATTCTGTCCAAGAAACACTAATGGGTTTTTGGAGCACCTGTCCAGATATGGGAATTGTACTCGAGTTTAGGAAGAATAAAGGCTTTATACATTACAGCCAGATCAGAAGATCTAAACACATAGCAGCGTTCTTGGCGACGTGAAATATGTGATCACTTCCAAAAGATGGCCTGTGATGCACATACCTAGAACTGAAAGCTATTCAGTCGCCTCGATGCAAGTGCCAGCCATAGAAAGTGGAATTAAGGGAGGGTTACGCTTAAGCGACAGTAAACAACATTGAGTTTTCGAAGCATTCAATTCTAAACGGTTTTTGACAAGATCAGAATTTAATGAGCTTATTCTACGCTGCCGTTGGAAGTCCACATCCGAAAGACAAGGACGTGAATCTAAAAATGAAAATAAAAAGCTGAGGGTACTGTTGTCACCGATACAATTTAGTGGATTCGGAGTTTTAGACAAAAGCTCATTTATGAACATAAGGAAGAGTTTCGGAGACAAAACGGAGTCCTGTAGCACACCAGTGTTCAATAATAGTTGTACTGAACGGTCCCAAAGGTAATTTCTAATCCAACAAAGAAGAGATTCATCGATACCAAATGCACGCATTTTTGATAAGAGAACTTGATGCCAAACTCTATCAAACCTAGTTTTTGATTATGGGAGAATTTTTGTACTTCGTGTTTCAGTCTCGGAATCTGGTTTCTGATGAACTTCAAGATAATCGTTGCCGAACGACTGGTGGTTTTCGTTTGTCAAAAGAAGTCGTAATATGCTATATTTGCGTCGAAACCGAATGGTGCAATTTAAATTTCTTAAATTTAAACATAAAAAAATGTAGCGCCATATCTTTTTTTAAGTCCATTACTCACATAAGCTTTGACTATACGATTGAGTCTAACTCACTCTCACGTATGGACAAAATTAAGGATTTAGGCATTATGCTTGAATCAACTTTCTCTTTGAAAAGTCATGTCGATTATGTGGTTGGAAGAGCAAATTCACTTGTAGGATTTATCAAGCGAAATTGTGCTGATTTTAGTGATCCTTACGCGTTGCTATCCCTTTATACGGCTCTCGTAAGATCTATACTTGAATATGCGGATGTTATATGGGATCCGAGTTTTAAGACTTTCTCTCTCCGTATTGAGAAAATCCAGAGACGTTTTACGAGATTTATATTTTATAAAATGAAATGGAGTTTCATCCCGGATTATAAAGCAAGATGTTTACTCCTTGGAATTAAATCCCTCGAATCAAGACGAACTATTCATAGTATAATGCTTGTGAGGGATATTTTATGTTATCATATAAAATGCCCTGCCTTACTTTTTAAAATTCCAATTTTTGCGCCGTTAAGATCTTTACGTTCCAGAAATTTGCTGTTTGAGCAATATCACAGAACAAGCTATGGTAGTAATGAACCAGTGTGTAGATCAATTAGGCATTTCAATGAAGTTTGCCAGTTTATTGAACTAAGCTGCTCTAGAGATTTATTTAAAGCTAATCTAGTCCTAATATATACTTTTTAAATATGTTTTTATATAATGTTCATTATGCAAATACATGTAAATATTTTAAGATATTTTTATTTCACAATCTGTTAGCCTAAGACGCTTGTAGATCAATAAATAAATAAAAAATAAATGAATGTTATCTGTTAGGCCGATGAATGTAAATTGGGATTTGTTTAGATTTTTCTGCAACTTCACGTTATCCCAAAGGCTCTGTTGTTTTTTGGCGAAAAATAAAATTCAAAGATTCAAATTTCTACTGCATATATGTACATATAAATACGAAAAAAAACTGGAAACTTTTACGCACCGTATCAGCCCGTGCCCCTTCCTTTTGGAAGTAAGGTGACTTACACCAAAGGCTTTGTATCCTCAACATATTTTTACGGCTTAGGAAAGAATCTCTGAATGTATGATGAATTGCCAGACCAAACAAATCTCAAAACAACCGAAAACTTTCAAATCCGCTGTCACAGAATGTTGCCAATTTAAAGTTCTCCGCCTCTAAAAAAAATCCCTTTAGTTTGGGTTTAATATTGTATTGTTCATTCCAAGATTCGGTTTGGCTTAACTAGTTGTGGAGGAGCATACTTTAAAAGTAAAGTCTTTCTTTAAAGCACCTCTTCCTCTACTATTATAAAGAAGACAAAGTAGGCCATTTTCAAAAACGTCAGATCAACGTCAATTCGATCATCATTTTTAACGCAGATATTTCTATCGTCAAATATGCAATGGTCTTGCGGGCACAAAATCTGTTTGATAAACGTCAATTAATTGACTTGGTTTTTGTACTGCAGAGTTGCGCCGCAAATGATATCGAACATATGAATTAAGCAACCTGCCTTAACGAAAAATAACGCTTTCAGAAAACAAAAATCATTTTGGGTTTTCGGACAGTTGACTTTTGTTTTGCAGTTTGCGTTTAAGAACAATTTACAATTGCGTTTTTGACGCAAATGACGTTTTCAGAACCGCTCGTAGACACCTCTCTCTCAGAAGAAATTTCCTGCAAAATAAAGTTTATTTCAAAATTTCCTTAGAGTGGCACTTATCTTTCGTTTAATTTTTAGATCAAAAGTCCAAAAACTTTCGCACGTCAGTGTAGATCAAATGAATTTTAAGTGTGTAACATTAACAGCCGTATCAATAAAAAACGCTTATTCCACCTATTATATATATAGTTAAGCCATGGCTTAAATATTTACATTAATAAAAACAAAATGTTCCCGGAATAGTAAAATGACGTTTATCAAAAATCCTTTTAAGAAAATCTTCTACAAAAGTAAGCAATCTCTTTTTTATATTCTGTGGCTACCTAAATTGATTGTCAATTGCTTGTGTCTGACTGTGGACATTTCTATTTCTTATTCCTTCGATAAACCACCTACTTCGGTGGTTTAACTTTATCATAATTAGTAAACGTCACTTAACAGAAAATTTGTTTTATTAATGAAATTTCGCACTTAGTCCAAGACTTAACGATAAAGCTCCACTAAACCATCTTTATTAATATGGGTGTAAATGTTTAACATTTAAATATATAGATTTTCCATAGAACCAGTTAATCATGTTTTCTGAATGTAAATGTAAATTTGAATAGATTCTAGTAAGAAGAAAAATTAATTCGAAAACATCTTTTTTCAAAATATAATTTAATAATTTATGAATCATTTCGTGGAAATGATTTGTATTGCTTTTGTTTTGAAAATAACATGTTTACCATCTATTGTTTTCATAAGATTTTTTGAAATATGTGACTTGTTTATTTATATTTAATGCGTATAAATATGAACTGCCTCTGTTGAGTCACAAGCTGTTAACAAAAAACAAAACCATGAACTTCCAGTGGAAAAGTGTTCACGATTTAAACATATGTATGAGTACCTCTTTATGCTAACACGGTTAAATTCTTACAGTTGGTAATTTATTCGTAACTAATTTCAAACAAATGAATTTAGTTAAGCATTGCAAAATGTGCTCGTCATAAATGTTAGGGGCATTGGTCTGCCTCCAAAATATAGAAATAAAAAAAAATCATGCCTCTCTAAAAGTTGTGTCTAAAGCATGTTTCTGAAAATAAAATTTCAAAAAAATTCAGGATAAATACTACACGCTGTGATATCTTGGCGACTGTAAATCTATTTTTAGCCACACCGAATGTGCTGAAAACATTGAATGTAAGAACAATTTAAACAAAATAAAAACCTCGTTTCTTTTATCTTGCAACAATATTATTATTTGAATTTTTGTTTGAAAATGTGTTTTAGCTAAAAGTAAACACATAAAATTTAATCTTTTTTTCTATTATTTTTCAAAACTTGATATCTTGAACAATTATTGAAAATTTATTTTTCAAATTAATGGCTAAATGGAGGTGCCACGAAACCATTAATTATATTTCGCGAAATTTTCATCGGTCAGTAAAAACATAACACCTCTTTCCCAAAACAAATCCCCGATATACCAAAAATCTATCATTCAAAATATTTAATTTCAAACTTCTTATTTAATTTAAATATCTTTGATGGCAACAATTGCATTTGAAGGTATGGGAAACAAATTCGCAGAACAAAATCTCAAAGTTCAAGGCAGTTTACTCAGCAGACAAGCGACCAAGCAAAAAAAAATAAATAACCCAATTAAACTTTTCAAAGTTCGAAAAAAGTGTGATGCAGCATCATTCTCTGATCTCTGTCACATTTGTTGTGTGCATTTGACACTTATTTTTAGATAAAATTGCATCATTTAATGCATTAATTACTCAGAACGTTTTAAGATATTTTAAATTAAGTATATCAGTTGTGCAGCTTTTGAGATATAATGACAAATAATGATGAGGGGTGAACGTGAGGTGTGTGACTCTGACTATGCTAAAAATAATGACGAAAAATTTATTTGGCAATCCATTTTACTTTGTTGTTTGTTCAAACCGGGTGATTTTTATATCTTAAAGTATTGTAATGAATTTAATTTTTTTTATTTCAATTAATCGCTCGAATAGCAATTTGGCTTTTAACTTTTTTTTAAATATGTAATTTTAGCGAAATAAGTTAGGGCTTAGAGTGTTCCGTAGTTTTTGCTTTCGAATCAGATAAAACAGTTGTTTTTTTCTCCATAGCCCTGGATAATAGCGATATGTTATGTGTAATTAAACAAGCGTATCAAATTTTAATTGTCCATGCTAATTATTATATTGACGATGATTCGATATGATAAGAAGTTTTTCAACAATTTGTTTTTTAATTATAAAAATCAAATAACAATATGCCAAACATGAAACTTTTAACACATTTTATAAATATACAACCTTGTAACAAAAAATATATGTATGTTATTAGAAAGCTTTTCATTTGTAGATTTAGATTATACCAAATATTTTGTAATTTCTTTAATGTCATATATACATAAATATAAATATATAAATTATAAAAGAGACGAAGAAAGACAGGGAGTACAGGGAGAATAGAGAAATTTTATTATTTAATGATTACTGAGTAAAATTTGATAGGCTTACTGGTCAAGTTTTTAAAACCGTTTGAATTGGGCATAAAAAAAAACTTGCCAAGTAAGCCCATCAAATTTTACTCAGTAATCATTAAATAATAAAATTTCTCTATTACATTGTAGCTGTTTCAATATTATTCTACTTTAAATATTCGGTATTAAATCTTCATGAAGTAAGAACTTGGCGCACTTTTAGATATCATTACTTTTCACGGCTGACTTGTTACACAAAGGTTTTTGTATAGAAGAACTTGGCTCTTTTTTTAACATTTATGTTTTTGGTCTGATCTCACTCCTTTTTGCAAAGATTTAAATATTTTGCCATGTCAAAATCTCGAAAGATAAGGAAAGATAGAAGGGTGGACTCTTCCTACTAAAATCAACTTAGTTTATAGCCTTCCTATTTCTTTTGGTATATTTTCTTTTTGTTATTGGTTGTTTTAATTTGCGCTTCAATTATTTCTTCTTATCCTGGCAAGATACATAACACTAACATACCTACCTTAATTACAGCAATCGGAAGTGCTCCATATAAATTAAACATACCACGCCCCCTGAATGGAAAACCTCAATTTTTATTGTTGGTCCTTTATATGCGACTTGAGCCCTACCGTTCTACCAAATTTCATTGTTCTACTGCAATTGAAAGTGCGCCATATATAATTTACATCAGTTCTGAGGAAGTGGGCGGATACCACGCCCTTGAATGGAAAACCTCGATTTTTATTTTCGGTCCTTTATATGCAATTTGAGCCCTACCGTTCTACCAAATTTCATTGTTCTACTGCAATTGGAAGTGCGCCATATATAATTTACATCAGTTCTGAGGAAGTGGGCGGCTACCACGCCCCTGAATGCAAAACATCAATTTTTATTTTTGGTCCTTTATATGCGACTTGAGCCCTACCGTTCTACCAAATTTCATTGTTCTACTGCAATTGGAAGTGCGCCATAAATAATTTACATCAGTTCTGAGGAAGTGGGCGGATACCACGCCCCTGAATGGAAAACCTCGATTTTTATTTTCGGTCCTTTATATGCGATTTGAGCCCTACCCGTTCTACCAAATTTCATTGTTCTACTGCAATTGGAAGTGCGCCATATATGATTTACATCAGTTCTGAGGAAGTGGGCGGATACCACGCCCCTGAATAAAAAACCGCTAATTTTATATTTTTTTCTTCGAACGCAATTTGAGCCCTACCACTTTACCAAATTTCATCGTTTTACAGTAGTTGGAAGTGCTCCATTCAACCAACACCAATTCGAAGAAAGTGGGCGGATACCACGCCCCCCGAAAGGAAAATCTTGGTGTTTATTTTTGTTTTTTTATATGCAATATAAGCCCTACCGGTTCACCAAATTTCATCGTTTTACAGCAGTAGGAAGTGCTCCATTCAACCAACACCAATTCGGAGACAATTGGGAGAAAGTGGGCGGATACCACGCCCCCTGAATGGAAAATTTCAATTTTTCGATTTTTTCCTCTGCTTACATGACAAGACCTACCGTTGTGCAAAATTACAAGATTCTACGATGTCGGGAAGTGCTCCATAATTTTGATGATCTGTCAGTCAGTCAGTTACGGTTTTTGTGATTTTTGAGGCCTTATATCTCAGGAACCGCTTATGCTAGAAAATTGAAATTTGGTCAGGCGCATGTGCCTGACTAGCTTAGCAAATATTCGGAATTTCAAGTTTCTGACTTGATTGGTACTGAAGATAGGGAGGGGTCAAAAGTCGCCTGAGTTTGTTCCTGTAAAAAGGGTGTAGTGCCAGAACTTGGCTGGGCACTACCGTGCCCTTTGATTTCTTGATAACATAGTAAATCTTTTATAAACATGGCATCATGTGCGGCTCTTTTTTTTTTTGCAGTGGCAGGATTTCTAAAAGTTTACATTTTGCATCATAAGATGGTAAAAAATTGCATTTCATTTTACAAAAAATATATTTTGTAAACCTTCTTTAAAAATTTTCAATGCGATGCGAAAGAATTTGGTAAGCTAGACTCCAAATTATATCAGTGCTTCAAGAATGGATTTTACTAACGACATAGATATATAATATTAAAAGTGTGTGAGGGTCAGTAAAATCTTTGAATGAATAAATTGGGGTATAAAAACACTGCGACCTAAAGACCTATTGTGTCCCCCACCTGGATGAGGTTGACTCATCATTACAATTCTTCCTCCAAATTTGTTCCTTTTATGAAGGGATGATAATTCACTCTCTTTTATGTGGTGCTTGCCCAGATACCTACGCCTTTGATGCACGAGTGCATCACATTTCCCCAGTATGTGGTCAGGTGTCTCTTCGTGAGTGTTGCAGAATCTGCAAGTCGCGTTGTTCACCACGCCAAGGATGTTGAGGTGTCTTCTCAACCTGCAGTAGCCTGTGAGAAGCCCCGTGATTTTCCTGAGGTTGTTCCTACTTAAGCTAATGCAGGTTAGAAAACTCTGTCGGTTGTAGTCCCCGAGTAGGAGTTTTGCCTGTTTCAGCTTAGGGAGTTCTTTCCAGATTTTTGATCTTTTTGCCTCCTCTTCTGTTTTGATTTAATTTTTGATCACATTTTCTCCTATTCCGCAGTAGGGCTCTGGCCCTGCAAGAGGTGTCGATGCACCTATTTTTGCTAAGGAGTCTGCGTCTTCGTTGCCCTGGACACCAACGTGGCCTGGTACCCAATGAAGTGTAACAGTGTTATTCTTGCCCAGTTCATTAAGCTTTATCACGCACTCCCAAACAAGTTTGGAACTAATGGCGTAGGAGCTTAGTGCTTGTAGTGCAACCTGACTGTCTGACATGATGGCAATGTTTTGGTTTTTATATTTCCTGTCGAGGTTTCTTCCAGCACATATGCCTATGGCATTTACTTCTGCCTGGAATATGCTAGTGGACTGTCCCATCGGTAAGGAGAGTTTAGTTCTAGGCCCAAAAACTCCAGCACCAGTCCCTTCAGCTGTTCTCGATCCATCAGTGTACCATTTGATGGTATTTTCTTTAAGACTGTAGTTTATTGTTTCGCCTAGCCAGTCTTTTTTGCAGCTTAACTCCGTTTTGAAATGTTTTTCGAAGTTATATCTTTTTATCGTACCATCTCTAGGGATGTTAAAAAAGTTTTGTTACTGCGGACCGGAGTATCGAGTCTTTTTCCCTGTTTCCAATAATTTTACCCGTCCCAGTACCCTCCTTGGCAAACCTCATTATGGCTCCCTTAGCAGCATTTTCAATGGCCATGAATTAAATGAAGGATGGTCTCCATCTCAGCTGTAGGGCAAGTTCTCATTGCTCCTGTTATGCATATACATGCAAGCCTTTGCAATTTTTCTAGTGATTTCCTAGTAAAATCTTTAGAATTCCTTCTAATGAAACCTACAATTCAATTCGCTTTTGATACAATACGGTCAATATGTAAATTGAAAGATAGCTTAGAACCTTTACAAAAAGTAGTAACATTTGGTTATATTTAAATTCAAACTGTTACTTTAACACCATTTTGACATAGACAGTTTATGTCTTTTTGATTTAGCAGGCAATCGTTCATGGATTTAATTTTCAAAAAGATCGTGGGATCGTCAGCAAATATCAGACAAAAACAAAACTTAAACACAGATACTATGTCATTGATAAAGATAATAAAAAGCAATAGTCCAAGATGGCTACCTTGAGGTACTCCTAAAGAGCAGCAAATTGACATTGAACATTTATCATCGATTGTTACTATACGTTTGGCTTCTATCAATAAAAAAGGAAGTCATCCAGTTTAACATTGCAGAGTGAAATCCAAACTTATTTAGTTTCCTCAATAAAAGTTCCATTGAAAATGAAGTACGGAGGTTGGGTCATCGCCGTAAAGCATTGTCTCAAAATGATTGCAGGAATACCATCTACTCCTGGTTTTAAATTTGGCTTTAAATTAAAAAATGCTGTTTCAACTTCAGATAATTTCAACTGTAGGTAGAACGCAAGATTCTAAGCTAGAGCTGGAACTTGAATCAGAATAAGCAAACTGAAAAAAGTTAGCAAAAAATTCAAGAGTTTGGTTAACATCGTTAGATTCTAGGTTTTTATATGTCATAGTTCTAGGTGAACCTAATGATGCGTGTTTAGTTCAAATCTACGACCAAAAGCTTTTTGAATAATTTTGTAACTTATTTTTTATATCTAAAATATAATTTGTATATAACAATTTACTTAAAATTTCAAACTCTTTCCTGCGATGGAAAAAAATATTTCGATCAGAAGTGCTTTTATATATCACGTATTTGGTATGAGCCTTATTTTTTAAATTTTTCAAGTGACAAACAATTATTTATTATACCAAGGGGGCTTAGTTTTGCCTGCCTCAGTTACAGTTCTGTCAGTATATCTAATCTTTTGGCCTCCTTGTCTGTTTTTATTTTATTTTTAATCCCCTATTGTGGAATAAGAGAAAATTATTCTACGTCGCTTCGTCGGTCGCCCGGTACTTATTGAAATTATTATTCTTTTCGATGTTGTTCAGCCTGCACGTTCCAGTTAAGAAATAATGTCACAGAGATTTAACGCTTTGCGTACCGCTTGGCTGTCCGACATAACGACAATGTTTTGCTTACGATAGTTTTTTTTTTTTTTTTTTTGACATACCATTTGGCACATTTTTATATGGCATTCGCTTCCGTCTGGAAAATGATATCGGACTGACCCATCGACATAGAATACTTAGTTATGGGCCCAAAACATCCTGGATTTGAAGGCATTTACATTGAGAGATTTATTCACTATTTCGCCTATTTTATCTTGTTTTACGTCATTGTGAAGTTTTTCTCGAATTTTTACTTTTTAATAATAAAATTTCTTGGGATGTCAAGTAAACTTAATTTTGAAATTAAGTCTCTTTTTCAAATTTACTATACATTTATTCCTTGAGAACCCTTCCTGGCGAATCTGGGGATGGCTTAGGCTAGTCTTGAAGTAAACGAGTACACGCTATCAAGGAACAAACCACCTCTGTCCATTGTCCATAAACTAGCACAAAACGTTATTATTGATAGCAGAAACTCTGAAGTAGTTAAAGAGTTCCTCTGCATTGCAGTAAAAATAACTCCACGAACTACACCTTATTGAAGATCCAACGATGAAATACCATCGAATATGGCTGATATGGTTTGTTGAATCAAATGAGTTCAAAACTCCTCACATCTAAGACAAACTGATTGTTGGCTATTTATCTTTGCCCTGTGTGCGCGGATGGGCGAATGGAGGAAGGGACAAAACAGCAAACTTTATGAGCTGAATCAAGATTTGGATGAATTGGATCAGCCACATCGATCCTTCGGTTCAAAAACCAAACCACCATGTATCTAAGGCAGCTACGCTTCATGGATTGAAAGCCGAATTAATTAAAAAAATTAACATTTTTTGTCAATTATGAAAAAAATCATGTTCTAGCTAAAATAGCTTAAAAAGACTGTTAGACAGAATTCTAGAATATTTCAGTACAACAATTTTGTCTGATTTCTGATGTCTCTTAAGTATCAGTGATCCTAACCATATTCACTCAAGCGTAAACAATAAATTTAATCATACTTTGCCGTAGAAAAGACAAGTTGTTGATATTTCATTTAACCATTTGCATTCATATTCATGGTAATTAAGTTATAAATATATTTAAAATAATCTCAGAACGAAAATCGAAATTGTCTTGGAATTTTAATCTAAATTTGCTTGTTTCCAATGAAAAAGCTGTGGTCTGTCTTCCCATTCGACTTTGTTTTCCGAATTGCATCAATTTTCCACCATTGATATGAAAAAATCTAAGGCGCATTAAAAGAGCTGAGTCATTCATTTAACCTCAGTCCACAATGGTCTAAATTTAAAATACTCAGTTGTTTACTTCCTAAAACCATCAGTTGTAATAATATGTTTACAAAATTAAGATCTCTCATAAAATTTAGGTAAACACACGGTAAATCAGAGTCACTGACCTATTGCGGTTGATATTTTAATAAACGCATTTTCATTTTCTTTCGCTAACTTTCCATAAATATAATTTATATGACTTTCATAAATGCATGCATAGATACATTACAAAACTAAATCTTCCCCCAATCCACAATTGCATTTACTCTCATACGGAAAATGTTAAAAAAATGTAAATTAATGAACTTAAATTTAATGGTTCTTGAAAATAAGTAAATACGAAACAAATAATGACACAGTAGATTCAGGGTGACAATAAAAATAAAGTCAGAACTAATTTTCAACTTTAATTACAATGTACTCAATTCGACCTCAATCCCATGTTGAACTTTGCTAATGAATATGAATCTCTCATCCCCAAATTGACGTCCATGACCAGTTGTCTGCTGTTTTCAAGGGAATTTATTTTATCTTTTTTTCCAAATTGGATTCGAGTAAATAAATATAAATTTATCTTTGATGTGGTTGGTCTGTAACGGGCTCTGTTTGGTCGAGTGCATTTTGTTTTTCATCTCGAGACCTTGTAATGTGAAAGTTGTATCCAAAATTAAGATTTTACATCTCGCAATTGCAGTTGAATTGGGTGTGTTTTGCAATGTAAATGTAAAAAAGGAAAAAAATAACTTGAATTGTTTTTTTTTTTTTATTTTTAGTTGCACATACGCCCCAGTGGACTTCAGATATTGAATATTAATATTATTATGTTATTATAAAACGGTTTGGGCTGGACAATGGATTTGATTTGCTTAACTTATGTTGATAATAAATAATTGAAGTCGATTAATTTTTCCAACTAAATACAAGTACGCACTCTTCTATAAGTAAAGAATATTTATACAATAGTCGTATGTGATGAGAGTCATATCCTCCAGAGTATTTTTTTCTGTCACGAAAAGTTCTTTTCATCTTAGCGGTTAGGATTTGGCAACACGCACATAGGTTGTGAGTTGTTAGTCACTAAGTAAAGACTATCTACGAACCCTAATGATGGCCTCTCGTTTTTTTTTCATTTTTTACGTTTATGCTCTTTTTGATAATATTGGCGCATAAAGGTATTATGACAGCATTCAAAGGTTTGAACACATGTCATAAAAAGTGCTACTTATTAGGCGTTCGGAATCGGCAGAAAATTGTAGATTTCCTACATTCCTTGCAACACCCTCACAGGAATAGTTGAAAGTAGTAAGTCACTAGGTCCTGGTTTTCTTCCAGTTGTTGCATCACCAAATTTATTTATTTTTATTTTCAAAACATTCTACATTCGTGTAGTGCAGATGTAGAAATTATCTCTGAATTATCTATGTCCGAAGTTGGGCTCTAGGGCAAACTGAAGTGCGAATTTTACGGTCAAATTGTTTGAGGGGAGGAATTCAACTGACTTTTTCACTAGAACACTGTTTATAATAACGGTAATAAAATGAAAGACAAGCAACAGTGCGGCGCGCGGTGCTCGACAAATTCAAATAATTCTGTTGTAGTTGTTTCGCCTATCATTTTTCTATCCAAAAGAATCAAGTTGGTTATTGGAGCACCTGTCCAAATATGGGAATTATACTCAATCTTAGACGAATATAGACTTTATAGATTACAGATGGATTAGAAGGTGGGAATTTCTTGCACCGTCGAAGGAAACCTAAACATTTAGCAGCATTTTTGGCGATATTGAACATATGGTCATTCCACACAAGGTGGTCTGTGTTGCACATATACCAAGAAAGCTGTCCGGTTTCGTCAATGCTGGTGGATAGTGGTATTAGGGGAGGATTTGGCTTTAACGATAGAAAACAAAGTTGGGTTTTTGAAGCATTAAATTCTCTACATTTGAAAATGCCATCGAGATCATACGCTGCCATTCTAGAACCACATCCAAAGAACAAGGACATGCATCTGGAAACGAATATGAGAAGCTGAGAGTACTGTCGTCAGCAAAACAATTAAATGGATAAGAAGGTCCAGACAAAAGATCACTGATGAATATGAGAAAGAGATTCGGAGACAAAACGGAGCCCTGTGGTACACCAGCATTTATTTTATGAATAACGTGCTTTCAACCGTCCAATACAACTCGAATTCAGCGTTCCGAAATTTAATTTCTAATCCAACGAAGAAGAGATTCACCGAAGACAAATGCACTTAATTTCGATAAGAGAGATACCCAACTCCAACTTTATCAAATGCTTTTGAAATATGAAGTGCAATGATCTTACTTTCTCCAAAAGATTTGTGCGACTGTTCGGTAAGATATACTATCAGATCACCGGTGGACCTATTGCTACGAAGGCTCCGCAGCAATTTCAATATTATTGTGTATTCAAATTTTCAAACAATTTTTTTTTTTTTGAAAACTCAATATTTCGAAAACCCCATGATCGATTTTTTTAAAACTTGATGAATAAAAATTTTTTAATATAATCTACAAGATATAAGAAAAAAAATTATTTTACCTAAAAATAACGGTACCCTCCATACAAATGTTTAAAAAATGGTTTTCGAAAGTCGTATTTTTTTCGAAAACGGTTCCGAGAATTTTACTAAAATTTTTGTTTCCTTCGATTAATTCCTACGATCTGTAACTTTATAAAAAAATTTGGAAAACAAGATATTACTGACTGTACGTGTACATTAGACTGGGCCAAAAAAATTGACTATTTTTTTTTTTTAAAGATATATCGAGAATATCATTCAGAATGACAAAAAAAAATTTTCGTAAAAGTTTGAGCCCTTAGGCTAGCCGCGCACTAGCAATTTTTAGTTGCGAAACTGCTTGGTTCGAGCAACTAAAAAGTTTGTGTTTTGACACAAACTAAACGATTGCCTAAAATAAGTTCGCCATTTTATTGAACATATAATTATCTGCAAATTCACCGACATTCAACCAAACAGTTCATCTGTTTTCTATAAGTAACCAAACAGTTTCGCAACTAAAAATTGCTAGTGCGCGGCTAGCCTTAATATCAATTTTAAGAGGGCTATCATCGCTAATTTTGATTTTTAGTCATAATTTCATGTTTTGCGTCAGAACTGACAAAACATTGAAGTAAAAAAAATTCATTTTGACTTACTTTTATATAAAATTAAATTCCCTACAAAAAAGGTCTAATTGATTGAATTTTCGTCAGACAAGCCGTTTTTGAGTAATTAAGCTTAATAAATTGTTATTTTTCTTCGATTTTACTTTTTTAATTTGGAATTTTGTAACTAACGAAAAATAACAATTTATTAAGCTTAATTACTCAAAAACGGCTTGTCTGACGAAAATTTTCAATTAGACCTTTTTTGTAGGGAATTTAATTTTATATAAAAGTAAGTCAAAATGAATTTTTTTTACTTCAATGTTTTGTCAGTTCTGACGCAAAACATGAAATTATGACTAAAAATCAAAATTAGCGATGATAGCCCTCTTAAAATTGATATTAAGGGCTCAAACTTTTACGAAAATTTTTTTTTGTCATTCTGAATGATATTCTCGATATATCTTTCAAAAAAAAAATAGTCAATTTTTTTGGCCCAGTCTAGTGTACATACAATACAAAAATTTTTTTGGAATTTTGAATTTCTCATTATTTTCATAATTTTAATTAAATTTTTTATAGAGAAGCTTCTTAAAAGTTTAAAAACACTGCATTTCAAAACTTTAAGAAAAATATTTTTTGAATTTTGAGAAAAAAAAAATCATTTTTTTTTTGAAAATTCAATGTCTCAAAAACGGCTCCATATTTTTTGTTTGTAAATTTTATTTTTATTCGAACAATAATAAAAACTTTAAATTGGCGTACCAAATTTTTTTCTTAATAATGTTTTAAAAATTTTTTATATAAAAGCTTATTTTTCTAAGAAACCAATACAACAACTTATAATTTTTGCTGTTGCATAAATTCATATTTGCATAGCATTCTGTTACTTTCTCTTGCTACTAAAAGAGTTTAAAAAATAAAATGTATCCTTATGAACAGTTTTCTCTAATAACATTCGTTTTAAAATTTCCAGTCTATTACATACGAGCAAGTTCGTGCGACCCAGTCGTGCATTTTATTTTTTAAACTTAGCACCTACGTGTTTTTTTTAGACAATCTTTCTAAATGTTGTAGAAACAATTATTCTTATATTCAAAAATAACGGTACGCCATTACACAAATGTAAAAAAATCCATTTCCAAAAATCTTTTATTTCCCGAAAAAGGCTGCTGGGTTAGGTTGGGTTGACATGGCAGTCAGTAGAAGAGCCGACACACTTAGACCATGAGCTGGTCTATTGCGATACCACATTGAGTCTTGGAGACATGTACAGGACATGTACAGAGAAGAGATCGATTCCTCCTTTTCTTTGTCCATGCATCTTTTACAGAAATCTTTAGAATAAACTTCAAGCCGCATACGTGTTTGTCTATCAAACAGTGTCCTGTTATAACACCTTTTACGGAGCCTATGTGCGATTTTCTCAAAGATATCAAATCTTTAGAGCGCTTCAGATCCAGCATTGACCAAATCTGTTTTCTTTTCGCAAAGCAGGAGAATATATGTATTGTTCCACCTAAGGTTTGTTCTTGTTATAGAATCTTGCTTTAGCATAAATTTACACGTAACGATGGGAATACTTATATTTGCCTTATCTGGCAATAAAGGTATCATTTGTTCCACTTTTGGCAAGTTCGTCAGCTTTACAATTTCCTGAAATGTCCCTTTTTTTGTCTTTATCACTTAATTCAAAAGGTCTTTTATTCAAAAGACAATAAGATAATTTGATTTGAAATAAAGGTATGATTAACAGTGCCTCGCATAGAACCATTTTTTTTTTAATTTAAGACTTTCTTATTATCGACGAAGCAGGCTCTTGGCATTCCCAACCGCAAGAAATGTTTATCAGTGATCTACTCTTTCAAGGAAGTGGCTCGGCAAAAAATTATAAGCCTTCCGAGAACATGCTTCAAATTTATAGTTATCAGTAGGCCTAGATTTGTTACGATCTTCTTTTCTCTCCTCTCTTCTCTTTTCTTCTCTTCTTTAAAAAGACAAAAATGTTCAGTTATCAATTTGATTTGCAACTCTCAAATTAAAATCCATCGAATAAATTTAATAAAGCTAAATTACATAATAAAGTAAAAGAATATCTTATCAGCTGACCAAGATTATTTAATTAAAGTGCAATTAATATATGTACTTTAAAAGTGAAGAATTCATAAGAACGAGTAAATTGTGTTGTATTAATATTCATTTCTTAATCAAGTTGTATTTTATATTAATTTGTATCAAGTTTAATTCAATAGCTGATAGTCTTATCGAATATCGTCAACACCTAACGTACATATGAATAGTACATACTTATATATATATGTATATACGGATGTGTGTGTTCTTATCAGAAGAAAAACTCTTGTACAAAGGTCATCTTCTATACAAAATATACGACTTTCTTCATTCCATCAAATATACAGCTTTTATCTTCTCGATCTCAATTTTATTTAATTAAATTTAAATGTAATTTATTTATTTTTTTCTTAAATTTGTATTTTCCAGATTTATCATTGAGGAGAATGTGAACAACGATACGGGTATATCATTTTTTGCCGTCTTTGATGGACACGGTGGTGAATTTGCTGCCGATTTTGCTAAAGATATTTTAGTAAAGAACATTTATCACAAAATCACTGAGACAGCTGCACTCTTAAAGGGTGGTGGAGCTGTTGGGGATCAACTTACAGTTAACAGCAATACAAGTGACTATGAAAATAGTCCCTACCTTAAAAGGAAGTCCAGTCGAAAGGATGAAAACAACAAGGAGAACGACACATCAGCTACAGCCCGACGAAGAGACAGTCTGCGAAAATCACTAAGGTATTACCATAATATACATACATACGTATGTGCTTATATCCCGTAAATTGACTGTGTTACATACATATATCAATACCTATGAACTCAAACGAATTGATGTAGGCATTATATATACATAACCACCAAAAGTTGGGATCCTTAAAGAATCCCGTTTTTTAGCTTAGTTAGGGACAAGTTGTAACCATCAACATTAACTTAAAAAAATTCTATTGGAGAGATAAGAGAGAATTGTTTGTAGAATTTTTTTGGAACTTCCCACGAATGTAGCTGATTTATAGCTGGGAAGGCTTAAACTCTGTCAAATTCCTTTAGTAGATCTCATGACGTAACCATACTGTGCTTTGTTTGAGACAGACTTTAGGCGATTTTGTGTTCCAATAGCTGTATGAGTGTTTGAACTCCTCTATTAGGTCTAAAAGGATATTGTGCCGGGTGTAATTTCTTTTCCATTATCCAACTAATTTGTCTCTCGAGGATTTTCTCAAAAATCTTAAAGAGAATAGGAAGAACTGGTATGGGTCGATATTCTTCATAAATGAATAGGATGTTCGTGTCATTTTGGGTATGAACTTAAATATGTGTCCGTGATGTCTATACACAAAGCACAAATTCTAAATTTAAGACTGTCATCACAATATTTCAAAATATTGTATGTAATCTTATCCTCTCACGGCGCTGTTCCCTTCGTAGCTTGCAGAGGAATATTGAGCTCAACTAATGTTGGGTTAGGCAAGGTATCTATATTAAAAATGATTTTTTTTACTGATCGTAATATTAGAGTAGAGGGCTCCAAAAACATGTAGGGAAATTCTTGAGGAGGCTTCGAGGTCCGGAGTGACATGAATTACACTTATATCCCTTCTTTCCAAAATCATGGAAACTCTGACTCTTAATAACCGGCAGTAAGGCTTTCGTAATAGATCCACTGGTGATATAATGGTATATCCCACCGAACAGTGGAACCAGTCTTCAAAAGCATAGAGTTTTTTATCAAGGCCTTTTATTAAAAACGCGTGAATTTGGTATTGATGAACCTCTTCTTCTATGGTTTAGAAATTAACTTTCGGAACGTCTATACAAGTGGTATGGGATGGTTTCAAATTGGAAATTCATAACATAGGGGTGGCCGTGGCGCGATGGATGTGTGCTCGCCTGTGAACCACATGATCACAGGTTCGATCCCTGCCGTCGTCTATGTCGTTTTAATTCCATTAAAAACCTTCTAAAATTGTCATCAATGGGTTGCTGGTTTACTCATTACATGTTGTTCAGGCATAACACTAACAACATGTAATTGAGTTAAACTAGTATGCCCAACAAGGATGAACACGAATAAAATAATGTGAATTATAAGCGACATAGAAATAAGACACGGCATTCTCCGCTTTAGTTCAGACGCCATCCCTGGAGATAAAATATCTGAGACAACAACCTTCAGTCTCAGAACATCGTGCCACACATCTTTCCTATCCTTCTTTCTCTTCTTAACTTCACGCCCGCGCTGTGTTGAAACATTTAAAGGGTAATCTAATCCCTTGAGCGCGGGTAGATTATAAAAAAAAAAAAAAAAAACATAAATGCTGGTGTGCCACAGAGCTCCCTTGTGACTGCGACTCTCGTTAACATATTTATTCAGTGATCTTTTGTCTGAAACTTCTAATCCATTTAATTGTTACTTAATTAAAGTACTCTCAGCTTCTCATAATCGTTTCCAGATGCATGCCATTGTTCTTCGGATGTGGATATAGAAAGGCAGTGTATGATCTCGATAGAATTGTCAAATTCGTAGAATTTAATGCTTCAAAAAACCAATGCTGTCTTCTATCGATAAAGCGAAATCCTCCCCTTATGCCACTATTCATGTGTGACACTTGCTTGGAGGAAACCGAAAAGCTTTCAGTTCTTGGCATATACGTCACAGACCACTTTGTGCGGAATGATCACATATTTGACATATTTGCTGCTAAGTTGTTCGGTTTCCTTCGTAGATGCGAGAAATATTTCACCCCTTCTGATCTGGCTGTAATCTGTAGGGCTTTATTCGTCCAAAGCTTGATTATAATTCCCATATTTGGGCAAGTGCTCGAATAGCCCACTTGAGTCTTTTGGATTGAAGAATCCAAAAAATAGCTTTAAAAATGATAGGTGATAGAAGTATAACAGAATTATTTGAATCTTTTAAGCACCGCCGCAATGTTTTTTGTCTTTCATTATATTACCGTAATTTTTATAAACAGTGTTCTAGTGAAATAGCCAGTTGCATTCCTCAACAATACTCGCGCTTCATGGAATGCCCAACAGTTAACCCTTGACCCCAACTTCGGACGTTCTGTTAATTACAAAGATTATTTCTATAGCCGCTGCACACGAATGTAGAAGACGGATTTGAGTTCAACGGCCAAAAAGATGAACACCCTTGTTTTCAGCCTTGTTAACTGATATTAGTAAACCTGGGTAAAGTTGAATCAACGAATCTATTGTTGGTTAACTAGAAAAATCTATACCAATCACAAGGTGATATCAGCTTTGGTATGTCATGTTCTTTCTGGTTTTTTTTGGAAACCAATGACACTCCTTATGTTAGCTCACAAAAAAACCCTGCGAGACTTTTGTATACGGTAGCATGATGCATGCACATATAAACGCTCCTACTCATATTTCGGTTTTACCTCCTCTTAGACTAACATTTTTGTATGAGTATTGATTTTTTTAGAGGATTTTTTGTTGTTCAATTTTACCTGTTCAACTTTTGGATTATGTGTCTTTGTGCGCTCCTAAATAAAACTGCCTTAAATAAATGGAGTCTTTCTTATATTACTTTAGCTTAACAAATAAGCTGAGGAATCACCTTCTTCTCCATTTATAACAGTTATTGCTGTGGCCGTTTTCGAAAACGTCAAATCAACTTCAATTCGATTGTCAAATGATCGTCATTTTTTGCGCAGATATTTCTATCGTCAAATACGCAAAAGTCCTGCTTGCAAAAAATTTGTTTTAATAACGTCAGTCAATTTTCTTGCAAACGTATTTGACGTTAACAAACACGCTCTCTGGCTTATAGTTGACCTATTTCGAAAACGTCATTTTCGTCAAAAATGCAATTGCAAGATAAACGCAAATTGCAAAAGCCAACTGTTCTAACACCCAAAATGAAATTTGTATGCAAAGGCACTGTCAAAAACCAAAACGAGTTAACTAGAAAAACATTGATAAGCCAGAGAACGTGTTCCTAAACGCAAGCAACTAATATCTGCGTCAAAAAATTACGTTCATTCGACCTTTCCGAAAACAGCCAATATTTGTGTCGTCAACTAGATTTTTTACTGCGGTTGTGTGACAAAGATGTTATCAAACACATGACTTTTTAGCAAAATGCGTTATCGAAAATAATGCTTTTGCATTAAAATTCCATTTTTTTGCTTTCGAACACTTGACCAAAATGGCTTGTTATAATTCTCTCCCTATATCTTCTAGGTGGACATATTCATCGCCGTTTACTAACAGGGTATAAGACATTGTGTTATATTAATATATTACTGATTTAAGAATCGCAATTTTTAGAGTATATCCACTCATCTCATTCTAATCGAAGTGATTGATATTTATAAGCAAGTAAAGCTATGGTAAAGCCCCGTGCCAAATGTAACAAAAGCCAATCCAGTTTGAACCGAACCACTTTACTACCAGTTGTAATAAAAATGTAGTCTTCCCCACAAAAAAAGGACTATAACTTTTTGTTCGTTACTCTATTTGTCTTAATTTTAGTATCTTTAGAAATGTCCTAAAATCAATTCGCAAATAAAGAGGCTGCACCAAAATAAATTATTCATGTTTAATAAAGTGTTATCCTTTGTGTAAATTCTTTATTATTCACGAGCAATGAACATTTATGAGCAAAAACAAAATAATATATATTTTTTTAACATTTCAGGTTTCGCTTAAGTACCACGACTATCCCTAATATACGTTAGTTGGCTGAACTCATTAAATAATCTGTCACATCTCAAATTAATTCGGTTCATTACCTTTCACAAAACCCTTCCTGTAGTTTGTTTTGAATAACTAATTTAACCACTGATTTAAATACTCCCGACTTTTTTAAGTCAAAGTCGGTTTCTTTTCTTAGCTTTCAGGTTAAATAAATCATTTCTGCCTAGTCATGATCTAGAATGAAAGCACCCAAGATGAAATTATTGATTTCAGAAACACTCTGCATTGAGTTGTTCTATACAAAAGTCTCTCTGCATCCTCATTTTTGACTCATCATTTTTTCTTAGACAATACATTGTTGTTCTTCCAGTCATAACAAACAACAAACCTCTTTGGCTTGGTTGTTTTGTTACAAGTGTCTATATGAACAGATTTGCACATCTTACCCCTTATTGACCTTCAAAAGAAAGCCACCTCACAATATGACGAGGAGAAATATGTATTTTCAAAATTTGTTCAGCGAGCTGAATGATTATAAATACTTTGTATTGGATATTTAAAATTACCGTCGGTGTTTGTCCTTATGGTTCGTTTGATTCTTGTTTTAATTTGCTTTGATTTTATTTGTTTTTTTTTTTTGGTGGATGTGGCTCCAGTCATGTCACCTTTTCCCTCCCATCGTCGTCAATCGATATTCGACTGTATGAATAGAAAACAAAAATACTCTTCACTCTTCTTGGCTCCACTCCAAGTTTGAAATGAAAATTTAATTGCCCCCGCTCAGATCATGTCGTTGAAAGTGAATGTTGGTATAAATGTGTTATTGTTTTCGTTCTTTTATGCATTTGTTGTTTTGTTTTGCATTGCAACTTGAAAATTTGCGGCAAGTTGAGTTATTAGTTTTGGAAAATGTACGCCATTGTATGCACTTGACATGCTCTAAATATTAAACGTATGTACATATGGCCAAATGCGACGTACGAACAAGCCATTATAATTGAAAACACTGATAAATTGAAACGTGTTTGTTTTTTTCGTATTAGTCTAAAAATAATGAATTCTTAATGAGAATTCCAAAACAGCTAAAATAAATGATTTTGTATTGATTCAAAAATATATGTTTATTTAAATTAAAAACTTTCGTGCTATATTGCGCAAAAACATTAAATAAACACAAACTTGTATGCATAGTTTCTCTGTTTTTCGACAGTTTGTCAAGTAAAATATGACTTATCAACATCTGAATTCCACCGGCTTCATCCGGTTTTGATTCTCAGCATTTCAGAGGCTTAACAAGTCATAATTCATTTTTATCAAACATTTCTAACCCCATCCTTTATTTTATACCCCAATGTGCTTCAATATTGCCTTTTTAAAAGGTCTCAGAATAGCTTCTTGGAATTTTTACCTCACAACTTCCAATTACGTATTTAGACTTATAATTTGTTTCCACTCCACAGCACTACAGATGATTGCTCGTCGCCAAAGCAAAACAACACACAACGTGAAACAGATGTTTTCACATCAAAACTTAATTCCCTAATTCGTCCATTGGGCAAAGACAACCTGTTTAACATCAGCAACAATTCAAAAGATTCTGGAAGCAAACAAGCTCCACCAACCAGTTTCGATGCAAAATGTTACATTGAAAATGGCAAAATAAATTTCGGCAAAATGATCACTGACGAAGTGTTGGCGGCCGATTACAAACTTGTAGAAGCAGCTAAGAAATCGGTAAGACCTGTTTGTGATTTATCGTATTTCATTTTGCATTCAAATTGTATCTTTAATAGACAAATATAGCTGGAACAACAGCACTGATTGCCATCATCCAGGGGACCAGACTGATTGTTGCAAATGTGGGCGATTCAAGGGGTGTCATGTGTGATTCACGAGGTGTGGCGATACCTCTGTCTTTCGATCATAAACCGCAACAGGTAAAAATATAATTATATACATAACCAAGTTCCAAGAATTTATTGAATGTTTTGTAGGTTCGCGAAAGAAAACGAATACACGATGCTGGTGGATTTATTGCATTCAGAGGTGTATGGCGCGTTGCTGGTATTTTAGCCACATCACGAGCGCTCGGTGATTATCCGTTAAAAGACAAAAATCTAGTCATAGCAAATCCAGATATACTAACATTCGAATTAAACGACCATAAGTGAGTACATCAAATGGAAATGTATTCTACACTTTCAATAAACCAAACAATTTTATTTCAAATCTAGGCCGACATTTTTAATTCTTGCATCAGACGGCCTTTGGGATACATTCTCCAATGAAGAGGCTGTCGCTTACATCAAAGAACATATCCACGAATCCGATTATGGAGCAAAGAGCCTAGCCATGCAGTCATATTATCGTGGTTCAGTAGATAATATAACAGTCCTAGTTATTCTATTTCGGAATGGCGTATACAAAATCGGCAGCAATGCAGCCTCACCTGTAATATCATCACCTACAAATAAAAGTACACTCAGCTCAAAATAATAACAAAGGACTATTATTTTTAATTTATTCATACAAAAAAGGTTAAAAAAAATCAGTCCCGTCTTTTAAATTTCTATCCGTTTCTGTTTTAAACTATATTATTATTTGTTACCTATTTTAAGGATTAAATTATTATTATTAGATAAACAAAAGCGAATAACAAGCGTGCAGCGAGATACGAAACAATATTCAGGCTTAGGATGCATAAAGTAAATGATTAAGTAATACAAACAACAAATTACAATGAAACAAGTAATAGTGTTTTATTGTTATAACATTTTTTGCATTAATAAATAACTAAGAGAATAAATATACATAAATTATAACGAACTAGTTTGGCGTTTTAAATATTTGAAAATGAAATCTTATTCATTCCCAGAAAAAGTTCTTACAAACAAATTATTCTAAATAATTACTGAATGATTAATAGGTCTACAAAATTTAAACGACCTTCTCTTCGGAAAAATAGACTTTATTTTTCTCAAAATTTTTGATAATTCCCTCAACTCGGATCCGTCATAATATTTTCTCCATGATGTGTTGTTTTTGAAATACATGGTGGTTAGGTTAGGTTGGCGTGGGTGTCAGCGTGAATGCTTGACATACTTTGACCATTAGTAGGTTCATTGTGGTATCACATGATTCAACTAGACTTTCTCCCTTCTCGTTGAACCACTTTGAGCTCTTTACGAAGCGTGTGTGTTATGATAAATTTGCCAGGTCCTCAATGGAGCCCACTTCTTTGAAATGGAAACTTACAGCGAAGATAAGGAATCAATTCTTCATTCTTCTTCAAGTCGCGTTGCATGTTTACCTATAAGAAAGTGTCTAGTTTTGAAACCTATAAGAGCCAATGTGTAATCTACTAAGAGATACCAAGCGCTTCGGATGATGTCAGAAAATATTTAGATACTAGGTTTGTTCGTTGAGAACTGAAGTCACCCTGGGGTCGCCCTAAATCGTTTTTTGAAAAACCTGAAGTCACCCTGGTTTGCAAATTCTGTGTTTTTTGAGACCTGGGGTCGCCCTGAACTCGCCATGAAGTAGACCTAGGTATTTTGCTGGGGCGAGTTCAGGTAAAGAATAAACTGTCAAAAGTCATATGAGATTTCATATGTATTTCTTTTGTTGTCCTTTACCGACTCGCATGTTGCATGTTATTGCTTGTGTTTGCAATTGAATGTTTGTTGTACTCATCAAATGAAACATTCAGCAACAACGCAAAATTGTTTTCGTTCATTTTTAAAACTAATTTATAACAAATTTAAAGTTTTATCAGATCACAAAATTATTTTGTTCTGCTTCTAGTTGTCAAGAAAACAGTTGACAGCCCTTGGGTGTTTTTTGAAAACTGAAAACCCCAGTTTTTGTTGACAACTCTGAGGGTTGTCAAGAAAACCTGGGTCAACCCTGGGTAAAGTTCAACGAACAAACCTACTATAACTTAAAACAGCAACTCAAACAGTTTTTTTTTTCAAATTATCCAAATTATTAATATTTCGAAAACCCAATGCTTTATTTTTTGAAACTTGAAACGTAATGGCCATGCCAAAACTGGAATCCCGACCTCATTTAGGTAGTTAGTTACAGAATTTGCGGTATGACAGCGTGCGTTGTCATGCATTAACCAAAATTTTTCACCAATAAATATGGTGGGGAAGGCATCACATTACGAACGAAGTCTTGATGTACGGTGCTGTGGAATCAATTCGGGGGCGAGCGGTGGTCGAAAAGCTCTGATATTCAATTCTGCCAACCTTCTTCTGATGGTGCGTTCACTCACACTAACATTCTTCACCTCAAAAAGACGTGTACGAGCTTCAGTAACGGTGCAAAACCGATTTCTCAGTATGTTGCTCACGAGAAAGCTATCATCCCGAACTGAAGTGCATCGATGACGACCTTGACCTGGGGCCCTAGCACTTAACTTGATACGATCGAGTTAGGTCGATACAATCGAGAACAGGCAGTTCTTTGTTATGATCAGCCGATTGTTTTCGATTCGATTAAATCAAATAAGGAACTCCCTATACTCGATTACATCGACTAGACTCGATTGTATCAAGTTACGTGCTGGCACCCCTGGCCTCCTCGGAAACTTCACCCGCAAATTCGGCGAAATTATCTTCCATATTTAAAGCGATTGCTTCTTAATACTGAAATGAAATGCCTGCATCTGCCTGAGTTTGTGTTAATGCAGGCTCAGATGAAGTTGGCAAGGGGTTTGGAAGCAAATTGGGCTGGGATTAAATTTCCACTTGGGTTTAACCACTTCCCTAGCTGCTTTTATTTCCTTTAAATTGAAGATTATTTTCTTCTTCGCCCCAAATATAATAAGAGCAAAAACATTAAGAATTTGTCTATTATAATTATGGAATAAGCGATTCAAAACTTTTGCCAAGCATCTCCATCTCTTACTGGAGGACCTTTTTTGTATCCCCTTAAAAAAACCCTAACTGCTCGTCCTCTTCATCAGATCTACGAGCGTCTGGAATTGGTTTTCATTTCTTAATTACATTTTAGTATATAGTATAGTACAACAAATATAGACAAATATGTACTTGTTTTATTTATCGTAAAAAAATTCGATAAAATAAATTATTTAACTTGCAGTTTTGCGACCTTCTATGTCTTTGTCGTGTGTAAATTTTTGAACGAGATATCGTCGTTTTTTTCTTAGTCGTCGTTTATTTTCGTCTTACAGAATGCAAAACAAGTGTTCAACGACGTTTGACATTTACAGACGACAACGAAACGAGTGACAAAAGTTGGAAAAGACAATTTTCAATTTTCCATACAAAAACTATCCTCTAAGTCGAACTCCCTCTAAGTCGAAGTTCCCTCTAACTCGAACACATTCTCTTGATTATTGACCTATTTTCTTTCTCTCTAAGTCGAATTTTTTTCTTTTGCCGAAAAAAAAATCATAAAAAAATCTCTCAAATCGCAACTCGTTATTGTTTGTAATTCTTATTAAAAGCACACACTCGAACTCTTTGATTCTATATGTTGCATCGCCTGCGCTGTCACCGTCATGTCAGTGTGCTGCGCTGCTATACCTGCAATTTACAATATTATCAAACACAAAAATCTCTTCCTAAAAAGATATTCATAAAAAAAATTGCAAGGCAATAAAAAAAGCATTTGTTGGTTGGATCCATTCCATTCCAACTTCAAAACATTTTGTCCTTTATTTGAAAGCAGTAAAACAACAGGTCTCAGAGGTCGTCGGAAAAGGTAAAGCTTTTGGTTATAGGGAAAAGCAAAAATCCTCGTTGTTTCAATAAAATTAAAACTTTGCCGGTGGACTATGTAGCAAACCATCGTTCTTGGATGACATCAGACTTTTTCACAAGTTGGCTTTTGAAACTTGATTCTATATTTGGAAGATCAAAGCGCAAAGTATTATTCATTATCGATAACTGCCCAGCTCACCCAAAACAAGTTAAGGATAAATTAAAGTTTATAAAGCTTGAGTATTGGGGACGTTACTTCATTGACAATTGAAAATTGTTTAAAAAGGCCGAATTTAAGTCTGAGACGTGGGATGACGAAGATGATATTCCGCTTGACTTACTTAGATGTAACAACGAAGACACCCAAAAAATCGAGATAATCTGGGAAAGGCTAACAGAAGCTCATTATAATGTTGAAGGCGTTATTGGAAGGATTATGTTGAAGTCGATGACGGCATCGTAGCCACTGAAATACCTGATAACGAGTCAATTTTGGAAGCAGATTCTGATGATACTAATGACGGTGAAAATGGGGCTGAAGAAGAAGATGAAGCTGAAATAATAGACTTTGAAATACCAGAGAAAAATTAAATTGAAAATGCAATTGGTACATTGCAATCTGCATTTGAAATGAAAGAAGAAATTCAAAATTGCTTATTTAAAATACTCTTTTTTTAAGGCGATCACTGATGACACGGCGACTGTGATGACTGTGATGTCTAAAATTACAATTTTTTTGAATAATTAAGTTGAAAAAATATTTTGTTAATACATAATTATAGATTAATGAGCGATAAAAGCAAGAAGCTTAGGTTTATTTATTTATTTTACTTGTTATTTAATTCAATAAATCATTAAATAAAAAACTCTCTCTAACTCGATTTTTTCTAAAACTCCCTCTTACTCGAACTAGTTTTGATATCCCGTGAAAGTTCGACTTAGAGGGAGTCGACTGTAGTTCTTTTTTTGTACAAATGCTTAATTTTTTTTCCTAGCCAGTTTTTTTTTTCCTAGCGCAATTTTGACAAATATTCACCCTTATTCAGGTACTCGTTTTAATAAAACGCCTTTAAAACGAGAAGGCTCCAAAGACCACATTTTGATGTTAAATAATACGAAAAGGGCAGCGTTCTCTATGTTCTTAACTTTTCTAAGCATTATAACGATAGTCGTTTCAATAAAATTCCAATTTTCGTTTCTAGAGCCTTGTCGTTTTACTGGCGTTTTAGTAAAACGACTATCGGAATAAGGGTAATTTTTATTGTCGATGAAGAAAATGGCGTTTAGATAGATGCGTTTTAAAAAATAAGGATTGTTTGTTTTCAATCACCCTTATTCCTTATTATTTAAACACCAAAATGTGGTCTCTGGAGCGTTCTCGTTTTAAAGGCGTTTTATTAAAACGACTATCGGAATAAGGGTGAATATCTTCTGATTGCAAGATTAATTTTAAGTCTTCATTTAAATTTGTATAGTAAATCTACGAGATTTAAAGTCCACTTAAATCCCGCCCAAAAAATATCATCCAACGATAATCGATGTACGGAATGACCCCCCTAACTATTCTCGATTGTATCAAGTCACGTGCAAAAAACGGCTTTAGCACTATCACGAAATCCATCGCAATGGGCAACTTCAATTCGTGGTAGGCTCATTTGAAATACCACATAGATAGTCTGCGTAACTAAATACATCGCAGATACAAAGCATTTCCACATTTAAGAACTCGGCGATATTTACCGCATACTTCAAGACTATTAACCAAGGTTTAATAGAAAGCTCCATTGAACTACAACCTTCGGTGGTTATCGACGGACAAAATACTCAGCAAATGTAATTTTTTTTTACCTTTTCAGTCATATCATAACCAAATATATATTTTATAAATAATCTTACTTTTATTCTAAAAATATGCTACAAAAATTAAAAACTATTTTATGTTAATTTCTTGTTTTTTATTTGTTTATATAATAAACAAACATCCATTCATAAAAAAAATACGTTTAGGACCAAGTATGTCCCAATTCCATTCACTTTATACTTTTTAGTGAGCGGAGACCGACACTTGCCAAACACGGATGGTGTTGTCTGAGTAACCAGCAAACAAGGTTTGTCCGTCGGTGGACCAAGCCAGCGACAAACATTGTGGTGGATCGGCCTTGGCGGATGGCGATACAACCTCTGGGCGGAGTTCCTCCACAGTTTTCTTGCATGCCAAATCCCAGATCTTGATGGATGGGCCGTAGGCGACGCACAACCAGTAGCGGTTGGGGGAGAAGCACAAGGCATTGATGATGTCGTTGTGCTCCAAGGTGTACAAGTTCTTGCCGTCATTGAGATCCCACAAAAGAGCCTTGGCGTCCTTACCTCCTGATGTGCAGAGGGAGCCGTCGGGGGATACGGTCACGGTGTTCAAGTAGCCGCTGTGTCCGTGGTGGTTGTTCTTCAACTTGCAGTTTGCCAAGTTCCATACCTTAACGGTACGATCCCAACCGCACGAGACGATGATTGGGTTTGAGTGGTTTGGCGAGAAACGCACACAAGACACCCAGTCGGTGTGTCCATCTTCTTGGATGGTGTACTTGCACTCGGCCAATGTGTTCCACAGCTTGATGGTCTTGTCCCGAGATCCGGAGACAATTTGACGGTTGTCAGCGGAGAAGGCAACCGAGAGAACATCCTGCGAGTTGGAAAAAAATTAATTAGTTCAGCTTAGAAATTGGATCAGATCCTTTAACACAAATTGGAAAAGAATAAGAAAAATCTATGAAAATTTAAAGAAACTTACAAATAGGGGCAACCTCTCAACATGGTCTCAAGAGATGGATACTCTGTAAATCGTGTTGAACTTCTGTCGCACTTTTTTTTATAAATTCTTCTGCCTCGCATAGGCGCAATAAATTGTGGTACCCCATTCAAGTACTTTAATATCATTTATTGCCACGAAGGGCATTTCATTTTTAACCTCAACCTATTCCTGATCTAAGCTAAGAGGTACCACTTAAAAACATATTCCCTGATCTAGGCCCTAAGCAACTCATATAAGTAGAAAGTCTTTCACCTTGGTGTGGTCTTCAAAGCGACGAGTGGTCTTGCCAGCGGCCAAATCCCAGAGACGAAGGGTCTTGTCCCATGAACCGGAAAGAGCGTAGTTTCCGTCCGATGACAAGACAACGTCACTGATGAAGTGAGAATGTCCGTAAAGACGCTTCAGAGGGTAACCGTAGTTGTTGTCTTCATCGCGGGTCAATTTCCACACAATCAAGGTCTTATCTAAAATAAAATGGATAAAAGACTTTGATTGTAGTTCGATAATGGATAAAGGACATTATTTTTAATTGTATTTCATTAAGAAAATGCAAAAATTCGAAAGGATGTTCAAGATTTTTGCAGATTTTTCTCTGCCTAGGTTAGAATTGTGCTGACAAAATTTCCATTTCTAACCAATTGAAAACTTACCGCGAGAAGCAGAAATGATGGTATCGGGATCCTTTGGGTTTGTAGCAATTTGAGTAACCCAGCCATTGTGTCCCAAAAGGGTACCTCGTAATTGTAATGTCTCAGACATAATTTATTAAATTTACGTTTGCCGGAGCGTTAGCGACACGCGTCAACTCGAGGAAAAAGTTTGACGAAAAAGAAGGAAAATTTTCATTGAAGCGAAGTCGGCTATAGTTTCGGAGTTTTTTTTTAATTATTCCGAATGCATATTGTTTTTCTTGTTAAAAATTCTGGAAAGCAGATGGCGGAATAATGTTCTAAGGGCGAGTTTAGTTCTGCTTATACTCCTATTATACTTTTCGTAAATCAAAAGCTGTATTTTGTATTTGATCTTGACGCCTAGTACGCAGATCGAGCAAAGACAAATTTTATCTCTACAATTTTAACCTCTACAAAACTGTTCCAAATCTCGCGCAAGAGTTTGAATTTGGAGAGATAAAAAATAATTTAACGTGTTTTGTAGTGTATCTCTGGAACGGGTTGTCTTACAAAAGTCGTTCATAACTTTTTGGAATCTCCTCTTGATGCTTTCAAGAGAAGCATCAGCACCTTTTACATAAAACCAGTTTTGACAAAAATCACTTTCGGAAATACGGTGGCTGTCAAAATTTGTCCCGCAAAATAATGCTTGTATCATTCTTTTTCCTGGCAAAATTTAGTGGAGACATTTTGTACAGCAATGCACAAAAGTATGAATTTTGCGCACGAACTGCGTACTGCTCGGAAAAAAATCCAAGATAAAATTTGTCCCAGGAAAAAAAATTTATAAGAGACAAAATTTTTCCCTATGTGCGTACTAGACTTGATTAGATAAAATGAACAGGATTACAGTGATTTTTTTTAACTTTAATGCATTTGATTTCTCCTTTCTATTTACTACTGAAATCATTTCCAAGTAATAGCCATCCCCTTCTGAACAAAAAAACAAAGTTTTCAAAGAGTGTTCGAATATGGCAAAAAAATATAAAGCTGAAATCAAATAGTTTAATCACCAGTTGATAGAGCAGCTCGCACATGCAACACTTCAGTCACACTACAATTTTCTCTCTTGGGCTCATAAGAAACAACACAACTAATTCGTTGAATGTACGTGCAGGTTCACATTATAGTATGTGTAACACAATCTTACAGCTCGATTTTGGCGTTGTGAGGACTCACAAGTCACAAGCTCTTGTGAGGTTGATTTCTTGTGAGGTTGTTGTGATCGATAACATTTTTGGTGACAATCCTCATAAGAAAACTCACAACAAATTCACCACAGTAAACTGAATCTCAACAGCGGATTATAAATTGAAAAAAAAAAAAAAAAAAAAAAAAAAAAAACAATTATCAAATTCAAGAGGAATCCAAAAAACAAATGAAATAATAGAAGGTAATTTTGTATTTTTAAAGAAAAAAAGACGATTTATAAGAAATCTTACTTTTCATTTTGGGATGCAATTTCTGCCATAAGATGCACCAGAACGAATCCTATTTCAATTTTTTTGGGTAATGGGAATGAAATTTCTAGTCTTGTTTTCATCATATATATTAAACGTCCAATTAATGTCAAAACTCTAGTAATTTGTGAGTTGTGATCTACTCTGAAGGAGAATGTGAGCGTGAGTAAAGAGTTGCGGCTAGTCGCGCACTGGCAACTTTTATATGAAAAGAAAATAGAGATTTATGATAAATGTAGATTAATAAAATGTTTGTTGAAAAAATGTTAGATAACAGCCAAAAAGGCTCAACTTTCATTTAAGGTATAGCACAAATTTTCAAACGCGGATAGTTTTATTCGGTAGATTAGCACTTTGAAATGACAAATATCACAATTTTAAAGTGAGGAAACATATATAACTATTTTTAATTAATTTTTAAAGTTCCTCAATTTCCATACAAAATACATTTTGTTATGTTTATTTTGACATTTCTGTTTGTGTAAGTTTACCAACAAACAGATTACTTTTGGGATATTATTGTGAATTTTTCCTTTTTTGTTAATTTTGTAAGGGAATTATTCATTGGGCCTTACCAATAATCAAATTTAGAGACGACTTTAATATTTGAGTGAAATGAACCAATATGTAATGAGCTCTATATAGTTATCCATATATGTTATGAACTTAATATTTAAGTGGACTCTAAGTTATGAACCATTTATTGTACGGAACTTAAAAAATGAAATGTAACATGTATGGTCAGTTATATAGAGTCCATTAAATAATGGTTAATTTTGCGCAAATATTAAAGTCGTCTCTAAGTTTGTTTATTGGTAAGGCCCATTGACTAGTAAGTCGATGAAATTATTTGTTGATTAAGGCCAAGCGCGCATATTCAATTTTTTGTTTGGCAACTGTTAAGTTGCTAAAATGAAACATATGGGTTTATATGGGACACCGCGCACTTAGGCTAGGCGCGCACATTCAATTTTAAGTTGCGCAACTGTATGGTTCGAGCAACTAAAAAGTTTGTGTTTTGACACAAAAACATTTATAACTATTTTTAATTAATTTTTAAAGTTAAACAATTTCCATACAAAATGCACTTTCTTTTGTTTATTTTGACAATTCTCTTTGTGTAAGTATTACCAGAGTTGGGTTCTTTTTGGGATATTATTATGAATTTTTCCTTTTTTGTTAATTTTGTAAGGGAATTATTTGTTGCTTACAAGGAAGTCTCTGAACCCGCAGTACTTTTAAGTTAAGACACTGTTGACATTGGCGCCTGCCTGGCGACTTTACATACCCTAAGGCCAGCCGCGCACTAGCAATTTTTAGTTGCGAAACTGCTTGGTTCGAGTAACTAAAAAGTTTGTGTTTTGACACAAACTAAACGATTGCCTAAAATAAGTTCGCCATTTTATTGAACATATAATTATCTGCAAATTCACCGACATTCAACCAAACAGTTCATCTGTTTTCTATAAGTAACCAAACAGTTTCGCAACTAAAAATTGCTAGTGCGCGGCTAGCCTAAGTAGAGCAACAAAGTTGCGTGAGCGGGTTTGGCTCCCGAAAAGGGAGTTAAAATCCTGAGAACTCGCGAAGCGGGCCACCCACAGTACTGTTAGGCCAGACGCGTACATTCAATTTTTAGTTTCGCAACTGTTTGGTTGCTAAAATGAAACATATGGGCTTATATGGGACACCGCGCACTTAGAGCAACTCGATTCGAGCAACTAAAAAGTTTGTGTTTTGACACAAACTAAGACTAGCCGCGCACTAGCAATTTTTAGTTGCGAAACTGCTTGGTTCGAGCAACTAAAAAGTTTGTGTTTTGACACAAACTAAACGATTGCCTAAAATAAGTTTGCCATTTTATTGAACATATAATTATCTGCAAATTCACCGACATTCAACCAACTAGTTCATCTGTTTTCTATAAGTAACCAAACAGTTTCGCAACTAAAAATTGCTAGTGCGCGGCTAGCCTTAACGATTGCCTTCGCAACAGTTGAGCTGTTTTCTATAAACGCAAGAGGGAAAAGAGTGTGAGCGTGAGTAAAGAGTTACCAGTGACCGGTTCTCTTTCAACTGGTGATTAAACTATTTGATTTCGATCACAGTTGCCAGTGCGCGACTAGTCTAAGAGGTATTAAATATTGAAATCTGACCACTTTCAGTACTGTTAGTCAAGAAAATGCTAACAAACAAGCAAAAAGTGAGGTTAAAACTGAAAAATAAAACATTTTTTTTGATTTACCGGTGTTTCTTCATTTTAATATTTTAAAACTTTTCTATTGAGACCACTAGCTAACTGTAAAAAAAAAATCAATACTATACGCATGCTACCTTAAAGGAAAGTCGCCCCAAAATCACTGTGCTTAAAAGCATCCATGCAATTGAAAGGAAGGCAAAAGAGAACAAAGATTAAAATTCGCTTTCGTGTAGAATTCTATGCTCAATATGAACTTCATTTGACGAAATTAAAGTCTTTGTGTAAATTGGACCTATTTTCAAATAAGAACTAAACACGGTCATTCGACGTCACGATCTACTTTCACCATCAACCACCCAGATGTCACTGCCAACTCAACGAAACTTTTCAAAGGCAACGCCACCAATATGACGTCACATTTCTCTTTCTTCGGCTAATAAAATTTATCGGCCATTTTGTACAAGTGTGCTTGCTGAAGTTCAAACAATTCGCTTATCCGCAATTTCACTCCGCGATTCTTCAACAAAGACACAAATATTAATAAATAAAAAAAACTCATTCGAAAGCTAGAAAATCATTCTTACATTCAACCTTCAGCAAGTACCCCAAAAAAACAAAAACAAACTAACCCCTTTTTAATACATATATACAAAATATTAATCGAAACTAATTTTCCGTGTTGCGTCGCACTCCCCTCGAACCACTTCAACCAGGAAAAAAATCAATCGAAACCGAAAAACTACCACGATCGCCCATTTTCCCCCGAACACAAAACCGAAGCAGAACGGAAAAAATCCAACTCAGTGCGTGTGAAGTCGAAGTGTGAAAAGTTTCCTCAAAAAATAAACCAAAATCAAAACATACATTTTCTATAACTGTCCTTGCTTTTTTCTACTATCTTTAAATTGTGTGTTCATTTTTATTTACTTGGTTTTCCATTTGCATCCAGAAGTATTTAGCTGAAAAAAATTCTCAATATTTGCAATTGTGCGAGACGAAAAAAAAATCGAAAAGGGAAGTTTATTTTATTAATTCCCAATTTTTTTTATCACTAAAGAGTGAGACAGCAAGAAAAGTGTGTTCGAGAGTTCATATCCTTGGATCTGTCGTTGTCGGAGACTTGGAAGTTGTTGGAAGAAAGGAAACGCATTTTCGTGTGTTTTACGGGAATAATTTTTTTTCGCTCGTGCCGGTTAAGTAAAATCAGTCAAAATTGAATTGACAAATTTCGACGAGACTTTTTCTTCTACCACCATGGAAGATAAAGCGACCACAAAAGACCTGGATCAATGGATTGAGCAGCTGAACGAATGTAATCAGTTGACAGAGACACAAGTGAAAACTCTGTGCGATAAGGTAAGATGGAATTAATGTGAAAATGTGATGCTGTTTTCAGCTAACTTAAATATTTTACCCTTTTTTTCGGTTAAATTTGTGCGAAAAAAATTATGTAGAAAAAAATCATTAAGTGCTCCAATTTGTCAAAATTAAACGAAGAAAAATAAAATGGGGGATGTAGTGGGAATTTGGTTTTGTTTTTGTACATTCGACTCGCTCTAACGCAAAAGCTAGACCAGGGTTGGGTGAATCATTTCGTTTCAACCTGACTCGTCACCGATTATATTAAAGAGACGAGTAGGATAGGAGCAGAAGCTTCTGGGTGGAGTGAGTGGAAGTGGATGACGAATAAATACGAAAAATGTTATCCACTCGATTTTATTGGAGAGATTATTGGTTTTTATTTTCCCCCCAACACGAATTAATTATGGAAATTAAAAGAAAATGAACTTTGTAGTTTGGATTTTTCTTAACCTTAATTTCAAAGCGATTAATTGAAAAACATGTGTAATGTGTAATATCTGTGAGATCTTCGTGTAGCGGAATTCCCACTCGTTGAATTGGTAGAGTTGGGCGACGAAAGAATGGCAATTATAGCAACAACACTACAACCTACTCGCTATTCTCCATAGAAGGGTGAGACCGGATTTTGAGTAAAAAAAAGTTTTTTTTTTTATTTAATTTTTTGTTTGATTAAAAAAAGAAATAGTGACGTAACGAATAAAATTATTTTAATTTCTCTTCGTTGCTACTCAACTTTTTTCGATTTTACATTAAAATTAAATATATTTTCGTACAAAAAGCAAATCAGATAGTATTTTCGATGAATTTGAGTGTTTTTTTTTATAGGCTAATGGCCGGATTTATCAAAACATGTCTGCCATTTTGGTTGGATTTAATGTGTATGCATGTTTGGGTGGAATATTTTCTCTCTATTTACCTAACGGTGTTTTTTTTTATTATTATTATTTTGGCTGTTCTATCGTTTCGTACCATGAACGGCAATAAATCACGATTTTTTTTATTTTTGGAGCATTCTCAATTTGGTTTGTTTGGAACCTATTTGACAGGTCCAAGAAAGGAGGTCTTGGGGATCTCAATGTCCATTTAATTTTCTGAAATGTCCAAAAATGTTATTGTTTGTGGGAAAAGATTTGTGTTTTATTTACCCTAGTATTTTCAGAGTATGTATAATGTATAAAGTAAGGGTACAAGTTCCCAGTCAGATTGACAGCCCAAGAAAAGCCTAAGAATTCTAAACACTTGCCATGTCCAATTAAATTTATTTTGAAAAATTTCAATAAGAAATCGTCTTGTTGAGTGGACGTAATATTTTTTTTTTATAATCTACACGCGCTCAAGGGATTATGATTACCCTTTAAATGTTTCAACACAGCACGGGCGTGAAGTTAAGTTAAGGAAGAGAAAGAAGAATAGGAAAGATGTGTGGCACAATGTTCTGAGACTGAAGGTTATTGTCTCAGATATTTTATCTCCAGGGATGGCGGCTGAACTAAAGCGGAGAATGCTGTGTCTTATTTCTATGTCACTTATAAAACAACAATTATTTAAACAATAATTAATTATTTTCCCGACGTTCATAATTGTTGATACCTAGTTTTTTCCACAGATAACCAGTTTTCCGAAATTTTTCAAAATATGTATGTATGCACTTTATTGAGTTTTTATTTTATTTGTGATTCTTAATTCTATGTTTACACAGGCACTTAATATTTATACATACATATATATTTTGCCGACTTGGAATTGGTCAGGCTACACAAGTTTAGTAATAATATTTTTGATTTAAGAGCACATTAGGGAATTTCTTTTAGATCTAAGTGGTGGGGTGGCGGGATGGTTGTGTGCTCGCCTGTCAACCTCATGATCACAGGTTTGATCCCTGCCGTCGTCTATGTCTTCTTTTCTTTAATTCCATTAAAACCTTCTAAGATTGTCATCAATGGGTTGCTGGTTTACTCATTACATGTTGTTTAGGCATAACACTAACAACATGTGATTGAGTTAAACTAGTAATGCCCAACAAGGATGAATACGAATAAAAAAATAATACGAATTATAAGGGACATATTAATAAGACACGGCAGTTCTCCGCTTTAGTTCAGCCGCCATCCCTGGATATAAAAAATCTGAGACAACCACCTTCAGTCTCAACATCGTGCAACACATCTTTCCTATCCTTTTGTCTCTTCCGTAACTTCACGCCCGCGCTGTGTTGACACATTTAAAGTGTAATCAAATCATAATCCCTTGAGCGCGAGTAGATCACAGTAACTTGTGCATACCTAATGTATAAAAACTTGATTGTCGGCTAAAAAAAGGAATATTCTATACATCACTATTTTCGAATAAGTGTAAAATCATTTGGTGAGTTCACAAAATACTTGACTAATACATATCCATGTAGCTCTTTTCTTTTTCACGGTCATGGTGTGTGAATCGGAAGCAACACTCAATATTTCTTGAAACTTTTATATCTCTTTCATAAATAATTCAATGTCCAATTCTTCCATGTTTGACATCTTTCTTTCGAATTTAACTAGCGTCAAAATCACGCATGTGTGCACTGCTCAAATATGATTCTACATAGAGGTTTAGATATTTATAACAGTCTTCCTTATATTTAAAAAAAATGAGCATAATTTACAAAGATTCAAAAACAAATTATTCGAATATGTTAAAAATAGATTCATTTAATATGTATAATATAAAAAAATGGCAAAATACTGCTAAATAAACAAATAAAAAAAAAACTTCGCTTCAACTGAATAAGCACACACATTTTCTGTGGTATGTTGTACATTTTTCATATTTTTGAGCATTAATGTATCAATTGATGATGCTTACCGTTTGCTTGTGATGTTGAGAAAACAAATCGGAAAGAATAATTCAAAAAGTACCTTTATTTTTTTTCTTGTTCTCAAAGCGTTCAGATTGCAGATTTTTTTTGCGTCAACTGAATAGACACAACTATTAAAATTGGAAATAAAAGCTAATGGAATGAAATGAAACAATTTTTTCTTTAAATATTTTTTTATTGGTTATTTCTAGTAGTGGGTACTGCCCACTTTTAGTGGTAATTACTTCATAAATTCGGTCCGGCATGGAATCGTACAGGCTCTTTAAGTTGTCCAGCAAAATTTCCCTCCGGGCTAATTAAATGGCTTCAATTAAGGATTCTCTGTCGTCAAGCTGACGGCCAGACTCATAAACTTTTCGTACCAACCATCCCAATACATTTTCTATAAGGTTCAGGTCGGGTGAGTCCGGCAACCATTGAAACAATTCCACATTCTGGTCCTGTATCCAATTTTTGACAATGCGCGCGGTGTGGATGGGGGCGTTGTCCTGCTGGAAAGTCCAGTTAATGGGTCCAAAAATATCCGCAAATTTAGGAAAATTTCTTTCCAAGATTCCTTTGTAGGTAATTGCAGTCATTTTTGACGTTTGAAACTCAAGCTCAACAGTCCCATATTAGCTTACTGCTCCCCATACCATAACTCCACCTCCTCGTCTATGATGCCGCTCTAAAAATCGTTCTTCTTTTCTCACATCGTGGAAATAATAATTAAAACCATCAAGACCATCAAAATTGAACTTCTTAATCTTAACATCAGAAAAAAGGACGTGGTGCCATTCATTTTTCCAACTCAAATGGAGTCTAGAAAATTCTAAACGCATACTTTTTCGTTGCTCGTTTAGTAGTGGTTTTTTTTTTTGAAGTTTCAATCTTTTTAAATGATTTGCGCTGTTTATTACTCTGCGGACTGTTGAAACGCTTGCAGTTACACCGGCTTCTTGTTTGTTTGTTTGTCGCAGAGTCACGAATTGGAAGCACATCTTAAAATTGCTCTTCGATCAACTGCAGTTGTTGTCGTTATTTTACCTCCTTTTATTTTTTAGGTAGAAATAGACAAGACTAAGACTTCGTTCAATTTTGGTAGCTATAGCACGCCCGGTTAGTCCTTGTTCTTTAAACAAATCGATTTTAGCCCTTTCGACATTATTTAAAACTTTTGATCTACCCATATTTTTAATTTAAATTAAACGGCTTAATTTCACTTAAAACACTTCAACTTTTAATTAAATGTGTCAATCACCTCAAAACTCTCATTAACAATGAAGATAATGACCGAAAATGACCGTGTGTATTCAGTTGACGCAAAAAAAACTGCATTTTTCTATATGGAACGCTTTGCAAGAGAGCGAGGGAAAAAATAAAGGTACTTTTTGAATTATTCTTTTTGATTTGTTTTCTCAACATCATACGCAAACAGTAAGCATCATCAAAAGATACATTAACGCTCAAAGTTTGGAAAAAAATGAACAAAAAACCTTAAAAAATGTGTGTGCTTATTCAGTTGAAGCGAAGTGTATGTACATACTACATACATACATAGGTACCTAGGTACCTTATAAAAAATTCCATAGATCGAGTATTTTCAAACTTCAAAAAAATAGATAAATGCAAGTTGTGATACTAAAAAATATTCTGAGTCTATAATCTGTTCAACAAAAATTGTCAGTACAGGGAAGATAGGACGTTTGCTTCTCACTCTGGTTTAATTGGCTTGCATAAGTGTTTCGCCTTTTAAAGCTATCACAGGGTTTCCCTAGTTTACATTATAAATCGCGAACACTCAACATACTTAACTTCATAAAACTTATTCTCAAGGCTTCAAATCACAAAAGCTCCTCAATAAAATCCACTGAATAAGCTCCTTGCTTGTAATTGAGAATGATAATGATAACTCTGTTTTGATGTATATAACAAGCCCACGATCGTATTGACTTGACTGTATTTAGCAGTGGGATTCAACGGTCGCGTTGGTGTGTACAACTTTTTGCGAAGAATTACAACAACAATTTTTTAAGGAAAGTCAGTGGCTTCCTCTTTTTTTGGCATTTTTCACAACGTAGTGTAGTTGGGGTGCATCAGGCGCCATTGCTTTGGAAAAGGCTCTCCCATAAGGCCTGTACTGACATTTTTTGTTGAACAGAGTATAGTACAAGTTCTTCTATATTGCGCATTTTTTAGATGGAGGGCGTAATATGCCAGTTTTACTTCCCACAAAGTCCAGTCTGTTACAAAATTTGTGTGATTTTCAAACCACTTATATGTATAACTGTCAAATTTCCATGCAAATATTGTTTAAGATTCATGAACTGCGATTCCTTTATAATGTATCAGTCGACTTTAAACAAAATTCTCAACGTCACTATGTTTATGCTGTTAATGCAAGTCAAACCAAACAAAAAAAAAACAAAAACTGGTAAAGAAAAGCAAACCAAGACATTCGTGTCAACAGGCTATTCAACAACCTGTGAAGCATCCTTGTTTCATCATCTTTGTCTATTTCATTTTTATTCTCATCATCATCATCTTCCTTGTCTACCTACATACATTCCTGTAAAGCATAAATAAATTTTAATTGGCCGTAGAATGTTTTGCCTTATTTTATATAGGTACCTCTACTTCTAGTCCGAGGGCTAACTTTTGAATGTCCGTTAAGAAAAAATTCCAAGAACCAGATTTCAAACAAAGAAACTCCGTCAAGAGAAGATGATGTGAAAAATCTGTAGTGAATAGGTTGGTTTACCTTTTATATAAAAATGTAGACGAGAAAACAAAGTTAAAAAAACGATAAGGAATTGAATTTCTGAGTCAGGTACATAAATGTGTATATTATTTACATATGTACAGAAGTGAATACACAATCGTGTTACGTATTCCTCCATAGCCACAGGATATCGCTCCTTTGTGTGTACAATGGGTTTATTTTCAAACGGAAATTATTGTAGCAAAGAAGAAGCTGTAAAGTAGGAAAATATGTACCATTAGAATTAGAACATGCTGAATTAGTATGGACAACATCACTTTGTAACACTGCTCCTCTGTCTATTGTTTCATTATTAAATAAAAAAAAAAAAACAATTCAGCTAGATAATTACGGTTATGTTTACAGAAACTGATCAAGAGGCCAACGGATGCTTGCGTAGAGACGAACAAATAAAAACCTATTAATAGAGTAGTAAAAATGGCAAACGAATGACTCGTTACCTATGAAAACATTCTACTAGCACCAAAATATTTAGAAATCCAAAAGGGAAAAGTAAATACAAATTCTATAGCATTTTCGGGAAGCCGTTTTATTTCAGTTTTTATTTTCACATCAGTAAATACGAACCGATGAACGGATACTTGTACATAAAAGTATTGAATATAAAACAGATGCCCACAGATGAACGAAGCCAAACTATCCTAAGTGTAGTTTTACCTCCGATTTTAGGGTTTTTTCATGTATTATAAGTTGGTCTTTCTAACATAATTTCTACAAGAGTATGTAGTAGCACTTTATCTGAAATGAATACTGAATAAAGGCATTGTTTAATTTAGTTATTATCAGAGTCTGGTTGTAGATCATAAATTCATCTGAAAAGGATAGTTAGTTTTTGTTTTTACTCTTTCTCTTACTATTTCATAAGTTAGGACTTTTCTTCAACCTAATGCTAGACTTTCAAGTCTAAATGAGAATCATATTTGCCAAATAACGTCAAAGTTAATGAATTTTCTTTTGCCCCTTTGATGAATAAAAAATTCAATCAAACAAACAAAATAATTGATGTTTGATTTTAGTTAAGCTATTTTTAAGAGAAAAGTATGACTAGGATGAAAAAAATTATGTTAGCTTCGCCGCTAGTAACCTCTAGGTAAATAGAAATAAGAAGAAATTGAAAATCTATTTCTGGATAGTCAAGTCAATTTTGTTGATATTATGCAAAGCTTTTGAGTTAGGGAGTTATAAATAAATAATTAGATAAAAATAATTTTCCAATTGCAAAGTGCAATTAAAGAGAAGTTAATGTTTAATTTGACAATTCAGACATTCGACTTTCCTTGAGAAATGCTTTCGGACTGTTTTCCTTGCTATGAAGTGAACTGAGACAAAAGTATAATATTTTTAAGTTTATTGCAAGATGACAAGTGCCAACTAGAGCTTAAAACTATGCGAATATTTCGGGTATCTGAAACAGAAAAGCAGTCAAATTTAATATAAATAAATTAATTATACGCAATCCCTACTCATTTTTTTTTAAATATATACATATATATTGAAGAAATACTGCCCAATGGTTCCGCCAGCCCATAATCCGCACCAAACAGTGACTTTTTCTGGAAGCATTGGTAGCTCTAGCAATGCTTCTGGCTGTTCTTCACTCCAAATACGGCAGTTTTGCTTGTTCACGTATCCATTCAACCAGAAATGAGCTTCGTCGCTGAACACAAACGTTTCAAGAGCCCATTCACCAAAAATTCGGCGTTTTGGTAGGTCGCTTGGCTTCAATTCTTGCACCAGCTGTATTTAATTGTGGTGTGGTCTCCATGTTGCATGAACTATTATAAATATTGATTTAAATATAAAATTAAAACAAATAAATAGTACGACAGCATTAGCCCGATGATGGATTATTAAATCCGAAACGCGTCGCTATTTTATAATATTCAAATTGTTGCAATAAAATTAAACTTAAACTTAAACTTAATAAATAAAACAATAAGTTTTTCTTTTTATAAAAACTAATTTTATTTGTTTTAATTTTATATTTAAATCAATATTTATACCAGCTGTATTTTGAAAGGCAGCTAAATCGTTGGGCAAAATTTTCCACGTAGTGGAGTAACAGAGGCCCAATTGCTGCGAACGGCGCCGAATCGATATTTTCCTCAGTTCTCACTGTACGTAAGCGTGTTGGTGGTTTAATGTCCAACAATGTAAATTTGGTGCGAAATTTAGTCACAATAGTCCTAATAGCCGCCTCAGTAGGTCGATTAAACTGACCACAAAATGGAAGAAGCGCGCGATGAACTTTCTTATCAAAGCACGCATTTTGATAATAAAATTCAATAATTTGCAAGCGTTGTTCGTTTGTAAGACGATTCATGGTTAAATTATAGACTAAACTGAAGATTTTTGACAGTGATACAAAACACAAAACGTGCGTGAGCTGCCAAAACCCGTGTTGTCAAAAAGAAAATAGCAAGCAAATCACCCATTACTTTGCCATAGTGTAATTCATTTTTTGCTAGACCATCTACATCCCTCTTCTCCCGCAATAAAAAAGAACTCGACGCTAGATATTTTAATGGACGTTTTTTCCAAGTTTTATATATATTTTTTTTAATTTATGCATGTGAAAATATGCCCCATTATGGATGCGGATCTGAATCTGGATCCGAGTATCTTACACTATCCGGACAGTGTCAGATTCCTATTGTTTCATCTTATGCTAGGTTTCCTCTTGCTGTTCAACATCTGATTAAAGACGTATTTTTGCGTCTTTAAAAAAACACGTTCGAAAAGTGTTTATCTTATTAAATTCATGATAATTATAATGTTCCTGATAATAAAAGAAAAAGGGTCAGGAAGTCAAGGTTTATTTTTTTCCTCTTATCATAATTAAACCTTATAAAATTGTTAATATGTAAAAAATGCTTCTTATTCAGGTACAAAATATTTTTTTATTCAGTGAATGTTTTCCAGAATTTGTTTTAACGTCATCAAACATACCAGCAAAACATAATATAAATTAAATTCAAAAAATAAACTTCTTCCTGCTTAACACAAATTTCCAAATTTCATTGAAGATCACTGACAGCCGGGACACTTTGATCAAAATCCATGTTGAAAGGACCAAAGCAAATGTGCCGTTCAAAGATTAAATCCTGAACTATCAAACTGTATCAATTCAAAGACAAGTGGAAGCCTTGCATTGCTATTTGTGGATGTCATTCGACACTATCTCAATTGTCTCATTTAAATGTATCCGGCTTATTTGAAGTTTCGGGTATTCAGCCGAATAATCTATATGTAAAAAAATCCCCAATGATAGCTAAGCTACGAACTACTAAATATACCTCACAAAACATGAATGGAATCCATAAAAGCATCGGTTAATTTTCGGCTCTAATTCTCATTTTCGAAATGAGCAGTTTTGTGTCACACATTGTGTTATGTTTGAAAATTATTATTAAATAATTTTTATCTACAAATTGAAGATAAATCGAATCATTCTGATTGAATAGAATCCTTCAGGCGAAAGCACAATCTGATAATTCAGAGAAAAATAGTTCAAGGCGCTTGACTTATATACAAGTCAATGTATAATTGGAGGGAATTACATTTCTCCATACTGCACCTTCTTTTAAAGGTTACCTAAGAGTGTTTATATCGCATTCTCCTTGTTTTGCAAAAAAAACGCTTAACAATTTATTTTGGTGCTTTGGTAAATACTTCATTTTTTTATAAAAAAAAATACAAGAAAAAATTGCCAAATTTTACGAAATTCGTAGCAGATTCTCAACGAATGGATGTACCCTATAAGAACAAATCAATGCATGCACGAGTAGAAATGTTCGTTCTTTGTTTACCTAATGTAATTGAATATATGTATGTTCATATATACATGCATAGGTTTATTTGATCAATTTTATTAGTCACAACACACATGATTCACAAAGCGCCAATGAAATTACGACCTAATTTACTATATTCATACTTATAATATACATATTTGTATATAGTATGTATGTATGTATTTATGTAAATAAAGAAAATACAATAAAGGTAGGTATTTAAAATTAAAATTATTATTGAGTAACAATCATGTGTGTTTATAAAGAGATAGAAATTATAATAGGTTTGGTTGTAACTAATTTTTTAAATTGCTATGTTAATTAAATTGGATAGATAAAAAAAACATCAAAGTACTTCATACTGTAAATGATTTATATAAAGGTTTATCTTAGCAGTGCTTTACTATCGGCAATGATCCATATACAAATATCATCCCTTGAAAATAAAACGATGAGGATCATAGCCAGAGCAGTGCTATTTGATTTCTATTTTTTCCTTATGGTTTTTGATTTTCAATTATTTCTTGACTTTTTTCTTTACACTAGAGTTTACACTGCCTTCACAGTAAGAACAAATTTTTTGATCTTATCCGATATGATTCCAATAAGTTTTTGTAATACGTGTTAAAAATTAATCCAGATCCAGATTCAGGTAATAAAACACACCTCTTGCGGACATTTTCAATAAGCGGACAATTCTCTTAAACGGAGACACATTTTCTGTAACAAACTTCTTTTTTAAATTTCTCATACAAATTACTTTCCAATAAATGGACGCAGGCACCTTTTCTTGCTCAATTAAGATAGAAAGCCTCCTATACGCATGCACGTCATTTTATTTAGGGACTATTCGGCCCTAGCGAGGTATCCGTTCGGAGCGGAAATTTCTCCGATTTTGTACGATTCGGAGGATTTTTGCTTCGAGGTATTCTTCTGAACAACTGTTCGGAATTTTTCTCCGACATTATTTTAACGCAGCCGGCAAACTGCGTTGAAGTGCGATCAAGTGCTTTATTTGTGAAATTTCTGACAGCTAAATGCAATTGTTTTTCCGATTTCATCGGACTCAAATTCTTCGCGGAACAAATTGCGCCAACGCGTTTGTGTATTATTATTCTTTCCGATAGGATACCTCGAAAGCAATTTGAGCCTCCGACAAAGTATGCGTTGCGGACAATTTTCCGCTCCGAACGGATACCTCGCTAGGGCCGATTTTGTGTCAACAAATAACTTACTTTAGGTGGACCAGGGCCTCAACTAACAAGCTTCTCCAGCTAACTCGGTCCCTAGCTAGTTGTCTCCAACAATCAACAAATGAAACAGAATGTCCGTTCTCAGTATAGTTGCTGTTTTATTTGAAATATGTAAGCCAGTCCATAGAAAATATCAGATAACCGAACGCGAAGCCATAATAACCAAACAGAGCTATGTTATGTTGAAAGCTTATTAGGGTATTTCCCGAGTAACTAAGTTGGTGTAATTGTGAGAGTGTTTTTCACTGTACATAAATCAAGATAATATGATAGTCGAATAGTGGTTTATAATCACTTTGTACACATCGATCGATTGTGACTTATTGTTATAGAACTGCAACTACAGAAAGCCCCATAACGTTTAACGGTCATATGCTCATTACTTCATTAGCTATGAGCTCTTGGCACCTATTGATCTTGTAGGGTACCAGAGCTAAGTCTCGACCCAAAATTTATTAAGTTGAAGTCTACGAAACGCAGAGTTCTTGTGGCTTGGGTTCTCCTGCACACTTTTACGGATAGCATCGATGTTCTCGACTCATCTGGAATTCTTTTGATATTCCCACAAAAATTTTATTTTCGTCCCTCACTTGGATTCATCAGTTTACTGTTGAGGGCCCGGTCAATATACAATATTTGTTAAGTTCTGTTCACAAGATTAAAATTATAAATCACTTCAGCTGACCTTGTTATTGTTTCTATTTTTGATTTTGGTTTGAAAGTCCTGATCTAATTTGTTTTAATCTAAGAAAATTGTATTTTTTTCAGAAAAGATATCGAATCTCACAGCAAAATGTCAAATCTCAAGTTATTATTTTTGAGATGTGACATCTTAAGGGATGGTTTTTGTGACTCACAAGTTTTGACTTTAGAGATGTCAAAACAACTACATATTTCACTTTTTTCAATGTCTTGTGAGTTATCAGTCAGAATTGTTTTAATATTCATACGAGCTCTAGCTGAAGGTCACAAAGTCACAAGAATAACACATAAAACGAGTCAACTTGTATTGATTTTTATATTTTAATATTAAACCTTCTAAGAAAATTTAACTATGTATCTCCTTCCAAATTTTATATCACAAGCACATTTATTTTCTTCTGCTCAGCTCAATATAAAGGGGAATTCTATTTTTATAAATGTACCTACTTTTAAATTAATTTCATTGAACCTTCAATAAGTCGTTACACGCTCGTGTGACTTATACAATTAAGCATTTAATCACTCAAACACGCACTGTATTATGTTAATTCTTTTACAGTTTCCAGTGAGTCAGTATAAAAAGGAATCAGTCATTTCAACGAACAAATGAAAATAATTACCTATAAAAGAATCGATAGTGATTCACTGACTAAGATTCTTGTTGTTGTTTTTATAAGAAATAAAAGTTTGTGTCTCGAAAGGTATATGATGCATTTATGTATGTAAATATATTGGCGTAAAATTTTAAACATCCTTTTGTTAAGGCATCAGTATGATACTACTTAACAATTTGCTAACTTTATCGTCTATGGGTCAGGAAGTTTTTAATGATTCTCACCAAGTGATTAGGAGGTCCACATTCCGAGAGTTTGAATAGTAGTCGAGTTATCCAAACGCTTTCGAAAGCTTTTTCGATGTTCAGCAATCACGCTATAGTCGTTTCCTTTTTATCGAATCGAAGAGTAACGTCACTATGAAGTCCTTGCAGTGTAGAAAATGGCAAGTTTCTTTAATATTAACGCCTCCAGTATTTTGTTCAAATTAATTAAAATTGACAGAATACACACAATAATGTTTCAATATTTAGCCTTATTTTGACATTCGTTTCATTATGCTAGCTACACACGAGGCAACCGTTGCGGGAACACAACCATGTTGAAGCAACCGTTGCTTCGTGTATAGCTATGTTGCCAATTGATTTTGTGTTGCTGCAACCGTTGCCAGAAATATCAAAAAGTTTTGATATTTTCGGTGGGTTGCTCCAACAGCACTGTGGTTGCGGCAACAGTTGCCACGTGTGTAGTGAACAAACGAAACACGTTGCTGCAACACGTTGCTGCAACGGTTGCCTTGTGTGTAGCTAGCATTAGAAAGTATGTCGAATTCGAATAATTTGTATTTTGAGATGCGAACGACTAGAAAGTTTACTTTATCAATGGAAAGTTCATTTATCTTTCGAAAACTAAGCAAATTTTCACTTTCGAATCGTTCGAAAGAAATGTCATTTCATTCTCGTTCAATTTTTTCTGGCGAATAGATTCATAAAACATGTAAGTTTAGTATAATGTTAGTAGTAATGGATGCATAAAATGGATGCATCCATTATCCTTCTCCTAAACAACTGGTCCTCACCGTTTTCTCTTTTCATACATAAAACAAATACCATTTTGATTTTTAAAGTCTGGCTTCAATTCATCAATATTTTCATAAAACAATTTACAAATGGTAATTCAAAATTCAAGTGTGACCAGATTTGTGTAAATTAAATAGGCTTTGAAGTTGCCTTCTTTTTTTGTTTATCAATTTGGAAAACAAAATTAGTTTACATGAAAATTAAAACATAAATCAAATATTTTATTATACAGAGAAGTTTGTACCGTTATTTAACTTCTTTTTGATATCAATAAACTTACCATACTGTTTTCTAAATGCTGCCAATTTTTAAAATGTCAGTTTTATTGATGTTTTTCAACAGTTTGGTCATACTAAATCAGATAGAAATGTCAGTAAATTTCAAACAGCTGATTTCGGAAATGAATTTCATTGAGGTTGATTGAATTCAATCATTCAAAAATGAACATTTTTCGCTCGAATGTCGAAATATGCAAAGTTCATTCGAATGAAAATATCTATTCTATCGAATTACATAGCTATTCGTTCGAATCTCAAAATAAGCATGATTGAAAAAAAATCAATTAAAATCTTTCATACTTTTCACTTACCCAACTTCCCAAATTAAAACCTCGTTTTTTATTAGATGCACTTTATTTATTGATTTTTTTTTAACATCCGGTCAAAAATGTAAATTACTTTTCATTTCCTCCTTTAAAAGGCTTTTCCTTTTCAAAGAGGGTCATTCTTTCTAACATCCACTCTATTGATTCTCTTTTAATAATTTAATTTAATTGAAATTCTCTTCGCATATTAACCTCTTCAAGAAGTTTTCCATAAAATGGAAATCCATTTAGTGTACGCTTAGAATATATATGTATACATATATGTACATATGTATATACGTACACAGTGAATAAAAAAGAAATTAATTCGTTTTGCGCACCCTGGGTGCATTAAAAAAATATGTTTTAAGTTCTTTACAACGAAATGGTACTTTTAGATTGCCATCAATGAATTTCCAAGGCAACTTTGAGCTCATTTATTTGTTTTGTGTTTTTTTTTGTATGTAGGTACATACATTCCACAATTTGTAAGTCTGATTCAAGCACATGTGTTTTTGATGCTTATCTCATTTCAGAAATGTGACTTGTAATAAAAAAAAAAAACAATCTACTCAACAAAAAAGCTATATTTTATTTTTTAAGATTAAGTTTCTTTTAAAAATATAATTGAAAAAAATGTCCTTGGGTTTTTGATTCCACAGTGAAAATGAACGTAAAGCTTCGAGGTAATGCCATTGACTCACTGCGCAAAATTCTTAGTTTGTTTCTTTTCTTGCATGTTTTGTGTATTGCCAAAAAAACTGAACTGCAAGTAAAGGCAAACCCTCAGAATGAGGTCAACATTGACATTGATTATAATAAAATCTTAAAGGAATCTTTTTATACAAACAAAAAGACTTAAACTATTAATGTGAATGCTCGTTTGGATTAAACTTACTTTCGGGAATCGAAGTAGCTGCACATGATGGAATTTGGCTCTAATTTTACTTCATAGTTTCGCATTGTAGCGTTCTTGCTTTTCAACAATGTTAGGAACTATGGGCCATAGCTGCACCATTGTGCTCAACAAGTACATGGAAAGATTACCTGGCCTAAGTTGTTGCATCTTTCTGCTCAACAGATACAGCAGTTATAAAACAATAAGTTATTTACTTCGTTTTTGAAATGTATCTCTGGAGCATGCCAGATCAATATGACCATTTATTTCATTGAACTCTCCAACAGACCTTGAAATTGATTCGTTCATACCATAGTTGGTTTTGCACCTAGACTGAAAAGATGACTGCGATCTTTATCTAAAGAGTCTGGGAAGCATTTTTTAACATTAAGGTTCAAGTGGTTTAGTCGACACCAAAGAGATAAATTGTCAAGGTCCATTTGAAGCTTAAAGCAGTCATCATTGCTCGTTACTTTCAAAAATATCTTGAGATCATCACATATACACTGCAGGTCAAAAGTTTGAGTCCACTCTCATTTTTCGAAGGAAAACCAAATTCTAGCACCGAAAAAAACTTTTTAGTAAAAAAAATGAGTATGTATATTATGAGGAGCATAAATAAAGACAAAATAAGGAGAAAAATATTTCCATTATGTTGTTTACAAAAAGGAATTTATTTAAAAAAAGAAAAAATGATTTAAACCGATTTTTCGTCGAAAAAGCCTCCTTTACACTCGATTACTTTTTTTACAATTCTTAGCAATCTACCTATAGGTTTTTGAATTTTTTCATTTGGTATATTGTTCCAGCAATCTTGTAATGTATTCCACAACACAGATTCCGATAAAGGGCATTGATCCCGGACCCTTCTGTCCAGCTTCCCCCACAATAACTTTAAGGTTTATATCCGGTGATTGCGGCGGCCACGTCATGACTTAAAATTTCTTCGTCTTCTCTCTGCTTTAGGTAACCCTGGCAAAGTCTCGACGTGTGTTTAGGGTCATTGTCTCGTTGGTAAACGAATCCTTCACCAATCAATCTTAGTCCAGAGATCAAAGCGTTTTCTTCAAGTATCTTCTTATACGCCTCCTTGTTAATTTTTCCAATAATTCGAGTCAAATCTCCCACTCCACTTGAAGAGAAACATCCCCAGACCATCACATAACCACCTCCATGCTTGACGGTATGAACTATACAGTCGGATAGCATCTTTTGATCAGCGCTGCATCGAACGAAAACCCTCCGTTTTGTGCAAAATACCTCGAACTTGGATTCATCGCTCCATAAAACTATTAACCTTCTTCCGTTAAGGGGTTTTCGAATAGACCAGCATCACTTAACCTCCGTTTGACGGTTGTCAAGGACAGCGACTTATTCCGTGTTGTATTTATTTCAGCACGTATATCCGGTACTGTTTTGCGCCTATTTCCTTTGCTTGTTGTTACTATTAGCAGATCCTCGTATTTAGTTGTAGATCTAGGCCGTCCTGACCGTGGTTTATCCTCATGAAGTCCGGTTTGAGCGTGCCGCTCAAAGGGACGTTGAAAGCAGCCCTTCGATATCTTCAACTGCGAAGCAACTTCCCGCTGCGATTTGCCTTATTTAATAAGAATGATGGTTGCAGAACGTTTTTCAATCGTGGTTTCCGCAACTTTTCCCATTTTAAACTAGTTATTTACTTAAAAAATGAAGAATCTCAAATAAATGCTTATGCCTTCAAAACGTGGGGTTTATATAAAAAACTTGCAATCCAGGTCTAACATTTTTTTATGTTCGGCATCACACATTTTCCACATTTATTAAAAAAACAACTTTTTTTAAAAAAAATCTGGATTAAAAATCCAACTTTTACTACCTGAAGGTGTTACGTTCAGGTAAAAAAATTAGGTAAAAAACCCAATCTTTAATTCAAAAAATCAACCCCCAGACATTAATGAAGTCAGTTGACTATGTTGGACTCAAACTTTTGGCCTGCAGTGTATGAGACTTTGGCTTAGATTAGTAAAGTTCACAGCATCATCAATAAATATAAAAAAAAAGCAACGGACCAAGATGGCTGCCTTGAGGAACACCTGACGTGCACTTACTTGGTCTGGAGGTACATTCATCAAGTTTTATTTTTTGAACGCTACCGGTTAATAAGGAGCAAATCCACTGAAGTAAGTGAATGCCAATAACTTCAAGCTTACGAAGGAATATTTTGTGGCAAACTGAATCGAAAGCCTTGCTTAAGTCCGTATAAATAGTATCGACTTAATTACGGTTTTCTATAGATCCACAACGAAAGAAGTGAAAAATGCTAAATTAGTTACAGTTGATCTTCCTCCATTAAATCCATGCTATGTATTACTTATTTTGTTCCGTTGTGTCAGCTTTTGCTTCCGCCATCGCTGCTTCCACTCCAATTTCCGCTTTGTTTCCGTATACGTTCTTTCTTTGTGCTGCAAGTAGGTCTATTGGTGTCACACCTGCGAACAGCTGACTCCGACACTGTGCGGTACGCGGTAACGTCATCTCCGTATCCAACTAAAAAAGAATCCTCAGGCATTTCCATCCAAAGGATATCATCGTATGAGATATTCCATAGGTCTGGTCCGAGGATAGATCCCTGGGCTGCTCCTGCCGCAATGACTTTTCTTCTCAGTCCTTCTTTTGTTTGATAGATGAGTTCGGGGGTTGGCAACTTAGATGAGTTCGGTCTCTGAGATCTCTCACCATCTGCAAAAGATTTTCCGGGATTTGGAACTTTCTTTCCAGCGCGGCCAGTATATCTGTCCACCTAACAGAGTTGAAGGCGTTACGGACGTCTAGTGTTGCCAGTAGGACTATTTTCCTGGAGAAATTATTTCCCGGCTGGGCGGTTTCAGCAGCTCTAACTATTTCTTCTATCGCTCCTATTGTGGAGCGACGTTTTCTGAAGCCAAATTGTCGTTTAGATAAATCTCGCCTTCTTTGTATCGCTGCTATAAGGCATGGTTGGAGTTTGGAGTAATTTCTCTAGCCACTTTCCTGCTGTGTCCAGCATGCATAGAGGCCTGTAAGCAGATGGGGAATCTGGATTACCTTATTTTTTGCTTATCAGTACAAGTCGTTGTTTCTTTCAACGTTTGGGGAAAGTCCCGTCAGCTAGGCAACTGTTGAACATGTTGAGGAGCAGTTGTGGGCAGGATTTGACGATTTGTTTGAGGGCTTCTACTGGTACCCCATCAAGTCCAGGAGCCCTTTTATTTTGCAAAGCACTTGTGGCTGTCATCAACTCTTCTTCACTAAAGGCTTGTATTTCTTGTCGTGGTAGTCCAGATAGTACACGATCAGGTGGTTTAATGGGGTGAGTCGGGAATAGTGTATCCACAATAAGTCTCATCTTTTCTCCATTTAGTTGTGTTGTGTTCCTCTGGGCCCCAAGTTTTTTCATAGCGACTTTGTAGCCAAGTCCCGAACGATCGTTGTGCCAATCCTTTACTTTGAAGAATCAATCTTTCCAATTAATCGTTCAATCAAAATAACAAATTTGACTGTATTTGTGAGTGACAATCGAACATTTTCACAAATACTCGGAAGCTTTCCGAAAACCACTCATGACAATGACAGGCCGAACAAAAATTATCTACCCAATCTGGCAAAAACAATCGTAAAACTGCGAAAATTTACATTTTATTTGAAGTGATGAACTTGCTTATAAAAAATTACATATTCACTGTGCGTATTAAATACAAAAAAAATCCAAGAAAGAAATATGTATCTCATTAAAAAAAAACTATAAAACAGGTAATTGCCCCAAATTTGATAAAACAAAAGTAACAAATTGGATTGGATAGTAACATGGTAAAATTGAAATGTTTTCAACTTCGTTTAAAATACTGAAATGTTAAATTAAATAACTAATTGGTCTCATACTATAGCACCTTTATTTCTACCTTTGAACTTCTTCATTATTTTGTTCCAGAGAAAAAACACGACACATCAGACACCATGTTGTGAAGCTGTTTTCTCCGGATGTTTCCAACTATTTTTAGAACATTATGGAAGTTCTCAGCAGATAAATTCAAATACGGAATATAACCCCTTGTTTTTTTATAAAATTTTTGTTGGCACCATTTTGTTATTCAAGTGTGCATTCAGAAAAATGAAATGTTTTTTGACATCATCGTCACCCTCAGTTCTTAAGAAAAAAAAAATAATAAAAGTAATAAACATACAACATTAAAATTCTTCGAATTCGATAAAAAAATAAAGGAATTCAATGTCGAGGAAAAATTACAAAAGAATCGTGTCTGTAATAATAATAATTTTAATTTGTAAAACAAGATAATCAATGTCAAAGTAGCTGACACTTTAAATACACCTCTGACTCAAACGTTTATTTTTAATAGCCGCTATATTGTTCTGACATTTCGGTTTTTATTTTTTTTTTAATCCCCGAAGCAAGTCATTCAATGCTATTGGCTGATTCAATTATGGGTTATTATTTATCAACTATTCACGTTTAATTTTGTGAGAATGGTCTTGAACTTCAGACTGTCAAAATTACTAAAAAAAATAATAATAATAACAACAATGAAACACGTGACAGCCAATTGAAAATCAATACTTTCAGTCTGAATAAACTGGTTAGAGACAGACTGCAGTTCGAACATACAAAGGAACAAAAGAAACCAAGTTCGGTAGAATTATTGATTTTTTTATTTGTGGTTAATTATTATCAAATTAACCAAATTTGATTTAATAATAATTTCGCTTCAAATTGGTGCTGTCAACAGAATTGCATGAAATTAATCTAGTAATCTATCGGTTTTCTACTTCTTGACCTAGAAAAAGCATTCGATACTACTCGAATTTGTATCGCTCTGCAGAAGAAGACAACCACTTGGCGTGCCAAACTGGAGACAACTAGCTATCAATCGACCTTAGCTGGAAGAACCTTGTTGGTTGAGGCCCTCGTCCCTTTCGGATTTAAGCGGTAACTGAAGTGACAAGTTGAAACGCGGATTTTCAGTGCCCCTAAAACGAAGAGTTTGCTTATTGACGTAACCGCTTAAGTGTAAATGCGCCCAGTCGCTCAAAACACAAAATCTTCCTCTTCGTTGTTGAGATTAAGGACTCATCGCTACAAAATCCAGACTGACAATATATTTAAGAAAGAGAAGCTAGGGAATTGCAGCTAAACCAAGTTCATTTGCCAATCTCGGAGATTTTCCATTTCTTGTAATCTTTAATGCGACCAATTTCCTTTGTTGCTTTTGGGGTTGCAGATTTTGACATAACCCACGCGACGAATGGTCAGCAGGCGTTAACTGATGCACTATGTTTGCAAAATTCGCAGTAAGATTTGTCTCAGCGCATCGGCAGCCACAGCTCCGATATCCTCGGCCGAACGACCAGTCCGGTGGCGGCCTCGGACTGTGGTTCCAGTCTGTTCGATTAATGTTTGCCCAGTTGGCGCTACACGATTAGAAAATCACCGACCGATTATTGATAAAAAAAATCGTCACAATTATTCTATGCTCTTGCGTAGTATAGCGCTCCATTGCTTGTCTGTTTGTATACTGCAGCTGTCTAGTTCACAAATGTCAATGACGTACGACGCCATTTTGCAAAAAAATATAAAATCTTTCGATAGGGTGATTCATTTTGCGCCACCTTGTACTATGTTAATATATTAATTCGAACACTCGCTAGTTCGAAAGGTCCACTAATTCGAACGCCTACGTAGGTATTTATTCACAATAGGTTTCTTGTTATTCGCATACTTGTTGAAATTGATATTATGTATTCGAATTTTGGACTTTGTTTCGTTGCTGAATGCTTTTTGCGTAAGTTAATCGTATTTTTCTAGAAATAAATGTTAGGCGAAGACAATTAAACGATAAAGACGTGTCAGTTCCAGTTATATAGATGATTGCAATCACAGTTGACAAAATTATCAACAAAAACAATTTCGACTCATTTAAGTTAGTCATCATTAATCTTGACTGAGCTTGTTTTGTATTTAGTACAATGCATTTTGATATACTAAAATATTTGCTAGCAAGCAAATAGGAAGACAACTACGTGCGAAGGTGTGTTGTAGTTTACCAATCGGTATTATCGATAACAACTTATTTTCTGTTAAAAACCAACAATGATGAAACTAACAAAATGTCTCTGTCTTTTTAGATGGGTTTAGGATGTCAGTTGAATTGTGTTCCAGTTGTTATTGCCATAATCAGACAACTGCCATTTGTAGGTTATGTAGTGTAATTTTTAACAAAAAAACTTTAGTTCTTTGTGGAAAACTCAGAAAAAGGTAACACAATTTGAATGGAAAGGTCTTAAGACCTTTTTGACCGAATTACACTTTGAAAGCTTTTTGTGCTCTTCAGTAGTTTTGTTTTAGGTTGGTAGTTAGAAATGGCGACCACTGGCAGTCTAGCCCTTTGGCTCAATTAGTGCTGAAGTGTGCCACTTTAATACCATAACTCGTATGAACCTGTGGATGGAATTAGTATGGGAAATTGTGGACATTCCCGCGGAGTCATATTAGTTTGGATTAAGTTCAGAAATATATATCTTATTGTGTGTTTGCTTTTGCACAATTATCCGGGAATTGGATCACTCACTTAACTGGAACACCACACTGATCCGACACCATCTACCATGCTCCAAGCTAGCTTGTTGACTGGTGCTAAAAACAGTAGCCCATCCGGCCTCCTGCACCGTAAATCTCCGTCAAAGCTCTCAGTCCCCTAGCTCAGAATCTAAGGAGCCAAACGAGAGGCACGGCACAGAAGTAACCGAAGTTCGTCCTAGAGCCATTTCGTTGCGTTGAAAAAAGGGATCAAGTCTTTGATCTTCATTTTCGAAAGTTCGTCAATGTCGTTGGCTTATAAACAGAGTACGGAGGAAAAAAAGAAACCGAATTTACAACAACAAACTTGGGTGACCAATAAAAATGATGCTAGTCCTCAGATGACAATTGATAAACAGTAAAACCTAAATTGGGATGGACCTGATCATGTGGTTACGGTAGCGTGATGCGTAAGGCATTGGCTTCTGAAGACGCTAGGTCTGGGTTCAAATCTCAGTCAAGGCGAAAAAGTTTTTCGATTTAACTTGAAAGTATAAAGGAATCTGATGATCGGCTTGGCAACCGTGAAATAGCTATAACTCCAGCCAAAATAAAACGCACTTGGTGGTAGTTCATTCAAGTTGTTGTTGTAATATTCAAAAATCATAAAATACCTAATTTTTAATAAGATATTGAACAGAACTAATCGAAAAACAAATTCGAACTGCATCTATGCAAAAAAGAAACAACTACGACGAAAAAATTCCAAAGACGTGTAACCAAAAAACACCAACGATTTTCATGTACTGTTTTGTGATGCAGACAACGTCAAACGCAGAAAAAAAAACTATCTTTCTCATGTTTTTTTTTTCATTGAAATCGAACAGCTTTTGTTATATTATGTAGACTGTAGAGTAGTTAAATTTTGTATTATTCGTTATTTATAGATATCAATGAATTTAAAATGGTGATTCGTTATACTAGACGTTTTTTGTATCGGCATTCGTTATACTGGACATCCATTGTTTTTGACAAGCCGATCTGTTTGTTTCATTATTTTTTTTTATTTGTAACAATCTTATATTTTCGTTTTTCTCGGTATCAACATATCTGTGATAGTTTAAACTAGCAATGCATTTTTGTTAATAATAAATTTTTATTTTCCAGGCAATTTTAGTGCAATTTAAAACTATTTTAATACTAAAATTAAAAGTGCTTTTATTTTTCACCAAGTAATAATTTTAAGTAATTAACCACAAAATCAGTCTATACATTTCCCAAATATCTATCTATTTTATTCCTTGGTAGAAGATTTTCGATAAAAAACATCACTTAATTCAATCAAACATTTATTAACAACTTAGTGATTCGATAGCTTACCAAAAGAATCTGAGTTTCCAGTCCAAAATATAATTCAATGAATTAAACATTCTAAACTTGTTATTATTCACAAAATTAGTCTTGTGATGTTAAAATTTAAAATTATTTTTTTACGAATTCATGATGTCATTAGTTTTGAAGAAGCCACACATACTCGCAGTAAAGGTGGCAACCGATTTAAAGAATCCATACGATAAAAAGGTATCTATAGCAACGTAAGTTTAAAAAAGAAGGTTACATAGTAGGGTTAATGTACAATCATGCTCACGTCGAATGTCAAATACGTCTGCAAGTTTGTTGCTTGTTTTTTTATGAATTCCTTGTTTGACAACTTTATTTTTTGTATTCACGTTGCAAATTTGCAGCTAAACATTATTCGATATAAACAAAGCATAATTGTAAAGGTCTTTTTAAAAGTTGAAGCACAGAGAAAGAAATTTACCTGTTAATTAAATAAAACGTGGGTGCCGTGTCGCCCAATGAATGAGTGAACTTTTTCGGTTTGTCACATTTGTGGATAATGCCGGTTGATTGAATGTAAAATATGTGTAAATGTGATAAAATAATAAGTAGACTTCAGGAAAGTGATCAGACCAGCACAAAATTTATTTGGGACCCATAGAATTCGTAACATCAGTTGCGTGTCGACGTTTTAAAGTAACAGCTCGATTAAATATACATATCTAAGGAGTAACAACCCATGTACTACATTTCCAACAACCATTTAACCGAGATTTAGTGTGATTTACACTTAATCATCTTCAAATCTCGAAAATTTACGATACAAACTCTTACAAAATTACAAAATTTTAGTAGATTATAAGTAAAGCTTGTTTAATCTTCATAGGACCTGACCTACATAATTACCCAGAGCGTGCTGAAGTATTATCTAGACTCGATGTAATATATCGTTCGAAATAATTGAAACGTTCTATCTCACTTTCAAATCTTAAAAAAAAATAAAACACCGTTTGCATTTTTAAGGTGCCGTCAAAGTAAATCTTTTTATCCTTATGTATTTTCCTTTGTTAAAATCGATCAATTTTCGATTAAGATCTGTCACAATGCCAATATTAAATAAAGGGTGCGTTTTATGTTCTCGCCCTCACAGTCGGCGAGATTGGAGTACTCTACTTTTATAGCTCATCATTTTTGGCAAAAAATCGTTATGATCCACGAAGCATATTTCGATTTAGCTGGCTTTGGTATTAAACAGAGTAGTATTGAGGCAATTAAAACCCTCGATTGATATATCAAAGAACACTTCATTTTCGTATATTAACTGTATTTTGTGGCATTTGGGCCATATTTCTTTTATGATGCCTTAGGAAACAGTTACTGGTGTCGGGACGTTTTGGAAATTTTTTTGTGGCAGAATTGGATAAATTAGGTCTACAGACCATGTGGTTCCAAAAAGACGGTGCCACATCACACAGCACGTGCTACAATGCGAAATTTACTAGACATTTTTCTCGGCCGAATAATGTCAGAAGTGGTAATATCGACTATCCCCACGATCCCCTAAATTGACGGTATTTGACGGTACGACCAAAATAAGGCTGGAGGGTGAACTAATGAACATGAGATGGGAATGAATCTATGATAACTCTGTTTCCTATCAGTTTTAACGGTCTGTTATAGATTCTATTTCTATTTCTAATTCTAATTTTATAGTATAAGCTTTAAATTAAATTGTAGCCAGATCAGAGGGGGAGAAAAATTTCTTAAATCGATATAGCGTTTTTGGCTGTTTGAACACGTGTTCATGTCAACGAAGAGTACTAAGAGATTGTCGGCTTCTTCGATGAAAGTAGCATTCAAGGAAAATGGTATAAGTAGTAGGTACGACAATAGACAGGATTGAACTTCCAAAACATTTTTGTATTTTTTTTTTTTTTTTTTTTATAATCTACTCACGCTCAAGGGATTATGATTACCCTTTAAATGTTTCAACACAGCGTGGGCGTGAAGTTACGGAAGAGAAAGAAGGATAGGAAAGATGTGTGGCACGATGTTCTGAGACTGAAGGTGGTTGTCTCAGATTTTTTTATCTCCAGGGATGGCGGCTGAACTAAAGCGGAGAATTGCCGTGTCTTATTTCTATGTCCCTTATAATTCGCATTATTTTATTCGTTTTTCATCCTTGTTAGGCATACTAGTTTAACTCAATCACATGTTGTTAGTGTTATGCCTGAACAACATGTAATGAGTAAACCAGCAACCCATTGATGACAATTTATAGAAGGTTTTAATGGAATTAAAGACGACATAGACGACGGCAGGGATCGAACCTGTGATATTGAGGTTGACAGGCGAGCACACAACCATCGCGCCACGGCCACCCCCATACCCCATTTAACAATGCTGTAAAGATCGGAGTCTAATTAGCTTATGTATCATACGATACCCTTGCAATTCCATTTCCGAAGGAAGTTTTCGCCAACACTCTTTTTCGGTGCGAACGAAAAAAGTGGAAGCACCAGACCGCGATGGGAGGGGGAATATGCCAAATTTATTTGAATGCTTCACACTTTGATGAACAATAAAATGTAAAGTCCAGCTTTAATTCAAATGTTTGTAATTTATACACCCAACATTTTCTATTGTAGACTTTATCTACTAATGTGATAATTTGTATTTCTATTCGCGTACTACTTTCCAAACCCGCAATTGTCTACATACCCTGACAGACTTTGAACTAAAATTTGTAGAAATTATTAGCTTTGGTAAGTACACAGCAGACATTGTGAAATTGTATTCTAGTTTTGAAATAGTAAAATGTTTTTTATCATATGAAATTTCATGGGAACTTTCTTTTCTGATGGCCATCTCTGAATTCTGTTTGAGTAAAAATCAACCATTTGAGAATATGTTCACATACTATTTAGCAGAATCATATGCTTACAGGGTATGTCCAGATTAAATGAAAAATAATTTAAGTAAATCATGACTATAGAAGAACCCCTTGGTGTGCCCACGCACTTGCGTGTCCAAACATCATACCACTTGGCTGTTGGCACGTCAATGCACTGCCTGCGTCGTCGTCTTCGTCGTGCCAAATTTGTTTATGACCTCATAAAAACAGACCATCTTTATACAGTCTTAAAATCTATATCTTGTGATGGTAGATTATATAAATCAAAGAAACGACTTTTTATTTTACACAATCTGTCTTTCTAAAAAATCGACATTTGACTGGGATTTTTATTTTTTCCATTAGGTATATCTATTTTTTGCTTTATAAAAATAGACCCCACCCCACGTATAGTCAAATGGTAACTATTAGAGAAAATAAATAAACAAAGAGAAAACTGCTGGTGCTGGTGTTCTACAGGAAAAATCTATTTTTGAATTGTTTAACAAAAACACACATTTGATTGGTTTATTATTTTATTTTTCTGTATCTATCTGCTCACTTTGTTATACAATACGAGTACATCTATACACGAGACCAGCATGATTGCGATTTTTTTTTCACTCTATACGCAGAAAAAAAAAATCACTTTGATCACTGAAATAAAATAGTGTTGTGACTGTGACGGTGGAGTGTGGGTATAATAGAGAAATGAAACTTTCACAAGGACACATTTGTATTTTCTTTCTTAATTAACTTCAGCTTCTTGTTTTTTTTTTCTTATTGAACAGATTGTTAATAATATTCCCAACTCTTCTTCGTAAAAGATACACGGTGATTATATTTTTTCATTGATAATCACCTGAAGGACGGTCGTATCTTTCTTTTGATGAAACGATATTCGTAACAAAAAAAAAAGAAAAGAAAAATAAACTCTGCCTCTAGACTATGCACCTAAGTAAATAATATTGCCCAAGTTTAAATTTTAAATTGAGACTGCCTTGGGCGAGAAATTGAGTCATTGTCAATGATTCAATTAAATGTGGTTTCAAAATTACGATAGAGAGAAAATGTACGTGGGAATTTTCAGTGAAATAGCAAATTATGTATATATTTTTTTTTATCTGAAGATAACTAGCGCTCGTATTATAAATGTTATCACAGGGCGTGTGTAATTTCAGTTTTTTTTTTTAATAAACACGTTTTATTTACACTATTATTTTTGTATTCTTTACAAAAATCGATTCAATGTTATAATCACCGTTGTTGCCGTTACCAACTATTCTAATTTGAAAAAGCTCACAATTGATAAAAAAAAAATATCTATCGCTTATCATACAGATAACAAGATCAATGAGTGTGGTTATGAAAAAAAAATGGAATTGATTGATTAAAGGAATCTCTGTCACATGAGGCGAGTATCAATAGTAAATATTTTTAATCAAAAGCTCTACCTATTACGTGAACAATTTTGAAGTGCATAAGCTACAAAAATGTGCTCCATTAAAATTAATTGAAAGTTTGAGTTTAATAATAACAACTTGAGTGGTGGCACTCTCAAGTTGTTGTTTATTTCGAAATTGTTTTTTTCTTCTTCTAAGACTGCGGTTATAGCTATTTTAAAAGACCAATCCAATAATCAGACTCTTTTTAGGGTCTTATTATGGTTCGCTTAATGCCGAATAGTTTGAGTCCCTAACAATTTGAATTAACTTAACTTAGGAATCGTATAGAACTCTGTTTTCTTGTTCTGATTTTACTTTACATTTATCAAATTTGATATTAGAATTTGTGTCGAAATCTTATGCTATCCCTTCTGTCTCTAAGGCTGCGTATTGCATACACTATGCAAGATGCAAAAGTTGGTGCTTTTCGATGTTTTCTATGTACATACTTACATCGTGATGAAAGATTTATTAATTCATCAAAAGAGCAGTATTTGAGTTTTCGGCGATTTCCAAACGGAAATAGATCTTAAGTGCACGAAATAAATTTAAAACAGAAGAAGAATTGAGAACATTTATAGCCATATTTATAAACTCATTATAATGAGTACATAAGGCTATGCAACCCTTATAATGCCTCTAAACGCAAAATCGTTATTTATAAAACTTATGTGACGTTAAATAGAGGCATTATAAGCTAAACGCGTTTGGAGGTTGAATAGTGCCTACATAAGGACATTTTAGTATTGATCTGTCACATTCACTTTGACATCACATTGAATTATAAACAAAAAAAATGCCTTTGACTTGATATTGAAACTAAATCTTTGTGTTATTTTTATTTATTGAAACAAAAATGTTATACTAATATATTAAAAACAAATTAAATTGAAAATTGTTTAGAATTAAATAGATAAATATACTAGTTGGTGATGTTAGTGTTGTAATTATTATCTTACATTATTGAATTTTATCCTCAAGAACTTGTCTGAGTATTCCAGCTATAATGAAACGAATAACAATTTTATTTCCAGTATTGTGCTAGAGATAATAACATACTTTATCTGATGAATCAAAGTTAATTGTTGGAATTCTTTTAGCTTTTGGTAGTTTAGATTTTGTTTATTAAATTCGATAGACAAACAAGAATTTTTTTTTGTTTTTTGATAAACAGCTGAGTGTTATGAAGGCTAAATGTAATACATTCTTACTTTTTGGTACTTTATTTGACACAAGCTCATTATAACTATGCAGGGTAGGCAAATGTTTTATAAATATGAATTTGCATAGTAGATGAATAAGTTCTTATGCATTGCATAACTATTCACGCGTTTAGGGAATTCTAATAAATACGGCTGTTAATATTTATTCTTTGATATGGGACGTTGAACAAAATCTGTGGAGCACTTAAGGTCCAATTTTAATAGGCATAATCAAACACAACCTTATGTCAAAAAGCCAACGAAAATTTACATCCATTATTGGCCCAAGCTCGCATACGCAAACGTATTAAAAACATACTCTAGTCTTAGCTTTTCTAAAATGCAGCAAACACAAAAAAGATTACATACACATGTTTAGAATTCGTAAATTGAGTTCAATACAGCTGTGAATACATTGAAATCTGTTATCTTCTATGTATTTTTTCTGCATTTTTCAAATTCAATTATGAGTGATTGGGATCGCACTTGTTTAATTTGAACGAAACTTAACGAATCGCAATTGGACGCCATTATGGTTATTGATTAGGGTTTGTGTGTGTTCGCTTGTTCAATTATGCACGCATATGCTAGCTTATGCGTATTATAGTTGGGCATTTACACTTAACATAATGTTATCATGTTTTATTCATGTAAACACTTTTGCATCAAATCGACTATTGCATTAGTGCAAGTATGCACCGAGCCCACTTAAATTATTGACTCTTATTGCGAATGTTATTTAACGTCCTTTGCTACAAAATTCTAGTAATAAAAAAAAAATGTGGCGCGTTCAGATTTTGTATCCAACGCAATGATGGTTGCTTTATGTATGTTATTGTTATCCCTTTTGGAAAACACAACTGATGACTTCTGATATAACAAGAATACATATGATAACATGATCGATTTTCGACAAAAGTCGTTTATCGATTTACAAATAGAATCGTTGCTTGCAATAAGTCTGCTTGATTTCATGATTTTCTCCAATATTTCTAACGTTTCAAATTTCGATTGATTGATTTTTATCAACTGAACTTAGGTTAGGTTAGGTTAAAGTGGCTACTGACCAGAAAAAGGTCAACACACTTAGACCAATATTTGGTCCGTTGTGATACCACAAGGATTTCAAAAATCACCCTTACTCGCTAAACCATTTTGAGCTAATAATGAAGCGTTTGAGACAGTGAATGTCGGAATTATTTAGATCACTAGGATCGTTATAGTAGTAGTCTCCCAAGTGGAGTCTACGTCTTTGCGCTAGGGCAGGACAAGAACATAGAAGGTGAGGAACTGACTCCTCTTCTTCTTCATCCATGCAGCTTCTGCAAAAATCATTTGCAGGAACTCCGAGACGAGAAGCATGTCTTCCTATTAGGCAGTGTCCAGTAAGGACACCTATAACGGAGCTAATATGCAATCTACCAATAGAAATTAGTTGTTTTGAGCGTTTAGCATCAAACAATGGCCAAATCAGTTTAGTAGACCGGCAAGTTGGGGTGCTGGTCCATCTGAGTTTAGCTTTCTTCATGGTATCATGCTTTAGCATAAGTTTACAAGTAGCTAGGGATATACCGATGTTAGATTTGCTATCCAACAAAGGTAAGATTGTTCCGTTTTTTGCAAGTTCGTCAGCTTTACAGTTTCCTGGAATGTCTCTATGCCCCGGCACCCATGTAAGGTGAATGTTAAACTGTTTTGACATCTCCACCAGAGATGATCGACAATTTTGGGCTGTTTGTGAGTTAGTGGAGACAGAGTCCAGTGACTTTAAGGCAGCTTGACTGTCTAAGAAGATACGTATATTAGTAGTCGATATAACGTTTTCTTTTAGCCAAGAGAGGACTTCTTTTATTGCTAGAAGCTCTGCCTGGAAAACGCTACAGTGATTGGGAAGACGAAAAGATAGACAGAGATTTAATCTATCGGAGTATACGCCTCCACCAACCCCGTCATCGGTTTTAGATCCATCTGTATAGAAATGAATTGCTTCGTCTATCAAAAACGACTCATTTTCCCAAGAAGACCTGGGGTGCCAGCACGTAACTTGATACAATCGAGTCGAAAAAAATCGGCTGATCATAAGAAAGAACTGCCTGTTCTCGATTGTATCGACCTAACTCGATCGTATCAAGTTACGTGCTAGGGCCCCTGGAAGGGATGGACACTTGAAAGTTTTTATTAAAATTTGGATGAGGGGTGGTGTAATCGACGTTACTAGGTAGAGTACTGAACGAGTTCAGTATAGTAGAGTGGCCAATATCATTATTGATCCACTGCGAGGAGGCTTTAAGTCGGATGGCTGTGTTAGCGGCCGATTGTTTGCTAAAAATATCTAGCGGTATGATATGAAAAAGAACATCAAGTGCAGCAGAAGGAGTTGAGCGGAGAGCTCCACCCATGATTAAACAGGCTGTTCGTTGGACTTTGCTAAGCTTATCGCGGTTTGTTGCTGTTTCCAGCGCAGTCCACAATACTGACAGCGCAGATATGATTGCGGATGCGTCGACATTGTTAAAAGCTCCTTCTATATCCACAATGCAACTAAGGTGAACTCCTTATGATGAAGGGAATGTTCGATAGTACGAACCAGCGTATGTAGAGCGGAGTCTACAGATTTCCCTTTGTTATAAGCATGTTGAGCATTGGATAGTAAGAACTTATCAATGTTTGCCCTCAAATGGATTTCAATCAGACGTTCAAATGTTTTAAGAAGGAATGTGTAACGTGGCCAAATTGCAAATCTCATAGCTAATCATTTTATAGTGTTCATAATAATCATATGTTAGTAATCATAATCATAATAATAATAATAATAAATTACCATAATTAGTATCAAACATGCTACGAATATACAATAAAAACTAGGCATACTAAATACCATGCATAATACCTATGAAGGGAAGAGGTGATCATACACACCCCTTCTACCTGTATGTGTCTCATTAAAGGGCATTTACCCTGCAAAAAAAAAAACCAAAATTCCAATTTTTTGGAAAAAAAAAAACAAAAATCCAATTTTTTTGTGTTTTTTTTTTTTAATTTTTGGTTTTGCGTGGTTTTCAGTCCATTTTTGTATGAAGTTACCATAATTCTGAAAAGATATAAAATAGTTAAATAGAAATAATAGAATAATGATCTTTTATATCTTAAGATGTAAAGAAAAAAACGAAAATTCATCTAAAATCTGGCTCAGATATAAAGTTCAAAGCCAAGTTTTTTTTGTTTACATCTTATCGATATGGGATTACATGTCTAGGTTATGTATGTATACCTACCCATTAGCATAAAATTTTTTTGTTGCTTGTAGCACAAAATCTGTAAATATAGATATAAATCAAAGATTAAAATCTAGTAATAATAATATATAAAACAAAATATATAATAATACTTACAAAAAAAAAAAAAACTTTGTCGAGATGCCACCACATTTCTTCACCATCCATGAAAAATTTTGACATTTAGACTAAAATAATTAGTCATATACTTTTTCTCACTCTTAAAGGAGTGTAGATATACATCACTCGGGCGACGAACATATTCTTTGCGGCGAATAAAAATAAATAAATATATTCAAAGCATATTGAGTAAATTAAGTAATAGATTTTTTTTATAGGAAGATTTTAAACTTACAGGAAGTAAAGCCCAAATGTCTGTTACATTTTTGAAATGTAATTTATGAAGAGGGTAGTTTTTTTTAAATAAAATAAAATGAACAATTAGTGTTTGAAATGTCTGTGATAATAATGATGCTGTTATATTAGATTAAGAGAAATATATTTATTATTTATTAGAAATTTTATTTATTTTATTGTGTTAGTCTAGCTAATAGGGTAAGTGTAGAAGAGAAAAGAAGACAAAAGATTATTCCAATAGTGGGATCCAAATACTAAGTCAGTTAGGAACTTATATACATTTTTAAACAAAGACATAGCGACTATGTAATAGGGGTCTTTGTGAATTTAACAAGACAAAGGATAGTCAGACGTCTAATAGATTTACGTTAGTTCAGTTTGTGAAATCTTTTATTCTGATACTTCGAAAGTTCTGGAGAGTAGATTATAAGTGTAATCCTCATACGAATTTTCTTTTATTAATATAAACGAAAAAAAAAAAAAAAAAAAAGTAGAAGAAAAAAACAGAAAAATTACAAATATAAGATATAAGTGAACAAAAAAACAAAAAGACACTAAGAATTAAAAATAATTTTTTTGGAATTTTGGGAAACCCCTACCTATCCAAAAGGATAATCAATTAAATATTGCATATTACGCAGAGGTACTTGTTAGTGATCCTTGGGGTTACTAAAATTGTATAGTGGACATAATAAGTGCCTCTGCTTTTGGTACAGAAGCCCTGACCGAATCAAAATTTAACAAAAAGCGACCTATTGAAGTAAAGCTGAGAAAAGGATATATCTCAAGAATCGAGCATAGGATATGCACATTAGGGAATGTCTAAGAAGGAACAGTGGTGAAAGTGGATAAATAAATGAATTTAATGAACTAAAGAAAGACTAAATTTAACGCTAGTGGAATACATTTCTTACATATAAATAATTAACGTAATTGAATAATACTAATTGAATTAATTATAAATTTTCTATTTCCGTTATTCAACTTTAAGAGGTGGATTGTACAAACCTCATCTGCTTTTTTTTGGTTAAGATTAATAATTTTTTTTGAGAAAATCGACTTGTTTAAAAGTGAAATTAAATCATCAGTTCCTGATCTGTGCTGCCGGCAGGACGTCGAGGGATGTGAAATCTGTAAGTAATCTTACATATATACATATATATATATATAATTCTTGCTGGAAGAGGGTGATAATTCCCAGCAATATTACGAGCACATATTTAACCTTTAAAGGCAGATATTGGTTTTTTCTTTGTCTTTTTGCATTCTTTTAACATATTTTTGTTATTTTTATTTGATTTTTCCTTTTTTTTTTTTTCTTGAATTTTTTTTTTTAAATTTGATATACAAATATAAATTGTTTTTAACACTAGTGAGTGTCTTAAAGTAATGAGTTTTAAATTATTTAACTTTCCCGGAAAATAAGTAGCGTAAATAATCTTAATAAGAATGATGCTGTGCTAAAATTAAAGCGATTGGTGTGTGAAGGGGTCTCGACAGGCCGTCTATGAAGAGTTGAGGAAATGACAGGATGACTTAGAAATAACGTAATGAACGTTTATATAGCTTGGGAGCAAGTTAGGGGCTGTCTTTCATGAAATAGGCCAAGAAAGATAGCGATGGATATGTTTCGACATATGGGAGGGTTGGCCAAGCCATACCAATAACACCAGGCAAACTTTCTTGATCCTAGTGAACCATTCCATGGCGAGAGGGTGGGGGTGGGTATGCCTCTCCCTTGAAAATATAGATACAAAAAAAAAATATATTTAGATTTAAAGTATTTAGGATTAGATAGGGAATAGGTTTAACAATAGGCTAGGTTAGGTCATAGGTAGTAATTTTTTTTGGTTATCTGATATTCAAGTCTGAGGGGTGTCGTCATTTACCCATTCTTTCGTCAGGGTAATGGCAAAGGTACGTGAGTGTGTCTTTCCTTATTTCGATTTCTTTATCTTACTTTCTTTTCTCCGATTCATTTGTCCGTCCGTTATATTATTCATAATTCGTAGCTTTCTCCTTCTTATTTTGTTTCTATAATAATCATCCTGGCATGTTAATATAAAGTGAAATTGAGCTGAAGGTGTGGTGATAAGGACAAGAACCTCCCCGTCCGACGAGCTAAGCTGAGCCGTGACAAGCATGCCGCTGTCCCAAAACATAGCACCAAAGTCGCCCCTGTGGCCTAAGTTAAGCTCATTTCAAATGATGAAAGGCTAATAGGTCTTAGATCTTTAGGATTAACATGGCTAGGTTTGCCTGCTTTGGGGATGAAAATAACATTTACTTCTCTCCATGACAAAGGAATGTGAGCCAGAGCGATACAACCTTTTAGGATGTTTCAACTGAACTTATAAACGTCCAACTTCATAGCAATCTTTCACTTAATCGCCATTCCACGCACTTGGACTCAAATTTTTTTTTAGTTCGGTGCCCACACACTAAATGGCCCAGCCACATCAGTTGTTGGAATTGGCTCTAGTACCCTAGTAGTACCCACTCGTCCTTTATTTAGCGTTAAGGAACTTTTGCTGGTGATTAGGCTTACTCGATGTGGGCTCCAGGGCCGATACAATTTCAAATGTATCTTTTTGGAATGTGAAAGTTTATTCCGAAAAACAAAAAAAAAATGTAAAGGCTATCCTACTGAGGAGAACCGGAATAAGTTTAAACAAACTAGAAAGACCTGTAATGATCATATTGGATGAACCAAATTTATACATGGCCAACAATTAAGACCAAGAAATAATAAAAAAAAACAATAAAAACAATGTCCAAAAAGTAGTAAATATTTTTGGTCATTTGTAAAAAAATGTACGAAATACTACTTCGTCTTCGGTTCCAACAATCTTCTTTAATAACGATCCTTATGTCAGCTCACAAGAAAAAGCGAATTTACTAACAGCACAGTTTTTGGTAAATTCGACGCTGCCAGAAAGTGTCAAGACCCCTCCTTTAGTTGACAGCGTAAGCGAATTTATGGGACAAATCTTTTATCGAACTCTTATAGTTCCAAGAGTACTGAAAGATCTCGATCCACTGGCGCGGATAGTATCCCCACCATTGTTCCGAAGAGGTACTCTTCAAAACAATTGCGTAAGCTTTTTCATCTGTCCTACTCTATTGGTCTCTTTCCAAGTGGATGAAAAAAGGAATTTGTCCAACCTGTCCCTTGAAAAGGCGAATCTTCTTCCCCCCGAAAATATCATCCAATACCACTTACGTACCATCTTTTCAAGGGCATGAAAACGCTGTTAAAGTATTAGCTGAAGAAATATCTTAAAGAACGAAAGCTTCTCAATGACCGGCAGTATGGTCCACTGGGGGTCTGATGGTATATCTCACCGAACAGTTGTACAAATCTTTACATATTTTTGGTCAAAGTAAGGTATTTCAAAAGCATTTGATAGAGTTTGTCATCAAGATAAGCTTTCTTATAGAAAATGAGATGAAACATCCTTTCGAACCGCTGAATAAAAGTTGTACTTGACGGTTTCAAGTCTTATTCATAAATTAAATGCTGGTGTTCCACATGGCTCCGTTTTGTGTCCTAATTTGTTTATAATATTCATCAATGATCTCTCTGAAACATTTAAACTGTTAAATTGTTTTTCAGGTGACAATACTTTCAGCTTTTCTTATTCATTTATAGATGCACATCGATGTTCTTTGGATGTGGAACTACATTGGCAGCATACTAAATTTTGATCTGAAAAAAAAAAAAAAAAAAAATGGAAAATGTGTAATTAAAAACCGTATAAAATTTATGAAGCTGAAGATCGCTGCATCGAAATTTATGTTTTCATTTAGGATAGCAGATCTCGATAAGTATCAAAGATATTGGAATATTTTAAACGCCAAAATGTTGGGCGCAAATTTTCCTAGGGGCGATGTCCGTTACTTTTTTTAAATTGTATCTCGTTATATTTTATTTTAGTGAGTTTTAAAACTTTTAAGACAAAAAAATTTTTAGGATAGGATATAGACCGCAATAATTTTTTTAGAAATAAAATAAATATGACCCAATGTAGAATATACATTTATAACTTTGGATTGACTAATCGTAGGTAAAAAATCGGTACATGAAAAAATTAGAATTTCCAAACTCTAGGGGCGATGTTTTTTCTTTTTTTTTTATTTTTTTGTCTATTAAAGTTTTTTAAACATGAAAGTTAAAAAAAAAAAAAAAGTTTAGACCCTTATAACTTTGGATCAACTAACCGTAAGTATAAGAACGGTACATGAAAAAATTAGAATTTCCAAGCTCTAAAGGCGATGTCTTTTCTTTTTTTTTATTTTTTTGTTTATTAAATTTTTTAAAACATGAAAGTTAAAAAAAAAAAGTTTAGACCCTTAAACTTTGGATCAACTAATCGTAGGTATAAGAACGGTACATGAAAAAATTAGAATTTCCAAACTCTAAAGGCGATGTCTTTTCTTTTCTTTTATTTCATGTTCTTGAGTCATTTGTGTTCTAGCAAACTTGGTGCCAGTGTCATACTTATAAACGGTGGGCAGAATTTGGATGTCTGAACTACTTGAAAAAAAAACTGAGGAAGAGTTACAAAATGTATATTTTCTCTTCAGTTGTGACTGTTGTTCTAGATGGCTGGCATTACAAGAGGAATAAAACTTGAATCATCGTTAGAACTAAACCTATAGTATAATTTTGTTTTAGCTAAACTAATAGCTCAACACCATCCTTTTTTGGTTTAGCTAAACTAAAAGCAATAAATATTTTTCAATTCAAATTTGTTAAACATATCTCATAATATCTATCTAATTATTATAATAGTTATTCTATAAAGTATATTCATTCTGGAATTTTCTTTTTCTTTGTCTTTGCTGAAACTTTGTTTTTGTTTGTATAACAATTAATCTTTTCTTTATATAATTCCAATTTTGTATAATTATTATCAGAATTATTAAAACTTGAATCGAAAAAATAAAAATTTATATGAAGTAAATATTATAATTTTGATAATATACAATTATTAATATAATGCAATAAAAAATATAAAAATATTACAAATAACCAACATCTTAACTAACTAACACAAAACTTAGATATCTATTTTCCTTTTTGTTGTAATTTGTTGCTAGACAACAAATGACTCAAGAACATGAAATAAAAGAAAAGAAAAGACATCGCCTTTAGAGCTTGGAAATTCTAATTTTTTCATGTACCGTTCTTATACATACGGTTAGTTGATCCAAAGTTATAAGGGTCTAAACTTTTTTTTTATAACTTTCATTTTTAAAAAAAATTAATAAACAAAAAAATAAAAAAAAAAGAAAAACATCGCACCTAGAGTTTGGAAATTCTAATTTTTTCATGTACCGTTCTTATACATACGGTTAGTTGATCCAAAGTTATAAGGGTCTAAACTTTTTTTTTTGTTTTTAACTTTCATGTTTAAAAAACTTTAATAGACAAAAAAATAAAAAAAAGAAAAAACATCGCCCCTAGAGTTTGGAAATTCTAATTTTTTCATGTACCGATTTTTTACCTACGATTAGTCAATCCAAAGTTATAAGGGTCCAAACTTTTTGTTTTTTTTTTGTTAATTTCATGGTTAAATCATGGTTAAATAAGCTTAATAAAAAAAAAATAAAAAAAAAAGGAGAAACATCGCCCCTAGAGAAATGTATATTCTACATTGGTTCATATTTATTTTATTTCTAAAAAAATTATTGCGGTATATATCCTCTCCTAAAAATTTTTTTGTCTTAAAAGTTTTAAAACTCACTAAAATAAAATATAACGAGATACAATTTAAAAAAAGTAACGGACATCGCCCCTAGGAAAATTTGCGCCCAACATTTCTGCGTTTAAAATATTCCAATATCTTTGATACTTATCGAGATCTGCTATCCTAAATGAAAACATAAATTTCGATGCAGCGATCTTCAGCTTCATTAAAATTTAATAGAATAGAAAAGTTGATAAATTACAAATTAACATTTTTGACAACGACAATTAAAAATAGACCTAAACTCCGCATAGCATTAAAAATTAATAAACGTGATTCTGATTATTATTATTTGATAACGATAATACCGATTCATCAATTTTGTTTCTCAACGTAAACATCGTATTTATATCTTATTGACAGTCTTAATAGGCCCCTAGGTAGGTAGGTAGAGATGGTAGTCGCCAGCCCTGGGCCCGCGACTCAATTAGCGCTGGGTGCGCCGTTTTGATACCATTAACTCGTGTCAACCTAATAAGGATTTAGTACGGAAGAAAATGGCTTTTATATACTTTAGCGGAGTATTGCTAAAGCCATTTTGTCGCATTCAGAAAGATAATCAGATCTTTGATTTTCTTCTCCGAAATATTATATATTCTCCCCTAATATTAACAAACTGCAAATAGCCCAATCTCTTAGAACTATATTTAATGTTATTTAATGCTCTCTGACTCGTATGTAGAAATACGTTTTAATCTATGCATCTGACCTTTTTTAATTGATCGGAACGGTTTTGAATGAAATCTCAAAACATTGATGACAAATTTCATCTAATTACTACCATATTCTGATAACCAAAATATACCGGCACTACATATGTATATACGAGTATGTAGAGTCTTGATTAAAATAACCATAAGATATCTAAATATAGTCAATCAAAACGAAATCGTTACTATAGCAGGAAGGTCTGTCTGTGTGTTGTTATTGAAGCATATTTTTTATACTTTAGTTCAAATGATCGGACATAACCACAGACAACATTAATACTTTAGCCAATATCTCAATTTAAAATTAGAATCAACAATTTTATTAGAATTTGATTCGAATGAAAAAAAAAATGTCAAGATGCACGTTTCGATTGTGTTGTCTGTCACAGGTCAATGTTGCAATTTAGGTTCGTTACCTTGTTATATTTTATTCTTGTTCTTGATGTGGCAATGCTTGAAATTTGCGTATTAAAGGAGGATGCTGATTGTTGACTATAGAGTCGATTGTTGCATTGAACAAAGTAGTTTTTTTTGTGCTTAAGTGCCAATTATATTGTCGCTAGAAAATCTCTCTCTCTCTCTCTGCACAAATTTGTTCACATACAGCAAAATATTATTGCCCGGTCCCAGTACTGTAAGTCACTTCTGCATATAGACAGGAATTCATTCATTATTTTCAATTCGTTTTGCTCTCTTGATTTTTCTTTCACATCACATCACAACCCAATTAGCTATTCGTTTTCGCCGGTGCTGTCACATATTTATTTTCTTCGAATGAGCAAGACCTCATTAAGTGAGCCATCTTTAACGTTGAATTTTCATTCAAATTAAATCTATGTATGTACATATATACATAAATTCTAAAATAAATTAAAAACTATTTGTAGTATTTTATTTAGGTACGTTTAAGTCACTTCAATTCAGTACATTGACTTGATAGTTACTATGTCGATTTTGGGAGGTCTTATTTTCTATCGCGTGTCATGATCAAATTACCTACAAAGAAAACTTCAATTTATTCTGTAGATTTGATTTTCTTTGTATATTAATTTTTGATGTCCAATCTTTATAATTAAATTAGATTATTTAAGTAAAAACATTTATAAATTGGTATTAAAACTATTTTTTTTTTTTCATTTCAGGTAAAATTATTTTCACAACTTACATACTTATGTATGAGTAAGACTGTTCTGAGGATGTTGTAAGCTATGACTTTTAAAACAAATTATAAGAAATCTTATTTTTGTGTTACTGACTTTTTTTTAGGTAAAGTTTAAATGCCCCTCATCAAGAACATGAATCTAGCAGACTTCCTCCTAATTGCTTAACCATTTGGAGCATCTTTTTAACCGCATGACACTTCTTAAGTCTCAGTGGGAACCTTGTAATATAAATCTGTCAGGTGGAGTCTACCCTAATTAATATTTATTGTTCTTCGTTGTTGTCCATCAGGTAACCCATTTGTATAAATTTGACAATAGAAAGTAGATACTCGTAACTAGCCAATTCCTCGTTGCAAGAACGCATAACTTTCTAAGACACAAACGCATACATTTGATAAAACCGTTTACTATAATTTCTAAATCAATGCGTGTAAAAGGTGGGCCATCTAGTGTTTTCTATTCAAATCATAAGGTTATTTTGACACTGACAGCAGTTTCACGCTCGAAATCTCGACAGAAAGTCATTATCATAACTGCGGAAATGAGTCGCTATACGCTTTAACAACGTTGGGAAATATTGAAAATTTATTTCCAAGGTGTGTATCCCAAACAGTACGTTTTATGAAAAGAAGTTTTGGCTGAAATGAGGCACCCACCGCGTCTGATGTGCGAAAGTTTGTGCAAAGTTTGTGAGACTGGTATGCCAGTGGACAACATTCACGTTCTCTGTCGTCGTACTGTGCGCACAGACGAGAATGTGACTGTTGTAGCCGAGAGTGTGAGACTCAATTCACGAACACCAACTCGCCATCAATCTCAACAGCTCAACATTTCACTCACTAGCCTGAGGAGAATTCTGCACAAAGAGATCTCGTTTATTCTCGATTATTCGCTAACAAGAAGGCGCACGATCATCCGCTTAGTTATAGCTTCGCAGTTTGGGCCTTAGACTAGTCGCGCACTGGCAACTGTGATCGAAATCAAATAGTTTAATCACCAGTTGAAAGAGAACCGCGCACTGGCAACTCTTTACTCACGCTCACACTCTTTTCTCTCTTGCTCTTATAGAAAACAGCTCAACTGTTGCGAAGGCAATCGTTTAGTTTGTGTCAAAACACAAACTTTTTAGTTTCGAGAATCGAGTTGCTCTAAGTGCGCGGTGTCCCATATAAGCCCATATGTTTCATTTTAGCAACTAAACAGTTGCGAAACTAAAAATTGAATGTACGCGCCTAGCCTTAGAGCAGCTTGAATTGGACAACGATATTGGACGAAAAATCATCTTTTTTGACGAGGTGCATTTTCATATCGGCGGCTACGTTAACAAACAAAATTTCCGCATCTGGGGCTCGGAAAACCAGCACGTTATTGTCCAGAAGCCGATGCATCGACAGAAAGTGACAGTTTTTTGGGGATTGTGGAGTGGTGGAATAATTGGACCATTATTCTTATAAAATTATGCTGGGAACAACGTTTCGGTCAACTGTGGGCGTTACAAACCAAATTCCCAAATCGTGTTATCAGCCGTCTTAGCGATTTTAATTGGCCGCGTCGGAGCTGCGATTTGAGACCTTTGGACTTTTCTTTGTGGAGAACCGTGAAAGACTGATGTTATACAAAAAACCCGAAACTATTCAAGCACTTAAGGCCAATTTCATCCAAGCAATTCGTGAGCTACAGCCCGAAACCATCAACAATGTCTTGGAAAATTTGAGTTACAGAATGGGCACTTGCGGCAGCTACTTGAACGACGTTGTGCTTTATATTATTGGAAATGTTATGCTCTTACTAATATAGCCATAATACATGTAAATAATTTAATTTTGTTCATTTTATTGCATTTAAAAAAAAAAAAGGAACCTGTATTTGGCCCACCCTTTACAAATAACAAATAAATAACTATCTCAGATTTTCACCAACACGGTGATTTACTAATTCAAAGACAAAATTTCAAATTTGAGTAGAAGTAGTTTGCAGTGTCATTGGATTTCAGAATGACTGGATCCTTGAGTGAAATCAATCGAAAACGACATTAAAGTGATTTTGAAAGGATTTCGAAATTATGAAATCGAGTGTAATGTAGAACACTGAAAACAAATTCACTCGGTTCGGAAATTCGTTTTCATTTCGATTTCACTCGATTTTTAGAACCTGGCTATATATTGATTTTTTGTGGTTTTCGTAATACTGAGAAGATATTTTGAGTTTTGTCCCTCTAATGGTCAATTTTGAAATGTTAGGAGTTACAAAAACTGTATCTGCGTGTCCCTATTTTTAGATATTGCATACATTTAGGAATGATTAATAGATAATTAATTCCAGAAATGTATGTACATAACACGTGTCTTTCTTTCTTCAGTCACCGTAAATTTTGTTGGCAAAGGCCCAATTCCTTGGGATTATTATTGTAATTTCTTCCAAAAACCATTAAGCGTACTATTTTTTGTTCACATGCGACAAAACATTAAATATTTAGGGTTTATTCATGCAAATATATTTTTTATTTTTTGTGTTCATGTCAAAATGTTAATGTCTAAACACATCACAATTTCATTCCTCCTTAAATGACTCATTTTGGGTGTATAGGTACAAATTATTCTGTTATATTTAAATCGCAAGAGTTACAGATGGCTCAGATAGTTGAGAAATCCGCAATAAACTTTCGTTATCATTAACTATTTTTTATAATATGAACAGCAACTAATAGCAAATGGGTAGACTCTTCCATTTCATGCGGCACTGAGCATATCTCGGGTCTCAGGTTACATTTTGCATTTGTGAAGCTCTAAACTCCAATCCAATTCACCAGGTGGTTTGTTGCAGCAGAGCTTGCGTGTCTACCTGTCGTAATGGCAAATGACTTTCTATTATTTTTTTTTCGTTTGTTTTTGTTCATTCCGCAATCAACAGAAAAATGAACACATTTGTTTTTTGTTTTTGTTTTTTACATAAAAATAGAGTTTGATGGGAATCAAATGGAATAAAACTTTGCAATACCGAATTTGAGATTATATATTCAAAATGAATAAATTTCGAAGTAAAGAGGTAGTCTGTGACAGGCGTGGCAGACGGGCGACGATGCCGGGCTATGATATAGGTTCACCAGCACACAAAACAAGGAAGTGTTCTCGTTTCGAATCATTGCACAAATTGTAAAAAAAAAACATGCATCTAAATTAAAATAGTTTCTACAAGTACAATCTATGATTATACCACGATGTAGATGTATCTTCTCCTCCCTTTTAGTGAAATACTAGGAGAGCAAAATGGTTTTATTGTCATTTTAAAAATATACATACAATGCACCTGACTAGATACCTTACCTCTCAACTACAAAGATCTAAGTATACTCATGGTGGATGGATAGATAGGCTGAATGATTCTATAAATAAACTACATTAAGCCTACAATGGCTTACAAAAGAAGCACTGAGTGAAAAGAATATGTTGAATTTCTAGAAAACAAAGTTTACTTTTCGAATTTTTGTCATGCCATGAGCTGTATAAGTTTCTTAGCCCTCACTTGGAACTCAAATGCTTCTTGTTGATAGGCAGAGAGCTGCAGACAATTTTTTTTTGTTTAATTTTAATGAATAGAAAACTTCATACAATTTCTTGAAGTTAAAGTGGTTTTCCTTTTTAATGATAGTGATTTTATTTTTAAATTTGTTTCCAATGCATTGTTTTTCGTGCACCACTTGGCATATAGTGTAGGGCGTTGGAAGGTCTGAAACTGACAATTAAAAAAAAAAACATGTATATTTTTTTCCATTAAAAATTAAATTTAAACAAAATAAAGTTTAACTTTAACGACAAAAACTGGAAAAGACTTCTTTATATTTTTGAAGTATACTAACTTTATCCAGTTTACATTTGTCATTTGACAAAAAAAATTTAGTAAATACTTGAAAAGATAATGATTTGCAGCTTGTTTGCTGGACGTACAGCTTACACTTCTTGTTCATTGAGAATAACTTGACATATGTATTTAAATACACTCAAGTCGCAAACAGACATATTTTACATAGACCTTAGTTTTCGTCAACTCCATCTCATCCATAACTTGTACCAATGTAAAAAATCCTTACGGCAAGGTCTACCGGTGAATTGTTTTAAAGTATAGCTTTGAATAGCTCAAGGATAGCACTGGTGGTTGCAGAACTCTTGAAATTCATTCAACGAAGCAGTAAAGTTAAATAATCAGCATTTGTTTGTCGACTTCCTTTCAAGTGAAATCCCTAAACACTATTTATATTGTATCTGGATTACACAGCCGCTTAGTTGGAAGACTTTGTCTAATTCTTCCATAATTTTAAACAACTCTTCTAACTAATGTTGGTTTCCCAATGTAATTTAAGCAGATATACATTGAATATGTCCAAATTATACAACGGACTAAAAATTAACTGCTTATAAACCCCGTGACTTTGAAATGAAAGAATGTTTTTTTATTTTAAAAGTAATTTTAGAGCGATGCACTTCCTCCAACGATAATACAACTTTAATAAGTTTTATCATAGCATAGTAGTGGACATAGTAGTCACCTCAAAAAGCCCACTTTTTTAATTTTTTTCTTTTAACTCTGCTGTGTACTGGTGTATGCAAGTTTTATTAACAGTTAAAAAACGCCGAAAAAAATCGTTTCAATAGCACTAAAAGAGTTGTAAAACACAGCTTTGATCAGATTAGATCTACTCTACATACATAGTTGTGGGAACTTATTATTTATTGTGAAATTTTCAGAAAAAAAAATGAAAAACATCCTTTACTATTATGGAATAGCGTTGGAACTTGATTTGCGTCGCATCAATGCTTATTATGACTTCAGGAATATTAAATTTTTCCAAAAAAATAAAAAAAGTTTAGATTTGCATCCAGTTGAATTCAACTTGGACAAATTTTATTCTCCAAATCAAAATCTTTAAAACAGTACTTCGAACAATACTGATATCAAAACCGTTTCCAACTGATCTTTTCAAATTTTCTCTGGCAAGAAAACGTAAGACCGCGGCCAGCTGCAAGGATGCAGGAATGGAAGTTTTAGAGATTTCGAGGCACTGATGGAAAGGCACAATTATCAAGTCAGCGTCATCAATTCCTAATGGGTTTAAATAATCTCCTAAAATTTGTCTTCTTTTTTTTCTTCTTCATATTCACGCTTGGTACGTTTAAATGCCACTGCAAGCAATAAAGCAATCATTACTTTAATGATTTAATAGAATACATTTTATCAAAATGTACCCACAAAATTTTAATAGCATTCATAAAACTTCAAAAACAAAATAATTTTGTATTTGGAAACTGAGACGTGACAGATGACAGCTGTTTTCAATTTCTCTTGAATTGATTTAGAAAAAATGAAAGCGAGCGAAATGTAGAACACTAAAAACAAAATCACTCGATTTGGCATTTCGTTTTCATTTCGATTTGTAAAACTCGATTTAAATTTGAAAAAAAATTCAATTCCATCTGAACGCCATCTATCTCTAACTTATCCAACAGTCCTCGTAAGCAATTTTACTTTGAACAATGAACATCCTTAAATTTGACAGATATAGAACTCACACACAAACAAAAACAACAACAACAAACAACTAAAAATGAACAATGAACATTTTATTAAATATTTACATACATATATACCTATTGTGATTGTTTAAACATTATTTACATATTATGTATTCTAAATACAGAAAAAGTTTATCATATCGTTGTTCCATATTGAACACTTGTTTCGCTATACATCTGTAGTACATTATGTATGTACATACGAGCACATTTGTTTCTCCATCGCCACAATACTGGGAAATTATAGTTCTTGGAGCTTTTTCAAATAACTGTTTCGTGTTTTTAATATTCAGAAAGCAAACTACATATGTATATTGTTTAAATAAATAAATTAATTAAGACATTAGGAAACATTTGTACTTCAATTTATTTTGATATGAAGTGACTACTGTCAATCAAGAGCTTTAACCATAGAACTACGTTTATAAAAATAAACTAATCTAACGTAGGTGGGTCGTTTTCGACGCTCAACTATTTTTTTTATACAAATACAGAAATGAACACTTCTTGGGAAAATGTCTTAATTTTCTGAAGAATTCATTGATAAAATAAAATGAAAATGTGGAATCATTCAGATTATGTTTTGACACCCACCCATCCACATTCCGGATTTGTTTTGGCCACAGCCAAAGTTAAGATGCGCCTAGAAAATTTAAATAATCCTAATGTGCGATCTCTTGGAGCTGTTACAAATCCAAAATTTCAAACCATGATCCTCTGGTTTACTTGGCAATTACTTTTAGAAACGGGGAACGACCCATTTGTTTCGAATTGGAGCAAAATTCCCCGTGATTTTCTCTACGATTGAAAAAAAGTTCAACATTTAAATCTTAGATATGAAAAGCGTACAGAAATTCTTCGCTACTACCCGACGAAAAATTTTCATTACTCGATGTTCAACTCGCCAAGTTATCAAAATAACATTGACTTATGCAATGAAATCGATACAAAACACGATACAAGAATATAACATATTAGAAAGATGATATTTTCGTCAACTTAAGATATTGAAGAAAAGAAATTTATAATTCTTTTTTCTTAGAACTACTGTACCTATGTACTCTGGTTTATTTTTTCTTTGAATAATCAATTTTGGTTTGAGTAAAATTCCATCAACCGAAATTCATCACTCTTTTAATAGGTAAGCAATAATAAATGAAAAATTTTATTTGTTTACACAATAGGCGCAATATTTTCTATTTGATTTTTCATTTAACTTACAACAGCAGGTGTAAATTTGTTTCTTTTAGAAAAATCATGCAATGATTTTAATGAAGCCTTAAAGTTGAAAACAAAATCACGTTTCACGTTCCATTGCAATGAGGTTTTGGTATAGCTTTAGTTTTTATTTTCTTTTGTCTAAATATCACGGGCCATTTTACACGTTGCGATTACGTGAACAATCAGATTGAGAGAAGTTTTCTTCAGTTTGTAATACCTGGAAAATTATAAACTCTACACGTGATAACGACTTTGTTTGCATTCAAAAATAAAATATTTGTTTTTAATAAAAACAAAAAAAACTGAACACTTGCATGTGATATCAAGAGTAGTTGATTCGACATTTGATTTCATTCTATTTTAAGAGAGAAACAACTTTACCCTTCTTATCGGTGGCTATGATTATTATGTGAACTTGAAATTCTGAAGATGAAACGAGTTTAAATTAGTTTTTTATTCGCAATATTCTTTAGTTGAAGAAAACTATAGATATAAGTATGTAGGATCTGGTTTTAAATGAACCATTTTATATTTATGAGTTTAAATAGAAACTCCGATTTGATATATCTTAGATTTTCAACAATAATGATGTAGTTTATAAGACAAACTACAAGTTTTTAGTGCAAAAACAAAAGGTCGAAAACTAAATTTTTGTATATAGCGTGATTCAAAATCATGGAAGAAATAGTCAGGGCTTGCAGGTTATGTCATGATAAGAAACAAAATTGGGTGTACACTTTGGTATACGAATATATTTTTTTAGATTTGATTAGTAATTTAGGTCGAAAAGGGATTAATTCACTAAATACGTAAATAAGAGGTCATTGAAATGAAAGGGACCCACAATTTTCTGCCGTCCTTTCCGAACGGCTAATGAGCCATTAAATACAGAGATTTGTTTTTTGGTCACACAATACGATTAATGGAATAGTTAACCGAACATTGTTTTTGCTTGCCATTTCAATTTGCAAACTTTCAAAACCAATGTTGATTGACATCTCCTTTCTCTTCCTCCCTATTTTGCCCTATTTGCTGTGTTTAACGTTATAAGGGTCTTAATGAACTCTTGAGCGCGAGTGAAAAAAAAAATTTGTTATGATAGGAGAAATTCTACGATGGTTTGTCACTTCTCCGCAAGAGGTAGTATACCCCTGGAAAATATTCTTGCAGCGGCTGAGAATCGAACCCAAGACCCTCTGCATGACAGTCCAACGCAATTTAGAGTAACAAATATTCAAGAGAAACTTAAAATTTGTTTTCAACATTATTGGTATGTTTGTGAAGTTTGTATTAATACATTTTTTAGTTTAAGAAGTTGGCCAAACGTCAAAAATTTATCTCGTTTATAACAACTTTTCCAATACGTATGAAAACCACTACTTCATTCATATCTTAAACCCTTATCTAACCGCTGTTTTAATGTTGTTTCCCTTTTGATATGACAATTTTAACTGGATAAAGTATAAACACTTTTAAAAGATAAAGACACATTTGGCTTGATAACTGCTTTAACTTTAAAGTATTATCTCGTTTAAAATTACTAAACATCACGGCTGATAACAATTCAATTATTTTCGAAGTCTTATCGAGCAGACGATATCCCATCCGCAAATGTAGCTATGTACCAAGTCCAGCGTTAAAGTACCTTTTTTGATCGAGTGTGAATTGAAATGCAAACGAGTCATGCATATTCCGCAAACAGCTGCAAATCATCATCATCATCGGCTCGACAACCGGGTTCCGGTCCTGGCCTCTTTCAACAAGTCTCTCCACCTATCCCGGTCTCTAGCCGACGCCATCCAGTTGCTCAAATACGAATAGATTAATTGAATTCACACACCAGTTTCTAAACAGCGTCCAAGTTTCGATGTCGAAACACCCTGTAATGATTAAAATACAATCATTGCCTTTTGGTATTGTGCTCTCTCTAGAAATCTATAGAAATGTTCAATCAAATCTACAATCGCTACCAGCTTTCCTTCTGGAACTTTTACTATGCATTGGTTTGCAATAAAGTTGAGAACCAGACCTTTGCTTACGCTTGATATCTGTGAGAGCAATCTTCCTTGGAATTCATGAATTAAAAGTACCTTCTCCACTCGAATCAAAGTTTCTTTGTTATTGACTATAACAAATATTCTGCTTGTCCCTTTGCTACCTTAAGAAATTTCTTGATCATTTGCAATTACAATTTTTTCACTTCCTTAATTCTTATCCGAAAATATGAAATTGCTTGCTTTGGTTGTGATATGATAAGTTGCTCCTAAATCCACAATCCAGCTATTTAAAGAATCGAAACAGGTTGGTAGATCCTTTCGGTTGATTTTCTTTAACACCAATCTTCTTTCGCCTTTCTACCCACCGCACCAACTATGCCCATTTCATTCCAATTACTAAAATTCTACGCTTAGCCTAGAGTGCTTAGCTCATCCTCCACTTTAACCTCAGAAGAAAACCAAATTTCCCTAAACACTCAAATCATTAGCTTAAGTTAGTATGGTTTTAGTTTATTTAATAATTTTAATATTACTGAAAAAGCTTGAATTAAGCGAATAAATAAATACAAATATTGGCGCCAATCACGTTTTATGTGACCACTTGCCTTACAAAAGAAAAACTTTTTATTGGGCTTATTAAAATTGTTTTCAAAGTATTATCTGCATTTTTCCAATAATTTACCTTGTACCAGTGCTAAGATTGGTTCTGATTGTTGTCTTGCGTCTAATGCTGTCACTAATGTGTAATATGACGATGGCAGATTTTTTAGAAAAACGGGAACTTTCCAATTATCGCAAAACACTTCATCTAATACCATTAGGTTCTCAAATAAGGTGGTCATGTTATCAATATGAGCATCCATCCGTTCATTATCCATGAACTTGAGGCCACATATGTTTCTCATCCGTTAGGTAAGGTTATTGGGCTGTGAGTTGATCAAGTTACCGTCACACTTAGATCAATGTTGATCCGTTGTGATACTCTAGAGAATTGCGACTCCTATAAATTGAAACCTACGATAATCGTTTGTCATTCAAGTCAGTTAAAGGTGTTGATGAGTTTCAGCAAGCTATAGCCTGAAATGTTTGTCGTCACATAAAAGCGTAATCCTTTTCTCTACTCCCGCGGTCCCGCTTGATAAATCATCCCGCCACCAGATTCGTAGGAGCATATGACTCCTTGCAACGTTTGGTAGATGAGTTTTATAGGTCAGTGTTTGGTGTACATGTGCGTTTGTTTGTTCAGTATTGCTGCTTTAGTCTAAGGGACTAACCCCTTCTTCATAAGCTAAACCTTATTGCTTAAAGTCTCTTTCCTTATATGAATTAATTGGCTGTCTTCCACATATAATCGAATTTTACTTCTTTGGACCGCTGTCCGCTCTATTCCAATTTTCTGAATTTTTGTAGAGTTTTCGGTGTCGATAGCAACATATTTCCGCAACAAAAATGCGACCTTAAACAACTTCCAGATATAGTTGTTTTTATTAAGCTAAAAAAAATACATAAATAAATAGGACATTACGGCTCGTAGTGAGCCTAAACCTAGTGAATTATAACTTTCAACCATTCTTCTATGCGTCACCAGGTATGGAGGGAACCTAAAATTTGTGTTCCCGATTCCATCAGCACTTTTCTTTACAAGAGATTCTCTTAGAGGATTTATGAATTCCTCGCAATTCATAAAGCTTAGCAACACAACTTTTTAAAACTTCACTTCCGGGCTCACAACCTGAAGATTTCTTTTAATTGAAAGACTTACATAAAAATAATAGAATTTAATATGTCTTTCTTTGAGAACAACTTGATTGGGAATAATGATAAAATTACAAAATTCTCATAACAAACAAAGTCCAGAACAATTAATTAAATTACAATCAACAAGGTATTATGGAAAAAGGTAGATTGATTAACAAATGCATATTTTAAAATTGAAAAAATGCACTTCCTTTGATATGGAATATATTAATCTATAAAGAAACACCCTTTGAAAATAACAGGTATTTTTCTCCATTTCCATATTGCGTTTCAATATACGAGTAAATAATTAAAATTTAATTGGAAATATAGTTAAAGATTGCTCTTATAAATTCTCGATTGTTTAAAGAAGATCCAATATTTATTATTGCAAACCTCTACCTACTTTTTTTTATTGCATCTCATGATCGTTTAGCAAGTTTTCAATTAACACAATTTAATCAACTGTGAGACTAGTTTATAATCTTCTATATACACATTAACTCATTCCCTTTCTTCGCTGTTGGTTTTATGAATATAGTATCTTCAATAGATTGCTGACAGACCCGATAAAATGCAAACAATTGAATAATTAATTTTTGTGCCATCACATTTTATATGTCGTTTTTTTTTTTTTGTGTATACATACATATATGTTTTTTTTTAATAAATGATTGTGTGCTGGTTGGTTTTGGTTCTGGTTGTAGCCAGTTTAGTGGCAAATTTCCTAATTACTATTTAAACTGCACAATATGCTTAAGAGGTCATTCCGTACATTATTGAGAACTTGAATTTGCGTTGCTCTTGTTTTTGAAGAGTACAAATGAAATATTAGCTACGAAATCAAAATAATTAATCTTTCACATTTGTATTTTTATTTTTTTTTATTTCAAATTCAATGTAGCCTTTTTATTATGCAGTGAGGCGCATTTAAAATTACAAAAAACAATAATAATAAACTTAACTTCCGGTTTGTAGTTTTTCCATTTTGTTTAGTTAGATGCTGTATATTTTGTTAGAAAATTTATTTACTTGCAGCATGTTTGTTTATTACTCGTATGTTCTTGTTGTTAATTTTTCATTGCAAGTCGGAAGTTACAAAGAAAAAAAATTATATTCACTGCAGATAGATTAGATTGTGTATAAATACTTATTTTAATGTACATATCTAGACCCCGAGAGCCATAAAGTCGCAGTGAAAGGTAGTATATATACAACTTAATACAATTGAATCTAGAATTTAATTGAGTTAGAGGAAGTTGTACCAAGTTTGCTTTTTATTTCTTTCAACCAAAAATAAAACAAAAAAAACTAAAACTTGAAATGTTTTCATCGATAAATAATAAGATATTCATGGCTCAAAAATAAACATCAATTTTAAGATGATTTTTATTTTTAGTGAGAACATTTTATTCGGTTCCAAAAACTGCGAATCCCTTTCTTTTCTAACTACTTTCCAATTCACTTATTCTTCCTAGTATCGAACCCAATATTTTTCTTATCAAACAGTCCATTACTATTACATTGATAGAGTCGATCTCTCTTATCAAAGAATGCGTGCAATTGGTTTTGATGAAGCTCATCTTCGTTGGAACAAAGCCTTTATTATATAATAAAATAGTTGCTGGTGTACCCCACGGATATGTCTTGTCTTCTGGTTTCTTTCTTTTGGCAGTAATAGCAGTTCATTCAAAAAACTAAAACTAAAAAAATAAAATAGGTATTTGATGATTTTGACTTTAATAAAAGAGTATGATGATAAATTCGAACAAAATTTGCAAAATTGTCATTTTAACCAAGTTTCACTAGAATAGCTTCAACATCGTACTAATTCCACTAAAATTTTGCGCCAATCTCTTTAACTGTTTTTGAGACGTACATTATGTAGCTTCCGAGACAAGCTGTGTATAAGGTGAGGTTTTAACAAAAAATTCTGTATTTGAGCGATGGCCTGTGTTATGTTATGTTCACCGTTGGAATCGGTGGATTGTGGTTTATTCGTATGAGACTTCAAACAAATTCGACAAATTCGCCTCGGGTTCTGCAGTGCGCTTCCACCGGCAGCAGCGATGTTCTCGGCCGATCTTGCGTTCCTACGAATGTTGAATGATTGGTTACCGAACTGGTCGTCTCATATTTGGTCACCAAACGCCGCGCCGAAGAGTGGACTGTGAAGGGCCACCGCATCTACGGTAAAATGGGCGCAACGTGCCCAAACGAACACTCGTCACTTGCATCGAGGACATATGGATTCTTCATCTTCTGTTAAATTACCACTTAGTTTTAATATCTCCAAGAAATGCTTAGATTTTCTAATGAAGTCCTTATGAAATCTTAGCACACTGAGCGTCTCGTATTATTTGGTTCTACAAGCAAGAAAACTATGTTCCTTAGAGGAGGGATTTGAGAGATATGTGCAAATTATGCAACCTCAGAGAACCTGATAATGTGTTTCATTTCTTGGGAAAGTATCATGCTTTGGAGGAAACTAGAGGGAGTACACTTGGAAAAAACTATCTCAATCAAGAAGAAATAACAGCCACAAGCAAAATGAGTAAAACACCCTCTAAACATCACGCCGAACAGTCAATAGAAACCTTTTGGAGTGAACAAGGAGTGCTGAAAGTGACCTAAGAAAAACGACACATGTTAATATACCAACAACAATGTTGCAAAACTATGTTTCAATTGTATTTTGTTAGTTTTTTTTTTGTTCTCCTATTGTGATATTTAAACATTCAAAACTAATATGTATCGGTTACTCTTACTTAATTTATATCCAACTTTGCAAACTGCTCTTGGACGTTTTAAAGGAATTTATCAAGTACTTAATCTAAAACCCCCTTTAAAGAATTAGTTTCTTGACTAGACAGACAAAGTTTCATCATGTATCGAATTGAATGGCTTTTAGAAAAATCTATGTCAAAATATGCTTTAAATTGAAGTAGACTGCATGTGTAGTTCTTTCATATAATTAAAACACATTTTGCAACAATAAGTCTGTAAAAGAATAATATTTATGTATGTACATTTTTCTGCCTACGAAGCCTTACATAATATGTCTGGTTAAATGTTTTTGTTATTGAGTACCGAACGCTTGATTGTATTTTCTTGCAAGAGAAGGTCGTTTCCGATCGATTGACATAGATTTGTTGAATTATAAGAGGAGGTGGGCGGTTTGAAAGTATGCAGCCCAGCTGTCTGGACTAAAACAGATTATAATCTTTGATTTTTGTGTTTGATAGTTTGTGGGTTAAAAATTATAATTAGTCTGTGACATTTTGCGATTATAAAAAAATTAAATTCATTAAAATAAATATAAGCTTTTCTATTTTAAAGAAATGGTCGATTGAGATATTTCCATAAAAGTATATTCTTAATTACAACCCAAAGACTTATTATATTTTTTTCTTTCTCTGTTTTACAGGCAAAGGAAATTCTGTCGAAAGAGTCAAATGTCCAAGAGGTCAAATGTCCAGTCACAGTGTGCGGCGATGTGCATGGACAATTCCATGATCTGATGGAACTCTTTCGGATAGGTGGTAAATCGCCTGACACAAATTATTTATTTATGGGCGATTATGTCGATCGTGGTTATTATTCGGTTGAGACAGTAACGCTTTTGGTTGCCCTTAAGGTACGCTATCGTGAGAGAATCACAATTTTGCGTGGAAACCATGAATCGCGACAGATTACCCAAGTCTATGGATTTTACGATGAATGTCTGCGTAAATATGGCAATGCAAACGTTTGGAAATATTTCACCGATTTATTCGATTACCTACCCCTGACCGCTTTGGTCGATGGACAAATTTTCTGCTTGCATGGTGGCCTGAGTCCATCGATTGATAGTTTGGATCATATCCGCGCACTAGATCGCCTGCAAGAAGTACCACACGAAGGTCCAATGTGTGATCTACTTTGGTCTGATCCAGATGATAGGGGTGGCTGGGGCATTTCACCACGTGGTGCTGGATACACATTTGGTCAAGTAAGTTTTCATATACTTATATTTTAACAAATTAATTGATTAAAAATATAATTTTAATTTTAAGGATATTTCGGAAACATTTAACAACACAAACGGTCTTACATTGGTCTCACGTGCCCATCAATTGGTGATGGAGGGCTACAATTGGTGTCACGATCGTAATGTTGTCACAATCTTCTCAGCGCCAAATTATTGTTACCGTTGCGGTAATCAAGCGGCTCTAATGGAATTAGACGATTCACTTAAATTTTCATTGTAAGTATTTTAAAAACGTATTTTTTGTTTGTTTCCTTTTTGAAAATATCATCCTAAGCATTGAACAGGTTAGATAAGCAAGATTAATAATTTGAATATGATTGATCTGCGTAAAAAACATCCTATTCACACTTAACTTATCTCAATCTATAAAAACATGAAATGTTAAGTTTTTCTTTGGGTCAAGATTATGCGTAATTATGTAAGCATGATTATTTTTTAGATATTTGTTTTAAGTAGCTATCTAACTTTTCCAGAAACAGCTCGCGCTTCAGGGAATGTCCATTATTTTACCTTTGAACGCAATTTCCGACAGAGATGCAGAGATTTTTTCTTAAACTGCACAACACGAATGTTGAATGCTTTACCTAGCTCTGTTTTTCATTCCATTTCGATATCCGAACCTTTAAAACCAATGTGCATTGGTATTTCCTCCTGAATCCTTTCCCATTTTCCTAACGCTCGCACGGTGTTAAACATTTTGAAGTGCGCGCATATTATAAAAAAAATTATAAAAAAACGTTTGATCTTGGCTTGGCTTACTATATTATCATGAACTACATCCAAAAAGTACTTGTAAAATTTGTACTTTTACAAAATCCTTTTTCAATTCGCTAAACTTACCTTCTAATTTTTGTTCATCTTTGGTTAAATAGCTACTGTAATAAACAAACTTCCTCATTGTAAAAAATACTATTCTCACAGAATTATTTCTGTAGTTAGACTTCTCTTACTATTAAATGTTCAGCATTTGAAATTATATCTATTTAGGTGCAAACAGTCACAAAAAGTTACAGTTTCGTGCTTGGTGTACTGTTGCATTGGTCAATATTTATTAATATTAAAAATGTGCTCTGATAGCGGAATTCAATATGAATTGATATTTTCGACTAGTTTCAGTTCTTTCCACCATTAACCATTTAAGAAATTGCTTTCGTTATTTAGAGTTAAGTGACGTCGGTCGAGGTGTGAAATTTCATATAGAAAACTCGTATGTTCTTGAAGCCATGTCCAAAACTATAATCAAATACGAATCGCTTCGTAATCAATAATCCTGGCCCATGGTCTAAAAATGACAGTCAATTCAGAAAGCCATATATCCATATCCATTATTACTGAATTTTTCATTCCTCTATTAATAAAGCATTAATCAGTTTACAGAAGGCAACATTCCATGAGAACATAATTCAAGGTCATATGACAACACTTTAGATGTAATTTCTTCGGATATTCATGCATAGCATAGGAAGAGTCATTAGTCTACGATATTAACGCCTTGTGTGATTCTTAATTCGTTGAATTGAACGGGCTTGATTTACAGCCGCTGCCATCTAAATGCAAACAAAAATGCTTTTTTTTTATAGGTTCTTCCGATGACATGAAAAAACCTCGAAGAGTATCTTTTTTCCTTCGGACTTTAGTAAAAAATTGTAGCTACACGCATATATGAACGATTGAGAGTTATCGCGAGTTCTCCACGAGCTGTTTCAGCTCAAATTTATTTCCAAGCAATATTTGTAGTTCAAACAAGAAATGATTATACTGCAATTTTATGTTTCTTTGCGTAATGTTTTAAGACTTTCAAATTGCGTTATCTTACTCGCATTAAAAATCGAATACTTCATTTTTTATTAAACAACAACACTTGTTTTTGAATGTTTTAAAATGTGTCACGAAAAATTGGAATATGTTATATACAAAAAAAAAAAAAAAACACGTGATAGAAATTTGTCATAATATTTTCAAATTCAATTCAAATTGTGCAAACAAAAATAAAAACTTGCTCTAGACGAAATATGGATATTTTTTCTCGGTGCGCTGCAAATCAACTGCTTCCGCAAATAAATCGATGTATTTATGTATTTACTCTTAAGGTTCTACCAAATAATGCACAATTCGAGTATTAATATATGCATAATGTACACATGCATACATAATATATATGTATGTATATCTGTTAATAGATAACGATGTGTAAAAAATATTATGTACAGGAAACGTGCTTTATTGATTTTATAATTTAAGATAAGATATCGTTTTCAATTTTAAATTCGCAATTGAGATATTATATCTAATTCAAGGTAATAAGCAGCGTATATGAATTTGAAAATTTATTTAAATAGATAAGGGGTGTCCCATTAAAACCGAGTGTTTTTGAATTTGTAAAGAAGTAGTATTTATTTATGAAGTTGTAATGTTTTTGTTTGAAAAAGGAGTGTATGGAACATTTTATCAGATAAATGCCTAATCACTGATAGCATTATTGGTTCAGAAATTGTTTTTGGGATTGGCATTCTGGTTTTCGTTAAAATAATCTCAAAGAAAGAACTACTTTATGGTCACCGAAAAATCAATCACGTTTTTTCGATTTTTATCCACTATGCGTTTGTGCGGTTCTCCATGACTATAAACTATATAACTTTCAACGATATTCCAACCTTTTAACCCTTCCAAAAAATTAGTTTAATGAAACTCTGGAAAATAGGCATTTGGTTGGTGCATCAATAACTTCATTATTAGATGAAAATCTTTTTCTACCGAGACATTTTATCATATGTATTTTGAAATAGCTTTTGCTACTGCGGAGCAGAACGTTTTTCTTTTTCTTCTTCATATGAGACCACTTTTCCACCAATTTTGTGTTAAATCTATCCAGTAAATTGGCATAGTTGTTCCCGGTAACTGTTTTTCTCTTTTTCAAATAACTAATAAGATAACGTTGTGGGAAAACCGTTACCATTACTTTTCCCGCCGAAGGAACCATCTTCAATTTTTCTTTTAATCCTGGTGTGTGGCGGTACATCAAGGTTTCTTCAACAGTTACAAAACGGCAACAAAATTCATTTAAATTTAGCTCAAAGAGATCCAATCGCAGTACCCATTTTGCCGGTAATTTATTCATGCCAAACTTTGTCATGCAGGATCTAAGTGACGAATCTTGACCCATTCATCATCTTTAACAATTTCTTGTTGACCATTTTTTCAGTTGTGACTTCATTTGGGTGTCTTAGGCGCTTTTTTGTGCTCATACAACGAAAAAACCACTTTTGGACTATTCCATGTGAAGCAGCAGTGTCTCCATAGTAGTTTTTAAGTTTTTCTTAGTTTCCTTTAATGTTTTACCACGTTGATTTATTTGATTTTTTTATCTAGGCCTAGAAAAAAAACAAAGATATCAGAGAATAAAATTCAATGCCATCTATTTCTAAAGTCACTCACTTATCGAACAGCCCTCGTACAAAAATAAGATACATGATAAATACATATTAAAACAAATTGTCATGGTTTTGAACAAACGTAATGCAAAAAGTTTATAATTATAAATACAAATCACAAACAAAACTCTTTCATTTTTTTGGATCAATAAACAAAGTTTATAACTTCAAAAAAATTTTTTTTTTTTGGACTTTAGTCCACAAAATTGGCTTTTCGATCTCACATGGACTCATCAGTTGACTGTGAGGAACTTGTAAATACGCATTTTTTGTTAAATTCAGTCCATCAATGATTGAATCAATAATTCAACAAGTCCAATAATAGTGCTAAGTCTTCTACTTGGCTGATTTTTTTCAGTAGTATGCAGAGTTTGTATTATAAAAACCTTCATACAAAGTTTATAACTTCAATTTATATTTTTTTTTAGGGATTGAAATTACAACATAGCAACTAAGGTCCCACTGATACAAATTAGCTTTTATATGGCCCTTAGTCTAATCATTACACCACGAAAACAATTGTTACCTCCGATCCTAACTTCGGACACAGGCCGCGGTCGGCTGGTAGTCTAATGGGGTATCTAAGGTACCTTAGTATCCGATACGTTGACGAACGACCAAAACCGGATAGGTAAACATTTACTGACAAAGTCAAAACAGCTGACAAAACAAAAGAGAATAAGCGACGATTTTATTTGGCACCAGATGGTTGCGTTTCAGTAATATTTTCTACATTAAGCATTAAACATTGCGACGGTGCTCGAGAGATTCAAATGTTTCTGTTATACTTCTATCACCTATCATTTTTAAAGCTCTTTTTTGAATTCTATCCAAGAGACTCAAGTGTGTTATTGGAGCACCTGCCCAAATATGGGAATTGTACTCGAGCTTTGGACGAATATAAGCCTTATAGATTACAGCCAGATCAGAAGGGGTAAAAAATTTCTTGCAACGTCGGAGGAAACCTAAACACTTGGCAGTGTTTTTGGCAACGTCGAATATGTGGTCATTCCACACAAGGTGGTCTGTGATGCACATACCGAGCACAGAGAGTTGTTCAGTTTCCTCAATGCAAGTGCCGCTCATGGATAGCGGCAAAAGGGGAGGATTTCGCTTTAACGATAGAAAACAGCATTGGGTTTTTGAAGCATTAAATTCTACACGGTTTTTTATTCCCCAATGGACAATGCTGTCAAGATCAGAATTTAATGAGCTTATCATACGCTGCCGTTCAAGTTCCACTTCCGAAGAACAAGGAAGTGAATCTTCGAACGAATATGAAAAGCTGAGGGTACTATCATCAGAAAAACAATTTAGTGGATTAGAAGTTTCAGATAAGAGATCGTTGATAAACATGAGGAAGAGAGTCGGAGACAAAACGGAGCCCTGGGGTACACCAGCATTTATTTTATGAATTTCAGACTTGAGACCATCGAATACGACTTGTATTGAGCGGCCTGAAAGGTAATTTCTAATCCAAAGAAGAAGAGATTCATCAATACCAAATGCACGCATTTTCGATAAGAGAGCTTGATGCCAAACTCTATCAAATGCTTTAATGCTTTTGAAATATCAAGTGCAATAATCTTACTTGTAAAGATTTGTGCCACTGGTCGGTGAGATATACGAGTACCATCAGATCACCAGTGGACCTATTGCAACGAAAGCCATACTTCCGGTCATTAAGAAGCTTTCGTTCTTCGAGATATTTCTTTAGCTGATTACTCGTATTTATCAGTGTTTCCATGACCTTGGAAAGAAGGGATATAAGTGCAATTGGACGATAATAACGACCACTCACGGGAGACAAATTTTCCGTCGTTATAAGTTTTATGTTATATCCCAACGAAACAATTTTTTTTAGTATATGTTATATCGTTTTCTTACCTTACATCAACTTAGTAGTTCTCAATGAAAAATAACACACAACTGACTCAAATTTGTATCAAACAAAATAAACTCTTGAAGCATTCAAATAAACCTAACTGTATCATGTCTAGACACGCAACACAGGAAAAACGAATAATCTTGGAAAAATTCTCTGGTATTTTGTAATAATGGTCGTTATAACCGAATAATGGTCGTTATGGCCGAAGTCGTTAAAACGGATATTAGTAACAATTTAGTGCCAAAACAACCTTTAGCTTTAAGTTTCTTCGTTATAACCCAAGTCACTATGTATATGCAAATTTCACTGTATATGATTTATTTTGTGCGAATATGGGATCTTAAAAAAAAATGAATAGGAATAAATTACATAAGATAATTGTAAATTTTTGATTAATTTCTGGTAAATATCCTCGGTATCTTCTCTTTCAGTACCGCAATGATATTATAATGAATTATATGTAAATTTATTTTCATAATTTTATTTAAATATTTATTTTATATGACAACGACAAGACTCGCCTCGACACAAAACAAACATTAGATCAGCTTAAATGTCAGCTGTTCTTCAAAATTCCTCTTGGATAGTGTAGTAGACCAAACATTTTTGGATTGCTTTAGCTGTTTAACATTAGCTGTTTCGTTCATTAGCTGTTTATTCCTATGGAATTACAACAACCAACGTCAATTTGATCATCATTATTTGTCGCAGATATTGCTATCGTCAAAAACGTAATCTGGCACAAAATCGGTTTAATGAAAGTCAGTCGATTTTCTTGCAAATGCATAAAAATTTTACGAACGATCTCTGGCTATTAATATTTCTGTCATCAACTCGATTTTTTTTTACTGCAGAATTTTGTTACAAATAAACATATGTACCTTATTATTGAACATATGACTTTACCAAACTCGGTTATCGAAAATGCTGATTTTGCATACAGCTGAATTTTACAATTTTCGTTTAAGAACATCTTACAATTCCATTTTTGACGCAAATGATGTCTTCGAAAACGGCTGCACTACCAGAATGTGTAATAATTTGCACTTTTCGATTTCTCCTTAATTGTGACGTACAAGCGTTCCAAAACCAATGTGAATCTCCTATTAAATCCTCTCCACTAAACGTTAGCACTATGTTACACCATTACATTAAAAAGTTAGTCATAACCTCGTAGAGTGTGCAAATTATTAAAAATAAGAAAATAAAAAGTATTTCTATTTTTTTAAAAATATTTTTTGTACTACACTATTATATTTCGAGCATTCAAGCATGTTAATGTTAAATGTAAAAAAATAATAAAATTTTTGTCTTGGTTTTTTTTTCGTCCAAACAGTTCCAATTTTAAATAAAAAATTTCATACAATTGGTGAGAACAGATGTATATCAAAATTAAGTTAAAAATTTGGAACATTAGTTTACGCTCAATCATTCCAAAAGCTTTTCTTGTTAAATGTCCTTATATTGTACTACATAGGTTCAAGTTTGTGATTACTCATAGGCATTCAGCGCATTTTCACCTGTCGATTTATCTTAACAAAAAATATTTAATAAAATATTTTTCTAAGTGGAATTTTTTTTGTCATTTTAGCCTACAATTCGACCCAGCACCAAGACGTGGAGAGCCGCATGTTACACGAAGAACTCCCGACTATTTCCTTTAAGAGAATTAATAAAATAATAAATTTAAACAACAAGAAAAAAACAGCAACAAGAAAACAAAAATCAACAGAACAACAACAGAAGAATACAGTTATTATTATTATTAATTATAAAACCTAATAGTAAATAGTTATATAATAATAATAATATTAAAATAATAAAGAAACATCAACAATTATTACAAAAAAAACTGAATTATATTTAAAGTAAAAAGTTCTGAAGCTAAAAGATTTAAACAAAAAAAACTTGGAATCAACAATTTATTATTATAAACAATGATAACAGAAACAAAAAAAAACCGAAACAACCAGAAATACTTTATTGCTATTCAAAATAAGATATAAAAAATAAAAAAAAAACACAAAACTAAACAAAAACAAATATTGGAACGTTTTTTTTTTTCTTTTATTTTCGCCATTTTATGTGTTTTTTTTTTTTAAATTTGTTCGATCAGCAATTGTTTTAAAGATCGTGGAATATCTTGGTCTATGATAAGCAAACAAAATAATCAATCAATCAAGAGACGAAGAAATTTGATTGAACAAAATTCAAGTAAGATGTGTTTAACGCTCAATTATTGCCAATGTAGTTAGGACCCTTTGCCTTTCGAAACTTTTATAACGGTCGTAAAACAAAAGTGATTTCTTTGAGAATAAAAAAAGAACATCTGTTGTGGTGCTCATGAAAGGCATTTATTTGGCTCGAAGGACCAATACCCAATTTGAACCACTAATATGTTAATGTCGATTTGTAAATTCGTAAACGTCAAATATAGGTGCATCACTTTTTTGTGATGCTAATCAGCAAGAACGAGTCAAGAATTTTATTGATTCTGGCTCGTTTGAAATTGGTAATAATGAGCCCGGTACAAAAAAAAAAAAAGTAATGCGGGCTTGATGCATTTATGAACGTTGTACAGAAGTGATGTGCATCATTTCTGCAACGATAGGTTTATGAATTTACGTGATGATTAAAAGAGGAAGTAGGACTCCATTGCACGCGGTTCTCACCGTAATGTATTGTTTCTTTGGATGAAATGATATTCTCAAATAGTCTGATTGATGTTTTCGGGCAAACTAATAACGTACAAGAAGCAAATGTTTGTATCTGGTTGAGCAAACCCTTTTCGTTTTATTTGACCTTGGATTTGAATGATCGAGTAAACAACGTAAGTAACTGAGCTTATTGTGAAAATGTTATGCATGGTTCTTCAGAAAAATCATTCTTCTAGTTAAAGTTTTCAACTTCTTAATTTTACTGTGAGATTTTAAATAAAAATCTCATCTTTTGAATGGCTGGTCCATTCAAAAGAATCTCAATAGAAGCATTAAATTTTAGTTTATTAATATTATGTTATAAACAATTGGCGAAAAAAGGTAATACGTTTATTGTTTCTTAATCGTTTGTCTTATTTAAAATGAATAATTGCTGTATTTATACATTTTTCATAAACAATGAATATTATTCATTGAAGAATACGTTCTCGTTGATGTTTTTCTTTTCTTAAAATAAATAACACTGTTTGCTGATTTATTATTAATTGTTTTCAGAGGAAACAAAATAAAACTTTTAATTTGCTACAATTAGGAATATAAAATTAAGTAGACATGAAAATGATATAAAATAAAAATGTAAACAAAATATTCAGAAGTTTTTTTAAATGGAAAAAGTTAAACAAATAAAAAAAAAATGGCAAGTAAGCCATGAAAAGAAAAAAACTAGAAGAAACAAATTGAATTTCTTTAAAATAATAATACAAAAAAAACAGTCTTACAACATAATATGTAGGTAAAAGCGGAAAAAGAAGAAAAAAAATAAACAATAGTTTATCAATAAAAACAGAAACTGCTCTTTTTTTATAAAAAAAAAATATCTTATTATTTTTTTTTTAACATAAACTTCAGCCCATTAAATAAACAATATTTTTTTTTTATTTATTCTGTAACCTTTTCCATTAAAATAGTAAACAAAAATCAACTATTTTTAACCTCATAACCTAATACTTTTTTTTAATATAATAATTAAATGTTAAAAAGAGAGAAAGTATGAATCAATAAAATAATACAAATTTTAATGAAGCACTTAATCATTTTTTCCTCCTATCAAATAATTATGTTTAATTTAGATTCATTTTATTTCTAGATTATATTTTTTTTAAAATACAAAACTTGAAATTTATAAACATATTAACATATTTTATTCCTCACAAATACGGATGTTATTAACTATTCTCTCTCTTACAAAAAAAAAAAAACAAATAAACGAAATAATTCTGTTAGTTTTTTTCTTTTTTAATTTCATACAGAAAAAAATTAATAAACACATAGGTAAAGAAAAAATTGTTGGTTTTATTTAAGAACATACTAGAAGAAACATTTGGGGAAAGAAAATGCTTACACATGACAAACACTATTGTGTTTGGTTTTTATTCCCTATATTAGGGACCCTATTATAACTCGCGAGTCGAACGGTTTTATTAGCGAACTAAAACGTTCGCCATTGAAAACAATATTGCCAACGCCAGAAAGTGGATATCTAATGTCATTACTTCGTGAAATTTCAAATTCAATAAAAAATATTTGTTCTTGTTGATGGAATATTGTTCAGCGTTGAAAAAATCAAATATGTAAGTAAAATAAAATATGATTAGTAGTGCTGATTTGATTTTCAAAGACGAGGATGAAAAGGAGAGATGTGAAGACAAGAACTTTACGCGATAGAGACCAACCCACTTTAACTTCCAGATAATTTGTTAAAACAAAAACATTAATTTATTTTTCAGTTCAACTCATGGTTCTTCTTATATCGATATATTTTTTTAATCGCCATCCCTATGCTCAAACAGAACAGGAGCCCTATTTTATAAAACGATTATCGTTGAAATTACTTGGTTATCGTTGAAATGCGATTATGTATAACGAGAATCGTTTAATTTTAACGATACACGTTAATTCTAACGACTGCCATATACCTACCTATCGTTTAACTTTCGTTTCTTGATTTATATTTTTTTTTCATTTATTTATGTCAATTTTTGACATTCCTAATAGTCGAGAAGTTGGTTGCGCTTCAAAAAAAATATTTTTTTTTTCGGTTAAGCTTGGCAACATCTTTTGTACGCCTTTTCCGTTTTACTTACGCTCTCTGTCGTGACTATCGTATTCCTCAGTATCGTTGACTTGCCGCTCGTTTCGTAATACAAAATAGGGCCCCAGATGTTTAAAGTTGTCGAAACGAGTACAATTATAATGTGCGTATGCATATTGGGGGCTATCGTGAATAAAATTCCCCTGGGAAGAATTCCCATTTTCGAAAAATCGCGATCGTGAATGAGTTCGAAATATTCCCTCGTAATTTATGGCTATCGTGATTTTCTTCCATTTCTGAGGATTTTAATGTTATTAGAAGCCTTAAAACTACACATACCTAATTCAAATGTGTTTTTCGACAACAGATGTACGGTATTTCTTTTTATCGGAGGGAAAAAGTTTCGAGGGAGATTCACGATTGACGAAAAAAATTCCGTGGGAACAAAAAATTCCGAGGGAAATAAAATTTCCAGGGAGATTCCCGATAGGCCCCATTATGTATTTGAACATACGTAGGAATATAATTTAATTTTGGGGGTATAAGAAGATCACGTACACTGTACAGTGTACACGCACCAGCAGCATCTGTTTGCCGACCATCTAGTTGGTTAAGTTGGTCGGTAACCTCATCCCAAAATGCAGCAACATCTTCTGGAGACCTCTTTGCATAAGTTTCTTGCTATGCCTAAAAACTATTGGAGCAATAAGTACAAAAATTACTTTCCTAAAATGTTTTTTTTTTTTCATTAATTACATTTTAATGTGAATCGTTAACAAACTCCGCGAACAATTTCTATCGGAGGGAGGATATCGGAAAAAAATTGGTTCAGCGCCGTCAAAATGCCACTTAAAAAAGTAAAACGGCTGTGTGCGTTTACAGACAGACTCATTGAACAGCAAATCAGAACAGTTTAGAACAGAAAATTTCTCATTGAACAGCAAAAATGTGTACTTTTCTGTTCCAAACTGTTCGGAACAGCGTCACTGAACAGAACTATAATGTCGGAAAATCCTCCGAACAGCTGTCCGAAAGAATACCTCAAACAAAAATCCTCCGATTCGTATGAAATCGGAGAACTTTCGGCTTCGACGGAGACTTCGCTAGGTATAAATACTTTGAACACTTTTTTAAAATTTCCTTCACAGCTTCAAAAAGATTTTCGATTGAAGAAAAATTAATTTCGATACGAGTTAAACGAAATAAAACTGAAAATCCCACCGGCATTTGTTTCCTAAGGAGGCCAGTAGTTGAAGTTCCGCGCAGTGTCTGGCCTTGAGTTCATAAATTCAACCAGCCGTTCGTTTTGAACCTGGTTTGTTTTTTCTGAAAGAAAGAAACATAAATGTACATGTTTAAGTAAATAATTATCAAATAAAAAAACGATTACTTACGAATCTTTTTGTTGCCGAGCGTCCTTTTTTTTGTCTTCGGGAAATTTTCCACTTACAGTTCGCGTATACTTAAACCGAAACATCGGCCGATATCGATCATGCTTATTTTGAGATTCGAATGAATAGCTAATTCGATAGAATGGATATTTTCATTCGAATGAACTTAGCATATTTTGACATTCGAGCGAAAAAATGTTCATTGTCGAATGATTGCATAAAATGAACCTAAATGAAATTCATTTCCGAAATCAGCTGTTTGAAATTTACTGACATTTCTATCTGATTTAGTATGACCAAGCTGTGTTTTTTTGATGATTTTTATTTAAATAAAGTAATGCTAACGGCCCGGTAAAGTTTAAATTTAAAAAACATCAATAAAAACTGACATTTTAAAATTTGGGAGCATTAGAAAACAAAAAGAAGTAAAATAACGGTATAACTTCTCTGTATAATAAAATACTTGATTTATGTTTGAATTTTCATATAAACTAAATTGTGTTCCAAATTGATAAACAAAAAAAAAAACAGGTATTTAGAAGGCAACTTCAAAGCGTATTTAATTTACACATATCTGGTCACACTTGCATTTTGAATTATCATTTGTAAATTGTTTCATAAAAATATTGATAAATTCAAGCGAGACGTTAAAAATCAAAATGACATTTGTTTTATTTATGCATAGTGAAGACGGTGAGGAGCAGTTGTATAGAAAAAGGATAATGGATGCATCAAATCCATTTTATGCATCCATTGCTACTAACATTATACTAAAATTACATATATTTTATGAATCTATTTGCCAGAAAAAATTGAACGAGAATGAAATGACATTTCTTTCGAAAGATTCGAAACTAAAAATTTGTTTAGTTTTCGAAAGATAAATGAACTTTCCATTGATAAAGTGAACTTTCTAATCCTACGAATCTCAAAATACAAATTATTCAAATTCGACATACTTTCTAATGAAATCGAATGCCAAAATAAGGCTGAATAATTTTTTCCAATGGAAGATTTTTTCTTTATGTCTGCAACAGTCAGTTCCATTTCCGATAAAATTTCGGCCTATAGTCGTTTAGCAATGTCTCAGAAAGGTGCCCTGTTATAAACGGAATTAATTAATTTTTCAGTATTCATATTTTATTTTTTTTTTTGCATTAATTTCATCGCAAGAATCAATGGTACAACTGACGAAAAATCCAAACATTTTGGGATATGTCGGTTGATCGCTTATTATAGGGCGTCATCGGACGATGTCGCTTTCAGTGGTGTACGAGCTCTCTTTCCTTTCTATACGTTTGTTTCGATCGGCCGAGTACAATGATACAAAATTCGTACATTTCGTAGAAATCGGAGAAAATTTCGTTACGATCGGGTACGATGATAAAGGCTGCATATTTGTATTTTTTTTTTTGAACTCAGGTCAAACGTTTAAAGAGCAAATACGAGTAAATACATTTGGTGGTGCAACAGCTCGAAGTGAAACAGGACCTAGTGACTTACAACTCTCAACCATTCCTGTGTGCGTGTTACCAGGAACGGAGGGGACCTACAATTTTCTGCCGTTTCCGAACAGCAGCACTTTTCATGACAAGGAGATATTCTTGGAGGATTTATCAATTCCTTGCAAGAGGCAGTACACCCCTGAAAAAAAAAACTTTCTTGCAACGGCTGAGAATCGAACCCGAGACCTTCCGCGTGACAGTCCAACGCACTGACCATTATGCCAAGGGGTACTACAAATAGCGAACCGATCCCAATATTTTGTTTGTTTTTGAAGATCCAAACGATCCGACACCTTTGGCCATGTTGGGGTTTGCTTCCATAAGCTCAACAAGCTTTGAAAATGTCAGTTCTTCGTTCTTATTATGATATTAATTATTTTTTAACTTTATTAATAAATCAGTTTTTTGAATAATCTTCTTTTATTTTCAATAATTTCATAAGTAAACAATTTCAAATCTCAAACACAAAAACTTCGTTTTTATTCAAAATAACCAAGAATTACAGATAGACCTATTTTTATACATAAAGGCGAACGTTCGCTTTTTTTTTACATGGTAATGAATTCATAATAACTCTATTTCCTATCAGTTTCAACGCTCTGTTCTGAATTCTAGCCAATAAGTGGAGAAAGGTCACCTTATAAATGGTAGCCAGATTAGAGGGGGTGACGAATTTCTTACATCAATATAGAAATCCTAAGCATTTAGCAGTTTTTGGAGGTCTCGAGAATGTGGTCATTCCAATGAAGATCGTCGTTGTTGACACACATACCGAGTACTGAAAGCTTTTCGGTTTCTTCGATGGAAGTGCCATTCAAGGACAATGGCGTAAGGGGGACATTTTGCTTTAAGAACAATAGACAGCATTGAGTTTTCGAAGTATTAAACTTCACACGATTTTTTATATCCGATTTAACAATTCTGTAAAGATCGAGGTTTAATGAGCTAATCATACAATACCGTTGCAATTCCATTTCCGAAGAAGATGGACGTGAATTTGAGAACGAGTGTGAGAAGCTGAGTGAAGTGGATTAGAAGTTTTAGACAAGAGATCATTTATAAAAATGAGGAAAAGAGTCTGAGACAAAACGGAGCCCTGGAGAACACCAGCATTCGATCTTCGAGAGATTTCTTGAGCTGATGATTTATCAGCGATTCCATTACCTTGGAAAAAAAGGACGTAAGTATAATCGGTCGATAGTTAGAGGGGGAGAAAGGGTCGCCTTTTTTAGGAACAAGCTGGACAAATGCTGTTTTCTACCTTATAGGGAAGATTCTAAACAGAATGAGCGATGGAAAAACTTACGCAATGGTTTTGCCAGCGATGAAGAACACCTCTTCAGAAGAGTGGAAGATTTATCCTCAGGATCAGCGGATTTGTTTATATCAAGGACTCTGGCAACTGTACGAGTGCGGAAATATACAGGTCCCATCGAATGATTTACGTTCTCAAGTACAGGAGGGGCAATGTAGCTAACAGGCAACGTACAGCTAGCTGAAAATAGAGCTGCATGAGCTAGCTATCGGTTTGTTATTGTAAATGAGCGTTGGAGCCAAAGATGAAGTTGAATACGTTCTTGACAAATGACCAGAAATTTGTACTGCTGGGACATGCAGAATTAAAAATATTTATTTTCAATATTTTTTCTAATGGTTACATTATTTTTATGATTAACTGCCACATAAAAAGTTACTTCTTTGGATACACTCACTTTTTCTATAACAAACATGAAAATTTTTAAAACATCGCTTCTTTCCATTATCTATCTCATAAAAACACTGAATATTATATCTGAACCTACAAATAAATAATGATTCCATGCATTAAGCATATTATTTGATTTTTTTTCGCGAAAATATATTTTTTTAATTACTCAAAATTTAATTTACCAACCTATTACAAAAAATCAAAAACGTGCCAACTTCCTTCAAAAAAAGCACCATCTTTAACCTTTTTTGGAACAAAACCTGGACTTATATATCAATTTTGACGATATTTTTGTCAATGGGCATGGTAGTGGGTGGAAATTAATTGCGATACCTTCTTTCCGAAATAACTTCCATTCCTATAAATTTCATCCAAATCGGTTAAGTGGTTCGGTTTTTATCTGTTCTCTCATACAAATGGCCCCACTGTGCAGCGCTGCAATTTGACTAAATTTAAGAGAATTTTCTCGATCTTAGTTATATGTACATAGCTATAACTTAATTTGAGAGAGTCTGTAGAGATTGATTCTTTCGATAATGTATGTGTGTACATACATGTGTCCATGTTTATCCAATGCTCGATAGAAAGAAAGTGTCGAGGTAGGCATAAATAAAGGTTGCCTGTAAAAATTGAGCCATAACTTCTGTGTTGATCACGGACGGAAGTCCCACAAGCCAAAGTTTTTCATTCTATTAGTTTTTGTAAATTGTCAATTTCTGTAATTGTTATTTTGTTAATATCTACTTTGTAATAAAAATTCAAAATGAGTGAGAAGAAAAAGAAAGTTAAAAAAAACACAACCCGTTCGGAACGAGCTGGCCTGACATTTCCCGTTGGACGTGTACAACGTTTATTGCGTCACGGCAATTATGCCGAACGTGTTGGTAACGGTGGTTCTATTTATTTAGCAGCAGTTTTGGAATATCTGGTAGCTGAAATTCTAGAATTATCAGGGAATGCTGCTCGTGAAAATAAAAAGTTAAGAATCGTTCCACGTCATTTGCAACTAGCCATAAGGAATGACGAGGAACTGAGTAAGTTGCTGAGTCATGTGACAATTGCACAAGGAGGAGTGTTGCCTAATATTTTGCCAGTGCTTTTGCCGAAGAATAGTACAGCTCAACCACCGCCTTCTCAAAATATTTAGATAAACTTACCTATCGTTCTTTTAATCCGTTCTTATAAGAACGACAAATCTTTAATTAAAAGAGATCCTACTTGATTTTTAAATGTTTTTGTTTAATATTTTGTTTGTTTTGTGCTATTTAAAGTTTTAGGTTTACAATCTGATTCGAGAAATATTAATAAGAAGTTTAAAAATTGGTTTTCACCAAAACTTCAATTGACCTGTAATTTATACAACGAGCCGAGTCCCAAGGAAATTTACGGATTTGCTACAGAAAATTTGTATGCAGTTTACTGTCAAGAAAGAAATTTAAATTCTCGTTCCAGTTTTGATTTTTTATTGAACACCGGTCTTAACGTTTTTGCTTGAATTTTATCTGTAATGTTCAAAAAGGTTTCGCAAAAATAACCATTCTATTATTTTTTTATTTCATTTTAATGGTTCTTCCATTTTAGTTATTTTTTTTTATTAATTTATACTTCCATTACAAAATATTCTATGAAAAGCCCAAATGAAAATATAAAGAAAAAAAATAAATTTAACTTCCTGGGTCTTGTGAATAAAAAAAAAGTTAAAGCTTTTTTTGGAGGAAGCTAAAGCCAACTAGTCATAGCTATTACTAGCAGCTAAAGCTAGACAGTTCTAGCTTAAGCTTTGTTTTATGTGAATATAAAAAAGATAACGCTAAATAGCATATTGTAGAAAATTCTAGCTTAAGCTTCGTAATTTTAGCTGTTCGTTTTTTTTTCACATGTTTCGACTATAGGTAGCTTTAGCAAGAACTGTACACGTATGAACGAAAGAAAGGTTGTTTTGCCACAATTTGTTATCTGTACTATACTGCATGTATTGTTTTCGGGTAAAAAATGTTTTTATCATATCGTCCGTTAGTCTCTGCGTCTATACGTTCACTGTCCTACTTTTGAGCTCTTATATTTAATTAACAGCTCGCACAAGTTTTTAGTTCCTGCTTCATAGAATACTGAAAATAAGAACTGGTCAAAGCTTTCTAGACAGGTCGAAAAAGACTTGAAATTTGTGTAGCTTTAACTATAATATTCTAGTTTAAGCTATTTTTATTCATACAAATTGAAGCTTAAGCTTGGAAAACAAGCTAAAACTAAATGCATTTAGCGTTGGCTATTTTAAAATAGGTATTACTAGAACACATCTTTAACTAGCTAGCTAAAGCTTATTTTTATTCACTAAATATCCAGCTTTTACTAAAAAATCCAAGTTTTAGCTTTAGCTAAATCAGGGGGCCAGATTATACAGCATAAATGTTGATAGACATTCCTGGATAAAATCGAACGGATTTTATCTTTGATTTCCCTTATCTCTGAACATATATAGTCCTATAGTGATCCATTAATGGAAGGTTAATATTTCTTCTAAAATTTTCGAGTAAACGTATTTATTGTTCGACTTTCATACTGTTCTGTAATTCCTTATTGCCATTGCCACATTCTCATTCAAGACAAATTATTACACCTTTTACGTTAGATTTTCATTAAAAAAATGTGGTATCCTAAAATTAAAGTTATATTTATCTATTTATTTATTTAAGACGTTAAGTTTTTATCAAAATCAAAAGAGGCACAGAGTTCGAAGCTTATATATATGTATATCGAAAAGACCTATTGTCCTGCTTTCAAGTCTAAATTTTTAAAATAAATTGTGCTGACCAATCTTTTAAGTGTCCAGTTTTTGAACTGATGGCAGCTTTCCTATAATCTATGTATGTAGATATAAATATAAACCTATATGCTAACTATCCCACCGCCACAAACCTATTAACGATATAGAAATCTACACTTAGCGAGTTTGAGAATAGTTTTCAAGCTAACTTTATTTTCACTGATTTTGCTAAAACTATTGTAATAGGTTAGACTGGCGGAAATAAAACAAGACTTATAGTTGAATCAATACTGATGTTTTTATTATTGAATTCACCTTAATTATACTTATTATTATACAATTCAATTTAAAAGAAAGTGCAAGCGTAGCAAGAAGACCCGACCTCAATTGTGTCACACATTACCTTGGCAATGTACTTGAAAAGGTTCAAGTGGTGCGATATGAATCGTTACTATTTAAGTTGGCCACTGAGTCATGCTGACACTCGCGATTCTCGCCATACTACACTATTAATAGAGTTAATCTTAACCTGTACACATCGCACCCTCAGTGCAAAAGAGCGTTAACTCAAAAAGAGCCATTTTGAGAAAACGCTCTTGCGTTCTTGAAGCTCGATTACAAAGACAAATAAGTATACTTTGTGTTTTTAATAAATGTTTTTTAATTTAATTCATATTAATTTGTTTAAATAATAATAAATAATTAAAGTTTTGGAGTTAATTAAAAAAAGCAATCAAAAATGTATGTGCAAAAGAGTGATAAGTCAAAATTGGTCTTATTATTTAATCAAAAGTGCTTTCCAGTGCAATATTTATTTAAAAAAAATAGTAAATTAAGTGCAAAAGTTATTTAAAAAAGGTAATGTAAGTAAAAAAAATTATTTGAAAAAAATAATATTTTAGCTCTTCTCGTTTTCATAGGAGCATAGCTTAGGTTCATTAGAAGCATTTGTAGACAGTATCCGCAAATGAAGTTTTATACTTTACAATGTTTATGGTGTTTATTTAATAAAAAACTATCGAAAATATATCGCATTTTCGATATATCGGTTGATTAGAATATCTCTGTCTGAAATTTATATCCATCGCAAGCGTCGCTGGATTTCTGTAAAATTTCTTCCGATGAAAGCTACTTCGAACTGAAATTGGGTCTCCGACGAGGGATGCGTTGCGGAGAAAGTTCCTCTCCGACGATTACCTCAATAGAGCCGAATTTCTTTATTACTTACATTTTAATTAACTATTTCTCTAAAAAGAAAACACTTTCCGCAACAAGAACTTGTCGGAGGATTTCGGAGAAAATTTTGTTTGTGTGTCAGAAATAAGACCATTAGAAGTGCTTCATCGCAAACAAATGGCATGCGTTGAATTTCGTCGGACAGAATCTCCGATCAGCTGATCGGAGAAATACCTTGAAGCAAAATGTCTCCGATTCGTAGGAAATCGGAGAGAATTCCGCTCCGACGGTTACCTCAATAGGGCCGATTATCTCAACTCCAAAGTGCGTTTAGCCCAGAGTTAAGGTGACTTGAGCTTCCAATTGAATTGAATTCAATCGCTCCGCTTAAGGCGAAAGAATTTTCGTATTTCATATATTCATTATTTTTGTTTTGCATCTATTTTGCATTGTAACTAAGATGTTTTTGAAGTGACACTTGAAATGTCTCTCTCTTGCATAATTTTTGTTTGTCAAAATGAAAGAATCACTTTGGTTTATTTTAATATTTTGGATTATCTCTTTGTAACATTCAAATAATTTTAGCTTGCAAGTAGAAATAAGGTGAACATTTTGTGTCAGCTCCGTTTTGCATTGAAAATTAAACATTTAAACATGTCGTATAATATAAAATTCTTATCTTTTTGGTTCATGAAAACAACAAGCCCGTCAGAAGAAGGTAATTAAAAAAAGCAACATTTCCTCATCCTTTACTCAAAAATGTCATATTTTGACTTATCGCTCTTTTGCACTGGTGCTAAATTCTCGTTTTATTAAATGTACACTAATAAAACGTAAAATGTACAATAATATTCCGGTAGTCGTTTTAATAAAGGCTCCACACACTCTATTATTAAAAAAATCGAGTTCAATCTATAATTTGACGATTATAATTCTAATAGAAGTTGTTACTTAATAAGTAATCAGTTTATAAAAATTCTGCAGCTAAAAATATTATGATAAATTTTCACTACTTTTACTACAATATTGTAGTTTGCTTTTAATTGAACACAAGTACGAAAGAACTTTTACAGAAACAATACTGGTTTTATCAAAACTTATATTTAAATTTGTTACAGTATAAATTAAATCCGGAGATGAAAATCATCAATGCTAAATCAATTATTAATCTTGAACTATTAGAGAAAATCCCTGTGCATTTTATTTCACGAACGATTTCTAAAATAATATGCAGTTATATTTTTTGTAAACATTATATTTTATTTAAAATATACATACCTACATAATGTATGTATATGATTTCAAAATACTTAAAGTTCATTTTTTAAAAGATAGTCCAGTCAAATATAGTAATAGTATATAAAATAAATAAAAATATAGTAATAGTAGGTGTGTTTTATTCATTGCTGCATAGCCAGCGCAGCATTCAAGTGCGAATAAAACGATCAAACTCACTCCATATGTCAATTTTAATTTATATTTCAATGTTGGCCATTATTACAGAAAATATCAAAATCTGATGTCAAAACATGTATGTATGTACCTACATACTTATGTTTAATTCTAAAATTTAATGCATAGCGCCTATTTCATTTCAATAATTTAAAGTTCTATCACCAGCACAACTGTCATTTTTTTACTGGCTTCTTTTTCGCCAGCAATCGAATTGTGTTGTTCGTCGAGGGAAATTTTGCTGCGCTAGGTATGCAGCAGTGAAAAAAACACACCTACATAGTATAATTGAATGAAAATATTGAAGTTTATTTATGTATTTTAGATCTGCTCTGGATGGGTGTTTATTTTTACATTAATTCAAGATATGTAAATAATCTTTGTTTCCTTAATTTACACATGATTTAGAATTTGATTCTATTTGATATATAATGAAGAACTGCACATTTTGTCCCATGATTTTTGAAAAATACCAAGTCAATAAATTTCCTTTTTTTTCAGAAATTTGTTGTTATCTGTAGTTTAAATTAAACGGCGATACACATTTAATTTAAAATTTTATTTTATTCTTATAACTTACATGAATGTTCCACACTTAACATTGTATTGTCAACGAATTACTAACAAAACGAAAAAAATACAAACGACCTGTTCGTATTCATAAAATAATGATTTAGACATTTTTATATTCACTTTTATTTTGCTTGGGTTCGATTCTTTAACATTATTTACCTAAATAATGGTATCAATAATTTAAGGAATATAAACTCTAAGACTATACATACATACATATATGTAAGTCAACTTATTGGATATCCTTGTAGGCTCTACAATATAATTTATAAAAAAAATATAGATTCGGAGAACATAGAAGGAAGAAAAATAAATCAACTATTTACAACAGCTCCAAAATTAAAACTTACACTATGCGGTTTTTAAAAATTGAATTCTAATATCTAACTTAAAACATTCTTCCACTGTCCATTCGAATTGTTAAATCTACTCTTCCCAGTTGAACTTAAATCACTTTCAACTGAATAGTTGCCATTAAAGTAATCGCCTGCTTGTTGTTGTTGCTTAGCATTTATTGATGTGCTTTTATTTTGTAGGCTATGAAGTTGCGAGTTATTTCCATTTGTGTAAGTTGCGTTATTTCCAGGAATATCTTCGTTGTGGGTCGGAATACTTTCATATGAAATTGTTCTTGGACTGGACACAGGCGAATCTCCGCCACCAAGTCGTAAAACTTCGTTTCCATTTTCGGGTAATGCGAGTCCATTTGATATAAGTAAATTGTTTATACTGACCTCATGACCTAAACATTAAATTAATAATATGTTAAGATTTGTTTTTCTTTAATTGAAGTATGAATTCAGATGTTTACCTTCGGTAATATCAAAAAGTTCAACTCCGGGCACAGGAGATCCTCCTCTGTTTGAACGATTACCGGGTTTTGGTCGATCCTTGTATGTAACGACTTTAGAGATCAACTTTTTCCAATTTGCAACTGGAATAAAATAAAATTTTATTACTTTAAGTTTGTATTGCATTTTTGTTATGACTGCCGAAATAAATTTATAGGGATATTCGTAAGGAAAGAAATACTTTGATAATTTGGTTGTATGCGAATTTTAAATAAGGCTGCCGTGTTTAAGGTAGAGGAAAAGTTGAATAATAACGAAAAGGTGATATACAATTTTGGCTAACAGCTCAAAGACTAATGGTAGTAGCAAAATTAAAATATAGCAAATTAAAGAAAAAGAACTAGAGAATTACATATGTCGTTTTTACTGAACACTTTTTTTATTCTGACGATTCTGAAGTTTGCTGAGATTGCATATGTGAAACATCAAATGTGAACAAAAATGTAATCCATTCGAAAATCAAGAATAATGTTTGTTGAAAGATAATCACTTCGCATAATTAGGATACAAAAAATCGCAACTGACGTTTAAGTAAATGAATGTGAGCGTGTTTCTGGTTTCGACTCTGATTTTAAATACAGAAGCAAATTTCTCCTTTTCAGAATCAGAAGTTTCATTTTTCCCAAGTGAACACTTTCAGAAGAAGGCAAGGAAAAAAAAAGAGTGTCGCGTAAATCATTTTATAATCAAGTTGTGCGTCTAAAAAACGGATCTCTATATTGAACGGTACGTCCAAAATTAGGCTCGAGGTTGAATTGATGAGTATAAAGCTAAACACCGATCTCGAGAACGTGGTTATTCCAATGAAGATAGTCATTGAGAAACACATAGAATTTTGAATGTTTTATTAATAGAAACTAAATTTGTTGTTTTATTTTGGTGGATTTAGATTGATTCGTGAATTGCTTTTTTTTTACTCTCATTGGTATATATACAAATTTTATATACATATTTTATAAGCATTAATAATTCATTGAAGATAACTGTAACTTTAGTTATTCGACGAAAAAGAAACAAATAAATTAACTCTTGCTAAAAATTTGGGGAAATGCCCGAATTGTTTTTCAGATCATCTCACCAAATGCTACTAAAAATCGAAAATCGATGGATTGAAACATATGCTATGAAAGCAAATTAAAATAAGGATGTATGTAGAATCTAATGATAAAATGCTAATTTTTTTTTTATAATTTGCACGCACTAAAGAGACTTCCCATAAAAATGTTTGAGCACAGTGAATGCTTTTAAGGAAAGTTGGAGAGGATTTAAAAGAAGATACCGATGCACATTGGTTTCGAATGTCTGAATATTACAATGAGCGGGAAATATGGAGTCGGTAAAGCATTCCACTTTCAGCAAAAGATAGAATTGGGTTTTTGAGGCAGTACATTCTGCGCGGTCTATGGTTCTTCATTGGACAATGCTATCAAGATCAGAATTTAATGAGCTTATCATACGCTGCCGTTCTAGATCCACATCCGAAGAACAAGGACATGCATTTAGAAACGATATGAGAAGCTGAGAGTACTGTCGTCATCTAAACAATTTAATGGATTAGAAGTTTAAGACAAAAGATCATTGTTCAATATCAGATAGAGAGTCGGAGAAAAAACGGAGCCCTGTTACACATCAGCATTTATTTTTTGAATTTCAGACTTAAAACCATCCAATATAACTTGTAATGAGCGGTTTGAAAGTTTCTATCGCAGAAGAGATTCATCAATACAACTGGACAAATTCTGTTTTCCATCCACTCGGAAAGATACCAGTAGTGTAGGACAGATGGAAGAGCTTCCGCAATGGTTTTACCAGCGTACAAAAACACCTCTTCAGAGCAATTGGGGAGATACTATCTGGACCCGCGGGTTTGTGTGTATCGAGTTCTTTCAGTACTCTTGCAACTGTACGAGTGCAAAAAGAAGATTTGCCCCATAAAATCATTAACCCTCTTAATTACAGGAGGAATCATGACATTCTGAAATCGTCTAATTGACAGCAAACTGTGATGGAACCAAATTCGCTTTTTATTGTGAGCTGACATAAGGAGTGTCATTGAAGTAGTATATAGTAGTATATATAATTCTAAATGGTAATCCTACTGAAATGTTTGGTAGTTTATATTATGCATGATGGAAACTGCATCAAAAATTAAGGTTTTAAATTGGTACTTACCTTGTGCCAATTCTTCAAATCTTATAATCGACTGCTGTTCCCATGCATCTGGATCAGGCAGTGTTGACTTAATATTTGCCAAGTAGCATTCAATGGCTTGGAATCTAATTTAAAAAAAAAAATAATAGATTTTTACAAAACATTCTCAATCAATTCATCATTCTAAGCCCACCTCAGGGTAAGGAAATCCGTTCTTAATTCGAAAACTTCATGCGGAGAACAATACTCACTGTCACCATAATCGACAAAGTACAAATCTAAAACCACTTCATTCGCATTATACTCATTTGGTAGGATTCCCAAAATTTCAGCACGATACCATTTGCCGTCATACTTAAAGACAGCAGCCACAATTTGTCCCAGATAAGGCTCAGTGATGGTATGCATTTCACGATTTTCGGCAACATTATAATAGTCCGTCAAATCTTTGACCAAATTGTCTAGTTTCTTCGATTGAGGTCCAATTAATTGCACCCAAAATTTACTTGGTGAGGCAATAGCTGAAACATATACTTCCAAAGGCTTATCGTATTCACTTGTACACAATTTCTCATGTGGCGATAACATTTGTGAGTTGAGCGAGGTTTGTGACGAGTAAATACTTGATGATATACTATTGGTGGGACTGCGACGAGGTTCTCGTGTTAGTTCAACTTCTTCCATGGATTTTTTGAGATCTTCATCTTCTTGAATTTTATCCTCAATCAGTTTTCTGGCTATGTTTACTTGCGAGCGATTGCCAGTGATGACAATACGTCGTTTATGGATACCGCCATTTCGTCCACCAGAATCAACAGACACTTTGGCCATTGACTGGCGACAGATTTCCTGCATTGCTTCACCACAACGCCCGATTATCTTTCCACATACACTTTGAGGCACAAAGATCTCTTCCTTTACGATCGGAGAGCGTTCAATTTCTTTGAGGATCATTTGTTTTGCTTCTTTTACTGCCAACGGATAACCACGAATTTCACACAATTTGCTAATGTCATCTTTATCTCTACAAATAAGGAAGGTATTATACATGTTCGGTAAAAAAAATAAACAAATTAAATGATTTTAATATGCATACCTAAATCGAATAGTCGTTTTGCTTCGCTCTTCAATTCGAGCTAAATTCGCTCCGGCACGTCCAACCACCAGAGGTATATATTCATTTCCAATCGTCATTTGGATTTTTATTTCTTTTTGCATGGGTGCTGATGTTGTGGTAGAAGATCGCGGTTTGCTGATTTTCTCAAGATCATCTTCTTCTTCGTCACGATTTTTAAAGTAAACATATAACATGGCACCACCAACAGTGCAAAGACCGAGGCCTAGGATTAGTTTCAAGGCGGGATTAGCTGCACTTCGTAGCATTTTGAATTTTTTTCAGGAGATCTTTCTTTTGGGTACTTATCTGAAACTAAAGAAAAATAATTATGATTATGCAAATTCTATACGAAATTAAATTTAAAAAATCAATATTTCAGAATTTGTCTCCTTTTAGATAATCTACTAAAACCTAAACTTACGTTGGATACAGATCGGAGGTTTATGTTTCAAAACCGATTTCGACTGATCTTTAAATAATCTTTTTTTCCCAGTGATTTGGGAAATTCATAATTACTTTTAACATATGTTTGCCAAATGCCTTAAGCTAAGTATCGTATAGTCCCTAGAATCCCCCAATGATAATTGCACACAAGTAGATTTGTGCCTGCTGCTATTGATTAATTTATTCCACCTAAAAGTAAGGGTAATAAAAATGTAGGTAACAAAACAACTGCTTCTCATCCTTTGAAGTCGGTAACATTCTTTGCAATATTTAAGTTTATTGAGTGCATTTTTTTTTTGCGAAAAATAATTAAGAAGGGATCTTGTTTCTCTTTATTAATGGAATTGAATGCAATTACACTTAAACGTAAATTCCTTCGGCCTGAATTTTTCTTCAAAATAGGTTAAGGCCCTCACTGACATATGTTTTTTACTTGCTTTATGGGTAAGGATTGGTTTCGTGTAAGAAAAAGTCCTACAAAATAGATTTTTTGTAACATTTTTGAATGCAATATTGAGTAATCTAAAGCACCAGGATTCAAAATTATAACGAATGAATGAAGAAAAGTATGGGATGCATCTGCCCAAATATGCGACCTGTACTCGAGTTTTGGGCGTATGAACGCCTTATAAATTGTAGCCAGAACAGGGGAAGTGAAAAATTTCTTCAACCGGTAGAGAAATCCCAACTATTTTGTATCGTTTTTGAATATGGTCATGCCAACGAAGTCGTCGTTGACACACATATCGAGTACTGTGCTTTGGGCTTCTTTGATGTACATATGTATGTAAGTGCCATTCACGGAAAATGGCATTCGGTTCAGTCTACAATTGACAGCACTGAATTTTTAAAAACATAAAACCTCACACGATTTTTTGTATACCCCATTTAACAATACTATTAAAAAAAAACTACTTTGGGCTTTCTTTAAAAATAACAGAAGTCGTCTCTTCAATTTTATATTTTTACTATTATTTATTAAAGTTTTTAAAGAAAATAAAAAAAGAACGAGAACCTAAAATTTCGTGTTTTTCCCTGTTCGCTTGGTTGAGTCACAAATACGAATGCCCAAAAGGAAGCTATAATCCAAAAGGTCGTTAGCAATCGTTTTGTATTTTTAGTTTCACTCTGCTGTTTATTATCCCTTTCCAACAATCGAATTAAGCTAAGCGTGGGTAGATGTTTCTTATGTTTTTAATTGAACGCTATAAGGCGTTCTTGAGGTTCATACGGTACCGTTGCAATTCCACTTCCGAAGTAGATGGACATGAATTTGAGGAAAGCTGAGGGTAGAGTCGTTGGCAAAACAATTAAGTGGATTAGAAGTTTCGGGCAAGAGGTCATTTATAAAAGTAAGGAAGGGAGTCGAAGACTAAACTGAGGCCTGAGAAACTACAGCATTTATTTTGTGAAGATCAGTCTTAAAATCGTTCAAAGGTAAGGAAAAAAGCGGATCATTTTTAGGAACAGGCTGGAGAAATGCTATTTTCCATCTTTCTGGAAATATTCCAGAAATTTCGAGCGATGGAAAAGCTTATGCAGTGGTAGTGGTTCTTGGTCACGAGGAAGGATACCTCTTCAGAAGAATGGGGGTTATACCATCAGGACCAATGGATTTGTTTACATCAAGATCTCGAAGGACTCTTGCAACTGGACGAGTGCAGAAATATACCTGTCAATGTTGTTGTCTGGCAAAAAGAGCTGCGAGGTCATTTGCCTTACCCGAATAGATGTTTTTTTTTTTTTGTTGTATATAACTACATAAGAGTGGGAACCGAAGATGATGATGAATTTTGTACATTCTTTACAAGTCGACAGATTATAAGAGACATTTTTTAAAATAAAAATAAAGCATTTTTCCAGCCAAGTAAAGGATTTCCTATCTTTGACAGGCGATTGTAGCCGGTTTTTTAAAGTTTCATCTGTCAAATTGGCTATAATTTATGTCTTTTTTGTCAAATCGACATGAAATAGAGAGTAATAGCGTTCAAGAACATGCGCTAACGGTTATTATTTCAAGCGCTTCGGTCGAAAAATCATATTCACCGACTAGGCCCATTTCTGGATGAATTTGAAATTGAGACAATTACAATGCACACGAGATTCACCGATATCTTACAATTTGATTTAGTGAGACATCTTTTTGTGGAGTTTTCATAAATCATAGGTCTATTTCAATAAATAATCATATGTCACAACTGCGCTGAAAGCCATCATAATCAATGCAATTAGTCAAATTCAGCCTGATTTATGCGCCAGAGTTGTGTGTTGCAGAAAATTGGATGTTTATTTAAGAATAATAACAGGTATCCTCACTCGACACCGCAAACTTAGAAGACACCTAGGAATACTTGGTGTAGAAAGCAGGGCATGATGTAGATTTTGCAATATGCACGAGAAAACACTAGCCCACATATTTATCAAACCAACACTATTTGGGACGATACCAGTAAGAAGACAACAATCAGAAGGGCCACAGATATTTTAATTTCTGAGAGCAAGAGATTTAGAGGAATAACTGTAAGATTAGCAAGTTCATCTAGTTTTAGGTGGGGGACAACACATCTTAAGGTGCTATATGTTTTTTTTTTAAATTGTTTAAAACAATTTATATTAATTCATTTCGAAACGAATATAACAAAAAAAATAACTTATCTTTAGTTTAAGTATTGAAAATTCACAATAGTTTAGCACAGTTTCAGTTTTTTTTTTTTTTTCGGGAAAAAAGTATTCGCACAAAGTACAAATATGTAATTATGTATGTATGTGATAGTTACTAAAAATATATTAATAACGGGTTGGCATATCCTTATACATTATGACTTCTTTTGACCTGTTTTGCGTAGAGTTTACCAGTTTATTGCCTAATTTTAGTCTCTGCAATCACCACATTAACTCTCCGCCGTCATTTCGGAAAATGTTAAATTTGTTTTTCCCAGAATTTATTTCGTTTCCTTATTATCGAATATATTTGCAACATCCATACGTTTCACTTTGTTCACTTTGCTAATGTATGGTTTAGGCCTTGGAATCTGAGAAAAGTAACCAGCCTTATAAATGATGTTTAGAACAGTTTTGGTTGAAATAGTCTTGCCAAACTGTTCGCAAATCTCTGCCGGTAATTTTTTTTTTTTTTTTTTTTTTTTTTTTTTTTTTTTTTTATAATCTACCCGCGCTCAAGGGATTAGATTACCCTTTAAATGTTTCAACACAGCGCGGGCGTGAAGTTAAGAAGAGAAAGAAGGATAGGAAAAATATGTGGCACGATGTTCTGAGACTGAAGGTTGTTGTCTCAGATATTTTATCTCCAGGGATGGCGGCTGAACTAAAGCGGAGAATGCCGTGTCTTATTTCTATGTAGCTTATAATTCACATTATTTTATTCGTGTTCATCCTTGTTGGGCATACTAGTTTAACTCAATTACATGTTGTTAGTGTTATGCCTGAACAACATGTAATGAGTAAACCAGCAACCCATTGATGACAATTTTAGAAGGTTTTTAATGGAATTAAAACAACATAGACGACGGCAGGGATCGAACCTGTGATCATGAGGTTCACAGGCGAGTACACATCCATCGCGCCACGGCCACCCCCAAAGTTGACATTACGATAATAGCGAAGACGAATTAAGTGGGTCCGACAATTCCGTCTGTCTGTCTGTATGTCCGTATGTCTGTACCTCGATCTAGAGCCTAAGCCAATGGACCTATTTTCTTCAAACTCGGTACTTAAGGGTCCCTAGAGGAAAAATCGAAATTTTTTTTAGCTCCAAAGTGTGATATTATGGACATGGACTACATTTTTGTAAAAAAAAAATTTGGGCAAAAATGTTATTAACGGTACCTGTCATAGAACCATTTTTTTGATTTTCGAAATTCTTATCAACGGCTCTAAAGGTTTTAACTAAAAATTTTCACCAGGAGCTCCCTTGAGTTTAAAATAATATTGTATATAAAAATATTCGAAAAAATATTTTTTTTTGTTTTTTTTTTGAAAAAAAAATTCCAATTTATTTTTTGAAACATCAATATCTGGAAAACACGTGTACGATTATTTTAAATTTTAAATTATTTCCTAAAATCTATATTTCTTAGCATTTAAAACTGATATCCCAAATTTTGTTCTAGAAAAATTTGAAAGAAATTTGTTATATGTATGTATTTGACCCGGCCTATGAAAAGGTGGCTTATGACTGAAAAAATTATTTTTCACTTTTTTTTTGGTTACGATAGTTTTTGAGACGCTCTTTCACATGGTAAAAACCAGAAAGTCCTAACTCACTAAAAATGTAGAGAAAGAAGAGCACAAATGAAAGAAAAACGGTATTTTATTGAAAATCCAGAACCAAGATATGTACATGGAATTGAACTAACTAACAGAGCAAAAGCAACACTGCATCTCACTTGGTCACTTGGTGCCCATGAACAACGAGAGACACTGGGCAATGGGAAGGAAGGAAAACGACTACTGAGACTGACGAAATGCATCGTTTATCTTTAACAGCTGATTTATCGACTTTCATAGACCGGCTCACATATAAAAAATTACTTTAATAAAACGATTTTTAAACTTTATTTGCGTAAATTCATACTTTTCCGGAGATCAGACGGCAATTTCATGCACTTGAACATTTTTATCTCATTAAATTTATGTTTTATATTTATAAAATGTATTTGAAATTCCAAAGTACTTTTACATAAGAGCAAGTTCATGCGATCCAGTCGTGCATTTTATTTCCTTTGGAATACAAATTCAAAATTATTTTTCTCTCGTCAGTCTTTGTTTATTTTCCTTTTCCCGCCATTTTTGATGTTAAACAATATTCAAATCCGCACACAACCCTTATTAACTTATTACAGAGATGATTATAGTTAGTTACTGACTACGATTTGAGTTAAGTGAAGTATCATTAAAAAAGTTAAATTTACAGTAAAATATACAGGGTGGGCCTGTACTTTTCTCCATGAAAAACTGAGGTTTGGTAAAAATTATTGTTTTATACCTATTTAAATACCTACATACAAACTTTTTTTTGTTTTATAACTTTAAGTAAATGAATAATAACAAAATACATTTTTAACAAATTTTATCAAAATTATTTTTCGTTTTTATGTTATATTCATTAAGTTTTGAAAAACAGAGGTGTGCCAATACTTTTTCCCGTGTGTGTATTTATAATTCATTCATGTCTAGGAATATTAAGAACTTATTTAACAAGCCAACTGTGTAAGATGATCTAATAAATTATATTGTTAATCAATCACTTTGAAAGATTCGGCCTATGAAATCAAAAGTCATTGCGCACAAAATTCCATTTTATTAGATTTCAGAATCCCTCCACCAATGACACCATGCTCCACTAATTTAAAATTCATTAATTTCGTGGTTGAAAAAAACTAAAAGTTTATATTTTTTTTCATGAACTTTATCACTTATCTTAATGAAATATTTATAAACAAAACTCCGTCTCAAGGTCATGTCGTTTTAATGTGCTTTTTCAAAATATCACCTACCCCTCTCGCAAAACAAAAAAAAAAACAAATAATCGATAAAAAGAACACGCAACTGAGAATGAAAGTTCAAGTTATTACGAAAGAGAAAGAAAAATAAAAATTTACTCGTATTGTCTTGCCAGGTTTTGATAATTTAAATAAGTTAGATACAAATAGAACTTATTCAACGGCCCGATGTCATCACATCATAAGATGTTCGTTAAAGTTTTCAGATTCAGATTACTGCAAAGAAGTGGTAATTAAAAAAGTAATATACAAGGTTAGTTAGAACGTACAGACCCGGTGTGAGCTGTAGGGTGTGTTAATATACCAATGAACTAAACCGGCCGGTATTCTATAAACTTTTTCAGTTAAAATAATTTGTATAGGGAGAGAGAAAGCCGCCGCTGCCAGCCGGTAAAAAGCTCACTTAACGAATATTTTGAACCACTGAAGTATATGGGAAACCATTTAAAATGTGTATCTCTCACTCCAACGGTTGTCACGTGTTTTGTCATTCTCGTCGATTCGTAGTAAAATATATGTATAAATAATCTTAATTGGTGTAAGTATAAACAAAAACGAATTTAAAAATAAAAATCGAAATGATGGAATACTATTTTGGGTTGGGTGATCCCATACGTGTTGGTTGAATACATTTTCGTTACGTTAACGTTTGGCACTATGCCGTCTTCTCTATATTTTTTTTTGTATGTAGGTGGGTATGATGATCAATAAAGAAGATGAACATTTCATTCAAGTTAATTTATGTTCTTATTCTGTATTTTTAATGAGCATGTCCATTGAGATTGTTAAAATTACCTAATACCGATTTCTTCATCTTCAATTTGATATTCTCCGGCTATATTGGAAAAATGATAACTCATTGGGGGATTAATTATATTGTTTCTGTTTCAATATATTGTTTTCATACATTTTTAACAACGTACTAAACGGAACTGCATATTTTTAACAACTTTGTTTTTTACCTGAACATCTTTCAACACACATTCTCTTTTTAAAAGGGAATTCTCTTCAAAAATTCGAATTTCAAATGCATACCTGAATTTGATTTGTTCTCAAGAATGTGATTTTCCTCAAAAAGTTCGAATTGTACTATGTTTTCATCAATATATAATCCTGGATTTAAGTGGGTTTACCATAAATATTCTTCAAATATCGAAGATTTACAATACAAATTTATTTCGGAAATTTAGTAGATGAGAAATTTATGTTGTTAATTCGATCAATTGTTCTATAATTCGAACTGACCTATATCAATATCGTGCTTAATTATCTTGATGATTTTTCATCGTCTGGCACGAATGAAACTTCCTTTCCCTGGCTTTCGCTTTATAAGAAAAATTGAAACACCATTAGTATTTTTATAGGTGCTGTCAAAGTTAATCTTCTTTTTAATCTTTGGTGCGGTGGACATACCATGCCTTAAATCCCTGATTATCTTTTGGTAAAAACTTAGTATTACACAATGAACTTGTGATTTTTTGTTTCGAGTTATACAAGTTCGAGATATCAAAGAAAAAATTTTATGAAATTTCAGCTTTTAAGGCTGCTGCCACATAATTTGATTCGAGTTATTCAAAATTCGAGTTGTTAAAGTTCGAGATTTCGAAGTATACTCACTTAAATCTTATGTAATCCTGCACATACAAGTTAAAAGTTGGCCAATTCTTGCAGCTATGTCTGCAGTAGCGTTAGTTGTGTTCGTAACATTGAATTTGTGTGTATCCAATATTTTGACAACTATTACAGTTGCAGCTACAGTGTGTTGAGCAAATTACAGTAAAGCCACGTAAACATTGACAGCCTTATTTACTAACTCGTTTTACCGACTGAGCAAAGTTATTTCGACTTTACATCTTTACAACGACTCCAATCCTGAAAAGCTTATTTATAATGAAAATGCACGAGGAATAGCGGTTGAATAAGCTAAAACTGGTTTATAGGAGGTTTAAGGAAGTTTTTATTTGTCATTTTTAGATGATATCTTGTGAAATTTACAAAAAGGAGTGTAAACAATTTTTTTTTCGTTTGTTACTAAGACAAAATGGACAGATATTTTGCATTAATACATATATGATTTAAATTTATTAAAACGGTCTAAAAGCTGCGGTTTGCTTACGTTTGTTATAACCAGAGTTTAAGATTGGTGATTTTTTTAATAATATATTTTACCTATTTAATCTGGCAGACGGCAAATGCCATGCTCAAACGATTTTATGTATCCTAATTATTGTATTAAATCTCTTAAAAATATGAACCAATAAATCAAATCTAATCTAAAAATCTAATCTAAATCTATTTTACATAAAGGAGGCGTAGCTAAAGCGGCTAAGAAAATATTTTATAAATAAGGATTTGTTTGACGTGGCATAAACCCGAAGTAAGTGCTACGACTCGGTTTAACTATTCGAGGTTGAACCGAGTATTTGTGAAATCTTATAAATAAGGCTGTGAGAGACGTTGTTTGAAAAACATGGACATATTGTATTTTATGAAAAATTATATTTCAAATTTCTTGAGTTCATGTGGACAGTTATAAAGAAATTTACGTAATCTGTTTTGAAAACTCTTGCTAAACATTTGGCTTTGGGATTTCCCACATTAAATTTTAAAACTGACCTTACATACATATAAATAAATATTGTTTGTAGGAAATTAGTTTTTAACTGTATGATCATAATATGTACCTACATAATTAAAAAAAAAATTGTTTTTGAGGGAAATATTTAAAACCAACTACTCATACAGCAATGGACAGAGTCGAGCACAGTTATTTGTTATATTATAAATTTTCATTAGTTACGCACAAAACTTGTTCATTTTGATTATTTTACTAATTTAACGAAGGTTGGAACAAAATATGGGACCAACAAACAAACGGTGTAATCCAGAAAAAAAGGAAACTGAAATTTCGCAATTATTGAAAGGTTCAAGAAATTAATTCGGTTAAAGCCCCCTCCCCGAAAAACTTCCAAGCATTTTGATAGGATCATCGTGAGAAAGAGTAAGACCGATTCATTTAAATCATCCCGAAACATCATGACCGAAATCAACAAAAATTTAACATAAACATTTCGTGTAGGCTTGTGATAAGGCGACTCAATGATGCTCAAATATTTGGACGCATTAGCAGGAAAAAAATGTTGCTTTCTAAAAAGAACATCAAGGACAGATAAAACTAAGATAAATCGAAGCGGACCTAAAGGAAAAACATTTGTGCATCGCCCTTAAGGTCAAGCCTATAATTATTCATTCAAAGTATACTTTGAAGACCGTAAAGCACGGTAGTGGCAGGCTGATGATTTGGAGTGCTTTTTCTGGGTATGGTGTTGGTAAGGTGGTAAGAATAGATGGCAGGAGGGGTTAATTTTCATATCTCAACATATTGAAAAACAATATGGAACCATTTACGTTCGAGTCAATGCCAGTCAACTGGATTTTTATGCATGACAATGAACCAAAACATGCAGCAAAGATCGCAAAGGACTGGCTTGCCAATGAATCCGTTGATGTTTTGACTTGTCCGGCGCAAAGTCCCGATCTTAACCCCAATAAAAAGTATATTGAATGATGTTAAGGTTAAGATCGAGCAGCAAAGATTCGAAGGAACTTTGGATTGCAATTCAGGAAAGTCCATTTGATCAACAAAAGACTAGTTTGGTAAATAAAATAAAGTTGAAAATTATTTTTTCCCCTAAAATTTAGTTTTTAAACATTTTTTCGAATATAAGTTTTAAGGTTTTGGCGGTTGTTACCACATGACATTTTGAGCTATTTCCAGCAGAAAATTTTTTTCAAGGGTGTACCTCCTCTTGCGAGGAACTGACAAATCCTTTATGAGTATCTCTTGTCAAAAAAAGTGCTGCTCATTAGCAGTTCGGAATCGGCAGAAAATTGTAAGTCCTCCCCATTCCTGGTAACACGCACACAGGAATGGTGAAGAGTTTTAAGTCACTAGGTCCTGGTTCTCTTCGAGCTGTTGCAACACCAAATTTATTGTTATTAAATCAAAAACTAAATTATTTTTCAGTCTCCGTCTTGCTCTTGATGAGTTAACATCAGCTCGCAATTTCGACAGTGACTTAAAAATTCAATTAACAGAGTTCTATCTGTCCTTTTCGTTCATAGACGTTCACTTAATCCCGGATTTTTTTTTTCTTTCTAGTTGTTCTTGTCTGAAACAAAACCAAACTTTTTGCACGTGCTCGATTGGTCTCTCCTTTTAGACTTCCCCATTATGGGGTCTAAATCTAGAGGGAACCGATATGCAGGGCTATCGCCTGATACCCTACTATCAAACCCCCCAGCAAAAAAACAAAAAACTATAAATCTTGAAGATTTCCTACCCCTTCCAAATAAAAACGTCTCCAAAAATCCTAAATTTGTCGTTATATCGCCAAAATGCGATATGACTCCTATCTCATCCATCAGTGTGTTCGTGATAAAAAAAGCTATCGACGCAGTAAGTACCGAATACGAAAATATCACACAACTACGTGATGGCAGTATACTCATTCTAGCAAAAAATAAACAAATTGCCGAAAAGCTTATGAAAATTACAAACATTGCAAATATGTGCCCAGTACAAGTTAAATACCATAATTCTCTAAACTCTTCAAAAGGCATAGTGTATGCTCCCTGGCTCAAAAACGTCCCAGAATCGGAAATTGTAGCCGAAATGCAAACACAAAACGTGACCGACGTTTATAAATTTACCAAACAAATAGAAGGAAATAATAATCGCACCCCATCCGGCCTTATGTTGTTTACATTTGACCTCTACCAACCACCTTCCACGGTTGAAATTGGTTGGTACAAAGCCCAGGTCAACGAATATATTCCCAACCCTATGAGATGTAGAAACTGCCAGTTACTTGGTCACACAAAAAAACGTTGTGTCAAAGAACCTACTTGCGCAACATGCAATTTACCACCACATAATGACACCACCTGCACACGCACTATGTGCGCCAATTGCCTTGAGTCCCACCCCTCCTTCTCCCTAAACTGTCCTAAATACAAACAAAATAAAGAAATACTGACGATTAAAACAAGAAAAAAGTGCACCATGGCCGAAGCCCGACAAATATTTATCCAACGAAACCCATTATTATCAAACCAATCCAATGTAAATACCTTTTCTCACATAGTCCGTAAAACTAACACCACCAAAATCCCAAACCCGTCAACCGAACCAACAAAACAAACCGAACAAACAAACAAGACCAAAAAACAATCTTCTCTAGCCCAAACTAGTTCAAATTTAAATCAAACCTCTATTCAAAAAACACCCACTCCTCCACCACGTTTACCTCCAACCAAAAACAATTCAAATCATAACCAAAACATTTCTTTAACAGAAAATTCAAATAAAAACTCTAATATTAACGAAAACATTTCAGTTACAGAAAATCTAAATAATCAAATCAATACAATTTCTCCAATCTCATCTTTAACCGATAATTTAATCCATAAAAACACTTATTTTATGAACATATCTGAGAATGATGACACAGAATAACCCCAATTCTTACAGTCCAAACTTAAGGCCGCGATCTCCACCGATTGTCGTGCGCGCTTGTCCATCCTATAAAGGACTGGCAGGCGCTTCCGGCTGTCGGAGGGCACCGCGGCCTTATTCACCCGATCAACTTAACAAAACACCACCAGAAAATATTTTTTCACAAGCCAAAAACAGATCCAAAGAAAAGAAAAGTAATCCGGGCACTAGTGAACACGCATTCTTTGCTTCACGCAAAAAAAGTCAGTGCGAACACTTCCAATCCAAAAACATAACTCTCAATATTCTGCAATGGAATATGAAAGGTTTCTTTAATAACCTCGACGAGTTAAATGTTTTATTAAAAGAACTCAACCCATGTCTCGTATCACTACAAGAAACACACCTACCGTCCGGTACGTCACCAACCGTACCAAAGAGCTACGATGGCTATTTTTTTAATTTTGACAATAACACCACATGCAAACAAGGAATAGGTCTACTTATAAAAAAAAATATCCCGCATAAAATTCGACCCATCAATTCGAATTTTCTTACCATTTGCCTTGAACTTCAGCTTAAAACCAAAATTACATACATAGGGATATACATACATCCACAACAAAACATTGTACAAAATGACCTAGACAATATTATTTCCCAATGTGACTCTCCTATTATTATTGGTGGTGATGTCAACGCGTGGAGCACGCTTTGGGGTTCATCTACAACCAACAAAAAAGGCCGAGTAATTGAAGAGTTTTTAATAAACTCAAATCTAATACTATTAAACGATGGATCACCTACCCATCTTTCAACCCACGGTACCTTTTCACATATAGATATAACCTGCTGCTCTTCTGAGCTCTTCCCCGCAATTTCGTGGCAAACTCTCCCCGACCTACATAATAGCGACCACTTCCCTATTGCTACTAACATTACAATTGGGAAATCTATACAGAAATATCCACCAATTCCAATATTTAAAACCGATCTAGCTAATTGGTCGCAATTTCAAAACAAAATTCTAAACTATCTGTCAGACAAACCACCTTGCCTCAACAACAACAACAAAGAAGCGGCTACACTACAAAAAGCTATACGCGTAGCTGCAAATTTCTCTATCCCTCAATCAAACTCCTCCTATAATTCTAAAATAAACAGAACTGTCCCCTGGTGGAATACAGAGTTAACACAACTTCGCAAGATAAAAATGTCGGCTTTAAAAACATTTCAAAAAAAACCAACCCAAACTCATCTAATCCATTAAAAAAAATCTAATGCAAAATTTAGAAAAGCTCTAAAAGTAAGCATATCTAAAAGCTTTGGCGAATTCACAGCACAAATAAACCCAAACTCCACGCCTTCAAAAATATGGCAAAATGTTAGACGCCTTACAGGGAACTCTTCACCATCTATGATCTTTAGTATTCAATCACAAAATGAAACTATCTCAGACACAAAACATATAGCCGATTGCTTTGCGAAAACATGGTCCGAATACTCAAACGATACAAATTTTCATTCGAACTTCAGGTTAAAAAAAAACGAAGTTATTAATTACACCCAAGAACAAAATAACAATAATCACTTCGCTCGCTCAATCGAAAAACATATTTCACTTGTAGAATTCGAATCGTGTCTCAGCAAAACTAAAGGGAAAACTCCTGGGAGGGATAGAATTTCCTACCCAATGGTTAAAAATCTGCCGTTAAGCGTGAAATTAAGAGTAATCCAACTTTACAATAGCATTATTGATACCTCGACGATACCTCAAAACTGGAAAACTGCCATCTTACTTCCGATCCCTAAACTAAACAAGGATAAATTCCTGATTGAAAGCTATCGTCCTATATCATTAATTTCATGTCTATCAAAAATTTTAGAAAAAATTATTGCGAAGCGCCTATTCTGGTTCGCTGAATCAAAAAAATGTATATCTGCTAAACAGGTTGCATTCAAACCAAATAAAGGCTGTGTCGACGCCCACCTCCATTTAGATCACTACATCTCAAAAGCCATATCATCAAAAAACCATGTATCCGTACTGTCATTAGACTTCGAAAAGGCTTTTGATCGAATCGGGAAACATGTGATTTTAAACAAATTAAAAAAATGGAATATTGGTGTAAAAATGTTCAAATTCGTAGAATCATTTTTATCAAACAGAAAATTCTCTTCAAGAATTAATAACTACTTTTCCAAAACATACCCATTAGAAAACGGTATACCGCAAGGGTCCCCCCTATCGGTAATGCTGTTCACTATAGCATTCGATGATATAAGTAATATACTCGAAAGGCATAAACTTTTGGACCATTGTCTTTACGCTGACGATGTCTACATTTTAAGCAAAATTTCTAACTTAACTATCTGCGAAAACCTCTTTCTTAATGCCATTGACGATATTCGAACATGGTCTTTAGAATCTGGTGCAAAATTATCAATAGGAAAATGTAAAATACTTCACATTTGCCGCAAACTTAACTGTTCTAATCTTAGTTTTAATGTCAATAATATACCTATTCCTAATGTAAATAATTTAAGTATTCTAGGATTAATTTTTAACAATAAATATAACTGGAAAGAACATTGTTTATCATTAAGGAAAAGCCTAGCTGCGAGAACCAATATTATTAAATATTTAAGCAATAGTAAAAGTAACATCCATATAAATACTCTTGCTCACATAACAAAAATGTTAATATTAAGTAAAATTGATTTTGGAATATATATATACGGTAAATGCCCTAAATCAACACTTAACATCATCAAACCACCATATCATCAAGCAGTAAGAAGATGCCTTAATGCCTTTCCAACAACACCGATACAAAATCTGCTTGCCGAAGCTGGACTCCCAACTGTAGAACATCGAATTTATGAGCTCACATTGAAATTAGCCCCAAAATTAGTCTTCTCCAGGAACTCACTTATTGATGCCGACATCGCTCAAGCAAGAAATCAAAAATGTTTAAAACGAATGCCATCTACCCTTAAACTGGTTTTGATCAAATCCAACGAACTCCAACTTCCAACAAAACGGGGATATAATTTTAAACCCTCATTTCCGTCTTGGCATATTAAATCAAAATCAATTGATATGACACTATCTCAGTACAGAAAAAATAATACCAACCACTCTGTTTACAGAGCCCTGTTCTCAGATATCAAATCAAAACTTTTAGATGAAGGTTGGAAGTTCTATTTTACTGACGGCTCAAAGACTCAAGAAAACACTTCTTTTGCAGTAACACGAGAAGACGGGTATATACTGAACATTGGGATCTTACCAAATTTCACATCAGTTTTTACAGCTGAAGCGTTTGGCATCCTCCAAGCCATTTTAACAGCAACAAAGTCTCGCGGTAATACCATTATCTGCTCTGACAGTATATCCGTATTACAAGCTATCGCCAATCCAAACAACAAAGATGACTTAATATGTGAAATCAGGGATCATCTTATTAAAATCCCAATTATCAAATTAATGTGGGTTCCCGGTCATACTGGAATACGCGGCAACGAAGAAGCAGATCGTGCAGCCAGGTCAACCAAGGATGCACCCGTATACAATTTTAACATCTTCACTAAACATGACCTAACAAACTTCATACGAAACTCATTAAAGACCAAACAGTTAAACGATTGGAGTCAATACCACCACCACTACAAAGAAATCAATATCGACAGATCTCATCCTCAATACCCCAACGTCCTAAAAACAAAGATAACAAATTTTGTTCGGCTAAGGCTTGGGCATACTACGATCACGCACGAACATCTTCTCAACAAACAAAACCCTGCTATATGCTCTACCTGCAACGTAACACTTAACCTGGACCATTTATTAAAAAACTGTACAGAAACAAAAAAACAATTAAGCTCTATCTCCAAAGACCTAAATATATATGAAATTCTCAAAACTACAAATTTAAAAAATATCGAATTAGTAAATGAACTCATACATAATCTTAAGTATAAAATTTGATTTTCCTTTAAATTTCAGAGCTAATAGTCCTCGCAGCTAAGCTCTATAAAAAAAAATTGTAATTACCAGGTTACTTTTAAGTATCTGTTAATAAATTATAATAATAATAATAATAAATTATTTTTTGTATGTATGTATGTTTTTTTTTATAGATTTACAAAATGCTTAAAACTTTAACAACACTTATACCCGTTTGTTAATACGATGTTTTACTATTCAAGTTTATCATTAATTTCTCACTTTTTCCTTAACGTAAATTGTCATTTACGTATTTACTCCTATGTATATATGTAAGTGCTTAAAACAAATAAGCCTTATTATTTGTTTCTCAATGAGCCATAAACACGCAGAGGACATCTGAATAAATGAATAAATTACACAAATTGCCAAATTAAAACAAAAAAAAAAAGAAAACAAAACGGATAAGATAAGATTCAGTGGAGAATTGCAATCTTTGAAAGCAAATATTTGGAAGAACAATTAATCCTTTCATAAAGGAATATATGTATGTTTTAAAAATAGAATGATTATAAAATCTTTATCTTCTGAACACATGTTGAACATGCTTGTTTTTATCAACAATGAAAATCACATAATTTAATCTGCATTTATATTTAAGAGGTACATACATGTTATAATCGATATTGGTCAAAAGAAACAGATCCATATTATTTCATTAAAACAAAGACACTAAATATTTTAAATTTTCTTAACACTAAAACGTATTTTAACTCACACTTGGCAATATTTTTGCAGATTATATCATCAAAAATCAATACAAATGTTTAATTGTATGGCTGGTATTAACTAAATCACTTTTCAAATATCAGAAGTCGACAGCAGCGGCAGCAACAACAAAACTACTTAGCACTCGTGTCATATTAAACGATTTTGTTTACATTTTGCATTTATTTTTGTAATATTGTTAAATTTTTCTTTTATTAAAAAAAAAAAGAAAACTAAAATAAACAAAACTTCAGTTAATTAAACTGCATAAACACAACCGGTAAAAACAAAGAGAGAGCCGCGAATGAGGTCGTATAGCAAATGAGACAATACAGACTGCGATTGGGATTTACAACTGAAACTGGTGAGAATTTAATCGATCCGCGTATCATAAAATGCACAAAAGCACATTTAGCGCTCGCTCAAAGCTGCCAACTAGTTGCCACTGGTTGGCTATTAGAAAAGGGAACTAATTTTAGACATATGACATAATTTCTTTTGATACACAATAGTTAGTGTCAGTTACACGACATGAAGTACGATGAATGATTTTGTGTGTTTTTTGTTTGTTGTTGAAGTATTCAAATGTCTTATTTGTTAACTAACGATGAAATGAATATTGAATTGTTAAAATCAACTTCATATTTACCTGTCTGAGGGATAAGTAATTCTTTTATTACAGTAATTAAATGAAAAAAATTTCAAAGCTGTAAACGTCACTCTTTTAACACCTCAAAGGGGTGTTTATACAGAATGGTCTTATTATTTGGAATATGAAAATCCGAAGACCTCACAGATGTAGTATGTAACTTTTGATAGCTTCCCAACTTTTCTTTATGAGCTTTCAATGCCAAACTTCTTTTTTAGTAGCAACCAGTTTAAAATGTTTAATTATGAGTGATAATTGTATAATTGTATTTCTAAAATTACCAAATTAGCTCGCAGCCAAGGTTTCATGTTATTTATTATCTTTCTTTCCTGTTTCCCTACTAAAGGGTTTTTTCAATATGGTCGGTTATATGTTGAAATAGTATAAAATAACCTATATGCGAGGTATTAACAAAAGTTTTTTTTTTATATGAAAGGCTCATGTATGACATTATAATTTTTCAATCGTAATCAATGTGTAGCACGTAGATCCGTTTTGCTGGAACCACATGTCCTTGGTTCAATTTGGGCCTTAAGAAATCGTTCTGCAGCACTCGCCATTGACCGTGACTGCTTCAACAACTCCGTTTTCGAAAAAGTACGAACCATGAAGCCGCCGGCCCAGAATCCGCACCAAACGGTTACTGTGTGAGAATTTAACCTTGTGTGGGTTAGTGTCTTCCTATATACGGAAATTGTGTTTGTTTACACAGCAATTCATCCAAAAAATTGCCTCGTCGCTAAAGATCGCCGTCGGCTTTCGTAGCAGTAGATCCACTGTTAATTTAATGGTATATCTCACCAAAAAGTTTAACCAAACTTTACATCATTTTAATAAAACAAAGGTTATTTCACTTGATATTTCTAAAGCAAGTTTGGCAAGAAGCTCTTTTTTCGAAAATTGATGATTTTCTCATGACCCATCATTTGGACGGTTTTAAGTCTGATAGTCAAAAAATAAATGCTGGTGTACACCAAGGTTCCGTTTTGTCACAGACACTCTTCCTTATGTTCATCAATGATCTTTTGTCTGAAACTTCTAATCCACTCTTACGAAAACTGTGATAAATCATGAATGATAATTTGTACTGAAATTAAATATTATGTATTTATGAAATTTTGAATGGCTATATTGTGCCAAATAAAACCAAACAAACAAACAAACTTCATTGTTTCGCTGACGACAGAACCCACAGCTTTTCATATATTGGTTTTCAGACTCACAACCCTGTTCTTCGGTTGTGGAAGTGATCTCGACAGCATTATGCATTGGGGCATTAAAAACCGTGTGGAATTTAATGCTTCGAAAACACAAAGCTGTCTTCTGTCGGCCACTCTTACCATCATCCATAAATAGCACTTGTATTGAAGAAATCGAAAAGCTTTCTATTGTAGGTATGTATGTTACTGACCATATCTTTTGGAATGATCATATATTCGACGCAGCTAAAAGCGTAGCAATCGTTAGGTTTTCTTAAAAGATGCAAGACATTTTTTCTTTCCTATGATCTGGCTACTATACTATCTATAAGCCCAAAAATTGAGTATAACTCTCATATCTGGGCTTCTCCCTCATTATTCATTTGTAGCTATTGGATAGAATCCAGAGAGGAGCCATAAATTTCAAGGGAGACAGATCGATTAGGAAAACTTTTGTCTCTCTTGAACACCGCCGAAATCTTTCAATATTTTATCGCTTTTTTATCAACATTGAAATAAAATAACCAGTTGCATTCCTCCCCTCAAACAATTCCGCCGTAATACTCAATACACAATTCCACTGAAGGAATTTGAAAGAATTTAACAATTTTGTTCATATTTGCAAAATGCATCATTTCCTTATAAATAATAAGTATTGTTGCTTCAATGACTATCGATTAGGTACTTGATATAGCACGGAAAATAAAAATGTCTGTACCTCTATTAACTAAATAACTTAAAACGGATTAAAACGAAAAGATTTGTCTAGTTTTCTTAATGTACAAAATTTTGTTTTATTCTGCAATAGAAAAATATATTGGCAAATTGTCAATTTTGTTTAAATACTGGACTTATGTATTTTTTTGATGACACTGAAAATAGAAAAGTCACATGGTTATAAAAGTCAACAAGGTGGTTTTCTTCAAAAACTTTAACCTTGGTAGTAGCTATTATGTTGAAGATAAAACGTCTGAACGTATTCAAATATCAAATATTGAAAGGAATGTATGTATATGTATATTGTATACAAAAATTGAATTATGTAGGTATTTAAAAATTATCTTTAAAATTTTGATTTATTTTGTTTGAAATTTCTGCAAACGATGTGAATTGCAAGCTATTGGCCTTTTTTTCGGAACTATTCATTTCTTTTGGTTTTGTTCTTTGAAAAACTATGAAGTTTTTGATTACTGGAATAGCTTTGAACAAAATAAACAGTCAACAGTGAAAAAATTATACTTAAGCACGTGTTTTTGTGTCTTACTGAGTACTGACACAGGAACATAAAATAGTACACGTGATGACTCGAATTTATCAAAAAAAAAAAACAAAAACACGTACAGCATCATGCCTTATGTGTCGAGACGATTATTACGAATGAAAATTATACTCGTAACAAGCGAACACTAAATTAAAATAATATACAATGTTAATCGTTCGTGAACTTCTTCATGACTTACATTGTCAAATAATAAACAAAAAGTTTAAGAGAGAAACCATATATGTAATCATTATGTGGGGATTATTAATTTCCACACAACAAATTAAATCCAATTGAATCCCTATATTTCTCTCACATAAGAGCAGAAATTAAAAATGTTCATATTTCATTTTATGCTTGGTCTGCCATTATGTAGCTGTCGCCCGGTCTTTCCAACCGTAAATTCGAAGCTTCAAATTACTTGAAAAAAAAAAAAAAAACTGACTGCACAGTAAATTGACTTTGCATTACATTTTTAGGAGATACATCATGTACATTTATACATACATATGTCATGGTTATTTTATTAAATAAAATATCGATTTACCTGAGAATTCACTCTTGGACAAAACTAAAGCACAAAATGACTTCACTTTAGAAAAAAGTAACAGACATTATGAACACCAATATATTCATTATTTTTTTTAGTCAGAGTAGGTATATTAGTCTTCAATTAACAGTTGTCAATTATATTATAACTATTATAACTCTTGCATTCTTTTTAAATTCAACGAAATTAATTCAGAAATTATTAAAAGGTAAGTGAATAAAACTAAAGCACATGTACCCAATTTTAAGAGCATCTAGTCAATTTTACCTTCGACTGTCTTTTTTTTTTCTTTTCAAGAATGATCTAAACAATGAGAAAAATCAGTTGTGTATCATCGGCCGGCGTTTTATAATCCAACATTATAATTTATATAAAAAGTGATTAAATGACTCGCAATAAATGTTCCAACAAACTGAAAGAAGTACACATTGGCATAATGGTTAGTGCGTTGGACTGTTATGCAGAAGGTCTTGGGTTACTCTTGCGAGGAATTGACAAATCCTCTAAGATATTTTTTGTCATGAAAAGTGCTTCTCATTAGCCGTTCGGAATAGGCAGAAAATTGTAGGTCCCTTCCATTTCTGGTAACACGCACACAGGAATGGTTGACAGTTGATATAAGTCACTAGGTCCTGGTTCTTTTCGAGCTGTTTAACCACCACATGTTTTTTTTCATTTAAAAGAAAGAAATAGTGTCTGATTTCACTAACGCTGAATCACTTACATTTATTGCAAATAAATTTGGTATAAGCCATACGGTGAATACGCGAATAATAGCTCTTTTCGTGCCCGGGGAAATGTTCAAGCGGTTCATAATAGCGAGACACCCCGAAAAACCAACCATCTTGAAGATAAAAGAGTCATCAGACTTATCAAAAATGACCCCTGATCGTCAACAAGTGAACTAGACTTTGAGATCTTAAAGAGGGAGATTCGGCGATGAGTGGTTGGTAGTATCTTTCGATCTTATCAAGAAATAAAAAAAAAACATTTTCTTCTCGGAACAACTGACGTCCGAGATTGAACTGGAATATGGCAAAATAGAAAACGGTTCTCTTTTCAAATGAATCCAAGTTCAATTTATAGGAATCCGTCATAAAGCGAACGCTTAAGTCCTCGTTATACAGAGGACACAGTTAAGCATGGTGGAGGGAATATTATTGTCTGGGGATGTTCTTGCAGCCAATCAGTCGGGCCAATACACAAGTTTATTAACAGTATAATGAATAGTTTCAGGTACAGGGAGATTCTTCAAAATATCATGCTTCCTTATGCTCAAGACAATATACCATTGCAATGCATCGATCGACAACGATCCTAAATACATATATCGCTAGTTTGGTGAAGGATTGATTAAAAGAAAACCGTATTACTGTTATTAAAAATTCCATGCAAAACCGTTTAAGGAAAGTAATAAGAATGGAAGGATATCCAACAAAATATCAATACCGAAAGTAATAAAGTGCAATTAATTTTTGTTTATAAACTACTCAAAACAGATTTAATTTGAATTTTGTCTAAAAAATACTTTATTGGTAAATATTGTCGAAGCAAAGGATTTTACTATAGAGTTTGTGTGTCTAAAGTACTTATCAATGCTTTGATCAACAATTTTACCGTTACCTCTAAGTGAGTAGACATAAAAAATCCATCGCTCGAAAAAAAAATCAATGCAAAAATTGCTGCGCTGTTTTCGGAGCCCGATTCTAAGCGTTATAGGTTATTGTTACTTTCTTTAATCGTTTTTTTTTTTCGTCGTGATTAAAAGTGATATTCAATGCCGAGTTCTCGGCATCATTTAGATACTGAAAATGCAATAAAAGCGGTAATTATGCTTCAGCAAGAAGATTCTCAAAGTCGTATCGGTGTGTCGAGACGAGCTATCCGAAACGTGTGGGAACGTTTCCAGGAGACCGGGAGTATTGCAAGAAGACCTGGATCAGGAAGAATCAGAGTCACAACTCCGTACATTAGAATTACAGCACGTCGGGAGCGCACCGTAAGCGCTCGGGCCTTACAAACTCAACTGCGGCAATCAACTGGCACTCAAGTCAGTGATCAAACCATACGCAATCGACTCCATGAAGACGGTCAACATTCCAGAGTGCGTGCTATTCGGCCGAAACTGACAGCGGACCATCGGGCAGCGCGCTTAACACGCCGTCTCCCCTAGCGATAAATCCATCGCAATCGGAATAGCCAAAGCAAAAAGCAGAGAGCAGAAGAACTGTCAGATTTTTGTGGCTGGGCATTTCATCGCATACTTTTTTAGTATAGTGAATAATTTTAATGGATCAAATTGCAAAGGCTTTCAAATTAGGAATTAAGGTAAATGAGTTCTGTGGACAATTTCAAATCCTATTTTTTTTAATTTTATTAGAAAAACGTAAATCTCAAGCAAAAGCTTTCTTCCCACTTAAAATTCAAACTCAAACAAATTTAATTTGGGAAGGCCAGAAGAATATGACAGTTCTCCTTGCGATAAAGCAAGCGATGAATGGTATGCGATGAGAGCATACTTTCTTTCGCATGCTTTGAAAATATAGCTGCGATGGCGGTCTCTACTTGCGATGATGAACGCTTGCTTTAAAGCATGCTCTGGATTCATCGCTAGTGGAGACCGCATGTAAGGTACGCCCGCGAGCATTTGGAGTGGACTATGGATAATTGGAGGTCTGTACTCTTTACAGACGAATGCAAAATCAAATTTTTTAGTGATGGATGACAAACGCGTACACGTGTGGAGAAGACAAGGTGAACGTTTTACCGACCGTGCATTCACGGAAGTGACCGTTTTGGGGGCCCAAGTGTTATGGTATGGACTGGAATAAGTTTACTAGGTATAACAGAGCTTAAAATCCTGAATGAGGGTACCGTAACCGCCGCCAGTTACGTTTAAATGGTATTAAGACCTGTTGTAATCCCATTTTCACAAAGAGTTGGCGATCGGTTTGTTCTTATGCAAGATAATGCTCGCTCGTAGTACCCTAGGAGCACTTTCTGACTTTCTGACAATATAACACTTTTGCCATGGCAAGCAGAAAGCCCAGATCTCAATCCTATTGAAAATTTATGGGACCAGTTGAAAAAAAAAACTCAAAGAGAATTACAGCCATGTCAATACTAAACGTGAGCTCACAAACGCATTGTAAGCCTGTTGGGAGCTCATACCCGAACAGAATGTTATTCATCATCGAAAGCGTTCCAAATAGGCTAAGACAGTGCATTCGAAGCAGAGTAGGCCCCACTCGCTACTAAGCAAAACACCTTTCTACAAATCATAAGAAAAAAAATAGTGATAAGTAAAGTTTAATTTTCTTCATTTTGCGAAAATTTTCCTTCAAAATGTTTTGTGTGTTTAATTTTAATAAAAAAAATGTTCCTGAATTGATTAAACGTACTCAATTTCTTAATCCTTAGATCAAATTTATAAACAAAAAAAAAAAAAAAAAAAAACATACATACATATGTATAATCACAAACTTTTTACAAATGAAAGCCAAAAAACTTAGTGGGCCCTATTTTGTCTTGAGTAGTTTATTTTTTTCGCAAACTTTTGCGAACCAATTTACCAACTTTTTTTTTGTTTCTTTCTTGTTTGTACAGATAAAAATAAAAAATATTGAATTTATCCTTTGAACATTGTTTTATTAAAGACAACTTACATTTCGTGGACGATGTCTCTTGTAAAATTGTTGTACGCAAACTTTTGTGGATCACTGTATATCTTTGTAAAAAGCGATTTCATTTAACCCATTGCTAACCCTACCTTCGTACCTATATGTGTGCATATTTTTAAACTAAATTCTACTCTGTGCAATACAAAGTCAAACAATTTCTCTGAATACAAATAAAATGCAAAGTTCCGGTTCATTTGACCCCGATAAGGCTCAACCAGGCGTTAACCAGTTTCTCAATTGCATAGACTTTCCAATGCTAATCAATATATGTTTATAGGTATGTACCTACCAACATAGTCTAACAAACATTTAAGATACAAAAAAATACTTCAACTAAGAGAGACGAAATGAAAGTATCTATAGGTGCATAGATGTTTTTGCAGCGTCCTATACCTAGTAGACTTAATTGTAGTTAGCACATTCTATTATGACCCAAAAAATGGAATCTATGTGTCCATGTTCCTCCCGATGACAATGCCGGTAAATTTATTGTATTTTTTTTAATTGTGCAATAAATTAAATTTCCCTCTCGTCGACGCTTTGAGTTAATAAAAATCAAAAAGGTGAAACTTCTTAATAATTCAACCTTGAAACGTGTAAAGAATTAAATGTCTTCTTCAAGGAACAGAACAAAATTATTTTATGTATATAGCTATGTTTATTTTTAAAGTTAAATTCACCTAATTTTTGCGTTTCTATATTTCGAGATTAGCAAATTTTTAAATATATAACACAAATTATTTAAGAACTTATGTTATTTTAAAATAATATACTTTTATTTTTAGTTTCCACAAAAATTATTATGACAATGCAGATGCAAGGTCAAGGGAACAATTCAAGAGCCAAGTTGTTTTGGGAAAGGAGATGAGAATGAGGGAATAGCAAAAGGGACACCTTAACCATCATGCAGGACCAGGGTTCGTGAAGCTGCTTAGCACACCAGAGCAAATGCAAATGTAGCGCAAGTGCAAGCAAATTGCTTTCAAGTAGGTATATTATTATTCTTTTTTTTGTGAGAAATACGGCCGTAAATTTCAATAATAAAAACACATATAACTGGTTAGGCAACAAAAACCTAAACACGAATGCGATGAATTCTCAACAATTAAATGGCCTTCGAGGGGTTTTGTTTCCAATAGAGAGCTTTTGAAATGTCGATGAAATTTAGAATACAATAATTCAAGATAAGATAACTTGCTCGGGCACTCACTTTAAATATTTTAGGCTGCTTTCACTTGAATTTTAAATTCAATAACAAATATTCAACATTTAAAGGATATTTTTATTCTTGTTGGACACAAAATCAACACGGTGGTCACTGATCCTTGGTCTTATTTTTGGGATCGATTTTAAGTTATTTATTGAATAAAATATGTAAGTTTAAAAGACTAAACATAAATCGCGAACCGCAATCGGATTAGGAACAGAATTATTATCAAACGATCACTGTAAAATTTAGATAAATCGAATCAGAACTACGAAGACAAACCGTGGTGTGTGGTGTCTGTTTATTAATTTATGAAAGATGCATATAAACGTTCTTAAATCATCTCAAAATCTCACTGAAAAGATACGGAAAAAAGTCCATTCGAATTTTTGCAACTAGAACCAATCAAATCAAACAAGAGCAAGGTGTAATGCGAAAGTGTCATGAAAGAGAATCAAAGAAACAAGACAAGAGCACATGTTTCTAACATATGCTACTAGCGACATCGCTTGATGAGAAAAGTATAAGATATTTAAGTCGGCTATGTAGTGTGCACACTAGTGTTGAAAGTTTTTGTTAAAAGTATTTCGAATTGTTCAATTCGGATTTAATGGAGCAACATTTTAAATTGCCTAGTATTAGGCTAGGCGCGCACATTCACTTTTTAGTTGCACAACTGTTTGGTTGCTTATAGAAAACAGATGAACTATTTGGTTGAATGTCCGCGCAGGTGCATAAAATTATATGTTACACAAAATAGCTAATTCATTTTAGGCAATAGTTTATTTTGTGTCAAAACACAAACTTTTTAGTTGCTCGAATCGAGTTGCTCTAAGTGCGCGGTGTCCCATATAAGCCCATATGTTTCATTTTAGCAATTAAACAGTTGCGAAACTAAAAATTGAATGTGTGCGCCTGGCCTAAGGGGCCAGTTATAGATATTATTGAAATTTTTCATTCCCATTTTTAAGACGAATAAACAAACTGCAATGGCCTTAATTGGTACCAAAATCAAGGTGATGAGTAGTTGAATTTTTTCACTCTAAAAAAATAAAAAATTCTGATTTAAACTTTCTTTTAAATCCACTTTTATTATTTCACTGATAGAAATCAATTTCAATGAACAGCTGATTTTCGTTTTTTTAATATGGAACACAATCGTTTCTCTGAATGTGTTCCATTCTCTTTCTGTTCTCAAATGTCAGCATTGTATATAAACTCTATAGTGCTCTCATGAAGAGGAACGAAACGAAATTCACCTGGCGGCAGAGAAAACAACTAAGCTATAGATTTTAGCAGAGGCACATTTAACAGAGGTATATTTACTGGAGGTACATTTAACAGATAGACATTTAATACAGAAAAAATGTATGAAAAATCAAAATTTCTTCAAAAAAAATTGTTAAAAAAAAAATTTATTGGAGAAAAGTTTTTTGAAAAAATATTTTTTACAAAATGTCCAAAAATATTTTTGCCAAAAGTTCAAAAATATTTTGGTCAAATGTCCAAAAATAATTGGCCAAACCATTGAAAATCATCTTATCTCTCTAAAGATGGAGGAGGTTTACTTTCCTCGGAATTCTAACATTTCTTTCCATTTGTTAAAAAATAAATCAAAATAAAATATTTTCTTTATAGTACTAAAATAGTATTGAAAATCCCGCCAAATGTTTCCAAAAATATCTGCGGCGAGATTTCGTTGCTCTCCCTAAGAAATATCCTTTGAAAAATATTCACACAAATTGATTAGAATTCGGTTTTATTTCCAAATTCTGTTTGGCACTATTTCGGTTACCATAACGAAATAAAGCTAATTTGAAATTATTTTGTTTTCAAAAATGAAATAAAACCAAATTTAGAATTTGAGTTTATTAAGTTCAAATGCATCTAGATATAATTACAAAGTCGATAAAATGGCAACTATAGAGTTTATAATATATACTAGAGTTTATATATATTGTGTTGCGGACGCCCGATTGGTTCGGTAATAGTCCAGCGTCGACTCCAAAAACGTTGTATCTGCAACCTAGGAAGTAGAAAAAGACTTAAAAATAATTTTTCATATTGAAGCAAATGTAAACAATTTTCTTACCTCGTTTGTAGACCAGTGGTGTCAAAAACCATCAAGTTGAGACCATCTGCAAAAATATAAAAGCAAATGCCAATTTTTGTGATTATTTAAGCAATAAAATTTCTTTAAATAGTATCTAAATAAACAAAAAATATTTTTTTTGTACTTACCCAAATGAAATGTCGGCCATGGTGGTTGTCGTTGTTTGTTGTTTGCAAATAAAGTTCTCTTGATGTTGTTGTTGTTTGAGTCCATCTTCGGGTACTTGCAAAAAATTTTATATAAGAGACGGCAAACTTGAGAGTTGGGCGTGTTCAATGTAGTGAGATCTTATGGGAAATTTTGGATATGTGAATTGTGGAGAGTTTGGAGACAATTCTGTCAATTTGTTTTATTACGCAATTTTATTTTTCAATTGTCTTCGTTTCTTGTTTATTCTTGTCAATTTCCGTTTTCTGACATGTTTCGTTCCCGGGTTTCGACGATTTTAGGTTTTATGTTTGTTTTTATTTCCTTTTCGTTTGGAGAGTAAATCTCCTATGTCGGTGTCTTTGAGTATATATGTATAATATGGAGGGCTCGTTCCTATCCGTAATGCATTGTAGTACTTGAAGTTGTGATAGGGGTCGCTGTATCACTTTCTGTAAGTTATGCGCGAAACAGATTAAACCAGCAACAGCACCAGCATCGTCAACAGCAAACAGCACGCTGACCAGCAAACATTTCTCAAACACATTGCCACCAGCAACGTCATTTCATCTGCTTGACATTTCATATAGAAAAAAAAGCTTTTCATTGTGGTGCTACTGAATATTGCAGTGGGAAAGTTGACAAAACTGCACCAGCAACAGCAAATTTAGGACTTTGGCCTAACGACGCTGTTGGCGTTGCTGTTGCTGTTATAATGTGTGTTGAACAATTGAAATACATTGGCTCTAAATTAATGGCGGCCGCTGTTGGTGTTGACGGTGCTGTTGCTGGTTCAATCTGTTCCGCGCCGTATCCTCCGATTTGTGCTTACCTTCTCCTCACATATAGTTCTCCGTCACATGTGATATGAAGCAATCGGCAATAACTTTGTCTTACACAAATTTGAGTAGCACCCCCTATGATAGTCACACATTTGGAATAGAAACGAGCCCTCCATATTATATATACTCAAAGGTCGGTGTTCACATTGGACTCACTCCGCCGATTTATTTTGACGTCTCTGTGTTTTTTCTCATTCGCACTTCATGGTAAGAAAGAGACAAGAAAGTGAGGCAGGATTTTTAAAACAAATTGAAAATTAATGGATTTTTTTTGACTGTGTAAGTGACATAATATGACACGCGAAGGTACAGTGTATCACAAAAGTAAGTAACCACTCACTTAAAAAAATTACAATCAAACACTATTTCAAAAATAAATCGGAGAATGGTAAAATTGTTAACAAAAATCCATCTACTATACACAAAATAATAACCAAATAAAATAACATTGGAAGTTTGCAAAATCACCCTCGATCAATAACAATGACAAGCATTATTGTTAGGAAAGTGAAGAGGAATCCCAAAGTAAGCCCATCAAAGATATCAGCAAAAATAATCAAAGAAACAGGTAAGTCATGTTACCCTCAAACTATTCGACGAGTGCTCTACTATCCGGTTATCATGGTCGAAATATTAGAAAGAAACCTTACATACGTAAAATAAATCGCGAAAAACGGTTCTTCTTTGCAAAAACCCATGAATCTAAACAAGCAGAATTTTAGAACACAGTTGTTTTATCTGAAATGTTACTTTTTAGTTCGAAATACATATCAATTATAGACAAAAATATTAAGTTTTTTTTAACATTACTATCGATTGTTTGAAGGAAATGATCTTTAAACTTAGAAGTGCTTACTTACTTTTGTAATTCACTGTATATTTGTAGTGGCATAGCAAATGGCCAACAATTATGACAACTACAAGACGTCAAAGTGAGTTTGGAGCGTTCACACTGCTTTTGTGTCCGAACACGACAGGGTGGCCTTACCTCAAAATAAATCGGTTGAGTAAGTTCAATGTGAACAGCGTCTATCAACTACGTCAAGATAGAACTCTAGTTCGGTTCGAAATTGCGAACGTTGATGTTGAACATGCCCATGGAAAGGCCAGACTACCAGAGAGTTAATGCTAACTAATACATTATGTAGACTGATCGGACGATCCATTTACATATGGGTATGAGAATCGGATGTTGTTTTGACACTTAAGAGAGGGATTGTAGCTTGGTTTCGTACAGTTGAAGTATTCTGGTGAATAGCGATCAATGTTTTTTTGACTTTCTAAACGATAGGCCGGAGAAAATAGGAATCGATAAAGTATAATCCAGTTGTAGTCAAAAGTGGTGCGTTATTTTTTTGCGACAGCTGTGTAATTACTGTTTTTTTGTTCGTGTTCTTTTTAGAAAATTTTGCAATAAAGTTAAAAGGGAAAAAAAGATCCCAAAAAAATTATCATTGGCGTCTTCCAAATATAAAATAAGTTTTACTCAACAAAGTGGTGAGTCGGGATTTTAGATGTTTGTCTTGAAAGGTGTTTTAAAACTCTACAACTTTTAGGTGAATTCTCGGCGGCCCCAGACATTCAACCGAGTACTGGGCCGCCGCATTTGTTTTTTTGTGTGCTTTTTGTGGGTTGTTCTCGAAGCCCATACGAGACTGAAAAATTGCCCGCGAACTAGTTGGTCAGTGAAGAGACAGCGGTGCATAAATTTCGTTTAAAAGCCCTGAAGCTCCCTCCATTGGGAGCTCTAACTACTACCCCGACAGGTACCAATTACAGTGGAACAAGTGAGTCACTACCAAGCAAAAAAAAAAGAAAAACGAAACCAAAAACATCAACAAAGATAGCAGTGTTACAAAAATAAAAAGTGAAAATCATCCTTCTGAATTTATGTGTTTGTGTTTTTATTGGAATTTATTAAGAATTTTGTTGTTGGCTATATGTATATATATACGGCGTCGAAGTTGAGTTTCTTTCCATTGTTTTAAAGCGTTCCTTTTTTTTTTGTCAACAAGACTAAATTTTTATATATAAGTGTCAAATCTGTGAAGTCGTGTTTCCCTCGGTTTTTTTTGCGAAGTATGTCCTTAATCGAAATTCGATATTGAAAAATTATTTTTTTTGACTACATTCAAAGAGCTCGTTGTAGGTAGGGATTTTTTTTTGTACGGGGATTTGGTAAACTGCGTGGTAGTTGCCAAAAAGGGCACATTTATTCATCCAATAGGGGAACATTTCAGTTTTTTGTCTTTCTTTGATTTTTTTTATAGTAATATATTAATTTTAGTATTCTTGGTTCTTTTTGTTGTTATTAAATAAACTTCAACGCGCCTGAGTTAAATGAAATGTGAGTTGTGTTATTATGTTTCGTTAAATCGAAACATGTTGGTTTGAAAATACTATTTCAGGGGTGCAGAGGGTATCTGAGTTCCGGTGAAGATGGCGTGATCCGAAGCCGATCATCCACCATATTGGGGGAATCTAAAAATGGCCGAAGATTCCTAAGGTAGGGTGGGTAATGGCCTCACTGCAACAACATCCGCAGTGCCCTTATTGTGACGATAGTCCGTCCGTCTCCTTCTAGTCCGAAATTTTCCTGTGTTGGTTACCTGGCCTGATTTATGTATTTTTTCGCAGGCAAGGTTAAGTTTCGGGGGCAAGATCCACCCCCCCCCCCCCCCTCCGACGAGCTAACGCCGTGCACAGCAAGCAGGCCGCGTCCTCCGAAACTTAACATTCTTACCCTTTTCTATCCTATTCCTATTCCAGTTTCCTATCCTTCCCTTTTTCCTACCTATAGGATATATCCCCAATACAGATACTCCTCCGCTCCTCTTGCCTCGCAACAAATGATGTCAGTTTTCTTTTCAATCATCAACTAACCTCAAATGCATAGAAGAGGTTTACCGTTAAGTCCTGTACTAAGTGCGAAATTTCATTAATAAAACAAATTTTCTACTAAGTGATGTTTACTAACTATGATTAAGCTAAACCACCGAAGAAGTTAGTTTAGCGAAGGAATAAGAAATAGAATTGTCGAACTTATTTTGTTTTATCAAAAAAATTAAACAAAAATGCGAAGTACGTGTCTTCACAAACTGCAAAGCAGTTTAATAAAATAAGAACTGGGAAGGAATTTAAAGGTCATACGTGGATTTCGACAAGTCATAGGTACATTTGACTGCACCCATATTAGGATGAAAAAAAAAAAACAGGCAGGAGAAAACTGTCAATAATATGTGAAAAGGAAAGGGTATTCCTCCAATAATGTGCAAGTAAAGACAGCTTGCTAAAAATTATATAAATATAAATCCAAACATGTTTTTAATTTTGTTAATTATGTCTTTTTATCTTCTGGACATAGTTTTTCACTGCACTAGCGTTAAAGAACACATGATTCCCGTATATAAAAGGTGGACAATAAGACACAAGCGAATGACAATCAATTTAGGCACACAGAATATAAAAAATAGATGGCTTACTTGTTGCAGTTTGTAGTAGATTTTCTTAAAGGATTTTCGATAAACGTCACTTAACTATTCCTTGAATATTTCGGTTTTATTAATGTGAAAATTTAAGCCAGGACTTAACACCTATTCCATGGTTTAGTAAAACCGTGGAATATTGGCGGAATAAGCGTTTTTTATTAATATGCCTGTAAGAGTTTAAAAAATCTTTTAGCTATGGCCTGTTTTGATGTATGTAAATGTCAAAGAGACATCTGAAATTAGCACGATACTAAAAAAAAAATAAAAGAAGGTATTCGAATATTTTAAATTTGATGAAATTGATAAAAGGGCAGAAAATGTATGATTCTGTATCGATTAAAATTTTCAAAATCCTAGTTTCATACTAAAACAGCTTTAACATCATACTAATTCAACTTTTGCGCCAATATACAGCACTAATGACATTTTTGAAGCCCGATGGCATTTTTTCATCAAATTCATTTCGAGGTTGTAAAAAATACATTCCTTATAGATTTTTGTTTTATGAAGGTTTTATTCCCTTCTGGATGTGTCTTCTTAAATTGACATTAACAAAATGTATGGCATTTTAATAAAATTCTTTTTTCAAACATTTATTTGACAAGCAATTAAACGAAAATGTCTTTACATTTACTTATGTGTACAGAGTGCACTCCTAAGTGAAAATCAGAACGAAAGAAATCTTCCTTAATCAATCAATGAATCCGAAAAGAAAATGGAAGCCTTTTAATATTTTCGGAGTTCATTTTTGAAGTTTTTTTTTTAGTGAATGGAGTATCAGGAGGCGCCTAAGTTGTTTTCGAGAATTTTAAGTCGTTATAACTTCTTCCTGTTGAAAGGAAGCGCAGTGCTGCAGTCAGTCGCGCTGATATGGATTTTCGTAAACGACTGTCTTATTTTTTAAGTGGTTTCACCAAACCGAAAAGCTCAATATATTTTTCTTTAGACTTAATCTTAGTTTTAGTTCTTCTATTATATCTGTATGTAATAAACGTTTTCTTTTCAGTAAACCAACACTTCATCCGACAGGATATTTTTTTATTTTCAACTATTAATAGTGCCGTTACTGTCAACAATGTGTAGTTATCCATTTTATTGTTAAGAACGAACTGAAAAACAAATTCGAATCAATGGAAATGATTCTTCGTTGTTGAGAAAAGAACGAATAACGTACAGCGAATGAAAAACGAAAGTCTAAAGGGCTTAAGGCAAATATATTATTTTGACATTATAATCTCTAGAGGATATCTAATGTCGATTTCCTTTAAACACCAAGGATTTCGATCCCTTGTCAAATTTTTTCTTTTGGTGTGGGTATTTCGTATACATGTAAATCCCTCTTCAAATACGGATTCGAAGAATTTCATCTCTGTCAAAAAAAAAAATCGATTTTTTTGGTGTGAAGGAACGTAAGAACGAAGGAACTGTCGAGAGATCGAAATCTTCACACAGAAATCGACATAAGCTAAGCGTGACTGACGACACTTATAACGTTACAACAATATACTTTGACCTTTTTGAACATTATATATTACCTCGGAGTTAAAAACCCTTTCTGTTTAGCTGAGCCTTAACCTCGATCAGATAATTGAATTAACCTAAAAATGGACCTTACCTTACCTTACCTTGGAAGTCGTATGTATTTAACACATTTAAAGTAGTTTTTAATACTTACTTCAAAAATCTGAGCAAAAACTTTGAAAAGAAGAAATATATGGCGACTTCAAAAACATACATTATATATTTACATTCTCAACTGACGAATATAAGTAGGTTCATTTGTTCAACTTGTCCCAGGGTTGATCCAGATTTTCTGGACAGGCCTGAGAAATGTCAAATGAAACTGGGATTTTTGGTTTTAAGAATATAAATAAGTTTTAAAAATATTCAAAAACAATTTTGAGTTGTTACTAAATGTTTCATCTGATATGGATGATGAGAACAACAAACATTTAATTGCAAATATAACCAATAACATGAAACACATGAATCGACATACGATAACAAAAGAAATAGATATGTAATCTCATGTCACTTTTGCCAGTTTGGTGTCCACTTAACATTATCAAATATATTATCCCCATTTATCTCTTTGTCCTCTTAAAATACCAAATAAGGAACGCAATTCGAAGATAAAATTCCATACTCTCCTCTCATTCATTTTAATCTATATTTATTTGAACTAAGGTGGGCTTCAGCTGTGGCGGGTGTAAGCCCAAAACTTAACAGCTTCTGTAAAAAAAAAAAAACAAAAACGAATTTATGTTTAAAGCCGAACATTAGGAACACATATTTTTCCTCAAATTTTAGCTACGAGCCCAAACGCAAAATAGTTGGACTACCTATGATAAAAAACAAAAATCTACTGATTCTTAAATTCCATCGAAAATAAAATCAATATTTTGGTATTTTTCTTAAGATATATTTATTTTGAATAGGAATAAGTAACAAAAACAAAATGACTTCAATTAAATAACGGTATAGAGCAATCTTACAAAATAAAATAACGATTTAAACATTTTTTTAAGTGCAAAATAGTTGGCCTATGGGTCTTAATTTTTATTTCACCATGGTGTTACGTCGCCTTTGGCCTTGATAACTGCTTCTATGCGTCGTGGCATTGTGTCAACTAATTTTTGACATTCTTCGGTGCCAAAAGATTCCCAAATATTTATGATTTTAGCTTTAAGGTCTTGAAGAGGTCCGGCATGGTTCTTTTCGCGGTTTTTGTTTCATTTTATGCCAGACAGTTTCAATTGGTGAAAGGTCAGGGCTGCTGGAAGGTCATTCCAGTAAAGGAATAGCTTCAGCAGATAGCCACGCCATTTTAGACCTTGCTGTATGGCAAGAAGCTCCATCCTGTTGGAAAATATAGTCTCAATCACTAGCTTGAAGTCGTGGTATTGATGAGAGAAGCTCATTTTCCAGAATATCCCTGTACCTGGCAGCATTGACACTTCCATTTAAAATGCAAATTGCCCAAACCCCGCCACGACATGCATCCCCATATCATTAGAGATGCTGGAAACTTGACCGTTTTTTTAAGGCAATCTTTGTGAAAAACCTCTTTTGAATTTCTAATGATTCGTTTTCGTTCGTCGCCCACGCAAACTTCAAACCTGGACTCATCACTCCAAATAACGGACCGCCATTGACTTAAAGTCCAGTTTTACGTTGTTTGGCCCACTCTAGCCGCTTTTTCTTTTGTTTAGGTGTTAAAAGTGGTTTTTCTTTGGCCTATGTTTTTAACGAATTAAAATTGCTCTAATTTAAATAAATCTAAAACAAACCTTATAAAATTTGTATCCAATTTTTTTCATAATCCGTTTGCAAGTGTCGACCCAAATACTTTTTTTTTATTCTTTCCCTCCATTGAACAGTTATTACAGCGGCCGTTTGACGTCGATTTTCTTTTATTATTTTTTTAAAACTCGGCAATCTCGAGGTTTTGCAATTGGTGGGCGTCCCGTTTTTTTACCGATCTCCACATTTGCACTATTTTTGAACTTTGAGATAATGTTTCGAATCGATGAGCGCGGTAAATTGATTGTTTTGCGATTTTATAGCTCGATAATCCCGTTTCGAAGGCTTTATTTATGGATTCCCTAAGGTCTCTTGATAATGCAACGCCACGCACCATGGTTGACATTAAATTGTTGCTGGCTTGCATAAAACAAGAGATCAATAAACAACAAAACAAGTGCATGTCATTTTTTTAATAACGGTTAACTGAAAATCTATTTAAATCTTCATAGGCCAACTATTTTGCATCCCAGAGAGAGTAGTCCAACTATTATGCTCTATCTTTGTTTGAGGGAATGCAAACTGGAGCCATATGTGCTTTCTCGAATTTAGTTCTGTTTGGTCTAATTTACTTATTAAATGTAATTTATTACATCGACAAAAAAAATTAAAAAACAACTGCTTGGGGACCAGAAAATATAGGCACATAAAAAATGTTAATTTGTTAATTGATGAGTAGGCCAACTATTTTGCGTTTGGGTCGTATAAATCTATATTTTGATTTTATTAAAACCATGAATAGTATCAAGCTGTGGTTTCAGTGGACAAATGTTTGTATTGGTTGCACCCTATCCGATTTTCAGTGCGCATATCCAAAAAACTCTCCACTTCTCTACATAATACTGACAAATAGATTGGTTTGCTTCAGCTGTTCTGTTTATATACAACACAGAACAGTTTTCTATCCTAAAATATAACGTATACGTCCCAGTCACCCAGCAAGTGAAACTAAAAAGCCTTTTACAAAACATCATATTTTAACTTAAATTTAAGTGTTTTTCTTTTAAGTTTATCTGCGAGATTTATTTCAATAATATTTTATTCACTCATTCGAAATGCTTCTCAAGGAATTGATCCGTTTTTCAACCCAACATAGAACCCTCTATTGCTACATGATTCTGAGTGTTTGGATATTTTTACTCATAGCTGGTTGAAATTATTTTCTTATGCTGTTTAAAACCGTGAAAACTAAAAGAATAATTGCTTTTAGGAATGTATAAATATATCGGAAATACCAATAACATAAGCACTTTGGGCTTCCTTAATGGCAAACGCATCTATATGACGACTTTGGAAGACGAAGAAGCTACGAAGTTTCGCAAATACAAGCAAAGATGTGCTCCCATTGACAGGCTGATTAGAAAGGACGATGGCGGGATTTTGGATGGATGGAAGCTGCAAGGTGTCTTGTTGGTCATAAGGCATGGGGATCGAGGACCCATGTCTCATGTAAGAGGTGTATCTTCCATTGATTGTGGTGCTAAAGATGATAGCCTCTTGAGCAAGTATAACAAAAAGATACTTTTCCTTGCATGAACTATTTTTTTCTTAAACAAAAGCCTTGTATTATAGATATCGATCATTTTTGTACAACACAACTAGTAGTCCTGCTGGAGCCAATCACATGTATTGGAATAAATTGGGGCCATTTCATGGATTCGCTCTACTTCCTGCTACTGAAAAGTCCTGTCTCCTGGGGCAGCTAACATACAAGTGAGTCTGAGTATGATTGTCCCTAAAACAGCATCTTATAAATAAGTTCGAAACGAGTTGGCTCATGAATATGTTTCTCAATCTGAATTTTAATTCTTTTGACATTTCCATGTGGAAGAAGGGTTGGCGAGGGACGAGGGGTTGGTTTTAAAATGTCTTTCCTTGAGAATATAGTGTGAGAGCTTTCACTTGATTAAAGTTCTGTCAGGCAGGAAAATAGGTTAATGGGGCGGTGCGGTCGACTATAAAGTGGACTGAGATTAAAGAGAGGTATTTGTTTGTTTACCTCAGCGGCAGTCACGGACAAGTGACAGGTGGGTCGGGCCGGGTCTGTTCAGTTCTTTTCAGATTTGTATGATTTTCACTTTCCTGCCATGCCACCCTCAGCTTGCCATCTCCATATATACCGAGTATCTACAGCTAGAGGCAATTTTCCTTAACACACTCAGGAGAGGAGAAATAAATGCAAATAGCCATCATAGTTAAAGTGGAACAGCACACAAGGAGGGGAGAAGGATATGCTATTAAGATTTTTTTTTTTTTTAATATTATACCTCTTCCCATGTTTAACAGAAACAAATACGAAAAAAATGCAACTCATACTCAAGGTTAAATTTGTTGAATAGCTGTTCTATTTCAACTGAACTAATTAAACAATAGCCTACATGGTGAGATGTGAAGAACTGAAGACGGTCGTGTCGAAGTCTCCCAGCAATTAACCTTCTCTTGTAGTTCATATAATATTTTAACGGTTTCTTTTGAGAGTGAACATGGGATCTCAATGGTGTCATTTCTTAGGCGCCAATTTTTAATTAATCATGTTTTCGCCTACGGGTATGCTGCAGGTATTTTCTTAACAGATTTTTATTTTCTGTTGCTTTCAATTTATGAGGCAAAGTAACGTGTGAAAAGCCTTTGCAATGACCTAATTCAAAAAATACTTGAAAAACATTTGTCAACATTTCCATTCAGAGTCTTAGATTACATGGTAAGTCACCTAGCAACAAATCTTCTCAAACCATTTCATTTGACAAAAAATACTCTTTTGACGATACTGATAAGAGAATTTCGCTCCTCGATCTTAAGTCAGAATCCACTCAAGAAGCACTATGTGTGTGTATTATTCACTGCTGACTTCAAACTCACGTTGTCGAGAGGTATAAAAATGCAGCAACGCCTTTGTTTCGTCTTGGCTCCAACGCTTTGGTCTTAGTTAAAAAGTTTTTTTTTATTTGAAATATTCAAAAAATTAACTAATTTTATTTGTTAACCTTTTCTCAATTTTTGAATAATTTATAGACGATACTCCTAATGCCAAATTCAATTGTGAAATTTCATTTAATTTCATTTCATTTAAAAAAAAAATAATTCTAAAATTGACTGCATGGCGCCATTTTCATTTCAATTATTTGAAGTTCTATCACCAGCACAGCTGCCATTTTTTTACTGGCTTTTTTTTTGCCAGCAATCAAATTGTTGTTGTTTCCCGAGGGAAATTTTGCTGCGCTAGCTATGCAGGAGTGAATAAAACACACCTACTAATACACATATTCAAATGTCAAAAATAAAATGCGGCAGCAGCATCCCGGTTTGATTTTGTTTCGTTTGTGTTTATTACAATTTAGTTCGTTCGGAAATAAATTTTCTAATCCAAAATATGTACGAATAAATATACAAATAACAAATAATAAACAACTGTCGCAGATTTTCACCCACACTACGAATTACTTCTACGTATAAAGACAAAATTTCAAAGTTGATGAGTAAGCTCCGTTTCATTGGATTTTAGAATGAATGGTGAATCCTCCTGTTATCTATTATTCTCAATTAAATGAGAGTGATTTGTTGGGTATGTTCGACGAGAATTTCATTAATTTTATAATATCTAGTTAATGACAAACAGAAACTTCATAAACTTTATTCATTGAACATATCTAATTAAGAAAAGACCAACCAATTTGATTTTTGATGTCTTTTTATACCAAACCCAAAACGTAATTTTCAGTATAAAGTTTTGTAAAACTCGTAAAGCATTTACACCGAATATTTAAACGTTTTTGGCTTGACATTTCAATTTTTTGACATAAAAGTTGTTTTAAAGCAATATATTTTTTAAAGTTAAAAATTTATTTGTATTCCCATTATTTTTGAAAATAAAATGGATTCTAACCACATTTATATAAATTAAAAAGAAAGATGATATTTTGTTCACTGCAGCTTTCTGTTGACGTCGTCAGCTGTTTTCAATTTCTTTTGAAAGCATTCTATCAGTTCCTTTTTTCTCATTCGATTAAGAGCTAAATGTTTCAAAAGGTGCGTTTGCTAAGCTCATCTCTTACACATTTTCCTTACACCTAACTCACATAAAATATCAAGTATAGTCGTGTTATTCCATCTTATTCCATCCGAGATTTAAGGCAAGAGATTTATGTTGTGTTTGCACCGCACTAAAATATTAAAAATAAGATTGACTTTGACAGCATCTATCAAAATGCTAATGGTGTTTCAATTTTTCTTATAAAGTGGAAGCGAGAGAGAGAAAGTTTCTTTTGTGCCAAACGATGAAAAATCATCGAGATAGCTTAGCGCGATATGGATATTAGGTCAGTTCGAACTATAGAACAATTGATCCAATGAAAATTTAACAATATTTATTTCTAATCTTCTAAATCTTCGAGATTTAAAGAAGATTTATGGTTGATCCACCTAAATCCAGGATTATCTTTTGGTGAAAACGCAGTTTTAGCGATCTCTCTCTGTGATTATAAAGGGTTTTGGCCTGTTGCGTTCACGTTGCTTTGGTGACATCTGTCAAATCTGTTGTTTATTATTAAGTTACTAATTCAAAATCAACCTGGCAAGTTACACGATTGAACAGCACGACCGACGTTTGAACGATTTAAATAATAAAAATAGGGGTCCGTTAGTGCAAACGTGGCGTGCGTTGCGCCCATTTTATGGTGGACGTGGTGGCCTTCCATAGTTAAGTGGTCAAATTTGTGATTACCGTTTTGGCAATCAATCATCAAGCATTCGTGCATCAAGATTGGCCGAGAACATCACCGGGGACCGTGAAAGTATGCAGCAGAACCCAAGGCAGTCGATCGAGGCGAACATTTGAGGATGTCATATTCCATACATACATGATACCATACATGGGTCTTTCAAATAAAAAAAAAAGAATTTAGTTAATACCTCACCCTTATTGAAAACTTTTTGTCATAAAATGAACATGTTACTTGGGGTGTTAGGGCAATTAGAGGTAATCTTCTGTTTTGTTGTTTTATCTTTCTGTTTGAGTTGTTCATGCATTGAGTTTTGATATTTTGGTACAGTCTTTGCAAATAATTTTAAATGAGTGTGTTTTTTAATTTTTCGCTTTAGGTTCGATAGGTTTCGAACTTTATTTTGTACTCATTTGGTGGAAATTTGTTATAACAAATGGTACCAACTTCCAGATCAGGCCATGAGAGCAGAGGCGTAATCACGACATTGAGACAAAAATATCCAAAAATATGATCGCATTTAATAAATATTGACATTTGAGTGATGCGTTCAGAATTTCATACTCACGAGTTGGTAAAATATTTTTAATTTGGAGGGTTCATTATGTTTTAAGAAGTAATATGTAATTGTAGTTGGTCGTGTGCAGTAACTCGCTTTCTGTACGCCATGGTTTATTGGTTTTAAAAAATTCGATAGGCTCTCAAAAGATTATTTAAGGTTTTTATTTGACACCAAATTTGGTGCGTTAAATTGAGATGTAAATTAATTGAAAGACATTTTACTTTTAAGTTTTTTTTTCGAAGATATATTTGATCAAGGATTAGATAAAAAAAATATGTATTTAATATTTTTTTTTTACAGGGGCATCGCTCAATTGCTTCATGTTGGTGAAATTCTACATCAAATCTATGCTCATCCGCTAGGTCTTCTGCTCAAACCTCAACAAACTAAATCCTACATTATTTCAACTCCTCATTCACTTCTCAATTCAGATGAAGTAATTCTCTACACAACACGTTACCGACGCACTTTCCAATCAGCCATGGCTTTGCTGTTTCCATTTCTTCCATCTGAAAAATGGTTAGCATTGAATGTCCGAGAATCTCATAGTATGGCATTTTGTTTTGCTGACTGTGCCTGTCCACAAGCAGAAACATTTCGAAAAAAACTCAACTGGATGAATGCCAATCATATAAGTCAACATCCGGCTGTCGCTGCTGTTGTTCAATGGATCGGTGCAACCTTGCTCCAACATACACCAAATGGAATAAATAATCCAAATGAAGTGGTCGATGCAGTTCTTACGGTTCTATGTCATGATGCACCATTGCCTTGCAGAAAGACCTCTTTGAATACGTCGAAAATGGTCACTACTGAACCAACGAATATGGACGTCAATGACGTCATAAATATCGATCAGGATGATACTGCCGCTAATCTAGTTGATAGTCCAATGTCAAATGTAGTAAGTGAGGAGACAAATCAGGTTGGCCAAAGTGAAGGCTGTATCGAACCAAGTCACGTTGCTGCACTCATGTCTTACACCAACTGGCAATCTTCAAAAGAAGTCAATCACTCGCTGTACAAACAAATAGGACTTCTTCGGGCTTATGGCATGATTCGACACATGGTGAGTTATATGCTCAAAATGATTTCAGGCGATCGGACAAAGTTTGTGCTATATTCTGGCCATGATTGGACCCTACAATATTTGACAGCGGCTCTAGGTATCAAAACCGAAAGTACATCGATTCCATATGCCACTCGATTGACAGTGGAAGTTTATAAAAGTGAAAAAAGTACGGACTACTACTTTCGAGTTCTATACAATGGAAGAGATGTCACTCAGCAGATAGACTTCTGTGAGGGTGGTCGAAGCTTGCGTGTCACTCGAGATAGCCGGGGAAATAAAGCTGATTTATGTCCAATCGAAAATATCATTAGATTCCTTCACGAGGACTATTTTGCTCCTCTAAATGCTACCAACTTCAAAGATGCTTGTAGTTCACCAAAATTAAATGAGTTTTAAGACTAACTTGCAAAGTTTGGACTTAAAAAAACATGAAGCAGCTGTCAAACGGTTAGTCATGCTGCTCTTCATAATTTTCAATCAAATCGTTTTTTTTTTAAGCGGTAAAGCGTTATTTTTGATCAAGCTTTTATAAATTTGTAAATGTTACAAGTAACTTATTGACAATTTGATGATGTATATTTGAACTGTCATTAAAAGAAAATTGGCCCTTTTAGAAAAATGAGCACTCTCAAATTTGTCTTTGTCAAAAATTGCAGTAACATAATTGGAAAAAAAAGTTTGACGTCAAAACTGGGAAATGATCGCTCAACTGGTCTAATTTTTGTTTTCCCACGAAAACTTTGACAGTCCCTTTATAGTTTGAGATGTTATATCGTTTCACCGATTTAACAGTTTTAAAATTAAAATAAAATACTCAATTCCATTAATACCTTGATTAAGTTTAACGTTAGTTGAATGAGTTTTGACACTGTCATAAATTATAATTCCAGCAGATTAATTATTTTCGGCTATCCGTTGAACGAAAACTAAAAGAAAAAAATTCAAATAACTGCCAAGATGACAGTTTCGCAAAAATCTATTTGTAGTCTTAAAATGAAAAAAAAAGATTTGTTTTTCAAATTTTCTTTGTTGATTTGTAACCAAATAAAAAAAAAACGTAAAGTATATCAAATTAAAAAAAAATATTTTAATCTTAATAAAACATACATACATATCGTATTCATTTCATACATATCAAATGAATTCTGTGACTGTGATACATTAATTAATTTTTAAATTTAAGAACGACTACATATACATTATAATAAGAAAATATATATTATCACGTAGTACATATATAGGTATATAAAAACTAAAGATTTGTTTTAAAATTTTAGTATAATTACATCTTGGTTAAAAGTGTATACTAAATTTTAATTTTAAATTAAAGAATTTTTATCTGTAGAAGTCTTAAAAGCTATATATGAAAAAAATAACAATTATTTAACTAAAGTTTCAATATATTGTAAATAAGTTTCTATAAAGAAGTTTATTTAATAGTGCGAAAAAATCTTACTATAAAATCCCACACTTCACGGCTTAATGCACAAAATCTCAAACATATCAAATTAATTGTAAGAAACATAGGTATACATTTTTATTTTTAACTGTAAAAAATATTAGGTAATTAAAGTCATATACATACATTTTAAGATAAAGTTCAATTGTGTAAAAATTAATAAAGTATAAATAAAAGAATAAAACGGAAAAAGCTTAAAATCCCGATTGTTTGCTTTTTAACCAATATAGGGTAACTAAATGGTTATGTTGACTGAGAACTACATACATTTAGGACTGTGGATGGGAACAGAAATGAATCTGTTTCCGAAATCCTGTTGCGTAGTATGTCTGTATTCCTATTAACAGAACAGCTGTTTGGCATTAAGTGAAAATCAAGTGGGCGAACATTTTTCCCCATTGTGGTCTTTCAAATAATAATCACACAATAAATATTTCAAACATAAACTCTAATTTCATTTGTTTTATTTTCACGATCAATAAACGCAGTATTCATTCATATCAGATTCCAAAGCTGGGCAAACATTTTACCTCTTAAGAATTCGATACTCTGTCTGACACCAACCAAGGAATTGTTTTTTATTATACTCACACCCAAAATTAAATTTAAAAAAAAATTGACCTGTGTTTTAAATATCGAATTTCCCCAAAAAATTGTTTTTTTTTTTTGAAAATACAAAACAATATTTTCTTAACTTTTAGAAGCTTCTCTATAAAAAATTTCATTAAAATCTTAAAATCCGTCGGACTGAGTACGAAGAGAAGATGACAGAACTGGGGCCAAATTACATCATCAGTTTTCGAGTAATACGTGACGTAATTATGTGAGCTTGGCATTACCGCTTACGTCATCGAGCAATTAAATACACTAATTTGACAATTTTATTTGATCACTGATGGGACTCACTCACTCTGTCATTGAAGCGGTATTTTGGCCCCTGTTGTCTGTTCACTCAACATAAAGGTGCTTATTTTGACATTCTCTTTCGTTCGAAAGTGAGTCGAATTCGTTGAAACTTAGTTTTGAGACTCGGCGATTAGAATGTTAATCGAACAAATCGAAAGTTCACCCAATCAATAGAAAGTTCATTCATTTGCGAAAGCTAATTCGATTTTGATATTCGAAAGAATAGAATTAAATGTCATTTTTGTGTCGTTTGAATTTTTCTGTCGAGTAAGCAACAAAACATGTAAGTTTTTAATTATTTCATTTAAAATAAATTACTTTTATTAATTTTGTTGTTGTTTTATGTTTAACGGTCGCATTCCAACTGGACAAACCGCGAACAAAAGGAAAAGTTAATCAAAATAATGGAAGAAAACCCGGAGGTAGCAAAGGGGTTTTTCACCATCCGCGTTGATACGGAAAGCATCCACTATCCTTCTCCTCTGCACTTCTTCAACACCATCTTCATTTATAAACAACACAAATGCCATATTTTTATTTTTTATTTATTATTTTATGTTTTTATCAAAGAAATTTAAATTATTAAACAATAAACAAAACAATTACAAATAAACAAAGATTTCACTTTTTGTTTTGACATTTCACAAACACTTCTCTTTTGTTTTTGATATTTTAGTGTGACCAAGTGTATACGAAAAAAAAACAAAAATTTAGAACGCGGCATGAATAACTTAATTTTTTTAAGAATAGTTTCAAAACAGCTGAGTTGACACAAAAAATGTAATGAATATGAAGTTCTTTATGGTTAAACTTTACTTTATAATGAAAAAGTGTATTATTTATTTTGTTTCTTGATTCTTTATTCAACATCTATAAAATGTTTAGAAACAAAAAAAATGTAAAACGGTCATACTAATTCAAATAGAAATATAGTAAATGTCAAACAGCTGATAATGAAAATGAATCTTTTTTGAAGTTCATTTTATGCTATCTTTCGCAAATGAATGGTCGCGTTCGGGTACGTATCCAAAGGTATCCGGATTTGTTGGTGTTGTTGTAATCCCATAGGAAAAAACAACTGATTAACGAAACAGCTGATGTCAAGCAGAAATCTAAAGCTATCCAAAAATTTTTGGTATACTAAACTATCCAAGGGGAATTTTGAAGAACAGCTGACATTTCAGCTGATCTATTTTCTTTTGTGTCGAGTACAGGGTTGGCCGAACTGTAACTTTTTAACATTTGTTACGTCTAGTACTAATTTACTAGTTTAGAAAAGTAAATTGTGTTGCATTAAAGATCTCATTCGGATCCTACTGCAAAGCTTTTATTCTTTGAACTTCAGATTGTTTCTTGATATAGGAGGTATTAAACTCAAATTCTTTTAGGGTTTTCATAGAAATATGAAATGATCTTAACTCTTAAACATGACATAATTATTGAGCTGAAGGTGGATTTACTCCAATTAAAATGGAAAATGATCATACTGGAGCTCTCTTCGACAAGTGCGCTGCGCTCCTTAAAAATAAACAGTTTCAATATAATTACCAGTTCTTGGTTTTTATTATTTTTAAAAAGTTTGTTGGTAATATTTATATGAACGTACCTTGAAACGACAGCGTCTGCTCAACAAGTACTAAAAGAAATCTTAGCTTAACTCTGTCGGCTTAAAGCTCACCGCTGATTAAAATCACAAAAAAAAGAAACCTCTTTTGCGTGAGATAATTTGTGATTAAAAAATCTGCCCTTTTCAATTTACCTTTCCTCATTGCAGGATTAAATTATCAAAAATTTGAACTAAAAACTTATAGGGACATTGTCAGTTGTATATATTTATAAGGGCTATACCATATTATATTCTTAAATATTTAATGAATTATTATAATAAAAAAAATTCATGATTTGTAATCCAGTATACAAACATACATATTTTCGGATTAGCAAATGGTCTCTTGCTGCAACTAAATCGTCGCAACATACCTTGTACAATAAATTCAGCATTAAAAAATATCTTTTAATCATGTGTTCGTAATCCAAATCCTTTGATTATGCCAAAGAAAATTGTTTGTCTCCAAAAATAAACTTCCCATCTATCATGTATAATTCCTACAATTCCTCATCCTTATGGTAAATGAAACATTTTCAGTTTTTGTACAAACCTTCATAAGATCATAAATGTGCAAAATTGTTTGGTTTCCATTATTCTATTTTTTTTATGAATAAACTACGTATGTAGCAGATGTAACAAATTGTAGTAAATTAGGCATGTAGTTGAATCGGCCAACCCTGGACGATTCACGTCTTTTTTTTGACTTTGACAGTAAATGTTACCTATCCGGTTTTGGTCGTTCGCCAACGTATCGGATACTAAAGTATCTTAGATACCCTATCGGACTACGAGGTGAACGCGACCAATGTTATTCGTTCGAATCTCAAAATTAAGAAACTTCATTCGAAGGAATAGAATCATTCTAACGAATAGACTATTCATGAGAATGTCAAAATAAGCATGAAAGAGTTGCAAAGGGAACTCCTCTCACTTCTCTTCAGAACAAAAACAATGATTTTTATTTTGTGAAATGGTTACACACCAACAAAATCATCGACGACAAAGACAAATTTATAATGACTACTTATACAGCACAAATACCCGCTATATATGGACTACCAAAGATCAACAACCATAACATGCCTCTCAGACTGATTACGTTATCAATAGTTCTGTTCAGTGACGCTGTTCCGAACAGTTTAGAGCAGTTTGGAACAGAAAAGTACACCTTTTTGCTGTTCAATGAGAAATTTTCTGTTCTAAACTGTTCTGATTTGCTGTTTAATGAGTCTTTCTGGAACAGTTTGGAACAGTTTAGAACAAGATTTCTTGCCCTCGCTTTTTACTTAGAGAAAGGTAGAACAGATAACTGACTGTTCTAAATTGTCTGACATTTCTCATGGAAACTGTTCTGCTCTGCTCTGTTCTCCTCTATTCTGCTCTGTTCTGTTCTGTTCTGTTCTACTCTGAACTTTTATTCACTGAACAAAACTAATGAAAGTACCATCCTATGAAGTTTCCAAGTACCTAGAAAAAATATTACAGTGTGTGACAAAAGAATCTTCCTACTCTATAAAAATTCATTTGAGTTCAAGAACAAAGCAAAAAAAAATGGGATCTTGACAAACATGATGTTTTGGTTTCTTATGACTCTATTTCTCTTTTTACCAATGCAGAATTGGGTAAGTGGGAAATAATAAGCAAAGTTACAAAACTGAGTCAAAGAGTATTACTTGAATTGTTAGATTTTTTTATCAAGAAAAACAATTATCTACAGTTCAAAGAAAATTTTTTCAAGCAAGTGCACAGAATGCCAATGGGAAATCCACTCTCGCCGACAATCGTAGATTTGGTATTAGACTTCTTACTTGATGAATGTTTCAAAGAGAGTTACAAACCAAGGTTTATTGTGAAATAAGAAGAAATTGATAATGTGCTGAAATGTCTCAACCAATTTCATGGGAAAACTCAGTTTACAGATTAGAGAGATATCGATATCATTTCTTGATGTAGAAGTCCATCGCAAGAACTACCGTCTCTCTTTCAACTGGTTTCAAAAAGACTTGGTAACAAGAAGACTCGTTAATTTCGGATCAAGTCAGGCTAATAACATTCGTATAAATACTGCATCCAACTTGATAAACAAAGTATTTGTCTTCAGTGACCGGGAATTTCACCCAAATCCTCTTAGACAAAGGCTTTCCGATTGAAATAATAAGGAGCTTTATACTCCGGCAAAACCATAAAGCTCCATCGGAAAGAATATTAGAATATTAGTACATACAAAAGTGTTGTTTATGTTCCTAAGCTTTCAGAAAATTTTAAGGAGAAAGTCATTAAAAACAACATCGACGTCAGCTTAGTGTATAAGTAAAACCAGATCATGGCTTCCCTCTTTACAAGTTAAAATAAAATGCACGACTTGGTCGCACGAACTGGCTCTTATGTACATAAAAGACTAAGAATTTCAAAAATGAATGTTATTAGAGAAAGAATCAATTCAAATGTAATTTACATTGCGTTCGTGCTGTAAATTTTATTAATGTTGATAATCGTCGACTAATATATTGCGTCTTAGGGGCCAGTTATAGCTCATCAGAAAAGTCCATCTGAAAAAATTTTGTCTTCCAAATTTGGCCATATTACAACTCGATTTTGAGTAAAATTTGAATTCAATTAGACAATTACTTGCTTGGACTAATTTTTACAAAAAGAATTACAATATTTTGTTGCTAAATTTACTCAGAAAATGGAATATATTTTGAGTCTTGGCAATCAGCTGTTCGGAAAAATTAAATTCCATCAGAAAAAATATTTAAATCCATTTTCTGAGTAAATTTAGTAACAAAATGTTGTAATTCTTGTTGTAAAAATTAGTCCAAGCAAGTATTCGTCTAATTGCATGCAAATTTTACTCAAAATCGAGTTGTAATATGGTCAAATTTGGAAGACGAATTTTTTTCTGATGGACTTTTCTGATGAGCTATAACTGGCCACTTAGAAGGGTACGACAGCATCTAACTGATGAGCCCAACTGTCGTACCTGGGCGAAACGCATTTGGATTAGAGGTCACAAAACGCTTTCAATTGATTCATTCAATATAGTCCACAAAAACAAAAACAAAAACTATAAAATGTATTTTTAAATTTTTCGTTTTTACTTCTTGTTATTAGAGAAAAACTGTTCATAAGCATAAAATTCATATTTTTAATGAATAAAACAACCTTGGCGGTCAGTAGTTGGAGCAAAAAACAGGATGCCATGTGAGTCAAGAAAATATTGGTTTATGCAAGGACAAAAATTATAAGTCTTCGTAGTGGTTTCTTAAAAAAATTAAGTTTTTATATACAAAATTTTTAACAAATTTATAAGAAAAAATTTTGTTACTCCAACTCAAAGTTTTTATCACTAAACGAACAAAAAATAAATTTCCAAAAAATATATTGAACCGTTTATGAAATATTGAATTTTCCAAAAAAATATTTAAAAAATATTTTTTTTTTTAAGTTTTGAAATGCAATGTTTTTTAAACTTTTTAGAAGCTTCTATATAAGAAATTTCATTAAAATCCGTTATGAGAAATTCAAAATTCGAAAAAATGGTTCTATGGTAGGTACAGTCAGTAATATATAAATTTCAAAATTTTTTTTATTAAATTATAGATCGTAAAATTAAACGAAAACAAAAATTATCAAAATTCTCGGAACCGTTTTCGAGAAAAATACGATTTTCGAAAACCATTTTTTAACATTTGTATGGTGGGTACCGTTATGTTTAGGCAAAAATTTTTTTTTCTCAAATCTTGTAGATTATATTAAGAAACTTTTACTTATCAAGTTTGAAAAAATAGAGCATGGGGCTTTCGAAATATTGAGTTTCCGAAAAAAAATTTGAAATTTTTTTTAAAAACCCAAAAATTTGAAAATTCGAATATGTAATAATATCTAAACTTTGAAGGAGCTTTAGCATTTAAAAAATGATTTAAATCGGTGGTACCTATTTCGAAAAAATCAAAAACAAAAAAAATGGTTCCAGTGAGGCTACCAAAAATAAGTATTTTTTGTAAAATTTTTTTCAACCTGTGGGACAGTTTTTGAGAAAAAAAATATTTATAAAATTTCGAAAAAAATTTCGTAGGGCAGGTATCATTATTTTTTGTCTTAAAAAAAAAGAGAAAAAAACGTGTGGGGGAATTAAAAATGATATCTACAAAGTTTAAAGAAAATTGACCGAGCCGTTTAGGATCATCATCGTAATATTAACTTTGATCAAAATCTCGAGTTCGATTTTTTTTTACGAATGCATAACTTACCCTATAGTACTCATAAGTCCCAAGTAAAAATAAGACTGCAAAGGAAAATTAAACGAAGCATATTAACCTTTGCAACGTCGGAACCAGGGTTGCAAGAGCTTAAGTCACTTTTTAGCCTAAGCTTGGCTTTAATTCACAAGCTACTGAGTGACTTATGAATTGAAAAAATTTGATTCATAAGTCAGTGACTTGTGAATTAAAAACATTGAAATCATAAGCTTCTTAGTGACTTATGAATTAAAAAAAATAAATTCACAACCTACCAAGTGACTTATGAATTAAAAAAATTTAAGTCATGAGCAAGTAAGTGACTTAAGAATTAAAACAAAATTTAATTCAAAAGTTACCTAGTGACTTATGAATTAAAAAAAATTTAATTCATAAGCTAATGGATAAATTCTGGTTAAAAAATTATTAATTGGAAAATTATTAATCTAGCATGATAATTTTATGACACACAAAAGCTTGAAATCTACTTTCGTTAATAATTAAATAATTATGTAGTTAAAACAAGCTTAAATATTTCCAATTTACAAACTAGCTTATGAATTAAATTTTTTTAATTCATAAGTCACTCAGTATAGCTTGTGAATTATTTTTTTTTTAATTCATAAGTCACTAACTTGCTCATGACTTATTTTTTTTTTAATTCATAAGTCACGTATAGGTAGTGTAATTCATAAGTCACTTAGTAGCTTATGAATTAATTTTTTTTTAAATCATAAGTCACCATCTAACTTATGAATTAAATTTTTTTTTATTCACAAATCATCTACAGACTTATGACTTATAGTTTGTTTAATTCAAAAATTCGCAACCCTGGCCGGAACGACCATCAACTCCTTTATTAAAGAATGGCGAATCATAAATCAGACATTCGTCACAGCGTTGAAACTGGCCACCAACTGGACTTTTAAGGAGTAGAAATCCTTGCCACAGAGAAATACCCATCCAAACGTTACAAGCTAGACATTACACATAATTAAAACCAAAAACAATATGAACCGCAAACAAGACACGGAAAACATTTCAGCGGCTTACTGCTCCTTAGTTTCAGACAACATATCCACACAACACAACTTGGACCAAGCTTCTTCTGAAGTGTTTAAACCAAACTTTTTTTATTTAAAAAAAAAAAACAGTATCAGGTATCACTTATGTTTAATAACTTTTTTGTATAATAAATATACATAGATCTCTCCTGAAGAAGACGGCAACTGTTGGAATTAACATTTACACTTGCTACTTAAACACTTTTGAAGCTCATATTTTAACTGATCAAGTTTGAATTTGTTATTTTGTATAAAATTTTTAATATTTTTCTTCACTATCTACAATTTCTTCTCTGAAGTAAGTCATAATAAAATTCTTATTCTTTTGTTAAAAAGAACTTCTTTTCTTTATTGGGGTATTATTTCTATTGGCAATCCGTGGAATCACAGTGCTTTCAAGAACATTGCCAACAGGTTATGGGCCCAGTGTGTGTCAAAGAAATAAATTAATATAAACGTTTTTTGAGGAAAGAACTATACAGAACAAAAGATGGCTGAAGGAGGAAAATTCAACATTGCGAAATTGAACAATAGCAACTTTTCAGTATGGAAGTTTAAGACTGAATTAATGTTGATCAAGGATGACTTGCATGATGTTTTAACCCAAACTAGACCAGAAAAAGATTATGCAGCATGGCAAAAGAGAGATGATCAAGCGAGATCAGTTATTGGACTTCTAGTTGAAGATGACCAGCTTGTGCACATAAGGCGTGCGAAGTCAGCAAAAGAGGCCTGGGAATCCTTGAGGAGCTACCATGAAAAGGGTACTCTCAGCAATAAGGTGCATCTCATGAGAAGAATTTGCAGCATGCGGCTTGATGAAGGTGGCGATGTCCAAGCTCATATTAATCATATGGTCGAATTGTTTGAAAAGCTTAGATATATCGGTGAATCTGAACTTTCTGACAACTGGAGCGTAGCCATGTTATTAAGTAGCTTGCCAAGAAGCTTCGACACCTTGATAACGGCATTGGAAACACGTCCAGAAGAGGACCTTACTTTCAGCTTGGTTCAATCAAAGTTGTTAGGAGAGTTTGAACGAAGAAAAGAAACTGATGTAGCATATACCAATACAGCTCTTAAAGTAACAACTAAAAGAGAAAAGACGTGCTTCTTTTGCAAGGGAAAAGGCCATTTTAAACAAGACTGCAAGAAATATAAAGAATGGAAATCAAATGCAAATAAGAGCAAGTCAAATGCAGTGAATAAAGTAGAAAACCAATCTGATTTTTTATTTATGGTTGGAAAGCAGCAAGATGGTTGGATTGTTGACTCTGGTGCCACATGCCACATTGCCAGTGATAAGAGTTTTTTCCAGGAACTTGATACTAGCCATCAAGAGACCATCAGTGTAGCGAATGGCAATCAAGTTACATCTGAAGGTCGTGGAAGTGGAATTCTTAAATTCTTGAATCAAGAGAACGAAGAATTTTCAGCGAAACTAACAGATGTCTTGTATGTTCCTGTTATTGGTGGCAATCTTCTGTCTGTACGAAAGCTGAACGAGAAAAATTTTTCGGTTGATTTTAAGAAGAATATCTGTGAAATTAAACAAGGTCATAGACAGATTGCAGTTGCGGATCTCAAATCCAATCTATTCAGGTTGCGGCAATCGGCTTGTAAGGCTTATTCGGCAGTTGGGCACAAAAGCGATTGCGTTCACTACTGGCATAGAGTATGTGGCCATCGCGATCTTCAAGCAGTTGCAGATATGTGCTCAAAGGGGCTGGTTGAAGGTGTCAAGTTATCTGTTTGTGATTTGAAGTATCGTTGTGAAGTCTGTCTGGAAGGCAAAGCTACAAGACTACCATTTCCAAAGAAAAGTTTAAAAAAATCAGTGGCTCCTCTTGATCTAATACATACGGATGTTTGCGGACCAATGCAGACAGTATCACCCAGTGGCAAAAGGTATATTGTTACGTTTATTGATGACTTTACGAGGTATACTGTAATTTACTTATTGAAGAACAAGTCTGAAGTCTTTAGTAAAATGCAGGAATACGTAGCAATGGTGAAAACTTTGTTCCAAAGAAAGCCAAAGATGATTAGATCAGATCGAGGAGGAGAATATACTGGTAATGAAGTTTTGAAATTCTTAAAGGGTGAAGGGATCCAGATTCAACACACAGCCGCATATTCACCACAGCAAAACGAAGTTGCAGAACGGAAAAATCGCACTTTGGTTGAAATGGCTCGGTGTATGCTTTTGGATTCTAATCTTAATAAAAATTTTTGGGCAGAAGCTGTGATGGCAGCTAATTACGTGCAGAATAGGCTACCAACAAAAGCGACATTGATGACTCCTTATGAAGGATGGACTGGAAGTAAACCTAACATAAATCATTTTCGTTTATTTGGTTCAAAATGTTATGTCCACATTCCAAGTCAACAGAGAAGAAAAATGGATAGTACTGCGAAACAGGTGATTTTTGTTGGGTATGATGAGCAGTCCAAAGCTTATCGTTGCTATGATCCATCTTCAAGACGAGTTGTAGTGAGCCGGGATGTACATTTTACAGATTGTGTTGGAATAAAAACAACTCCAGAAAAAGCATCAATTCCAGTTGAATATGATTTTGTGTCCAAAAATCCATTTTATGAACTTGATAGTCAAGATAAAAAACAAGCAACTGAGGAACAAACACATAAACATAATCATAGTTCAGAACATGAAGCTGAGCAACAAGCATGTGAAAATAATGAAATTATGCAACAAGAAAATATTTCAGATCATCATGAAGATTCAAGAACTGTTTCATTAAGGCGGTCGGAGAGATCAAATAAAGGAATTCCACCACAGTTTTTTCAAATTATGAACGTGACGGAAGAGGAAAAAGTCGAGCCTAAAAATTTAAAAGACGTGATGTCCAGCAAAAACAAAAAGGAATGGCTCTCCGCAATGAAGGACGAAATGGATTCGTTGAAGAAAAATGGTACTTGGGAATTGTGTGAACTACCAAAAGACAGAAATGTGGTCGGCAGTAAATGGGTATTTAAGATGAAGAAAGGACCCAATGAAAAAATAATAAGATTCAAGGCACGTCTGGTAGCCCAAGGCTTCTCTCAAAAATACGGTACGGATTATGACCAGGTGTTTGCTCCGGTAGTCAAGCAAACAACATTACGAATACTACTTTCAATCGCTGGAAAAAATAATTTAACAGTACAACACCTAGATGCGAAGACGGCGTTTCTTAATGGTGAGTTAAATGAAACGATTTTTATGAAACAGCCACCAGGTTTTGAACAAGAAGGAAAAGAGCATTTAGTTTGTTTGTTAAAGAGGAGTCTTTACGGGCTTAAGCAGGCAGCAAAAGCCTGGAATGATGCAATTCATTCAGTTTTAATTAGTGCAAAATTCAATCAGAGCAGAGCAGATCCATGTCTCTATGTTAAAAAAGAGGGTGTCCATTGGTGCTTTATTTTGATATATGTTGATGATCTTATTGTGGCTAGTAAGAATCTCAAAATTATTGAATTTGTGCAGAAAACTTTGTCATCTAAATTTGAAATAAAAAATCTGGGAACTGTGAAGAACTATTTAGGACTTGAAGTTGAAAAAGACGAGAAAGGCAACTATAATATATGTCAACAAAATTACATTGAGCAGATCGTCAAGGACTTTGGTTTAGCAGATTCAAAATTATCAAATATTCCTATAGATCCAAATTACGGGAAGCAAGTAGACGAATCAGAAATTTTGCTTGATAATTCGAAATATCAAAAACTTATAGGATGTTTACTATATAGTTATATCAGTAAATACCCGTCCTGATATATCAGCAAGTATTTCAATCATGGCTCAAAAGGTTAGTAAACCGACACAAACGGACTGGAACGAGTTAAAACGTATGGTTAGATACCTAAAGGGAACCTCGAAGTTAAAACTTTCATTGAGTACATATGATGAAAATAAAACTTTGTATGGTTACGCTGATGCAAATTGGGCTGAAGACAGATCAACTCGAAAATCAAATAGTGGTTACGTATTCAAGTTAAACGGCGGAGTTGTAAGTTGGTCATGTCGAAAACAAACTTGTGTGGCACTTTCTTCAACAGAAGCTGAATTTATTGCTTTATCGGAGGCATGTAAGGAAGCTTCATGGATTCGTCGCATATTGATGGAAATTCAAGAATTAAAAGAAGAACCAACAATAATATACGAAGACAATCAAAGCTGTTTGAAACTAATTGAAGAAGAAAAATTCTCGAACAGAACTAAACACATTGATACCCGATTTCATTTTGTAAAGGACTATGTGAGAAAGGGAATAGTTATTTGCAAATATTGTCCTACGGAAACAATGGTGGCTGATCTACTAACAAAACCACTTATGGGAACACGACATAAAATTTTAAGAGAATTATGTGGTATTTCTGTATGTAAATGAGGAGAAGTGTTGGAATTAACATTTACACTTGCTACTTAAACACTTTTGAAGCTCATATTTTAACTGATCAAGTTTGAATTTGTTATTTTGTATAAAATTTTTAATATTTTTCTTCACTATCTACAATTTCTTCTCTGAAGTAAGTCATAATAAAATTCTTATTCTTTTGTTAAAAAGAACTTCTTTTCTTTATTGGGGTATTATTTCTATTGGCAATCCGTGGAATCACACTGCTTTCAAGAACATTGCCAACAGCAACAACTGTCGAAACGTTGGGAAACAGAAAATGAAATAATCTTTCATTTAATCAACAATACGACCCACACAGCCGATGAGATTCAACATTGATAACTCTTAAACACATATAATAATATTGAACTTGGTAAAAAATTTCATAAATTAAATCCGTTCTGCCGATAATGAGAAAATCAAAAACAAAAAAAAATGGTTCTATAGGTGGGGTACAATTAATAACCATTTTTAGGATTTTTTTTTCAAGTTTTACCTAACTTTAACCCTGTAAGACAAGGAACCTCTATCGATAGGCATATACTAAGGGCACCCGGAGTTTTTTTTTTCTCACGCCACGTGAAAGAGTTTGATATGCACGTATCGATAAACGATTATAGCTGCTATTAATTGGCATATCTATAGACTGACTCGTCCTTCCCGAAAAAAAAACGAAACTACGCTTTTAATCGGGTAAGTTATTCTCCATATACCAGATACTTAGTACCTGCATTCATTTTGTACCTTATACTATTATATATTATTCTCATGTTTTGTGACGAGATTATTCAGATACATATGTAGGTATATAAAACAATTGTTAATGGGTAATTCCTTTCCTTAAAAACAGACTAAAGGCCATACTGAACCTCGATTTTACGTGTGATATTAGTTATTTTTTAAAAGTAATTGGTTTTTAAAATTCAACTTTCAAAATACATAGGTACATTATACACTATTTAATTCATACATCATAAGCCATATTAATTAAATCTAAGCACAAAATATAATTTTCATAATTTCCATACTGCTTGCCATTGCCACTTAAACAGATTATCCTCCAACCACATCAATAGAAAAAAACCCCACTCCTCCATAGATATAATACATACCAGATACCACATCATCCAAACAAAGCCTACTAACAGCATACTCCGTTCATGTAAAAGCACTCCAAAGACCATGGTGAAAAAAGCAATTTACTCTGCAATAGCTCCCCCATAAACACATGTGTATATTTCTTTCTAGCCATATGAGAGTATACCCACATTGTAAGTACACTTGAGAGTACTTGTTCATGTACTTGCTGTCATCAGCGTGGGTACTCAGTGTAAAGTATGCATACTTTTTTATCTGTTCGCCTGATACCTCTCAGTACACTCTGTTACTTAGTGCCAACCACGTTTCCCCACATCGAGCCGACTGTGTCGACCACGGTTCATTATGGGGGAGCGGCTCCCACCACCATGCCGCCACCTATTCGGTGAAGGAGAACTTGTGCAGCACATTGAATGTTTCTGAAGTTACAACAAGCCCAACGTCAATTACTACGAACGACCACACTACTTCTTCTTCACACACACCCTGGGGAAGTCCAAAGTAAGTCGTATGAATTCTCCTTCTTCCTCCACTGGCGTTTCGTTCTCCAGAAAATAATAATAATGAAAAAAAAATGGAACAAAAATCAAAGCAATAAGAAAAGAAACGAAGAATATTTTATTTATCAATTGAACGAATACCGAACGGGATTCATGACCGCAGAAAAAATCGCTTCCCCACTTTGGGGGGCCGCGTCAATGTAATCCACCAAGAGCCACTGGGGTGCACTCGCACTGCATGTTTCAGTTACATCGGGACAAGGAGCTCAGAGATTTTGCAACAATTTTCGCATCTGAGAAATGCAAAGTCTTCGAGAAGCGCAACTGTCTTCCTCCCAACAACCGCCAAATCAGCATCCCTCTCCTCCCCTCGATGCACGTTGTAATCCATGAACGACGCTGGCTACACTGCAATCGAAGCAACACATTACCCATAACACCAGCGTCATCGCATGCTGCAATAATAGTTGCAGATCGTGCAAATGCCGCTATTTGTGCAAGTGCCCTGAGTCGGCAAATCTACAACTGCATCTTGGTATGCGGACTGCAGCCATCGAATCAAGACGAAGTGAGCGGATTGCGGTATAGGGGATTGCCGATGCAGTTTTGGCGCGTTAGCTGAACTGCATTGAGACGCCAATCGAAGTGCATTCGATGCACTTGCTACTTAGCCTGAGTGACTGGTACCAAATGTTGAGGAAGAAAAATCATGTGGGATTCTTGTAATTTTTTTTCAATGACTGCAAGTACTTGAAAGTGCACCACCGTGCAATTTGGGGTTGAGAAAAGTGTTATCTGAAATATTGTTGCTAATAGACGAGATACAGCTAGCAAGAGTTTTCCGAAATCGCCTACTTAAAAGGGGTATTGCTTAAAATTTTCCTTAGACTTCTCCTATAATCTTTGTTGCTGTCACAAGTTGCTTAAAGTCGTGCCCGTCGCAGAGGGTTTTCTATTCATTTCCAGAGAACTTAATGCTATTCGTTAGATTGCATCATAGATGCATAGATACACCACATTTCAGTTGTCGCAGTTTTAGTTAGACATTTGAACGTAGTTGTTGCAAAATGTTTGCACAGCCAACTCATACACTGCATGGAGATGGTAATGGAGGGGGCAAATACAGAATCACGATGTGCATTGGAATGGAGGTGCACTACAAGTACGAGTACGAGTTCTACTGCTTATATAGTGAGTGCACTGTAGTGCAGTGCAGTGCAACACGCCACCTGGTTGTTGTCTAGATTTCATGAGAACTTGTTCCACTTTTCTATGAGTTGACCATTGAATTTTCAACCAAACAGTTTAAAAACATTACGTTGCATGTAAATGTACCCATAAGAATAGTTTGATGTGTAGTTCACACAAGATATGGAAGAATACGACTATCTACTAGTTCAAATACTCAACTAGTTGTCGACTATATTGTCTATTTTAACAGGCGAAACAAATGTTTCGCAAGGATAAGGTAATTTCGAATGATGATTATTTAATTGAATTACTTTTGCAAAAGCATTCACACAAAACCTAGACGAATCAAGTTTCCCAATTCAATGTCGCAGAGACTAATAAAGCTATTCATAGTGAAGAAGAAAGACATTAGTCCCGTTTTCATAATCACCCTCCATATTGGTTAACTAACACAATACGAGGCTGTCAGAAGTCCAAAGTCAAAGAAACATTCCACCACATAATAATGACTTGAGTTTTAGTATGACAAGTTGAGGCGCAAAAAGCTTCAAAACAACGATAAGTCGGTGAGATTGGCTTGTGTTTTTTTCTGAAATCCTCATCTTTTATATTGGAAGACTGCAAAAACTTATGCAGTGGTGCCTAGGAAAAATGTTTTATGGGTGTCATTTAGAAAGGAGGAGGAAAAGATGATGGCCGAAGACGTAAAACACATTGCTTGGGACACATTGCCAATGAAACACGAAAAGTAAGTTAGGAAGTTAGCTTAAAGAAGAGTTTTAAAATGACTCCATTTTCTCTTATTTGAAATATCTGAACTTATAACGTCTCACTCTGATTCAAAATAAAAAAAAGCTTGTATTAAAATTGAGTCATACAAAAAATGCGACTCATGACGGTCATTGACCGAAATGTGCTTGACCTCACATACTATCATACACATCCTTTCATGAAAACAGGTGAAAGACCAAGAAAGAAAATAGAGGGTTGCAACATTTCAAAACTTCGATCTCTTTATGTTGGGATCTAAGTGAGTTTCGGAAGCCTTCCCGTCTGAATCGTTTAAGGCATTAGGTACAGAGAGTCAGATTATAATTGCAAGCTGAATATTTTTGGGCTATATACAGATCACCCTATCGAAAGATATTATAATCTTTGCAAATGGCGCCGTACGTCAATCATATTTGACATTTGTGAACTGCAGTTTACAAACAGACAAGCAATGGAGTGCTAAACTCCGCAAGAGCGTGGAATAATTGTATCGATTTATTTTTACCAATAATCGGTCAGTGGTTTTAGAACAGCGTGAATTTCGGCCTTGATTTCATAATCGTGTTACAAATGTTCACGTACAAAGTGCAAACAGTGCATCAGGTAATGAATGCTGACAATCCGTCGCGTATGAATAACTGTCAAGCCATCCTCAATTTCAACAACGAAGAGGACGATTTTATGTCAAAAATCATCATGAGTGACGAGGTGCATTTCAACCTATGCGGTTACGTCAGTAAGCTAAATCTTTGATTTTGGGGCACTGAAAATCTGACGTGTGATGTATGAAGACAGAGTCATTACATACACTCTAAGCCACTGTGTGGAGCGTCGTTCACGCGGGAGGAGTGGTAAGGCCTTATTTTTTTGAGGACGTTATGGGCAATAAGGTTACTGTTACTGCCGAACGCTACAGGGCTATGATAAACGATATCTTACTGATGGAATTGTATGAGCGGGCTTGGTGAATATGTGGTTTCAACAATATGGTGCAACCTCACACACGGTACGAGCCACAATGGATAATGTGAAGGAAGCGTTTCCTGGTAATCACGCGTTTTGGCGATTTGGCATGGCCAGGAAGATCATCCGATTTTACTATCCCAGACTTCTTTCTTTGAGGCTACTTGAAGTCGCGGGCTTATGCCAACAAGCTTTAGATAATCGTAGCTTTTAGGAGAATATTCGACTGGAAATCATGCGGAAAGTTATGGATAATGCAACAAACGGGCAAAAATTTGTATCAGCCACTTGGCGGACATCATCTTTTCCACTTAACACAAAAAATTCTAAAGGTATAAATAAAGATTTCCATCACTCAAAATCATTTTTATTTATTTAGTAAAAAAGTAATTGAAAAACAAATTTGAATGATTAATTTTGCGCCACCTTGTAGTTTATCTCTACGGCCAATTGGAATTTATATAATCGGCTTAGAAAGTAAAGTGATAAAATTGGTGGAGAAAAACCTTTCAGGAACGATAACAAATTATTTTTACTTACCTCTCATTTTCTACCTATTTCGACTCTAGTTTAGGTACAAAGCTTCAAAAAGAAAGTAATAGAGGAGTGTCGTCATATGTCTCGAAGTCAAAACTGGTTGCTCCTAGCGGTAGTGAACTAAGATTGCTCAGCGAAACAAATTCATTCACCCCTCGATGGGTCCCGGGACACCGTTACATTTATGGAAATGAAATGGCTGATGAACTGGCCAAAAACGACTCAAATTGTACCCTGGGTACTTATTGCAGTATATAATTCACCAAAGTTTCTTCAAGACCACAAATGTCAGAGGGTCAACAATTGACACCTGTCGGGTTTCAAGGAACCTTTGACCAGATAATTCAAAAACAGAGTATCTACTGAAGCTTAGCAAACCTCAGTTGTCTCTCTTAGCTGGAGTTCTTACGGGTCACAAGTCAATGGGAAACAACATGAGCAGAATGGTCCTCAGTATATCTGACTTATGCAGAGGTAGTCAGGACGAAGAGGTGGAAGAGGGCTCATCTCACTTCCTTTGTGAATGCCCCAGCCTAGCCAGAACTAGAAAAGATGCCCTCGCAGAATACTTTTTCGACTAATAGAGCCTAATTTTGCCACCAAAAAGCATCCTTAACTTCATTCAGAAATCAGGATAGTTCAAGGAGGCACTCCATACCTAAGACTTCCATCGCTTAAATTCTTCCTCTTACCCGTCCCATTCCTACATTACCTACATCTTGGAGAGCATAAAATTGACTAAAAATTATGTAATTTTATTCAAATCACATTTTTAATCAAAGTTATCCACTTCTTGGATTTCATGGGGAGCTGTAATTTCTTGCCAAGGTATTAAATCTAGCAAGAAATTATTTGGTTAAAATGACGGTTGTGTTTGTAAATTTAGGAAGAATGGTTTCTATATTCTATTGGAATCAAAATAGGGTAAATTGTTTATCATATCATTAAAAAACCTTGAAATCTAATGAGACTCTATTACTACAAATACCTTACAAATAAATATAGCACTTTTTATGTAATGATGACTTTTTTTGAGTATAACAGTTAAAATGTTTTTGAATTTCGAATCTTTCGAAACTAATCTCGTTTTGAATTTGTCTACAATTTTCGATTGAATTAAAAGCTAAATAAATAAACTTGGTGGTTCAAAAGCTCGTTAAGAACCAGATCTAAGTGATTTACAATTCTCAAAGATTTTGTGCCGAGTCCAATCGGCTAATATGGGAAGCACTTTTCATGACAAGACATACTGTTGGAGGGTTTTTCACTTCATCGCGATAGGAAGTAACTCTAAAATAAGTAGGTGGCAGCGACTGCAAATCGATTCCTGCTGACGTAGGGCGTGGCTATTATCATACTTATTATTACGCCACGGGGCATGTTATGTTATGATGTGCACATAACTTTTGTTATCATAAAATTAATTAAATTAAATTAATTATTTTTGAATTTATTAATAAAAGTTCCAAAAAAATATAAGTTAGTTCAAAAAAATCGAAGAAAATCATAGAGAACAGATTTTTAATGGGAGTGTAGTATTTCGTAAAAAATTATTTTGTAAGTCCTTACTCCGCAATATTCACAATTTATTTTTTTCATTTCTTGATTTTTACTTGCGACTTATATGTATGTAGGTACGAGTATTTTAAGGCAAGTAATGCATTCGCAAAAAAATCGAACTCGAGATTTTTATCAAAGTTGACTAAAAAAGTGGGTCTCGCAATTCTGTCTGTCTGTCTTTTTGAACAACAGCCCAATTGGCTCAGCCGATTTTCTTTAAACTTGTTAGATAGTATTTTTAATTTTTTCCCCCACACTTTTTCTCTCTTTTTTTTAAGACCGAAAATAACGGTACCTACCATACGATTTTTTTCGAAATTTTATAATTTTTTTTTCAAAAACTGTCCTACAGATTTTAAAAAAAATCAAAAAATTTCATTTAGTTAAAGCTATGAAATGGTTGAAAAAAAATTCCAAAAAAATGGTTATTTTTGGTATCCCCCTTGGAACCATTTTTTTGGTTTTTGATTTTCTCAAAAAACGGTACAGCCGATTTTGATAATTTTTCTTATTCTAAAGCTCCCCAGCAGTTTGAACATTGTTTGTTTTCAAATTTTTCAAAAAAAATTTTGAGTTTAAAAAAAAAAAGTTCAAATTTTTTTTTTTTCAAAACTCAATATTTCAAAAACCCCATGCTCGATTTTTTTTAAACTTGATAAATAAAATTTTCTTAATATAAATTATAAAATGGAAGGAAAAAAATTATTTTACCTAAAAATAACGGTACCCTCCATACAAATATTAAACAATGGTTTTCGAAAATCGTATTTTTCTCGAAAACAGTTCCGAGAATTTCGCTAAAATTTTCTTCTTTTGATTAATTTTTACGATCTATAATCTGATTAAAATAAAATGCAAGACTGGATCGCACGAACTTGCTCCTATGTAATATACTAGGAATTTTACAAACGAATGTTATTAGAGAAAACTGTTCATAAGGATAAAATTATTTTTTTTAATTCTTTTAGTAGTAAGAGATAAAAATAGAATGATATGCAAATATGAATTTATGCAAGAACAAAAATTATAAGTTCTTGTAGTGGTTTCTTTAAAAAAAATAAGCTTTCATATACAAAATCTTTAAAACGTTTTAAAGAAAAAAATATGGTACGCCGGCTTTAAGTTTTTATTACTGTACGAATGGAAATTAAACTATTAAATTAATTAATAAATTGAAAAATTAAAAAATATTGAGCTGTTTTTGAGATATCAAATTTTCCAAGAAAAAAAAAATGATTTAAAAAAAATATTTTTTTAAGTTTTGAAATGCAATGTTTTTTAAACTTTTGGAAGCATCTCTATAAAAAATTTCATTAAGATCCGTTATGTCGATAATGAGGAATTCAAAATTCGAAAAAATGGTTCTATGTTAGATACAAGCTGTAATATCTTAACTTCAACATTATTTTTATTAAATTAAAGATCATAAAAATTAAATGAAAGAAAAAAATTTATCAAAATTCTAGGCGTTTTCGAGAAAAATACGATTTTTGAAAACCATTTTTATTTAATTTTTTTAACATTTGTATGGTGTTTACCTTTATTTTTAGGTAAAATAAAATTTTTGTTCTCCAGATCTTGTAGATTATATTGAGAAATTTTTATTTATTAAGTTTATAAAAAATCTAGTTTTTTTTTAAATCCAAAAATTTTTTTTTTGAAAATTTAAATACATAATTCTGTTTAAGTTTTTGGGGAGCTTTAGCCAAAAAGAATGATGAAAATCAGTTATACCGTTTTTTTAATTTTTTTAGTCTTCGCTATCATCGTAATGTCAACTTTGATCAAAATCTCGAGTTCCATTTTTTTTACGAATGCATAACTTGCCTTGTTCTTATAAGTCGCAAGTAAAAAAATGAAATCAAGATATTACTGGCTGTACCTACCATAGAACCATTTTTTCAAATTTAGAATTTTTCATTATCGACAAAACGTATTTTAATGAAATTTTTTATAAAGAAGCTTCTAAAAAGTTTAAAAAACATTGCATTTCAAAACTTAAAATAAATTAATTTTTGAATTTAAAAAAAAAAAAAACATTTTTATTATTGGAAAATTCAATGTCTCAGGAACGGCTCAATATTTTTGTTTGTAAATTTAATTTTTAATCGAACTTATTATTGTTCGAATAAAAATTAAAAATATAAATAAAAATAAAAATTTAAAAATTTTATTTATAAAAGCTAAAAGCTTTTGTTTTTGCATAAGCTTTTTGCTTGAATCACATGGCATCCTGTTTTTAGCTCCAACTACTAAAGGAGTTGTTTTAGTCTGTTCAAAAACGAATTTTATGCTTATGAACAGTTTTTCTCTAATAACATGCATTTTTCAAATTCTTAGTCATTTACATAAGAGCAAGTTCGTGCGACTCAGTCTTGATTTTTATTTACTTTTATCTAACTTGGTAAGTAATTACTACACCAAATTAATAATCTAAACTTTTTACTTGCACATATAGGGCGAATTTTGCATTTTGTAAAAAAAATCGAACTAGAGATTTTGATCAAATTTGATAGCGAACATGAAGAAAATGGACCCGCAAATCCGTCTGTTCCTCGACCTACAGCCTAAGCCATTAAAGCGATTTTCTTTAAACTTTGTATATATGAGTGATTCCGTAGAGAAGAATTTAAAATTTGTACTTTAGCTTAAAAAAAAGGTTCTTGCCATGCAGCCATTATGAAAAATTTTATATACATCAAAAACGGCTCTTATCAAGTATTATGTTCTATATTTTTGTCGAAGGAAATTTTAAGATAAAATGTTATTAAAAGTTCCTGTCAAAGAACGGTTTTTTAATTTCGACTTTCTCATTAGCGGCGCTTTCAATTTCAATCAATATATTTATATTACAGCGCCTTTAAATTCAAAATAATATTCACCCATATTCCAGAAGTCGTATTTTGTCTCGTACTCGTAGTCGAACTCGAACTCGTTTCGTATCAAAATCGTTATTCTTCAAGTCGTATACGTTGCGTACGAGAAGCTTAAAAAAACAACGTATATTGTCGCCCGTAGGTAATTGTCAAAATTAATAAATTTGAATTAATTCGTTTGTTGTTTTTTCAATTTAATTATTAAATTCTGATGAGCTCCATTAATTTGAAGTAGGTTTTCTTCTATTTTATTTGTTTTTTCTTTTTGTTTTTTGTTTGTACGAGTGGTGTTACTGGCTTGTGAATCCTCGTTATATTCTTGGACTATGTCAGTTTCATCTTCAGCATTTATCGTATCGACTCAGGAGGAGGCTAAAAAACTGCAATGTTTGATCCTTGGGGATCAACAATTTAAATTTAAAATGTTAGCAGTGCACTCCTCAAATTTGCTCTAGCATATGGTTGTAATTTCACCACCCCTGTGCCTTTAAATTGCTGCTCATTGTGATGCAGTTTCTGTTTTAACTAAATACTTTTGATCATTGCAGACCTAAAGAGGCATGTATTACAATTTGTTAAATATTTCTTACTTTAAGACAAGCTGGACCATTTCGGATGGGTGGCCGAAGGCTAATTATTTTTATCGAAAGATCCGCCCAAAACTGTAAAATATTTGCTTTGAGTTTTCCACTCTTCCTATGGCCCCTTGCTACCTCCAAATTTTCTTCCAATGCACAAACCAATGCCTCAAATTGAGAACAATTTATTATTTTACTAAATACGAGTATAAACGCGTTAATAACGTTGAATCCAAATAAATAAGCCAATAAAAAATGTACTTTAAAAAATTTGGTGCTGCAACAGCTCGAAGTGAACCAGGACCTATAGGGACTTACAATTCTCAACCATTCCTCTGTGCCTGTTACCAGGAACGGAGGGGTCCTACAATTTTCTGCCGATTCCGAAAGGCTAATGTGCAGCACTTTCCAAGACAAGAGATATATCTACTCTTAGAGGATTTGTCCATTCCTTGCAAGAGGCAGTACACTCCTGAAAAACTTTTTGCTGCGGCTAACCATTGTGCCAAGAGGTACCAATGTACTTACATTAACTTTTTGTCCATTTTTATCGAAAAAAAAACAAGTCTCGTTTAGAAAATTTAACACGAGTAATAAAGTACACAAATACGACTTCAAGTAAATCGAATACGAGATTCGGAATAACGATAAAATATGAATAGTCGTATGCGATGTTTTGCGTTTCCCAATATTAGTACGAGTACAAGTGAAGTCGAATGTACGACTCCTAGAATACAAACATACGACTATAGTCAAATACGAGTCATAAATACGAGTTTCAGAATATGGGTGAGTATATACAAATTTTCGATTCAAATTAGTTTTTTTGGGCCACAAAAATTGGCGTTTCGTCATGGCGGCGATCTCACATGGACTCAAGCTATTTTGCATTAATAAATTAAACAATTCAAATTACAATAGTGCTAAGTCTTCTACTTTGCCGGCATAGAGTTTGTATTATAAAAACTCTTATACATATGTATGTATGTAGTATGTATATACAAATTTTCGAAAAATATTTTTAAAAATGTTTGAAAGTTTTCTTTTTTTTTTTGAAAACGGATGAATGATTGATTTTAAAATATTTTTTTTTAAATACCTACAGTTGTGTTCATAAAAATAGCAGTGCTCCGCAAATAAAACAAAAAGGCTTTCATTATCAACGTTATAATATATTTCACTTAACTTCTAATAACAATTTGAGGTATTTCATTTATATTAATAGAAAAAATTAAGATTGACTTTTTACCGTTACTTTTATCACAGTAAGAAACGTTTTTAAAATTTATGGCTGTTCACAAAAATAGCAGTGCATCTGAATGTTCTGAATCTATAAGGCAAAAAGTTAGAAAAACTGTAAAAAAGTTCTATGAAACTATATTTATAGTTTACCTTATCATTAATACTTCGTAGCATAACCATTATTTTTTATAACGGAAATGCATCTGCGTGGCATGGAGTTTGACACCTCTCGACTGGTATTGCGTTCCACGAATCTCGCACTACTTCCCACAATTCTTTCGAATTCTTCGGTTTCGCTTCATGAACCGCATTCTTAACATCCCACCACAAATTTTCAATGGGGTTAAGGTCAGAGGATTGAGCGGGCCACTCCATAACGCATAACTTGTTCTCCTGGAACCATGATTTTGCCCTTTTGAAGTGTGCGTAGGGTCATTGTCTTGTTGGTATACCCAAACCAACGGCATTTCCTCTTCAGCATAGGGTAACATGACCACCTCGAGAATTTTAACATATTCAGCTGCATCTATTATACCCTTAATGGGATAGATAGGCTCAACCCCATAGTAAGAAAAGCAAGCCCATATCATAATTTACGCTCCACCATGCTTCACTGTTTTCACAGTGTATCGTGGATCGTTTGCTGCATTCTGTGGTCTTCTCACATACTCCCGACGACCCTTGGATTCAAAAAGAACCACTTTGCTTTCATCGCTCTACAAAATATTCCTCCATTTCTCTCGTGGCCAATCTCGATGCGCTTTGGCAAACTCCATTCTCTTTGCCACATGCCTTTTGGTCAACAATGGTACCTTGCGTGGACTTCGGGCTGGTAATTTGGCATCCAAAAGACGTCTTCGTACAGTTACAGCGCTTACAGACAGTTCAAGTTTATCTTTAATTTCTCTGGACCTTATAGAAGGGTTCTGTTTAGCTAACTGAATAATTTTTCTAACACTCGTCATCCTTTTTGGGCCGCGTGTTTCCGGTTTATTCTGCCATTTTATAGCGTCACTTATCTTTTTTGCTGAACATCCTACGATTTCCTGAATATCCTGGTAAGTTTTCCCCTCCAAACGTAGTTTTCTTATTAAACTTCGAGTTTCTTCGTTGCAATGTTTTGACCGACCCATTGTTTATTTTTGAGCTAATATTTTATAATTTTTTCTATAATATTTTCTTGAGAATACTAAAAACTACAAATAGTAAAATTTTTACTTACCGAAAAATAAAAAAAAAGGGAATGTTTAACACTTTTTAACTTTAAATGCAAGACACTGCTATTTTTAAAAACACGCTATATTCAGAGAGCTTGACCAAATGCGTCTACAACGGAAAAAGTAAGGTTCAATTACAAATTTAAAGCCTCAAATATAAAAATGAAAGACCGTTAGATGCAAAAGACAGTTTAATTTTTTTTCGAAGAATCTGCGTCTTTAAAATTATTGACTAATTAATAAAGTGTTACCAGCACTGCTATTTTTATGAACACAACTGTATATATTATTTAATAATTAAAATTGGCATACCAATTTTTTTGAGAGAAATTTCGCATACAAAAAATTATTCATTAATAAAACTCATTAAACGATGTTTTTAAATTTTGCTTGCATATTTTATTTGAATTTTCAATTTTATTTTACCTTTTGTTTTTCTTCATTTAATTCAATTATTTTGATTAATTGAATTAAATGAAGAAAAACAAAAGGTAAAATAAAATATAAAAGTCATATAACTCAGCAAAACAAAAAATCATAATACATATATTGAATTTTCAGGTTCAAACTATTTTAGGAGTTCTTGAGATAATTTAAATTTTGTTTTAATGTATTTAAACATTTTTCTCTAATTAAATCCATGTTTTTATATAGACAATTTTTAAATCCCAAAAAAACTTGTACATACTACATAGCAAGTAAGTGCGATTCAGAGAGCTTTCCATCATTGGGATTCCTCTTAATTGTAATAAATCTTGTAATCTCTTTATATTTATAAAATCTATACACCCACCAAATTTGTTCGAAATCAGTCGAGTTATTCATTGAATTAAAAAAGAAATATTTCAAAGGCCTCCTGCGGTTCTAAATGAAATTTGCCAAGCATAAGACGTTTGATTCAACAATTTCATCGAAATCAGTTCAGAGTTCAAATTCAAAATGGATTAGGTAACTCTACAAGGCTAGGCCATATATAAAGCAAAGTTAAAAGTACATAAGCTTTCCAGAATAAAAAGATTGTAGCTATATTTTGATTTTAGAAATTAATTGATAGTGATTAAAATATTGAAAAGTTTTTGCTTGTTACCCTGTTATAGCCGCAGACTATTTTATCAGAATGTTAAATATTTCATTTAAAAAAAACGCTGTCACTTAACATCACAGGAATTTGCTTTGAACTAGAGCAATTTCCTAGTCCCCTATTACACGATGTCTCACGAGACGAGGCTCACGTAAGTGCGAAAAAGAAAGCAGATATGAGGAAAGAAGATGCAAAAAAATATTCCCGGTGAGTACCGGGCTGATTTTTAGTAGTCTCATTTTGACGTTTCTTTTTCTCATATTCGTTTTATGTTGTGTTGTGCATTAAAAAATACGAACAACAGTCAAATTTGAGACATGAGTCTCATGAGACATGAGTCAACGTGTAATAGCTTTTGCCTCACGGGATACAAATTTAAAAGGAAAGTCAAAAATGAGACATGTCTCATGAGGCAACGTGTAATAGGGGACCTACCAAAGCTACAGCTTCATTGGTATTTGCTGTGGAATTCCGATTAAAAATGAACTCCCATCCTTCCAATTCCAATACCACAGTCAGACAAACTTAAAATGCGAAACTTAAAACGCAAGTCCAATAACCCTATCGTGCCGATGAATGAGAAATACAACAAATCGCATCAGCAACTGACAAAAAATTGTCTCGTCTCCACCAAAAGAGCTGCTAGCTGTGTGAGTTCTAAACAATTTCCATTGGTTTTTTATTTTCCAGAGTTTGCGTCTTTCGATGTTAAGTTGCCAGGCTATCATGAAAAATAGACAGCTCTATAGAAATGAACATCGAATAAAGCAACCAATTTTAACGTTAAGCGCACGGAAAGCTGTTGTTTGTTCTGTCAGACAGATTAAGCGGTAAAATGAGCGCACATTCCCGCGAACAAGATTAAGTAGATTCGAATAAAATGACGACGACGACGACGACGATGATGATGACGTATGAAAAGAGCGAAATTTGAGATAAAGAATACTGAATGGATTTTTTTTTGTTAAAATAAGAGAAACGATTTATAATTTATGTGAGGTACAGCAACAAAGTTGTTTATTTGGTTGATTTAACTAATTGACTGAAACTGACTAATTGATTGAAATTCAGATTAGTTTTGTACGGAATTAAATGGATGCATTTATAAGGATAAAATATGTATTATGATATGATTTTTCGAAAAAGCTCATTTTGAATTGAAAGTGTTAAATGATTTAGAAAAACAAGTCAGTCGTACAGTTCTTTAACTTCGAAATATTTAAGCAAACTGTTGTATTCAATAAATCAACTTGGATTTTCTATAAATCGTTCTGAAATTATTCTGTAATTACTTTTAGGTAAAGTTGAGTTCACTCGGGCGTATGGTAGACATTCAGTTTTCATTATTTGTTTGAAGAAAATTATATGATTAAGAATTGTACCAATTTAAGTTTAAGTTCAAGCTTGGATAATACTTTTTTACTTGCCACTTATAGGTACTATAAGGCAAATCATGGATTTGGAAAAAAAATTGAACTCGAGATTTTGATCAAAGTTGACATTACGATGATAGCGAAGACCAAAAAAGTGGGTCTCGAAATTCTGTCTGTCTGTCTGTTCGACTACAGCCTAAATGGCTCGACCGATTTTCGTTAAACTTGGTAGATATGATTTTTAATTTTTCCCCCCTACATGTTTGTTTTCTTTTTTTTTTTTAAGACCAAAAATAACGGTACCTGCCATACGAATTCTTTTCGAAATTTTATAAATATTTTTTTTTCTCAAAAAAATAAAAATACAAAAAAATCAATTAAACAAAATTTTCTGAAAAACGGTTATATGAGGACACCCTCATGGAACAATTTTTTTGTTTTTGATTTTCTCAAAAACGGTACAACCGATTTTGATCCTTTTTTTTATGCTTAAGTTCCCCAAAAATTTCAATAGTATTAGGCGTTTTTCTTTTTTAGTTCAGTATATAGAGCTCCGAACAGAGTCCGAGCATGTCGAGCATGTTCCGAACATCCTCTGAACCAAGCGTGCTCTGAGTGCTCTGAGTATTTTTTGAAACACACCTGAACACTTAGCTGTCGACATTTTTTTTTTTAAATTTCCATCTGTCAAATGCCTGTGTTAAGCATTGTACTCTGTCTGCTCAGTTATTTTATTCTGAGCTTATAGAGCGCACTCTGAACACGCTCAGAACATGCTCAGAACGAAAAAAAGAAACACATTTACGAAGCTCTGGACGCTCTGAACTAAAAAAGAAACACAATTTATTTTTTGACAACTCAGGCTCTGTTCGGAACTAAAAAAGAAAAACACCTATTGTGTATTAAAATTTTCCTAAATTTTTTTTTGATTTTTAAAAAGAAATTAAAAATTTTTTTCAAAACTCAATATTTCGAAAACCCCATAAAAAATATGGGCTGGTGCTCCAGTAACTTATTTAAGTCTCTTGGACAGTATTCAAAGAAGAGCTTTTAAAATGATTGGTGACAATAACATCATTGGCTCATTTACGTCACTCCAACATCGTCGTAATGTTTCTTGCCTCACCCTTTTCTACCGTTATTTTAACGGACTATGCTCTAGTGAAATAGCCAGCTGCATTCCTCCCCTTAAACAATTTAACCGTAATACTCGCACTTCTAGGAATGCCCATTAGTTTACCCTTGAGCCCAACTTCGGCCGTACTGTGAAGTACAGACATTCGTTCTTCAGCCGTACTACGCGAATGTGGAATTCTTTGCCACGCTCTGTCTTTCCCAGTCATTGCAATGTTCAAGAATTCAAAACCAATGTACACCGACAATTCCTTTCTAACCCTTCCCTTTTTTCTTAATGCTCTTACTGGCTTACTCTGGCATATTAATGGTATACAAACCCCTTGAGTGTGCGCCGATTATACAAAAAAAATGTGAGAAAAAAATGTTAAAAAATGGTTTTCAAAAATCGTATTTTTCTCGAAAACGGTGCCTAGAATTTTGATAAAATTTTTTTCTTTCAATTAATTTTTTATGAACTTTAATTTAATAAAAAAAATTCGAAATTAAGATATTGCAGCTTGTTACCACCATAGAACAATTTTTTATAATTTTGAATTACCCATTATTGACATAACGGATCTTAATGAAATTTTTTTTATAGAGATGCTTCTAAAAAGTTTCAAAAACATTGGATTTCAAAACCTTAAAAAAAATATTGTTTGAATTTTAGAAAAAAAAAATCATTTTTTATTTTTTGAAAATTCGATATCTCAAAAACGGCTCAATATTTTTCTTGGAAATTTAATTTTCATTCGTACAATAATAAAAACTTAAAGTTGGCGTACCAATTTTTTCTTAAAAATGTTTTAAAAATTTTGTATATAAAAGCTTATTTTTTTAAGAAACTACTACAGCGACTAAAATTGTTGTTCTTGCATAAATTCACATTTGCATAGCATTCTGTTTTTGTCTCTTACTACTAAAAGAATTTAAAAAAAAAATAATTTTATTCTTATGAACAGTTTTCTCTGGTAACATTCGTTTTTGAAATTCCTAGTTCCCAGTCGTGCGTTTTATCAAAGGGCACGGTAGTGCCCAGCCAAGTTCTGATGGCACTACACCCTTTTTACAGAAACAAACTCAGGTGATTATTGACCCCTCCCTATCTTCAGTACCAATGAAGTCAGAAACTTAAAATTCCGAATATTTGGTAAGCTAGTCAGGCGAGGCGCCTCACCAAATGTCAATTTTCTAGCATAAGCGGTTCCTGAGATATAAGGCCTCAAAAATCATAAAAACCGTAACTGACTGACAGATCATCAAAATTATGGATTACTTCCCGAAATCGTAGAATCTTGTAATTTTGCACAAGGGTAGGTCTTGTCATGCAAGCAAAGGAAAAAATCGAAAAATTGAGATTTTTCATTCAGTGGGCGTGGTATACGCCCACTTCTTCAGAACTGATGTAAATTATATGACACACTTCTGATTGCTGTAGAGTGATGAAATTCGGTAGACCGGTATAGCTTAATGTACATTCAAAGCGAAAAACAGAAAATCTAAGATTTTTCTTTCGAAGTGTCATTTTGAAACTATATATGCAACTTGAAAATTCATGACTTTTTTTAGAACTAGAGTGCTCGATGTGGTACTCTATTTATGTTATGTTAACATGAATGAAAATAGAAAACATTTGCATACCTGAAAAAATTATGAGTTTACCTAAAAAAAAACTCTTAACTGTGATGTCAACTATAATCAAATCACTAATCAGGCTATTAATTGGTTGGCTTCATTTATGCCCAATTTTGTATGCCCAATTCGAAAGGTTTTAAAAACTTGACCAGTGAACCCATCAAATTTTGGTCAGTAATCATTAAATAATAAAATTTCTCTATTACATTGTAGCTGTTTCAATATTATTCTACTTTAAATATTCGGTGTTAAACCTTCATGAAGTTAGAACTTGGCGTACTTTTAGATCTCTGTACTTTTCACGGCTGACTTGTTACACAAAGGTTTTTGTGTAGAAGAACTTGACTCTTTTTTGAATATTTATGTTTTTGGTCTGATTTAATTTACTTCAAAGAGTGTGCGAAAATTCGACCTCCAGATTAGGCCAGCCGCAGCGGCCACATGCCCGAAACTTTTGTTTTAATTTTGTTTCTTATTGAGTTTTCTTCAGTCACGCATAATCTGGATTGGGGTGGAATTCTATGACAACAGATGCGATTGTTTATAATATTGTAACAGTAGTTAGCAACGACGGTTTCTTTGTTGTTATGACAAATTTAATCAAAAAACATTTCCTTAAATCTACAAAAGATATCTTCTTACCCGAAAATATTTTTTGAAGACAAAAGGTGTCCATTGTCCTGAAAACAAAACCATGCCAAATCTTAAACCTACAACAAGAATCGATATTATAGGGAAGCTTGACTTGAGCCCCGAAAAAGAATCGGGATTTTATTTAGAGTCCAAACAGCAGAAGAAATTTCTCATGTAATAATTTTATTCTTATTAATTGAATTCATTTTACATAATTCGAAAAATTTTAACTTAATTTTTTAAACTTTGTATTGATTTAACTATTATTCCCGTAGAAAACCTCCTAACTGGGATACTGTGGGAGGAGATAGCATTGAACTTTTAGCCATCCAGAATGAACGAGAATATCAATCTATGCTCAAACTTCAACAGGAAATGCATGAGAATGCCAAACTTCAGGGTGAAATCAATGAGCAACGAGTCCACGAGATTTACGAAATGCAATTGAAGCTTCGAAAACGTTTCGCTGAAGTGAATGAATTTATGAAAGAATGTGAAGAAAAGAAACGAATTGCTGAAACTAAAATAACTGAGGAGCAAGAAAATCAAATCAAAATGAAGAATAAAATTGAAGAATTCAAAAAAGACATAGCTTTGCTAACTGATTTTCGAGATATTATGTCGAAAACTGTGGAACGTTTTGAGCCATATGAGAAAGTCATAAATGAGGTAATTGATAAAACGGATGCTTGGAGTTCGGTTAAGGATTGTACAGATAGATGTGATGCCTTGAGTAAGTTTTTGATTTTAGTTATCTTAATTTGTATTGAACGAAATAATTATTTTGCAGTGCTAGCTCAAAAGGAAATTGCTGAAACGGAGAAAGAAAAGTACAAAGATATCGAATCAAAACGGTCAGAAATGGCAATGATTGCAAGTGAGGCAGCTTTAAAGGTATTGGGATTTATGAACGAATTATCGCAAATGGAAAAAGACTACAACTCAGCACGATCGGATTGTTTGAAATGGGAAAAAGTTCTAGCTGATATCAAGAATTCTATTGCAGAAGATGAGCTGACGAAAAAGAGGATGTTCGATGGAATTCAACTAATGTATCGAGATCTTTGTAAGCGACGAGGTAACCTAATGTGACTTTTTAAGGAATTTCAATGAATGATAACTTTATTTTGTATTACAGGAATAAATCCATTTCATAAGAAACAAAATATTGAGAAACAATTGGATTTTATAAAGGACGAAATTGAAATATTGCAAAAAGTCGTAGACGGATGCAGACCAAAATAAATAATCAAAATAGCTTTGCATTAACTGACTGGCGGAACACACTGGGGTGCTGCAACTGAGAGCTGCAGCTGGAATATCTGTCGAAAAGTGTCGTACATGATATATTTTTTCTTGAACACAATTCTACCACAAAGATTTCTAGCATTTATGTACATCATTTACAAATTTATCAAACAAAGTCATTGAAAGCTCACCTTTATTAAATCTGCATCAACTAGTTTGACAACTTAAGTTTTGAAACGTCAAAATGCACTTAAAAGTTAAAAGTTGGCCAACTATGGCAGCTACGACTGCAGCTCCGTCTACAGCTGTGTTGCGTTGTGATCATAATATCAACAAGTTTGTGTTTTCAATATTTTGACATTTATTGAAGTTGTAGCTCCCTCTTCATTGTATTCAGCCAGTAAGGAGGGGACGTAGTAGTTTTGAAAGTCAAAAATACTAATAAATAAATAACGGATTTGAACTAAATACGTAATTATTTCGTATTTGATGGAAATTCAGAAAAATAGTTGTAAGGCAGAAAAACTGGAAAATAAATTAAAAAGTTGCTTTTGGATCTGAATCGAACCTCCTTGAATTCTGTAATGGTTATTCCTTGATCTGAAGACCAGGTATATGGGAGCTCATGAATCACTCAACATATTTCTTTGAATCCATAGGTCAAACGAGTGTATGGTATAAAAACGGCGCACTCCAGCGCTAATTGGGTCACTGAGCTAGATACGCTCGTGGCCGTTATTTCTACCTACCAAAGCCCGGAAAATAATTTATCCTCCCTCAGAATAAAATTATCTAGAAACTGTTTTAATATTTTGAAAATAGAAATTAAACTTTAAAAAATAATTGACGACGCATTTTTCAGATAATGAATTTTAATATGCAATATTTTTAATCTTTTAAGAAGAGTTTGTATACAAACTTTTATTAAAATCCGTTATTTCGATATCGAGAAAGCCAAAAACCCAAAAATGAATTTTATGGTAGCCAATATCTTAATTTCAAAACTTTTTTATTGAATCATAAACTTTTTAATTTGTACAATTGATTCAGACAATTCTAGGGCTGTTTTCGGGAAAATACAAATTTTCAGTTTTCGCACAGTGAGTACTGTTTTTTCTTACATCTTGTCTATACAGTGTTAAGAAACTGTAAGATTTCAATATTAAAAAAATCAAAATATTAATTTTGTGTCGAAAAATTTGAAAATTAAATACTTAGGAGCTTATATAACCAAACAAATGATTATATACGAGGTACCATTAATAACCACTTTTTGTAATATTTTCAAACATTATCTAGCTTTTACCAAAGGAAACTTTTTGAATTTTTTTTTAAATCTGTGGAACAGTTTTTGAGACAAAATCATTTTATAAAATGTCAATATAAACTTGTATGGCAAATACCTCTTTTGGTATTAAAACTTGTGAGACTAGTATAAATGCTAGTCCTCAGGTAATAATTGATAAACAATAAAACCAACATTGGGATGGACCTGATCATGTGTGTGTCGGTAGCGCGATGCATTGTCTTCTTAAGACGCTATGCCTGGGTTCAAATCCCAGTCAAATAGGTAGACAGACAGACAAAATTGCGAGACTTTCTTTTGGGTCTTCCCTATCATCCCAATGTCGTTTCTATTATATCTCAAATCTCTTGTTCGAAAGAAGAACCCGATTTGTTTTTATCAATTCTGACATTATATCATACTAGGAGGAAACATAAGTGACCAGAAATTATACGAGTATCTACATTTGCTAATTTTAAACGATTTTAACATATTACTATCTCTTAACATTTTACTAAAGTTAAAATCACAAACTGGTTACTTTAATTTTTAGTAATTTGCTAAATCCATATGAATTCTGTCATTTTCTTCGAACAAAATTTCTTACCAATTTTATTTGAAAGAGTTAAATTGTGTTTTTTTTTTTAATGATTCGTTAGCTAATTGTTTTTAAAAGTAAATAAAATAATATAAAATGTTTTCGGAAGACGAAGATTTCGATATGTTTGAAGACTCAGCTTTGTGAAGAAAAGTGCGATGATTTAAGTCCCAAGCAAGTCCTTTTGAAGAGCTAGACGATGGAGAACTATACTCCAGGTATAGATTTGACAAAATAACAGTTCGGTTCTTGGTTGAAAACCTAAAAATCCTAGACCGAATTACAAACCGGGTGCTTCCAATTTCACCAGAAAAACTTACTTACTTAACCGGCTCCTGATCCATGGAGGGTCTCTGCCTGAATTATTGCGGTCTTCCATCGGTTGCGATCCCTCTCGAGCTCCCTCCAGTCGTCGGGACCAAGCGCTCTTGCGTCCATAACCGCCTGGTCCCTGTAGCGGAGGTTCGGTCTTCCTCGTCGTCTCGAACCTGGGGGCTGGGATTCGAAGATTTTCTTGGCTGGAGCGTTGTTGTCCATTCGCTCGATGTTGCCGAGCCAGTGCAGTCGACGTGTTTTGGCTTTTTGGACTACAATCACATCTTGGTACAGCTCGTATAATTCACGATTGAATCCTCTCCTCCATTCGCCCTCTTCGCATATAGGACCAAATATCCGCCGAAGAATTTTTCTCTCGAAAGTGCCCAGTATCAATTCCCCTTTTTTACTTATCGTCCAGCACTCGGCGCCGTAGAGTAGAACTGGTAAAATTAGCGTTTTGTATAGCATGCACTTTGTCTTTCGAGAAAGGAGTTTTGAACTCATTTGCTTGGCCAAACCGAAGTAGCAGCAGTTTGCTAGTTTAATTCTTCGTCGGATTTCCACTAAGGTGTCATTCGTGGGATTGATGTTCGTTCCGAAGTAGGTGAACTCCTTGACTACCTCGAAATTACTGCTACCAATAGTGACGTTTTGTCCTAGGCGATGGAAAGATGAGGCTTTGTTTGTTGATAGCATATACTTTGTTTTGTCCTCATTAACTTCAAGACCAATGCGTTTCGCCTGTTCATCAATAGCTGTGAATGCTTCTAGCATAGCTCGCTTGGAGCGGCCGATGATATCGATGTCGTCCGCATAGCCAAGCAGTTGGGAAGACCTGTTGAAGATAGTGTCTTCCAGGTTAACAGCACTCTTACGCACTATCTGCTCCAGGATTAGGTTGAAGAAGTCACATGACAGCGTATCTCCTTGTCGGAAGCCTGTACATGTCTGGAATAGCTCAGATGGGCTGTTACCTATTTGCACGTTGCACCGCGTATTTTGTAACGTCATGCGGTATTGCTGGATCAGTTTTTTCGGGATCCCGAGTTCCGACATTGCCAATAGAAGCTCTTGGCGACGTATGCTATCATATGCGGCTTTAAAGTCGATGAAAAGATGGTGGGTCTCGACTTGAAATTCGTTGGTCTTTTCCAGGATTTGCCTCAATGTGAAGATTTGGTCTATCGTTGATCTGCCTGGCCTGAAGCCACACTGGTACGTTCCGATTACAGTGTTGTAGAAAGGTCTTAGACGCTCACATAGTACGGTGGATAGGACCTTGTAGGCAACATTAAGCAGGGATATGCCCCTGTAGTTTTGCAGGACATAGGATCGCCTTTTTTGTAGATTGGGCATATGGAGCTATTTGACCAGTCGTCGGGCATACTTTCCTCCTCCCACACTTGGTTGATGAGCTGATGCATGCACCCTATCAGGACATCTCCTCCATACTTAAAGAGTTCCGCAGGTAGGCCATCCGAGCCTACGGATTTGTTATTCCTAAGCTTGCGGATTGCTTTCTTAACCTCTTCAGTACTGGGTAGTGGGACTGGATCTTCATTGACTGGTCTTATGCTTCTTTGCTCCCCTGTGGTTTCGTCTTAATAGTGTCCATTAAGCAGCTGCTGGAAATGCTGCTTAAACACGTCTACAATTTCCTGTGCTTTGGTGACTAGGTTCCCTGTTTCGGAGAGCTTGCGTGCCGGTCCTATAACCTGATGCAGGTTCTCTTGTTTTCCGTTGCAGCATTTGCATTCGTGCATTTTCCGTCTCCTGCTTCAATACCGCGCATTCATTATCATACCACGGGTTCTTTTTCCTAGGTGGTTGATAGACTATGGTGGTCTCGGCTACCTTCTTGATGATGTCGTGGTACTGGCTCTACTGGTTGTTGACGCTTGTGGCTGGGGGTACGGCAGAGAGTTTCCCGGTCAATTGCTCACTGTAGTCTCTGGCTTTCTCAGGTGTGCTAAGGAATGCAATATTGAATTTCTTCCTTTGGGCGGTTTACATTTTCTTTTCGTTGGACAGTCAGGCTCTGAACTGTGTTACAACAAGAAAGTGATCAGAGTCCACGTTTGCACCTCGGAAAGTTCGCACGTCCAAGATGTTCGACGCGTGCCTTGCGCCAATTAGCACGTGGTCGATTTGGTTGGCGGTTCGACCATCTGGAGATCGTCAGGTTGCTGTGTGTATCCTTCGCCTGGAGAACCTAGTGCTACTTATCACCGTATTTCGAGCTGCAGCAAAGTCGATTAGTCGGAAGCCGTTATCTGTTGTCATTTCGCGGAGGCTGTTCTTTCTAACTAATCCGCCAAAGATGTTTTCCTTCCCGACTTTAGCATTGAAATCTCCGAGCACGACTTTGACATCGTACTCCGGACAGGCTCCGTAGGCTCTGTCCAGGAGGTCGTAAAACTCCTCTTTGTTAGATTCCTCAGCTTCATCGGTAGGGGCGTGTGCACATATTAGGCTGATGTTTTAAAAAGTAGCTTTGATGTGGATCACAGCCAGGCGATCACTAATCGGCTTAAAATCGATGACTTTTGATCTGAGTCGATTTCCCACGACGAATCCGCATCCTAACATGTGCATTCTTTGATGACAGCTGTAATAAATGTCGCAATCTTTTCTTTTCGCTATTCCTGATCCTATCCATCGTGTCTCCTGGATCGCGGTAATGTCTGCCTTGTACCGCGAGAGGACAGATTCAAGTTTTTGAGTAGCACCTGGTGTGTAGAGTGTCCTTACATTCCAGGTGCATACTCGTAAATCGTAGTCCATTTTCGTTCCGGGTCTGGTTGCCATTTGAGGGGGGTCGTTATCCGAGGCTTCTCGCGTCTCTCTCATAACAATTGGTATTTTTTACTGTGGCCGGGTGGTTATCCCGACGCATTAACCTCCAATCTGTAGGGCCATTGGTTTAGTGTTGCAATTGTTTCCTTGATCAACACTCGCACTTACAAGTTTAGCAAGTCATGACATAAAGCCAAGACCAGTATCCGGCGGTTACCAACGAGGAGGTAATGTAAGCACTTGATGTGTAGGAAAAGATACAGCTCGATGCCCCCAGTTCCTACAGCATCCAACCACTAGAATAACAAGTACTATGGAATGGTGTACAGTGGGGAAAATAATAAAAAACATTTCGAAACAAATTGCTTCGTTGTTTCCACACTTTATTAAATTTCCGTCATGCCCTGCGGAATTTAATGAACTAATATCGGGAAAAAAATTCGAAGTAGATTTGAAGAAAAAAAGTAAAGTAAATTGAGAAAAATCGAAGTAGATTTTAAGATTTAAGATTTTTAAATGACATTTAACTTGCTTTTTGAAAAATTAGACCTAGAGATTTTCATCAATTGACATTATAACACAAAAAATGGAGATTCCGTCTGTCTGCAGGTCTGTAGTAGATCTACTTTAATTGAAGTAAAATGGTATCACTGCTGGGCACTACAAAAACAGAAAAAGAAAATAACAAAATAAATTAATGAGATGCCACAAATATACGAATTACCAAATAAATTGTAGGTTGCCAGTTGTCACTTTGACTTCTGACAAATCAAATTATTAGGTCCGTTCCTCAGATTTTTTCACGAACTGTCATTGTTTGGACGTGTTCAGATGCACCGTTTTTAATAAAAGGCAATTAGTAATTTACTAGTTAGTAAAACGAAAAAAAAAAGGTTTAAAATTTATGAAGAGCTAGCAAATTACTAAAAGGTTAACAAATTGCTAACTAGTAAAATGGTAAGCCCTTAATAATAGGTTGTTTAAAATTTTGCCCCAATATTACTAACTTGTTAGGAAGGCTTCAGTACAGTAGTGAAAAGTATGAACAACCCGAAGACCATTTCTGTAAAGAAGAAACTGTCTTGCGAGAACAACAATTAAAACTATGATCCTCTCAAACTGTTGCAATTTGTTCTTATGTCGCTTTCTTAAAGTAACAAATATGGTCTGATGTCACTTGTACTTATATTACGATCCAAAGAACTTTAGGTCTCTATTGTTAAGCCGACATGATTAAATTTAGCAATAAGTTCGTTAAGTCAAATTGTAAATAAATGGTTTCTTCAAAAGGGGCCGTTTTGGAAAAAACTACAAACCAATGACACTGCCATGCAACAACACACGGTAACGGTAACTTTTCGGGAATGCATTGTCACCTGCTGAAGATCGATAAGTTGGTGGCAATTTATAGTTGTTAACACAGCCATTCATAAAAAGAAATGCACCTCGTTGCTAAAGATGATTTTTCGGCCAAAATTGGGGTTCTCTTTCAAACGCTCTAAAGACCAGTCAGTGAACAAATAGTGTTCCTTATGGTCACGAACTTTGGGCTCTTTGAATCTTGTACTGGTGTTGTCCCAAGTCCCGAAGCAAAATTCGCCAAGTTCAAGTCTGCGAATGGCCGAGTTTCTGTGCCTGGCGACGAATCGGTTGCCTCGGGTTTTGCTGTACACTTTGACGGACCGCGGCGGTGTTTTTGGCCTATACCTATTGCATTCCTTTGTGGTACGAATGTTAGCTAATTGATTGCAAAACCAGTCGTCTGAAATTTGGACACCGAACGTTAAAGAGTCGACTGTGAAGGGCCACCAAGTCTACGTTAAAAACGTTTGCATTAACGAACACTCATTTTGATAATAAAGTTTTATCATTTAAACGTGCAAGCTATATTTAACTTTGGGCCATAATAGCAAATTCACTTTCATGTGACCCAACTGCTTTGAATTCTGTTTTTTTTGATGTTCCAATGATGAATGATGTAAATGTTATCTATACAAAATCGATACCTTTTATAGCCGAAGCCAGTTTTTTTTTTGAGTCAACAAACTCCCGCGTTCCAACAATTTAATTGTTTGCCCCTCTGGTATTCTCTTTTGCTATGAAAGAATGTACAGTGTAAGTGTACACAAGTAAGTATAGCAGCTAGCCAGCTTAAAATACATGATTCCCTGTTTGAAAGGAAATCCTTTTGGAATAGGGGATCCTTAACAGCAATTTACATTTTTGACCTAAAAATGTCAACAAAACAAATAATAGTAATAAATAATATAATAACCACCACTCAGGAAATAAAATTATAATTTATTATTATTATATTCCGCTTGCTTAATTGTAACAGGAACTCAGCAGAATCCGCAACAATGTTCTTAGAACCAACATACATAGCCAAGTCAAACATCCAGCTGACCAAGAGGAGAGATATAGGTAGGTATAGTTTGAAAAGTACATACTGTTCCTCCTAAGTTCATTCAGAGAGAGACACCAAACCAAACCAGAAACAGAGGAAACCCCAACGTTACCGTCGCCGAGACGTTCAATGCGCTGCTTGCATTTTAGTTTAGTTATGGGGAAACGACACAATATTATGAACACGACCCCGCCTCGTGATAAAAGTTTTTATATAAACGTTAAATGGGGAGAGAAGGAGACTTGAGAATTTCTTACACACAACAAACTTATGATGAAATATCGAACAGGGGTTGAAAATGAACATCAATTTAACATGGGGAAGTCACAGAGCCATTCCCAGGCGAACAGAAATATTCAGCTAGAATTATTTCTAGCGCCATTCACAATAGTCTCCCCACGTGTATCATAACAGTAAGGGAATTGTATTAGAAACATGGCATCTTTTGCTTATCCACCTTAGGGGAATCCACTTTGAATTGAATGAGATGAGTTTAGTTTTCAAAAAATTAAAAAAAACTATTATATCGATTTAACAAGGATTTCTTATATTTTGTGGTCTCCTCGAAGCATGCAGTGCTTTTATTAATGTTTCTCCTATAAGTGGGATCAGATCTTTCAGAAGACTTTCTTCAAATTTCTACACTCGTGAGAGTGCAAACAATTTTTAGTGAAATTTCCTAACAGGAGAACAGCAATACAAGGCCCCGACGACATTGACTTTGAAAATCGTTTGGCAATGAATTTGGCGGGCGCAGTGCGGCGAATGTTTCGGTTGAAGCAAACACCAAGTACGAGAAGGTATGGCCGCAGCACACATGTTTAGCGAAGTCAACGCTAAAGGTAGCCGTAGCACCCATCCGCCATCCCTGTCAAACCAACCTTGCCCTGGAAGAGGTGGCCTGGCTCTGACGTTGGGTGTGTTTTTATACTTACTCGTATTAAGTGAGTTTGTGTATGTCGATATTTGTGCACTTGCTCGTTTGATATTTGATAACAAAACAACAGCTAAGAATACACTAGCACCGGGTGTGTTTTTATAGGCAGACAATTTGAGAGGCAAGTAAAAAAGTCTCAAATGAATTGTAGGCACCTAACTGCCGAGTATGGACTTCTATGACACTGGAAACCCAAGTGCGCCTCAGTTCATCTCTGGCAAGGCTGTGGGAAATAAAGCCACACTTCACACAGTTCACTATTTGAGGCTCGATGCGATTGGAAAACCATGACCACCGCAACTGGCAAAGTAATAATTGAAAAATATACATCGCTGGTTGGCAAACACAGAGAGCTGCAGATCCAGAAAAAAAAATATTACTCGATGCATTTAAGCAATGTGGTGTACCTACTGCTACTGTTTAATTGTTTTTATAGCTTCTTTACGCTAGCTTATAGCAAGTTGGTTCTATGTGAAGCCGCCTAAATATTATTAATAGGTCAGGTAGTAGCTTAATGGTTATTGCGTTGGACTGTCATGCAGAAGGTCTTGAATTCGATTCTCAGCCGCTCGGAAACGGCAGAAAATTGTAGGTCCCTTCCATTCCGGTAACACGCGCACAAAAATAGTTGAGAATTGTTAGTCACTAGATCGAGCTGTTGCATCACTAAGAGGTTATGATGTCAACCTCATGATCACAGGTTCTATCCCTGCCGTCGTCTATGTCGTCTTTAATTCCATTAAAAACCTTCTTAAAGTTGTCATCAATGAGTTGCTGGTTTCTTCATTACATGTTGTTTAGGCATAACACTAAGAAAATGTGATTGAGTTAAACTAGTATACCCAACAAGGATGAACACGAATAAAATAATGCGAATTATAAGGGACATAGAAATAAGACACGGTATTTCTCCGCTTTAGTTCAGCCGCCATCCCTGGAGATAAAAAAAATCTGAGACAACCAAATTCAGTCGCAGAACATCGTGCCACACATCTTTCCTATCCTTCTTTCTCTTCCGTAACTTCACGCCCGCGCTGTGTTGAAACATTTGCAGGGTAATCATAATCTCTTGAGCGTGTAGATTTAAAAAAAAAAAAAAAAAAAATGCGACAAGCCGTATCATCTCAATCTGATCTCAATGAATCCATTGTGCTCCCCAGAATGTGTGTAAGAGGAGGGATTTATTGGAAGTCTTAGGTATGGGGGATCTCCCTGAATCATCGTAATTTCTGAATAATGTTAAAGATGTGTTTTTAATATTCTCTGAGAGCGTCTCTTCTAGTTCTGGTTAGGCTGGGCCATTCACAAAAGAAGTGCGATGAGTCCACTTCCATCTTTTCATCCTGAATACCTCTGCATAGGTCAGATGTGCCGATGCTCGTTCTTCTCTTGTGGGTTCCAATTGAGTTGTGACCCGTAAGGATACAATTGAGGTATGCTAAGCTTCATAGTAGATACTCAGTTTTTTTCTTTGAAATATTTGGCCAAAAAATCATTGAAACCTGACATGTGTCAATTGTTGACCATCTGTCAGTTGGGGTCTTGAGGAAACTTTGGTGAATTCTAAACTTTTCCTGCTCTAGTGGCAGTGTAAAATTTGGCTCTGTTCAAGTGATGAACCGTTTTTAGCCAGTTCACATGTGGAAAGATAATGTGCGGCCTCGCAGGCTGCAAGCACATTCACTGCACAACACTGCAAAAGCTGCGGAGCTTTAATGATATATTTATGGGTGGGTTGTCTGAGAAGCTATCTGATCCTACACCAGCTTCTGTTTTGAAACCGTCTGTATGGCTAAATACATGATTTGTGTTAGGGACCTGGTTTTCCGTCCATATCTACATATCTCCCTTTTTGGAATATTTGTTAGTGTCACTGGGTTAAAATCTATGTACGAAATGTTAAAATTGGTTTCTGCAGAATTTTAAAAATCTTCACAACAACGACGTTATTTCAGTTATTCTTTTTGGTAAAAAAAAATAAAATATCGTTCGTTTAACAACCGGGACTCACCCAACTGCCATATTAGAGGGGTCTTACATCTAGTCAAGTACATCATGAACCTCCATTTGACAATGTGTAAAAAAGCCTGTTTTTGAGGGATATCGCGCAGTTAACGAGTTATTAATAATCCTTTAAAGTTTTTTTAACAAAAGCACTGAAATATTTTTTTCTAAAAAGGAAACTGATGAATAAGAAATGGAGCAGTTCGGACAAAACCTTGGAAGCAATACTTACAATCGGTTTATGAGCATTTGGAGATACGCCAAACAGTGTCAATTTACTCTCCTTGGAATATTTTTACAAGTTCAAAAAGATTCAAGTTTAAAAGGCTGATTGAAAGGAACCCGTCATAACACACTTCTACAATATCCTGTCCTGGTATTTTTACAATAATCGAAAAAAGAACGCGAATCATCGATGAAGCGGTTGCATTTGCAGACTGAAAAATATATTCCACCAGGTATAAGTCAAGAGCCGTGATTGACTGGATTTTAATTAAAAATTGCACAAAAGCTAAAGCTAAGTGTACATGATTGGTAGATCTTACAATATTGTAAGATCTTACAATGTCTGACAATTATCTACCAATGAGCTGACAAATAAGTTGTGTGTGTACACGGTTGGTACAAAATCTACCAATCTCTTACAATTAATTGTCAGAAGTTGGCTGACAATTCATTTTCAGATAGCCGGCTTAATACCTACCAATTAATTGTAAGAGATTGGTAGATTTTCTACCAACCGTGTACACACACAATTAATTGTCAGTTTTTGTTGGTTATGGAAACTGACAATTAAACCTTGGCTGCAAATTTTCTAACAATGAAAAAATTGTATGATGCTAAAAAGCGAACATCTTACAATTTCTTCATTGTCAGAAACGTCAGACAACGATAAAAATTGGAAGGCCTGACAATAAATTGTGTGTGTACACGATTATCAAATACCTTACAATTTACCGTCTTACAATTAATTGTCAGATACATTTTCTGACAATTAATTGGAAGATTACACGATTGTCAGCTAGCTTACACATGATTGTCAGGTTTCTTACAATTAATTGTCAGACAATGATCTAACAATTAATTGTCAGACAAATTTTCTGACAATTAATTGTAAGACTACACGGTTGTAAGACATTGTAAGCATGTTTTTCACTGACAGATCTGACAATATTGTAAGATCTAACAATCGTGTACACTTAGCTAAACAATTCATATCTTTTTGATCAAAGGTACGAGTACTTATAGGGAAAGTTTTTGATTCATTAAAAAAAATTGAACTGGAAACTTTAATCAATTTTTTTACTATGACGGCCAATCTGTCTGTTCCTCGATCTACTTGACCGATCTTATGCTAATTCTCTTGAGAGGATATTGAAAATTTTCTAGTTCCTCAGTAATGTTAAAAATGCTTATTTGTTTCGAAAACGGTTCAAACGATTTTAATACATAAAATTTTGTGTTACGCTCAAATTTGTAGCGAAACGTTCAGAGTGAGTACAGTATTACACTTGCTATTTTTTTTGTATATGCATATATAGGTAAACGTTTGGTTTCCTCAAAGAATGGTCAACTCAGCGCCATTTTGTGTGCCTGATAGTCTACTCTTATCTGATAACTCTCATTTCACAGCTTAATATTGCTTATCATTTGTGGCCAAGTAATCTTAAGAATGTATGGAACACAACGGAAACATTATCAGGTTTCGCAGTCGTACAGCACCGCGGATTTTGCGTTTCATCCTCTACCACGAGGACGTATGAATAAAGAGCTTAAATTCTTCGAGACTGAGGCCAATCTATCCTGTGTTTCAGAGAATCAAACTTATAACCAGCGCAGCAATTACAAAGTGAATAAAGCGCCTATGCTCACTTTTTTCACTCTTTTTTTTTTAATTACAAAGTTAGTGATCATGATAAATGACAATTACATTCGATTTCAAAATCGGTGCCACATATTCACATTTCACAGTTTTCTACAATTGAATTAAGCGCCATCTAAGCTCTCAGTATTTCAACTATTTAAATCCACTTTATTATGTTGACTCTGATTACTGACTTACATTTTATTCACTTAAAGTTTTGTTTAAATTTGCTGACTTGGCTATACTTTAGATGGCGCTTACAGTCAAGGTCGGGCTACGACTGACCTGGCTATGGTATTTCAGAAATCATCGGTTTTATCAGTTGGTAGGAATATGAGTTTTATGCTCAAAGATGAACAGCTTCATGATCCGAGTAACTGAATACTATTGCTCGAAGAGGCATGGCTGCTGAATTCTTGGAGAACATATGTATATAACATTAGAGCAGAAAATAAAGCATTCTAGTATTCATGTTGTTAGTATCCAGCCAGTCGGCATTTGCTTTGCCCTCAGATTAAACAGTGGTATCCAGCTACTTATGATGTGTTCCTAGTTTTAAGGTGACGGTGGTGGTTTTGCTAGTCAGGAGACCTGTGATGATGGCTTCACTAGTGTTGGGTAATATGTTTTTCTTCTTGTATAAAATATCTTTGCCTCTTTGGTCTTCATTCTTTTCCTCCTGGTGGGTTTGATGTAGAAGTTGTTGCGCCTGGTAATGTTGGACACATTGATGGGAGCGATGTCAGGGTTTTCTTCTCCATGAACTACTTGCATGATGTTCTTTTCTCTAGGATGTATTTTACACTACAGAATGTGGAGATTAACTGGAAAATGGAGTTACCCAAGGCAACGGACTTTTCTCCAAATAACTGCACCCCTGTTAAAATTGATTGGAATGTTATCATTTTATCAACAAAGATTAGCAAAATATACTGTGAAATAAAACAAAAAATATTTGTGATAGAAATGAATCCTTTATCTTAAACCCATTTCCAAAGAATTCATACTTATCCTGAGACCTTAATACCTATGCACGTAAATTTTCTAAAAAAATTTTTTTTTAATTAAGGTATCTGCAACTATTTCGTTATACCTATACCTGTTTGTCTGTTTTTGGAAAAGACCCACCCACGTTATCAATTTTTGTATGGCCCTAAAGAGATTTTCAGGTCATTGTTTCTCTGTTAAAATTTTATTGTAGAGATTTCATTCAAGAACGAATCAAAATATTATTCTCTTGTAGGTTAGGATTTTTAGTTTTAATTATTTGGTTAGTTCCTTTAAACACATACATACATATATGTATCTGCTCGAACTCCAAAAAAAATACATATGTTTCCTTTAATCCTGAGAGCTTAATATATTTTCTAAGCAAAAAATACGTCTTTTTATTTTTAAACACACGAACATCTACCACCTGTTTTCTCATGTGCATACTTTGCATATGCTATGCTGTGATTCTATGGTTTTTTGAACCGACCAGGAGTCTCTTAAAAATGGGATCCAAATCTACACACAATAATCTCGTATGATATTGATTTTTTTATAGCAAAAATTAAATAGTTACGTTTAAGGACAATCCTGATGTCACTGTTATCCTGTTAAAATTTAATTGGAAAGTTTTCAGCAGTTTTCATCGTTCATCATACTTACTATGTGGTTTGATTGCAACAATGTTTTGAATTTCATTCTTTCGGTGTAGAATCGATGGAAGATTTTCCTTACATATTCACATTCCTAAGATTTTCGTATATCCTGAGACCTTAGTAATATTTGTTTAGGAAAAAATAGTTACTTTTTACAAAAGGAGTGGATTTGTACAGTTTGCTCTTCATTTGTGGTTCACTGCCTCTCCTAAAAAAATGTTTCCAAAATCGAAAGAGATTCTTCACGTCACTGTTGTCCTGTTAAAATCCATTGGAAAGTTATCAACGGCGACCTAAGGTCAAAATATTCTGAGAAATGAAGACCATCATGTTTGGAAGCTTGTGCTTTTGGAGAGTAAAATTGGGGATATCGTGGTTTCAAGTCTTAGATATTCACTTTTAAAAGAATGCTCAGTATGTCCATCTATCCTGAAGCCTTAGTATATTTTAGAAGCAAAAAATAGTTCATTTTTTCAGAAAATGAGAGGAATACATGCACCTATATCCTTCTACATGGTTCATTGAATAGCCCCAAAAACCACAAATATTCTTTTCTTTTTAATTCTATCGTAGCCTTAATGATGCTCTTCATGTCACTGCTGTCCTGTTAAAGTTTGATTGAAAAGCAGGACAACAAATATTAATTGTACTTGCAGGTTAGATAGAAGTGGTTTGGAAGTTGTTGGTACCATTTTTTTTTTGGTTGGTGACACTCAAATTGCCAAAAATTGTAAATATGAAGGTGCCTACATTTTCTTTAAACCTGAGAGCTTAGTATATTTTCTAAGCAAAAAATAGTTCTTTTTTTGGAAAAAGTGAGAGCATCTGCAACTGTGTTCTCATGCATGTAGCTCTTATGATTTATCGAACAGTCCCATTGTCTCTTAGAACAAGTGTGTCCAAATCTAGTCACCTAACCATACAAAAGAACAAGCCAATTTCAACTTGCTAATTCTTTGGTGGCCGAGTAATTCCTGCACGACACACATGTTCTCAAAATCTTTCCCATTAAGGCATTAATACAACAAAACTATGTGCTCTTCTATCGAACTGTATTTACAGAGAAAACCTATTCAATTCTCACCCCCTCACGACCAGACCAACGCGATTGAACGCATCCTAAAAAAGAATTCATATTAGTATGCCATGAGTCGAGAGTTCCCCCAGAATTTGTGTGTTCCAACTTTAAAAACAAAATGGATCGTTCGCTAACTAAAACAGTTATCAAGCTAACAGGAAATCCAGCAGGTTTTATTTCGGGTGAATAAAAGCTCATAATGAACTCTTGTATACTCTCCTGACGGCTGCCTGATACATCCTCCATTAAGAACACACCAATCAACAAATATTTAAGTTCATACACTCCCATTATTTTGTGAACATGAACATGAAATGAGCGCAAAATCAGAACGGAATTCCTTATTTTCTGCTTTGCTTTCATTCCCTTGCCCTCATATTCATTCATGATAAAGAAATTTACCGAAAAGACTTGTTGGTACGTCATTGGGTAGATGTTCTTTCTTCCGCTCATTATTTTTTTGTTTTTAAATACAAAAAGTCAACTTTTCATCCCAGTTTGTCATTTCTGGGCTCCTGTTTGTAAATTCACATTTTGCACTATTTACGTCGTCTCAGTTACCGCGACAGACTTTTTCAGTCAAACAGAGCCGATAAAGTGTGACCGTGATTGAATTTAGTGTTCATTATTGTGAGCTTGCCAAGTTGGATTGTTCATGTGATAATTAAGTTCACAACAAGGTAAGGCAATCATCCAGAGAGAAGAATTATTTCAGAAACAAGGGATTTATTTGACATTGGTGACTGGTAGTCTTATTAAAAATCTTTAGGTTTGGTCATACTTTTACGTAAAATAGACAAAAATTACCAGATAGATATTCCATTATATTACTGTTGACTTTCACTAGAGAGTCGTATTTATTAATAGCACACACTTTGACAGTTGTCAAGTAAGTGATTTGTCTAATTAGTTGGACATGCTTTAGTCACGTATTTAAAAATATATTTCAACAATTTTCGTCATTTATGCAGTGAAATATCTCTAATTGTCAATCTTATATGAATTAATGAATTTTTTGAACTTATGGGTACGTTAAAAGAAAATTTTATTCATTGCAAGATAACACGATAAAACTTATAAGTTTTCTTTATATTGTTCATTGAACGTAGTCACTTTTGAAAAGGTTTAGAAAAACAATTTAAACAATACTCGTAAGTTGTACAGGCTTTAGACAACGATGAACATATTTTATCAAATAGGTTTCAGAGTTAGACAGTGTCTTACAGTTAGATAATCTTCAAAAAGGGGCTATAAATACGAAATAATTGGTGATTTTTTTGATATTTTCTTTTTGGCAACACTGGTTTTGACAGCTCACGCACGTTTCGTGTTTTTGTGTCACTGTCAAACATCTTCAGTTAAGTCTATAATTTAACCATGAATCGTCTTACAAACGAACAACTTTTGCAAATTATTGAATTTTATTACCAAAATGCGTGCTGTGTTAAGAAAGTTCATCGCTCGCTTCTTCCATTTTATGGTCAGTTTAATCGACCTACTGAGGCGGCTATTTGGGCTATTGTGACTAAATTTCGCACCAAATTAACATTGTTGGACATTAAACCACCAACACGCTTACGTAGAGTGCGAACTGAGAAAAATATCGCAGCTGTATCGGCAATTGTTAGTGATGACCGTGAATTGTCCATTCGGCGCCGTTCGGAGCATTTGGGCCTCTGTTACTCAACTAAGTGGAAAATTTTGCCAAAGGATTTAGGTGTGAAGCCTTTCAAATACAGCTGGTGGAACGACCTACCACAACGCCGAATTTTTGGTGAATGGGCTCTTGAAAAGTTGGCCGAAGATCCACTTTTTTATCGAAAAATTGTGTTCGGCGACAAAGCTCATTTCTGGTTGAATGGATACGTGAAGAAGCAAAACTGCCGTATTTGTAGTGAAGAGCATCCAGAAGCATTGCAGAGCTACCAATGCATTCAGAGAAAGTCACTTTTTGGTGCGGATTATGGGCTGGCAGAATCATTAGGCCGTATTTCTTCAAAGATGATGCGAATCACAACGTTACTGTGAATGGTAAGCGCTACCGCACGATGATAAACTTGTTTTTGCGCAAAATGAAAGAGCTTGACTTGCATGATATGTGGTTTCAACAAGACGGTGCCACATGCCACACAGCACGCGTAAAGGGGGTTTCACATTCTCAAATATGTTGGATAAATGCCGTTTGATTGACTCTAATTTGAAAATGTGAACGCTTCGTCAAACGGATTGTCAAGCCACAAGCAAATTTCATTTTCAATGAAGTTCTCGAGCTGTGTATATCGTAAGAAAATATTTCAAAATGAGTCATACATATATGCAATAGCGGTAATTCAGGTGGATTTTATCAGATTAATATAAGTTTTCTGCAGAATTCTAAATATAAAAATGGCAGTAAATTTTCTCAACTAATAATTCATCTATGCTCAGAGTTGGTCCGCCATGGTAAGAATTCAAATGAGAAGTGATGTTTGACAGCATGTTTGATGAATGTGAACGCAAATGGTTTCTTCTTCTTCTTCTTCCTTTGTTTCGGCGCTGTTATGATCTCGATGTCGAGGGGATCATAACTCTCCCACGTATCTGCTTCACACTAGTGATCCGCCTGTGGGGTTCGCCGGGTTGACCTCAGAAATCGGCGGCAAGCCTCCCGGTTTTGTATTGTTCCATTTCTGAGGCCAACTGAATGCTGGTGTTTTTGCATTTGTTTGTACCAGGAGTGTTTAGGCCTACCTTTCTTTTTATTCCGAATTGGAACGTTGTATGATATTGCCTTTTTGACGGGGTTCTCAGGATCTCTCCTTTGAACATGGCAATACCAACTGAGTCGGTCGTGTTCAATTTTTTGGGAAATGGTATTCTTAACATGAAGGCTTCCTCGGATCTTCGTACTTCTAATTCGATCAAGCTTTGTAACTCCTGCTGTCATACGAAGCATCTTCATCTCAGCTGCCGTTAGCTTACTCTCATACTTTTTGTACAGTGTCCAACATTGTGAACCGTATGTGAGTGCTGGACGCACAACTGAAGTGTAGAGCTTTCCTTTCAGCTTAGGGGGCATTTTTCGGTCACAGAAGATAGCAGAATTTTCCCGCCACTTCATCCACCCTACGCTTACGCGATGATTGATATCGTCATCACAAGTAGCTTCGTTATTTATCATAGACCCCAGATATTTAAACTTTTCACACTTGGGAAGCACTACTCCATTCAAATAAATGTCTGGAATAGGCCTGTGTGGATCAGAAAATGGGCAGCATAGGTATTCTGTCTTTTTCGCGCTTATGCGGTACCCACTTCCTTCTAGAACATCCACCCATACGTCAAGTGCTCGTTGTAGGGATATCGGGTCTTCACTTATGATGGCTCCATCGTCAGCAAAGAATAACTGATGCACTTTTGGATCCGTCACTTTGCCTTCAAGCAGGTAATCAAGAACTGTAATAAAGAGCAGGGGACTCAAGACACTTCCCTGGTGTACACCTACTGTGATTTCGAATTCTTCGGTGACTCCAGCTGCGCATCTTACTTTAGTAACTGCTCCATCATACATGTCCATAATTATCCGCACATAGGTTTCTGGAACTCCTCGTTGCCTGAGGGCCACCCATATTAGATCTCGTGGTTGCCGATCGAATGCTTTTTCAAAATCAACCAATACGACATGCAAATCCTCCAAAGAATCCCGATGTTTTTCCATAATTATTCTTATACTCTGGATTGCATCCGTGGTTGACTTACCCCCGACAAACCCGCACTGGTCATCAGATAGCCTAATTATTTTTCGCAGTCGGCTACCCAAGACTCGCTCAACGATCTTCATGGTGTGTGACATCAGCTTAATCGAACGGTAATTATCACAGCTTCGAGTATCACCCTTTCCTTTATAAATTGGAAGAAGGTAACTTTCCCTCCATTGATTAGGCATGCGATCACCTCGTATAAGTTTGGAGACAAGAATCATGAGCCATCTAAACCCGATGTCTCCTATCTTTTTCCAAAACTCTGAGGGTATTTCGTCTGGGCCAACAGCTTTTCCCTTTTTGGAGTATTTTACCGCCTCACTAACTTCTTCGACTGTGACGTCGGATACTTCGCTTAAGTTAGGTGAAGCTATTGGAAAGTACAGCCTTGGAAATTGTTCGTTTAGAAGTCCGTCACAATACTGTCGCCACCTGTGAAGAATTTCGTTGTCTTCCACAAGAAGTTGGCCTTGAGCATTGTTAATGAACTTTGGCGAACAAATCTCCTGGGCATTTCTTCTTCTTTGAGCGGCTATTTTGAAGATAGTTGCGCCCTTATTCGTGTTTTGCCGTAGCTCTTGAATAGCACCAGCTGTCGGGGTAGAAATTTCATCCAGCTCCCGATACAGGTTTTCTGTATTCTTTGCTTGAATTTGGGCGCACTTCTTCTTCGCTTCTTTCTTGCAGTTTCTATATTCCACTTCGAGGCGTGACTTTTGCTCTGTATCATTAGAGGGGCATTTCGACCAAGCCTTGAAAGCCATTTTCTTTTTACTTATAACTGATTTAGCTTCATCATTCCACCACCATGTTTCTTTGCCTTGTTGGTTGTGTCCTTTTGAAACCCCTAACAGTGTTTTGGCTTTTTCTTTGCAAGTTCTCTGTAGGAGATCCCACATACTTTGTGCTGTACTCTCTTCATTTCGAACTATATCGGTGTTATTATACAGAAAGTTTTGCATATTCGAAATGAAAGCTTCGCCTTTTTCCTTATCCAGATTATACCATTTGATCTTCCCAAAAGTTTTTGTATGTTTGTTGTCGTTCACTGTCTCCATAAAAAATTCTGTCAGTAGGAGACGGTGTTGGTGGGCGATCGCTTCTCCTAGTATCACTTTGCAATCTTTTACCCGGGGTTTCATGAAACTAGATACCAAATGGTAATCAATCTGGGTTTCATTTCCACCACTGCTGTAAGTGACCAGGTGTCGGCTTTGTTTGACGAACATGGTATTTAGTATGATAAGACCGTATGTTTTGCACATGCTCAGGATGTCTTCACCAGGAGGGTTCCTGGTGCCGTATCCGAGGCCTCCATGGCAATCTTCATAGTCTTCGTTTGTCTTGCCGACATGTCCGTTCAAATCTCCGCCCACGAACAAAAACTCTTCCTTTGGGATGTCCTTAAGTAGATTGTGAAAGTCTAGCCAAAATGCATCTTTTTCCACCTGCTCACATCCAATTTGGGGAGCATATGCAGTGACAATATTCCACAACTTTCCTTTAATCACCAATTTAAGGGACATCAAACGGTCGCTGGATTTCGAAATGGTCAATACGCTGCCTAATAGATGTTTTGCAAGGATGATTCCGATTCCGTTTTTACCCTTTTCCGTTCCATAGTAGAACATCTTATAGTTTTTTGTCCTCGTATCCAAGAAACGGGCCCTGTTTCCCGTGTTTCGCCATTTTGTTTCTTGAACACATAAGATGTCCACTCGCCTTCTTTTCATCATCTCTTCCAGCTCGAAGCTTCGACCTGTCATACTGCCAACGTTCCAACTCGCAACTCTCAGATTTTGTATAATCTGCGGCATTACTTTGCTAGCCCCCGGAATCCGTCTAGCTCTGACCCGAGCATTGCTGCTCGGTCCAGGATCAGAACCATGTGTAACAATGGTAGTGCCTGGCGGGGTAGTGTCATTTCGGACGAGTACTTCCATAATGCTTGAATTCACAAAATCCGTTGTAAATATCGACGTGTGCATGCTCCAGTTTTGTATTTGATCTCTCTTTTACGGCACCGGTGATCTCCAGTCGTGCCAACCCAGGGACTGGCATGCACACTTTTGGGAAAGTTTATAGGTGTTACGTGTCGCTAGGTTCACCTTGCTGTTTGTGGCCTAGATGTATTTACTCCTTTAGTCGCCTTTTACGACAAGCGGGGAGGCGCTGCAGGAATATTCTAACCCGTCCCTGCACAGGGGGAACGCAAATGGTTTCAATCCGTCAAATATTCATCAAACCATATTCGTCAAACATATTTGAGAATTTGAACGGTGAACAGTTTATTTCACGTTTGGGGCCGGTCAATTGACCGCCTGGATCGTGCGATTTAAAGCCCATAGACTATTTTTTGTCGGGCTCTGTTAAGGCTCATGTCTATAGCGACAAGCCCGCTTCGATTGACGCACTGGAAGCTAACATTGAAGTATTTATTCGTGAGATACAGGCCGAAATGTTAGAAAGAGTATGCCAAAATTGGACTAACCAGATGGACCATTTGAGGCACGGCCACGACCAACGTTTGCATGAAATAATCTTCAAACATTAAATAATATTGACCGTACTATCGATTCAAATAAAGATTTCATGCATTTTTCTGAATTTAAGTGTTTTTTTTTTAATTTCCGATAGCTCTTAAGAAATTACTTTATTTCGACTCTTGAACTTGTCACTTTGTTTTCTCGATAGTGACATTGGCCCTTAGTAATAGACATTCATAGAATCGGCTTTAAAGTCACTTTTTGTTAGATGTAGAAAAGTTGCTTTTAAAATTTCGTAGTAACAGATCAAATTTAACAACAGTCTTATTTATACCAATAATTGTGACTAATTTTCATAATTTCGTTATTGTGAACTGATACGCAAACAGATTTCTATTAACCAGATTCGTAAAGTTCTATTGTGATTCTATCATTTGAAATTTAACTTAGTTACAGGAAAGCCGCTTTTAAGTATTTATTTTTGAAATTTGTTATATTTCTACGAATGTTTGGTTAAAATCGAACTTAGGCTAGATTCGGATCTATTACTCAGGGCCATTGATGCCAGTGATTTTGCTTGGGATGCGTGCTTTATAAAACTGTATAAAAACCTAAAGAAAAGTCTTGGTTCGATACAAGCTGTAAAGAAGATATCAGGTTAAGAAAAGTAAGTCCCTGCTCTTGCAAGCCAATCCAACTAAGCAAAATCGGAAAAGGCATAAACAAGTCAGAAACCATTGCAACGCTCTTCTTATATGACCAGTAGAAATTTCTGGTCATTTGTCAAGAACGTTAAAAATTCAACTTCATCTTCGGTTCCAATGCTCATCTACAATGACAACTCACTAACTAGCTCTTTAGATAAGGCAAATGTACTTGCAGCTCATTTAGCTTCTTGTTCTACGTTGTCTGATAGCAACATTGCCCCTTCTGTACTTGTGACCTATTGTGAACTATTCAATAGGACAGGCATATTTCCGAGTTCGTACAGTTGTATGAGCCCTTCGAGATCTTGATATAAGCAAATCCGCTGATCCTGATGGTATATTCCCCATTATTCTAAAGAGGTGTTATAATCATCTCTGGCAGCACCATTGTGTAAGCTTTTTCATCGCTAATTCTGTTTTGGAATTTTCCCTAGAAGACGAAAAACAGCATTAGACCAGATTGTTCCTAAGAAAGGCAACCCTTCTTCTTCCCAAGGTCATGGAATAGCTGATAAATCACCAGCTCAAGAAATATGTCGAAGATCGAAAGCTTCTTAAGGACCGGCAATACGGCTTTCGCAGCAATCGTTTCACTGGAGATCTGATGGTATATCTCACCGAAGAGTGGAACAGATCTTTACATTGTTTTGGAGAAAGTAAGTTTATTGGGCTTGATATTTGTAAGGCATTTGATAGACTTTGGCACTAGGCTCCCTTATCGAAAATGCGTGCCTTTGGTATTAACTTATTCTTTGAATTAGAAATGCATGTTGTATTGGACGATTTCAAGTCTGAACTTCACAAAACAAATACTGGTATTCTCCAGGGCTCCGTTTTGTCTCCACTCTCTTTCTTATTTTTATAAATGATCTCTTGTCTGAAACTTCTAATCCACTTTATTGTTTTGCCGACGAATCTACTTGCATTTACAACAAGCCGAAAATATCTCCATACTCGGTATGTGTGTCAACGGCGATCTTCGTTGGAATGACCACATTCTCGAGACCCCCAAAAACTCAGGATTTCTATATCGATGTAAGAAATGTTTTACTCCTGGCAACAAAATATAAGATAAGTGGAATCGATTTGGAATCTTTCCATCGGCTTTTTTTTGATCACTGTAATCTCGGCAATGAAACAACTAGGTTACATTAGTTTCCCCGACGTTTCGGCAAGGTTTTGCAGCTTTCTTCAGGGATACTTTATTCATACAAAAAATAAGCTTAACTGATCCTAAACTAAAGAGTATAATAATTTGCTTATAAGCTATTTGTTTTTGTTTTTTAACATAAAATATAAATGATTATTAAATCGTAAAAAACAAAGAAGAAGAAAAGAACACTTCAAATGAAGCTTAGGGCAGGTGCAGTACAAACGTCTCTTCATTTATTGAATTGAATCCAGAACAGAGTCTTAAAACTGATAGGAAACAGAACTATCATGGAATCCTTCCCATCTCTTGAACTCTTTCCTTAGTCAGTTCATCCGTGATACCCGTTTTGCTAGGAATGCTCCATCGGTTCACCCCCGATCCTAAGTTTAGAAGTTTTTTAGTCGAACAACACGATAATGGAATAAACTACCCGGTACGGGTTTCCTTGCCATTTCAATCTGCAAACATTCAAGGCAAATGTCCATCGACATCTCTTTTCTCGATTCCCCCCCCCCCCCTTCCTGTTTTTTGCAAAGAAAGAGGAAAACAGGTTACTCCAAACTGTTCGACGAGGAATTTATCTGCTTAAATGGGTACAAATGTAGACTACGAGTATTCTGCATAACACAACGCTTTAAATTTATTTACTTCTAAAGTTTAAGTTGTAGTAGACATTTTCCTTAGACTTTGGAAAACAACTCTATTTAAAATGGAGGTAGAGGAAATAGAGTGCAATATTGTGTCAATAAAATTCGGTTCGCTAAGGAATTTAAAAATGACATTTCGAATGAAGATATGTATAAGTTCACACATTCGTTTAAGTAGTATACGATATAAAATTACTTACCTAAGTAAATATACACATAACCAAATGTGAACAAACTGGCTCGTAAGTTTTTTAAAATTATTCTTAAGTTGAATTTTTGATTGTGGATTAATTTGGATTCGAAGGTACCTTAAAGTTTTAAGTTTGACTTAAATTTTCTTGGTTTTTTTTTTTTTTTAATATTTGGTGATTTTTTTTTGATGATTTTCTTAGAAAAGTTATCAAATGTTTACTTACTTAATTAGGTCCTAAGACCTTTTATGTTCGTGTGGGACCCCTAGTGGGGCATAGGTCATCCACAACGCCAGCTCGCCATCGTGTTCGGTTCCTGGATATGAGTTGCAACTCCCTCCAACTCTTGCCTAGTTGGGCTGACTCCTCCTCGACTGTCCTTCTCCATGAGCTTATCGGTCGTCCAGCTCTTCTTCCTTCTTGAGTGAGCGGTATTCCACTGCATTTCATGCGCCTCAATACAGTTGTCGTGTGTCCAATCCATTGCCACTTTCGACGTCGTATAATAGAGTCAATAGGTTTTCCTGACCCGTTTCCCTGAGGAGCTCTTCGTTTGATATACGATTGGGCCAGAAAATCCTAAGGATGTTTTGTAGACATCTATTAGTGAACGTTTTCAGCTTTTTAGTGACACCTGCTGTTATTTTCCAATTGCTGCAACCGTAAAATAAAACGGATTCAACGTTGGATCGAAACAGCCGTAGCTTGGTTCTTAAGCTTAGAGAGTTATTCCTCCATATATTTCTAAGCATACCGAAAGCAGCCTTTGCCTTCCCGATTCGACTACTGATGTCCTGTTCGGTGCCACCCTCGGTAGAGATAATACTTCCAAGGTATTGGAAGCTCTGTACTTTCTCCACCGGTTGTTGAGAAATATTTATGAGAGAAGATGACTGGGTTCCGAGGCTGAACATCTTTGTTTTGCCGGAGATGATTTTCAGCCCCATGACTTCTGCTTCTCTCTCCACCCCTGTTGTCATTTTGTGGAGATCCATGATCCTATGAGAGAGCAAGCATATGTTCGTCCGCATAGTCAAGATGTTTCAGGTGAGACGTCAGAGTCCATCGAATCCAGAGACAATATTGGTGACAGAATGCAGCCCTGTCTGACTCCACTTTGGACTTCAAACTCTTCTGACAACCTCCCTTCGTGCAAAACGTGACATTTGGATCCATCATAAGTTGCCTTAATAATAGCTATTAATCTATCCGGGATACCCCTCCTGCGTAAAGCAAGCCAAATAAATTCTATATTGACGCTATCGAAAGCTTTCTCAAATTCAATTAATAGCAGTTGAAGTGGTGATCGATATTCGACGTACTGCTCAATTATAATCCTTAAAGTATTGATATGATCAATGCATGAGGATCCAGCGCAGAAACCTGCTTGTTCGGCATCGATTGTGGCTTTAAGATGTTCCCTGATGAGTTCCAGTACTATTTTCGATAATATTTTGGCAACGACAGGCAGGAAGCAAATCCCCCTACAGTTTTCGTACTGTGTTAGTTCTCCTTTTTTAGGGAGCTTGACTATCATTCCCTTTTTCCACTCATTCGGAAATCCTTAGGAGACCCAAGCTTTCTTTCTGAGTGATGTATGCAGGAGTTCGCTCGATGTTGTTGGCACTGCTTGTAGATGCTCTGCAGGAATGCCATCAAGTCCTACTGCTTTGTTGATCTTCAGTGAAAAGTGGTTCTCGCAATTCCATCTCTCTGTCTGTCTGTTAGACTAGACCCCAAGCGGCTCTGTTGATTTTCTTTAAACTTGGTAAATATCGTTTTAAAATTTCCACCCCACACATTTTTTTTATTTTTTGAAGACCAAAAATAACGGTACCTGCCATAAGAATTTTTTTTCGAAATTTTTATAAAATTTTTTTTTTTTGTTTTTCAAAAACAGTTCTACAGATTAAAAACAAATCATTTAGTTAAATCTAGGTACCCCCTTGAACCCTTTTTATGTTTTTGATTTTCTCAAAAACCATAAACCGATTTTGATCATTTTTGTATATTTTATTAATTTTTAGGATCTGTAATTCAATACAAAAATGTGAAATTAAGATTTTACTAACTGCACCTGCCATAGAACCATTTTTTCGAATTTTGAATTTCTCACTATCGGCAAAACGGATTTTAATGAATTTTTTTTTTATAGAAAAGCTTCTAAAAAGTTTGAAAAACATTGTTTTTCATTGTATTTTTTTTTTGAAAATTAGATATATCAAAAAGGGGTTAATCTTATTTTTTTTTGAAATTTAGTTTTCATTCACACAATATTACAGACTTAATCTCGCTGGTGTACCAAAATATATTCTTAAAACATTTGTATTTGAAAGCTTATTTTTTTTTAAGAAACCTAATTTCTAATTCAATTCTATTTTATTCAGAAAATCTGAAGGCATAATTTTTTACTCAAACTATTTTATTTGAAGCACAAAATTCATGCTTTTGAATATTTGTCTCTACATACGATCCTGATTTGTACACTTAATCCTTAACATTGTAAGTCGAAGTTAAATATGGACAAGTCCACAAGAATCTACCAACCAACAGGTCACGTGAAAAGCAAAATAATTTATATCGATTGAAATAGTCTGAACCGTTTAAGAAAAATTCAAATACAAATTTCAATAGAGGCTCCGTTAATAACGATTATTGAAAAATTATAGCTAAACACATTTGTTATTTTTTTTAAGCCGTTTTCAAGGAAAATAAGTTGCTTTCTTTTGCTCCTAAGAATAATCAAAATTATGAGATGGAAGTTGATTCCACACAAATTTGTGTCTTCTTCTCTTCCATAATTGTAATGTCATATCTGACTTAAATCTCCAGCTTGATTTTCCGTAGGTGTTTTGTATTTAATTCCTCCAATGCATTTGGTGTGGAATACAAATATCTCGTATTTAAACTGAGGAAATAATTTAAATAATTCAAATGTGCTTTCCATATCGCGATTAAAGTTAGCTTCGGAAATTTTGCATGTAACATTGTATTATAACGTACAGATAGGTATAAAGTGTAGTGTGTGTAATCGAAAGCGCTTTTCTTGAAATAGAAGAACTTCCCATTGATTGCCCCTAAGCCCTGACCCTGCTATATGGTCCCAAAACTTCTTCCACAAACAGCCAGACATCAGACTTTTGTGGACTTTTCGAGTCTAAATAAGCAGCAAAATAGCTTGCAGTAACCTCACACACTCATAATACGAACAAAATCATGCAAAATAATACAGCTTAACTTCTTCCAACTACATCCGAAGAGCTTCCCCAAAGTTCTTAGCTTATAATTTTGCTAACTTTTGTGTAAAGAAAAAAAGTCATTTTAGCGTTTTCTTCTGTTCTCTGCCTTAATATACAAAAGTAAAAGATAGAAACAAGTTCTTGGTTCGGTCTGCAAACTCTTGAAAGCATTATCGCACTTCAGCGTGAGTATTCTTTCGATTTACTTTATAGAAGTGGACAGACGGCAGTGGACATACAGAAATACAACAGGTTCTTTTGTACCAAAAGCACAACTCTTTTGATTCCTAAACAGCATCATCGAACAAGCGAGTGTACCTACGTTAACCTTCATCACCATCGAGCTATAGTCATTTCGTTTCGTTTTGTTTGGCAGAAAAATGGGTCTCAAAAGAGTTTTAAACGCTTTTTAGTCTGCTTTTTTGCTTAAATGAAAAGTTGTAAAACTTAAAACTTACAAAAGCGCATTTCTCCTCACAATTTTATACTTTGAAAATGTTGCCGATATTCGAGGGGCTTGTGCGGGAATTCAAGTATTCCGGGGCTGATGTGCTTTGAATATTATTAAACAATGAAATTCTACATAATTTTGTGCATATTATAGGGTTAGTGTAGGGGCATGCGGTGAGCGGAATTATAAAGTCAGAGTAACTTTAGTCAAAGCTGAAGCTGAAGCTATAATCGAACTTTTTTGTACTAGGAGCCAAAAAATCTCGAGGAATTTAGTAGCTAGCCTGTTTGTTAAGAATCTTTTTAAGTATACTTACCTATATAAGAAGTGAGGATGCGGCTATTAAAAGGGCGCGGGTAAGAGAAATCATGTAGATAAAGGAACTTACAGAGCGGGCTTTGAGAAGCTATAATATTGAAGCAGCTCTATAGAAGAGGACAGCTTTTGTCGGGTTTTTATTCCGTGAGTATAAAATGTAGGCATTTGAACAAAATTTTGTTTTTAAACAAATTTTAAAGAAAAGCACAACAAAATTTCCAGTCGAAAATCAAGAAACAGAAACAGTTTTTTATTGGTTTTTGCTGTTGTTTTATATGACATATTTTTAAGTCCTTTTTAAAGTTATTTTATTTTTCTAAGCTTTGAGTTTTTAAAGCTGATCAAGCCAGGGATTTCTTGAAAATTAATGAAATTCTTTTATTCAAAATAGTTGGACTATTTATATACTAACTTAAAATGCTTATGTACATTTTTCCAAAAAAAGAAAGCAGTAATTGACTTATCATAAACATGTATGGATTTCAAAAAAGTCGGGGCTACGTACAAAGCTCACAACAAAATAACTCTTGAACCCCATCTTATATTATCGTAATGAAATGTTTTGTATAATGAATTGACTTGTCTTGTCTTTTGCAATGATTAAAATCTTTATGACGGAGGGACCTACATTACATACATTTTTCAAGAAAATGGATAATGATTTTTGAAATAAAATATTCTAACTGAATCTAGCTCCAGTCCATCAATCCCAAAAAGGAAAAAAACTCGATATCCGCTATACGTGTATGGATGATTCTCTGGCATTTATGATTCATCATGCCCAATGCTTAATTTCTACTCGTAATTAAATGTAAAATTTTATTACGAATTTCTGGTCTGAGTTGACTATATTTACTACCATCGTAATTAGATATACATTAAATTTTCTCACTGCCTTCCTAATGCGTTTCTTGTTTTTCTAATTCCCCAGATAAAATGTATCTGCTTTTACTACACGTAAAATTCAAGTTAATGTTTTTAATGGCATTTACATAATGTATCTTCGTTTTGGCACAAAAATAACAAAATATATTCAAATAAGGCAGGTATTTTAGACTTGTAGATAATGTGTCAAATAAAAAAATAAAAGCATTTGTGTTTTCCACAATTTTTCTAAAATTATTTCTTTATTTACGAAGCCAACGCTTCTCGTCTTCCTTTATATATTTTAAGGATTTTGTATTTTTCTAATACTATATACGTAAGCATTGTAAATAAGCTAAATAGTTTTTTTTTGCTTGAGTTCAAAAATAAAATAAATAATATGCAAAACAAATTTTAAAAATGATCATCAGCTTTATGCATTTGTAAGAAACATTTGAATTTTTGATGAGACTTGACATTATGATGATAGGGAAGACAAAAAATTAGAGCCTCGCAATTCATTCTGTCTGTCTGTAAGTTCGACGACAGCCTAAGCCGGTTGGCCGATTCTCTTCAAACTTGGTACCTGCATTACGATTTTTTTCGAAATTTTATAAAATATTTTTTTTTTCTCAAAAACTGTTCCACTGATTTTTTGAAGAAAAATTCAAAAATTTCATTTCGTTAAAGGTAGGTAATGCTTGAAAAAAAACAAATTTCCGAAAAATGGTTATTCAGAACTAGAACCATTTTTTTTAATTTTCTCAAAAATGGTACTTACGATTCTAATCATTTTTTCAATATTAAGGAAACTCCATGTTCGATTTTCTTAAAACTTGACTCTTAAAAGTTTTTTAATATACGAGTAATCTAGAAGATGTGAGAAATAGATTGTATTTATCTAAAAATATCGATACCTACCATACAAAATTCAAAAAATGGATTTCGAAAATCATATTTTTCTCGAAAACGACACCTAGAATTTTGATAAATTTTTTACCTTTCGATCAATTCTTACGACATATAATTTAAAAATCAAAAAATTGAAATTAAGATATTACTCACTGAACCTACCATAGAACCATTTTTTTTCTAGTTTTGAATTTCCCATTATAGTTCATAGCGGATTTCAATGAAATTTTTTAAGAGAAGGTTCCAAAAAGTTTGAAAAGCATTGCATTTCAAAACTTAAGAACAAATGTTTTTTTGTTTAAAAAAAAAAATATTTTTTTAATTAAAAATTCTATATCTCAAAAGGCTGGGAAATATTTTTTTTTTATTTAATTTGTTTTTTCGTAAAATAATAAAACCTTTAAGTTGGAGTATCAAAACTTTTTCTTAAAAATGTTTTAAGAATTTTGTATATAAAAGCTTATTTTTTTAAGAAACCGCTACAACGACTTATCATTTTTCTTCTTGCATAAACTAATATTCGCTTAAATCACATGACATTCTGTTTTTAGCTCCAACTATTAAACGAGTTGTTTTAGTCATTTAAAAAATTAGTTTAATAAATATGAACATTTTTTTCTACTAATATTCATTTTTATAATTGTTTGTTATTTACAAAATACAAGAATGTGCATTTTGTTTATTTTTTAAGACCAAAAATACCTGTCATATAATTTTTTTTTTTGAAATTTCAGAAAATATTTTGTTTTAAAACTGTTCCACAAATTTCCTTGAAAAAAATCAAAAAATATCATTTAGTTATAAAACATGGTTAAAAAAAAAATTCTGAAAAGTGGTTATTAATAGAACCATTTTCTTTCTTTTCGATTTTCTCAAAAACCGTACAGCTAATTTTAATAATTTTTTTTTGCTAAAGCTCCTTTAAAGTATAATAATTAATATTATGTGTTCAAAATTAAAAAAAATGCATTTAAAAAATATATTTTTTTACAATAAAGCTTCAAAAAAGTTTCAACAAACCTAGCAACTTTAAACTTTTATGTACAAAATCTTTAAAATTCTAATTATCTCATGCGTTTAAGTTACAGTTATAATTTTTGTCGATTTCAGACACGTGATCTCTTAAAAATAAAACTATACGGGTCATAGTGACAGCAGTGTACGTATAATAGGTGCGTTTTATTATATACGGATCTGGATCTGGATTAATTCTTAACACATATTACAAAAACAATTTGGGATCCTGCTTTCTATCTGGATTTATTTCAAAGATCCAAAAATTAGTTCGTACTCTGGCGAATAGATGGCTTTATATGGTAAGGTAGTGTAAATTACAGTGTAAAGAAAAAACACAAGAAACATTTGAAAATCAACAAACATAAGCAAAAGAGAAACGTGGGAGCCCTTCACAAGCTTAAATCGTTCATGCAGAATGTCAATCGTGGTGCCCTCTGTTCGTTGGGTACGATATCCCGCTTTTTATAATCCTGTTTTTTAAAATCCCGTTTTTTATAATCCTGTTTCTTACAATCCCGCTTTTTTAAAGTGCCGCTTTTTAAAATCCCGTCTTTTATAATCCCGTTTTTTATAATTACGACGCATAAACAGTGATGTATGTAAGGGGGGCATGCTGCCCCCCTGCAACCTCCCTGATTGGACACACTATAGGATTTGGGGTAGGTGCGAGGTTGGGTGTATGCAAAGTTTCTTTACATTTGAAGAATCTGGAAAATAACCAACATAAAATCAAAAAAATACATTAACGTGTCATGTTATTCATTCTAAATATTTTTTTAATAATTTAGTAAAGTAATTTATCTACATACATACATATTTTAATGTAAGAATATAATGTATACGTTTTTAAGGTTTTTTCTGTTATTTAAATTTCTAACATTTAATTGAATTTTAAATAAAGCAGAAAGATCTCACTCTTAATGTGAAAATATATAGAAAAATATCCTGTCTTATCTTTTTTCCAGCAGTGTAGCTATACATAAAATCTTTAATTTAATGCTTGCCACAAGATGTTGTAGGCTGAAGCTGCCTACTCATACTCATGCGAAAGATAGAAATAATTACATTTAAAATTATTCATTTATAATAAGAACACTTTAGTGGCTTGATGATACTGATTTAGGTGATAAACTTTATTATATTTCTTCATGCTTTTTACGTGGATGTACTTGCCATTAGAACCCACGTTAATAAATTCAAGCAGTTTTACTTAGTTTTATTCTACATAATTCAAGTACTAATACACTTCATAGCTGGTGAAAAAACATTCGACCTACTCCCTTCGCTTTTTTCTACCTACAGCTTAAGATTAAAAAGTAAAAACTAATTTTTTTCTACAATGCTTAAAAAGAAAATAATTCTCAAAATGTTTATTAATTATTTGAAACCATCACTTTAAAATCATATTAATTATGAATTATTTAAAAAATGATTACCCTCGTTGATAAGTGTCATGTTAAAAAACCTCATATTAAAATCTCATTTTAAAGCCCCATTTTAAAATTATAAAATAAATTTTAAAGTGACAACAACTTCGGTGTAGAATTATTGTAATCATTGCTGGGCAAACAGAGAACGTAGTAGGAATTTATTTAGCAAAGCACTTTTTCTTGTTATTGTAGCTTTACTTCATTATTTCTATGAAGCAAGAGGTTGGTTGTGGGCGTGGGGCAGGCGCAGGGGCAGGAACATTGGATATCAGCTGACGTTGGGGAATTTTTTTAATTTTTTTTAGAGGAAAGAAGAAGAAGCTCCAAGCTACACTGTTGACTACTTGCTGGCTATATTCAAAGATTCATCAACATCATGCTTTTGGTTTACTTTTGTTGGCTATTGGGCTTGAGCAAATACAGAAATAAAAACTAAACAAAACTGGGGAGAGGTAAACGGGAGAACCTTTAGAAAATCACTCATTGGATTTTGTTGGTTTGACACAGTCAGGCCAGTCGAACTTGTGTTTTTTTGTTGTCCATGCTGCATCAGAGAACTTGGGTGCTCAGGAAGTCTTAGAAGTATCCACAAACAGGCGGGAAGCAAAATACGAAAATTCGCTTTGATGTTGACGATACAACAAAGTGCTTTGTCAATTTAGGTTGGTATTGGTTTGGTGTGAAAGCCATTTATAAGAAGTTCAAAGCCAACAACAAACAGTCAACGAAACGACAACGATATAAGATTACATTATGAAGTTCATACTTGGTCAGTCTGAGTTTCAGACTTTCAGTCAGTTGTTCTTGTTCAGTGGGTTGTTGATGAGCTTCATTAGCTGATGCTTATGAAAGTTTCTGCTAACTTTTAGTTATTTTCTCTCTCTTCTCTGATATTGAAAAAGTTAAACTAATTTTAGTTCTGTTAGAGAGAATTGCTTTTTGAAAACTTTCGAGTATAATTTTGATTGTTTAAAAATAAAAAAGTTATATATATTGCAACAAAATTGAGCATTGCAGTCAGTTGTTTGATTTTTTCGTTTGGTGTTCGAAGAAGGACAACGCGTTTGGCACCAAAATTTTAAGATTTTAAACCAACAACACTAGAGTTTGCCAGATCAAAATGTTCAATTCAGGATTGGATTATTATTTTGACTGTTTTTATTCCAGTCTTGAAAGATAATACATACTTCAATCTTTAAGACTTGAGTGAACATTTACTTTAATTCTGATTTAGGTCACACATTATGTTAAAAGGTAGACAGTGTTAGAATACAAATATATGTACATATAGCAAGAGATGCAAATTTGAAATTTTTTTCAATTTGTATTTCACTTTATCTGAATGTGAGCTTAAGCTTTTCGATATTAAGGCCAAGTAATAGTCGGAAAGGGAGCATATTGTGTACTTAAACAAAATGACTTTTAACCAGTTGGCTCACCTTCTTGGATGGGGTCTTTTATAAATTCTCAATCATTTTCGGTTTCAAACAATTCAAAACTTAAATATATGTACATAATTAAATTAAAAACTTATTTTCTTTGAAAGGAAAAGTAGATAGCTATAAAAGAGGCCGCGCTAAACCGAAATGAGGCATGTGCAAGATTTAATTTGCGGGGCGCCTTTGAAGATGATTTCATGCTTCATCATTGTGAAAAAAGTGTATAACAAAACTGTCACACAAACTTGCGCTTACAATTGTCATCAAATATTCCAAAGTCAATATTAATTTAATATCTGATTTCAAACTTTTGAAGCATTTTCTAATTTTTATTTATAAGAACAAAAATATTAAGCTCACTTTCTGAATACTGAATAATATATGAATAAAATATGAATAATATTTTTTTCTGTTGTAAATAAAAATGACAACATATTAACTGAAATTTGTATTATATTTATACAAATATTTACATATAACAATTTTTTTTAAGCATAAACATGTTAAAAAATGCATTAAGAAGAAAAAAAACTAAAGACATAAATTTCTTGCTTTTAGCATTACTAATTTCCTCAATTGGTCTATTATTGAGTTTAGCAGCTATGTATATCCGCTTCAACAGATAAAACCTACAGATCTGAAAGCCTTTCTTGTCCTACTTTGCTGCTCAAATTATTATGCTCTCTCTTCTTGGCTGAGGTAAAGCTCCTCGGTGGCCAGGATTCTTCCCAAAGAAGCAACAACACTTAGGTTTGGAGGATGGAGGGTCTTAACTCCGAATGAAATTGCTTTTATTAATCCTTATCAGAAAGCCCTATGTCCCTAGCATACAATCTAGGAAACTAAACGATTGGAATTGGAACTCTCAGAAGAGAACCTGTCCAATGAGCTACTTGAATAGGAGCTCAGAGCTCAGAGGAACGAAACGGTCCGATTAGTAAATAACTAAGTAATAAATAATAATCCTAATAAGCTAATCCTAATAATAATAAGCCCTACTCTATCTAATAATGCGCTAACAGTTTATAACAAAAATTTAGATCAGCTTCACAAGCAGAGTAATGCCTCTCTGTCACAGAAACACCTTATAAAAAGGTTTTTGTTTACGGCCCGATCTTAAATTCTCAATACACTAGATTGGTATCCGCACTTGGACGAGAATAAAAGACAATTTTGTCATTTTCTTAACTTCCAGTTACCAAATATGCGGCTATAAGTCAGTGTGAATTGAGAAGATAAGAGACAAAATTGTATGGAATTCCAAGTTAGTAATGATTACATGATTTCAGGTGCACGCTGAATGTGCATTATGCTTATTTAATAAGGCGTTATGTAGGTGTCGTAGCGTTTCAATCAGTACTATGATCAGGGGTATATAGTTCAATTCAATTTTGTTTTATTGAACATACTATTTACAATTTGGCTTACAACTAATAAGATATATATCAAATCTCTGTATGTAAACTGTGCGGTAGCTTACCAAATGTAATTGTAAATACAAAAATAAAGATCTATCAATCTACTATACTCTGTTCAGTTTATATTTGCAGTACAGGCCTTATGGGAGAGCTTTTTCAGAAACACTGGTGCCTGCTGCTGTTTGCACGGCACCTTAAATTAAAAAATTGCCACTGAAATAAGAAAGAGAATCACTGAGTTACATTGAAATTGTTTGTGTAATCTTCTTTGAGCTCACGTACACCCCATCATGACCTATCTGCTCCATGGGTGAAAAGAGACTGATCAGTGATCACCAATTTGCAACCAACCTTATTGTGTTTATTAAAAAAAAAACACAGAATCAGAGTTACCATTGCCGAGTTGATAGAAATTCATATGGCATTTTCTTTGGTTTGTGCTATATAACTTTCAGGATTTAAGCTTTTTCGAGCTTTTAGTAGCCAATATTTTTCTGAGATTTGCGGGCAATTTTTAATGCTCCTACAGTCCTACGGCAATCCTGTAAGAGCTTTAAATTAAAGACAGCTTATTAAAATCCATAATGGTCAGACTGAAAGGCAAATATCCTATCTTCCCTGTACTGCAAATATAAATTGAACAGAGTATAATAAGATACTACATACGTACACAAAATTTACATTTGTTGGCTCATAGGAGGCCTAACTTTATACCTTTTATATAAAATTTACATGACGAAAAAAAATAAAAATTTAAAAGGTCGGTTGACTGTATTGTCCTCAGGGTGTTCATTCCCGGTTGTCAGTGGTAAATTTTGTGGATTGTGGGCAGGGATGACGTTTTAGCCGCGGTGGTAGGCTGACCCAATGTCAGCGTAGAACGAGACTACTTCCTCGTTGTCCATGATTAGGTTGTCATCCAGAGTTTCCATCACACTGAGGTACCTCGGTTCGGGATGTCGTTGTTCTGTGGTCATCCTTCTCATAAGCTGATTCGGGTGGTCGATGATGTTCCCCATTAGTTTCTTCGTTGAATGAACTAGATATTTCTACAGTGGGATTAAATTCGCTTCTGTGTAGAGATGTTCGTTCCTGTAGTGTTTCTGTCGTTGACGGTCGAAGTAGAGTCCAGTGCAGATCCTCAGTATCTTCCTTTCGAATAGTTGAAGTTCCTTCATAGCTGTCTTCGAGATGGAAAACCATACTGGAAAGGAATAGCTGATCACTGGTCGCAGGAGCTGCTTGTAGATTAATATCTTCGTCGGTTGGCTAAGACCTGATCTTCTTTTCAGCAATGGGTGCAAACGGCTGAAGGCCCAGCTGGCCTTTTTCAGAACATTTTTTGAGTGCAGGTTAAACCTTAGCAACTCGTTGAAGTGCACTCCCAGGTACTTGACATTTGGTTTTGCCACTATGGAGGATCCGTCTGCAAATTGTTGCGGTGCGAATGCCTCTACCAGTTGAAGGTCTCCTGAAGCAGACAAGCAGACTTCCAAATCGGGGAAGTGCTGATTCGGATGCCCCATTTCTGGTAGAATCGGAAGAGTCTATTGATGTGGGTTTCTACTTTTTGGACAGCCATTAGAGGTGACATTGATGTGGCGTAGGTGAGCGAGTCATCAGCATAAAGAAGGTTCTCGCATCGAATTGGAGAAGGTTGGTCTGAAGTCATCAAGTTGTAGACGATGGGGCCTAGTTTTGAGCCTTGGGCGACTCCAGCTCCGATGGTCTTTATGTTTGACTTGCAGTTATCTACTTGAACGATAAATTTCCTGAAATATAGGAAAGAAAAGAGAATTTTTATTAATGGCGGAGGTACTTGCATAAGATGAAGTTTGTGGATTCGGCCGTCTATCCACACGCTATCGAATGCTTTCTCGACATCCAAAAAGCATCTGACGGTGACACGATTACTGTTGAGGGCTGTGCTGATATCGTGTTGGAATTTTACCAGTGGATGCAAGGTTGAGTGTTTTTCTCGAAAGTCGAATTGCATGTCAGGGATGATTGAATTTTCACAGCAGAATTTCTTCAGTCTTCGTAGGATTACTTCTTCCAGTAATTTGCTGATGTTGTTGAGAAGTGATATTGGCCTGTAGTTGGAAGCACCTTTCTTCGGAATTGGCACAATCTTCGCTGTTTTACACTTCTGGGGGAAATAACAGTTGTTGATGCAGTTGTTTAAAATGATTGTGAGGAAAATCATTACTACATATGGCAGCTTTTCCAGGATGTAGTAGGAGACACCATCTGGACTAGCAGATTTTTTTGGCTTAGAATTGCCGATAATTTCTACAACCTCCTCTAGATTGCATAAATGAGGACTATCGGTGGGATCATTTGCTGGATTGATGATATTAAAATTTATTTAATTCGGATTTGGTTGTAGTAGTGTTTGTTGAATTGTTGCCTCAACTTCTTGTAAGAAAGTTGGGTCAGTAGGTGGGTTAGGTGTAAAGTTTCCTTCGAAGTAGTCGGCGAATGCTTCCACCTTTTCTTGGGCTGAGGTAGCTTCAGTATCATTGCTGATTATGGTTTCCGGTATTTGTGGCTGTTTTCCAATGATCATATTGATGTTTTTGAAAGCATCTGGTCCTGGCTTGATTGCTTGCAATCTTTTCCGATATTGGATATTATTGTGGTATTGAATGGAGTTCCGAAACATGATGTAGACTTGCTGTAGCTAATTCCAAACTGTCTGGTAGTTTCTGATGGTTGTATTCAGTTTGCTTTGATGGATTCGCTGGAGACGCTTTCTTAGACGTTGTGTGTGAGCATACAGACTTTGAACGTATTCAGTGCTGGTGCCTATCCTTTGACTTTTTGGACTGTTTCAGATACGGCATGTTCAAAGTTGACAGTTACTGCATCGATTTCGATATCCATTCCTGTCTGAAGGTGTAAGAGTTAAGCTGTCTTCGATGAAGTCTATCAATATCCAGCCGTCTGAAATTAATGAAATTCTCAGTAGCTTCTGTTGTAAGAAGTATGGGTTGGATGAGATTAATCGATAGTTGAACAGCTTCATGGTCCGAGTCACTATGCAATAATGTACAAACATAATTCCGGATTTCCGGAAGAGTGATCACTAGATTCGAGGAAGCCTGGAAGAAGTGCAGCGTTGATGGTGTTCTGGGAAAGGTGGGTTTGTGTTGTGAAACAACCACTAAGGAGTGCTGGTCATTGTTGGCGTCCATCCAGTCAACAATCGCCTTGCCCTCAGGTGAAATCGAAGTATCCAGCCACATGTGATGCCTGGCATTGAAATCACCGCCGATGTCAGGAGTATATAGGTGTTGTAACGCTTCGTTACAAAATACTAATAAATAAAAATAATTCAATCGTTTAAATTTAGAGCTATAGTTTGAAATTCTTCATATAATTCATAGGTTTGGAAATCTCACCCACTCGGATTAATGTATGGAAATCCTGACAATGTTTTATTAAATTTTCATTTGGAAGAAATGTTAGGTTGCTTAAATCTTTCAGAAAACCAAAATCTTCAAATTGTTGATAAAATAAATCTGGAGAGAATGCTGCATAATAGAGTCGATCATATTGTAAAAAAAGTTATTTTATACTGGTTTTCTTTATTTTATTATATACGGGTTTTCTTTCGGAAGACTTTATGGGTTCGTCATTACCTTGTTTTTTATTTTTGTTTTTTTTTTTTTTAAGTTTGAACTTCCCACTATCGGCATAATGGATTTTAATTAAGTTTTTACAGAGAAGTTTCTAAAAAATTTTAAAAATATTGCATTTCAAAACCTAAAAAAAAAATAATTTTCTTTCTGGAAAATTCGATATCTCAAAAATAGCTCAATATTTTTTTTTTGAAATTTAATTTTTATTCGAACAATAATAAAAACTTAAATTTGACGTACCGACATTTCTTATTAAAAATGTTTTAAAAATTTTCTATATAAAAGCTTATTTTTTTAAGAAAGTCCTTGCACTTATAATTTTTGTTCTTGCATAAACTAATATTTGCTTAAATCACATGGTATCCTGTGTCTAGCTCCAACTACTAAAGGAATTGTTTTAGTCGTTTAAAAAATGAATTTTATGCTTATGAACAGTTTTTCTGTAATGGCATTCATTTTTGAAATTCTTAGTCTTTTACATAAGGGCAAGTTCTTGCGATTCAATCGTGCATTTTATTTTTTCATTGACTTGTAGATCGTAAAAATTAATAGAAAGACAAAAATCACATGGCGTTCGTCGATGCCCATATCAACCAAGTCGGACCAAAAGAAATGGGTTATCTTTGACCGATATCGCTCGTCATTGAAGGCGTTGGCCTGGCCAACGTCGTTCTCAAAGAACTATGGATAAAAGTATAGCATCATCGGCCGACAGCCCGAAATTCACACCAAACAGTGACTTTCGGAGGATCTTATCTGGATTGTGATCGTCCCAAATTCAACAATGCTAGTTGACAAACCCATTCATCCAGCAATGGGCCTCATCATTGAATATGATTTGACAGACTATCATAAAACAATTTAATCATTTATACATCTTGTTGAACGGTATAACTCTTGATGTTGATTTGGCAGGATCAGCTTAATAAATGACAGATAATTTGACAGATGTACAATATGGCCGCAATCACTTGTCGAAGTTTGGAATTTCCTATTGGAATTTATCAAGACATGATAATGATACACTGTCAAACATTCTAATTTGGCATATATATCCACCATTAAATTTAAATTCAATTTATTGTTCATTTAAAACTAACATCAAGACAACATCGTTTCTACTAATTTATAAAAATAAAATCATGACCCAGATTCAATGCTCTGTCAGTCATACATATGTATATCGCACTACATATTTTAATGCACATCCACCCACAAGGTGTGCCACCTTAGCTGTCATTGTTTTAGCGTTCTAATAAGACATGTGCATCATCACCGCATATCCTATGAAAATTTGGATTGTTTTCAAAATCACACAAGAGATATGTAGATAAACTTAATTTGTATTTAATTTAAAATATAAATAAAATTAAGTTTAAACACCCACGTTATATGGGTATTTCTCCTGACTCATATAAATACCAAAATAAGATTCTTATCAATCTTTAAACTACTGGCTGACAGCTCATGATAGATAAAACAAAAAGTAAACCAAACAATTCATTGGAATTCATGTAAACATACATACATATGTAGATGTAGTACTAACTTAAACAGATTTCGGGAAATCCTATTTGACAGACTAAACAGCTGTTATAAAGTTGATTCAACATTCCATCAAAGTGTTATACGAGACTTTATTAAAACAATGAAATTCAATTAGTTTGTCATTTTGAATCAGCTTGTTATTTAAACATGGTGTTTTTGCGTCGTAGTAAAAATGTGGTTCTATAGTCAAGTTTAAAAAAACATATATATAATATAAATACATTGTTTATGTTTGATTTTATATTTTTCTATATTATAACTTTATGCATTCAGTCACACAAAAATTTAAAAATAAATGCAGAGTTATTAAATTGATACAATTTCAAATTCAAAGAAAAAATATTAAAATACAATTTCGTGGAAAAATTTAACCATAAACTCAAAGTTCACACGCTGCCACCTGAATGTCTCCTTGTAGGTAATAAATTGATTGCTCTGTTTGCCAGAATCTCGACCTGTCCTTCAATATTCTGCTAGAAATAAAATAAAATAAATATTACGATCATTAAGAATATAAAAATACAATACGATTTTATGAAATTAGAATATAACACGCGTCAGTCTTGAAAAATACGTGGGGTTTTGCGCACATCCTTATTTTATTTTTGATGATGCTTATTTTTGTAATCACCAGCGAACGTGTGAAAATTCAAAAAGCAAAAATATTTTCGTCTTAAGTTTTAATAATTATTGTAAAAAAGATTATACTAGATATACTTTTACGTCATTATCAACATGACTTTGATTTATATTCAAATCATGTTATTCATGTATAAAATTATTTTATTAATTGTATCTTACGTGAATTTCCGGTCGAACGTCATGATAGACTAGGATTGACGTGTTTTATTTTTTTTTCAATAAATTGATTTATTGGTAGACATTGTACGCATTTTCAATTTGCTTGCAAAGATTTTGTAACAATTGATTCTTAAGAAAATAAAATAAAAAAAATTAAATAAAAATATACATATGTCTGTTTGTATATATGTATTTTATTGAAAATTTTTGATTTAGATTTACAGCTCTATGAAGTTTCAAACTCTATCATAACGGAAAACAAACATAAAAAAAAGTTGTTCATTATTGTTTTTTTATTCCATTTTAAAAAAATATTTTTTATTTCGTTTTGTGATAGTTTCGTGTTTGTTTTTTATATTTTGTTATTGTCAATAATATGGGGGTGTTTTCGATTTGGAAGGTTAAGCTAATAACTTTGTGAAATTTATGACCCTTAAAAAATTTGTTATTATCATAGGTAAAATATTCCATTTCAAATGCGAAATAATACACTCTAGTAGAGCGTGACAATAAATATCTATGGAATTTAAACAGATGGAATGCTTTAATTTGCCATCGCGTTTCAATAACGAAGGATGCGTTTATTTTAAATGAATCGTGGTGTATGCCTAGGTATTTTAAAGTCGTATTTCAATTTGTTTAACTAAGTAATAAAGACTGATGTCATTGTATGCCCTCTAAAACATGGTGTTTAAAAGGTCTCTAAAATTGTAATTTTAACCTTGCAAATAATTTGTTATAGTGGAATTGAAATAAAAGTTAAAAACTGTCATTGCCGTGAAACTTACAATACTTCTTTCCAAAACTTCTATTTCCTCAATTTAAGACATTTCACAATTGATAGGTGATAGGTGAATAGATAGATAGATAGATAGATAGGTGAATAGATACAAAGTAGACGCAAATTCAAAAAATTTAAAAATAAGTATTAACACTGTTTTTTGTTAATAAAGGTTTTTACAACGCGGCGGCCATGTTGTAATGGTGACATCTGTCAAATCTGTTATATAGGAGTATTTTTCGGTTATTGATCCCAAATCACTATGACCAGTTACACGATTGAACATAACGTCCAAATGAGTGTTCGTTAGTTCAAGCGTTGAGCACGTTGCGCACATTTAACGCTAGAAGTGGTGGCCATTTACAGTCGACTTTTCAACATTTGGTGGCCAAATTTAAGGACCACCTGTTCGATAATCAATCGGCCAACATTCGTACGTAAAGGAACGTAAGTTCGGTCGACATTGGTGAGGCGGCCGAAATTGAACCATTCCAACCTGGATGGCACTACGTGCAACACATCGGACTTCATTGACATTATGCAGAATGTCAATCATTGTGCCCGATTTAAGGGTAGGGTTATCTCTTGCAGATGTGACGTCAATTGGCCACCTTGGTCATCCGATTTTACCACGCTAGACTATTTGTTGTGGGGTTTCCTGAAGTCACAGGTCTATGCATATAAACCTGAAATTCAGCCAGATCTATGCGGTAGAGTCATTGAAGGTTGACCTCTCTAATTTCGATCCTCTTCTTTGCATGCATCACAAGACCTATCGTTGTGCGAAATTACAAATTTCAACAATTCAACTGCTCCATAATAATTATGAACTTTCAGTGAGTCACTTACTCTGTCAATATCTCATGAACGACTCTTTGAACGAGAACTTAGTTGAGATCCGACGAAGAATTATTTTTGTAAACCGATGCTACTTGGGTTTAACAACTCCTCACTCGTAAGACGAAGTGCACGCTCTACAAAAACCGTATACTACCAGTCCTGCTTACGGCGCAGAGTGCTGAAATTTTAGCAGAAAGGAAAAGATGATACTGGGATCTTTCGAAAGAAAAATTCTTCGACAAATATTTGGTGCTGTGTACGAAGAGGGCGAATGGAGGAAAAGATATAACTGCGAACTCTATCAGCTATACCAAGATGTGGATGTAGTCCAGAAATCCAAAACACGTCATACATTGGCTTGGTCACATTGAACGAATGGACACAAATGCTCCAGCTAAGAGGGTCTTCGAATCTCAGCCCCATGTTTGCGGCCGTGTTTCAGACAGAGACCTTTCATGGATCATAGCCAGTTAAAGCATACAAATTTGGTGAGGCGCCTAAATTTAATCACGTCAACAAATACTGCGAATTTTATGTTTCTGAATTTATTGGCACTGACGTTAAAAGGAGGTCGAAATTTGCCTCAGATTTTTCCTGCAAGAAAGGTGTATTACCTTTGCCGCGAACTTGGTGGTCTCTACCATTCCCGTTTGATAGTAAAAACAAAATTTCAAACATTTTGTTCTATTCATTTATTTAAATGAACAAAACTACTTTTACTTTTGTATATAAAACACTGGTTATAATGGGTGATTTTTCTGTTTTTGGCAACACTGGTTTCGACAGCTCACGCACGTTTTGTGTTTTGTGTCACTGTCAAACATCTTCAGTTCGGTCTATAATTTAACTATGAATCATCTTACAAGCGAACAAAGCTTGAAAATTATTGAATTTTATTATCAAAATACGTGTTGTGTTAAGAATGTTCATCGGGCGCTTCTTCCAGTTTATGGTCAGTTTTAATCGACAGTATTAGTGATGACCGTGAATTATCGATTCGGCGCCGTTCGCAGCAATTGGTCCTCTGTTACTCCACTACGTGGAAAATTTTTCGGAAGGATTTACATAGATGTGAAGCCTTTCAAAATACAGCTGGTGCAAGAATTGAAGCCGAACGACCTACCACATAACGCCGAATTTTTTGTGAATGGGCTCTTGAAAAGTTGGCCAAAGATCCACTTTTTTATCGAAAAATTGAGTTAAGCGACGAAGTTCATTTCTGGTTGAATGGATGCGTGAGCAAGGAAAACTGCCATATTTGGAGTGAAGAGCAGCCAGAAACATTGCAAGAGCTACCAATGCATCCAGAAAATGTCACTTTTTGGTGCGGATTATGGGCTGTCGGAATTATTGGGCCGTATTTCTTCAAAGATTATGCGAATCGCAACTCTACTGTGAATTGTGAGCGCTACCGTGCGATAATAACAAAACTTTTTTTTTGCCCAAAATGGAAGAGCTTGACTTACATGACATGTGGGTTTCAAGAAGACGGTGCCACATGCCACACAGCACGCGCAACAATGAACCGATAGAGAGGTGAGTTCGGTGAACAGTTTATTTCACGTTTGGGGCCGGTCAATTGGCCGTCTAGATCGTGCGATTTAACGTCTCTAGACTGTTTTTTGTGGGGCTATGTTAAGGATAATGTCTATAGCGACAAACCCGCTTCGATTGACGCACTGGAAGCAAACATTAAAGCATTTATTCGTGAGATACCGGCCGAAATGTTAGAAAGAGTATGCCAAAATTGCACAAAGCGGATGGACTATTTTAATCTGACTTGAAATTCCGATGATAAGGACATGCAATTTTATCTGTCTGTCTTATTGACTACAATCTATATGGTTTAGCCGATTTGATTTAAAGCTGATAGACAGCATTTTTGAAGTTTTCCCCCAACATTTTTTCTTTGTTTTAGAACAAGATTAACGGAACCTGTCATACAATAATTTTTTTTTTGAAATTTGAGAAAATATTTTTTTTTCAAAAACTGTTTCACAGATTTAAAACAAAAAACTCCGTTAGTAATAGCTAGGCTTTTGTTTAAAATTAAGTCTAATAATAGACATTAATGGAACTTATATACAGTGACTTGCATAAGTATAACCGCACCTGTAAAAATGCGTTTTGTAGAAAATTAAGATGGGAATGAGAACTTAGTATTTTTTTATTGAATGGCATTACTAATCAAGTAAATTGAGAAGAAAAAAAAATTCCGTTATTTTCTCTTCTGGTGTTTAAAAATTAAAATAAGATTTTTATGTATTGCAAAATAAGTCTAAGTCTAAGTGACGTATCGAAATGTCTGCAATCAGGAGGCTAATGATAAACCTTACTCCTTTTCTGAAAATTGCTCAACAGTAAGGGCTTTTGGTTTATTATCGGTTTGTATTGGTTGCTCACTGCATGAAGTATGTCCAATTCTATTGGATTTGGGCGATCAGTAAAACCCCGGATAAGAAAAATAATGTTCTTGTGTGTTTTTCGGCGGATGTAACTATCTGACCAAATTACTTAGAACCCTTCTAGGTAAAATCTTGCGAGTCTTTTGCACAAAATTTGCACCTGTATCTTCACAGCTAAAGTTGCGCGACGGAAAACAGTTCCGTCAATCAATAGTATCAATAACCGATAAGGCTTCGGGTGATCTAATCGAAATATTTTTATTCCACCTCAAAAAAGACGTTCAACACGTGATTCAAACTTCTTCATTTGAATTTTTGGACTTTTATTTTATTTGTAGATACTAACAAAAATAAGCAACACAACAACGAAGCATAATACCATCTGATCCAAACAACAAACCTGACGTCGGAAAAATAGGACCAGTTTTAAAATACTAGAATCTAGAAGTGTAAGTACCCGTAAATATTTTATTCCCAGAATTAACCGAAATACTAGCATACTATAGTAACAGAATATAATAAATCAATAAAGATTTTGTAATAAGGTTCCAAGACCTTTTCCTCTGAAGTTTCGTGTTTTCTTCAGGACGAGACCGGCTCCCATAAACTCGGCTGTAACGAAAAAAGCACATCATAACACACAAACTTCACAAAATACAACAAGCAATTTAGGTATCTACCTATTTCATTTGAAAAGAAAGACAAAAAAACCATTTATAGAGCTTCTTTCAACAGTCTCTAATTAACAGCTGAAGTATGTATGTCAATAACTTTGTGGAAGATCAGCATTTATCTCTTTTACGCGATTCTTAATTTTCAGCGGAACCTTGCTTTTTAGCAGTTACTTCTTACCCCTGTTACTTCTAGCATTGCTTTCAACTTACTGATGTAACTTTCAATTAAACGGGAGTTGGGTGACCCTGCATTAATTAATTATTAATTAATATCTCACTTTATACCTAAGATATTTCCGCCGTTTATACTGAACTTACTGAATTTAATGGGCTTAGTCCGAGTAACCTCGAGATTAAAATTGAATGATAAACACCTTTCAGTAGTTATCTTCAATATAACCCCGAAAACTTGGATGATCTGCTTCACTTTGGATATAAGCTTGGTTTTATTTTTCTGTGCAGAAATGTATTTATCGTAAGTTACTTGGATTATCTGCACTTACATTTTAATTTCACCTACAAGATATGGTGCATAAATAATCTTCATTCTTATGACTTATATAATTTTGTTTCGCACAAGGAAATTAACTATGCTAACTTGTTTTTTATTGTAGACCAATTTCGATTTATTTAAAGATAGGTACTAACATAAGCTAAATATTTGATAAGAATTTGATGTACATATGTATTTCGATCTGAATAAGTATATACGCATTTTTGTTATACATATATCTAAATTCAAAAGTTAGGAAATAATCACTATAATATAAGCAACTAGCCATCCTATTCCTATATTGAGTACATTATCCTAACAATAATAAAAATCAATCAATCTTTTGTCATGCTATTTACATTACTTTAGTCGTTGATTGAATGATATCATCAGCTATCTCAAACTGTCTGCCCTTGCTTGTGTTTAAATATTTTTGAACTAACAAAACATCAAAAAATCTGTTCATCTAAAAATAGAATTTTTTCCATAAAGCACTATCGGTCAATCTACTCACGATAAACAATCCACTTAACATAATTGCTTTCTTCAATTAAAATTGAGACTAAAAATACAAACACAACAATTCCTCTGTAGCACTGTTAGTTAGGTACAAAGTATTTTAATTTAATTTTTTTTTTAATAACCAATTAAGCCAATTGACTTGAAGTACTCATCTGAACTCAGCATATTTATACGTCATTGAAATTTTCTCTAGCACACTATAGATGCGTAATGGAGGACAAAAATACATACATTCCGAAAAGCACGTACACAATAAATGAATTTCTTCGTTTGTTTACGTGTATTCCTTAAATTAAACTCAATTGTTTAAAAATACATTTTAGTCTTTGTTAAAATTTATCTTATCATTTCTTAGACTAAACTAACAAATAAAAAAACACACAACTGAGAACCGAAACAACTGAACAACCCCCAACAACCTTGTAGGCGTATTGAACTCTCTTAACTCATCCTTTAAGCTTTTAACTTTAATTGAAAACACAAAACATAATCAGCAGTAGCACTTAAGAATTTATTTTTATAACAGAACAAAAAAAAAATACTGTATGAGGAAACAAACATCCACAAGGTAATAAGAGAACTTATGGATTATGAGTGAAAGATAAAACGAAATATCTGCGATAAGTTTTGAGTTTTGTTCCATAGTATTTCGGTGAAAAGCTTAGAATATCTCTTCCTACACACAAACTATCTGTAGGAATAGTCATAATGGATGGTGGAAATAGGAAAGCTTTACAAATTTTGGCTTAAAGTTTATTATACTATTCGACAAAGTTTAAAATTTGTCTTTAACTGGTATCAGATTATACTCTTTCGAAAATTTGTGTTGTTTTCGGAGATCCTATTGACTTTTTTATCGTAATTCGATACGTGTGAACACTTCTGGTTTCGATTCTGAAGATAAACTTTTTTTAGAAAACGAACTGAAGATAACCTATTTTTAGAAAACGAACTGTCATTCTGATGACATTTAAATGCAAACATACAATGTTTATGGTTATATGACACAGAGAAATAATTTATCTCAAAAGAATCGGATGGGAAGGTACTGAGCTTCTTATTCAAAATGGATTTTTAACCTTGAAAGTCATTTATGATAGGTTCGTGCTGTGGAGGTGTTTGCTTTTGCCTTTATATCGTTTAATAAAATTTTCAAGTTTAATATCAAATAAAAAAAATAAACCTTTTTACGCGGATTGCCATGTTTTCTTGCCGAACTTGGGTCACGTCGTCACGTGCATTGGCGTCGCTGCTGACTTTGATTGTCTCTGATGATATTCGTTAACTAACCCCCCTTTATTTTCTAAAATCCTTAAGAAGTGATGATACGACAATCCGAGCCGTCTCACTTGGATGTTGAATCCCAATAGATCCATTGGGGGAAGAGGGAGTGAATTGAATGGAGCTTGTTTCTTTTATGCCTCCATGAACCATCCTTGCATTCTGAATGAATTTAATGATGCTCTTTAGTAGCAGGGTAGAAATGTCACCCCAATTGTAGACAAACTATTCATTCACAAAGGAAATGAGATAAACCACAAGTTTGACGAGTTAATACTTACTTATTCTGCTCTTGTGGGTTCCCATTGCATTTTGATCCGTGAGAACTCCAATTAAAATAGATAGTTGAAGCCACATCATCTTGAATAAATATTCAGTCTTTATCCTCGAAAATTTGACCATAAATCCCTTGAAACCCGAGAGTGTCGATTGTTGACCATCAGACGTCCTCAGCTTTAAAAAATTCTGGCGAATTTTGATTTCCTATTGCTCCAGTGGCTAAGTACCAAGGTATCGGTTTGGGTCGGATCAAGAGACATGCTTTGGCCAGTTTATTCACCATTTCGTTCCCGTATATATCACGATATCCCAGGATCCATCTGGGGGTAACTATATGTATGTTCTTTGCACTGAGAATCCGCGGCTCATTATGGCAAAGATCTATTAATTTCTATTTAATATTGATTAAGAAAATGGCTTTAATTGCCGTCTGGCTGTCTATGAAGACATCGATATTTCTGTTTATTACTTAATGTCTTGCGGGTTCGCAAACTGCAAGCACTTCCACTGGGAGTAAAATACTCAAATGCGAAAGCCTTATTGATCTGTTAATAGTGTTATGAACAGAGCTTTATACTACTACAGCGCCATCTGTTGGAAAATTACATATCTAATTTATGGAAGAAACAAAAAGCTCTTTTCCAATGTCAAATGTATTTCCCCTTATTCCAACCATCTAGAACATTCCAAGACAAGAACTTTCGAGAACAACTAATTTGAGTATATAAGGGAGTGTTCACGGTGAGCGAGACACAGTTGATTTTTGATTACGGAAGTGTGCAAAACTCTGCTTATTGGATTGTGGAAAGTGTAAAACAAGTGTGATTTTATTTGAATAAAGTATTTGAGTTGATTATAAATTGAGATTTGTTGTTGTGATTTGGAAAGTAAAAATAAAGAAGAAATATTAGAGAGAGTAATAAGTTTTATTTAACGAACCTAGCAAAAATATTACAATAGGTTTGTTATCTGAGTAGATGTCTGACCCCCTCGTTGGTCGTGGAAGCGTTCGTAAATACCGAAACATAATTACCATTAATGAGTCGATTTTCAATAACGATTAGTGGCTTTTTCTCATTTTGTGAAAATCGCGTCCGTCTAACGTTACCCTTATCACTTACCTGTGACCTCACTGATAAAACCGACTCTACTTACGCAGTGGTTTAGTTTGGAGATTTTGTCTTACGTTTTCATAATTTTAATCACGTTAGACAACTCTTCTAACTAATGTGGGTTTTACAACAGAACCTAAGCGAATTCGCGTTGAACAACCCTTAATTTAACAGATACATGACTCACACAACTAAAAAAACACATAAAAAAAAGTAAAAAGAACAGACAACTTCAAACTAAATAATTTTTCGCCGAAAAAAGTACATTTTATATACTACCTCGGTACATATTTTGATTGTTTTACAAGTTATTTGCATTATTTTAGGTGGAAATAAAGTATAAATCGTAAATTCACTTCATAAAAAGTCAATTTGTTGTTGAAAGGTGCAGATTCATTTAGCTATAGTCGTCTACTGGCTGTACATTTGTATGTACAGATTTGTTAATCGTAGAGCATTTTCGTACGATTGTTTCAAATTTATAATGTTCAGTGATTCAGTCTATTTACAAAAAACATCTTTAAAAAACCGAATGAAACATCAGTAAACATTTTTTCTTCGAATTGCTTTGGTATGAAATGACCATTGTCAATATGGATAAAGTATACTTTTAAAAGATAAACTAGCTATTTGCTGCTGTTAAAGTAAGACGAGCTCTTTAACGTTAAAGTATGTCCTTTAAAGTTACAAAAAAGTCGGTTCTCGTTTTATACTCAATATTTAGAGTCGACGCCCATTCTAAAATTGATTTAGAGTAGGTTTTAAATGTTTAAAATTTTGCGCCTCTGAATTTAACCGTACGTCCGAGGTTGGACTAAAGGGTAAACTGATGAGCATTCCCTGAAGAGCGAGTATTACGGCTAAATTGCTTAAAGGGAGGAATGGAACTGGCTTTCTTAAAAACAACGAACGGTAAAATATAAAAAAAAAAAAATAAGAAAAACTGCGGATATTTTTTTAATTCTATCCAAGAGACTTAAGAGGGTTATTGGAGCACCTGCCCAAATGTGGGAATTATACTCTAGCTTTTGACGAATATAGACTGTATAGATTTCAACCAGACCAGTCAAAACGTCAACGTCAATTAACAAATCTAGCTTATCATACGCTCCTGTTCTAAATCCGCCTCCGAAGGCCAAGGCTGTGAATCTGAAAGTACTGTCGTCAGCAAAATAATCGAATGGATTAAATGTTTCAGATAAAAAATTGGTGATGAAAGAGAGAGAGAGAGATAGAGAAAGAGAGTCGAGAGAGAGAGTCGGAGATAAAACGAACTGGCACACCAGTAACTATTTTATGACTAACAGACCATCCAATACAACTCGTATTGAGCGGTTCAAAATTTAGTTTCAAATCCATCGAAGAAGATGTTGATTAATACCAAATGTACGCATTTTTCATAAGAGAGCTTGATGTCAAACTCTATCAAATGTCTTAGAAATGTCGAGCGCAATAATTTTACTTTCTCTAAAACGATGTAAAGATGTGTTCCACTCTTCGGTAAGAAATGTCACACAATGTAATGATTTCTTCGAATGCCGTATTTCTGGTGATTTAGAAGCTTTTGATCTTAGAGATATTTCTTTAGCTGATGATCAATCACTCACTCCATGAGCTTGGAAAGAAGAGAATTAAGTGCAATTGGTCGGTAGGAGGAGAGACAGAAAGAGAGACCTTAGGAACAGGCAGGATAAATGCTCTTTTCCATTTTCCAGGAAAGATTCCCGAAAAATGGGACCAAAATACAAAAAGATATAGTAGGTTTTGATGTCTCTTATTGTGTGTTTGCTTTTGCACAATAATCCGGAAATGGGATCACTTACTCAGCGAACCACCACTCTCATCCGACACCATCTATACCGTGCCAAGCAAGGCAGCTTTTTAACTGGTGCTAAAGCAGTAGTGAATTTGATGAGTGATCATTTGGCCATCCCGCACGGTAAACCTCCGTCAAAGCCCTCAGTCCACTAGCTCGGGATCTAGGGAGTCAAACGGAGGGAACGGCACAGAAGCAACCGAAGTTCGTCCTAGAGCCATTTCGTCGCGTTGAGAACAAAAATTAAGTCTTTAATCTTCAATTCGAAAAGTTCGTCAACAAATGCACTTCTTTTTCCTAATGTGGAATGCTTTACCCGGCTCAATATTTCTCACTCATTGCAATGTACAGACATTCAAAACCAATGTGCAACATATCTCCTTTCTAATCCTATCCTACTTTCCTAATTACTCGCACTGTGTTTAACATTATAAGGATATTCATAACCCCGTATAATGGTGGTTGGCGGTATAATGTATATGCTTCTTTGCCAATTGCACAAGAAACTGGTCCAGTGGCTTGATCTTGGCTTCTTCGTAGATTCTTTTCGTTGCTGTAGTGCTTCTGTCGCTGTCGATCGAAGATTAGCCCAGTGCTTATCCTCATAATTTTCCTTTCGAAGAGCTGGAGCTTCTGCATTGCTATCTTCGAAATGGTGTCCTTGAGCTACTCCAGCTTTGATGGATTTGATTGAAGACATGCAGCTGTCCAGTTGAACGAAGAATTTCCTGAAAGAGAGAAAAGAAAATAATATTTTTATTAGTGGCCAAGGTAATCCAAGTACACGAAGCTTATGGATAAGGGCTTCTGTCCATATGCTGTCCAATGCTTTCTCGACATCCAGAAAGCATCCTACGGTCGCACGATAGCTGTTGAGTGCTGAGAAGACGTCAGACTGGAACTTTATTAACGGATGCAGTGTTGAATGTCCTTCCCGAAATCCAAACTGCAAATCTGGGATAATGTTGTTTTCGTTGCAGTACATCTTGAGCCTCCTTGGTAAGACTTCTTCCAGGATTTTGCTGATATTTTTGAGGAGGGATAAAGGCCGATAGTCCTTTGATTCGCTAAAAAAAATTGAGAAAATATTTCCCTTCATAACTCCGAGCGGAATGTTGAATCTACTGTGGTTAATATTGAGGCTAGCAAGTTCATCCTGGTTTATATTGAGGCTAGCAAGTTCATCCTGGCATTGCTGGACCAGTTGTTCTAGAATTAACTGCTTTAAGAGCCGCTCGGCTGTCTGTGATAATAGCCGTAGTTCGGTTCTTGTTTGGATCTTGTTTGAGTACCCTGCATGCTTCCCTGATTGCTAGTAATTCAGCTTGAATAACTCTAGTCGGGAAGCTTAAACGACCTAGATATATTCAAAATCACAGAGAAGATTCCTGAACCAACAACACACTCCATCTTTGAGTTTTGTGTTAATGCTTTTATGTTTAATGTAAAGTAAATTTGAGTGGAGTATTTGAATTGATAGGCAAGAGGCTAAAAAGCTTAGCCAATTTTCGTGTTCATTAATTGTCATCGTAAGCTATTATTAATATTTAAAGAGAAGTGCCTGCCATAAAAATTACATGTTTAGTTTATTAACTTAATTAAGTAATTTGAAAAAGTACCAAAATCTTCTAATATACAAGGCAAACACATTAGTTGTTATCAATCAAAATTAAGTATATGTAGTTCGCTTCTATATTAATTTATAATTTTAGTACACTGTTTTTGACAGCGAAAACAAATATAATACAAATACTCTAAAAATACGAGTAGATTAAACTCATCAAGGAAACGAAAATATCTATGGATTACTGAAGTGTAAGAATTTTATTTACTTTGCAATTAACTTGCATCTATCCATCAATAACATGTCAATTAAAGCCATAAACAAACTAATCTAATGATTTCATCATGTAAAGCAAAAAAGAAAAACACACAAACAATATTATAGTCACGTAAACATCTGATCTGCAACCTATTAATTCAAAATCCATTTACATATATTGCTAATAGAAATCTAAAACTTACGTCTGTCACGTAAGCTTTTTCTAGAATACTCGTAATCTGCGTCATTGTAAACAAAGTGGGTCAACTGATAAAATTAGTCTAGTTCAGCTGTTTGTTTTACGAGAGGTAAATTTAATTATGTTTTTTCTGTCCGTTCAATGTCGTTTGGGTTGTGTGTCGTATGACTTCAAATATCAGCAGATATTTGAAAAATATAAACATTACTATCAACTGTCAGAAACAAGAAATAAAATAATAAATTATTAATTTCAGGTTTTTATACTAGACGAGTTTTTCTGCATTTTTAAAGTTAGAACTCAATTTACAGTTACAATTTCACTATCCCGTTCCATAACACACAAACGAAAATCCCGTTTAATCTTTGTTAAATTCATTCAGCTCTTAAATCATTGTAAAAAGTTTGAAGAAAATTCCAAAGTGTGGCGCTTAAGTCAGCCATCAATCAATATAACCTACAAATTAAGGGGTGTGTCACACCTGTCAACAATGACCTTGAACTTACTTGTTATTTTGTTAGCAGCCATACAACTGAATATTTATTATGTGTTCGGGTAGTATCACTAAACGTCTCCGTGATTTGATTATGATGTTACCATGAATTTATTTGTATTCATATTTTGCATACTTGTTTGATGAGAGATGAGTGAGGGTGAGATTGTGAGATAATTTTTATTTTGATTATATTACGATTTAAGAAATACGATTGAGGATTATTTGATAAAAGTGATAAAACCAAATCAAGATTCAAATATTTACATCTACAGATTTAGAGTATACATATTGACAAAAGCATTAATTTTGAAAAAAAGGATATAAAAAGACAAACAAAAATATGAGACTAAGATTATTTCGTTTTATAACGTATTTTATTAATGTTAAATTTATTTAAATGACTTTGTTTTATTATTCTTGTTTAATGTTTATTTTTTTTTTATATGTAAATTCAAATATTTTTGCTTATAAGGTTTTGATTTTACTCAAAAGAAATGTAATCTTTATTGTTCTAGAGATTTACTAAATATGTACATCATTTCATAAAAATCAAAATTTGTGTTCTTGAAGCATTAAATTCCACGCGGTTTTTGGTACCCTATTGTTAAATGCTGTCGATATGGGATTCTAATAAGCTATTCATACCATGCCGTTTCAAGAACAGGGTTCTGAATCTGGTTACGAATATGAGAAGCTGAGGGTGCTATCGTCAGCGAAACTATGAAGTGGATTAGGAGTTTTAGACAAGAGATCATTTATGAAGTTAAGAAAGAGTGTCGGAGACAAAACGGAGCCTTAGGGCACACCAGCATTTATTTTATGGACATCAGTATTGAAACCAATCGTCCAATACAACGTGTATTGAGTGGTCAAAAAGGTAATATTTAATCAAACGCAAAAGAGACTCTTCGATACCCAATGCACGCATTTTCGATAAAAGAGCTTTGTGCCAAACTCCATCAAATGCTTTGGAAATATCAAGTACAATTACCTTTGTCTCTCCAAAATGATGTAAGGAGAACAAATCCTTACATCATTTGCTACGAAAGTCCTACTGCCGGTCATTTGAGAGATTTTGTTCTTTGAGATATTTCTTTAGCTGATTGTTTATTAGTGGAAAGAAGGTCGGTGATTGGAGGGGGAGGGAGTTTCGCCTTTTTTAGGGACCGGCTGGACAAATGCCATTTTTTCAACTACCCGGGAAGATACCCAAGAAGTATGATAGATGGAAAAGCTTACGTAATGGTTTCGCCAGCGTAGAAGAACACCTCTGTAGAACTAGAGGGAATATACAATCTGGACCGGTGGATTTGTGTATGTGAAGATCTTTAAGACTCTTGTGACTGTATGGTTGCGAAAGAAGATGTGTCCCATAGAACCATTAATGCTCTCAAGTACAGGAGGAGTCATAAGATTGTGTTTCAAAGTCGAACTAGAAAGAAACTGCGTTACAAGCAAATTAGCTTTTTCTGGCGAGATGAAAAAAAACAGTGTTATTGTGTACAAGTGTTGGAACCGATGAATTGAAGAAATGAGGAATTTTTAATATTTTCTACAAAAGACCAAAAGTTTTTACTAACTTTGGGACATTGTAGTATTTTTTGACGTATATTTTTGTCATGTAAGAACTTTGTCCTTTGAATATGAGCTTGCCTGTCCTTTTTCCGGCTCTCCCCAGTGTTGTTTATTTTGTAACATCGGAAGTATAACTCTCTGAACCTGATAACCTCTCTTTTGTAATAGTAGTAGCAAGAATTCTCTCTGGAATTAACTGCTTTTGTCCTGTTAGGGATAAAAGTTTTTATTTTTTTATTACATTAAATATAATGCCTGTTATTATATCAGCACTGGAATTATGGCACTATCGAGGAAGCATAGTGCCCAGTTTAACTGGTTATAACTATCTAACTATATTAAAATTATTCTATAGACGTGTTGGGCGAATGAAAAACGGGTATCATAGGTGTTGCATTAGTTGCCTTAAAAAAGGTCACCATAGTACTCGAATTAGGAATAGTTTGCATGACTATTTAGTTAGATAGTTTCGAAAAAAGTTATTTAGTCCGTCCCAATTGGCTTTCTCATATTGCCAAACGGTTCCCTTTGGGCTTTTTTTTTTTTTTGCAACTTTTAATCGAATATAGCATCATACCTATTTTCGTTTTTTAGTATCTTGCTAACTTCTATCTTTGACATTTACAAACGTCAAAAAAGGTCTGTTTTCTTAGCTTTTTACACGAACTGTCGTTTTAGGTGTGTTCAAAAGCAATTTATTAAGAAAATTCCTTTATTACGATACTAGTTAGAAAATGCTTAAAATTAAGAATGAGTTAGTAAACTACTTTAAAGTTAGGAAATTGTTAAGTAGTATCATACTAATACCTTAATAATTTTTAAAATTTTGCGCCAATAAGTTTTTGTATATAAAACTATTAAAAACAAATTTTGGTGAGTGACTTTTACGATATGATGAAAAAATCATGACGGTCTTCATAAACCAGAAGTGACTTTTAAGTTTTTATCACCGTGGAAATAAAAATTCGGTTTTGAGATATCGGAAATGAAAAAAGGGTCTCTGTACCGTTCACGTATTCCGTTGCTGTGCTTAACCTATGTTATATTCAATCGCCAGGCAGGCGCCCATGTTAACAGCTTTCCTGTGCTTTAGTACATCGTGTGGCATGCTTCCTGGGTTTTCAGGGTTTTCACTGCCTTTTTAGGTCTTCTGAATCGATAACCAAACTCCTGTGCTCTGGCAGGCAGTCGTCTATATTAACAGTTTTCTTGGTCAACAGAACTTCAAGTGGCCTGCTTTACGTTTTATGAGGATTTTAATTCCCTTTTTGGCTATTCTGTACCACGCAACTCCGTTGCTCAGCTCTAGGTATTTTCAATCGCTAGTCAGGTACCTATGTCAATAGTTTTCTTAAGCAACACTGCTGCAGAAGGTACCACCCAAAGTATTATTCTTAAAAAACTGTTGATAAAAGCTGCTGCCTGGAGATAACCGAATCAGGGAGTTTAAGTCTTGAGAACCCGCGTAAACTGCCGAGAATGGTACTGTTGATCAATAAATTGTTTAATGAAGATATGAACATTTTTTCTGAATCAAATTCAATTAAAAGCTCTAGTGACCTTGGAGTTGAGATCACTTAAGCTTTTAATTGAATAAATTGTTTATTTAGCTAAATAACAAAAATTAAACTATATTTGCCTACCCGCACCACATACATACATACGTCTCTCGCATATGGAAGCTGTGGATATGAAAGTGAGAAGGTTAAATAGAGTCATGCAAACTATTCCTAATTCGAGTACTATGGTGACCTTTTTCAAGGCAACTAATGCAACACCTATGATACCCGTTTTTCATTCGCCCAACACGTCTATACACCCAGAGAAAAACAACATCATAAAATTAAATAGGAAAGTATTTAAAATTACGTTGCTATAACTTTTGATTTATACGCTTTAATTTAAATACGATCAACTTTGTTTCAAATAAGAAAAATGTTTAATTAATCACAGTATAGTTAAACACCATTGAATTAATGTTTTTCTATTTTGAAATGTAACCGAGGCATTTTCGTTGTTCATTTAAAGACGTTTGATATTTAATTTATTTGAATCAAACTTGAAACTTAATACATCAAAGTGGTAACTTATTTGATTTTCTTTCCTTTTTAAATCGTATACATAATTCACTTTGAACTAAAGTTAAAGTACAACAAATCAAAGTTGTAATCCTTTTGACTTGTGAACGATAACAGTAAACATTTTGTATAAGAAAGAAATCATATGTATGTGTGTTCGCGGCTGTCGTTGTTGCGGGTCGAGGAAAATGTATCTGCCATTCTCTTTAGAGCTTGTGAGCTGTACTTATTGTGAACGTTATAACCTGAAAGTAATAAAATAAACTAAAATAAATAAAAGTAAAAAATAATTCAAGTAGTGGACGAAAGCGGACAGCTTCGAAGTTTAATTTATTCTTATCCTGCTAACGAGAACAACCGCGACGATTCCGCAAAGCTGCATGAAGATCTGGAACTATACTTATTCAGAAATTTGAAGGTAACATTAAACTATCTCTTTTTTTTTCTTATTATATAAATTTTATTCAAGTTCCGAATTGATGACGAAACCCTCTCAGAGATCTCCAAAGTGGCAAATTGGCAGTGCCAAAATTGCAACAATTCTGATTCCCGTCAACACCAACCTCAAGTTTAAAATCATTTCTTAAAATTGTAAGTGTACATACATACATTTTTCTCAATATAAAAATTATAATGTAATATATATTTTATAGGATATTTTAAAACTTTTTAACTCATCATTGAAAGGGAAATCATTGATCCAGTCTTTACAATCCCTCCCACTACACTTGTATCAAATTAATAATGGCAAGACTTACATACATTATGTAAGACACAAATATTTGTAAATTTTGTTTGTTTTGTTATTAAGTTAGTTTATAAGAATTTTTTTATTATTTTATTTACAATAAAAAGAAAATACTTTTGCAAAAATAATTGTTTTTAATCGATTTGAATATAGTGAGAATGACTTTAAATCAATGAATGCTAGTAAATATTATTAAATTGTTTGTAATTGATTTATTCCCGATATCTATTTACTTTAAACGCAAAGCGTGTTTAAAATCAATTGATATTTTTTTGAATCAAATGCGGTTCGTATTTAAAACTATAATGCTACAACTTTAAATCATATTGGTTTCAAATTTGATTTGAAATGAAGTAGGGAATCACTTTTCATTGATGAACAACTTTGATTTAAATATTTTCGGCATTAGAGCCAAATCATATTGGTTTTACTTTGATTCAAAGTTGTTTTTTTTTTATTTTACGTGCTTTTTTCTCTGGGTGTAGAATAATTTTAAGTTAGCCGGCAGTGTTTTCCTTCGCCAATTTAATTTTCAAACTTAAAAAACAGATATTCATTGACACCTCCTCTCTCGCTCTCTAATTTTCTCCATTGTTTAACATTATAATAAGGGTTATAAGCCCTTGAGCACGAGTGAATTATAAAAAGAAAATAGGCTATTTTTCTAGAGCACTGTTTCTAAAAATAATGATAAAACTGTGAAAGGCTTGAAACATTTTGGCTGTTTTCGAGTGAAGGTTTCCGTTTCATCACTTATCATTTTTCAATTATATCCTTAAGTGAGTTATAAGAGAACCTGCCACGATGTGAAAGTAATAATCAAATCGGAAATAGTTAAGTGAAGTTTGGTCAAAATCTGTCCAGTAGTTTTTTAACAAATCTATTTTTAGGGCGATACAACGTTTGCCAGACTCCTCTAGTTGTTTATAGAATTAGGTGTTGGTTAAAATTTTAGAATTTATTATTTTACTTATTATTATTATAATTGTGAATTATTTCATCATAACCACAATAATTAAATAATTAAATACATAAGTGAAGCTTTTTTTAGGTCAATTCAAAATTTAAGAGCAACAAAATAAACAATTTTTTAATCAAATGACGATGAACTGTGTGCATCATTGCTAGCTAATATAGCGTTTTTATTTAACGGTCTCCCAGAAGACTGCACTTAAGACAAATGTATAAAAATAAAAATCTCGTTGTGGTCTTAAATCAAAATTATCATATACATTTTAATTTTTGTTATATTTAGACATTTTATTTTATTATGAATGACTTACTAAGTTGGCTATGCTAATTGTTTAACATTATCCCGCAATTTTCGAAATATATATCATGAATGCAGGTAAAGAATATGGAGTGTATTTACTTTTTTGATAAGACAGAATACACTAAGCATTAATTCAAAATGATTTAAAGCTTGGGTTAGGTTTATAAATAGATAGCTCGTACCTCGTGATCGTTACTTTTATTATTTGATAAAAAAAAAAACTTTTATTAGCAGATCAGATTCAGTTATCTCGTCTAGATGACATTTTACTTCAATGTCAAGTCAACTGTCTGGGCAATTGAATTGTGCAAGAATATTTTTCAATAATTATTGACAAACATTGTTTACATTTTAAATTGTTTTTATTTGTAAAGTTTACATAGGTTTTCAAGTTTAGAAACGTGTCAATTTAATATAGTATGCAGGTAGGCAATTTATTATTAATATACTTTTTTCAAATGAAATTTTAAACAGAATGCACGACTTGGTCGTACGAACTTGCTAAGAATAACAATTTTAAAAATTAATGTTGTGGGAGAAACTTATTTATGAGCATAAGATTATTTTTTTAAACTCTTTTAGTAGTGAGAGATAAAAACAGAATTCCTTGTGATTTCTTAAGCAAATATGAATCTATACAAGAATATAAAGTCATTGTAGTGGTTTCTTAAAAAAGTAAGCTTTTATGTGCAAAATATTCAAAACATTAAAAAAATGTTACGGTACGCCAACTTTAAGTCTTTATTATTGTACGAATAAAAATTTAAAAAAAATTAAATTTCCATTTAAATTTCAATTTCTTATGGCCCCTAATTGAATCATAATGGACCTAGACGACATGTGGTTCCGGAAGAACTGCGTTATGTGCCACACAGCGGACGCCACAATTGACATTCTGCATGAAATGAACGATTTGAGGGATTATCTCTCGCAGAAGTGAATTGGCCACCAGGTTCCTGCCATTTGACCCTGCTAGCCTTTTTTCTTGGAATTTTCAGGTATATGCATGCAAGGTATATGCAAACCACAATCGATCGATGCCCTTTAATTAAACATAACACATGACATCGCTCACAGCCAGACGGATGTATGCGGAAGAATTATTAAAAATTGGACCACTCGTGTAGATGCCAACGTAAGAAGCCAAGGCAGGCATTTGAACGATGTCACATTACGTACATAATAGCCTTTCGAACAAAAGAAGAATTGTTCGTATACCTTATTCACAGGTTGTTTTATTCCATTTCAACATCATACCCTTATTGAAAATGCCATAACAATGACCACAAACTATAGAATAATTCTTCTAAATGTTAAATTTGAATAACAGGGGGTGGCCGTGGCGCGATGGATGTGTGCTCGTCTGTGAACCTCATGATCACAGGTTCGATCCCTGCCGTCGTCTATGTCGTTTTAATTCCATTAAAAAAAAAAACCTTCTAAAATTGTCATCAATAGGTTGCTGGTTTACTCATTACATGTTGTTCAGGCATAACACTAACAACATGTAATTGAGTTAAACTAGTATACTCAACAAGGATGAACACGAATAAAATAATGTGAATCATAAGCGACATAGAAATAAGACACGGCATTCTCCGCTTTAGTTCAGCCGTCATCCCTGGAGATAAAATTTCTGAGACAACAACCTTCAGTCTCAGAACATCGTGCCACACATCTTTCCTATCCTTCTTTCTCTTCCTTAACTTCACGCCCGCGCTGTGTTCAAACATTTAAAGGGTAATCACAATCCCTTGAGCGCGTGTAGATTATAAAAAAAAAAAAAAAAAACAGCTTATAAGAAAACAAATGAGAATGTATAAATGTACATGTGTGTATGTTGTACGTTAATAATTTTTTTTGTGTAAACAAATTCAAGCTAACTATAATGTTTATTCACAATAGAATGTTAACCGACACATAAAAAAAAAACATCAACAACAATTTCTGTATTTACCATAAGTACTCTAAAGTGGTTTGCTAAAGCATACTAATCAATTTGCAACTATTGCCACCTATATTTGAAGTGGAATGTCTACGTATTTTTAAAACGATTTTTAGATATGACGAATTGACGATTTCATTAAAATCCAACGATTCTATTTAAATCTAAATATTAGATATTCCAGTTCCTGTCGACCACACCCCCCCATGAATAATTGAGAGTTGTAAGTCACTAGGCTTTGGTTCCCCACTAGCTGCCGTACCATCAAATTAATTTATTTTCATAAATATATACAGATATTCCAATATCAACTGTACTTAGTCATAACAATATATAATTTAATATGTTTACAGTTCTTCAAGAAATTATTATTATTGCATATTTAATGAGATATTTATATGCCACGCGCCGCACATATTCCGAGGAGATAAATATTTGTCTTAAAAATAATTGCGCGAGAATTTATATCCAACATTTTAAATTGTAAATAAAATACTTTCCCATGAGTCAATAAATTTTTTAAAAGATTATGCATTTTCAATGGGTCAACAGAAATAAGAAATATTGTATGAATAATAAAACTTAAATAGGTGCAAGGACGGGACATTAAAGAAAGGGCTTTATTTTCTTAAGTATTTTATTTATTTATTTATTTATTAAACTCTAACAAGTTCAAAACTTATTTTAAAAAACTAAATTGAATAAAAATGTTTGCCTCGTGAAAATCAATTAATACTTTCTCTGAGTTCAGCCGACACTAACTTCACTTATTTCTAGTTAATCCAGTTTTAGATTAATATATTTTTTTATTTAATAATTATTAACTTAAAATTTGTGTCTGTAACAAATTCAAAGCCACCATCGACACATACCATTATTTTACTTTTGATGATTAAAGTTGTATTAAAGTCACATTTCTCCTTTTGACATTTAGTTTACAATTATAATATAACCTATAGATACAATAATGTCTTCACTATTTTTGTCTTGTTATTTTAATAAAGTGGTTTTATACTTGAATTGTAAGTTTACCAAATGTTTTTTAACTTTAAAAACTTAAAACAAGTTTAATTTGCAACAAGAAATAGATTAATTATGTATAACTCAGAAGCTTTTTATTCAAAGATAATATTAAGAAGCTTTCGTCTATCAGAAATATTAGTGTAATATATCAATCAAACTGTACAGATAGAAGTAGAAAATGCGGGAGATTTAAAAAAGTTGAAGCAGGCGTTATTTTATTATATATTTTTGTATTTAAAATCTATAACGTTATTTTCAGCCCTTCATTGATTGCAGAAGAAAATTGAAGTCGGTGTACCCCAAGGGAGTGGCCTAGGACCAACCCTGTAATTGTTATATACTAGGGATATCCCAGTAGACATCAACGATATTATGGCCACATTTGCTGACGATACTGCGAAATTGACGCTTGATAAATCCTTTACGAAGGCTACAGACAAAGTAAGAGATTGGACGTAACGATGGCGTATCAAATTAAATGAAACAAAATCGACCGATATAAACTTAACAAACAAAAATCTAAATGATGTCCCAGTTTGTATCAACTGTAAAGCTATATCTTTCGCCAATACTGCCAAATACCTTGAAATGACTTTGGATACAAAGCTAAAATGAAAAGAGCATAGCAAAAAAAAAAGAGAACAACAAATAGTAGATAAATATGTACTGGTTACTAAAACAGAACTCTGGCCTATCTATCCACAACACAATGGTATCCAGCTGTACGAAGAAAACAAATGCTGAGCCCATCGAAAAATTCCAAAACAAAGTCCTTCATGGAATAATAAATACTCCTTCGTACATAAGAATTAGCGATCTACATCGTGATCTTAAAATTGAAATGGTCACAGAAGTGGTCTGCGAAATCATGCCAACTCCGAGATGGAAACCGTATTAAATGTAAGAGACAATAGGTGTGTTTTTTTTACTGTGGAATGACATTTTAAAACAAAACAAATCTCATCTCTTTCTCATATCTTCTATCGAACATTTTTAACATTTCGATCCTTCGTTGCTATTAAAAAATTAACAAAAAAAAATTGTATGTCATACATCATAAAATTCATTTTTTTAATTGATAAAACAACCAAAAAAATTAACAATTAAAATGTAAATGTCATTTAATGTTGTGGGAAAAAATATATTACATATGTATATTGGAAAAAAGTTAATTAATTTTTTCAGAAAACCTACACTTCTTTGACGAATGTGGCTTTGGGTTGTGGGTAAATTCCAACCTCATTGCGTCCCATTGTTGCACCGGGATGGAAAAAGTTGATACGCAGATACGTATACTCTCCTTCCACCGATTGTGAGATATTTTTGAAACACTATTGGAAACTAGATATTTGAAACTATACATATATTGGAAACTAGATATTTTGGGCGCAGCTGTCAACGTCAACTGAATAAAAACACAATTTTCTTCTTGTTTTCTTTTATCTGACGTTTGTATACAATTCATCGCTTTGGTAGCACAGTTTTAAGTCTCGATAAAAATTATGCCCCGAAAATTCTCGGGGCATCGCTGATGCCCATAGTCGCTTAGTTGTTGTTGCATTTAACATGTGAATTGTTTGCCCCAGGCATCGTTTTTTTTATCTTCGCCTATTGAAAATGTAAAAACAACACACCTAATGTTTGGAGACTTAGAAGAACCAAGCCTCATGGTCTCAAAACTATGGGAAAGTATTATCCCCCAAAAGTGATTTTAAAACAAGAAATAAAAATCATTTGTCGATCTTTTATAGATTGGTTCTTCTGATCCAGGTGATTTTGGTGCGATAAGATTCCCACACTACTTGGGAACGAATTCTACCAAGCGTCTTTTGAAGATTTCCACCGACAAAATATTCAGCGCTATTATGGTCATCAAATATCATATATGTGATAGCAGATAACTCCTACCAATTCATTGATAATTTGATATTATGATTATAAATTCATAATGTGTACCCAATTGTGAATGCTGATCAAATTAACATTGTGAATGGGTTCTATGTTGTCATTTGACGTTTCTAATTTGCATTTGGTTTTGTGGTTTACGAATGTTATTGTGATTGAATAATAATGTAATTTGTTTTGTTATGCACGAAACAGATTAAACCAGCAACAGCACGAGCATCGTCAACAGCAAACAGCACGCTGCCCAGCAAACATTTCTTAAATACATTGCCAATAGCAACGTCATTTCATCTGTTTGACATATATATCATATCGAAAAAAGTTTTTCATTTGCATAAATTCTTCACAAAAAAATAGGATTTTCTTCTTTTATCGGAGAGAAACGAATTTTCCCTTATGAGTTCAAATAATTTTTCTTCCATTTCCTTAATAATCGTAGACAGATCAAAACAAACCTAAATCCACAAACACGAGAAGAACAATAACAATATCAGCAACCAACAAGTTGCGTTTCTATTTTGTTTTGCATTGTGGTGCCACTAAACATTGCAGTGGGAAAGTTGACAACACTGCACCAGCAACAGCAAATTTAGGACTTTGGCCAAACGACGCTGTTGGCGTTGCTGTTGCTGTTCTTATATGTGTTGAACAATTGAAATACATTGGTTCTGAATTAATGGCGGCCGCTGTTGCTGTTGACGGACTGTTGCTGCTTCAATCTGTTCCGCGCATTAAACGAATTTTGGTCTTCTTCACAATATTTTGTTTAATAAGAAGTAGAAATGTAAGCAATGGGAAATAAATTGAAAGATTGTAAGAGTTAATGAAGTAAAATCCACAAGTAGCTAAGGGAATCTGCAAAAACATGAACGGTATCATTGTGGAATTTAACAGCTTGTCTACATATTTTCACCCAAATTTTGTGGGTGCCCTACGACCGTTAACACTTTATTCTTCATCATAATTCCTTTTTCCAATAAAAATTAATTTTATTAATTATATATTAATAGAACATTTTTAGCGCCCAAGTTTTTGATACATTTATCAAGGAAAATTTTGACAGAAAATGTTTGGTTATCAACATTTTTGGGAACCGTAATACCAAGTTTAACAATAGAACTAGGAAGTGTCTTTTTCTGTTTGTTCTCCTATGCCGTCTAAAATGCTTAACTGATTTTCATTAAATTTTATATAATATTATATGCGCCCTCAGTAATTGGGGTTACAACTTAATTTATTCGAGTTTATGAACAGCTCTTAATAAATATGTCGGAAAAGGTATGCAGTGGTAACAGCGAGTTAAAATCTTTCAGAAAAAATACAGGTGTTCCGCAAGGTTGTGTGTTTAGTTCAGTTTCTTTTGAAAATATATTTGTAAAATTACTATTGTAGCTGCAGACGACCTCATTATTTTTGCTGATAATCCAACTACACTTTAGCACTTTAAAAATAATTTAAGATTTTCTGGGACTTATGGGATCTTAAAAGCAATTCAACCAAATCTAAGATCATGATTTTTAGAGGTCATAACCGTTCTGAATACAACGAAAGGAGCTTTAAATTAGTTGGCGCCAATATAGAAGTCGTGAATGAGTTAAAATATCTTGGTTTTATTATTTTACATAATCTAGGTGAAGAAATAACCCTTGGCATAATGGTTAGTGCGTTGGACTGTCTGCATGACAGTCTTGGTCTTGTATTCTATTCATAGCGGCTACAAATATGTTTTTTTCAGGGTTGTGCTACCTCTTACGAGGAATTGACAAATCCTTTAAAAGTATCTCTTGTCAGAATAAAAAGTGCTGCTCATTAGCCATTTGGAATCGGCAGAAAATTGTGGTAACATGTACCCAGGAATGGTTGAGAGTTTCAGTCACTATGTCCTGGTTCTCTTCGAACTGTTGCACCACCATATTTATTTATTTATTATCTACAGCCAAAGAAGAATGAATACAATGTAAAAACATGTTTTTAACAATTACTAAGAAGATGCAGAATCAAAGTTTAAAGTATTTGATGCTACCATAAACAGTTTTTTATGCTATGGTAAGAAGTTCACGGATACCAAAGGTTGGAAGAGTTTGAAACAATTCAAAGATACTTTTTTAAAAGAATATTTCGTCTACCGGCGAACACTTCAAATTAGGCTATTTATGTATGTTGAGTCCGATATATCGCAAATTTATTTAAGAAATTTAATGGCAAATGCTGACTTTTCGTATAGAGATTTAAAAAGGCCATATAACAACTTACATAAAAGAATAGTACTTGTTTCTCTTTAATGTTTACTATACGCTTTTTAAGAACTAGCAAGAAATTGCCTTGGCACATGAAGTTCCTCTGAATACCGAATATTCGGCAGCCGAACATTCGGCCAACGAAACGATGTGTTATGTATCTATCTCCTACGTGACTTTTGACGAGGCACAACAGTTTCTGGGAATGTTTTGAGGAAGTTGCCATAGACAAAATGATAAAGATGTTGGAAAAACTGCCTTTGAAAACAAAGCAGATTTTTTTTAAGAACTTTTCGCCAAGATCGGATGGCAGACCCTTGCAAGTGGTGGTCAGCAAATACAAATACAAATGCAATACAAAACTGTTTGACAACATTTGCTGAAATCTACCTCTCGTTTCCTGGTACTAACGGGTGATTTTTTAAGAGCTTGAGAACTTTTTTTTAAAAAAAAACGCATAAAATTTATTTGAAACGTTAGATTGGTCCATGACATTTACTTTTTGAAGATAATTTCATTTAAATGTTGACCGCGGCTGCGTCTTAGGTGGTCCATTCGGAAAGTCCAATTTTGGGTAACTTTTTCGAGCATTTCGGCCGGAATAGCCCGAATTTCTTCGGAAATGTTGTCTTCCAAAACTGGAATAGTTGCTGGCTTATTTGTGTAGACTTTAGACTTGACGTAGCCCCACAAAAAATAGTCTAAAGGCGTCAAATCGCATGATCTTGGTGGCCAACTTACCGGTCCATTCCTTGAGATGAATTGTTCTCCGAAGTTTTCCCTCAAAATGGCCATAGAATCGCGAGCTGTGTGGCATGTAGCGCCATCTTGTTGAAACCACATGTCAACCAAGTTCAGTTCTTCCATTTTTGGCAACAAAAAGTTTGTTAGCATTGAACGATAGCGATCGCCATTCACCGTAACGTTGCGTCCAACAGCATCTTTGAAAAAATACGGTCCAATGATTCCACCAGCGTACAAACCACACCAAACAGTGCATTTTTCGGGATGCATAGGCAGTTCTTGAACGGCTTCTGGTTGCTCTTCACTCCAAATGCGGCAATTTTGCTTATTTACGTAGCCATTCAACCAGAAATGAGCCTCATCGCTGAACAAAATTTGTCGATAAAAAAGCGGATTTTCTGCCAACTTTTCTAGGGCCCATTCACTGAAAATTCGACGTTGTGGCAGATCGTTCGGCTTCAGTTCTTGCACGAGCTGTATTTTATACGGTTTTACACCAAGATCTTTGCGTAAAATCTTCCATGTGGTCGAATAACACAAACCCAATTGCTGCGAACGGCGACGAATCGACATTTCACGGTCTTCAGCAACACTCTCAGAAACAGACGCAATATTCTCTTCTGTACGCACTGTACGCATTCGTGTGGTTGGTTTAATGTCCAATAAAGTAAACTGAGTGCGAAACTTGGTCACAATCGCATTAATTGTTTGCTCACTTGGTCGATTATGTAGACCATACATCGGACGTAAAGCGCGAAACACATTTCGAACCGAACACTGATTTTGGTAATAAAATTCAATGATTTGCAAGCGTTGCTCGTTAGTAAGTCTATTCATGATGAAATGTCAAAGCATACTGAGCATCTTTCTCTTTGACACCATGTCTGAAATCCCGCGTGATCTGTCAAATACTAATGCATGAAAATCCTAACCTCAAAAAATCACCCGTTAGTGTATTAGTGAGAGGTTATTTGCAGAAGTTGTAATTGATTTAGAATATAGACGTTACATAAAACTTATGCTACCAAAGAATGCTGAAAAAGCTGTTTTTATTCACCACAACATACCATTAGTAGATTTAAATACTAAAATAAAAAAAATTAATAAAAATACAACATTTTTTGTAAGATAATAAATCTTTTTATATTCTTCATTTAATATTCGGTATTCGGCCGAATGTTGTGACGGAATACCGAAATATCAGAATATCAAAAAAATAGGCCGAATGCCGAATAGTGGTATCACCTCATCACCCTATCCTCTGCATAAGTCGTCCATACTGAGTTTCAACTTTTTCTTGTGGTAACCCAGATGGTTGTGACCGGTGGTGATGTTCACGAGAAGAGAAAGAGACTTTTCACTCAGTTGAATGATAATTTCGGTTTTTTTTTTTGCTGAAACTAGGCCATAGTTTTCTGGTTATAAGACAGGTATCGAGCAAGTTCCATCTCTTGTTTGGTTTAGCTAGAACTTTTCTCTGGATTACCTGTTTAGAATACAGGATCCCATCCTGAACTGTTGGGTCTGTCTGATTAAGATTAAGTATTGATTCTATTCTTGCCAGTTTCTCAGAGCTTTCATTACCTGGGACATCACTGTGACCAGGAACCCATCAGGGCCTTATGTTGTGCTGTGTACCAAGGACCCTAACCTCTTCCCGACAGCAAGTTACAAGCTTCGATTTGATTTCAATGGCAAAAATCGTGTTATTGCAGCTTGGCTATCAATTAAAAATCAAATACAGTTACCTTCAGTTTTAATTCCCGTGTGCGTTCACTTTCAAAACGAAGCAATATTATAGACGTGTTTTTTTGTTCAACTCTTTAATATGTACATTAACATATTTTAAGAGACATATATATTCATATTCATTTTTCAATCAATATTGACCATTGATCATATTTGGAACATTTTATAATGTGCAGAGTAAAGAAGTGAAAAAAAAATATTTCTTATCTAACATCTTACGCCCTCAAGTTTTGTCAAATTCTTTCAATGGACGGTTTTTGATAAAATACCTATGGAAAATCCAATAATGTTGATTTTTTTTACAACACTGTCAATAAAATTCTCTATAAGTGTCAAAATACAGTTTGTATTTTTTTAACTGTCAAATTCCAATTCAAGCATTTCGACGTTTTATTTATTGCTCCCGAAAAAGGTATTTTTGGTGTCTAATATATGAAAACGTACCCTATGGTCAAAATGACAGGTTTCTCTTCATCTTCATTTTTCATATTAAAACTAATGGAGTTGTATATTATGGTTTCCTCTTTCATTTACATAAATAAATATGAAATTTTACTTTTGTATCGCTTTCTTCTCAAGAAATCAAAATTCAGATATTTGTGAGCAGCGCAATAGACGAATAGACGCCAAAATACTCCAATAGTTCATTTCTTTAGTTCATCTCTTACGTGGCAAGTAATAAACTGTTCAATTTTACAAAAGTTTGGTCAACGCCGGTGGATCAAAAGACATCTGTCTTATTTGCTTCAATACAAAAAAAATACTTACACCATTTATATGCGGGCTTAAAATAAACTTCTTTACTTATCTGGTTTTATTAAAACACAACAAATCGTTCCTCATCCTACGATTTATCTGGATATGTTTTCGCACACCAAATTAGTTCTCACTCTGGTGATGGGTAGATGGCTATTTTGCTTTTCAAATGTTAAATGTTGTGGTGCGTTCTTATTCTTATTATCGCAATTCGTTGGTATGTCAAAAAAAATTGTTGAAATGTCTTTGTTTGGACTCTTTTATGATTTCATTAGAGACCGGTGTATTACAAGATATTGTTGATCCTTCAAGTTGTCGTAACCTCGATGTCCCTAGATTTTATAATGGTAATCGGTTACACACCAGGGCCAAAAATTAATGTAAGCAACAGTTATAACTTGAATAGTGATAGAATACAAAAATTACACGTATTTGTATAGTATTTCGATTATAAGTGTTCGACAATTTGTGTACTCATCTTAATTTGTCCATCCGTTTGAAGTCGATGCGCATCGGCTAGTTTTATTATAAAAAATCAACGCACGTGTAGGTAATTTTTTAAAGGCTATAGCAATCGTGTTTCTTCGTCTTTCAAAATTTATTCAATTTGACTTAACATTTATGTGTTAATGGAAATAAAAAATAAAAAAAAAGAACAAAATGATTCCTTTTAGTTTTATTGATTTTTTTTTTCAACCATACAATATTAGATATTATATAGAATTTTTATTGGTTGCGTTGTTAGTTGTTTTGAATATACATATTTTTAATATTATTATTACTTATTAATACGGATGGGGAACTAGTTATGACCAGCTGAAAAGATCAAAGTCTTTTTGCAATTGAAAAGAAGTTCGTCTACTTTTAAAATTAAATTTATTCTAAGCGAATTAAAATTGTACAATGGCGTGTGCAATTTGTCGTATTGAAAGTTTCTTTTTGATGACGTAATCCAAATAACATACATAGATAAAGTAATTGGTTCATCGGTTGAACTGACCTAGAAGATTTTGTTTGCTTTCGTTAAGCTACCAATTCAAATATTTAACCAACAACTATTTGTAGAGTTAAAAATTTTATACATATTCCTGATCAAGAAAAGTTATCAATTATCATTAAGGTGATACTGTGAAACAATGGTACACTGGGGCGTATGCGTACTTTTTAGTTTTAGTGCAAGTTTTGGATACGTAAGAAAATCGATCTCGATATTTCAATCAAACTTTTTATTACGATCAAACATTACCACTTGTCTGGCATTCAAGCAAGACTAGCCACAGCTGGAATTGATGCGCTCTGACTCCGTAATAGAAGCGGACACTGTCTAATACGTAAATATCCAATGAAAAGTATTGTCAAATAGTTTCTGCAGAAGTTGTATGGATCAGGAAGAAGGAGAATCGATTTATCATCTTTTCTGTTAATGTCCTGCTCTATCTCACAGACATAAGTTCCATCTAGAGGAGTTATACTATAGTGATCCTATCAACCTGCAAATGCAGACATTTGTAGTCTCGCACGCTTCGTAAGGATCTATAAGTACTTCAACGAGTAAGAAGAAAGTCTACTTGATTCATGTGGGATAACAATTGATCAACTAATGGTTTAAGTGTATCAAGCATTCATGTTGACCGCCACGCAAACCCAATCTAATCTAATATTACGGTGAAAGAGAAGATTAAAGATTGGGTTCCGCAATTATTTTTTCTTTATGTCAGTCTTTATACGTGTGAAACGATTTTTTAAGACTTAATTTCTTTAGGTAATTCTATCTTGGCTAAAATGATTTTTTTAGCCTCAAAATAAAGGTACCTCTCCCCATATATCCTTTAAAAAATTCAATTTATCTCATTTATTTAGGGGTGGCCGTGGCGCGATGGATGTGTGCTCGCCTGTCAACCTCATGATGACAGGTTCGATCCCTGCCGTCGTCTATGTCGCTTTAATTCCATTAAAAACCTTCTAAAAATTGTCATCAATGGGTTGCTGGTTTACTCATTACATGTTGTTCAGGCATAACACTAACAACATGTAATTGAGTTGAACTAGTATGCCCAACAAGGATGAACACGAATAAAATAATGTGAATTATAAGCGACATAGAAATAAGACACGGCATTTCTCCGCTTTAGCTCAGCCGCCATCCCTGGAGATAAAAATATCTGAGACAACCACCAACAGTCTCAGAACATCGTGCCACACATCTTTCCTATCCTTCTTTCTCTTCATTAACTTCACGCCCGCGCTGTGTTGAAACATTTAAAGGGTAATCATAATCCCTTGAGCGCGGGTAGATTATAAAAAAAAAAAAAGAAAGGTTTCTAACCATTCTGACAGAAATAAAATGTATGACTGGTAATCCGAACTTGCTCTTAGCTGTAAAAGACTTTTAAGAAAATTTAAAAAAAATTAATTTTAGAGAAAAATGTTCATAACTATAAGATACACATATATTTAAAATAGCTAAAACTTTACTTTATAGTTGGAGCTAAAAACAGAATGACATTTGATTTCTTAAGCAAATAGAAATTTATGAAAGAATGAAAATAATTAATAATTTTTAAAAAAGCAAGTTGTTATACATTTATAAAATATAAAAAATTTTGGCACGCCAATTTTAAGTTTGTATTACCCTGCAAATAAAAATTAAATTAAAAAAAAAATCATTCACCCATTTTTGAGACATCGAATATTCGAAAAATAAATTGAATATTTTTTTTTTAAATCCAAAAAATATTTATTTAAGCTTTGATATTAAATGTTTTTTATATTTAAATCTATTATGATGATAATGGAAAGTCAAAGATAATAAAATGGCAGAGAAGTTTTCATCGGTATGCTATATAAACGAGAGTCCGACAAACGGGGATGGTCAACGGGTCAACGCCAAGACTTCCTTAAGGTCAATAAGGCATTTCTTCTTCCCTTAAGGAAAAAAAAATGTCTTAATTTCAATTTTTGTTTTTGAATAATAGAATGTTAGAACAACTGAGTAAAACAAAAAGAAGTGCATCTAAGCTCTAGTTGTCGTTTTTTGAGAAAAATAAGATTTTCGAAAACCATTTCTTAACATTTACATATATGGTGGTTACTGTAATCAAAAAGAAATAAACAATTTTTTTTCTAAATTTTGTAGATGGTATTGAAAACTGTTAACTGTGAAATAAAAAAAAAAGATCATGTTATTTTCGAAGTGAAATTTTTTTAGATTTTTCTTTAAAAATCTGAGGAAGAATTTTTAGGAAAAATTAAATTTCGAAAAAAATGCCAGGCACCGTTATGTTTTGGTTTTAACAAAAAGCAAAAAGTGTGAAGAGCTATTTACAAAGTTTAAGGAAAATCAGCCGAGTCGTTTAGACCGTAGTCGAACAAACAGACAGACATAATTACGAGATCCCTTTCAACAAAAACTGTTTTCAATAATCCCTGATCTGATATAGAAAGATCATTAAAAGTTAATATAAAAATGCATATCAAAATTTTCAAAAAAATTCTTTGGGTTTTATTTAAAACGGATTGAAGAGTTTTTATGAAATTATAATTTAGGTGATCTAAATTAACTCCCAACTAAGTTTATATAAAATTTATTTTTGTAAATCTTAAAGAATTTTTAAAGCAAAATAAATTTTATGGAACAACAGTTCGTGGTGAACCAGAGCCTGACTCTCAACCAATCCTCTTGCACTTGCACTTTTTTGAGTTTCTTATGATCGTTATTTCAACTTTGATTAAAATCTCGAGTTCGATTTTTTTTTTCGAAATGCAAAACTTGCCCTGTAGTAACTTTATCGCAAGTAAAAACAACATTATCGTGAGAACAACATTATATGTATGCAAACGAGTATAAGTATAATAGTACTTCCGTATACTTTTCTTTATTATTAAATACAAATGTATTTTCATAGAATAACATTGACCTAGTTTTGAGCATAGAAATTCAAATTTTCAACGTGAAATTTATTTGTATACACAGTTGTTAATAAGGTAAATTTATTTAATAAATACATAATAGAAGGTCGATCTTATTATTATTTGTTTATTCAACCTTCTATAAACAAATTTTCCCAAAGGTGTTCAAAATAACCTTGATAGACTGAATCAACATATAAATATGAAGTGAAAGTTTCATTATACCAAAGTAGATTAAATTAAAATTGTATCAGATCATTGGCATTTCATTAAATAAAAAAAAATAAGATTCCGTACACTTTGGCGTATTTGGAACATTATTTATCTTCTTTTTTCTTATTAATTGCTGCATATCAAATGTATTTAATAGGTTGACAATAACAACAAAATAGTTATATTTTATTTATAAGAGAAAGTATACGTCTTGATTTTAAGTTCAAGTCTTAACTTTCAAAGGCACTCAACTCATATTAGATTAAGGTGTAAATAAATTTAGTTTACAGACATAAATACAATTTTATGAAGTAAAAAAAAATTGTTATTGGATACATCTATCACTTTCGACTAAATATGATTTGTTATTTTAGTTCAGGTTGTAGAAATTTAAATCGTTTTTGAAAAGACGAAAATAAAAAAAATCGAGGGAAAAACTATTATGTAATAATAATTTAATAGAAAAAGTAATCTCTTATTATAATATTTTTTTGATTTTTTTTTTTGTAAAAACCTGTTTTTGCTAAGAATAATCACCCATATTCTGAAACTCGTATTTATGACTCGTATTCGACTACAGTCGTAGGAAATCGTATGAGACGTTTCCAAATATTAGTACAAGTGAAGTCGGATGTTCGACTCCTGGAATAACAACATACGACTGTAGTCGAATACGAGTCATAAATACGATTTTCAGAATATGGATGAATGTTTTTCTTAATGGCTATGTTGTATGCTAGATTCTGTTTTTCTTGGCGCTTAAAATAAAAACTTGTTCGGAAATGTCTAAAGACGTTAGGTTTAAAGTTAAAAAAAATTACATATCTCTTTAGGGTGTTCTCAAATAATCAGACAGATGGACTCACTTCATCGTATCGGTTATGTTAGTAATGTCAAGTTCAATGTTTAAGTTTCCTTATATTCCAATGCAGTAATGAAGCTTTGACAAACTCTATTTGGATTTTCCGGGATTCTACTGATTTTTGAATTGCGTAACAATAACTAGGAAAACATATATTTATATATTTATACATATATAATTACATAATTATAAGGTGTGGTAGTTTGTGAGTCCCAGAGGAGATAAAATTCTTGCTTTTAATCAAACTTAATTCTCTTAATTTTCAATTCATGTTAATATTTGATCATTCATAATCGTACATGCATTTGAAAATATATACAATATTATTCAAAAGATCAGTAAATATAGTAGTAATCAGAGAATTATATTAACTAAACGAATTAATATTAACCACTTATTCTGTTTCAAAAGCTTCTATATATTTCAGAATCATCAAATATTTTTAGTATTATTGAGATTTTATTAGAAACTTTATTATAATTTTTTGTCATAAATGTAACAGAGAGATTAACGTACATTCCTGAAAATAATGGCTTATGAGAAATTGAACACCTTTGCCTACATGTCGATTGAAAACAAAGGTTTGAATATTTTTAATTTTGAAAAATAATAAATATATCTCCTATATTTTTGGGAAATGATTTTCAATGTATGTTAATCAGATTTTCGATCAATAACATTAGTACAGGGTACGTGATAGGAATTGACCTGAAAAGAAACAAAACGGTAGAACCATGTCTTATGAAATGAAACCACTCCCACCACGCTACGACCCTTACAGCCTAAATGAATTCCTCTTAGGGTATTATGGAATTCTGTATTTGAAATGTAAATTCATAAAAATGCTCTGAATATACTGAAAAATCTTCATATATACATCTGGAATCTTCGTCGTTGAAGTAGAAATTTTTCATTAGATTGTTTCAAACTATGATATTCATAAAATTAATGCTGGTGTGCCGCAAGGCTCTGTTTGGTCTCCGACTCTCTTTCTCATATTCATCAGTGATTTTGTCTGAAACTACTAATCAATTTGATTGATTTTGTTTTTATATTTACGTTCGGATGTGGATTTTGAATGGCAACGTATGATAAGCGCATTTAATTCAAATCTCGATGTCGCAAAAAATGCTGCTAGGTGTTTAGGTTTCCTTCGATGATGATGATGAAATATTACACCCCTTCTTTTCTAGATGTAATCAATAAATTCTATATTCATCCAAAAATTGAGTACGACTGTCATATCTGGCCATATACTTATAAAAGAAACATGTGCATCTCTGGAGTACCGCCTAACTGTTTCATGTCGGTCATTATTGCAAAAATGTACCGTTGAGAAATTATACAAATTCGTGGGTAGATGTTTAAACATAATACATTAAAAAAGTATTTAATTATTTTTTTAGATTTAGTATGCTATTCCGTATGGTACACCATCATTCAAATGTCCTCCACGACTTTGGTAACGGGCATCCAAAATGTCCAATTTTACATAAATCAGGCTGAACTTAAGCAATGACATTGATTATGTTGGCTTTCAGGGCAGTGGTGGTTTGTGGTTTATTGGCATACCCCTGTCCCCTGTGTCTTAAGGAAATCACACAATGTCTGCCGGGGTCGACTCGCACGATCACAATCAATTGTCAACTGTCACGCAGTATTGTCCTGTTGAAATCACATGTTATGGGTGTCAATATCATCCAATTCTTGACAAAAGAAAATGGTTTTCATCAACCTATAGCGCTGGCCATTGACGGTAATACCCTGGCCAAAGTCTTTCTCAAAAAAGTATGGATGCAACCAGCTCCTCATTCTCCAGTTTCTGAATATGCATTGCAATTTGAAATGTGGATTGTCATAATCCCACATTTTACAACTTCGCTGGTTGATGAACCATGACTACCCAAAAACGGGCCTTGTCGCTGAATATCATTTACGACCGTAAAATAGGCGCAGCGAAATGTTGCTCGAGAAGAAGAATCACTTTCATAAAACAATTTAATCATTTACACATGTTGTTCACTGCTATAACTCTCCATGTTGATAAATGGCTGCCAATTTGACAGATGTATCTTCAAAAATACAGCTGCAATCAGCTTTCAGAGTTTGAAAATCCCTACAAGAAAACGCTTTATAAAAAGGAATAAGTATATAAACTAAAATATGTAAAACTATAATCAAGATCTATATTCCACTTTTTTGATTCGGACAACATATTTTTTATTTCGTTTTAAGCTAAAACTTTTTCCATTCGCAAAATGGTAATTTTATTAGTCATCTAAGAACTAACTTAACGTCATAATATAAAAAAAACCACGTCAATTGAACTCTTATCAACTTACCTGATATTTTGAAATCTAATTCAGACACGTTTTAGGACTCGCTAAGTAGGTATAACTTCATTATGATTCAGAAAGCATTTACATTTCCAAATTATAAATTGCAATAAATAATCCAAAACAAAATCATTTATGTACGTTTGTAACTCGAGAAGAGATACCTACCATTTATGCATGCTCATGTGTGTGTATAAAAAAAGATATTGTTGCCTGAGTACTGGGTATCTATAACCTAATATAATATCGTATGCTAACAAATACCTCGTCTTGCATTAATATGTATGATACTAGTCACAATATTCCCATACATACTCTTAAAAAGGTAATTAAAGCCTTTTTATTTCCTGAGTATTTAAATTATTGTCACATGAATGCAAAAGCACACACCTCTCTTTTGTTAAATACTCGTAGAAAGAACTACAAGGTGGCGCAAAATTAATCACCTTATCGGAAGATGTTATAATTTTTTCAAATGAAGTCGTACGTCAATCATATTTGACATTTGCGAACTAGACAGCTGCAGTATACAAACAGAAAAGAAATGAAGCGTTATACTCTGTAAGAGCGTGGAATAATTGTGTCGATTTGACCAATAATCGGTCGGAGAGTGTTAATGCCGCGTGAATTTCGACGTCCATTTCCTAATCGGGTCCTCCAGGGCAAACATTCCAGCGCTAACCTACTCGACTGGAACAGACTTGAACCAAATGAGAGCATGCAGGGCGTGGTCACCACCGGACTGGTCGTTCAGCCGAGAACGACGCGGCTGTGGCTGCCGATGTTGCTGAGAACGAAGAAACATCAACTAGACGACGCACGTGACAAGAAATTAGACATCACCAGATGGATTCTACAGCGAATTTTAGTGAACAATTTACACATGTTCCCGTACAAAGTGCAAACAGTACATCAATTAATGCCTGCTGATCGTCCATCGCGTGTGAATTACTGTCAAACCATCGTCAATCTCAACAACGAAGAGGACGATTTTGTCTCGAAAATCATCATGAGCGACGAGGCGCATTTCCTTTTAAGCCGTTACATCAACATGCAACATCTTCGCTTCTGGGCACTGAAAATCTGCGAGTGCTGCATGAAGAGCTATTACATTTTACGTACATCCACTCAAAGCCACTATGTGGTGCAGTGTTCACGCGAGAGGAGTAATTGAGCCGTATTTTTATGAGGTCACAATGATAAACGACTTCTTATTGCCGCAATTAGATGAGCGGGGTTTGTTAAACAGATGGTTGCAACAAGACGGTGCAATCGCACCCAGCACGAGGAAGAATGGATATTGTGAAGGAAGCGTTTCCTGGTCACGTAATTTCCTATTTTGGCGATTTGGTATGTCCAGCAAGATCGCCCGATTTAACCATCCCAGACTTCTTTCTTTGGGGCCACTTGAAGTCGCGGGCTTATGCCACCAAGCCTCAGACAATCGCAGGAAAATATTCGACAGGAATGCTAACAGTTATCACCGAAAATCTTGCGGAAATAAAGATATAAATGTACATAAATCAAAATCATTTTTTATTTTGTAAAAAAGTAATTAAAAAACAAAATTGGATGATTAATTTTGCGCCACCTTGTATAATAAAATAAAAATAAAAAGGGAAAACAAAAATAAAAATAAAACAAATGGCTACCATCTAAGCACGTTTCAACTCTTTACAGCACGACAATGACGATGACGATGTACAATGTACATGCCTACTTTCTTGTCAAACTTGTAAGTGTGACCCGTAGAAAACGATAAAGTCTGACATCCGTCGTCATCTAAGGTTACAACACAGTGCTTTGTAAAAAAAATAAGTGTTTTGCCACGAAATATAAGTTCGCCATTAGAAGGTCTCCCTGGTATTATTTATTTTTTGCATATACCGGCAAAAACAAAACAAACAAAAAAAACATAGAAATGTAAATATTTACCTCATTCTTATTCCAACTACGTGAACGGGCAAAGAAAAATAAAACTAAAATAAGAGATTGTCAACATCAACACATCACGCCATGCTTCGTTGGCTTGCAAGGCAGAAAAGACTACGACGACGACGAACAACAACGCGATCCAAACAGGGAAAACTGCCGGCACTATGCGGTATGCATATCCATAATACGTAGGTGAGAACGTGGGCTGGGTACAATAGGTAGGCACATCATCTATTAAAAATTATAAAATTTTAACTAACTCATGGTCAAATACGAGTAGAATCTTGTTTACAGTTTTTCAAATGAGTGTCAATAAAAAATAATATTTTTTTTAGCGTAACGAAATTAAGCTTACCAAAATCCAGATAAGTCTCAAGAAGTGAGCTACGATAATTAACCAATTACATAACCAGATAAACTGTTTGTTCTGTGATATACTGATATACATACTCAGGAACGAGCTGTAGGGTTTTAATAACTATACTTAAAAATAATGCAGAGTTTGTTCCAAAATAAAACTTGCTATACATAAGAAATTAAATTTCCAAATTCTGTATTATAGTGGTTCCTTTTTAAATCATAGGTTTTTTCTTGACACTGACAGCTGTTTCCCGCTCAAAATCTTGACAGAAAGTCGGTATCATACCTCCGCGGAACGAAATGAGTCGCTTTATTCTTGAACAAGGCTGGGAAATATTGAAAACTTATTTCCAAATTGAGTGCTATGCAGCCCAAACAGTTCGTTTTTCGAAAAGAAGTTTTGGCCGAAATGAAGCACTCACCGCGCCTGATGTACACAAGTTTGTGCAAAAAGTTCGTGACACTGGTATGCTTGTGGACAACACTCAAGCTTGTACGGTGCGCACAGATGAGAATGTGGGACTCAATTCACGAACATCAACTCGCCATCGATCTCAACATTTCAACGTTTCACGCATTAGCCTGAGGAGAATTCTGCATAAATAACTCGGATTATTCGTTTCCAAGGTTCAATTTACTCAGTAAATGAAGGCGGACGACCAGCCGAAACAGCCACTTGAACAACATTGTGTTCCATAATTAATGGGAATGTTTGCTCTTATTAATAAAGCCATAATACATGGAATAAGTTTAATTTTGTTCATTTCATTGCATTTTTAAAAAAGAAACTTGTATTTGGCCCTTATACTTATATTTATACTTATAACATGGAGAAAATAGCTTTAGCGACTTATTGACTGAACACAATACAAATAAATAAACAAAAAAGTACCATTTTCTTCAATTAAGGAGAAAATTTTCACCCACAGATGATTACAGCGCCATTATTTCTCATTATTTATGGATCGATATTGTTTAGATTTTCGATCCATGAATTGAACAATCGGCTAAGAGATGAAGAGATGAAGAATTGGAAAGTATCGAATCGAATAAATAATATGCCCGTTAGATTAGATTAAGAATTTTATTTTTCAATTTGACTTAAAACTAACTTATTACTAAATTAAATCATGTTGGCTCAACAATAGGGGCCCAACGTTCTCCATTTGGCTTTACATAATGCTATTTGCTTACAATATCATATTAATGTTTTCTTAATCTAATTCATGATTTTTTTAATATTAACTAAATAATAATTTTTGATGAGTGGGCGTTTTATCCCCTGTAGTATTGATTGTTGTTCTTCTCGTAAAAGTGTGCGTTGTCGTTATGGATGATGTCTTCAAATTGATCATCAGTGATGGCTCGGGTCTATAGATACTTGTCACTAGGCTCTAATTCATGCTGGAGAGGTTGTTGCACTTCTAAGTTGGGATGATCTTCCAGGTTCTTGATGATTTTTCCGGAGAGCTGCAGTAATTAATTGTCCAATGGTAATATGCCCGTTAGACTCTGTTTCAATACTGTACAGAGCTCCTCACGGATCCCACCGACAAAAACATAGTAATGGATGGCGTAATGAGAAGTCACAATCTAAGCAGGGTCTTATAAATATGCATGTAAGCGCACCTTAGGTGGATGGCAAATATGAACACTGGCGCTGTTATCGTTAAGATGACCGTAAATAAGAAGAATAGTAGAGAAACGTCAAAGCACTCAAAATGGAATTCGTCAAATTGTTGCCATAAGATTTTTGTATTGTATTTGATTTGATGAGTGTAGTTTATTAAGTAACAGCCCTATTAATAAGCACAAAATACAGGCGAAACAACTTTAACACGTATTTTAACTTATGATTCTTAATAATAAATGTGTGTTAGTCTTAAATGACGTTTTACAATGAGAGGATAATTTATCTCACCGATTTTGATGATTAACGAGCGAATATCTTCAACTTGCCGGTCAAATTTGACAGAAATATTTTATTTAATAATACAAATTCCACTAAGTATCCAAGTAATGCCTGCCATACGTTATTGTGTTAACTAACCTTGTCGCCAGAACTCCAATTTTCAGTCATTTTTTTTTTCTTTGCTCGCATATCTATTTTTTTTACAAATTAATTTGAACTTTCACACAAAAATTAAATAACCGTTTAGAATTTGTTTGACAACAAAAATTATTTTGTATGTCTGAGATGACATGCCGGCTTTCAATAATGAAAAAAGTACTAGAATATTTAGTAGAATTGAAGGAAGTGCTGCCAATTTTTCCTTGTTATTCACTGAATAGATAAAATAAAGAAACGATAATTTTATTTATATTTTTATTTATCAAAGGGATAATTTCATTATCCGTGAGTTGAAAAAAACGTGTGTTAACGAGCAAATTGTGTGTTTTTATTAATACGACTGTAAATGTTTTACTTCTAGTTGGGGCTTACAACATAACATATAAGGAACATTTTTAGTTTATGTATTATCTTGAGTGTTTTTTTTTTTGTTTGCTGTCATATAAAGCCAAACTGACAAGCAACCAAAAGAACACTTTTAATGTTATAGTATAGATAATTGAAAAAGATTTTTTCTCGACTGGAATTTTCTTGCGATCAGATATTATTAATGACATATTTATCAAGCCTTGAAATTTTGTTGATGATGGCAATTACAAATCTGTTAAGGTCTATAATTTATTTACTTTCTTCGAAAGCCTACCTATACATTTTTTATTTGTATTAAGGTTTCAATCACACCTTACAATAAGTACTAGAGACTAAAACAGAATTTGAGTTTTTATTTCAACTCATCGAAAACGGTTATTACAATTTTGATTAAACTTCCAATCTGTAATATAAGTGATTGTTATAAAACTGCGTTATTGCTTTTTGGTGAAAAGAAACTTAATACAAAATAATTTAAATAGAATGCCGACGTTATATGAGAAAATTATCATATTTTTGGAATATTTTATTATATCCTTAATTACTCGACGAATTTTGTTACAATTTTGCGTAAAGTTACTTTTATATAATAGAAATATTTCCAAATTTTACAAAATATAGTTTTCAAAGAAAAAAATCGGAGAAGAAAGATTGATGCACACACAGAATTTCGAATTGTTCGTATTTCTTATTATGATAGTAGTGCTTGAAATGCCGGAGGTTCATTTCACCTAAAATGTAGGGGTACTATCCAGGGTTGCAAAAGCTTAAGTCAATTTTTAGCTTAAGCTTGGCTCTAATTCAATTATGAATTAAGAAAAATGTAATTCAGCAGCTAGTTACTGACTTTTGAATTAAAAAAAATTAAATCATAAGCATCTTAGTTACTTATGAATTAAAAAAAATTAATTCAGAACCTACTAAGTGACTTATGAATTAAAAAAATTTAAGTCATGAGAAAGCAAGTGACTTATGAATTAAAAAAAATAATTCACAACCACCAAGTGACTTATCTATGAATTAAAAAAATTTAAGTCATGAGCAAGTAAGTGACTTAAGAATTAAAACAAATTTAATTCAGAAGTTACCTAGTGACTTATGAATTAAAACAAATTAATTCATAAGCTAATGGTTAAATTCTGATTAAGAAATTATTAATTGGAAAATTTATAAGCTAGCATGATAATCTTATGACACACAAAAGCTTGAAATCTACTTTCGTTAATAATTAAATAATTATGTAGTTAAAACAAGCTCAAACATTTCCAATCTACCAACTAACTTATGAATTAATTTTTTTTTTAATTCATAAGTCACTTATAGGCAGTGAATTAATTTTTTTAAATTCATTAGTCACTTATAGGTAGTGAATTAATTTTTTTTTAATTCATATATGTAGTGAATTAATTTTTTTTTAATTCATAAGTCATTTAGTAGCATGTGAATTAATTTTTTTTATTCATAAGTCACTTAGTAGCTTATGAATTAAATTTTTTTTAAATCATAAGTCACTAACTAACTTATGAATTAAGTTTTTTTAATTCACAAATCATCTACAGACTTATGACTTATGGTTTTTTTAATTCAAAAAATCGCAAGCCTGGTACTTTCTATGGAAAGAGTACGATAGCTTCGGCACCGCAAATTACGAGTAATATACAATTTCTGTAGGGGAACATAATACAAGCCTATTTCACTGGACATAAATCTTAATCTCTAAACGAAACAATGAAATTGCGTGAGTGGAACTGACTGATCGCAAAAGGTGCTACCCAGGTTTTGTTGACCAAAAAAATGATTGACATAGGCGTCGCCAGATGACTGGACATACTCGTACCCTAAGTGGATCAATGAAGTTGCGTTGGTGGGACTAACTAGGAAGAGACAGTTAAGACCCCTTTGTTGTTTCAATTTGGCAAACAATCTAGTGTAAGCCACAAGGCGCCATACTGGTTTCCCACGAGCTGTCGCGCAAACAATTTTTTTTTTAAATAAATCGCAGGTAAATCGCATGAGAGAATTATCGGTTGTTCTATCAGTAAAACAAAAAATAATATTTCTTGAAATCAATCAACTCATTGTTTTGTTGCAGGTATAATTGTATTTTCTATAATTAATTGTGAACGTGCCTTCGGATTGAGTAAATTGTGTTAATGGCTAATGTGGTAAGCTTAATGCAATTAAACGGTAAGTTTGTTTTTATTTGTTTTAATTAAACGCTCTCGAAGTGACTCAGCCAATTAATGGTTTTACCTCTTTTTTTTCATGTCTGCTATGGCAATTGATTGCACATTATTGTCTCATTCTTCCTTGTTTGTGTTTTTTTATTTCTGATGGAGGTCGAGGTATGCGAAGCAAAGGAAGCAAATACTGTTGTTTTTATTTTTTAATACTATTTTCTAGCTTTCTGTAAAGCACTTTATATACTCACCTGAGTAAAGTTTGATATTTGAATGAGCAATAATAATTTATTTTTGTTTTTGTTTACATTTTTGAGGGTTTTATTCTGGATCTTTGAAATTCTTATTACATATTATTATAAAGTAGAGTATAGATAAGATGATTGGCAGTATTGGTCTTAATTAAATAAGTTTTTGATATTTGAAAAGATTGAGAACAAACAGGAAGTCATCAACAACAACCTTTGTTTATTGTTAAAGCTTTTTACATTCTTTTCATACAGAAATAAAATTATCCTGTTAAGTGGTCAAGGGGTTGTGAATATCCTTATAATAAAATTGTGTAATACAGTGCGGGCGTTTTGGTAATGTGGCGCGGATTTAATAGCAGATGCCGATGCACATTGACCTTGATAGCTTGTACATCACAATGAGGGAGAATAATCCGGAAGGTCAAGTATTACACATTCTAGTAGTGCGGCTGAAAAAAGAACATTTTTATTTGACAATACGTCAGAAGTTAGGCTCAAGGGTAAGCTGATGAGCATTCATAGTAAGACGAGTTTTGGGGAGAAATTCTTTAAGGGGAAGAATGAGACTGGCTTTTTCATTTGAACATTGTTAGTAAAAAATCGATAAAACAGCGAAAGACAGGCAACTTAATGGCTCTGTTAAGGATCCTATCCAACAGGTTTAATTGTGAAATTGGGGCACCAACCCAGATATTTGAGTTTCAGAAGGATGTATAGTTATGAAATGATCTTTGGGATTTAAAGATGTAAAAAAAAAACAATTTTTAACTTTAAATTAGATCTTTATTTATTGAATGCTGAAACTAAACTGAACTTTTTGAATACATTTTTAATAAGGTAACATTTCTAACATTTATTAATTTGCTTGTGCAGCACATAGCTGCACGTTTGGATATTAGATTAGATGTACTTAAAAGAGCTAGTCTTTGGGCTACGGCCAAAGGCGCCCACTTGAACGCCATCATATTCCATACATAATATTAAAGATCACATATTCAATCAATAATAATATTCTATTTCATTTGAAAGTTATTGAAAAGAAAAATCGACTTGGCACAGAAACGCTCAGAAGAAATAACTAATTTCTTGCTTTTAAGAAAGCCTAAACATTTCGCTGCGTTTTTGGCTACGTCAAATATATGATCATTCCATAAGAAATAATCAGTAAATTATATACCTACAGTAGAATGCTTTTTCCAAGTGTCATTCATGGACAATGGATTTGGTGGTATATTTCGCTTTGCCGACAGATCACAGCTTTGTGTTTTCGAAGCATTAAATTCCGCTGTTAATACCTCATTATATAAACCTGTGGAAATCGGAATCTAATGAGCTCAACATACGCTGTCGTTTCAGATATATAAAATCGAAGAACTGGAAACGAATATGAAAAGCTAAGGGTGCTGTCGTCAGTGAAGTATCAGTGAAGTGAAGTATCAGATAAAAATTTATTTATGAAGATAAGAAAGAGTGTTGGAGATAAAACGGAGCCTTGGGGCACACCAGTATTTATTTTTTAAACATCAGATTTAAAACTATCCAAAATAACTTGAATTGAACGGTCAGAAAGGTTATTACTAATCCAATAAAGGAGATACCAAATGCACGTATTGTTGACAAGAGAGCTTTGTGCCAAACTCTATCAAATGCTTCTGAAATAAATATAAACTACAATAAACTTTTTTTCAACTAAATTATGTAAGGGTTGAATAAAACAAGTGTGCTTTTCTTCCATGAATAAAAAATAAGACTACGATTAAGATAAAATAGTATTTATACGACTATATGAAAATCTCTAAGATTTGATACCTCTCCAGCCCGAGGAAAAATACAATTATTCTGATTTCTGATTACATATCCTTAAATGTGAGAAACATGAATATAAAACAATGAATATTGTGTATGCTCTACGTTGGTTGCCATGCAAGTCTTGGGAACACCACTGTCAATATGTCTTCTAATTTTGGTACCGAAGTACCATTTTGAGCCACCGTGTTTCGCTGGTCTTCCGAATTCAATCGTGGTACTCGTAATTCAAAATTAGTTGTTTTTCATGTCTCTTTTTTTTCAGAATAATTGGATATGTCACAACGTTTCATTATATCAAAACAGAATGGTCACTTCTGAATGGTACACCAGAAGGGACAGAAGTGTTAAGAAAAATAACGAAAACCAATCGCAGAATAAGAACCCTTTTCCACTACAATGACGCAAGGTCTAACCAGTCGACTCAATCGAGTGCATTTTTAACTAGTCAAAACATCGAGTTGGTGGGTCATCTGCTGTACAGTCCTCATTTGCCATGCAATAATGCGGTTGATGCATTCAAAATACATGTTTTGGAGGTACCTCAATAAGAGTAGAAAAAGTGCTTCGAAAATAAGTTCAAGCGCATGCAAAAGTGTGTTGGTCTTCATGGAGAAAATTTGGAAAAACTAGAAAACTATTTACGATCATGCCTAATGGTCTAATTAATTTTTCTAATATATTATGTTTACTTTGATAGGTATACATTAAATGCTGAGATCAAGCGGAAGAACAAAAAAAATTTATTAAACTGACTTTTACTCAAATATATTCCGACTCGTCAAATACAGTCTAAGACTCGGAGAATTTTTCATTTTCTAAGACTCTGAGAACATTTTTAAACCGTCTTCCTTGTCACCTCGTACCTAGGTGCTGGGATTCGAAGACTATCTCGACTCAAGAGTTGTTGTCCATTCGTTCAAAATGCGCCGGATCGTTATGTTTTGATATAGAATTCTCTTAATCCATTCACCCGTCACACACGACAAAATATCAGTCAAAGAATTTTTTATCTACAGATAACCCAGTATCAGCACTTCCTTTCTCTTAAAGTTCAATACTTTGTGTCTTAAAGCAGGACTGCCAAATATAAGGGTTTTGAAGAGCGTCCTTTTTATGTTATATATGATAGTTTAAACACATTTCATCGAACCGAAGTAACAGTGGCTTTTTAGGATAGTTCTGTTCAATATACTCGTAATAAGTCTAAAAGAAATGAAAGTTAAGCAACCAAATTAAATTTTCAATAATCTTTATTGTTCGAGAATTCAATTCAGACAGAGTATATATGAAAAAAGCGATAATAATTCATTTGAATTAATGGAAAGAGACAGAAATGTGAACAAGATATACAATGATAGATACTATCAAGTAGACAAGGGGTGATGTGTTCGAGTGCGTTTGAAACTTCAACAAGTTCTTCTTCGACTCAAAACTTTAAAAGAGAATATCTCTTCAACGAAGCAAGTTATCAACAAAATAAAAACGCGGAAATGTTAATTAAGTTTTTAACTAAAACATAACAACTTCATTTATTTATTTTTAATTTTTTTTTTAACAAAAACAAATTAAAATCAATATTTCAGGGTAAAAGCTTATTTGACCCATTTTAAAAATCGAGTAAAATTATTATTATTTATTAATGAAAAGACACATTTTGCATAATTTTAGTATTTGGTATGTCCTCCCTTTTGATTTATAACTGCCTTAAGACGATTTTAATAAGAATCCACCAGTTTTGTTGTCGTTTCCACAGGTATTCTTGCCCATTCTTCAACTAAAGCCGTCTTTAGGCCATTTTTGTTAGAAATATGGCGCTCGCGTATTTTTGTGTCCAAAATTGGCCAAAGGTTTTCGATGACATTCAAATCTGGACTCTGTGCTGGCGGTTCCATGACGTGAGGGCATTTATAAATTAGCCAAGTTTGAACAATGCCCAATGTATGTTTCGGATCATTGTCTTGATGAAATCGAAATGTATCCTTTATGCCTAGTTTTTCTGCGCTTTGGAGCAAATTATTTTTGAGAATATTGAGGTACACTTATTTATCCATGGTACTCTCAAAAAATTGCAGCTTGCCGACTCCAGCTGCAGACATGCAGGCCCATACCATGATATGCCCTCCTCCATGCTTCACTGTTGCTCTATAAGTTTTTATCTTGAAGCTCTGTATTCGGTTTTCGCCACACATAAGACCGCCCGTCGGATCCAAATATATTAAATTTGGATTCATCCGCGAGTATATTACTCTTTCAGAACGTGGAATCCTTTGTTATATGCTCCTTTGCAAACTGAAAACGACAAGTCGATTTTTTTATTGATAAAGGGTTTCTTGCGTGCTACTCTTCCATGCAAATGATTATATCTAAGGATCCGGCGAATGGTTTCGGGGCAACAAGGTTTTCCATGGGTATTCGCCATCTCACTAGCCAGTTTTGGTGCCGATAGCTTTGGATTTTGCTTAACTCTTCGCACAATATATCGTTCATCCGATGCACTAAATATTTTGTTCGGAGGTTTTGTTCCTTTATTTTCAATTCGATTCTCGAATACAAAACGGTGAATAATAGCTTTGACCGTGCCATCTGGTATGTTAACAATTTCGGTTTTTTTTCGCCGAGAAAGTCCATTTTTATGATTATGAAGCACTATTTCACGCTGTTCAACTGCTGTTCGTTTTCCCATCTTCATAACACGTATTGCTTTTGCGAAAAATAACAAAAACTGATAATTCTATTTGAATCAATATTTCAATATTTTTTTCTAAGTCAGGTGATCTCTAAACACAGTGGATCAAATAAGCTGTAGTACTAGAAAATGTAATTATTTCTTTTTTTTAAGTTAAACATGGTGTTTTAAAATAAAATTAATTGATTCAAATGTCATGTTCAAGTTAAAAACTTAATAAACCTTTCTGTGTTTGTACTTTCCAAATAACTTTTATTGTTAAGGAGCCATACTCGATTAAATGTAAATAACGGGTGATTTTTTTGAGGTTAGGATTTTCATGCATTAGTATTTGACAGATCACGCGGGATTTCAGACATGGTGTCAAAGAGAAAGATGCTCAGTATGCTTTGACATTTCATCATGAATAGACTTACTAACGAGCAACGCTTGCAAATCATTGAATTTTATTACCAAAATCAGTGTTCGGTTCGAAATGTGTTTCGCGCTTTACGTCCGATTTATGGTCTACATAATCGACCAAGTGAGCAAACAATTAATGCGATTGTGACCAAGTTTCGCACTCAGTTTACTTTATTGGACATTAAACCAACCACACGAATGCGTACAGTGCGTACAGAAGAGAATATTGCGTCTGTTTCTGAGAGTGTTGCTGAAGACCGTGAAATGTCGATTCGTCGCCGTTCGCAGCAATTGGGTTTGTGTTATTCGACCACATGGAAGATTTTACGCAAAGATCTTGGTGTAAAACCGTATAAAATACAGCTCGTGCAAGAACTGAAGCCGAACGATCTGCCACAACGTCGAATTTTCAGTGAATGGGCCCTAGAAAAGTTGGCAGAAAATCCGCTTTTTTATCGACAAATTTTGTTCAGCGATGAGGCTCATTTCTGGTTGAATGGCTACGTAAATAAGCAAAATTGCCGCATTTGGAGTGAAGAGCAACCAGAAGCCGTTCAAGAACTGCCCATGCATCCCGAAAAATGCACTGTTTGGTGTGGTTTGTACGCTGGTGGAATCATTGGACCGTATTTTTTCAAAGATGCTGTTGGGCGCAACGTTACGGTGAATGGCGATCGCTATCGTTCAATGCTAACAAACTTTTTGTTGCCAAAAATGGAAGAACTGAACTTGGTTGACATGTGGTTTCAACAAGATGGCGCTACATGCCACACAGCTCGCGATTCTATGGCCATTTTGAGGGAAAACTTCGGAGAACAATTCATCTCAAGGAATGGACCGGTAAGTTGGCCACCAAGATCATGCGATTTGACGCCTTTAGACTATTTTTTGTGGGGCTACGTCAAGTCTAAAGTCTACACAAATAAGCCAGCAACTATTCCAGCTTTGGAAGACAACATTTCCGAAGAAATTCGGGCTATTCCGGCCGAAATGCTCGAAAAAGTTACCCAAAATTGGACTTTCCGAATGGACCACCTAAGACGCAGCCGCGGTCAACATTTAAATGAAATTATCTTCAAAAAGTCAAATGTCATGGACCAATCTAACGTTTCAAATAAAGAATCGATGAGATTTTGCAAATTTTATGCGTTTTTTTTTAAAAAAGTTCTCAAGCTCTTAAAAAATCACCCGTTATAAAGTGTGGGTCAAATAAGCTGTGACCCACTTTAGATGTGACGTTTTATCTGTTGAGAGCATGTCCCCTTGGTCTTGTCGTCGTTTTCTTCAGTATTTAAAAGTTTCGGCTATTGTTCAATCACCATGAAGGATATTTTTGCATAACTTTGGGAAGGGCCCATGATGTCGATATCATCGTCATAATCGAAAATAGTGCCCTCGATTTTACTATCATGGTGACAACCGACTGTAGCGCCTCTAGGAGGATTCACGACTGTTTATTATGTTTGGTGTGGTGAGTTGGGTTGTGACTTAGAAATTTTCATAAAAAGAAGAGATGTGAAATAATAGAATGATAACAGAACTACATAAATCGCTTATGAAAATAAGAGGAAGACACAAAAATAATCAAATTGGTATTAAATAACATTTTATATACAAAATGTATATAAAAATAAATAAAGCTGTTGAAGTTCCTCAATAGTTCTTCCAAGGCATAGGTTCATCTTTTTTGTAATTGGGACCTACGGATCTGATAGTACTGTCGTCGGATATGCTTCCATCCACCTATACTTGGTGAATGATTTCATGCATATGTGCCGCACCTTCCCAACCCTCCGTTTTTGAAGAGCTCCATTTGAACCAGTTCCTTAGCTTTTGTATAGCCAAGGTTAAGGCTATCTCTTCTTTATTGCGTGATGGAATGGAACTCGCTTTACTGTCGTAATTTTTGATTACAACATTGGTAAACTATTATTTCTTGAAATATGTACCATATAAATAACTTGCTGGACAAGAAACTTAAAATTAATTAATGAGATATCGTCAAGTAGCATGGACATTGGGGCAAGCTTATAAATGATTACCTTTCAAATTATTAATTGCAGTATTGATAGGTCTAACAAAGAAAATATTTTTGACATACTTAAACGGCTATTCCCTTTTAGAGCCAATGGTCTACTTAAAAAAATAAAAGTTATTGTTAAAAAAAAAATGAGAACAAAATATCAAAAACATTTAGTATATGTATTCTTTCCCCCCAAATTGAGATAACAGAAATATGGTCGCCATCAGTCCTCAGAAAATAATATTTCCACCAAACAATTAAACAATGTTATACCCAGCGCTCGTCACGTAGGTACTAGCAACAAGCTGTATGCTCAGAACGATATCAGACCAACGGATTGTTTCGCCTACACAAAATAAATGAGTCTCGCTCGAATCTGGGTCATACCAAATTAGAAACAACAAAAACGACTTCCATCTTCCCTTACGAAACATATGCGTCAAGCCATCAATTAAACATTTCGCAGCAACGTAAACACAAAACAACGGGTTTCTGTTCATTTTAATTCAATGCGCAATTATTGTTATTATTATTTTATTCTAGTATATCCACCCCCTCCTCGTGCGTCGTAAAATATTTGTTTACAGTTGCTACCCTTGGCCGGGAATAAGAGGCGACTGCGGCGGCAGCAAGCGTCTGCCCCCTCGCTCGGATGCATCTAATTTATTTTGAAAGTGCATGGCGATATAAACTGCGTCTTTGGCAACGTATAATTTATGTAATGAGTGCTTGAAATAAGACCCCTTGGTCAGCAAAAGGGTACACACCCTAGGTGATCTCGAACTAGCAATTTAGATTAGATCAAACAAACCTCATCGAAATGCATTAACATACGAATGGCTGCCAGACAATGTAGACGTAACACACACGTATTCCGAGATGAGCACGACCACAACACGGGGCCTCTTGCGAAGCGTTACGTCAGTGTCTGTTACTATTGGTCATGTAACGCAGCATCATTATCATCTCGTGTGATCTTATTGCAAAATACCGCTATTTTTATTCAAACAAAACAACTAAAATACCTTGGGGTTGACTGGGTCAGACGAATGCCGATAGAAAAACTAATGAACTTGTTGACATTACATACATACATATCTACGAGTATGTTTAATTAATCAAGCCACCTAATTGTGCTTAATTTTTCAAAGGCTACACGATTTTTTTACGCAGACCGACACATCAGTGATGTGATCTGGCCTTTAAGTGGATGCTGATGCTGGTGACGATGTTTTTGGCGAGGGCATGTGGATTGTGGAATGCATACAATTTTGTTTATTTTTGGTTTTTATTCAAAAAAAAAAACTGTTGCTTTGAGTCAACATGAAAAAAACTTGTTGATGGTTGTATATAATTAAGAGGTTGTTTACATTGGAAACATTTGACAATGAAAAATCTAGTGCGTGAAAGAGGGGCGTGTTCTCACACATTTTTTTTATTATGAAACAACCACAAACGAAGCGTCAAAACAACCGGAAGGAAAACAAGTATTCGGTATCATCTAACGCAACAGCCGGAAGGTATGTGTCCTAACATGCCGGCTTCTGATTCGAATAAAATGGTCTTTAAGCGACTGTTTATGGTGAAATAATCACAAAGCCAAGGTAAAACACACTAGCGAGTAGAAATCTAGCAGATCTACATACAACCTAAAATAAGCAATTTGAGAAAGGCTTGATAACGAAACTGAATATTTTTTATAAGGCTGATAGGAAGCACCATGTAAAACGTCAAAATTTATTCCTGTCCAATGGTGTCTAAAACAAAAATGACAGTAGATGTAGTAGATATTAAATTAAATACTGAGTGGTAAAAAAGACAAATTTTAAGAATAAATCAGGGAATCTGCCATCACTAGTTGATTGCTCTTGTCTGGGTACATACTTATTTCTGAAAAAGTTGCAATAGGTTCCGAATAGGATTTACTTCTTGGTTCTTTAATATTCTGGTGAATATCTACAACATAATGGGAATTAACTACGTTGAGCTTCTCCTTGGGCCAAAAACAAATGACACCTCAATAAATTTCAGAAATTCCGAGATTAATAAAAAAAAAATAGAACAATTCTTCTCTACTTGGTCGCTTGGTTCTCTATTTTTCACTAATCGTATTTTAATGAACGCTGCCGTGAACTTTGCGAAGCCGTAAAATTATATTATTTACGACTCATATTTCATGAACATTTGATTGCATAAATTCAAGGTGGCGCAAAATGAATCATCCAGTTTTGGTTTTGAACGACTTTTTTAATTAATAATTGTCTCCTGTGGTTCCAATCTGTTTGAGTCGAGTAGCTAAGCGCTGGAATGTTTTCTCTGTTGGCGCGACACAATTGGGATATGAACATCGAAATTCACGCTGCGCTAACCCCACCCACCGATTATTGGGCAAAGAAATCGACACAATTATTCCACGCTCTTGAGCAGTATAGCGCTCCATTACTTGTCTGATTGTTAACTGCAGCTGTCTAGTTTACAAATGTCAAATATAATTGACGTACGACGCCATCTGCAAAAATTATAAAATCTTCCGATAGGGTGATTTATTTTGCGCCATTTTTACTCGCATATCACTTTATGTCAAATTTTATTCAGGGAATGACATTTGTTGCCATTATAAATGATGTCACTTCAATGGATTAACATAAATTAATATTACAAAAATTATGTACATATCAAATTGTGTTTATGTTTATGAATAACCCAATGTTTATGTAAAGAGCTCATTTCAAGGACAAGCCTATATTATTCAGACAAAATAATCGCATTCATATGTAGATTGATCATCCAAAAAAATTGTTTTCTTTGATCCACAAATCCAAAGAAAGGGCATGAACTACATCGATGAAACCAATCTCTGGGATTGCATCATGTTCAATAATCAGCGCCTTACACCAGTCAACAGGTTCTTGATAAACCAACCACGCAATCGCAAATTATACTGCCTAGTGCGCCAAAACGCTTAATTCCCTAACATCAGTGTACGAGAACCTAGGTAAACCAACAACGCTTCAGTGCTTTAAATACATTTGAGTTTATTGCGCACCTTCCTCCTAGCCAACACCCATTAACACCCATTAATTATATGTATGTCTAACTCAAAATTGAAAATAATTATTTTGTTAAATATATACCTACCCTATATTACGTGCTGTGATTTAAGATTTAAGTTAAGTTTAAAAAAAACAACACGTGAAGGTGTCAAGCGCCACAAATCAGTAGTAGCTAAAAGTGTCAAGACATAAAGCTTAAGCGAACTGTCACAGTAAAACCTCAAAATATTGTACGAGGACGAGTAGGTACACCTATTGAACAACAACATATTGATTGTTAATATATTTTTCTAGTTTCAACAACACTAAATACAGACGATGAGACTTTAGATTAAAATTTTCTAATGTAAATGTTCAACTTGTATTTCAAGTAAACAGCAGAAAGTAGGTGGAATGCCATACCAACCGCAATAAAAAAAACTGTATTATGGCTTCTTTGACCACAAGAACTTTGTTATTATAGTAAGTGCGCATTTAAAAATCATTATTTTTTTTTCAAATTATTTTTATCATTTATGCACACATGTATGAATAATTTTATGCTAGTTTTTTCTTATCAAAAAACAAATACTTATTCGAACTTTAATTTATAGATAAGGAGGGGTAGGAAGAGAATGCGCAATATTGTAAGGAAAGACTTTCCGATTCTAAGCCGGCTTGCGAATAATTGTTATTATTTGTATTTATGATTTAAAGGTTGTTTGTCTAACTTTGTTCGGAGAGATAACAGAACTTGACTTTCAAGGCCTTTTTAGTGAAAATAAACGGTTTTGTTTGCCAGATGTAACACTTGACGTTATATAGTTTGATAGTTTGTTTTAAAATAAATTAGGCAAATATTAAACAAAGACAGCTGAGAATGCTAAAAGAGGCTCGAGTGAGTTTTGTTATGATATCCGATCTATTGGAGATTCTGTAAAATTGTCAATAGAAAATACTTGGGTTTCTTAATTTATAAAGTTTTTTATTTCACATTATTTTAAGATCATGTTCCAACAATACCACTCTATGTAGCAAAGTCAATGTAATTACTATGCGAAGAAATTAACTTTCGAACCTGATGAGGAAAAATTGATTTATCAAAGGAAAGCGCTAAATATTTTATGGGGTGGCCATGGCGCGATGGATGTGTGCTCGCCTGTGAACCTCATGATCACATGTTCGATCCCTGCCGTCGTCTATGTCGTTTTAATTCCATTAAAAACCTTCTAAAATTGTCATCAATGGGTTGCTGGTTTACTCATTGCATGTTGTTCAGGCATAACACTAACAACATGTAATTGAGTTAAACTAGTATGCCCAACAAGGATGAACACGAATAAAATAATGTGAATTATAAGCGACATAGAAATAAGACACGGCATTCTCCGCTTTAGTTCAACCGCCATCCCAGGAGATAAAATATCTGAGACAACAACCTTCAGTCTCAGAACATCGTGCCACACATCTTTCCTATCCTTCTTTCTCTTCCGTAACTTCACGCCCGCGCTGTGTTGAAACATTTAAAGGGTAATCATAATCCCTTGAGCGCGGGTAGATTATAAAAAAAAAAAAAAAAAATTATTATTTTTTTTTTTAATACAATTGGGATATTCACGATCTGATGCAACTTGTCTGGTATCATTTAAAAAGTCCAAAAGTGTATCACTTTCTTACACATCAACAAATACGTAATACATAACATATACGAGTATGTATACTGATCAAAATTTTACAAGGCTTTTGCACATTTGCTATGCGCTAACCCCATTACAAGAGTAAAATAGAATTGTGTAAAATTTGTAATTTTGTTTGACAGCTCACCAACTGTCAGTTATTCCGAAATTGTGCAAGACTGCTTTAACATGAATGCGATTTTTATCTTTGTTTTTTGATTTTTTTTTTTTTCGATTGCATGGATGCTTTTTAACACAGCTGTATATTTTATTTAAGCGAAGGTTACACGAATGCCAAATGGAAAATGAAACATATCAGAAGAATAAGGAAATCCACCAAGAAGAAATAACAATAACTCTTAAACTAAGTGTACACGATTGGTAGATCTTACAATATTGTAAGAACTGACAATGTCTGACAGTTATCTACGAATGAGCTGACAATCAAGTTGTGTGTGTACACGGTTGGTAGAAAATCTACCAATCTCTTACAAATTATTGTCAGAAGTTGGCTGACAATTTATTTTCAGATAGCTGGCCAAATACCTACCAATTAATTGTACGAGATTGGTAGATTTTCTACCAATCGTGTACACACACCACTAATTGTCAGTTTTTGTTGGTTATGGAATCTGCTTCATTTGAACCTTGGCTGCAAATTGTCTGACAATGAAAAAATTGTATGATGCTAAAAAACGTACATCTTACAATTTCTTCATTGTCAGAAACGTCAGACAACGATAAAAATTGGCAGGCCTGACAATAAATTGTGTGTGTACACGATTATCAAATACTTTACAATTTACCTTCTTATAATTAATTTCCAGATACATTTTCTGACAATTAATTAGAAGATTAACGATTGTGAGCTAGCGTACACATGATTGTCAGAATTCTTACAATCAATTTATTATCAGACAATGATCTAACAATTAATTGTCAGACAAATTTTCTGACAATTTGATTGTAAGACTACACGGTTGTTAGACATTGTAAGCATGTTTTTCACTGACAGATCTGACAATATTGTAAGATCTACCAATCGTGTACACTTAGCTTTAGGCCCTAGTTATAGCTATCATTGAAAATCATCATTGAAAATTTTGTTTTCACTTTTTGGGGTAGTTAAACTATGAATATTGAGAATGTTTGGTACACAAATGAAGCTAATCAATTATATATTTTACTTTTGCTATAACTGGCCCCTTACTATGTTTATAAAGAGAATTGAATAAGGATCTAATAGCTCAATAGCTCTTTGTATACCTGAATCGAATTGAAATCGGACTACTCGATTCGATTCCGAAAATTTGTATATTTACACCTGAGACCTGAATTGACGAATTTAAGAATCGAGTTCGCAGATGACTGTGTGCAATAATTATGTATTTTATTTTCAGACGGTTTCAACAGCAAATAATTGTTTCTCTTTTATTGTCGCCATTTTGATTGATACCCACAACACCCCATGAACACAATTAAAGCCAGACTGTCTGTTGGATTCCATTCGATTTCAATCCGTTTCGATCCCCCAATTCACTCATGTAATCGGAGTATCGGTAATTTTACCAACACCTTATAAATTTCGCCCTTCCCAGCCACCATGTGCGTCTCTCGTCTATGGGCTTAAAAATAACAAGATGATATTGCATTGTTTAAAACCAGTTTAAGCAAATAATTTAGTTATGGCCTGTTCTTATATTTTTTGTTATATCCATTGTTTGTTTAGTGCAGTCAAAGAAGACCTTTCTGATCTAACTTAGGAATGGAGTGCTATAAAATGGAATACTGAGAGCACTTGTACTGAAGTCAGTGTCAATGAATCAGAGCACTGACTCTTCATCAGCAAATTTCCACCTTTCAATTCTGTAATAATCTTCAACTGCCTTTCTTATATCATAGTTTGCAAAAATTTATAAAACAACGACCATGTATCGATAGATTGAAAAACTGACTTAAAATCTACAAAATGTTGTACAGTTTGTATCGATCCTAAAACGACTTTGTAAAAGTCATAAAAACTAAAGTAGGTTTTAGCAGGTTTTATAGTGAGCACCTGTCAGCTAAGACTTTATCTCACTACTTGGCCTACCAAGCACTACGGGTTCAATTCTCAGCCATTCAATATAAGCTCCCAGGAAAAAGGTAGCCGCTCCTTTCCAGCAGGTGCGAGATCTTGATTCCTTGACAAGACCAACTCGACATTGCCGCCACCAATCAATGTTTCGTACAGTCTTGCCTCAGAGTACAATCCAGCCTCCATACTGTTCCAAATTTGTACTGTGTAGGCAGTACCACCCTTGGTCCGTGTTTTTTCCATCTAACAATAATTGTTGGTGACAATAGCCAACCGCATGACTTGGTTGGTATAACCACAGCCACCTCGTGCTCTCTTTACAAAGCGCCTACCCAATTAATAATGAGTCCAAGGTTTTTAGACCCTGGGGGCTCTAATTAGCGGGGATAAATTAAATATATCTCATTATTCCCGAGGTACCCAATTTGGGTTATTTTTCTATATAAATTAATAAATTAATTTAAATTATCAATATTATGAAGTTAATTTTAAAATATCTCCAATAATAACGGGTGATTTTTTAAGAGCTTGAGAACTTTTTTAAAAAAAAAAACGCATAAAATTTGCAAAATCTCATCGATTCTTTATTTGAAACGTTAGATTGGTCCATGACATTTGACTTTTTGAAGATAATTTCATTTAAATATTGACCGCGGCTGCGTCTTAGGTGGTCCATTCGGAAAGTCCAATTTTGGGTAACTTTTTCGAGCATTTCGGCCGGAATAGCCCGAATTTCTTCGGAAATGTTGTCTTCCAAAGCTGGAATAGTTGCTGGCTTATTTGTGTAGACTTTAGACTTGACGTAGCCCCACAAAAAATAGTCTAAAGGCGTCAAATCGCATGATCTTGGTGGCCAACTTACCGGTCCATTCCTTGAGATGAATTGTTCTCCGAAGTTTTCCCTCAAAATGGCCATAGAATCGCGAGCTGTGTGGCATGTAGCGCCATCTTGTTGAAACCACATGTCAACCAAGTTCAGTTCTTCCATTTTTGGCAACAAAAAGTTTGTTAGCATTGAACGATAGCGATCGCCATTCACCGTAACGTTGCGTCCAACAGCATCTTTGAAAAAATACGGTCCAATGATTCCACCAGCGTACAAACCACACCAAACAGTGCATTTTTCGGGATGCATGGGCAGTTCTTGAACGGCTTCTGGTTGCTCTTCACTCCAAATGCTGCAATTTTGAGCCTCATCGCTGAACAAAATTTGTCGATAAAAAAGCGGATTTTCTGCCAACTTTTCTAGGGCCCATTCACTGAAAATTCGACGTTGTGGCAGATCGTTCGGCTTCAGTTCTTGCACAAGCTGTATTTTATACGGTTTTACACCAAGATCTTTGCGTAAAATCTTCCATGTGGTCGAATAACACAAACCCAATTGCTGCGAACGGCGACGAATCGACATTTCACGGTCTTCAGCAACACTCTCAGAAACAGACGCAATATTCTCTTCTGTACGCACTGTACGCATTCGTGTGGTTGGTTTAATGTCCAATAAAGTAAACTGAGTGCGAAACTTGGTCACAATCGCATTAATTGTTTGCTCACTTGGTCGATTATGTAGACCATAAATCGGACGTAAAGCGCGAAACACATTTCGAACCGAACACTGATTTTGGTAATAAAATTCAATGATTTGCAAGCGTTGCTCGCTAGTAAGTCTATTCATGATGAAATGTCAAAGCATACTGAGCATCTTTCTCTTTGACACCATGTCTGAAATCCCGCGTGATCTGTCAAATACTAATGCATGAAAATCCTAACCTCAAAAAAATCACCCGTTATAACATGCGCTTAAAGAATTAAGCAAAGTTTTGAAGTAGAAACTCCGTGCTCCGTGGTGCAGACCATAGCTGACCGAAGCCAACCACAATGACAATCTGCACCAATATTTATGATTAGTCTTTTTCGCCTTACAACGAACTGGGAACGATAGTCCTAAGCAATGTTTCTTAATCTTCTAGCACTGGGTAGAACCATCGATTATCCGGATTGCTGAAACCAAAACATCGAGCAAAAGAGAATAACTATCTCAGTGCTTTTCTTTATGTAATGGCAGCGACTTCCCCTAATCACTTTATTTGTCTTTGTTCGCCTTGCAACGAACTAGGAACGATAGTCCTAATCTTTCTTCACCTTACAACGAACTAGGAACGATAATCCTAAGGGTTTTCTTAGTTATCTAAATCCCCAGCTAGGCTGTATAGCCGAAGAAATAGACTAAACTTCCCCACTACGACAAGGTAAAACCCATCGGGAAGGATAGTCATAAGAGTGAACATTTGGTCAATCGTTGAATGATTTTGTCTAGATTGAAAATTACTTGCATATTTTGCTATTGCACGATTCATCTAGAGGCGCCATTAGTGCCAAAGAGAAAAAAAATCGAAAAGATTAGACGGAAAAAAACTGAGATGCGTCGTGTGAGTTAAATTTTCGGTGCAATTTGACGTTTCTCTTTTTGCTTGAACTTTTTGTTTTTTTGTTTTCATAGCGTGCGTGGAGTAAACTTCAATGCAAATCACATAAATACATTTTGTTATTTCTTTCTACATACTAAACAGCGATACCGAAAGGAAACGAGAACTGTCAAATTGGATTTATGAATCTGGTTTCAACATGTAATAGAGCTTGAATCAGTGGAAGAAATAATAAAGAACAATTCGAAGAAGGCACATCTCGTGTAATAGCAGGAATACAGAACAGATGAGAAATTACAGAGAGCTCTTACGTGGTTTCGATATTTGAACAGAATAATAGATTTTCAAAGTCGTATTTCAATATTTTAACTTTTCCGAAAAAATATATGTACATATATTTTGAGGTGTTTTGATTTCTTCCAAATTGACGTTATTTTTTGTTTAAGAAAAAAATAAATAATTTGGGATTTTCGAACTGTAGTAGTTTTGTGTATGTGATTGTATAAAACATAGCATGAAATACATTGATACCCACGAAAGAGTTCCTAGGTACCAATCGAATACTTTTACATTAAATTCAACCCTATACCTACTAAAATAAAGGGCACAGCTATTTACGAGTATGTACATGTATTTATATCTCTCTTACTGCAGCAACCCTCTTCGAAAAGTATTGCTCTGTAAACAACTACGCAGTTCTCAGAAAAGAATAGAGTGCATTCCTAAAAAAAGAAAGAAAAGAACTACACAAAATCACGATGATTATTATTTTAAGCTGCAACGCACTAAGTAAAAAGTCATCTGGGCCACATGGGTGCGCCAGCCGTTTTATAAGAACGATTAATCAAATACTTATATGTCTCGGTAGTGGTTGGGTTACTTTTTTGTTCCTTCATTTCTGATTGCTCAGTTTAACAACACTCCCAAGGCTCATTGAACTTTAATATTTAAAAAAAAATAAAGCAAAATCCAGTCATATAAAATGTATGAGTATTAAGTATCTACTGGCATGCACATCACATCAAATAAATTTCCTGCTTTAAAAGATGCCTACGTGACGAATAAGATTCGAAGGGAGAGGCAAGCCCTTTGTGTGTTCAAAAAAGAAAAACCTTTATGTTTTATCCTCTACAGGTTTCTGTTTTTGGGGTTAGCTGTTGCACAGTAAATTTGGGTCAATTTTCTTTTCGAATGACCTGCTTTTGTGTTTACAAGAAATAAATGTGGATTCAAGATCAATGACCTTGTACAATTTTTGAATCAAAAAGATTGATAAGTTCCAAATTTGTTTAAGGATTCTGCGTTGTACTTATCTTTTTACAGATCGCTGTATTAGAAAATCGGAATCGGTAAGGTAGCTTGGCAGGTATATCAGGAACATTAAGAATGAAAAGTGGAATCGAGACAGTGAACTGAACACGGTATTTTTATGTGTCATTTGGGTGGAAGGTGATTACGTGATAAAGAACACGTAGGTAGCAGGTATAGAATTTTACGACACTGTATATACCCAAACACATTTTCATATTAAATATTTATTGAATAAATCTTCTATTGTTTATAACTAGCTACTTTAAAACAAAATACATATTCCAAGGTAATAGATTTACAAGAAAGACAAATCGTCATATTTTCTGCCATTTTATATCTATTTTTAATCATAAAAAACGATTAGATAGGTATCCCAATAAATGGTAAAAATATGGCATTTTATCACTCGTATAAATCCATCATTAATTGGATAGAGTCAAAATTGTTCACTGCCAGCTTTTTCCTCTATGGGTATGTATCACAAGTAGTGAACTTTTCCTAAATCTAAAAATATGTGGTATAGTTATATTCCAAATGGTAATATAGGACAATTGACAGCTGCATTTACGTTCCTTCTTTCCAAGGTTATGGAAACGCTCATTATCTATCAGCTCAAGAAATATCTTGGAACCGGAAATACGGTTTCCGTAGCAATAGGTTGCCTGGAGATCTGATGGTACATATATCTCACCGAATAGTGGTACAAATCTTTACCTTGTTTTGGAGGAAGTAAGTTTGATATTTCAAAATAATTTTAAAGATCTCTTATCAAAAATGCGTGCATTATCAATTGATAAATAGCTTCTTCGTCGCAATAGAAATAACCTTTCGAACCACTCTATACAAAATGTTTTGGACGGTTTTAAGTCTGAAGTTCATAAAATAAATGCTGGTGTGCCACAGGGCTCCGTTTTGTCCCCGAATCTCTTTTTCGTATTAATCAATGATCTTTTGTCATACTTCTAATCCATTTAATTGTTTTGCTGACGACAGTACTCTCAGCTTTTCAAATTCACATCTTTGTCTTTCAGATGTGGAACTTAAAAGGTAATTTATGATAAGCTCATCAAATTCTGATCTTAATAGCATCGTCCCACCACGAAAACCACGAACAATTTGATAGTTCAAAAATTCAATGCTGGTTTTTGTCGTTGAAACGGAACCAGCATTAAAAACCACTTTGTGTATAATATCCACATATTCGACATAGCCATAAACGCTGTTAAGGGTCTAAATTTCCTTCGAAGTTACATGAATTTGTCAAATCTGTGAAGCTTATATTCTTACAAAGCTTGAGCACAATGCTCCTATTTGGTCAAGTGCTCCACTAACCAACTTGATTATCTTGGATAGAATCTAAAAAAAAACTTTAAAATCATAGGTTATAGAACTGTAACAGAAATATTTTCGCATCTCTCGGTTTTTTAAGTTATTTTTATAAACAGTGTTCCAGTGAAATAGCCAGTCGCATTGATTCCCTAACACAATTCAACACAAATAATGGCTCTTCTGGGAAAAATTGAACCCAATTTCGGATGCTAAGTAAAGAGATTCTTTTTTTAACAGCACAACACAAATGTTTTACTTTTTTATCTTTGTGTGTCTTTTTTAAAATCCTTTCCTTTTTTCCTAAGACTCTCACTAAACTTAACCTTTAAAGGGTAGTCAAAACCCCTTTAGTGCGCGCATATGATACAAAAAAAACGACCAATCTGATCTGTTACATACATCTGTTAGTATACAGGTTGAGTCATCTAGCGGCTTCTTTTTAAACCATAGGCTGTTTTGACACTGACAGATGTTTCCCGTTTGAAATTTTGATAGAAAGTCAGTATCATACCTCTAAGGAACGAAATCAGTTGCTTTACGCTTGAACAACGTTGGGAAATATTAAAAACTTATTTCCAAAGAGTGCTGTGTAGCCCAAACAGTGCGTTTTTTTTTTAAAGAAGTTTTGACTGAAATGAAGCACCCACTACTGTACGCAAATTTGTGCAAAACCTTCGTGATACTGGTATGCTAGTGGACAATACTCATGGTCGACATCGTCGTACGGTACGCAGAGACGAGAATGTGGCTGCTGTAGCCGAGAGTGTGAGACTCAATTCACGAACATTAACTCGGTTCCATAATAAATGGGAATGTTTGCTCTTACTAATCAAGCCATAATACATGGCTTTTGTTCATTTATTGCATTTTAAATAAGAAACTTGTATTTTTCCCACCCTTTATACCTCCAAATGTATCAAGATTTCGATTTTTAATTTAATAAGATGTTATTAGGTACCTACTACCAACTAGACCTTAGTAAAAAATCATATTTGTTATGAGAGACGGTTTAAGTGTTTTTTTTTCGATTTTTACCTTCATAATATATTGCACCACAAGTTATTAAAAAAAATCTATAAATTAAGTGACGCCCCAGAGATTTTATGTTTATATGATCGCCAATAACAGACAGACGCGTTTTAAACAAAAATTATAGTTTAACACTGATTAACCCACTGAACCTACCATCAACACAAAAACTTATAGTTTACTTAATTTTCTCAAAAATCTATTTTTACAGCAGTCTGCATCTGGTCCCCGCTTATAGGCTCTACAAAAATGATGACACTCATCGATATCAAAGAAAATCTGACCTCAATTTTCGAAGGTTGTGTTCTACGTGTGCGGAAAATATTTGGTCTAAATTTTTTTTTTTAACTTTCCCAAACAAATTAAATTAAATAACTACACCGATTTATATTAAACCAAAAACACAACATGCGGAAGCACAAGGACGTTGACATCAATTTTGCACACGGCTGATTTCACACTCTAAAGTCTAAGCACGTGTAAATCAAATGCTATAAACAAAAATACATTTTTACTATCTTAAGAAAAAGTAATCAACTTTTAATCAATTCCTTTTTTTTTACTCGAGTGAATTTATTTTGCTTTAGATTTTGTTTACAAACATAAAATTTCAATAGAAGAAATTGGTCTTTCATCAGTTTTTTAACTTGTCATAAGCTTTTTTTAAACAAAAAATGACTAAAGGTCTTAAACAGGCCTGAAGTATCAAAAATGCTTCAATATGAACGTTTTGATAATTCATAAATAAACAAATTAAATATTTTTTTATTTTCATTTGTTTCACTTGTCTATAGGAATAAAGAACCTTTATGAAGTGTGCGTCAATCGCATTGCAATATAATGTAGGTAGGTATACAAAAAAATAATAATATAGGTGCTAAATTTTGTTTTGTCTACCTAGACATGCTTGAGAGAGGAAGGCTTTTTCGATATTTTTACGACGAGACAACGACTTATGTGGAAAGAAGAATTAATTTTTCACCGATATGTGCGTAAAAAAAGAATTAATGACAAAACAACCATTATTTTAGTAAATTAAAATCAATATTTCAATTTTTTTAAGATATAGTAAAACCCGCTTAAAATCATGTTTCATTTTAGCAACCAAACAGTTGCGAAACTAAAAATTGAATGTGCGCGCCTGGCCTAAGAATACATTCTGCTTAATCCCACACTTTCCAAAAATGGTTCCTAATGGTACCTTCCATTTTCTCAAAAATGGTACAATTGATTTTGATCAAATCTAAATTTGTAAAATAGTATTGCTTATCAAAATTTTCAACAGTTTTTTTTCGACAAGGTATTTTAAAAATCTCATGCCCGATTTTTAAAACACTATCTAAAAGATGAAGAAACATGGGAAAAAATTCTTCTTTTATCCAAAAAGTACCAACCAACCATGAAAAAAGCTAAAAAACGTTTTCCAAAATCTTATTTTTCTTGAAAACCTCTCCTAGTTATGAAATGTTCCTTATCGCTTAATTTGTATTATTTATTTTGAATGCAAAATATTCAAAGAGCAATGCTTTCTTAAGTGGTAAAAACAGTGACTTTAAGAAAATAAACAGCTTTTTGTTTAACTAAATATATGTATGTATGTTGCCCAATTTAAATTTTGGTCAAATGTGTACCTCCGAGGTATTTTAAGTCTTCTACACTTTCAATGACAAAGCAATTACTGCTGCAGGAGACGTTTCTATAAAATGATTGTGCTCTTTAAAAACTGCATTTACTGTAAAGTAAGTTACGATTAGAATAGCCGTTAGACAGACAAACTATGAGAATATCTGGTGATACTTTGCGAGTTAGATTAAATAAGATTAATTTTGTTTTATTACTAACGATAAGCTCATGTCCCGAAAACCAATATCGCACTAAGTAAACATCATAATTTTTTTTCTGAAATTTGATTTAAGGTACTGGATGAGCAATATACCGAGGTGATGATTTTACCGATGAAAGGAAGTGAATTTATGTTTACAAGAAATAAAATTGGGCCAAGTACGCAACCTTGAGGAACTCCTTCCTTTAGAGAAACTAATATTGGACTGAATTTGTGCGCACTGTATTCTAGTTTTAAGATGAGACTCGAACCATTACATGAATTCACAAAAAGCAGCTTTATCAAGTTTATCTAATAAAATATAATGGTTCACCATGTCAAAGGCTTTAATTATAATATCTAAAAAAATTTCAACATAAAATTTTGTTTCATCTAAACCGCTTTGGCGAATATAAACAAAAGCAAAATAATAAAAAAAAAACTTTCATTAATAATATCTTTATAATTGTATGCATAAGATTTATTTAAAAAAAAAAACACACTAAAATTATTGGTCTTGCATAACATCATATTTGCTTAAAAAATGAAAGTCTAATAGAGTTTTCCCTTGGTGGTGGGAGCACTACGAATGCTACTCAAATCGGTCGTTTTGCACCATATGACAGTTCTTCTGAAAAGAAGAGAAAATCATTTCAAGATTTTAAGAAAGAATCAAAGAATTTGTGTGTATCCAATATTTTGGCACCTACTCCATCTCCACTGCATTCAGTCAGTTAAACGCCAAAATCCTGAAATATCGTGTTCAACTATTGATACTCCAAACATTTCATCTTCGAGTGATGATGATGAATTCGTCTTGGATTTAAAAAAAAAAAGTTTACTCAAAGTGAAAGACCATAGGTGGAGAAATATTGGAAGTTATTCAGGAATACGAGTATTTCGCAAATTCTCAAAGGATCCAAATATTTCAAATAAGTGTTCGCCATGTTTACAAATAAAAAAAATAAAAGCACCATTAATTTACCATGTATATTTGAAGTTGCACAAAAAGCACCTTTAATTTGCGATTTCACATTTGACGTTTCACATATACAAAGAAACTCAAACTTGAGAATCTAAAAAAGTATTAGAACTTTTTCGTTTGGTATTTCAGATCGAAGAGTTCCTGAAAGTTCTCCTAGGTCCCCATTTCATAAGAAGAAACAAGTTGATTGAACCGTTTTGCAATTTATTTTTATTTATTCGAAAATCACTTGTAGGTACTATTTTTTGGGATTTGTTGTCTACGCTCTTAAGCTTGTGCTTAATTTTATCTCCGTTGATAAATTCTCTACAAAATATCCCTAATCATTTTAGTCGATTGGAGGACAGATTCAGTAAAGATATAAAAATTGCGTTTATAACTGTACATCACTAACCTATGGTATTTTAAAAAAATAAACCATTGAGGTTCTACTTTCACATTCTTTGTCACCCTACAACAATCATGAAACTGAACAAGCCTAAGCTTACTTTTTACACCTGACATCCATTGATAATGACATAGGAAAGTAATGAATAAGGGCAAGGTCATACGAGTTCCTTATTGGGCTTTATACACTTTGAAACCAAATTAAAATTATTCGTTTTTGTAGGCTTTGGTCAGAAAGTTGCATAACCCAGATTTATTTATTATATTTCACTAATACTCGGTCCAATCTCGTAATAGTTAAACCAAGTCAAAAAACTTACTACGGGCTTATGTCACGTCAAGCAAATCCTTATTAATAAAATATTTTCTTAGCAGTTTTTGCTACGCGTTCCTTATGTAAATATAATATCAAAGAAAATCACCAATCTTAAACTCTGGCTATTATAAACACAAACAAACCCCAGCTGATTTCCATTATTATTCAATACCCTATAGCTGCCATCACTTACCAATGAATTGCGATAGGCCCTCCTCTTTTATCATCGCATATTAAAGGCCGGGCTATAGCTGTTCATTTGTTTATATTTTCATTAAATCATTTATAAATGCAAAATAACTATCCATTTTGTCTGAGTAACATAAGGATAATAGCTTCACCTAACTTAAGCGAAGTATCCGACGTCACAGTCGAAGAAGTTAGTGAGGCGGTAAAATACTCCAAAAAGGGAAAAGCTGTCGGCCCAGACGAAATACCCTCAGAGTTTTGGAAAAAGATGGGAGACATCGGGTTTAGATGGCTCATGATTCTTGTCTCCAAACTTATACGAGGTGATCGCATGCCTAATCAATGGAGGGAAAGTTACCTTCTTCCAATTTATAAAGGAAAGGGTGATACTCGAAGCTGTGATAATTACCGTTCGATTAAGCTGATGTCACACACCATGAAGATCGTTGAGCGAGTCTTGGGTAGCCGACTGCGAAAAATAATTAGGCTATCTGATGACCAGTGCGGGTTTGTCGGGGGTAAGTCAACCACGGATGCAATCCAGAGTATAAGAATAATTATGGAAAAACATCGGGATTCTTTGGAGGATTTGCATGTCGTATTGGTTGATTTTGAAAAAGCATTCGATCGGCAACCACGAGATCTAATATGGGTGGCCCTCAGGCAACGAGGAGTTCCAGAAACCTATGTGCGGATAATTATGGACATGTATGATGGAGCAGTTACTAAAGTAAGATGCGCAGCTGGAGTCACCGAAGAATTCGAAATCACAGTAGGTGTACACCAGGGAAGTGTCTTGAGTCCCCTGCTCTTTATTACAGTTCTTGATTGCCTGCTTGAAGGCAAAGTGACGGATCCAAAAGTGCATCAGTTATTCTTTGCTGACGATGGAGCCATCATAAGTGAAGACCCGATATCCCTACAACGAGCACTTGACGTATGGGTGGATGTTCTAGAAGGAAGTGGGTACCGCATAAGCGCGAAAAAGACAGAATACCTATGCTGCCCATTTTCTGATCCACACAGGCCTATTCCAGACATTTATTTGAATGGAGTATTGCTTCCCAAGTGTGAAAAGTTTAAATATCTGGGGTCTATGATAAATAACGAAGCTACTTGTGATGACGATATCAATCATCGCGTAAGCGTAGGGTGGATGAAGTGGCGGGAAAATTCTGCTATCTTCTGTGACCGAAAAATGCCCCCTAAGCTGAAAGGAAAGCTCTACACTTCAGTTGTGCGTCCAGCACTCACATACGGTTCACAATGTTGGACAATGTACAAAAAGTATGAGAGTAAGCTAACGGCAGCTGAGATGAAGATGCTTCGTATGACAGCAGGAGTTACAAAGCTTGATCGAATTAGAAGTACGAAGATCCGAGGAAGCCTTCATGTTAAGAATACCATTTCCCAAAAAATTGAACACGACCGACTCAGTTGGTATTGCCATGTTCAAAGGAGAGATCCTGAGAACCCCGTCAAAAAGGCAATATCATACAACGTTCCAATTCGGAATAAAAAGAAAGGTAGGCCTAAACACTCCTGGTACAAACAAATGCAAAAACACCAGCATTCAGTTGGCCTCAGAAATGGAACAATACAAAACCGGGAGGCTTGCCGCCGATTTCTGAGGTCAACCCGGCGAACCCCACAGGCGGATCACTAGTGTGAAGCAGATACGTGGGAGAGTTATGATCCCCTCGACATCGAGATCATAACAGCGCCGAAATAAAGGAAGAAGAAGAAGAACAAAAAGGATAACAAAATTTTAGTACTGCTTTTTGTAAAATTTAAACGATGTCCTGTCAAAATGACATTAAGATACTACTACGGCTTTAAACCTCCTTTGAAGCTGTTTTAGCTTACTTTTTTATAAATAAGCTTTTCAGGATTAGAGTCGTTGTAAACTATAACTAACTTTACGTAACTTTAAGTAACTTTACTCTATTGCTAAAATGAGTTAATAAATAAGGCTATCAGTGTTTGCTTTTAAATTTCTTACAAATATTGAAGGTAAGCCCTACTCCACATAAATAGCATAATAACTTAAAAAGAGCTCACACCACATGGTGCTTATGGCTGATCTTGCCTTATTTGTTTTATGCTTTTTATTTGCACGAATATTTAAATTGTAGTTCTCGTACATAGGTCTAGATACTGAAATTCTTTAACAACTTCTATTATCTATCTCATCATCTATTGCCCAGTATAATTAATTAAACGATTTTGGGATCTAAAAACAATTATTTTTGGCTTTGAAATATTACTTTGAAGATATCACAAGTTTTGCAAAATTTGTTCAGCTTATTGATTTGAAATTGCAAAGTAAAAGAATTCTCCGATAAAATTACAATGTCATCTGCTTTGATTATTACATCTCGAAAATCAATCCAACCTGGAATATGATTTTCAAAATCGTTTATAAATAATGTAAAGATCAACGGACTCAAAATGCAACCTTGTGGGACCCCAGTTTCGTATTTAAAAAAAATTAGATACGTGTTAACCGTTTTCTAAGGCTTTCTAGAAGTTTTTGGTAGAGTTTGATATTTAATTATAATTTTTACAACGCTCTTGTGTCAAAATTTAAATAGGATCTTAAACGAAAGTGGAAGTAGTTAATAGGGATTGCTATCATAGTTCAATCGACAGATCAATTGAGTCTTACGCATTCTGGGCTCTAATGTTTTGAGAGCAAAATGGGAGTTAAAAATTAGAACGACATGCACAGGTACTATATATAGAACTAACTAATTTATTTTAAAGTCATAGTTGAATTTTAGTTTTAAAGGTAGATACCTATGTATTTGACAGTTGAAAGATTTGAAAACCTATTTTATTTTATCCAAAATCTAACACTGCGTAGGTATAAGTTTTGTTTTGATCTCCGGTTACTTATGCCCTCACTTCATATAGGTACATAGGTACTGCGTTTTTAAAACGTACTTCTGAAAAGCTTTTTTCTATATAGCAACAAACATACCTACATATCTACCTTTTTATCGTAAGCTACAAATTTAGGTATGTGGATGCATATTACCTTTCACAACAAACATAATCTGCCCAAAAAAAAGTCATTCATCAAAATAATACATAAAGCCATTAAAAGCCGGTAATCGTATTAGATACTATCGAAGCTCGTTCACACACTTACACAAGTTTCCACATAAAACGTAAACAAATAAATGGTGAAACCATAAAACTGCTCCAAAGCAAACAACAAAAAAGAACAAAAGTTACCTTGGTATCTATGTACCTAATGTACCTAAAGTCAGGTAGAAAGGTAAAAGATATTTTTTTTAACAACAAAAAAAAGTAGAGAATGAACAAATAGGTAGTAATCAAAACAAGCAGAAATATGCCGGCGAAGTAAAAAGAAAAGATAAAGTCGATGGAAAAATTTCGAGAGAATTTCAAATTTAAAAGAAAAAAGATTTATAGGTATACATACCTACCTAACTTTTAAATATATTCAAAAACACGCGGCTTTTTCAATTCAAAAACACAAAAAACTCAAAATAAATATAATTCGAAGCACTTTGCTTTTATTTCCTGCACACTCCGCTTTTTTGTTTATCAATAATTTCCTAAAAAAAAAAATCTTTTCTGACGAAATTTTTCGAAGAATTTTATAAAACAAATAAACTATCTAATGCCTACACACGCAGCAAAGAAATTTCGCAGCAGATACATTTATATGTACGTACCTACCCACCAAAATAAAATTCATGACCATCATCAGGCTTCACTCATCACAAATTTCTAATCTTTTCTCCATAAGAATATTTAATTTCGTCTTACAGCAAAAACAAAAAATATTCATTTACATAAATGTACGTATGTACATACGTTTATACCTATATGTATTTAAAAAAAAAAATAATAATTCTTTTATCAAACAAAAAATTGTTTACTTCGTTTTATTTGTGCCAATAAACTTTAATATTCAACTATCGCATCATCTATATACGCTGACCACTACACCAAGTAGATACGCAAAAAAAAGGAACAGATTCAGAAATGTATCTTTAAGCTCTTTTCAGTTGAATGTTTAAAAATTCTTGTCCCTTCTTTCTATACGAACAAAAATAATAAAAACAAAAACAAAAATAATCTTTCAGCTCACTTATACATACATATATGCACATAAAACTTCTGTTTTGGTTCTGGTTATTTATTCAATTCAAAACTACATGCCAGTATATGTATTTGAATAAAGATACATATATACTCTATAGCCATGCTCTGCTCATTAAGAATTCTAAAACGCTTGCGCATTGCGCAGTTATCACCGGCGTATTTCTCGAATATAAAAAGACCGACCATCGAATAAAACGTTTCAGTTCAGATCCAAGTGAGTCACTGTGAAGAAGGAAGAAAAAAGTAAAGGAACCTGTTAGGCCGAATCCCCTTTAGTACGGAGAAGTCGCGTTAAGAAATAAATTAAACGTTGTCGTCCAATCAGCAAACTGCAGCTCTTTATACCAATTTTCTTTTTAATTAATAAAAATAAATCAACAGTGTTGGATTTTTAACTGAATTCAATCCATAACAAAAATTGAATAGATTTTACTTAAAGTGAAATTTTTAAATATAAAGTATCTCATAGATACGTTAAACAACACAACAGCATACTAATTTCGGTATTTAAAAATCGAAAGTGTGAAAAAAAAAACAAAAGAAAGTTATACGCTTATAAAATCAAAAACTCTCTTAGCTTTAAAGTTAAATTAATTATTTAAATAAAAACAAAAGAAAACCAAAAACAAAAAACCATCATGTCCGCATCACCAACTGCCAGACAAGCCTATTCTCATGCAATTCCTGTAGTGAAGAAAATTACAATCAATGATCCAAATCAAATGCCAGATGTGTACTCTTCAACGCCTGGTGGTACCATGTACTCAACCACACCTGGAGGTAAGATAAATTTGCATCTATTAAATTTATAAAAATAAAAAAACAAGTAAATTCATTGCTAAACATATTGAACTTGATGCTTGTAAGAGGTAAACAGATGGTGAGAAAAACAACGCCCCAAATATTTTATGTAAATAAATATAGAACAAAATAGTGTAGGTGAATTTTGAAAATAAAACGAAATAATGGTTAATTAGAAATAATTTTATAAAATACAATCGAATTAAAGTTGCATTTTTGTCAATTTATTGACATGCACTCGAAACTTTTTCAAAATATTCACAAAAAAGCTTTAAAATCGTATTTATTTAAATACGTTCCACATAGCATCCACAACGTTGTTTATAAACATTTAAGTCATTTGTTTTGAATTTAAACACCTGATTTGTAACTATGACTCATTTTCAATTGAATTACAAAACAAAATTGCATAATTTAAATCAATTTCGTAAGAAAACAAGTATATTTCAATTTGGGTAGAAATAGGTTTTTTGCTTTGTGGTCTTTTTTTTTGTCGATTTCATTCTTCACGATTGGAAGCACCCACGGCTGCAACTCAAGAAGCGTGTAATTTATTTATATGAATTTAATTACATTATTTTGTTAGCTAGATAAATGCACCATGTACGGCGTATTGACATGTACTCGTAGATATACATATATGCACATTGCAGCATTCTAAATAGAAGTCCAACAAATTGCATCAGTTTTATTTGTTTATGGTGATTACATCCCATTGTCATAGTATATTCTTTTGTTTTCAACTGCGTACGTTCTGATATAGATATAGTAATAAAAGAACTGATTTATATTTATTAAGGGAGAAATTTGCATTTTTTTTGTTCTTTTAGCCTTGTAAACGAAAGTGGATGCAAAGATGTTTTGGTAAATAAAATCTACAATGAGAGGTTATGGGTGACATGCGCCTTCGATCGAATTGCGTTGTAAGAAAATAGGATTTGAAATGAATTTTTTCGGTGATATACTCGTGCACGTGCGATTTTTTTTTAAGAGTAAAATTACTTATGTATACAGAATGAAGCAATGAAGCGCTGTAAATTAATTTCTACTACGCACTATTGTGTTTATTTACTTAGGAAAGCGTCCTTAGTAAATGGTGTAGCGTCAGTGGTTTGGTAAATACTTATTCTGGAATATTCAAGCTTCATAAACTTTAAACTTATATAAATAAATTTTAAATATTACTATGTAGACTTAACAGTTTGTAAACATCTTTAACTGGCGCCCAACGATTTAAATTAAAACAGAAATGCATTTTAGGAGTAGTTGTTAAGGAGCTATTAGGAAATTTTTTGAATTTAAAATCATCTTTTAGACAGATTAAATGAAGTTTAATGCCAAAATTTTGATCCATGCAAAATATTTTGAAACTGTTTAATAGCTTGCATGACTCGGATAGAAACTCCTGAGAAGTTTTTTTTATATATTGATGATATGAGAGTTTTCATTTTTTTACTTTACTGAATATCAGAATTTTAGATATAACTAAGAAGAGTTAACTGTTTTTAATCATCTTTAACTGGCGCCCAACGTTTTAAATTTAAAAAAATGCATTTAAGGAGTAGTTTTTCAGGAGCTATCAGGTCGTTTTTAAATTTAAAATCGTCTTTTTGACAGATTATATGAAGTTGAATGCAAAAGCGTTGACTCATTCAAAATAATTTAAATCTGGGAGCTAGAAATTCTTGAGAATTTTTATTTTATATTTATATGAGATATGAGAGGAGTTAATAGCTTATTTTTATATTTTTTTTCCTTTACTGGTGCCCAACGCTTTTGAATATACAACTTTGCCCAAGCATCAAATTATGTTTCTTTTTTCAAATATTTTCGATCAAAAATAATTATACGCCTCTTTATAAACTAATCTTCTCTTTATTTCCAGGTACCAAACTTATCTACGAACGTAATTTCATGAAAAATCTGCGAGGCTCCCCCATGAGCCAGACCCCACCCAACAATATCCCATCGTGTTTATTGCGAGGTACCCCAAAGACACCATTCCGAAAGTGTGTACCTGTGCCAGAATCTATCAGGAAATCTTCAATGAAAATTGAAGATAGCCATGAACAATTCCAATTGGAATTATAAGCAATATAATAACAAAAAATGCGATTCATTACAAATTACACAATAAGCGGATTGTTGATTAAAAAAAAAATATTAATAAAAGTCCAAAAACATACTACGGATATGACTAATATTCCAAGCAAGCATCATCAGCATTGTTAATTTGTTTTAATAACTATCCAAAAAATTCACTAAATATTGTACATACAAATCGATAGTTTTCTAGTATTTAAGTCAAAACAAAAAAAAAAAAACAACAAAAAAGTCTTAGAAGTTAGTTTGTATATTTAAGAAAAGAAAATTTAATTTTTCGATTAATTTAAAAAATGTTTTTTTAATTAGTCATTTGCCTATAAATTATATTATTTAAGAAAATTATTTGAAAAAAAAAAAGAATTTTTTGTATTAAAAATTCGGTCATATTGACCGAAGTGAAAAATGTAATGTGTGAGAGTCCGGGCCTTTACGAGAAAAAGTAAACTTTAAATTAGATCTCAAGTTGAATAGTTGCAAAAAAAAAATATCTATACCCACTCTCGAAATATGTAATAATTTTTTTTATTGTTCTGTTCTTTAGATTGTTAAAATTTATCAGTTGACATTTTATTGTTCTACTTAAGCATGCTATATAGCGTGTTAAATCTTTCAAACTTTATAAAAATTAATATTTATCTATGTATTTTTCATCGTTAAAATTAAAGTAAATTGCAAAAAAAAAACTGCTTTGTTCCATAGATTTTTGATTACTATCCACTTGAGATATAGTTCAGAAGGTAATTTCTTAAATAAAAAAAATAGTATTGTGATATTGAAGAAAAAATGTCATTATGCTAAGAAAATTAATAAAAACAAAAAAAAAATAATATATTTACAAAATATATTTGAAAAATCCAAAATAAAAACAATATTCGAATGTGTTTTATTTCATTATCAGGATTTTTAATTAGAGCAGATGATTTGCGTTTGCAATTGTGGTTTGTTTTCTTCAAAGGTCTCTATTGATAAAGTCAACTATTTTGTGCTTGAGTAGGTATATTGCAAAGAATAACAACTCTACTTTCGGCATAATTATTCTTATCAATAATATCGTTATCGCTGTTTTGATTGTAATTATTAAATGTCGCAACATTTTGATAATAAATCATTAAAGCAAGTTTACACGTGTAAAATTTTAGATTGTCCTTGATTAATTTCAAAACAAATTTTATCTCTGAATTGATGATGTTGTCTAGGTCATATCAGAAACAAACATTAAAAGAAGTTTTGCTATCAAATTCGTTTTCCTTCAGTAAAGAAGTTCGCGAAAGTTATTCCCGTGCTTAAAACACCAGGCACTAGACTTTCTGCACCCGAATACAGACCTATTTCAATTTTACTTTGGAAAAACTTCTACACTTTCAACTCTCCGGTTTTTTGAGAACAAATAATCTTATTTGTAACAAACAGTCTGGTTTCAGGCTTAAACATAGCTGTGTTTTTGCTTTAATAAAAGTATCTGATGATATAGGAATTTCAATCAATAATGACTTAACATTTTTAACTCTGTTGGACTTTTCTAAAGCCTTCAATACTGCTGACAACTTGCTTTTAGTATCAATACTTAAAATTTTTCTTTTTATTCAGTCTTACTGATTCTTACTTACTTATGTTTTAAGGGAACATTTCAGATCACAGATTAAAAGTATATTGAGCGTAGTTCCTCAGGGATCTTTATTGGGTCCACTGCTTTTTGCAATGTTTATTATTGATTTACCTTAATGTATTAGAGAAGCAAATATGCATATAATATGCCGTGCTGACGAAAGGTTGTGTGACGTAAAGTAAAAAAAATGTGAAAATCTAATACAAAAAAAAAGCAACAAATGCTGCTTCATTCATTTTATACAACACAGCTGTTTTGTGACACCTTGAATTAGTAAACATTTGGAGACACATTTTTATATCTGTGGAATTAAGAAAAATATAATGGAACACAAACCCACCCCTGTCGCCACAAAAAAAAAAAAGAAAAGGATCTGAAAATTGGGATGCTTCCGACAAGGGAACGTCTTTATGTATTTTAAAATATGACTTAATAAATTTAAAAAAAGAAGAAATTATTTCCATGCACAGTCATCTCCAACATCGAGGACAAAGGGCCGATACAAACACTTCAAAGGCTAAGCGGGAAGCGTTGACGAAAATTCTTTACGCGTACACAATATATTTTATAATTTTCTGTATCTTAATTCTTTGCATTTTATAATTCTAAAATATCACAACAAACAATACAAACTCACAAAATTTAAAAGATGACAAATGATATGTCAAAATACATTTTAAAATGTCTTTAACCTTTAAACGGCGTGGATGGCGTTTAAGTTAAGAGGCTTTTAAGTGACGTTATACTTAAATGTGAAAATTGATTATAGATACCGATTTCATACTTAAGAGTTGTTTGGAGGTATTTAGTGTTTAGTTATTTATATTATTTATTTATAAAAACTTGATTTAAACTACTTTCCAGTTGTTACTCTTAGAAATATTCCAATAGAATATCTCGATAAAATCAAAAACTTAGTGTTATGGTTCAACGGCACGCTTAGATGGGATGATCATTATTATGACTGTAATAGGGAAAGTGTACGGGTACCTTAAAAGCATCTCCTTGTCAAAGCATTATACAAGATACACTCTTTTTCACGAAATTGAGGCTAGTAAGAGCACTAACTTATAGTTCCTATTATTTTAACATACCGTTGCCAAATTACTTTCTGTAGTCCTACAGACACTTAAAGAAAACTTAAAGTTGCATTGAACAATATATGCCTTAACGTTTATGATTTTAAGTGATCATATACGCTCATACGATCATACGATCATATTTCAGCTTACACACAAAACATACATTCTTGTAACTTAGATACGCACATAAAATTTTGTTGTTTAAAGCCACTTCAAAAAAATAATTGTTTAAAGTTGCTTTATGAAATAAAATGCACGACTGGATCGCACGAACTTGCTCTCACTTAAAAGTACTTTTGAATTGAAAAATTGTTCAAAAATAAATATAAAACATGGATAAAAATGTTCAAATGCATTAAATTGCCGTTTAATTTCTAAAAAAATATGAATTAATGTAAACAAAGTTTAAAAATCATTTTATCATTAAATTCATTTTTTATAAAACAATTTTTTTTAATTTTTTCTAACTATCTAATCGTACTAAAACAATTTGAAAATTGGTTTTGAATTTTGTGCGGATTCAATAAAAAAGTAAGCAAGTAAAATAAACAATTTAGCAATTGATTATTTCTGTTTGTTTAATTATTTATAAATTTCAGAAAGTTATAGGGTACATTAAAATATTTATATAGTCAATTATGTCCTGCGTAGGAACTCATTATTATCAAATCAAAATAAAATTTAAGCAAAATGTATTTCTTTGCTTTTCAAAATAACATAAATTTCATTAGGCGTGTTTTTTTGCAATACCATAAGGAATTGTAGAAAAAAAACGACATCGGAGCTAAGCACTTTGCATGCATATACAACAACTACTTAAGTCTTTGCGGACTTAGCTAAGCCTAGATAATTTTTGAGACTTAACATAATACTACGTTTTCACCAAGAGTAAATCCGGGATTTAAGTGGATTTACCATAAATCTTCTTTAAATCTCGAAGATTTACCATACAAATTTATTTCGTAAATCTATTAGATTAGAAATAAATCTCAACTAAATCTTCATAGGATCGATCGGTCGAAGTTCGAACTGACCTAACATCCATACCGTGCTAAGCTATCTCGATGATTTGTCGTTTGGCACAAATGAAACTTTCTCTCTCGCGTCTACTTTATAAGAAAAATTGAAACAACATTAGCATTTTGATAGATGGCGTCAAAGTTAATCTTCTTATTAATATCTTTCAGTGCGGTGAAAACACCTCATAAATACAGCTGACACTTTTTTGGAAAGTTTTAAATATGTGATCACGCGAGAACAAGGTGTTTATTCAACTTTATTTTATTTCGGGATATTTAGGCTGGTATTCACCGAGCGCTCATAACTTAAGAAGCTCATAAACCTATTCACCAAGCAATATTAGTGAAGATCTACGAGCGCTCTTAAAAGTTAGGAGTGTTCCCGACCACTCCTAACTTACGAGCGGTCTTTTCGAAAGTTTGTTCGCTTGTGCGTGTGCCACGCACGCATTTGACTCGAATCCATGTGAGCAATGCCAAGTAGAAGAGTACCCATTTACTGTCAAGACCAACATTCCACAACATTTCACAGTTTGGGTATGCCTGAACAAGAGAGAGTGGCTCTCATTTTCGAACTTCGAAAAACACTTGTGAGTGGTTGGTGAATACCCCAAAAAAATTTCAAGTTAAGAGCCTCGTAAAGTTAAGAGCCGTTTAAGAACGCTCGGTGAATACCAGCCTTAATCTTATTCCTCGGTTTGACGTTACAAAAAAAAGTTGCATGAGATATCCAGGTTATGTTTCCGTACTTGCTGATTAATTATTTTCTCAGCTTCTTTTAAGAGTATTTCATGTTCTGTATATTAAAAAATTATCAATGTGAAAATGTGCATCAGTAAACACTATCAGCCGTATTTATTAGAATTCCCTAAACGCGTGAATAGTTATGCAATGCATAAGGACTTATTCATCCACTATGCAAATTCATATTTATAAAACATTTGCCTACCCTGCATAGTTATAATGAGCTTGTGTCAAATAAAGTACCAAAAAGTAAGAATCTATTACATTTAGCCTTCATAACACTCAGCTGTTTATCAAAAAACAAAAAAAAAAAACATCTTGTCCGTCTATCGAATTTAATAAACAAAAACGAAACTACCAAAAGCTAAAAGAATTCCAACAATTAACTTTGATTCATCAGATAAAGTATGTTATTATTTCTAGCACAATACTGGAAATCAAATTGTTATTCGTTTCATTACAGCTGGAATACTCCTCAGACAAGTTCTTGAGGCTACAATTCAATAATGCAAGATAATAATTACAACACTAACACACCGGATGAAGAAGGATGCGTGGAGAGACATCACCAACAAGTATATATATCTATTTAATTCTAAACAATTTTCAATTCAATTTGTTATTAATATATTAGTATAACATTTTTGTTTCAATAAATAAAATTAACACAAAGTTTTAGTTTCAATATTAAGTCAAAGGCATTTTTTTGTTGATAATCTTTATAATTCAATGTGATGTCAAAGTGAATGTGACAGTTCAATACTAAAATGTCCTTATGTAGGCACTATTCAACCTCCAAACGCGTTTAGCTTATAATGCCCCTATTCAACGTCACATAAGTTTTATAAATAACAATTTTGCGTTTAGAGGCATTATAAGGGTTGCATAGCCTTATGTACTCACTATAATGAGTTTATAAATATGGCTGTATGTTTCCAACCATTCTTGCTCTTCAAAAAACGGCGCACCGAAAGAAGTTATACCATGTCATTTACGACTTTTATGATACAAATTCGTGAGGGAAACCTTAGGATGTATTGTTGTAACAGATTCCCAATACAAATTATGACAATTCGCTTGAGGACGTTTCGACGTTAACGTAGTATAAATGAAATTATATGATTATCATATGATTTCCTTGCTTCGTTCTTTTATGTCGTCTACGAAATGTTCTTAAAAGGAGACAAAAACGTAAGAAAATATATTAAAATACTTATCATTTAAACAAATAAGAATAGTATTGCCAGTGTATTTCCTGAAATATATGTCGTAAAATCGTATTCCATATTACAAAAACTAATAGTTTCTTTTTGGCTCAACTTTCCTTTAAGGTAGCACGAATTTTCAAACGCGGATAGTTTTATTCGATAGATTAGCACGTTTTAATAACAAATAATATCCCAAAAATAACCCAACTCTATTAATACTTACACAAAGAGAAATGTCAAAATAAACAAAAAAAAAGTGCATTTTGTATGGAAATTGAGGAACTTTAAAAATTAATTAAAAATAGTTACAAATGTTTCCTCACTTTAATATGTTAAATCTGTTCTATTAAGACCACTAGCTAACTGTAAAAAAAAATCAATACTATACGCGTGCTACCTTAAAAAAAAGTCGTGCCTTCTTTTTTCTTTCATTTTAATTAAATCAGATGAAATATTTTACTTAATCACAGCTGATTTTGATAGCAGATTTGATTTATATTTAATAACAGATTTCGTTTTCGAAGTTACATAACAGACTCTTATGAAAGTTCAGAATTGGCCTTAATAACTCATATCCCAATGAAACACGTCTATAATATTAACTCCGTGTGAGGTTGGCCTTAAATTCATATTTCTTAAACTTGAATCACCCTATTTATTCTGGTACATTTTGCTGTCAACTGTCACATTTGAAGGATCAAGTAGAAAATAGTCTTTGGCCACTCGCAGTTTTGTCTTTTCCAATTAAATTTTCGGACAAAATTTATCTTTTGTGTTAAATCCAAGTAACATTTACCACCTTTCACATTCTTTTAATACATATTAAAACTAATTTATAAATATTCCAGAAGCCACCCAACATGCCGGAAGCTCGTAGTCCTATGGAGGCTTTTGCCAATTCGGTTATGGGCATGATTGATGGACCAATAACCTGGTTCAAGGGTAAGCACAAGGAAACATCAAGTTCTTAAATGCTAATGAATCTTAATTTTTCAATAAAGACTTGATCACATTCGTTTTCAAGTAAATAATGTCCATTAGTTAAAAAACACTAAATTACATAATAACATAACCTCCCATAACATCAGCTGTTTATAATATATTAATCGTTTACTCTCAGAATCGATTGTTGAACCAAATCAACAAAAGTACCCCTGGTACCACGAGAAATTCCGCCGTGTGCCCACCATCGATCAGTGCTATACTGACGACGCCGTTTGTCGTTTCGAAGCCGATCAACAATTCCGACGCGATCGTATGGTTGACAATGAAGTCGTAAATGTTCTGCGTCAACGTTTTGAGGACTGTGTTCTCTACGAGTCACCCGATCACATGGTTAAATGCAGACCAATTCTGGATGACTTGGAGAAAGCCCAAGAAAATTGGTTTATCAAGTGTAAGCCTTAGCATTTCTTGTTTTGTTTTTATACTTACAAACACTTATGATTTCTTTAAAACAGATGGTGATTTGGGAGCATACGCTAATGCAAAGAGCTGTTACATGAAACAGAAGCACCGATTAATTTGGGAACGTCGTCATGGACCCGTTGGTAGCGGCATGAAGACCACCCCAGAAGACCACTAACCGAAAGCGTGAATGTGATGAAATCACGAGAAACAAATGAAACATCTGTAGAAATTGTATGGAATTCATTGAGAGATGAAGAACCTTAGATAATATACTATGCAATTGCTAAAAATAACAAAATCCAAGGTGATTTCGTTGTAATTCTAATTCATGTTGTTTAATTCCACAGATAAAGGTGTAGGGGCAAACGAAAACGTTTAATAGAACAATCTTCATCGACGCTGGAGTGTTCTCCAACGTTCCACACAGAGTAGAGCAGTATTTCCATCGTTCGTATTTCCTGTTTGATGTTTTGGCATATCGATGAGCGAACCTAATTCCCGTCTTAACCTGTCCTGCACAAGCTTTTTTTTCTGATAGCTTTCTTTTGCTTTATAGGCCACGAACTTGCCATGTTTTGATTTCTTATCTATACGATATAGCAGCAAGCATTCAAAAAATCTAATCCACGAGTGAAGTGGAGACAATTTGAAAGACAAGAATTGTTAATATATCATTGTGCTACGGGATATTTCCAAGCAGTTGGAAAGAATCCACTGTTATCCGGTAGAGAAAGTGGTAAACACAGTAAAATGTGAAGAGTTTCGTCCAGTGAATATGCTGCCTACATTTGAAAAGATTCTAGAACGTTATGTAGTTAACCAACTACAAGACTATTTAGAAAATAACAACATTTTAATACAAGAATGGTTGTTACAATGTTTAAATGAGGACTTTTTAGAGCATAAACCGGTGGCTTCAAATGAATAAAATGAAACTGAATGTGAAAAAGACGAACTGTATGAAACTTAAATAAATGTATATATGGATGGGGAAGTTATTGAACTTGTGTATAGTTTTAAATATCTCGGAGTTGGATTGAACTCGAAGTTAAATTTCAAAGAGCATGGGAGATATGTGTGCGGGAAAATTGCTAAAAAAGTTGGTTTTATAAAAAGAATTAGAAGAGACTTAACATTTGAAAGTATGTACTTTGCTTCTATATAATACCATTGTCTTACCCCATTTTAATTATTATTCAACTGTTTTGTATGGTTGTCAACAAGAAATAGTAAATATTGAGTCTTTTAGAATCTAGAGCACACATCAGAGCCTAATATCCTGCAATGCTGAGATAGGTACTCTTGGCGTAAGCTGAGATGGATTCAGAAACTGTTATTATTATTATTAAAAGAAGTTGGTATGTATTTAGCTGCTTTTCTGAAATACAACTTGGATTGTTCATTTTACTGGGCCTTGCTCCACATAAATAACATCTTTGTGTTGAAGCACAAGACGAAACAGCATTATATTCTTTGCTGTCTTACATAAATAATATCTTTCTGGATAAATCAAAAAATTCTACATTATTTAACTCCACTTTTGTGTTAGAAAGTCCAGCGGTTTGGTTTTCAATGTGCCTTACTTCAGAAGTTATAACAATTTAAATTTAATAGGACGCAAATGTCTAGTCGAATATGGTGATGGGTTTTGCCAAATTATATTCATGAGGTCGTCATTTGTAAATGAACCATAAAAATGCTGAATAAACTTTCGTCCGTGTGTTGCTCCTCAGAAAACTTTTGTCGGTACCTTGATTGTTCAGCTCCATCACATCGCAACTTTATAAACAACTGAAAAATATTGCTTTCTGTCATTTGACAAAGCTTGAAAAACTTCCTTTTGAACTTCACAAAGGTGTATAATAGTATGGTCGATGAGTGCTAATTCCGTTACGATTATATCAGACGGTTAACATAACAAATTAGCATCTAGAACTTATTGTACGTAGGATAAAATTTTAAATTTTGTGCTTTGGTGATGCGTTGAGAGATAAGTATCAGTTATAAGGGCAAGTGCTTGATTTGCAGATAATTTTGCGGGCTTTTGGCAAAAAGTTTTGTGAGCTCTCTTAAGCCTTGTTCCTCCATTGGAACAAGCTTGAAATAATTTTCTAACAATTACAAACGAATCTTTTTTACCCTCGCTTCTCAGTTTCATTTCGGTGGCTTAGGATAATTATTCTCGACTTCTGTTTTTGAGAAAGTTTTGATTAAGATTTATTTATTTTGTGTTCTTATACACATCAAGATACAATAATCTTATACATAAATAGGTGATAACTGATAAGTTATAAATAGTTTATATTACAATGAAAACAATCTAGTAGCCGGCTTTGTTACAATATAAGAAAACAAAATAAGAAATTAAGTATGCAAAAAAATAAGAAAAATTTATTCACATATTTATTTAAAATAATTTAATTTATATTGAAGGGGTTTTTGTATGATTAAACTTGAAAGTATAAAGGCTGAGCACCACTAATAAAGGAGTCTGATGATTGACTTCGCACCCGTGAAATAGCTATAACTCCAGCCAAATTAATACACACTTGGTGGTAGTTAATTCAAGTTGTTGTTGTTATATTCAAAACCTTAATAATTTAATTTAACGTTGGTAGACTGCAAGCGGAAGAGACCGCGAAAGCCTATGCCGACCAAATATCTCTAGAGCTTGCGAGGGACCCTAGTACAGACGAAATGAGCCCAGAAGACCACTGGCAGCAATGCCAACATGTCATCAAGGCTGCTGCGGAAGAGGTGCTAGGATTCTCACAGTCACGGCCAAAGAACCCTTGGTTTGACTCCGAATGCGTTCAGGCAAACAAAGCCAAAACGGAGGCGTATAGGTTGTGGCAGCAAAAGAAGACAAGGGCCTCCCGGCACCGTCAGATCTACGTTGAAAAGAGAAGGGATGAAAACCGCTTGCTCAGTAAAAAGAAACCATGAGCAGCGTGAAGTCGAGGAAATAAAGAGGTGTCTTAGCAGAAAACAGATGCGGAGTTTCTACAAAGAAGTCAAAAAGAAAACAACTAGTCGCCCTGGTGCCTGCAAGGATGAGAAAGATAACACCGTAGTGGAAACACAGTCGATGTTGAAAATCTGAAGAGATCATTTTAACCAGCTGCTTAATGGAGATGATGACCAAAATTCCGCCAGCAAGCAGCCACGTCAAGCAAATTTGGTTGATGATCTGGAGTTTCATCCACCCGATCTAAGTGAGATCAAGTTAGACATCGCCAGGTTAAAAACGAACAAAGCAGCCGGTTCTGATGGTCTACAGGCGGAACTTTTTAAGTACGCTGGAGATGATCTGGTTAGGAGCATACACCAACTTTTCAACAAAATATGATCGGAGGAAAGTATGCCCGACGAGTGGAACCTTAGTACCATCTGCCCGATCCACAAAAAAGGCGACCGCCTTCTCTGAAGCAACTATAGAGGCCTTTTAAAAAAATTCTCCGATTTCGTACGATTCGATTATTCTTTCCGATAGGATACCTCGAAAGCTATTTGAACCTCCGACAAAGTATGCGTTGCGGACAATTTTCCGCTCCGAACGGATACCTCGCTAGGGCCGAATATCTTGGATATGCGGATGACTTCGACATAATGGGAAGATCCAAACGAGCAGTTACGGGTACCTTTTCTAGTATAGAGTCAGAAGCGTACAAAATGGGTCTTGTGATCAATGAGGAGAAGACGAAGTATATGCTGTCATCAAATAAAGCCGATTTCCACCGCAGAATTGCTCAGAACGTTACTATTGATAGATATAACTTCGAGGTGGTCAGAGAATTAGTCTACCTCGGTACCGCTGTGAACTCTGCAAATGACATCAGTGCTGAAATCAAACGTAGATTAACTCTTGCTAATCGCTGTTTCTTTGCGCTAAGTAAGCAATTGAGGAATAAAGCCCTATCGAGAAATACTAAGGAGACGCTATACAAAACCCTGATCATCCCGGAACCGGATATTATTTGTGAACCACGGTCGCTGTCCAGGTTTGACAGTTTTGGACCTCAGAGGAACATGCTCATCAAAAAGCAAACTAATATTAGTTTCTATTTGAAGTCATGAAATATAACTGATCCCATTCTATGCTCCGAACATCGCTCTCTAAAGCATCATGACTGATAAGTGTTCTGCTTATTATGTTGAGGTATTAAAGTATGTATTTGTGCCATAGAATATCAACTAATTATAAACGTAGAAAATATTTTGAAAAATTGCACACTGTGCGTTCGTCGTGAAGTTTCAAGGAAATGAGATATTCCTGAAATCGACGAATCTCTGAGGAGAATATTTTTATTTCGTTAGAAAACTAAATGTCCATATTACCACCGAGAATTCTTAGCATAACTTAACTTTCACTTGACTTTACTTAGTTGTTGAGCTACTTGTCATAGCTCTCTAGTTTGATTAAAGCCTCCAACGACTTGTTTATATTTTTCAAAACCAAAAACATTTTAATATTTTATCTCACTAAAAAACTGAAATATTTAGCTTTATTCCCAATTGTTCGTTTGGTTAATCTCAAATACAATTTGTTTATAAATATACAAAAATATATGACTTTCTCAATCTTAGCTTATTATTACAAAGAACTAAATAGATGAAATTAAATAAATTTAACCAATCGACACCAATGGTTTGTTCATTATACTCTTTTTCAATTTCGACAACGCAGTATTAACTACTTCTTTCTTTGCTTTGCCATTCTTATTGCCAAGTGGAATCATTGTTGTATCGTGCAAACGTCTTCGGAATAGTTTATAAAATTGCAATACTTGTGGATTGGCCCAAACTTGTTTCGCATCAAAGTCCAGAATTCTAACACTGTCTAAACTCTTGGCACGACTGAGTGCAACGTAAGCTTGACCAGCTTCAAATACTTTCGAGAGGGACATCTCAACACAATCAAGTGTTAGTCCTTGTGACTTGTGAATGGAAAAGGCCCATGCCAGTTTCAGAGGAACTTGTCGACGTGTGACGTTGCCTCCCGTTGCAGTCTTGATCATCCATTTTTCATGCTTGCACACGTATTCTTGATTGTTCTTGAATCGAACTGTTGGCACTCCCCTTTCAATTTTAACTACAACTCCTCTTGCACCGTTTACCAAACCCGCTGCAATATTAATGTTCTTCAACAACATAACTTGTGCATTAATTTTTAAATATAGCTGCGATGGGGCTTGCACAAGTCCATCAAGTTGCTTCGACATTGTCGCATCACTATCTTCGGCTTTGAACAGAACCTTTTCACCTTCGAGATTTTCCAACTTTGATTCGTTAATTGAATTAGCATCGTTCGTATGTGAACACAATTGGGTCGCCAAAATACCATTACCCTCGATTTTTTGCTTCGAAGTATTCATAAGACGCTTGGTGATTTCCTCATTCACATGACCAATACGCAGATGATTGAGTATTCTCACAAATTCTGGATCACTTTGACGATGGACTTCTTTCAGTTCGAAAACTCGCTCTATGCACTTTTCCCAGGCACTCGATTGGAAACAAAAACGTTGAACATTTGTTTGAGGATTGTTGTAGTCTTCGCGTTTGACAACCGGTGGAAGTTGAAGGAAATCGCCGCAGAGAATTAGTTGAATGCCACCAAAAGGTCGGTCATTTTTGCGAACGTGACGTGCAACGGCTTCGATTTTCTGTGTGCAAAATTAAAAAAAAAATGTTTATTATATGAAACAAATTATATTTTACACGCACTAAAGAGATTTTAACTACTCTTAAAATGATTGAGCACAGTGTGAGCGCTTAGAAAAGTTGGAGAGGATTGAAAAGGAGACATCGATGTATGTACATTCGTTTTTAATGTTTGAATATCGTAATGTGAGATATAATAATGGGAAATATTGAGCCGGTTAAAGGGTAAAGCATTCCGCATTCGTATAGTGCGGCTAAAGAAAGAATCTCTGAATTTAACAGTACGTCCGAAGTTGGTCTTAAGGGTAAACTGATGGGCATTCCCTGCAGCGCGAGTATTACGGTTGAATTGTTTAAGAGGAGGACTGCAAATAGCTATTTCAGAGGAACACTGTTTCTTCCAATAATGGTTATATAATGAGACAAGAAACATTGCGGCGGTGCTCGAGAGAATCAAATGTTTCAAAGTTCGTTTTTGGATTCTATCGAAGAGACTCAAGTAAGTAATTTGAGCACCTGCCCAATTATGGGAATTGTACTCGAGCCTTGGACGAACATAGGCTTTATAGAATAAGGCCAGATCAGAAGTTGTGAAAGATTTCTTGTATGAGAAAGAAAGTTGAAAATAAAACGGGGCCCTGTGGAACACCAGCAGTTATTTTATGAACTTCAGACTTATAGCAACTAAATACAACTTGTATTGAGCGGTTCGAAAGGTAATTTCTAGTCATCAATACCAAAAGCATACATTTTCGATAAGAGAGCTTGACGCCAAACTCTATCAAATGCTTTTGAAATACCAATACTTTTTCCAAAAAGATGTAAAGATTTGTGCCAATGTTCGGTGAGATATACCATTAGATAACCAATGGACATATTGCTACGATACCCATTCTGCCCGTCATTGAGAAGCTATCGCTCTTCAAAATATTTCTTGAGCTGATAATTTATCAGTGTTTCCATGACCTTGGATAGAAGGGACGTACATAGATACAATTGGACGATAGTTAGGAGGGAAGAAGATTCGCCTTTTTTTAGGGACAGGCTGGACAAATACTGTTTTTCATCCACTCATCAATAGATTAGTAGAGTAGGACATATGGGAGGTATACAATTCGGGCCAGCGGATTTGTGTAGGTATATCGAGATCTTTCGTACTCTAACAACTGTGTCCCATATCTCAAATACAGAAGGAGTAATGATACTTTCTGGCAGCATCGAATTAACAGCAAACTGTGCTGCAAGCAATATCGCTTTTTTTATGAACTGACATAAAGGAGTGTCATTGAAGACGAATTCTATAAATTTTCGTCGATTTAAGGAAAGGTCTACTTTGATCTTCCCAAGTTAATACGAATGGGAGAAATTTCACTTGGGACTATAATTTTATAAGATATACAATCTTTGACAACTACGTTTGAATAAAGTTGATTCTTCAGAAAATGGTTAATAAACATAACGTTTTCCTATTTTTTTTTTAATGAAAGTAACAATAATAAAATAAAAATCAGTAACAAGTTTGCAGAAAAACCCGTTAATTTTATGATATCTGAAAAAAAACCTACCACAGGTAAAGTTTCAAAAAAAATATGAATGTATGTTTGCTTTAATATCTAAAAGCTGTGAATACAAAATTATTTTATTAAGTTTTAGATAATTTTAATTTTATGTGTAGTAGCTGTCCTGGCAAACGTTGTTTTGCCATATAATTTATTTCTAGGGAATTTCTTGTGTAGAATTATTTATTTTTTGTTAGCCCATTTTTAGCTAACACAAAAAAACTGGATGGTTTACGCACTCGAGAGCATGCCACGAATAATTGTCCGTGTGAAAATCATGATTTGCTCAAATCTAAGCCACAAACAGACATCGTTTGCCCTTGGGACTTATTGATAGTCATTGCAAATGCCCATCTAATCAGAAACTGAATACGTTTAAAATGAATTGGCACATCTGTATTCGTGGCACTAATATATTTTAACCTCGGAACTTGCTGTTTAAAATGCTGGCTTAGATAACATTTTTCATTAATTTTTAAATGACTAATCGCGTACCGTTGCACAGCCGTGGCGGGTTTAAATTACGAAGCAAAATAATCGGAGATCCAACCTTCAATTGTAAATTATGCGGTGGCATGCCTGGCAAATCCAGTGAGTTCAAAAACTCTGTTGGAAAATGTACAGCTTCACTGGCATCGCAAACTGTTTCAATAGATTTATATGATACCAAGTTCCCTGGCAACAACTGTTGTATCTTCAGATTTAAATCGTCAACGTCCACATTTTTTGCCGCTAAAATTGCTCTTTCTGCTAGCCACGTAACTTTTCCATCGCCGATATCTAAAAGTTGTTTTGAGACTGTTTCAGCGGATGGATCTTGAAGCATTGGAACGCGCATATTTACTTTCAGCTGTACTTTTTCAATATTACGCCACAATGGCGATGATTTTAGGCAAGCGTATGTTGAACGTGGAATGACGGGAAGTGTTTGTCTGAAATCACCTGAAAGGACTAACAGAGTGCCGCCAAATAGTTTGTCGTTGTTTTTAATATCTTTCAATATCCTGTTCAACGCCTCAAGTGAATGTTTGTGTGCCATAGTACATTCATCCCAGATGATAATTTTACACTTTTTCAGCACTGACGATTGTTTTTTTATGTTGCACACTGTGTCAGGATTATTTTGAATATTTAGTGGCAGCTTAAATACTGAATGAGCTGCTCTGTCTCCATCCAATAGTTGCCGTAATTCCCGATGATGCAACGGCCAATGCGATGCCATTATTTTATCGTATTTCGGCGAGAATTATCGAAATAAGGATTGTTTTGCCAGTTCCACCTGGTGCATCCAAAAAGAAGAACCACCTTGTCCTTCTGAAACTACGAGCATAATGCGGTCGTAAATGGTTTTTTGATCCTCATTCATTAGTGGGACATTGCGAGTAACAATCGAAGCCATTTCTACAGTGTTGTACTGCAGTTCACGATTCATTTCAGTGTGCAGTTCGATTTGGCGAATTCATATCAAAATGACTGAGTGGTAAGTTGGCAATGATAATACAAAGATCCTCAATAGCAATCAATGCTTCATTGTACATAGCGTCGCTGAATGTTATCGTTAGATCGTTGAACCGTATACGATGTTGATGCAATATATCGTAAGTCATTGAATCTTTGTGATTATCCCACAATATCTCTGCTCGGGCTGGGAAACATGTAGTCAACACTATAGCGAATAGTAGACGAATTTGTATTGCTGTACAGTTCAATGCTGCTTCAGCAAGCATACATTCCCACTGGTTGTCGTCTTCCAGCAAGCCGAGTGCAAGGCATGCATCTTTATACGTTGGATACTGTTGCCCATTCATTTTGCGTATATCTAGAAATGACAATGGCCCAGTAACATTAACCAACAACGGTCGAAGTCTCAGTCTGCCTTGGATTGACTGTAAATACTGTTGATGTTAGGGGTGGACAACCCTTATCACTAAGGGGTATGAAAAATAGATAGTAGCCGGTTCTCAGACCTACTGAATATGCATATAAAATTTGATAAAAATCGGTCAAGCCGTTTCGAAGGAGTATGGTAACTAACATTGTGACACGAGAATTTTATATATAAGATTAAAACAGGTCCTTGGTTTTCTGTGCATGCCAGAGACCGATGCTAGTTCCTGCCTCACTTTTGATGGCGATTTGAGAATACGCTCTTCTAATTCTCTTAGAATGGCTATTATCGATTAATAAGTTCTTTCATTCTTCCCCAAAAAAACTCAATACTGTAAGGTCAGGAGATCTTTCAGGCCAGTGAACTAGTTATCTACCGATTGCTATATTCTTCATGCAGCCAATTCTTAACCTCTTCACCAATAAATAAACTCGTTGTCAACCAAGCTTCGCTTCATCAACCAGTTAAATAACTCAGGCCTTTTAAAGATGCAGAAATTAGAAATTTTGTATCTGGAAATATTGTATTGCAAAGCCAAGCGTCTGATGCTGACTGATGAATCAATTGTAACAACTTCCAGTAACAGGGTATTTTCAAATGCTCGCTCACTAGGAAGTCGTCGGTTAGGATAAAGTTCAATGTATCTTTGCCCTGCACTAGTTGAATTTCGATTGCGTAGCCCACAAACGTAAATAATGTCCGTGTATTCTTTTTTTTATCTTTTATAAGATTTTCTTTGGCATACCCCAAAACTAACACTTTCTGAGAACTTTTAAAGAAGATGGTTAGGAAATGAGAATTTTGATAAGTAGTCAAATAAATATAAAGGCTTGCTTATCTTCTAGAAATAAAGTTCTAAGCGAAGATTTTACCATTCGTACTAACTTTGAGTAGATCATAGTAAACCCATACTGTAGAACGCGTTTGTTCTTAGAATATAACCAAGAATCATATCCACAAAACTAACCTTGATGAATTAGGGGACACCTTGTATATCAACTCGAAAAAGTAAATGTTAAACCAAAGAAGATGACAAAATTACGCAATTTCTATATGAACAGTTCAATAAATCTTCCAAATTTGTTCAAAGTTTTTTCAAAACATGGTTTTTAATTTTAAGGAATACATCTTTATAGACAGCCAGGTGAAAATTAAAGTTTTTTCTTAAGCTAAAACAGTTGATATAACTTAATGAAAAAAAACTCTATCACCGGTTTAAGTATACCATTATATTTACCTCCTACTCAATCCACTTGACAAAGACAACAGAACAAAAAATCAGATATTCCTCAATGCCTCAAGTGTAAGTGTAAGTCTTAGAAAAAAAACGACAACTTACTCAAGCTAACCAAGCCTTAACTCTTCCTCTTGACTTAGCCTTCAACTCAGCCTTTGTTTTGTATGTTAAACCAGCAAAACTAATTTGGCCCGGTCTAGAAGTAGGTCAGATTGCTCATTCTCCAAAATACATAGGAGCATGAGAAGCCCCCGATCGAAAAATAGAAGACACTGGCAAAGCAGAAATGAGATTCTAAAATTTTACCAAGGTTAAAACTTGTCAGGGATACAAACCCCAAGCCGAAACCTGCATTGAAATTCAAGAGAACATCGTGATAGAACCGCAGTCAATGCTGAGAATATGGAATGAGCATTTCTCCAGGCTGCAACTATGAAAGCAAACCCTTTGGATTGCGTCAGCTACAGAAGCAGCATCAGTCTCCTTAACCTCGCATACAAGATCCTTTATGTGAGCGTTTCGAAGCCTTTCATCAATAACCTGACGGTTTCCAATCTGTGTGACGAGCTATATAGAGCAACGACTAGTTTTAGCATCCCTAAAAATTCGTCCGTTTGTGCATGATGACTTTGGAGAACACACTCAGCTCCATCAACGTCGGAAAATATCTCACCAATACATTTGATGTCAAATGTACTGTCATGCGATTTCTTCAAAATTGTTCTGGAAGGAATAGTGCAAAACTCCCGCGTCAACACCAAAGGCACAATCTTTCAAAAGTTAGTTAATTTAATCGGATACGCCAACGATATTGACTTAATTGGAAGAACAAAGGTGATGTCAATGACGCGTTGGTGAGCACTGAGCAAGATCAAGAATATGCTGTCATCGGGAAAAGATACCCAACATAGACGTCTTGGACTGAACACCACCATGAATGAATGAATAAATTGGGGTATAAAAACACTGCGACCTAAAGATCTATTGTGCCCCCCATTTAGAACTGAATGAGGTTAGCTCACTATTACAGTTCTTCCTCGAAGTTTGTTCCGTTGAGGAATCTAAGCATTTGTATTTTAAGGGAGGATAAATCACTCTCTTTTATGTGGTGATTGCCCAAATACCTAAGCCTTTGATGCACGAGTGCAACATATTTTCTGAGTATGTAGTCAGGTGTCTCTTCGTGAATGTTGCATAATCTGCAAGACGCGTTGTTTACTAGGCCAAGGATGTTGGGATGTTGAGGTGTCTTCTTAACTTACAGTGGCCTGTGAGAAGCCCTGTGATTTTCTGAGGTTGTTCCTACTCAAGCTATTGCAGGTTAGAAAACGCTCTCGATTGTAATCCCCGGGTAGAAGTTTTGCCTATCTCAGCTTAGGGAGTTCTTTCCAGATTTTTGATCTTTTTGTCTCCTCTTCTGTTTTGATTTTGTTTTTGATCACGTTTTCTCCTATTCCGCAGTAGGGCTCTGGCCCTGTAAAGGGTGTCGATGCACCTATTTTTGCTAAGAAGTGTGCCTCTTCGTTGCCCTGGACACCAACGTGGCCTGGTACCCAATGAAGTCCGACAGTGTTATTCTCGCCCAAAAACTCCAGCACCAGTCCCTTCAACTGTTCTCGATCCATCAGTGTACCATTTGATGGTATTTTCCTTAAGACTGTAGTTTATTGTTTCGCCTAGCCAGTCTTTTTTGCAACTTAACTCCGTTTTGAAATGTTTTTCGAAGTTTTATCTTTTGATCATACCATCTCTTGGGATGTCAAGAAGGTTTGTTACTGCGGACCGGATCATCGAGTCTATTTCCCTGTTTCCAATAATTTTACCTGTCCCAGTACCCTCCTTGGCAAATCTCATTATGGCTCCCTTAGCAGCATTTTCAATGGCCACGTGTAGTGGCGTCAGATGAAGGATGGTTTCCATCGCTGCTGTAGGGCAAGTTCTCATTGCTCCTGTTATGCATATACATGCAAGCCTTTGCAATTTATCTAGTGATTTCCTAGTTGTGTTTAGTTCGGTTCTTTTATTCCATACAATTGCCCATTAGGTAATAATGGGTCTTACTATCATGGTGTACATCCATCTTATGATGTTTGGTTTGCAGCCCCATAATTTACCTGCAAGTCTCTTGCATATCATAAGGGCCTTTGTGGCTTTCCCGACAGTTATTTCGACATGCTTGTTCCAGAGGAGTTTGCTATCTAGTGTAACTCCTAAATATTTAACCTCCCTCTGGGAGTCGATTACTTCTCCCGCCAACCGAATGGATTTCATGCGAGGTAGAAGTCTTTTACTGGTAAATGGTACTATCGTTGTTTTGGTAGGGTTGATGTTAAGTCCCACAGATATACACCATTTCCTAGTTATAGACAGCCCTCTCTGGACTATATCACAAAGAGTTTCTTCGTACTTCCCCAGTGCCGTTATAACGATGTCATCAGCAAAACCAATACTTCGAATACCTTGGGAAGTTAGACTTTCTAATAATTCATCAACTACAAGACTCCACAGCAAGGGTGATAATACCCCTCCCTGTGGACAGCCTCTTGTTGTGATGACTTTCTGGACGTTTAGCCCTGCGTATGCTTCCGCGGTTCTTGTACTAAGCATTTTACTTATCCATCTGACTATAGTGATGGGAACGCTCTTCCTTTCTAGAGCCGAATGAACTGCTTTTTGAGAGGTTTTGTCGAAGGCCCCCCTTAATATCAAGGAGGGCGCATAATGTCGTTTCTTTAGTATCTAAAGCTCTCTGTACTGTATTAGTTAGTTCGTACAGAGCAGTTTCTGTGGATCTACCCGATCTGTAAGCATGCTGACGGTGATTAAGGGGCATGTTTACTAATACTTCCGATCTAAAGAAGTTATCAATTACCTTTTTCAAAGTTTTCAGTAAAAAGTATGTTAAGCTTATTGACCTGAATGACTTAGGATGTGTGGTATCTTTTTTACCCACTTTGGGGATAAAAATTACCTTTGCTGTTCTCCATAGACTTAGTATGTACCCAAGAGCAATACTACTTCGAGGTAATCTAATAAGATAGGGCATTAGTTCCTCTTTACCTTTCTGCAAAAGTGCAGGAAAGATGCCATTTACGCCCGGTGATTTGAAAGGTTGAAAGGTACTTAACGCCCATTCAATCCTGTTGCATTAACAGATAGTCGAAGCTATCTTCCAGTCTTCCCGGTTAGGCTTTAGAGGTATTCTCTCTATCATATTTTCTAAGGTTGGTAACACCACCATAGACAGCTACATATATCTTTGAGGTAGTCAAGAATTTTGTCTACTACTCGCCTCTTTGAATGATGCCCTCTCTCAATGATACCAGCGCTGAAATAGAACAGAGACTTAAAAGCCAATTGAGTAGCAAAGTCTCTTTCTCTAAAGTGTCCCTTTATAAGACTCTTATCATCCCGGTCCTCATATATAATGGAGAACCATCGATCTTGTCAAAGATGGATGGTAACGCCCTAGGGTAAGGGTGTTTCGAGAGGAAAATTCTCCGGCTAATTTTAGGTCTCGTCTGCACAAATAGTGGAGAAGAAGAAATAACAACTATCGTACGGGCTATAAAGCGACATCGACCTAATCAAACGAATTAAAGTTCCACGACTGAGATGGCTGGATGATGCAGAGGGATAGACCTAAGCGTTTTCGCCCCGGAAAATCTTCGAATCGAGGAAGACCGCTACTCTCCCAGACATCTGGGAGAGGATGTGAACCAACTTGGCGTGCAACACTCTAGAGAACTAAATAGGGACCAAGCTAGCTGCAGGAGATTGTTGGTTGAGGCCTTCGACCATTCCGGACTGAAGCGCAACCTTGAATGAGTATGTAAGCACATCTACCAGTATGTAGTCCGGCGGCATTGCCATCACCATCAACGAAGACCACCACCGATCGTGGAACCCCAATTTTTTTTGGCCAAATTGGATGATATAGACGAATAGGAAGATCCTACATAGAATACAGCTAATGAAATAGTTATCTCACGCAGAGACAACGTAAGATTTTCAGATGAGAACAGTGCGATTGGAACGTATCTATTCGCCAGTAGTAAATAATTTGATTTTTCGTTCGCCCAGCAAAGCTGCAGAGGCCATTTGAATAATGTCATACTTCTCACACCATGTCATTGTTAGGCTTTTCAAGTTAGATTTCACCGTCATGGCCCCATTTTCACCATGTACGTTATTTTTTTTATTTTCCAAATAAATACTTCAAAAGAAAAACAAAGCGACAACACCAAAATGGGTCACTTGCCCTGAATATCACATTTCCCTTACCAAAGCACTTTCAAGCTTCAAAAGCAAAAACAAATAATTACCTACAAGAATTCATATAAATTTATTAAAAAATGTATTACTCACTTCAAAGAATAGTCCATCCACCATTGATATCTCGTCAATAATCAGTCTTTTGCACTTCCTCCAGTTCGATGAGGAGACGGCACGCGATGCCAGCTCAATGCAACGCGTTAAGCTAGCATCACCGCTACCAATGCCAGCAAATGCATGCAACGTTACACCACCTGCAAACCAAATCTGTAAACCGGGAAAACATTCAAATATCTAAACATACCAATCAAACAAGCTGCCACACCCGTAGAAGCCGTAGCCACTGTTCCATCCGGTGGCAGAGCAGAAATAATTTTCTTAAGGAGAAAACTCTTGCCAGTTCCCGCTGATCCGGTGAAGAAGATATTCTTGCCAGCAACACAGGCTTGCAAGACTTCAGTCTGCTCCTGGCAGAGTTTAACACTCTCTTCGGTCAAAGGTGAGGTTTGGTAGAGCTTCTTTGCGGCTGGCACTGAATTTTCTTCCGAGCGCAGCTCATCGAACCTTCGTTTCTTGACAGCCTTCGGTGAGGGTGTGGTCACAGTCGATTTTGATATGCCTGCTGCCTTCCTTGCAAGCACCATTTCAGCAGTAGTTACTGGACTGACCTCCTCAAAAGTACTTGGCTTGCCAGATAAGAGATGCGCTCGCAGGTTTTTCTGTATAGCAGCCTCGTCCATATTCTCGTAGTTCGAATTCAACTTGATGAACACAATTCGAAGGAAATTCATCAGAGTTCCGGGAGGTGCATTGGACAAATACATGGAACAGTTTTCCGCCTTGAAATTGAAAGAGGCCTTGCCCTCGCTCATGAATTTCTTATGGATCATCACGTCTTTCAGTTTGAATTTAATTGGCTTGGACTTTTCCGTTGAGACTTCAATGAAGATTTCTCTCAGTTCATTGCGGACTAGACGAAGTGTAGCGGTGCGATAGACCAATTTTCGTCCTGTTACTCCAACGGAATTGGTCCATTGGATGTTTATTGCACAGGTTAGGACAGCGTCGTTCAGATCCATTTAATTTTTATTTTTTGTTTAGGATAATTAATACTATTCTGGACAAGCAATTGTGTACGTGGAACAAAGGTAGGGGAATTTAAAAGGAAAATGGAAAAAGTAAAAAAAATGGAAAATGAAAACGCGCCAAACTGAACTTGTTACTAGAAAAAAAATTACACTCAGCTGTCATTTGTTTAAGCGTGAAGTTGGTTGCAAGCCAGAGTAGATGTAAAATAAAAAGAGATAGAAATATTCTCCTAGTTGAATCTGTTGCTTAAGGGCACTTTAAGACAATCTGCGAACTATGCTGCAAAATTTGTGATGTTTTCCATTGGTACAATAAAATTGTTTTAAAAGTATGGAAAATATCTACATTGACAGCCATATTTATAAACTCATTATAGTGAGTACATGAGGCTATGCAACCCTTATAATGCCTCTAAACGCAAAATCGTTATTTATAAAACTTATGTGACGTTGAATAGGGGCATTATAAGCTAAACGCGTTTGGAGGTTGAATAGTGCCTACATAAGGACATTTTAGTATTGAACTGTCACATTCACTTTGACATCACATTGAATTATAAAGATTATCAACAAAAAAAAAATGCCTTTGACTTAATATTGAAACTAAAACTTTGTGTTATTTTTATTTATTGAAACAAAAATGTTATATTAATATATTAAAAACAATTTGAATTGAAAATTGTTTAGAATTAAATAGATAAATATACTTGTTGGTGATGTCTCTCCACGCATCCTTCTTCATCCGGTGTGTTAGTGTTGTAATTATTATCTTGCATTATTGAATTGTATCATCAAGAACTTGTCTGAGGAGTATTCCAGCTATAATGAAACGAATAACAATTTGATTTCCAATATTGTGCTAGAGATAATAACATACTTTATCTGATGAATCAAAGTTAATTGTTGGAATTCTTTTAGCTTTTGGTAGTTTCGTCTTTGTTTATTAAATTCGATAGACAGACAAGATGTTTTTTTTTTTTTTGTTTTTTGATAAACAGCTGAGTGTTATGAAGGGTAAATGTAATAGATTCTTACTTTTTGGTACTTTATTTGACACAAGCTCATTATAACTATGCAGGGTAGGCAAATGTTTTATAAATATGAATTTGCATAGTGGATGAATAAGTCCTTATGCATTGCATAACTATTCACGCGTTTAGGGAATTCTAATAAATACGGCTGTGAGTTTTTAAATTACATTTCGCAAAATTTTTGGTGAATTAGTACGATGTTAAAGCGGTTTTATTATGAAATTAGGTTAAAATAACAATCTTGCAAATTTTAATCGAATATATGCTATATACAGCATCATACTTTCTCTACCATTTTTCCATTTTATTAAAGCTAAAATCATCGAATACCTATTTTTTTTTAGTGTCGTATGACTCTTTTACATTTACAAACGTCAACAAAGGTTCAGTACACTGTTTACTTAGCTTTTTGCACGAATTGTCATTGTTTAGGTGTGCAATTTATTAAATTGCTTTAATACGATTATTTAGAAAATGGTTGAAACTAAAAATTAGTAATAAACCTCAAATTGTTAAGTAGTATCGTACTAATACCTTAATAACAGGTATAACGATATTTAATCATAGGACGCAAATCAAGGTGAATTTTAGCTCCCATATTTCTCTCTAAACATCAGCCAAATAAATTTTTATAAAAGATGTTTTTGTAGAATATGTGTCACATATACATAGGTATCTGTTCTCTCTAGAGATCACATTAAGTTAAAAAATAATAAAATTTAGCTCAAGAATAAAAGTTATATATATGGATCTGGATTAATTTTAAAACGTATTACAAAAACAATTTCGGATCCTGCTCTCTAGAGGATGGCTTTTTATGGTAAAGAGTACACTACCAGTGCAAAGAAAAAAGACAAGAAATAATTAAAAATTAACAAACACAAAAAAAAAAAAAAGATGTACATAATAGGTGCGTTTTATTATCCACAAATCTATCTGGATCCGGATCTGGATCATCCCTTGAAAATAAAACGATACGGATCTTACTGACAGCAGTGTTATAAGCCCGTCTCTTTTTATCCTTGGGTTTGGAAATTTTAAATTATATCTTGTGTTTTTTCTTTACACTATAGGTTACACTACCTTACCATAAAAAGCCATCTACTCGCCAGTGTAATAACTAATTTTTGGATCTATGAAATAGATCCCGATAGAAAACAGGATCCCAAATTGTTTTTGTAATACATGTTAAAACTTAATCCAGATCCGGATCCAGATAGATTTGTAAATAATAAAACGCATCTATTGCATAAAATTTTATAAACAGGGCGGCCATGTCATCTTAAACACCCAAATACTTCCATATGCGTGTTTTTTGCAGGGGTCTTACAATTTAATTGCCGACGATCGTCATTAAGATGTTTTAAATATTATAAGTTTTTCAGTTGAAATCTCGTTTTTTGTGGTAACATAGTATTAGGTTTATATAAACTTTTAAGTATGCTTTACAGAGAAATGAAGCATCTTCCTTAAGAAAATTTTCCATCAAAGACCAGTTTCCCGAACTGTTATATTTATATTTCTACAAAACTTTTCAGAATCTCGCGCAAAAGTTTGAAGTTGGAGAGATGAAATCTAATTTAATGTGTTAATTTAATCAAATTCCCCTAGAAAAATAAAATTCATAGTCTATTAAAGCTGTACATTTTATAAGAGTCGGTAAACATCGACCAATATTTGCATCTTAGAAGACTAAGCACTTTACATATGTAAATACAACAACTACTTAAGGCTATACGGACTTAGCTAAGTCCAGATAATTTTCCAGACTTAATTCAAGTCCTGATAAAAATAATATTATCTATAAATGTTATCGATAATTTGTTCAGAGAAGTTAAAAGTGACGTTTTTGGATACTGGTTGATGCAGTCGTCAATACAGCTGACAAATGCCATAGCATACAAAAGTGCTTCAAATTATTTAACAAGAAGTTCCTAAGTCCCGATGTTTTTTTCTACGATTCTATATGGACTTGCTAAAAAAAACACGGCTAATATATATTTTTTTATATTTCATCTAAGTATGGTTGTGTGGATTTGTGGCTCAATTGGTTCAAAATTCGAGCATAGTTTATGCCTACCAAGAGAAGCAAATTATTAAACGAAAACGAAATCATTTTATTCCAATATCTACTTCTATTGAAGTAAAAATACCAACAAGGCAGTGCCAACATTTAGATGCAAAATTTCAGAATGTTTTTGAATCTTTTTAAATGTTCACATTTACAAGTTCAATAAAATCTGCCTTTTAACAGGAGATATCGAGATTTTTTTATATGAAAAAAACAAAACAGATGTGTATTTTTCATAGGTATTTATTTACAACCCTTTATGTAAAAATCATTTTTTTATAACATATCAACATGGTACCTAAACAAAATGGGGCATATTCATAGATGTTTGCTAAACTCTTGTTAAGTTGTTACTAAGCAATTCCAGAGTTTAGGCTATTCATAAGTAAATTTAGTCCTAAGTTTAGGGCTAGACCTGTGGTCTAACTTTAAACATAGGAAATGCTGTGTTTAAGTAGTTATTATCAAAGTCAAATGTCAAATTTGATTGATAAAAAAAGTTCCAGATACTCTTAGAGCCCTTTGCATTGCAGCATTGCTTTTGTTGTTCATTTAAAAATTTATATATAATATTTGTTTAAGTTTTTTGTTTAGTGTTCTTATTTAATAATTTTCTTTTACTTAATTTTTTTCGACATGCAATATCAAAAAATACCACACAAAATTTAACATGACGTGTAATAGAGATGCTAAACCTAGTGTTTTTCAACTCTCAACCTTTAAATTTTGTTCAACCTACAATTTTCTGCCGATTCCAAATGGCTAATAAGCAGCACTTCTTATGACAAGAGATACTCTTGGAGGATTTGTCAACTCCTCGCAAGAGGTAATACACCATCACTGAAAAAAACTTTTTTGCAGCGGCTGAGAATCGAACCCCTGCAAGACAGTCCAACGCACTAACCATTATGCCAAGGCGTACGACACAAAATTTGCACGTTCTTTGACCCGTTATTATTTGAAGGATAATTGTAGTAGAACACAACCTTAAACTGATGTTCTACTAAAAACAGCGGGGAAACTGACTATGAATAGTAGCTCTGTTTATTTAACCAACAAGCCTTAAACTAAGGATCTAGCAATCACAACTTTAGTAATTCTCTATGAATACGCATCATTCAATCAAAATTAAACCAAAACATTTTAGTTTCTCAAGAAAAAGCATACCTACACTCTCCGAACACACTCTCAACATACCCAACTCAAACCGGCAACGCCGCAGACAGTTTTTGCAAAACAAAAAAAAACACAACTGACAAAAATCTGACCGACACAGTAGCAAAAAAAATCCAATGCCGTCGCCGCTCGCACACTCACACAATCCAGCAATTCATATCACAATAATTCTGCCACCCAATTCACTAACCCTTATGCAATTACAAACGCCGGCCATGCTTGTTTTCTCAGCCAGCCAGCAAAAGATATCGCTGTCGCCGCCGCCAACATTTCACACACCCAAACAACACACAATGTATTTCTACACAAAAATGATGCTCTCTCATTCTAAGAACACAAACACACTTCCACGCAACGGCAACATAATCTAAACATCTCTCTTTCACCTAGAACGAAATTTCGCCTTTCCACTATAGCCGCTAGCTTCTTTCCATACCCACACTATCAATAAAATCGTCGCAACGCAAATGAGCTTACTCGCTTCCTCTGTGGCATTTTTTAGCAAAAGCGACAGTTTGCGATGTTCAAATGAGATTCTCATGCAATAGACATGTTTTGGTAATATCACAGAGAAGAACAAAATGCTATCTGTCACCATCGTCGCCGCCGTGCCGTGGTCACTGTCGTCGTCGTTCTCGTTTATCGCGTAATATAAATAATTGATTTCGCAAAAGAAAAAAATACATAAATAAATAAACCAAAAGTTTATAACGACAATAACTAGAATTATAATTTATTTATAAAAATAAAGGAACGAATACAATTCGCTTCTCTATCTCTACTCAACTCAGTGTTGTTCTTCTTTCTTTCCGTTCTTTCGTCGTTGGTTTGGTTGGGTTGGTGTTTTTTTTTTCTTAAAATTTTTTTATCTCCAATTAGAATCCTCCGCCGATGTGTTTTTGCTTTTATTTTTGCTGCTGCTGCTGCTGTACCCCAATCGTTCAATCGTATAGCCTTCGTAAGTTTGTCGTCTGTCTACATCGTCGTTGTCGTCTCTCTGTCGTGTGAAAATATATAAATTTTTTTCTTTCTGTTTAAGTGGAAATCACGGAGAAAAATTTTATGTAATATAAGTTTTTTGTGCAAAAATAAATAAAGAAGGAAAAAAATAAAAAGCTCACCACCTGAACGACGTGCGAGCATTTTTATTTATTTGTGTAGTAGGTGAACGCGGGTGCTTTGTAACTCCACTCCCCTGTGTGTCGGTGCGGTGTACTCAACCGACCAGACGGCGAGCTGTCAAACTTCGCCTCCCCCATAATCGTTTTTTTTTGTTGGTTGCCTATCAGAATGTATTATCAATAAAAAGGTAAAGTTTTCTTGTTCAAAGAGGAAAAGTGTGATCGGGGAATGTAAAATGCACAGAATTTAACGAAAGTTCGATGAAAAATTCGATCTGAATACGAAATGTCCCGAATGTGATTGCAAATTTTATTTCAATTTTAAAAATTGAATTGAAGTCGAGGAAGCTTCGGTAGTATTTTGTGTTGTTGTTCTCATTTGAAAAAAGGTGTTAACCCCTTGCAATGGATATGATGCAGCAGATGCACTGGTTTAAATGTCAATCAGTTTTTAAATCTAACCCCAGTTCGGTTGCGGTGGGATCGCTTAACTTGAGAATGGTGTTCATGATTGAATTAAATTACGATAAAAAGTGTTATCGATTCGACGACGACGAAGTCTAGAAACGGAAGGATTTTTTCTCAAATTCCTGCCTGCATAAAAATATATAAAAGTGAAAAATAAAAAGAGCCAACAAATTCTTTTGAAGGAAAACCCAAAGAGAGAGCGCAGAAACACCAAGAATAAATAAAAGAACGTGTGTGTTGGTCTAAAAATATAAATAAATTTTCGTATTTTATTTATTTTTCTTTTTTTCGTCTCTCCTTGGATGAACTTTTTCGCGTTTTTTGGTGTGTGAGAGCAAGCAAAAATAAAAATTCAGATAAAAAAAACCTTAAAAGTTTGTCGTCTCGGCCGTTCGTTCTTTTTTTTTTTGAAAATATTTCACGTGAATTTCGTCGTTATGGCCCCGTTTTACCGACGGTGAATTTCGTATTTTTGAAATTGCGCGTAATGTCTCAAGAATTTCGTCAAAAAATCCTTACTTTCGAAATGGCGAATGTAAAATAAAAAAAAAAGACAAATAAATCGAAAGTTAAGAAAATAAAACAAAATCTGTGTTTTTTTTTGTTTTGTTAAAAAAAATATGACCGAATACGTAACGCAAAACATTCGCACCGTACTGAAAACGTACCAAAGTAGTGCGACCAAAAGCTTACAGGGTCCTGGACAATCATTGGTGGCTGCCGCAGCTGCAGCCGCCGCCGCCGGTTCTGCTGGCAGCCCAACGACAATAATCAAAAAGGAGATTCTTAGCTCGCCGGAGCCGCTGGATGTGAATGAATCACCAACATTGATAGTTCCGCCACCGCCGCCGCCCGAATTGCCGCAGCCAATTCTGACGGCAGCGGACACAGGACGTGGCGAGCTGTATGAGACGCGTCTCGAGGGCAAGACAATTGGATGTTTTTCGCTGGGCGGCGAGCTGCGACTGTGCCTGCCACAGTTTTTGAACAATGTGCTAGCGGATTTTACGCTCGATCAGATAAATCGAATATTTGACGAGTTGGGTATTTTCTGCTCGCAATGCACCCCAGATCAGTTGATGGAATTCAAGGCGGCCAAAATTCTGCCGTCGGACGTGAAAGCGAGTGGTTTGATAACACGCACGGATGCAGAGCGTTTGTGTGCGGCGTTGTTGCATCGGGCCGCCGATCGGCACCAATATGCGATAGATGACATTCCGAAGGGTGCTATTTCGTTTAAGGTGTATCATCGGTGTTTTGGCAAGAGCGAAGGGATTTGTACGCCCGATATGTATTCGTACATGAAGCCAGCTTGTATTGTGTGTATTGAGTGTAAGGGCTGGTTTACACCGCAAAAGTTTGTCGGGCACGTGCATCGGCAGCAAGAGAATCGCACATGTCATTGGGGCTTCGATTCGAGGAATTGGCATGAATATCTGCATGTGGCGCTAGATGTGGAAAATCGAGAGAAATACACGAAGATTTTGGACGAGCTGAAGGAGATGGAGCGAAAAGAGGCGCTCAAGGCGCAGCGAGATCTGAGCTATTTGAAAAGAAAGGTAGGTTTAACTGTTTTCTTTTTTTCATTTATTTAAAGAAATTTTAAACAATGAATCTGTAAGAGAAATTGAAACATTAATCGAACTTTTTGATGTTTTTTGATTCCAATATCATATGCAAGTTATGGCAATACTGGAATCTGGAATCCTCGTAACGCTCAAAGATAAATAAAAATTCAAAAATAAATACCTAAACTGAAATGCATGATGGGTGTCTTCTGTTTTTGAGGATTCCTAAAGCTTCTTTTCGTTTGTTTTAGGTGGCCGTGGCGCGATGGTTGTGTGCTCACCTGTCAACCTCATGATCACAAGTTCGATCCCAGCTGTCGTCTATACATGTGATTAAGTTAAAACCAGTATGCCCAACAAATATGAATACGAATAAAATAATGCGAATTATAAGGGACATAAAAATAAGAAGGCATTTCTACGCATTAGTTCAGCCGCCATCCCTGGAGATAAAAATCTGAGACAACCACCTTCAGTCTCAGAACATCGTGCCACACATCTTTCCTATCCTTCTTTCTCTTCCTTAACTTCACGCTCGCCGCTCGCGCGGTAATCATAATCCCTTCAGCTTGAGCGCGTGTTGATTATAAAAAAAAAATAAGCGAAAATGAGTTTCCAGCTACGATAGTTGTACCTTAATAAGTACCTAATATGGCAAATGGTACTGAGTTTCCGTTTCAGTACTTTTCCGGAAAAAAACTCACAACTTGCAAAATTTTGAAAAGTACGGAAAAAGTTTTTTAGACAATATTTTCACTGTCAAAAACTACGCAAGCGCTTTTGGAATGCAATTCGTCATACTAATTCTTACCATTGGTTTTTCGTTGGTAATGTTTTAAGTAAGAGGCATTTAATTTAAGAATAAGAATTTAAAAATTGTCAATGTGAGTTCGATTTCTAAAATAAGTTTTTGTATAGAAACTACCAGTTATCGGTTGAGAGTGATTTACAATCAAACAGTAAGCACTTTTGGAACTTTATAACCTCGAAACCTAAATCAAATGGCATACAAAGCTACATAAAGTACCTCGATTCAACGACTAATGAAATACCTAAAATATGCAAATTATTTGCTAATTGTTTTTATTTTGTTTACTCATTGGACGTTTCTTCTTTTAAGGAGATGTCCTTCGTTATTAGAGTTGTCGACATCGGTTCGGTTGCTCCCAACGGAAATAGAAGGGGCCTTATCCGGTTTGAATGATAGTATAAGCGAAGGACTCGACGGGATACCAGCTATACTTTTGAAAAATTGTGCAATTTTGCAGAACCACTTTCTATAAATTTTAATATTTCCTTTGCTGAAGAATATTTATTTTCTGTCTCCCATTTTTAAATCGGGGTCAAGGCAGGAAAAAACAAACTAAAGGCCTATATGTAAGATTTCAGCTGTTCCTAAAATATTTGAGAAATTAATTTGTTACAGATTATCACATTTGTTAGGAACCACATATCTGTTTTTGAGCATGGATTTGTGATATGTGGCGACAAATCTAGCTTTAATGACTAACGTTCTCATATATAATATGGAATAAATTTTTCAAAAGCATTTGACTGAATAAATCATAAATTAATGTCTCTAGGTATTTACTCTTCTTTACTTAAGTGTCAAGAATCATATTTGAGGGTTCCCACAAGGAAGTCATTTAGGGCCATTATTGTTTTTGTTATTTGTCAATGACATAGCATCTATGTATTTTCATTGATTCGGCCTGCATTGTTTTTGCAAGATAAACTGTGAGGCGGATTATTTTCTTCTCTTGACAGATCTGACGAGACTTGATTATTGGTGCCTTCTCCTTAACGTTTTTAAATATATTTAAATATAAAGTCTTGTTGTATTTCAGGAACTGCAATTCAATTATAAAGGGCTGGCAATCTAGTGATTTCTTTTTAAATCATTATTTATTTTACACTGACAGCTTTTTCGGTTTCCCGCTCGAAATCTTAACAGAAAGTCAGTATCATACTTCCGGGGAACGAAATGAGTCGCTTTACGCTTGAATAACATTGAAAAAATATTGAAAACTAATTTCCAAAGTGAGTGCTGTGTAGCCCAAACAGTGCGTTTTTTGAAAAGAAGTTTTGGCCGAAATGAAGCATCAACCGCGCCTGCTGTACGCAAGTTTGTGCAAAAAGTTTGTGAGACTGGTATGCTAGTAGAAAACACTCATGTTCTCTGTCGTCGTACGATGCGCACAGACAAGAATATGGCGACTGTAGCCGAGAGTGTGAGACCAACGCCAACGATCTCAACAACTCAACATTTCACGCACTAGCCTGAGAAGAATTCTCCACAAAGATCTGGGATTATTCGCTTACAAGGTCCAATTGACTCAGCATGACCATCCGCTTTGTTATCGCTTCGCAGTTTGGGCCTTAGAGCAGCTTGAATTGGACAACGATTTTTGGCGAAAAATCATCTTTTCTGAACCGACCGGGTTGTTATTATTTGGAATGAAATCTCTTAAAGGTCGCAGGGTGTACTTTTCAGTGATGTTTATCAGAGACATTAAAACTTTCCATATTTCCATGCATACAGCTGTCATAAAGCAGAAGACCTATCAAAGAAATAAAAGTCCCTTAACCCATTATAAATATAAGCATGTACAAATCTTTCATTATGGTAAGTTACATAAACTTGCGAAAGCAGCACATTGTGACTATTCACTATATTACACCAACCTTTGTCATAAAAATCTCGTTTGGTCAATAAATCTGTTGTTCTATGGGATGTCTACAGAGGAAACGCAAGAATTCTATTATTGTATCCATCCGAAAATCGTGCACAAAACAATGAATATCAACAAGGAGGACGGAGGGGTCATTGAACCGTTCCTGCGGTTTAGTTACCTGAAAATTGTGCGCCATATACAAACATTCATAATTCGTCTCTCAATAGTTTACAATGCATTTTCATATAAACGCACTCTTCGTCCTTGTTTATCGCTTTTCTATTGTCTTATTTTTTTTTGTGTTATTATTTACGATCCTCGTTTGGGATGAATTGTGGATTGTAAAGAATACAAATTCTCTCGCATTAGGTATTGTTATGTTAGGCAACGGGATGTTTTGTAATAATTTTTTTTTCTTATTACTTTGGATAAGTGTACCTCAACTTGTTTCATTGTCTCGTTGGTTGTCTAACGTCTATCCCAAAGGGTGGTCCTGGTTGGATGGTTAGATGTCTGTAGTTTTGAGATTTAGGGTGATTATTGCGTATTTGTAAAGAAAGTAAGTTATAGAACTGGGTGAATTTATAATGTTACTGTCGAAAATTGGGTGAACGGTTAATATTATTTTAAAAACATGTATAGATGTATGTACTATATATATAACCATTGTAGGTAGCAGCTAGAGGAATAATTTAAGAGTCAAGAGGAATTCCTTTGCATTTAAAGGACATTGACCTATTCTGAACCACACACATGCATACGTATACCTACGACGTCATTGGTATAGGAATGTAGATGCACCAGCTGGTGCGTCACTGTCTCCTTTACAATAGAGAATACATAAAAATCGTATAGGGATGAAATCGGTTAGGATGATAAGTGATTCTATTATTATTTTTAAAAATTCGCTTTATTTTGATTGAATTTCATTTAAACCATAAAGGTTTACGGTTTTCATCAGGTCTTTGGAAATTTCCAGTTTAAATTCAAAATAATTCGATTTCTAATAGAAATTCAGATTTTGAAAGACGATAATTTCATTAAAATTTACACGAAATCTTATTCGAAATTATTAACTTCCCATAGGGAGTTACATATTTGAATTCAAATTATGACCACATAAGGAGACACTATTGGAATAAAATAAGAGAAATACAGATAATAATTTAAAAAAAAACATGATATTGGTTTAACTGAAAAAGTGATATATCGCCTTTATAGTTTTAAAATAAATATGGGCAGATATGCCGACTGGCTTGAATGTAGGGTAGTCTAGAATTCTCGTTTTCGGCAATTGGAAAAGCAGGATTTGCCTTCTTTCTTTGGATCTTTTTCAGTAGGTGGAAAATGACATTCGTCCATCCTTTCTTTAGCTTCAATTTCAATTTCCGACCAATTGCACTAACGTCTCTTTTTCCAAGGTCATGAAGTGCTGATAACAATTAGATTAAGAAATATCTCAAAGAACGAAGACCTTTAATAACCGGCAGTCCCACTTTTCTTACCAATATATCCACCGGTGATCTGATGCCATTGCTCACCGCAAGTGGAATCAATCCTAATATCATTTCGGAGAAACAAAAGTAATTGCACTTGATATTTATTTCTAAAGTATCTCATAGAGTTTGGCACGATTAAAAAATACGTGCATTTGGTGTCGGTCCTAGAGTCTCTTTTTCATTAAAATTACCTTTCTGACCGTTCAATTCATGTTGTTTTGGATGGTTTTACGTCAGATATTCATAAAATAAATGCTGGTGTGTCCGAAGGCTCCGACAGTCTTTCTTATCTTCAGAAATGATGTTTTGTCTGAAACTTCTAATCCACTTTGTTTTTTGTAAATTTTACGACAGTAAGTTTCACCAGTTTTTACCTCTTTCCCCTCTTCAACCTTTCCTTTCCGATTGCGGCTCCAAAATGCTGGTAGAGTACTGTGTAAACCTGGGCCATCAGCCAGAAGCATCTTCCAAAAACATCGCAACGACGCAAATTTCTACGGTATTAGTTGATTTTAATTCTCGCGTGAAATTCAATTATTCCTAACCATTTAACATTGATAAATGGCGAAGTGCATCCTTCTAAGATATTCCTCTCCAACTCAGTCTGGGTCTGGGTCGATTCGGGAATTTTGATCGCGTTAAATTGATTAACATAATATGTTCTGAATACGTTAATACGTTACTGAATACGTTCATTATGCAAACTCCATTGTGAATGATACCTTTTAGTAGCGATATTTAAAAATGAGAGAGAGGTTTGGGAGCAACTACGGAGCGAGCTTCTAACCGAAGAAAGTGAAGAGGTGCGCATTATAACAGTGATCGAATAACGCCACTACACGTAATGTGTAAGAGAAACACAATTGAAGGAGCTAGGTTGAATGGGAGGAGGCCATCAAAAAGTCACTTTTTCGAAAAATCATTTAACGAATTTTAAAATCGGTAATTTCAAAAGAAACAAAGCAATTTTCCTGACATTTTTCTTTCAAGTAGTAAGCTAAAAATTGTAAAAACTGCAACAAACCTAGGTTTTGTTATAAATCATAACCTATCAGGTTATGACCATACTAATTATGTTATAGGTCGAGTGTATGGATGCTTACGAAAACTGTGGATAACTGCTAGTTTCACTCCCTTAGACACAAGACGAAAACTTGTGACAAGCCTCATTCTGCCCCTAATAACATATGCTGAATGTGTTTATAGCAGCTTAGATTCCTTATCACAGCGAAAATTACAAGTAGCTTTTAATGATGCAGTGCGTTATATCTACTGTTTGCGAAGATATGACCACATATCACCTTATGCAAATTGCTTGCTAGGATCTTCTCTTAAGCAATATATCAACGCTAGAAATTGCATATTATTACATAATATTATTGTCAACAAGACTCCGTTTTATTTATATGACAAACTTATTTTCTCACGTTCCCCTAGGACATTTTCCCTAATTGCACCTCGATATCGTTACCTTAACTCATCCCGTCTGTTTTTTATACATGCAATTAAACTATGGAACTCCTTGCCGATAAATATAAGGGCAATATCAAGTGCCACTCATTTTAAAAAAGCAGTATTACTCTATTTCTCAATCTCGATGTAAATACTAACTTTTCATACTATTTTCATTCTTCTTATTTTTCCTATACTTATTTTTCTTTTCTTCATGCCATATTTACTGAAATAAATTTTATAAATTAGTTTCTAAGTTCTTCTATATCTCAATGTATATATTATAAAAATTCGTTGCTTAATTTTTTAATTCTAAGTACTATAAAAGATATTAATCTTAATGTACCATGTTATTTATAGTAATAATAAATTGAATTGAATTGAATTGAAAAAAAGTTTAAAAATCTACTGAGGAGTGAAAATCTGCTGAAACAACAACTTCAAGAGCTAGTCCCACGTGGTCTAGAAAAACTCTAGAGGATTAAAACTGAAAAGTATTTTTTTTTGTGAATACCATATTTTTTTTTTTTTTATAATCTACACGCGCTCAAGGGATTATGATTACCCTTTTAAATGTTTGAACACAGCGCGGGCGTGCAGTTAAGAAAGAGAAAGAAGGATAGGAAAGATGTGTGGCACGATGTTCTGAGACTGAAGGTTGTTGTCTCAGATATTTTATCTCCAGGGATGGCGGCTGAACTAAAGCGGAGACTGCCGTGTCTTATTTCTATGTCGCTTATGATTCACATTATTTTTTTATTCGTGTTCATCCTTGTTGGGTATACTAGTTTAACTCAATTACATGTTGTTAGTGTTATGCCTGAACAACATGTAATGAGTAAACCAGCAACCTATTGATGACAATTTTAGAAGGTTTTTTTTTTTTTTTTTTTTTAATGGAATTAAAACGACATAGACGACGGCAGGGATCGAACCTGTGATCATGAGGTTCACAGGCGCGCACACATCCATCCACCCCTCTTGCTCTGTTCGCCAGTTTAGTAAAAAAAATTGTGTTCCCCAAGTCCTTCGTTCTCGAAAAACCATTTCCCTGAAAGTTCCGGACTTTTATAATTCTATTTGTCAATTCTTTGTTCTTTTGGGAATTTTTCTCATGTCTTTCATTCATATTGCTCCATTCCTCCCATCAAAAAATTCCGCCGTAATACTCGTCTAGCTGGGAATGCTCAACAGTTTACCCTTGAGACTAACTTCGGACGAAATGTCAAAAAAAGAGTTTCATTCTAGAGCCGCACTACTAGAATGTGGAAAATGTTTCCCGTATCGATTGTGATGTACAAGCTTTCAAGAGCAATGTGCAGCGAATGCGAAATCTCCTATTAAATCCTCACCACTTTAGCTAAAACTTCGCACTTTCATAATACCTTGAGTGTGTGCAAATTATACCTAAAAAAAAAAACTTCATCTGTCAGTTGTCAAATTCACTGTAACTGGAAACACTGTTGCCAATTTTAAAATCAAACCATGATACAAAAACATCCTTTCAATAAAGGTCTGCTCGTTTTTTTCCCAAAATTGTTAACTTCTATTGATTTTTGTGCATAGTACTCGTATATCAAAGTTCGTAAAATAAAAAATAAATTTAGGTATCTTATGGATTCATCATATTTGCTGTCAAAAAAGTGAACACTTACGAATGCTTCAAATTCTCATATGTCTTTCAAACTTGAAGTCTGTATAATTATAAAAATGCAAACAAATATGTCACAGACAAAATAATAAAATTTTGATAGAAATCTATTTTAATACACATATAAGATAACAATTTTGCTAACGACAATATAATGTATGTACGTCCTGAGGTAAATAATGGTGATATCGTCTACACATAAAAAGTATACACAAACAAAAATATTATTCGTGTGTGACATAAAAATTAAGTACCCCGATTGTATAACTTAAATTGAATGTTTTAAAAGTATTTATAAATATTCAACACATTACGCCTGTTTTGAAAGTTAATAAAATCTTTTTTTAGATTAGCACCTATTATTGCTATTTGTTCTGATAGATGGCGTCTTTTATTTTCTGAGAAAAAAACATTCTCATAAAACAAAAAGGAAAAGTGATACCTCTCAAGAAATCGTTTAAGTCAATGAGTTACTGTCACGAGGTTAGTAACTGTCACTGAACTGACTTCAAATAATTGACAACCTTGTTAATATCATTTGACCACTTGACATTAAGCACCACTTTAAGTAATTCATTATACTATTACAAGATTGTGATGTTTAGGGCGTACTTAAAATTGTAACGATAAAGCACCAAATTGCCAAAGAAATCATGGGTCAGCTCTGAATTGCCCATTTCTTTTATGTTCGACACAATTATGCAAAACACACAAATTAACTTGACACTAAAATGGAGAAACACATTTTAAGGAATTAAAAAAAAAAAGTCGAAAAATATGTACATACCTCCGAGTATACTTCGTTTGAATGTCAAGAGATCTGATGTTGTTATATTTCTACAGTTAATTACAAAAGATCAACAATCCAAAAAAGATCGAAATTTGACACCAAAAGCTCAAAGGTCGCATTTGAATTGAAATGTGTGCACTCTTCAGATCACGAACTCATAATCACTGAAATACAATACACAGCTACTCCATTCTTCCATTCTAATAAAACACTTTCTCTCACCTTCATCTTCAGAATCGTAAAGTCTAAAACTGCCATTATTTACACGCCATAACAGCACACGTGCTTCAAACGAAAAAAAAAGAACAGCTCACACTTAAGTGTTGAATGGGTGTTAAAAATCTGTCTAGCGCCATAAATCTTATTTTTAATTTTCAAACAAACAATGACGATAGTTGTTATGGATACCTTTGCTCCCTCAATGTCATTAAGATTCTCTGCCCTATTTTCACCATTTTATAGCCCACTTGTTTCCGTTTAAAGAAAAAACAAAAACGAAAAAAAACAGACTTCTCTGGTGACAACATTGAATACTACTACATATCACACTTTTTCCATCTTATGTGCCGGGCTATGATTTTTATTATTGTTAATAGAATCCGCCTACGAAACTATGTTACGCACTGCCTTACCCAAAACATAGTTGTTAAGCTGTACTTTATACCAAAAAAAGAATCTATAACGACGTATTATAGACTTTAAGTAAACATTCCGTATACACTAATACGTACTCCCTTCTCTTAATTATAAATTCGTTTTCTATCTATCATCATTTCATAACTATTGTATAGTATTAATTAACACACCCACTATGCGTCGCGTCGTTGCTGTGCGATGTCAGCGGTATTTTATACCTAACAAAAATGTGCGACTTGCTAAAAGCGTGTCGATATATCTCAGGTGATAGACGTACTTGTGTACTTATATTTTTCAGACTTCTGTTTATTTTATTTTCTTCTTATCATTTGTCTATTTCGTGAGACAGAATTTGATGTCAGTTGAAAAGTCACATTTTTTTTATTATTCCGAAGCGTGCAGCGTGGATTTATCAAAAAAAAAACTTTATTTTATTATTTATGAGCAAAACAAAGTTTTCATAAGTTACAACCAAAACTAATATCATTGAACGAAAACTTACCTTCCTATCTGTCAAATAGAGGGTGTTTTTTTTTAAGGGTATACAACTTCAAAATGAAATATTATTTTGTTAATCTCCTGCATATAACAGAATCTGCAAGCCACACTACACGTATGTATGTGGAATGCTTTACCTGGCGCAATTTGTCCTTCCCATTTCTATGTTCAGACATTCAAAACCAAAGTGCATCGGTATCTCCTTTTAAATCCACTCCAACTTTCCTAACGCTCGAAATGTGCTCAAACAGTTAAAGGGTAGTCATAATCTTATTTGTGGGTGCAAAATTTAAAAAAAATGACGAAGTTATTAATTTAGGTCTATTATAACAAAATGGCTAAATAATCGTGTGCTGAGCAGACTAACTATCTGTCAGTTATCAAATATACTTTCACTAGAAACATGAATGAATAAATAAATTAGAAGACAACGACACATAGAGAACCGATGAACCATTACTGTTTGCAATTTATCGGCAGAAAAATAAAGGTGGCCTACAATTCTTGTCTTCTAAGTCCCAGCGGCTAAAATGAGAAGAAATTGTCATGACATGAGATACACTTCGAGTATTTGACAATTCCTCGCAAATGACATTATTACTGAAAAACTGTTGTAATTAATAATATGTAAGGTGTTCCATTCAGTTCATTGAACAGATCTATTATATAAATGTCATATTATTTTACGTATAACACTTACAAATGTCATTTACTGCATTTCCTTTTGAAACAATAAACCTTTCTTCTCTATTGAATCATCAAAGCATAAGGACGTCTTTTACTATCTATGGTAATTTAATCTCCGCACTCTATAGTAATCCTAACTTTATTTCAACAAAAACAGTTTTGTTTTTTTAATTTTTTTGTTGGATGCCGAAACGAAAAGAGAAAATAACAAAAAAAAAAAAGTAAATTGTCAAATAAATTTCTTAAACTTACGAGCTGTCAAACAAATTTTTCTGAGAATATCGGAATTACTTTATTTTTGGTTCTAAAATAAATGGCGCGTTTTGGTATGAAACTAGGTTAAAACGAGGGTTTTGCAAATCTTAATCGAATATAGCATCATACTTTCTCTACCCTTTTATTAAAGTTAAAATCATATTTTATTTTGCAAGTATCATGCTAGCTTCAAATGACTCTTTGACATTTACAAATGTCACAACAGGTCTGTTTACTTAGCTTTTTGCATGAACTGTCATTTGCCTTAGGTGTTTTCAGAAGCAATTTATTAAAAAAACATCGCCTTAGCACGACACTAGTTAGAAAATGTTTAAAATTAAAAAACAGTTAGTAATCTACTTTAAAATTAGCAAATTGTTAAAGAGTCATATAAATACTAGGCTGTTTAAAATTTTGCGCCAATATAATTATGAAGGTGTAAAAGCTTGAAATTAATGTTAGATATGAAAAAAAAACAAGTGGACAAATCACTTAGTGCATGGAATCGTCATTATATTTTTTTTTTGTTTAATTCTGTCATACCAATGGTCAGTTTCACCTGAGTGGGCTGAAATCGGGAGCATTACGAAATCAAAAGTTACCTCATCTAATTAGTTCCTTATATTTCCTTATGTCAATTTCCATTCAACACAAAAAATAATTTTTTTTCTTGATCTGTTTTATCTTTTACAGATTTCAAAAATCCATTTTTTTTTTGGGTCTGTTTGAATTTCAGATCAATTCTTGAAATCTCGATTTGAAGTGTATGCATTTTGTAGCGTTGTTTCTTTTGGTGGTACTAGTTGAACAATTCCTACAAAATCTCATTCTATTTTCTATTTACCGCTAATGATTTAAGATCCGGTCCTCCTAAAATTTTTCTTGGTCGAATACAGATCGACAAAATTTCGTACTTGAATTTAAGATTGAAAGTGCTCCTACCACAGTTATCTTTCTATCTTATAAGTTCGTTCGATAGATGGATATATGTACTTGATTATTGATTCCTCTTCATATAAAAGTTGTCCGGTGGGAATATTATGTTTTCAAATGTGAACACCTCGTATACTAACATCAATTAAATGTCAAGTTAAATCAAAGGTGAAACTTGCAGTTTTCAACAACAAATGAACGTGCCTAACTTTTGATATTCGATCACTTATTTCGGTGCTGCCAAACCTATCATTCTAAATTTTGAAGTCTGTTTGAAGTCTAATTGAAAATAATAATGGTTCCACAACTCCTATGCAGACGTCATATTTATAAAATGTTCGTCTAATGTATGTATATGTTTGTACAATCAATTCAATCAAAGAAAAATTCAATGATCCACATAAGAACGTAAAAGAATCTGTATAAGCTTGATCCATTTCCCCACATTTTTCTAATAAAATGACAAATGACTTTAATAGTCAAGTAAAAAAAAAAAACACCTCAGTCTGTTTCCAGAATTACACCCCCTCAACACCGTTCACGTACTTCATTTTGTAAAGCCCCAGAGCATTCAATTAAAATTACTAATAACGACTAGACACAACCTGTTAAAGTGGAATTTACAAGCACTATCATTCACTGCGCGCCGAGCCGACCCAGACCAGAAGCCCATACGTCAGACTTCGAAAAATGAAAAAAAATACAAAAAATAAAATGTCTGAAAATACAAAGCTCGTCAATTTTACTCCGGCAAAAACTGAAGTATCGAATCGACCTAGTAAGTGGTGTACAGTATGAACATAAACATATATATAAATGAGAGCTTCCCATACTAGACGTCAGAGGGGGCATGCAATATCTTTCTGTGATATGTATACATACGAAGCGGGGTTGCACAGTAACTCTTGTGCCGCAGTAAATGTTAAGAAGCCGAGATAGAAAAAAATTTGTAATAGTTTCGAGGGAATAGTTTTGGTATGGAGAGGCAGCTTTATATGGTGGAGTAGCGACGACGAGCGACGCGACCACGAGAGTTTGCTGCTTTCGATGGAGTGGTGGAGATGAAGAGTGCAGAAACGTCAGAAGTCAGATACAGAAATGACTGTGTTTGGTGCGCGGTGCCGGCTGGCTAGACATGGATTCACCTTTTGGGGTCATTAGATATTTAATTTTCTTTAAACAAAAAAAAACAAGGGGTGCCCGAGGAATTCCTCGATCGTAATGTTTGTGGAGTCTTACTTCAACAACATTTGTTGTAATTGTCTGATTTATTTTACATCTACTTTAACTCTTCCTTTCTCTCTCCATCTCTCTCTCTCAATTTTCTCTTCTTCCGTCCGAGATTGTATCATAATAAATAAATCAATTAGCAAACTGTTACCGCTCGGTTCATTTGGGAGTGTGGTTTGATTCATTTAAAATTCAAAATAACAATTTACATAAGCACAAAAGTGTGTAAGAGTAAATAATATAAAGAGGAGATTGTATAAAGAGTGTGAACGCAACCTTATCATGAGGTTCAGTTCAAAGACATATTGCCAATCACAAGCGTTGTTTAATCTTTTTAAGATTATTTGGTCTTTTTTGTTGTTTGTTTATAATAAAATGCGAAATTGAAAATAGGTACGTGTTGTTTTGTTTTTTTATCAGCTAACTTCTGTAATTATGTTTATTTTGTTAGTTTTTTTTTATATAGAAGGTTATTGTTTTATTAATTTACATCAATAAGTACACGTTTTTGTGTAGTAAATTGTATCAATTTTGTTCTTAACTGTTGTTGACATAATATGTATGTACTGTACTCGAGAATGTCTTATCGTAACATTTTGTTATTTGTATTTTGAATATCAATTTTGGTTGAATTAAATGTGACGTTTTTTCGTTGGCAGTTGGGGGCTTATGGTATTTATTAATTGGCAAAGTTTAAGTGATAAGATTTATTGTTTTTTTTTCTACTCACAGTAAAATTATATTTTAAAATAGTACAACAATAAGATAATAGGAAAATTAATAGAATCATAAACATACATTTATGTGTGTATAGAGGCATGCAATAAAAGGTGTCATGCTCAATTTCGCGCCATTGTTGAACTGTCAACTTCCAACCAATGTCTACTAACTTTATTCCAGAGTCTGTCAAAAACGAACGGATCTTGTGTATCTATCTAGATACAAATTTTGTTTTCAATATTATTCCGGGTATACTAATTTCATTTGTATCTAAAGTTTGTAACGAACAAATATGAAACAAAAAAAAAATTAAACTGTAATGTTTGGGTCTCCGAAAAATCAAGACTAATATAACCTATTTATTTTTTGAGCTTGCAGTTTCTAATGTTTTGGCTGCTTTTAAAATGTTAAATACATTGCGAACGTAGGGAAAATATAGAAGGATTGGAGAGGATATATAAAGATGCACATTCGTTTTGAAATTTTTGATATAAAAATGGGAGAAAAAACAAAGGTAAATAAAAAATTTCACATTCGTGTTGTGCGGTCAAAGAAAGAATCTCTGTACGTCCGAAATTTGGGGTCAATGGTAAACTAATGGGCATTCCCACGAGTATTACTGGTAAATTAGTTTAGGGAAAAAATGCAACGGGTTATTTCCGTGGTGGAACTTTCTCAAAATAAAGATCCAAGGCAAGAAATGAAGATAAAATGAGAAAATGGCATAGTAACCACTTAACAGAGTTGACTAACTACAACAATAATATAAGGAAAGCCAAGAGGAAAAGTTTCAAATCCTTCTGTGATAGTATTTCCTCAACCCGTATTGTGGTAAGACTACACAAAGCTTTTGCAAAAGAAAAGACACTTACATCATTAGCACTTTGGCAAAGTGATGAAAGTTTTACAGATTACAGATAGTCCTCTCTGTTGCTTAACACGCCCAGTGCAGTCAACCTTTAACAGGAGAATACCTCTAAAACCAAATAGAGAAGACTGAAAGATAGCTGCAACCATCTATTCAAGTAAAAGGGTAGAATGGGCGATAATTACCTTTCAAACTTTGAACTCACCAGGTGTAGATGGAATCTTCCCAGCCCTCCTATAAAAGGGTACAAAAGATCTTATGCCTTAACTCATTTGCATATAGCCTCGTATGCTCTTGGGTATATACTAAGTCTATGGAGAAGAGCTACTGTAGTCTTTATTCCCAAAATTACGTAAAAAAAACAACACATCCAAAGTCTTTCAGGCCGATAAACTTTTTATAAGATCAGAAAGTTTTAGTAAATAGAAATTTCAATGTATGACTATAAAGCGGGTACTAAGACCTTACAAAAAGCTATAGACACTAACATTAGATTACATAAACATATACATACATATAGATACTAAGGAAACGGCTTTGTGTGCGTTCCTAGATTTAGTGGGAGCCTTGGATAAACCCTCCCTTGTCGCAGTAAATAAAGCCCTAGTAAGGAAGTGTGTACTTAATATCATAACTAAATGGATTGTCAAAATGCTGGGCACAGAAACAGCAGAGGCAATAACAGGGCCAAATATTCAGAGAATCATTACAACAAAAGCCTGTCCGCAGGGAGGGATACTATCACCCTAGTTGTTGACTCTAGAAGTGGATGAACTGCTAGAAAATCTCACCTCTCAAGGCATACGCTGCATTGGTTTTGCTACACTGAAAATAAAATCTAGGTATATAATATGACAAAAATGTAGGTTGATCTGATAAAAATTTTGTCAATATACGTCCAACAAAAAGTTTTGTCAAATTGATAAAAATTACAGAATTTTATTGAGGTAACAAAAAATATTTTGTTGTATCCACAAAATTATTTTGTTATGCTAACAGATAAATTTGTTGAAATAACAAAAATATTTTGTCAGTATGACAAAATTTCGTGGAAGTTACAAAACTAATTTGTCATATTAACAATTCTTTTGTTGTATTAACAATTTTTTGTTAGTGTTATTGATTTTTTTTTATTATTATCGGATTAACAAAATTTGTTTGTTAAATTAAAAAAACTGTTTTGTTAATTTAACAAAATTATTTTGTTAAATTAACAAAATTGTTTTGTTACATTAACAAAATATTTTGTTAAATTAACAAAAATTTCTTGTTATATTTTGTTAAATTAACAAAATATTTTGTCAATTTTACAAATTTCAATATCAATATTACAAAATAATTCAACCCCAAAACAAAATATTTGTCATTTTAACAAAAATGTTTTCATTTTTTGTTAAATTGACAAAAAAAAATTAACAAAAACTTTGTGATATTGACAAACATTTACAAAACAGATTTTTTGTAGATACAACAAACATTTTGTTAACATCACAAAAAAGTTTGTCGTTGTGACAAAAATCTCTGTTTTATTTTGTTATATTAACAAAACTTGGTTTGTTAAACTGACAATAATATTTGCAGTGCATATATTATGTTAAACTCACAAAAAATCATGCTGAATTATAAAAATTTTGTGAAATCAACAAAATCATTCTTTCGTATTGACAAAATTTAATCAAAACGATAAAATTGTTTTGTTAAAGGTCAACAAAACGTTTTTGTCAATATTACCTAGGAATTTATTTTCAGTGTAGATACACACGTGGCAACTGTTGCCGCAACCACAGAACTGTTGGAGCAACCGACCGAAAATATCAAAATTTTTTGATATTTCTGGCAACGGTTGCAGCTTCAACATGGCTGTGTTGCTGCAACGATTGCCTCTGTGATATCATCCAAACAGGACTAATTACCAGCAAATAGTGTCTATCTGTAGGAATATCAATTATCAATACAAAGACGGCTTTAATATAGTCAGCCACGCATGAAACCTATTCGGTTAGCTGGTGAAGAAATAATAACAGAGAAAAAGGTAAAATATTTAGGAATTATATTGGCTAGTAAACTCCTCTGGAATAAACACGTAGAGTATACCCGTTGGGAAATCCACAAAAGCCCTTATGACATGCAAGATGCATGATGCACCATGATGGTAAGACCCATAATTAATGTGTGCGGTTGCATGGCACAAAAGAACCCAGTAGAAAAGCGCTAGGAAAAGTCCAAAGGCTCGCTTGTTTATGCATTACTGGAACAATTAACACTTACCGTACATCAGCGATGGAGGTTATTCTTTATCTGATGTGCCCATAAGCTGTAGTAGTTGGAAGTGCTGCTAAGGAAGCCTTTATGAAATTTTCCAAGGAAGGGACTGGGTCCAGCAAATGTGTAAGGCACAGGGAAAGAGACTGCCTTTTAAGGTCAGCATTAAGTGGTACACGGATGTTTTAAGAATGACCGAACGGACTTGGTGCTGGAAGTTTTGGGCCTAGTACCAATCTTTCCATACCAATGGGATAATCCACTGGCATTTTCCAGGCGAAAGTCAGTGGCATAGCGGAATGTGCAGGTCGAAATCTCGAAAGGGATTACCGAAACCATAAACATTGCCATTATGTCATATAGCACTAAGTACCTGAATATGTAGGTGTCCAGGGAAATGAGGAGTCCAGAGCCCTACTGCGAACAATAAGAAAACAGTATTAAAAACGAAATCAAAATAGAGGAGGAAGCTTAAAGACCCGAAAACTGGAAAGAACTCCCAAAACTGAGACAGTCCAAACTACTTCTTGGGTTCGATTATCAAAAAAAGTTTTTCAGGTGTGTACTGCCTCTTCCGAGGAATTGACAAATCCTCTTGTTAGAGCATCTCTTGTCATGAAAAATGCTTCTTATTAGCTTTTCGGGAATCGGGAGAAAATTGTAGGTCCCCTCCAGTCCTGGTAACACACAAACTGGGTTCTGGTTGTCTTCGCGTTATTGCGCCACCATATATACTCGTATTTTATTTCGTTTGGCATTAAAATGCCAAAGTACAAGTTTATATTTTCATTAACGTGAGAAATCTTAAATACACAAACTATTCTTTGGTTCCCACAATTTAAAATGCTTGCAAATGTCGGACAAAAGAAACAAAACTTATTGATAAATATTTCAAGTAGACAGTGTGATATCCTCTTAAAATTTGATTTTTTTTCTTCAAGTTTATGATTTCCTCTTTCTTCTCAAATTGATTCAATTTAGATTCTTCGATCAGTGATCGAAAGTAGTTCTAACAGTATTTAACAAAATAAACAATTCAAAAAATATCTCTCTTCAGATTTTTTTTATTGTGTGCTAAAAATTTAATAGAAAATAAAAACGAAAATAAGAATTTACCAATACAATTTTGGCATAGGTCCTATACCTTTTTTTTTTTAATACCAAACAACTAATTTAAAATTCATAGAAGTTCTGTATTTGAATGTCTTATGACGTACGTTGCGTCCGAAAATAACGAAACGTCTATGAAAACTCATTATTATTCAGTCAGTCTGCCTGGCCATTCACAAAAAAATAACCTATTCTCACATTCACCTCGACTTGATTGAATTAATTAATCAGATTCTAATTGTACGACCAGAAACGATTTTTTTTTATTTTCATTTATTGTCCGTTTGGAAAAAAAGAAATCAAATGCACCCAACCTTTGTTAACACACCCCCTAGTTTTTGTATTTATACGATTGTGCATATGGAGTATGTTCGCATATACCATACCATGTGTGGTGGGTGTAATCAGTCAATTATTATAGAAGTGCTGGAGAAAAATCTCACCTGGTTCTGGATAAAAACCGAAAGCCTTGAATTGCAGATCAGCCATTTGTCTTTGTTTACATTTCCATCTTGGTGGTTGCTTTATTTTTTTTAGTTTGCATCTGCGCGAACGTTTTGTAATGAGTGCATCGGTGGTATAGCTTTTTTTGTCGGATATGTTGATGTGTACTTTATTTTTTTTTCTTTACTCTCGACAATCTTAATTGCATGCACACGATTTCTTGGGTGTTGGTTATCGATTAAATTTGCGCAAAAATGGTAAATCTACTGGATTCAATTGGATTGTGATTTGAATATTTACAGCAGCGAGCGACAAGAGTCCCAGACGACTTTTTTTTTATTTTGTGTAGGTATTTATAGGAATATTTTTAAATTACTTTAAAATTTAAAATTAATTCATCGATATTCAGAAAATGGCTTTAGAAAAGCTTGAAGAGTTCAGGGAATATTTACTCTGAGAAAATATTAAACATTTGCAGATTCGCAATTCTCATAGCTAAAGTTGTGTATGACACTAAAAATCGAAATATTCCCTTGATCCAGAGATATTCACGATCTTGTGCAACAGATCTAGTAAAGTTGCGAAATTTGATTTTTTTGTTTTATTAAATCGTAAACGCACTTTTTGTTTTCTGTAGCAACCTTTAAGTAAACATTAAAATTTGACGTTTGTTATTTCTATATCTTAATTATTATAAAGAAAAAGCAGCAAAGGATCAAAGAACCACCAGCTGACAGCATGAAATGACATTTGGTGAGCTGTCAAACGGAGCTATAAATTTTACATCATTTTAATTTTCTATTGCAGTTTCGAAATCTTTAAATTCAATTTCCGGAAATCTGTCACTTTTAGATTAGGCATTTTTCTTTTTTTAGTTCAGAGCAGAGCCTGAGTTGTCAAAAACTGAATTTTGTTTTTTGTTACTTCAGAGTGTTCAGAGCTTCGAATAGCTACATATGTGTTTCTTTTTTAGTTCTGCGCATGTTCAGAGTGCGCTCTATGAGCTCAGAATAAAATAACTGAGCAGACAGAGTAAAATGCTTAGCACAAGCACACAGGTAAGTGTTCAGGTGTGTTTCAAATACACTCAAATTAACAGAAAGAGAGAGAGAAAGAGAGACGAAGAGAAAGAGAGACGAAGAGAAAGAGAGACGGCGAGAGAGGGGGAGAGAGAAAGAGAGACGAAGAGAGAGGGAGAGAGGGAGGGAGAGGGGGGAGGGAGGGAGAGAGAGAGATATAGGGAGAGGGAGGGAGAAAGAAAGAGGGAGAGAGAGATGGAGAGAGAGATGTGAGAGAGGGGGAGAGAGTTTGCATTAGTCGCGTTTTATTAATGCTAATATTCATAGATCATCTTACGAAAATAAACAATACTTGAAATATTTTTAATTTGTGTATTATGTAGTACAAACATCACATCAGTGCTTCATAAGCACTTGCTCCTCTGATAAGAAATCACATCCAAAAATACTTCTCCGACGAAATGAATGACTCCTTCCCGTTCCGCTAAGTTCCATATACTGCAGTCCAATGGTAGATTAGGTCTTTGAGGAATAAAATTCAAGTTGATCAATTCACTTCGAAGCCTGACCATTGTGTACACTATTTGTGTCTCGAAAATATTTTTTTTTAATAAATTCTGAGTGAGCCTGCTGTAGATTGATTTGTACAGCGAACCAGATTTCAATCTTTTCTTGAAGATGACTTTTTCTACTCAATATATCTTCAACGTAAATGCTCAAACTCATATCACATCCTCGTGTTAATTCCAACCAATCTCCATACCAACTGTTTTTGTCCTGGATATGGAAAGCTTTGAGGGCTATTTTTCTGGTAAGTCGGGTTTCGGGCATCTCAAAGACTAAGCAAATAGTCTGCTTGAAACTTTAGTGTTTTTATGAATAAAGGCGATATCCCTGTTTCTTGCATAATAACGTAGTTTGGTGTATTCGCCGGTAGATGAAGTGTTCTCTTCACGCACTGCCTTAAGAGATTCTTCATTGTATCGAATTTTAACATCCCCAAATCTATGATCCATATAGAAGAATTGTCTTCGAAAACGCTTCAAACACCTTATATTTGCTGCTATGCGCTATATTTTTGTTCATAAAACATCTTTTCCAGGAATTGTTGATTTGAGGTTTGGTTTTCAGGAGTTGAAATGCTTCTCCAAACTCAGATTTTTCCTAAAATGAACACCCCAGGTACTTGAACTCCTTGACACATTCTAAGCGTTCTCCATTGAAAGCCTATTTTTCATTTGATGCAATCCCTCCACCCTCTCTTTTAAAAATCATTACCTTGGATTGTTCTATGCTGACTATGAGGTTCAATAATCATCATGAACAAATCGCCAATGAAAAGTGCGAACAAAGTAGGTCTTAATGAACATCCCTGTCTTACTCCAGATGTTGTTTCGAAACAATCCGAAAACATAACGAAATGAACAAACCCAATCAATATTCCTTTGAAAAGCTTTTGTACGAAAATGTCAAAAACTAAATCAATCGATTAAGAACAAATCTAAATTCAACAAATTTAAGATACACACACTTTTTGCATAATTTGCAAAACTGCTTAATTTTGACTCTAAGGAAAACATAGTAACTACGAAGTGTGTTTTATTAAAACTTCTCTCTCATTTCGATAGTTTTTACAATTGTCATTACAAAAGCAAAGAAACAAACCTAATTATGATCATGCTAACCGTCATGTTTGTTGTCACCTTCAGTGTCATTTGGACCTGTTCAATAAACACAAGCCATTTTCAGATGAAAATCTAGAACACCAACATCATAAATCTCTAAACTAAAGTAAACCGAGAACATGTTTTTTTTTTGCCCTCCTACACATAAATACTTAACACATTGTACATACCTCGGGCGTATCTAATTAAATATATTTTACTATCCAGTATCTATCTATTAGAGACAAAGAATAAAAACATATAGACGAAAAAAATCATAGCAACCCCTCATTCGATACGCTGAATCAGTTCTGATAAAAACTAATCTCCTCCCAACGAGGTGCAATGGTCACATAAAATATTGTTCCCCCACGCGCGCCAACATCCTCTACTCGCAGTAACTCACTCTTCGACCTCTCGTTCCTCTGCACAGTCTTTCGATGAAAGATAAAATGGGGAGCTACGAACAATAAAGATTACTAAACGAACCAAATGCCATCATAAAGTCTCTTTGGAAGCTGGAAGAAGAGACTGGCAGGAACGGAAAATGAAACAACTTCAAATTATGTGCAGCATTTCTTCCATAATTTGGACATAGCAACTGGGGACGACACCATAACCAAACCATACTCAGACCATCCGCTTCAATAGCTCTGGCCCATCGCCATCACAGCTCCCACATTCATCCGCAGATGGGTATCTCTTTTTATTTTTTTTACTTGCTGATTTGATTTGACTGGATGCAATCCCTCTGACTTCGTAACGGAGTCGTAGTGAAAGTGTCATTGAACGGTGTGGTGTGGCATGGCATGGAGTGCGGTGGAATGTGTGTTGATCGGGTCGGGAAGCTATAGAGAACAAAGAAGTTGAACCTGTCGTCCCACACCCTGTTTTCATTTTTTTTCTATCCATACAACTTCTAATATGCAATTGTTCTTTGACGGGTTTTTCTTTTTAGTTCTTTCTCATCTTTTTTTTTGCGCGCTGGATGCATTCAAATGGGTTCAGTTCACTCGGGGGACAAGAATGGCAGCCATTGTGTCTGACACTGGCATGAGATGCCAACCAAAGGATGTTTTATGATGATACCTATGATGGGGTAGTGGATAATCTTTTTTATGCTTAGTCTATGGCATCCTTCAAACAATTTCTCTCCTATCAGGTTAAATTAGATTCACACCGTTTTTGAATGACGTTTGTGTACTTGATTTGGGGAAGCACGGTGAAATGTCATTGCTCCTTTGTTACATGCTAGAAAATTTCATCCCGAAAAATGTTATGTCCCTGCAGTTCGTTTGAGTATGCAGAAGGATACCCAATTAGCAGCAAGTAATATATTTTTTTTTTTTGTATTTCCATTTTCTCTTTGAAATGTGCATTGACTCATGCACCCGATACCTAATGGGGCCAAGCTACGAACGACATGTGAGTGTGACAGTGTGTTGCGAACTGTCAGAAGGGGTTAAATTGGGTTATGACATCAACGCAATTGTTTCGTTGCACTCTCATTGAATCGGATGTGGTGGTAAACCTTTTTTTTTGAAAATGAAATGCCATTTTCAGGGAAAACGTTATACGATTTCAATGAAATTAAGTGTTGATAATTTAATAAATTGATGATGGATTGAATGGAATGACACATCATAAAAGGGCTGTAGAATTTTTTGAAGACGTCAAATAAATTTTCGCTATGTGATTCTAATTTTCCTATTGAATTATACGTCAAAATATATGACATATGTATGTGAGAGTTGGTATACTCATGTTGGTTGTAAGTGACATTTGGAAACGATGTTGAACTGTAGTTATAGGTGCTTATTTTGACATTCTCTTTCGTTAGAAAGTGAGTCGAATTCGTTGAAACTTAATTTTGAGACTCGGCGATTAGAATGTTAATGGAACAAATCGAAAGTTCACCCAATCCATAGAAAGTTCATTCATTTTCGAAAGCTAATTCAATTTTGACATTCGAAAGAATAGAATTAAATGTCATTTTTGTGTCGTTTGAATTTTTCTGTCGAGTAAACAACAAAACATGTAAGTTTTTAATTATTTCATGGAAAATAAACTACTTTTATTATTTTTGTTGTTGTTTTATGTTTAAAGGTCGCATTCCAACTGGACAAACCGCGAATAAAAGGAAAAGTTAATTAAAATAATGGAAAAAAAACCCGGAGGTAGCAAAGGGTTTTTTTTACCACCCGCGTTGATACGGAAAGCATCCACTATCCTTCTCCTCTGCACTTCTTCAACACCATCTTCATTTATAAACAACACAAATGCCATATTTTTATTTTTTATTTATTATTTTATGTTTTTATCACAGAAATTTAAATTATTAAACAATAAACAAAACAATTACAAATAAACAAACATTTCACTTTTTGGTTTTGACATTTCACAAACACTTCTCTTTTGTTTTTGATATTTTAGTGTGACCAAGTGTATACGAAAAAAAATAAAAATTTAGAACGCGTCATGACCAACTTATTTTTTTAAGAATAGTTTCAAAACAGCTGTGTTGACACAAAAAATGAAATAAATATGTAGTTCTTTATTGTTAAACTTTACTTCATAATGAAAAAGTGTATTACATATTTATTTTGTTTCTTGATTATTTATCCAACATCTATAAAATGTTTAGAAACAAAAAAATGTAAAACGGTCATACTAATTCCAATAGAAATATAGTAAATGTCAAACAGCTGATAATGAAAATGAATCTTTTTTGAAGTTCATTTTATGCTATCTTTCGCAAATGAATGTTATTCGTTCGAATCTCAAAATTAAGAAAGTTCATTCGAAGGAATAGAATCATTCTAACGAATAGACTATTCATGAGAATGTCAAAATAAGCATGATAGTTTCTGTCTTTTGAACTACGTAAGGAGTGGAAATATAAGTACATACATGTCGTCGGACAGTATCTTAAAAGGAATATTTCGTTTTTGCCACCAAATTGACATAACTTTGAATGAAATGTCAGAATACCTTTCTGATAAATGGGGTAGAACTTAGTTGAAACTGGTTTCATTGATGTTTCAAAATGTCAGAATTTAGGTAAGTCTATCAAATAAGAACCAAGAATCTCATAAATTTATTTTAGAAAAAGAAATATTTTCTTAGCAAAACACTTGTCATAACTTAACTTCCGAACAAGGACAAAAGTCAATAAACCAGAATTGTAACACAAAAAATAAAAAAAAAATATAGACTTGTATAGTGAAACCAGTTCGGTTTTTGTTATGTTGTTTCTCAAATCTAAGCCAGACAATGTCTTGCCACCATGCACAATGCACTGCACCATCATCAACCTCCTCATCATTCGAATGCATCACAAGAGAACAAAAATAAAAAAAAACCAAGAACGCATTCAACATCCACCAATGTTGCCCAATACTGTCTGTTTGCCATTGCAAAAGTATACAGAAATCCAAAAAAATAAGAAAACAAAATAACGTTACTAAAATGTAGGTATGTATACCTCAAGAGGCAAAATCTTACCGCGCAGCCCGCCTTACTGGCGTCAAAACTGTATATTATATTCGAAATAAAGTTCAATTCGTTTCCACTAAAGTGCAACATAAATTTTCATGCAGGGACCTCCAAGCGGCAAAACTTACAAACACACACACTTTCTCTCTCTTTCTCTCTTATTTGATGCCATTTTTGTTTTTTTTTAACTACACAACAACAGCCAACGTTTCGGTTCGGTTGAATTGTTTTATGAACCAGACCAAAAGTGTAAGCCGGACTGATTGTCCTTGGCTTACACTCTGAAGTCGGGCTTAGTCAGTCGTGTGATGGCGGTAAGGTTATGGCGCAATTTACCTCCATATGTGCTGTTCTGTGCTGTGCAGGCGCGTATGTTGAGTGCGCGCACAACTTTTTGTTGCATGCTTTTCGTTTTGTCTTAAACTTGAAGCTGTGTTGAGAATGCTATGGCTCCAAATCCAAAGCCATAGTCACAAAGACGTTGTCGTTCCTCAATGGTTCGCATTTGGAGTTCTTACTTGGAGTTGCATATTTCTTTCATTTTTTTTTGCAGCATACTGGCACTGGTCGTAATTTTTATTGCCTTCCTTTTTATTTTTCCCAAAGCCCGACCGATGTCGTTGGTTTATTATTATATTTATTTTTTTTCTGGTTTATTTAAGTTTAGCTCCATGATAATGATGTCAATTGGTTGCATTGTGTTTCCTTTTGGTCTCTCGGTCTGCTTTTCTGCGGTGAACAATTTCGATTGGAATTCAAGATACTGCATTGTTTATGGGGCTCACTTTTGTGATTCGACACGTACATATATAGATACCTAGTTATGGAGCTGAGCTATAACTAAGTCGATCGATAACTAGGCTATATAGCTTGCGCCAGAGCAGCTCTGTCTGTATTACGCTGGCATTGTTGCGCTCTTGATCGTGATCATCGGCTCTATATATAACTCAATTTCTGGAAAAGTGATTGGCATTGTTTTATTGACAAGGTAAATAGAGGTATATCTATGTATGTATATAGCCTGGCTGTTGCCGTCCATGTAAATATATAGGGACAATATTGTCGTATTTTGTTGGGTGATATTGATGGCGGAAAAAACATGACAGTTGGAAACCAAACAAACATGCCACGCGGCAAAAAATGTGACAGTCTTGCTATACGTAAACATTAAATGTTAATAGGTTGGGTTTGATATGAATGACAACCAGATTTGTAGGGTTGATTTGGCAAAGTATTTATGGGAGTGGGAGGTATCACGTAAATGGGAAATTATTTATCACAAAATTCTATTTTGAAAAATAAACAAGAACATTGAACAATGTGTGAAAAAAGTTGTAAATTGTAGGTCCCCTGATAAAACGCATTTTTGACGTTTCCACTTGTTGATAATGTGAAAGTATCATTTCAAAGAATTTATTAAGTTATAACTACTCGTAATTTTTTTTTCAAAAATATTCAGGGGTATGTCGAAGTCAAAAGATGTAGAATTCTTAACTTAAATCTTTAGAACTCTTTCACAAGAGATAATATTCTGACAACCTTCAGTTTTTACAAGAGAATTGTATGAATCGACGCGAATAACCGCTCAGTTCAACAATTTGAGGATTGTTGACATTTCTTTTCAAATTAAACGTTTTAAGACCTCAGAAGTTCAACTTTCGAACACTTTATCCAATAGCATAGTATGTAAATGACAATTTGCGTTTTTTTAGCTTTAAACAATTCATAGTGAAATGGCTAAAGCATAAATTATCTGACAGATGTCAAATTTACTGTCAATAAAAACAGTGTTGCTCTTAGGCGCCCTTCACATAAGGATTATTATAGTATTGTTCTAGCATATAACAATTCAAAGTAAAATGAAATGGCTAAAGCATAAATTATGCTCAAATGTCAAATTTAATGTCAATAGAAACGTTTTTGCCAGATTAAAATTAAACTTTTATAAAAGATCGGGAGCTTCCGGACTCTCTGCTACATCCTTTCTTTTTAAACTCAATCCGAACTGGATGACTCCATTAGAATGTTCACAATTCCCCATAGCAATTCCATCCGCGGGATCAAAGGAGTTATGATGTTAAAATGGCGCACTTCAGCGCTAATTGGGCCACAGAGCTATTTATATTGTCAATGGTCGCCATATCTACTTACCGGTTCATAAAAAACACCCTTTATATGTTTCATAATATGGACTTAGAATACTAAGAACATCCAAAATTGGCTAGAGTTTTTCTGACATACGTTCATTCATGCTGAAATGAGCACATATCATCTGTCAGCTGTCAAATTAACTGTCACTAAAATAAGCTTCACATTTTCATTTGAAGTCTAGTACCATTTACTTTACTAGAAATTTAGTGAATTTATTCAATAAAAAGGCATTGATATTGGAAAAATGCAGAGAAATATTTAGAAAATTTTGCATGTTCTTGGAAGAGTTTCTATACTCTTATAAAAGTTTGTAACATTTTATAAAATCTCAATTTCTACACTCAAAGGCTTTGCCGAAAAGCTAGAAATTCATCCTCAACAAAAAAAGAAAAACGTGTTAAATGAAATGATTAAAAGTTTGTATAAATGATGTTTTTTTTTCAACCATGTGTCGCGCATTATTCCATTCCATTACAGAACTTAGATTGGGTAATATGCATGCTTCCCTTCATAATTCCTAATGCCAATAGTTTCATAATTTTATTTTTATTAAATCTATCGATTGCATTTGGGGGATAATTTAAAGGTTTTTTTTATTTTTACGTCATTTGACATAAACCTAATGAATCGAAGAGTATGATAGGGATAACATTTAAAACTGGCGCCAATTGTGGTCTATGAATTTGCTTAACATTATATCCGTCTAGTTAGCATTACAACTTTAAAATTTTAAATATGTAATAATTGGATTAACTGTCGTAAACTTGTGAAACAAAATAAATTGTCGCGCTTGTTGTTTTGTTTCTAATAACCTCTTGTAATACTAACTTCACAGCCAAGTCAGCTATACCAACCCGCAAAATGGGGTAAAAGAAAGACGGGGTTAATAACTGTCGTAAATAAGTCGACAAATCAAAAAATTTGTCTCGCTTTTTGTTTGTTTTTAAATGACCGCTGGTAATGAATGCTAACGTGACAGTCAAGTTAGCACTAGCATCTTTAAAATAGGCCAGAATGAAAGCGAAAAAGGACAGTGTTAATAACTGTCGTAAATTTGTCGTAAACAAGTCGTAAAAGCAAACAGTTTTTTTGCGGAGAATACTTTTTCAACAAACTAGGCGACGATGTCTCATTTTTGTCACTAAAAGCATCCTTAACTTAATTTAAAAATCAGGATGTTTTAGGGAGGCGAATGCCTGAGGAATCATAAAATTTCCAGTTCTAGTTGAATGGCAGAAGCTGATGTTTTCATAAAGATATTGGTGGGTTTTCGTGTTAATGATTTTATGCAAAAAGACAGTTCTGATAATTTTCGTTATTTTGGTTATAACGGGATATGTGGTCATATCTCCTAAGGCCATATACATACATACATATCTTGTCAAGTCGTTAAAAGCAATACGGACCTTATTTTCAGACAGGGAATCTAGTTTTGGATACACTTTTTCAGAATATAAGATTATTGGTACAAGTAGCGTTTTGACCAGCGACGTTTTGTTTCAAGCGGGGTAAAGTGCCTCGATAGCCACAGCTTTCTGAGAGTTCCGTAAATGTGGCCCAGATTTTATGTGTTCTTGACAAGACTGAACACAGATTTTAACAGATTAGTTGTTGCCAAACATTCCATGTCATATTCTCTCTTTGATATAACCAGAGCTTTGGTTTTTTTTTCAGGATTAAGTGTTAGCCGATTCTCCTTAGTCCAATTGAAAATTTCTAGGAGATCTTTGTTAATACGGAAAACGAGATCGTCAATCAGGCTAATTCTACTTGAAAAATACAACTGTATATCATATGCGTAGAGATGTCACGAGACATTTTTACAGACAGAGCAGGACATTTATAAAAATACAAAAAAGAATTGGGCCAAGAATCGAGCCCCGAGGAACTCCGCTTTTTAGGCAGCTTGGATGTAACCACTTTTTCATGAACTACCCCACATGCTGAATTATATTTGATAGTAAAGGAAAATCCAAAAAAGCACTTAAGTTTTTCAAAAAGAACTTCATGGTTCACTTTGTCAAATGCCTTGGAGAAGTCTAATAGACATAATATGGTCAAACTATTTTGGTCATATTACAGTCTTATATTCCCAGTAGAACAAGAGTGGTTCGCTCTGAACCCAGATTGATGAGGAGATACAAAATTTCTTTGAAGTAAAGTGATCAATAATTTGCCTCTTTAGCCTTTAAAAGGCAAGGTAAGCTACTTAAGAATAAGAATCAGAAGTCTTGGTAGGTATATTTTTTTTTGGGATAGGAATTATCCTAGCGGACTTCCACAACTTGTGGAAAATTGAAGTGAAGACGTAATGCAGGGATTGTAAAAATTGATCTACCGAGACAACTTCTTAATCAAAATGCTCAACATGATGTGTATAACTCAACTCAGATTTTGGGTAGAAACTTGTCGAGATTTGTGAAGTAATGGTAAATTGAGTGTTAAGCGTATTAGGGTTAAACACATTTCCAACTCCAATTTCTTGTAGTTGTTTTGGTGGAAGACTAGTGTCAAGCTTTGATGCATAGAAGTTCTGTTATGCCAGCCGTGTGGTGATAGTTACTTTATTACGCACCAAACAACATGCCCGCCAGGTTTCAAGAACAGTTCTTTCTTAAATAACTTGCATTCAAGCAAAAATTAACTGATTTAAAGCCTATGTGAGACAGTAGGCCTGAAGAGAAAAAGCATTTTGGATCTTCAATGGAAAGAAGGTTGAAAATGAAAATGGCTAACACGGAGGATAACGTGTCAAAAATCCACGATGTCCTATTGGTAGACCACCGATTGAAGGTGCGCGAGATAGCTGAAACAGTAGGCATCTCAAAAGCCCGCGTGGGTCATACGTATCAACGTATCATCCATGAAATTTTCAGGCATGAGAAAGCTGTCAGCGCGATGGGTGCCTCGTTTGCTCATTCCGGACAACAAGCGCAACCGTGAGACCATGGCCAAATTGGTCGAATTGCACTAAGAACTGCTGCCCCATCCACCGTATTCTCCAGATTTGGCCCCGTGCGACTTATTTTTATTTACAAACTTTAGAAAATCACTCGCCGGGCAGAAATTTGAGTTGAATAAGGAGGTCATCGCCACCACGGAGGCCTACTTTGCAGACCTCGAGAAAACCTATTTTTCGAATGAGTTAAAGAAGTTGGAGCATCGCTGGATCAAGTGTATCGTTGTGTTTTTCTTTTGTAGGTTTAGTACTTATCGGACCGTCCTCGCATATTCAATAAATTTCTATAAATTTGACAAGTCGACTTACATATGCATACATGTCAAAAAGTCTGTCAACACATTGTAACATAGGTTGCATAGGGGCATAGTTGCATAGTTTTGCACATCAAATTAAAACCATTTCCGACTCGTGGATATTAACAATCAAAAAATAACATACGAATTTCTTTTTATATGATCCATTCAATTTTCAATTAAACAATGTTAAAATAATTTTCAACACTATCACGTATGTACGCCAAAAAAATTTTGAAAACAAAAAATTAATCTCATCTGGCGTCTGTCATGTTGCTTGTCAGCAGAAAAAAATTACAACCGTGATAATAACAATCGTTTTTGCCAGCACTAACTGTGAAGAATTTTAATCTCAATTATAATTTATTTTGACAAAAAAATAAAAACAAAACAAAAAAGATAAAATTTGTTTATAATGTTGCCAGCTGTTTGACGGGCATGCCACCTAAAATAGAACCCCACACGGTGGCCGGTGTAAAATGGCACACTCAAAAAAAAAAAAAAAAAAAATATATAAAACGTAAAAGAAGTATACGGATTGCACTACTTTATAATTAAATCAAATAAAAATACGGATCCCTCTATCTATATATGCAACTGAACTTGATTGGAACTAAATTGCTGATTCTTTTCTGCTCTTCGTCTCTGGATGAATTTTGTTGGGAAAAATTATTATTATTGAAAACAAGATGTAATAATTGATTTTCAATTTTCATGATAATTACGTACGATTCCAAGAATTCAATAATACGAGGTTAAGCGCGGGAAAAGTTATTAATGGGCCTTGTATATATTCGAGTGGATTAAATGAATAAATTACTTTTGAATGGGTTTATTCCAGATATATGACATATGTATATCGATGAAATAAATTAATCAGACTGATATGCAAGTTAATCGTGGTTTGGGGAAGTGTTGATGGATTCAGGGCTGTAAGAAGCCGAAACGCAGTAAAAAGTATATTACATCGGCCATCTGCTTGGAAATAAAATTTTTAAATCGATAAGAAATGTCAATCTTTTGGTAAAAGAAATGGCGGTAGCTCAGCTCAATGACCCATTTAGCATTGAAGTGCTTTGATAGTTCGAGTGTTTTGATACTCAATAATTCTTTTGACAAATCGATAAAGCAATCTTAGTCTTATTGGAAGACTTATCTTGATCGCTGATTTGTAAACTGCTTTAACTCAAATGTTTTACTTACTTCACTGGCTCCCGGTCGATGAAGGGGCTCTGCCTGAGACATGGCAGCTTTCCATCCTCTGCGATCCCGATCACGTTGCTTCCAATCGTCCAGGCCAAATGCTCTGACATCGGCGATGGCTTGGTCTTCAAACCGGAGGTTCGGTCTTCCTTGTCGCAGAGAACTTGGCGGCTGGGATTCGAAGACTTTCTTAGCTGGAGCATTGTGGCTCAATGTGGCCTAGCTAATGTAGTCCACGTGTATGGACTTTCTGCACAAAAGACCAAATATTCGTTGCCCAGTATCATTTCTCCTTTCTGCCAATAGTCCAGCAATCAGCGCCGTAAAGCAGGGCTGGTAATACGAGGGTTTTGTAGAGTGTGCTTTTTGTCTTACGATTGAGGGGCTTTGAACCCATTTGTTTTACTAAACCGAAGTAGCAACGGTTTTCTAGGGCAATTCTTCATCGGTCCTCCACTAAGGTGTAGTTCATGGAGTTAATTTTAACTCCGAAGTAGATGAACTCCTAAACTACCTCAAAGTTTTTGTTAATCGTCCGCATATCCCAACAGTTGGAGAGATTTGTTGAAAATAGCTCTCTCCGTGTTAGCTCCTGTACTGAGCACAACCGGCTCTAGAACGAGATTGAAGAAATAACAAGCTAGCGCATCTCCTTGCCAAAAGCACGCACAGGCTTTGGAATAGTTCAGTTGCACATTTCAGCTCTTATTTTTTAATGTCAAGCGACACAATTGGATCAGTTTTCTCGGGATCCCGAGTTCGACCATCGCTATAAAAAGCTCCGACGATGAATGTTATCATATGTGGCTTTGAATTCGATAAAAAGATGGTGAGTCTACAGCCTAAACCACTGAAGTGATTTTCTTCAAACTTAGTATTTAAGGTTGGTTCTCCGGAAATTTCGGAACATTTTATACGTTTGAACATTTTTCTCTAATTAAATTTATATTTTTATATTTACAAACAATTTCCAAAGTTTTTTTTTTCTTCTGGCCAATTTTCGTAAATGTTGTCGTCCATTTGTGTAGTTAAAGATTTCTCTTAATTCTCCTGTTTAAAAAAAAAAGATAAAAAAATTCTTGTAATTATACATAAGAATACAACAGAATTTTATAGTACGCCCATTGACACGCCCACTTTTAGAAAAGATATTTTAATCATCAAATTAATAATTATATGTATTTTACAGTGCACTAAAAAAAGTTTTTGCCACGCTCCAAGTTTGATTTCTAAAAATTTTGTAAATCCGATCCTCCAAACCATCAAACCAAATCTACGCCTACAAAATGGAATAAAGTTTGGATCGCATACTTAAAAAAGTTTATTGAAAAAGTTTGACTTAAAATAAAGCTCTGAGACTAGCAATGTATGAGTTGGCGCAAAATAAATCACTTTATCGGAAGATGTTATAATTTTTGCAAATGGCGTCGTATATCAATCGTATATGAAATTTGTGAACAAGACAACTTTAGTATACAAACAGACAAGCAATAGAACGCTATACTCGGCAAGAGCGTTGAATAATTGTGTCGATTTCGTTGATCAATAATCGGTCGGTGGTGTTAGCGCAGCGTGAACTTCGACATTCAAACATTCCGACGCTTAGCTACTCGACTCGAACAGACTGCTGGAACCACAGGAGACCATGCGGGGAGTGGCCGCCATCGGTCTGATCGTTCGGTCGAGAATATCGCGGTTTTGACCAGACGATGGACCACGACATTGGACATCACCAGACGGCACCTACAGCAAATTTTGGTGAAAGACTTACACATGTTCCCGTACATACTGCAAATAGTGCATCAGTTAAGACCTGCTGACCGTCCGTCGCGTGTAAATTTCTGTCTAGCCATCCTCGATCTCAACTGTGTCAAAAATCATCGTGAGCGACAAGGTGCATTTCACTTAAGCAGTTACGTCAATAAGCTAAATCTTCATTTCTGGGGCACAGAAAATCCGCGTGTGATCCATGACGAGCCATTACATCCACTCAAAGCCACTGTGTGGGGCGGAGTTTACGCGGGAGGAGTGATTGGGCCACATTTTTTTAAGAAGCCCATCTCCCGTTTTGGCGATTTGGCATGGCTAGCAATGACGCCCGACTTAACCATCCCAGAATTCTTTCTTTGTGTCTACTTGAAGTCGCGGGCTTTTGCCAACAAATCCCAGTAATCGCAGCCCTTAAGGATAATATTCGACAGGAATGTCAACAGTTATCTCCGGAAATCTTGCGAAATGCCGTGGAAAATGCGATAAAATGGGCACAAATGCGTTTCAACACTGTCGGCTGCCACTTAACAGAAAAATTTGTAAAGGTCCAAGTTAAGATTTCCATCACTCAAAATCATTATTTTTGTTAAGTAAAAAAGTTATTCAAAACAAAATTAGATGATTAATTTTGCGCCACCTTCTAGTATTCAAATTGTAACACTTCAATCTGCGTCAAGAATTCAATTCTGATTGCTATTTAATTCTTTATTATCATAACTCAACATCCGTGAATGTTTTATGAGTTCCATTAAAAAACTCATACCCCCAGTCTTATCTAATCTTCATCCTCTATCACATGCGAAATATTTTTCTAGAATCTTCCTATCATTTTCAAAATATATTAAATCAATCATTAAAATTTAAACAAAAGATAAATCAATTCCCTGTGTCTTTCTTGCTGCACTTTAAACACACACCTACATAGATATTAATGTACCAATACAAACTTAAAGAAATCAAAAAGATTAAGGTCTTCAACCTTGTGCATTGGACTTGACTTGGCTATATATTCAACCACAACACACACTGGCCACACACCTGTCCAGCAGTATGTTAACATTTATTTCCCTCAAGATGTTAACATGTCGAGAAATCTTGTAAAGCCAAAAGGAAGGAAGATTTTTGCCCGTTTCACCTGTATGTGCGTCTTGGTCGTCGCAGGTTGTGGGTTGGTCGGTCTTCGTCGTCCTCATCCCCGCCGTCGAGTCGGTCGGCTGGAAAACACCAATCTTTTGACCACCACAAGAAGACCACTCCGAAGAAGAACTATTCTAGCTGTTTTTTTTTGTTGCTTTACGACTGCCTAGTGTTGGGATGATACACGAAACGGAAACGGACGTGCTATAAACATATGCACTGCATTCGAAGGAGCATCTTAAAATGTATCTTGTTTCTTCTTTTAAGTTTTTTTTTTTTTTTTTAAGAAGTTCTCTTTACTGAGGCTGCAAGTGTCGGTTTGGTCATCGATCGGTAGTTAGCCTGCAATGGGTACGCTTTTGTCTTAAGCTGTGTCCAGAGTCGGGATGAGGACGTGTGTCTATTTGTTTTAATTTATTTTTTTTTTTCATGGATTGCTTCCATACTGTTTGTCTTCCTACTTGTTTGCATGTTCAACATTTATTATATCTGAAGGCACTCGTTAAATTTTTCTCTTAAAATACTGATTTTGTGTTGAGGAACAAGGAAATACGTGTAACCATGAAGTGGGCTATATCAAGGAGCACATAAATAATAAATTGGTCGTGACAGTAAATCTTACAAGAAAAAGACAAAGGAAATTAAAAAAAAAAATATTTGCAGTTAAGTGAATTCTTTTAATTACAAAATAAGTTCAGTGAATTTGTCTGCTTTATTTATAACTTTTTTTTATAAATCAATAGGAGGCTATTACGGCTCGTAGGAAGCCTAAATGTAGTGACTTACACCACTCAACCATTCCTGTGTGCGTCATCAGGAATGGAGGCGACCTATAATTTTCTGCCGATTCCGAACGGCATATGAACAGAACTTTTCATGAGAAGAGATACTCTTGGAGGATTTGTCAATTTTTTCGTAAAACACGGCGGCTGAGAATGGAACCCAAGACTCTCTCAATGGCAATGAAACGCACTAACTATTATGCCAAGCGATACTACTACCTTTTTTTTTACAATTGTTGAAATCCCAAATTTAACTTGATTTATCGAAATGGTGGAATGTTTTAAGCTTCGGAGTTGCCAAACTTGTCGAAGACTTTTCGGTCTGTTCATCTCTTATTGTGAGTTCAAATTTTCCTAAGATTGGAGCTTGCAAAATGCTTAGCCTGTACCAATATAAAAAACATCTAACAAAGGCATTTATTTTCCTATCATTTAATTCTAACTGTCTCATTAATGACGAGATGAACTCGGGGTCCCCTTGTAACGAAGCGTTCCATGCTTCTACCAATACTGAACACATTGGGTGATTTGATTTACCATGACTACGCAGCCGCCGCCGCAGCACCGACCGACGACATAATACAACGCTGCAGCTACCATCGACACCAGTCACCTCGCCAAGATAAGGGATTTTATACCTTGCCTTAATATAATATGCTGTCACTATAAGATCATGACGTCCTTTGAACATATTGGGTGATTTGCATTCGACCAGTATATAGTTCACACACAGTTTATACAAAAAATATAACAAGAGGACTTCCTTTTGGGAAGGAAAGTCACTTGTTTGCTACGGTCGAAGCTGACGAGCTTGATTTGAGTTTACAAGTCAACTGAAATTGTCCAGCTATTTCGTTCCATCAGTTTGGTTCGAAGAATAAACGTCCTAATTGCCACCAGGGGCTTTGGTACCTGTTGATCTGTCGGTGTTTATACATTGGCTGTGTGTACCAGAGGCCTAAAACCTGCTGATCTAGTGCCTACCAGGAGCCTATAACCTGCCGATCTAGTGCCTACCAGAGACCTTAAACCTGCTGATCTAGTGCCTACCAGGGGCCTAAAACCTGCCGATCTAGTGCCTACCAGGGGCCTAAAACCTGCCGATCTAATGCCTACCAGGGGCCTAAAACCTGCCGATCTAGTGCCTACCAGGGGCCTTAAACCTGCCGATCTAGTGCCTACCAGGGGCCTAAAACCTGCTGATCTAGTACCCACCAGGAGCCTAAAACCTGCCCATCTAGTGCCTACCAGGGGCCTAAAACCTGCTGATCTAGTGCCTACCAGGGGCCTAAAACCTGCCGATCTAGTGTATACCTGGGGCCTAAAACCTGCCGATCTAGTGCCTACCAGAGGCCTTAAACCAGCTGATCTTGTAAGGACCAAGAGCGTAGTCGGTATTAATAAATGAGTAACCCGATACCGAATGCCAGTTAATGAAGAAACCAGATGTCAGAATAGAGCTTTCTAAAGGAAACCAGCAGGACCACAATACAAGGAGAATAACCGAAGTTTACCAGATACACCAGGCAAGGTGTAAATTAATTTAAGTCAAGGATATTTTAGTTGTTATATAAATTTAAGATTTGTTTTCAATAAAGATTTTGTATACGGTTTTAAAGACCTTCCTACTGAAGTTTCGTGTTTTTCTTCAGAGCGACCCTGGAAATCCGGCGAGTAAAACCTCGGCTGGAAAGCAAAAAGCACATCACACCCTCCAGGTCACTTTATTAGGACGTTTCGGTTCACCCGGTACATAATGGCATTCAGGAAATTTTATACATCTAGATGAATTAGCCAGTGGATGATCAGCTTTTGTCATGGTTCTCTCCCAACCATTCCATTCATGTGTGTGTGTAGCAAACAATTTTCTGGCTAGCCCAAACGACCGAGATAACATAAAGTCTTATGTTTCATGACAAGTTATACCTACTTTTGGAGGATTTGTCACTTTGCTTTTAGGTGGAAGCGGCTAAGAACCGAATCCAAACTTCTGGTATGACCATTCAACGCAGTAACCATCACATCAAAGGGTACAGTGAGTGGTGAAAGTATTCAGAGGTGTACACTTTCCATTTTGTATAGAGTTACCAGATAAGAATGAAAGAAAAAGAAATTTAAACTAAACAACAACGGTTCGAGATATAAAATTGATTTAGGTTTTATTTTGAAGCTACATTCATGCCTATCCATTCATGGAATAGCAAAATCTTTCAAATTGCTCCCCCAGCCTAGTGGTCCAATTTTGCATGACTCGCGGCATAACTCCGGCAAGAGAGTCGATTGTGTGCCTCGACCACGTCTAAAGTACTCGTAGTTGGCTTGTTAGTGTATGCTAAAGACTTAAGGTAACTCTTTACGATGACTAGCGGCGTTATTTCGGCAAGAGTGTCCCGAATTTCGTCTTCAAACTCGTCCAAAGTGGACTTGACGTAGTCCCAGAGAAATTAATTGAGTGTTTTTAATTCGCTTGATCACGGGGCTAATTGATGAAAGCTTGCCGTGAGATGACCCAGTTGCGAAATTTCTTCTTCCCAACTTCAAACATTCCGTCACTTGTATGACATGTATAGCGCCAACTTGTTGGAACCACAGCTCGGATATATCGCTGTCATCGAGTTCTATTGACAGAAATGGTGTCCCCTCCCTATTTCGAAAAAATAAGGTCCGATAATGCAGCCATGGCATAAGCCGCACCAAACAGTCAATATTTGTGACTAAATGCGAACACTTGTAAAATGTTTTAACTCTATTGGCCATTTTGCTTGCTGACATAAGTTGGCGCTGAGCCAAAAGTGGATATCGTCCGCGGAGACGATTTTTTGGCCAAAATCTGGATATCCTGCTAACATTTCCAGAGCACAGTTAACAAACTCACTGTGTTTTGTATTATCGTCCGGATGAAATGGCAAAACTTGTTGAATATTTTGACAGCTGAATGTCATTGGTTTCTTGACCAGCTGCTGAAACATAACAATTAGTTAAACTATTATTGTTATTTTTAGGCCAAAATGTTGATATCCGGGCAACATTTCCAGAGCTTAAGCGAGCTCATCGCGTTGTCTATGAACGTTCTTATGAAATAGCAAACCTTTTCGAATGTCATTGATAATTTTGACAGCTGCTGAAATTTAATAATTGCTATCTGGTCACTCTATATAAAAGATACAGTGAAGTCATCATAACTGAAACGGCTTCGGGCTGCTCGAAAAATGGTCACTCAAGCAAAGTTCAGTTAATCAAATAATGATTTTTTCTACTGTTAAAACTGACAGATCAGTCAAAGTGAAATGTCAAATTAAATGAAATTATTTAGTAATTTAAGGTGTATTCACATGAGAGCCATTTTGAAATTTCGTTCACATAACAGTTTTTAAATTCATTGTTTTGTGAATGATGTTTAAAACCAACAAAAAGAAGAATTAGTTTGAGGTTAGTCGAGTGCGAAAAGTTCATTCCTTGCTGTGTGGATAGTATGTGGAATGTGTTTGACAGTTTGTAACAATCAATTTTCAATTCTCTGCTACCAATTGATAGCAATAAAAAGGCAATTTTGAGCGCCTTGTCATTAATTTCAATAAAATAATAACAAAATAATTAAGTTTTATGGTAGAATTTTTGCCTAAAAATCCAAATCCCATTTGTTCTCTTATTCGTCGGTGTGAACAGTTCCTTAAAGATACAAATTTAAATATTTTTGTTAGTTAGGCGGATGTGTTTAAAAATGAATTAATATCTTTTGATCTTAGTAAAAAGCTTTATATAAATAGACATACAAATGTTGTCTAAAAATTTTGTGTTTTATTCAAAAAAATGTTTCAAACGTAGCCAAGTGAACTGTACTATTTTTTTTTTCGAATATATTACAATACATTCGCCATAAATTAAGTCCTTTTTTGAGCTCTTGATGAGCAACATCAAATCTTTTTGTAACAATTTCCGGTCACCTTTTTCAATATTTTATGTAGATTTATAATTTTGTCGTAATAAATGGTCGGCTAAAAATGGTCTTTAATATTTTAATATTTTGCATATCTCAAAACACCATCTTAAAATAATTAGCTAGTTAAATGCGAAATAAATCAAATAAACTATCAAGATAACAATAATATGGTAAATTTTAGCTTTTGTCAAGAACAAAAAATATTTCTTTTCTTTTATAGATATTTGTTTTTGTTTCTGAATAAATTTGAACTTTATGAATGATTATTTTTTGTGCGTCTGCAGTTTTGTGTTTAATTCTTTTGTTCACGCATTTTTTTTGTGATTGAATTTTTGTGTTTAATTGAACTAAAAGAATAATATGTGCAATGTTGTTTGTTTTTTGGAAAGGTGTGCAGATTTTCTGTCACGCACTTTTTTTTTTTAACTTAATCGCAGTCACGTCGTCAGTTCGTTTTTTTTTTATTTGAACGGTATGAATGGATAAAAAATGTATAAGTTTTTTTTTGGCATATTTTCCTATCATACAAAAAATATCAGAGTTGGCAAAAATTTAAATAGAATACAAAAATATATATTTTACTTACAGATCTAGGCCTGAATTTGCAAAATCAATTTTGAATAACTAATATTTTCGTGAATCGATTGTTAATTTTTTTCTTTTAATTCTTTTTTCAGGTGAGTCTTCATAAAAATATATCTGTCTTATACAACATCGGTAAGTAAAAGAATATGCGATTAAAATATGTCATCAATCAAACATCAGTTTGTTATTGGGCACAAATTGATCTCTTCACAGTCATAAGATTTGATATTCGGGACTTTAAAGTCTTACATCAAGAAATTAGCACTCTCACATGAGGAACGTTGGGCGCCATTTAATACAAAAATGCACAGTTAATGTTCTGCACTATAAGTCTTCTTGTACAGTGGTGTGAAATATGGCTTATTGAATATTTGTGTGTAGTGCCTTTACTAATTGACACCCATGCAAAAATTAAGTCGCTACCAAAATAATCGTAGTAAAGCCAAACCGGCATTATTTTATTGTCCTTAACTGGAATCAGGCCTAAATTCAAAGCAAGAACTAAATACTCCTCTGGATGAAAATTAGATCTTCATTTGGCATTTGTTTTTTATTTTGGAATGCCGTTATGACCTTATGTTTGAAATCATTGAACCCACGTTGGGCGCCAATTATGAAAAACTCCACTAAAGAGTTTATACAAATTGGATATGAGTTAAAAAGAAATGGAAACGTGTTTTGAATGTCATTTATATCAAATAAAAAGCGGAAAACTAATCTGATTAATAGCTGAACCAGATGTGTAGCTAATTAAATGTAGAAAAATTGCGGAAACAAATTCAAGGACTGCATGCAGTCCGCCGATGAGCTGCAAATTTTGTGACGCGGCAGCTGGTGGAGAACCTTTGATTTCGCCAGGGTCTTTCTAAGGAAGCACAAAATTCAGATTCAAACCTTATATCAAAATCTTTATTAGGAAACAACTCTTATTTATATATGTACCTAAGAAATAATATGCTCTTAAATTCAAATACAATAATGGATCTTTTCTGATAAGCGAGTTTTCGCCTTAAGGGTATTCTTGTACTTTGTGTTTCAGTCTCGGAATCTTGTTTCTGATGAACTGCGTTTCGGTATTTTAGTCTGTTGGTTTACTTAACTGGAATTCACTCCTGGTGTTTTGGCATCGGGAAAACTGGCTTCGGATAATTCTGGCAACGGTGAACAGGTACTACTCCACTGACGGCAGGTTTAACTCTCTGGTACATCAACAGGTACTACGGCCATGTTGGCACTGAAACAGCCGACTAAACGCTCTGTTAGATCAGCAGGTGCAAAGCCTCTGGTAGAAAAACGGCAGGCTGAACGCTCTGGTAGATCAGCACGTTTCGTTACAGACCTAGTTACGTAACAAATATCAACGATTCCTGTGTGGGGTGTTTTCCGATAGAAATTGATGTGATTACAATTTTCTGTCGAATCCGAACGGCTTAAAAGAAGAAATCTTTGTTTTAAAAAAACACATTGCAAATAATTACAAAATCTTTATTGAAAATAACTCTTAAATCTATAACACACAATATACTGCTACTAATATTTCACTTAATTCGGGTAATTGAATGATCTACGGGCATCAACTCTTCGGGATTCTGACCTTGCTGCTTCGTGTCGGTCTTACTGGTTGCTGATGATTCGGATCGGGTACTTGATTACCGGTATTCTGGTTTCTGGTAAACCCGATATCCGAATGATAGGACCAGTTTGAAGCCGATTTGTGATGTGCTTTTTGCTTTCCAGCCGATTTTCTGCTCGCCGGTCTCGCCAGGGTTGTCCTGAAGAAAACACGAAACTTCTGAGTAGAAGGTCTTCAAACTTTATAACAAAATCTTTATTGAAAATAACTTTTAAATCTATAACACAATATTCTGCTACTAATATTTCACTTAATTCTGGTAATTGAATGATTTACGGCATCAACTCGTCCGGGTTCTGGTCTTGCTGCTGTCAGTTGTACGGGTTGCTGATGATTCGGATCTGGCACTTGGTAACGGGCATTCTGGTTTCTGATAATTGGTGAGGGGAAGCCTTAATAAGAAATAGCTGGCTATCTAACCTACCTTGACTTTCCACAAAACCCCTTACCACTGGTGGGGGAAGCCTCGCAAAAGCAAGAAAAGCTAAAGTGACCAATTCGTCTCCACTTGTCTACGACTGGATTTCGAATGATTGATACAATCAATTTACTGTGCCGCCTGACTGTGTGTATGATCGAAAGGGTCCCTTTTCGTTCACCCAAGTAGGTCCTCATGATGACTTTTCAGTAAAAACTGCATGTGAATTATGTAGGTGGTGACCAAAAAATTATTAATGTTGTTGATTTTCCTGTGACGTCATGTGTTCATAGTGCTTGTGCATTGAATTTGGCAAGTACAATTCTCGGTATTAATACGAAAGTAATACGAGTATAGAGTGGGGTAGCATGAAACGCTTCGCTACACCATAGTTTTATAAGACTTGTTCAATTAGTGCCTTAAACTCTGATTATCATTTCAATAATGCAACGAGATACACATTTAAATGTGATACCAAAAATCCTAAAATTTAAAACCTTTTCCTGAAATATTCAAATTTCCCAAATAACAAACATTCTTCTGTCACAACATTCTAAAAATTTCTCCACAATGGAGACTGACTATTTTGCTTAAAAATGCCTGCAAACCCAAAACCAAAAATACACCAAACAGTCCACCCAAGGTTACCAACTGGAAACCTGAGAACAATTGAAAAAGAAGTGCCTAGTCAGTAAAATTTTAGAGATTCAGCTTACAAAAACTTTGCAAAATCAAAACTGTAATTTAAAAAAAAAAAAAAAACCTTCCAAATCAAGTTCATGTGCAACCTAAGCCTGCATTTAGGTAGAATATAGATTTTTTTCTTGTCCTCATCCGTATTTAAAAACACATAAATTATTGTGAATAGAACACTAAGGGGCGTCTTACCCTATACGTGCATATTCGGGTGATATATGTGCTTTGTTTTCGTGATGGGTTTGGGTAAATGAGGACTCGTTGTGATGGATGTTTTTCAATCTGACCCTAGAGACGTTGAAAACCATGTTAACCATGTAAACCCCCTACATACGAGTACATGTATCGTGTGTGTAGCAGTTCGTTCTACTTTCTATTTCAAGGTTAATGTAGAGAAGCAAAACCCAACTAAAACCGAAACGAAACAACAACAAAACCGACGACGACGATGGAACTAACTTCGTCGTTGTCGTCGTCGTCGTTGTCGACATCGTCGTAGTAGCTTGACAGTATGATAAATGCATGAGACACAGACATCAGGAACGGGCAGGAGAGCACCACAGCCAAGCAGTGAGGTGGTTCTTCCTCACTGCGGTTGAATATAAATGAGCTTTTTGTGTGCAACCCCGCTTCTTTGGAAAACTACAGCCCTCTCAAAGCTCGTTTTGCTAATTAGTATACCACAAGTCTTACTGGCCAGTGTTTAAGCAGTGTTTTGTGTGATTGATTTTTTTTTTTGCTTGCATCTTTCGGTCTGGCATTGAGCGGAAGAATGTGGGGAATGTAATGGAGACGACGACGACGACGAGCGACGCCATTAATTTGGCGAGGTAGGTCGCGAGTTTTGTCGTGTTATTTATTTCATTTTTTTTTCGAAGGGTTTGGACACTACGGTGCCGGTGGGTAGGAATACGAGTAGATATGAGCTATAGGTATATTTTTTTTTTGCATTTCAAAAGGATTATGTGTAGTTAGGCAAAGTTGCATTAACACTGATAAAATGCTAATGAAACCGGATAACCGGAGCAGAATTTCCGCTTGAAACGAAGCATTAATTAATGCGCGAAAAATTGATGTAAGAGGATTGATGGGGCTTTGTGTGTGTGTCGTTATTTCGTAAACTAAAGCGATATTGAAACGATGACGGGTAACATTAACTGGAGATAATAAGCTGTTGCAGTTTTTTAGACAATTTATTTTTAAAATAATTTTACAAACCATATTTTAATTGGACTTCTAATCCGATAGATGTGATTCGGACTTTGTTTTTTTAACGGCGATGATTTGAACCTAAGTTATATTTTCATTTCTTTGATAATGTTTTTGATTAAAACTTTCGGTCTTGACTTGGTTATGGATTTAAGTCCTTACTTGACGGGATTTAAATTTTGAATTTATGTTTTCGTTTGTGATTTATTGTGGTACACGTGAGATTTCAAAAAGTCCCAAAGGAAGAAGTCTGACGCCGTTAGATTTGGTGATCTAGACGGGAGCATATCGGAATCCCGCTTTTTAAAAATCTCGAAAAAAAAGTTTTAAAATCCCGTCTGCTAAAATACTGCTTTTTTTAAATCCCGTCTTCTAAAATTCCTCTAGTTCAAAATTCCGATCTATTATAATCCCGCTAATCCCGTTTTTTAGAATACGTAGCTAAAACTTATTGGTTTTATGTTGGTTATTTTCCAGATTCTTTAAATGCTAAAGAAACTGCATACACCCAACCTCGCACCTACCCCAAATCCTATAGTGTGCTCAAGCAGGGGGGTTGCAGGGGGCAGCATGGCCCCTCTTGCATACCTCACTGCTTACTCGTAATAAGAAAGGGGATTATAAAAAACGGGATTATAAAAGACGGGATTTTAAAAAGCGGGATTTTAAAAAGCGGGATTTTAAAAAGCGGGATTATAAAAAGCGGGATTTTAAAAAAGCGGGATTATAAGAAACAGGATTATAAAAAACGGGATTATAAAAACGAAATTTAAAAAAACGGGATTTTAAAAACGGGATTTAAAAAAGAACGGGATTATAAAAAGCGGGATATCGTACTCAACACGATCTAGACGAACAGTAACTACTCGGCACTGAAATAGGTCTCTACAAATCTGCTCACCTGTGTGAGCGGTTGCTCCGCCCTTTTGGAAGAAACAATGTTCGAGACCCAATTCAGTAGCTTGCGGAAAAAAACTTTTTGAATATCTGCCTGTTACCCTCACCAGTTACGGTTACCCTGGTTTCATCGACGTCCTAAAAAAATAAGGACCAATCAGTTCTGCACTTCAAATGCTATAGAGGCAATGGATCTTCTTGTATTTCATGTGGGTTCCCTGTGCCCCAGAAAAGCTTTTTTTTGTTAACATTGCCAATTAAGTGGAGTAGGCCTTGTCGCTGTTAATGATTTTGGATACGAAATCATCTTCTTTTTGCACCAAGTCTAAGAGATCATAGGAGTAAGTTAACATCGTTTGATGTTCAGCAGGCAGAAACTCGTGAATGGTTTGCACTTTGAACTGAAACATCTTCAAGTCTTTCACTAAAATTCTTTGCAATGAACGCCTCAATATCATGATTGGGGGTGGCTGTGGCGCGATGGTTGTGTGCTCGCCTGTCAACCTCATAATCACAGGTTCGATGCCTGCCGTCGTCTATGTCGCTTTAATTCCATTAAAACCTTTCTTAAAATTGTCATCAATGGGTTTACTGGTTTACTCATTACATGTTGTTCAGGCATAACAAAAACAACATGTAATTGAGCTAAACAAGTATGCCCATCAATGATGAATACCAAATAAAATAATGTGAATTATAAGTGACATAGAAATAAGTCACGGCATTTCTCCGCTCTAGTTCAGCCGCCATCCCTGGAGATAAAAATATCTGAGACAACCACCTTCAGTCTCAGAACATCGTACCAAAGATCTTTCCTATCCTTCTTTCTCTTCATTAACATCACGCCCGCGCTGTGTTGAAACATTTAAAGGCTAATCATAATCCCTTGAGCGCGGGTAGATTATAAAAAAAAAAAAAAAAAAAAATATGTGACACACATCATATTCTCTTCCAGCTCAGCACACTTTTTTTTTTAAATATGGGAATTTAATTTAACCCCTTAAGCCGTCGATAATTTCCTTCCTTGAAAATATTTAAAGTTCATTATAAACATCAATATGACAATTAGTTTAAGTTAAACTATTATCTTCTTTAGACAAATGGCGCTGTTTTCGCTAAGGAGAAGACGCATTAAACCCTAGTATAGATACTACGCTCATACCATTTTGCTCGGCTGGTATTACCGTGGTATACCCTGAAAGACATTGATTCATCCTTTTACTATGGTGTATATACTAGATGTGTATCATGGGCATAATTCTCTATATGTCTAGAAAATAGATGTCAAAGCAAAATGACATTTGACGCCATTTTAAAAAAATTATGGCACGTTCGCATTATGAACTGCGCCATTTTGATTTTTTTCATACTTTTCGTAGATTGTCCTAAATTGTGAACAGTATTTGAAAGTTGGACGTAAAACCATGGTGGATAGTCTTCATTTGAGCTTAGAGGTATTTATCGATCATAGAAGATAGACCCTCCCATTCGTTTAAAGTTCACATTTAACAAATTGGTAAATCCAGATTATTTCACTTTTACTTTTACTTTTACTTTTACTTTTACTTTTTGTAGTACCCCTTGGCATAATGGTTAGTGCGTTGGACTGTCATGCGGAAGGTCTCGAGTTCGTTTCTCAGCCGCTGCAAAGTTTTTTTCAGGGGTGTACTGCCTCTTCCGAGAAATTGACAAATTCTCCAAGAGTATCTCTTGTCATGGAAAGTGCTGCTCATTAGCCGTTCGGAATCGGCAGAAAAATTGTAGGTCCCCTCCGTTCCTGGTAACACGCACACAGGAATGGTTGAGAGTTGTAAGTCACTAGGTCCTGGTTCACTCCGAGCTGTTGCACCACCAAATTTAATTTATTTTTAAATCCAGATTATTTCCTACTTTCAATCTCCAATTGAGTTTAATCCCAAATTTTTTCCGATTTTCCAGGACTCTACTATTTTTTTTGTTTAATTGCTTATTAGGTTTATTAGTTAAAAATGCAACTTATATTTTAAATAAGTATGCTTTCAATGTTTATGACATATCAGTCAAATGACGTTTCTTAAAAAAAATCTTACCAACCTGTCAGATTTGCTTACCCCGTGGTGAAAAACGACAGCAAAACATGACAATTAAATATTTACCACAGTGTTTAACAAAACAAAATGTCTCCAATAGAAAACAAAAACTAACTAATTTATAAACATCGTTTTGTTGTCACCCCAAATGAAGTTTCAGTTTAATGTCTAAACAACACCCCCAAAAATATCACAAATAATAAAAACCGATTGTGCAACTGCAAAATATTTGTGATGACTGAAAAAAAAATTTAAATGCATCAGTAGCAGCAGCAACAGCACAACATTTTGCTAATTAGTTTAAGATTTTCGAAACGAAACATGACACAAAATTGTGTAGTTTGCAAATTTATCTAACATTATTTTAATTTAATAAAATGAAAATGTTTTGTTCCCCACGTGCATCCAGCGCCCTCACCCGAGAGAATGACATGTGAAAATATAGCATCTGACAGATTGATGATAGTTAAATAAAAGAGACGAAAGAAACACATATGAACACACAGAGGTTGTATTGCTTGTGTCAAAGATAGACCAGCGAGAAGCTAACAAGAAAAAAACATATTAGTGGATCTCGGTTAAGAAAACAACTGGCAGGTGTTGACTGTCAGATAGTAAACCATTCAAATGCATTCAAAGAGAAGGAAATAAAGATGTCGTTTTATTTTTTTTTTTAAGAATAATTCTTCTCATTTTTTCTCATATCTCTCTTTTAAGCACTCAACAAACGTGAAGATTGCATAAATAGATAAACAAGCAAATTCTTTTCTTATGCAAATCTCTGACGAGACTAATATTTCTGTAAGAATCTCAATACAAACGTACAAAGATATAGAATCAAGAATCAACAATGCAAAAAAAAAATATAGATAAAATTATTGTTAACTTGCAAAACGAGATCAAGTCGTTTGATAAGTGAGTAGAGTTATAAATTTATCTTGGATAAAATCGTGTTCACGGTGCTACGAATAAGGTGGGAACAGAAATAATGCGTGCCTTAGCGAACTTCCTCATTGAATAAGTTGGCGAACATTTCTAAGTTTGTTGAAATATGTTTTGACAGGTGTATGCGAGTAAGTTGCATTTTGACAAGCGTTCAAATTCTTTGAAAACGTCAGCTGTCAGTAATGTGTGAAGCTGTGAAGTTAATTTATGAGTTTGATATATTTGTTGACACATTTGTTGACAACATTGTAAGCCAGTAAGACTGTTTTTCAAAAAGATCTTTTAAATTTCAACGATAATACAAAATATGGTGTGGAAGAGCGACCAAGTCGTGGTGATCTGCTGGGTTAATTGATGATTTAATAATCGTTAAATAATTAAAAAAAAAGTAAATTGTTATATGGCAGCAAATAGAGCAAAATTAAACAATTTTGTTATACTTACAACCAAAGAGTGGGCCAAATACAAGTTTTTAAAAATGCAATAAAATGAGCAAAAGTAAATTCTGTCCATGTATTATAGCTTTATAAGTAAGAGCAAACATTCCCATTAATTATAGATCTGTATAATTGGCTGTCATTTATTTATACTTACTTACGGTGGCGCTACAGTCCGGGGTGGAGCAGGGGCTCAACCAACATGCTTCTCCAGCTAGATCGGTCCCTAGCTAGCTGTCTCCAGTTTCGCACACCAAGTTGGTTGAGGTCCTCTCCCACTTGTGTGCGCCACCTGAGTCGCGGTCTTTCTTTACTGCGCCGTCCCTCGGGGTTGGATTCGAAGACTTTCCGGGCCAGAGCATTCGGGTGCATTCGCTCTACATGACCTAGCCATCTCAGTCGTTGGATTTTGATCCGTTTGACTAGGTCAGTTTCGCTGTACAGCCCGTACAGTTCGTGGTTATATCTTCTCCTCCACTCTCCGTCTATGCAGACGCATCATGCGAAGAATTTTCCTCTCGAAACATCCTAAAGCGCTCTCATCCACTTTCGACAAAGTCCATGTCTCTGCACCATAGACAAGGAGCGGGATGATAAGGGTTTTATAGAGGGACACTTTAGTTGCTCGAGAGAGGACTTTGGTACTCAATTGCCTTCTTAGTCCAAAGAAACAGCGATTGGCAAGAGTTATTCTCCGTTTAATTTCAGCGCTGGTGTCATTTTCTGAATTTATAGCGGCGCCTAGAGATATAAAGTCCGTAACTACCTCAAAGTTAAAACTGTCTAGAATGACGTTTTGTCCAAGACGTCGGTGTTGTGTGTCCTTTCTTGATGACAGCATATACTTGGTCTTGCCCTCATTTACCGCTAAACCCATCTTCTTCGCTTCCGTCTCAATGCTCACAAATGCGCCACTGACATCACGCTTTGTTCTTCCAATAATGTCAATATCATCTGCGTATCCGAGTAACTGGACGGACTTTTGAAAGATTGTGCCTCTTGTGTTGGCGCGTGAGTTTTGCACTATTCTTTCAAGAACGATGTTGAAGAAGTCGCACGACAGAGCATCGCCTTGTCTAAAACCTTTTTTGACATCAAATGCATCGGTGAGATCTTTTCCGACCTTGATGGAGCAGCATGCATTCTCCATCGTCATCCTGCACAAGCGGACAAGTTTGTCAGGGATGCCAAAACTAGACATTGCTCTATATAGTTTGCTCCTATAGATGCTATCGAAATCGATGAAAAGGTGGTAGGTGTCGATTTGTAGCTCCTGGGTTTTTTCCAAAATCTGCCGTAATTTGAATATCTGATCGATGGTGGACTTTCCAGGTCTAAAGCCACACTGATATGGACCTATCAGGTTGTTGACGAAAGGCTTCAGACGTTCACATAATACGGCAAAAAGAATCTTATACGCGATGTTCAGGAGACTTATGCCTCTGTAGTTGGCGCAGTTCAAAGGGTCTCCTTTCTTGAGGATCGGACAAACAATGCTCAGATTCCATTCATCGGGCATGCTTTCTTCCGACCATATTTTGCAGATGAGTTGGTGCAAGCTCCCAACCAAGTCATCGCCTGCCGCTTTGAATAGTTCGGCAGCAAGGCCGTCAGCTCCAGCGGCTTTGTTGGACTTGAGATTCGGTATAGCTATCTTCACTTCGTCCAGGTCGGGTGGGCGGTATTGTTGGTCTACGTCGCCTAAGTCGAATGGTATTATCTCAATAGCATCGGCATTCTCTTCTTCATCGCCATTATAAAGACTGTCTTACCAAATAAACATGGATAGTAATAGTTCCAAACAAGATTTGTAACTGTTTTCTAAAAGTGGGTCTTCAGTACGAGCAACATTTCACAAGCTTTGGTCGACAAATCATATGTAGCGACGAGTTCTATTTCTGGTTCGTCAACAAGTAATATTGTCGAATTTGGGAGAATCACACACCAGAGGAGATCCACTAAATTGCAAGGCACCCAGAGAAATTTAAAGTTTGGACCGGACTTTGGGGTGGCGACACTATCAGGCCATATTTCTTTTAGAAAGATCAGGCCATCACCGTCATTGGCGGGCGCTATCGATCTACGATAATCAATTTCTGTTAGTCCAAATTTGATGATATGGACACCGACTACACGACCTGTGCCTTAATAGAAGAGCGATTTCCGAACAAGGTTATTTCACGCGGAGGCGATGTGATTTTGCCACCGAGATAGTGCGATTTGACACCCGTTGCACTCCTTCTTATCCATTTTTATATTGATCGATCAAAAACTCATGATGGAGTTGGTGTGTGTTTCATAACTCGTATAAACCTATGGATAGAATTGACGTGAGAAATTGTGGACATTCTCACGGAGTCATGCAGTTTGGAATAAGTTAAAAAATATGAAAGGATCTATACTTGGTCCAACAAAAATATGTAGTACACGTCTTATGGGAGAGCTTTTTTAAAATCATTAGCGTGCATTGTTGTGCATTCAGAGTTACCCTTGTTCACTTGGTAACTTGTTCAGTTTTTTTTCGTGGGTTTCTGTTGAGGTGTTTTTGATTTTGGAGCTTTAAAACAAGGGTCCATTTAAAATAAACACTACAACAACCCTGTGAGAGCTTTGATGAAGGACAGATTTATTCAATCCACTGTAGCCAAAATGCGAGGCAAACGTCCTATCTTGCCCATACTGCATATTTTTGTTGGACAGAGTATAGTACGTCTATTGTGTGTTTGCTTTTGCACAATCAACCGGAAATTATACCACTCACTTACACTTAACTGAGGAAGTCATTTCGTCTCTCTATCCGCTGTAGGGTGTTCCAAGTGACAGTTTTGGCTATAAAAGAAGTCCTGTCTTGGCTCAAATAAAACGTGATATCAAATAAAGACATCTGCAACTTCTCGTACAGCCAAGCAACCATTATATCTTTTGATTCTGTTTGTACCAGCTCAATAACAGCTGTTACCTACCGACAATCTCTGATTAAGATGGCGCAGCACAGGGATGCTGGATGGCGGCCCACAGGGGAATATAGGAAATTGTAAAGCCTATGAATTCGCAAACAGTGGGAAAATAATACCTTTATTGCCAGATAAGTCAAGCATAGCAATACGATATTCAGAGAACACACCTTAGGTGGAACAATATCGTCACCTGCTTGGCGACAAAACAGATGTGGCCAGTGCCGTACCTGAAGCGCTCCAAATGTTTAATATCTTTAAGCAAATAGCACATCGATTTCTGCAGAAAATCCATTGTCGAGAAAGGGGGAGAATCATATCCTCAATTTTTTTCCTTAAAAGCCCTGCTGCATCTCAAAGATGAAGGCTCCAGATAGGAGAGTTCTATTTTAATGAACATGGCGACCAAATATGGACATTAGTAGTCTCGCACGCCTTGAAAGGAACTCGAAGTGTTTCAACGAGCCGAGAAAGTCTACTTCATTTATCAAAATGGACCAACTTATGGTGTAAGTGTGTTAAGCATTCACGCTGACAGCTACACTAACTCAACCTAACATATGTGTAATGCCTTGGCCAAATCATAGCCTTAAACCAGAAAAGCATGTTCGTTTGATCCAATTGTGAATATTTGGTATTCGATTTTCAGTGAAAATGGTCACCCTAAATTCAATTAAATGACACTTTTCAATTCAAAACTAACTCCTGTCAAACTTATGTCAATAAATGGATTTAAGTAAGTTGACCCATTAGTATAAATTATTCAGAAACTAACACCCTAAAGCTCTATAAGCCCACAAAGAAACTATCACTTGAAGTACAATTTAACTTCTGTCATTTTTAATCCCATCCCAGCATCACTCAAACAGATATTTCATTTTGTTATAAATTAATAAAATGAAATCAACATTCCTACATGAATATCTTCATAAATCTAAGCATGACCTTTTAGATACTTTGTCTCAATTAAAAGTCTAACACCGCCAACTTAATTATGCATAATATGTCAACCGATTTGCTAATATCGGTTGTCAAATGTGAACTATTTGACATTCAATCATAATGACCAATCTCGCCGTTGATCTATCGAGGCGAACGTGTAAGTAGAGAGAAAAAGAATATATACACAATTTATTTGGAGAAAAACCAAAAGAATTCCAACGGATGAAAAAAAAACAACAAACAATAAATTTCCAGATATTAAAAGTCAAAAGCCCACATAAATTTTCTTGTTTTTCCCATTAACGACACAACACTCCCACACCCAGAGGAAAGCCTGCAAGACAAGTGGATAGAGATGCCTACATCTTTTTTTTTTTCTTCTTAATTTTATTTATAGTTTTATATTTTATTACGTTGCCTTTTAGTGTATTAATGTATAATATATAATAGGTATATTTTAATGACCATATCAACTCAACCGAGTGAATATTAATTAAATGAATATGAAATATTTTATAAATTTTTTAGCCAATGGAGCGATACAATAATATGAATTATTTACTCTACTTAGCTGGATATAAAGTGTACTTTATCAGCGGCAATGGAACTATATTGCGCTATCAAATATTGCTGTGGTGGTTTCTAATCAGTAACACGTTGACATAATATTGGCCTGGCGACAGCGGGGGGAAGACATTTGACAGATGGCCATATCTTCGATAATAATGAATTATTATTATTGCGATTGAATCGATATACTAGGTAACTACCCGCTGACACAGTGTGAAGTGGACTCTGAATGGGCTGTAAATTACTTAGTTATCGGAGTGGAAGTACATGATACTCAATTGATGTTTGCAAGAATTACATAAACATGAATTGGAAAGACAATAGTTTTGAGCCTTGCTTTCGACCTTGTTTTTCAACCTACTTTTTAGAATTTCGAGTTTTCATTTTATTCGCAATTTTCTTAACTTTCGCTCTTTAAAAAATACAGGGATCAGATAGTTTTTGAGAAATCATTTCTATTAAGCGTCTTACATCAGGTTCAGTGCCATCTGGCGGTGCAGATAATATGATGCTTTCTCGAAAGGGAGAGCCCCGATTTTCTTCGACCTCTAGCCCAGGAATTTGTATGCTTGGTTCAGCTAACAGGCTCTGACTCATCTGATGGCAAAGGTGCAAAATCCTGTTCGCAAGTAAGGATAAGCTTATGGAATTCTTGTGTTTCTTTCTGACAGTTCTGACAACGACAAGTAATAGAGTTACATAGAGCTACATCCCTTTTTCTTTAAAAAAAAATGCAACGGATTGATCGGACTGCGGATGGCTATTAGCAAAATAAATTATTTTTGGGGTATTGCTCCTGGTGACGAAGTGACAAATCCTCCAAGAGAATATTCTATTATTAAAACAGTGGCCCGCATTAAAGCTCCTTTGCATCCCTGCCGAAAATACGCACAGGGTGTTCTATGTCGCCAGACCTGGTTCTTCAGGAGCCTGTAGAGGCCATGTTTTTTTTTTGGTAACAGCTGTCAAATTATTCAGTTATTGATCCCAAATCACCATTGCAAGTTACACGACTGAACAGCACTCGTCCTAATGATAAAACTTTATTATTAAAATGTGTGTGTTCGTGAGTGTAAAGCTTGCGTTGCGCGCATTTTATGGTAGAAGTGGTGGCCCTTTACAGTCGGCTCTTCAACCTTTAGTGGCTTGTTTGTTAGTCAATCAGCCAACATTCGTACGTCAAATATATAAGATCAGCCGAAATCATTGCCGCGGTTCGTTAAAGTGTGTAGCAGAGGCAGTCGATTCCTCGTCGTGCGCAAGAACTCGGCCTTTCGCAGACTTAAACTTTGCGAATTTTGCGTGGTGCCTTTAGACCTACATCCGTACAAGAATTAAGTGACCCAGGAGCTCAAAATTCATGAAAATAGACAACCCTGTTGTTCCTTATCTGGGCTTCGGACCGTTTGGAAAAGGACCTTAATTTTGGCCGGAAAATCATTTTTAGCGACGAGGTTCATTTTTGGATGAATTGCTGTGTAAACAATCAAAATTGCCTAATATTTCTCGGCTATTTCTCGCCGAGTTGATGTGAATTGATCACCAAGTTCATGCGATTTGACCCTACTAGACCTTTTCTTGTGGGGTTTCCTGAAGTCGCAGGTCTGTGCGATTAAACCAAAATCGACCGATGCCCTAAAGACGCATATAACACAGGTCATCGCTCAAACTCAGTGGGATCTGTGCCGAAGTGCCATTGAAAATTGGACCGCGGCGGGCATTTGAACGATGTCATATTCCATACATAATGGCATACATGGGCCTTTCATATTAAAAAAGAATTTTGTGAATACATCGCACAGCACTTGTTTTATTCCATTTTAACATCTACCTGCCCTTAATCTAACTAGTTAGTTATGTAGAGGACGATATTTTGCACATTCATAGCCTCCTCTTATAAAAAAGAAGGTAGGAATGGCGACCACTGGCAGTCTAACCAGTACGTTATTTCGATACCATAACTCGTTTAAACATGTGAATGAAATTGATGTGGGGAGCTGTACTTGAGAATATCAATCATTCAATGGGAACTGTTCCGGACTGTTTCAAAAAAATGTGACTCTTCCTGTCTTTCCTCCCACCGACTTACATCTCTTCTTTCCAAGGTCAATCATCAGTTTACAAATAAACGACCGAAAGTTCCCCAGTGACTGGCAATACGGCTTTTACAGCAATCGTTCCACTGGTGATCTGATGGCGAACTACCGAAGAGTGAAGAAAGTAAGATTATCATGCTTGATGTTTCTGCGACATTTTATAGAGTTTGGCATAAAGCTCTCTTTTCCAAAATGTGTGAGTTTAATATCGATGCTTTGGATTATATATTTCCTTCTGGATCTTTTAATACCTGTTGTATTGGACGGTTCTATAAGTCTCATTTGGTGTTCCACAGGGCTCCGTTTTGTCGCCGATTCTCTTTCTCTTCCATCAAAGAATCCGGAAATCTCTCAGTATTCGTATGTGTGTCATCGACGATCTTTGTTGGAATGACGACATTCTCTAGCATGCTTAAAACACTTCTAAATGATTGGGATTTCTTTTCCGGTGAAAGAAACTTTGTACCCCCTTTGATCTGGGTACAATTTATGAGGCGTAAAAACTCCCAAAACTCGAATACAACTCACATCTTTCGGCAGGTGCAGCCCACACTTCTTTTCATTTACTGGATAGAATTCAGAACAGAGCGTTTAAACTGACAAGAAACAGAGCTATTAGGTATTAATTCTCATCTGTCGAACCTCGTCGGAATCTTTTATATCGTTCCTTGTTTTATCGCTGCTTTCACAAGCAATGCTCACTCGAAGTAGCCAGTTGCATTTTTTCCCTTCATGTGATCACCCGTGATACCTGTTTCGCTGGGAATGCTCATCAGTTCCCTCTCGATTTCTAAAGCACCGTCAAATACAGAGGTTCATTTTTTAGTCTCACAACTCGACATGGTTTCTCCTTGCCATTTCAATTCGAAAACATTCGAAAACAATATTCATCGGCACTTCCTTACTCCCGCTCCATTATTTTACTATCGTTGTTGCAATGGTTAATATTTTAAGGATCTCAATAAACCCATGAACGGGTGTGAATTATAAAAAAAGCCGACAAAGAGCAGGTAAAGAAGAGATCTATAAGTATCCGAAAGTATTTATATAGTTCCTTCGAAAATTTCCGCATATTCATCAAGAATTTCAATTTTTCGTCAAATTGACAATCCTTACTTGATTTCAAAGTAGACTTCTGATTTCAAAATAATTAAACCCGAAAAGTTAAACAAAAGCCAAACTGAAGACTGTTTGTCGGTTTTAATAAACTAAAGTATGGAATTACCAAGTTGATACAAGCCAAATAAGTTCCTTGGAATGACATATCTCTTTAGCAGAGTCGAACTAGGATTTAAGATCATAAACATTTGGCGGCTGACTCAGGAAAAAAATGGCGTACCCTCCATAAAATGTTCAGCTTGATATTTTTAAGTATCTTGTCCGAAGTAAAACTCTCAAAGAAATCAACAAATCTGTTCTATTATTGTTCAAATAATACACAAATTAGTGTCACGAAATCTTTTAGAGTACTAGGGCAGTACTAGACACTCTGAACCAGACGTGTTGTCAGAAACGCCAGAAACGCAGGAAGCTTACGATTTATTACCGAATCTGAACGGCTAAGATCTAAGGTATGTTTTCATGACGAAAGATGCTCTTGGAGGATTTTTTCACTTCCTGCCAAGGGGAAGTCCTTCTTGAAAAAAAAAATGGAGATGGAATACGCTGAATTCGAACCCAAACACCCAGCGTAATGGGTCAACACAGCTAGCCGGGGTACTAGCACAGATACTAGAGTTGCATTGATATTGGTTGATCAAGCTTCTGATGTCTGAAAAGCTGTTATTGTGGTCGTGTGTATATCTATCTTTTTAACATAATATCAGAATAGGACGTCTAAAAGCGTCCCACGATTGAAACGTGAAAAATCAATACCTATATATTTCAGCTAACTCCCCCACACACTCATTAATGAAATATGTATTACTTTCCAATAATGTATATACTTTCATTTCACTTTCTTCTTTTAAGTTCCATCATCACTACTAAGACTTCTAACGCATACTCCTTAAACGTCATCTAACATCTTAACTCTCCAAGTCAGACATCTTTTTTGTCACTTGCGCGATTCGACCTTGTTCTTACATCGCCATACCTTGTAGAGCCTTGTTTAGCCATCAAACCCATCCATCAAGAGACAGTTCTAACTTCATCTAAGTGATAGTTAACTGACAGAAATTGCACTTTCTAAGCACTTTTCAATATGACAAGTTCTTAAGAATGGAGAAAACCCTATCACAAGAAAAAAGAAGAATGCCGAGCAAATTAATTTTAAAACAAATGTGTATCCGAAGGATTGCTATAGTTGTTATATCATTCACATTCGTATGGAGTTAGCGCCCGTATAGTAAAAGCTAGCTTCATCAACAATTTAACAGCATCGGCTATTGCACAAGAGCACCAGGTTGCAGCCTCTCACAAGATTAATCACACTTTTAAGGTCATGGCTATGGCGTAGGAATTGAAAAAAAAAAACTAAAAGAAATAAAAGAAATAAATCAGAAAAACTACCATAAGCAAATAAAAAAAGGCATATACGAGTACTCGTACACAGCCAACTGTAATGACATAATCGCACTACAAACTTTATAAAGTAATTGACTTTTCCCGCTTGTGCTTCTGCTGCCACTGATGCCACCAAGAGAAACAGAAACTGCAACACCACAACCATCAGCCATCTGAAGATGGAGTTTTCAGTTTTCCACTTTGCCCGCAAAGGTGAATCTGGTTAACGAAATTGGTAAATCGAAAACAACCAGAAATTTCAGTTGTTTGCCATCGCAGCCGCAGTACTATAGTTTCAGCCTCGGCTTCAGCTCCATAGACATCGTCATCATCAGCATTCAGCAACAGCAACAGCAGCAGCAGCCAAGGTGATCACAATGAAAAATTCATAACTGATGCCAGGTGACTCGATTGCACTCACTCCACTTCACTTCCACTGTCGGCGACTGGCATAGTCACATGGCCTGTCCTGTCCCGGCCATGGATGGTGGTTGGGCTTGTGGATGATTTTGGTTGGATGCGGTTTGTCTGGTAATGCCCGAATGGCTGGGATGTCGAGGCAGACACTCATCCCGATAGATCTATCAATCTATAAATATCTAAGACTACTCAACTTCGACGAGCGATGCCACACTGCACGATGCCCGTTACCCGTTGCCCGCTGCGCGCTCGCTGATGATTACAGCGGCAGCAGTGCGATGATGAATGCGGTGGTAAATGGGATAAAATTGAATCGGCGACTGCTGCTGATGGATCAACAACTGCAATGACCTTTTTAGCACGTTTTTTTTTATTTTTATTTTTCTTCTCGACTTCGTGCAGCAAAAATACAAATTAAACAAAAAAAAAATAAAGGAAAATCCAAAGAGCATGATGATGAATAAAAATGTGAATATTTTTCTAGGTCACGAATGCGTGAATGCATTTTCATCATCAACATCATCATCATCGCCGTCATCATTGGAGAGGAAAATCCGAGTAAAAAAAAAAACTGAATGCCGCGCAATATCTGCAAGCAGACATTGCTCGTAGAGTTTTTCCTTTTCTTTTTTTCATTTTATAAAAACTTTTTTTTTCCCTCTGGTTTTTTTCGGATTGCAGTTTTACCCACGCCCATTTGCCAGTTGAGTAATTATCGCACTATCGCATTAACCTACATTGGAAAATATACTTTTCACCGTCATTATACCACCCGAACAAAAAAAAAAAACATTGGAAAAAATATCTCCTAGGTATGTAGATATATTATGCAACGGACAGATTCAATTTTATTGATAAACGCACAGAAAAAAAAAAAGAATAGTTCTGAAAATTAATGCTTGGCCCGCCACTGATACCGAAATGAGGTTTCAAGCGCGTAAATGGTGTGAAAAACATTTCGGGATATGATTATACTGATTTAATTCTGTAGGACTGGCAGCGTTTTAAATTTACCAGTTCTTAAAGAATGAAAAGCATCGTTAAATTTAAAGATACATGGAGTACCAGAAGGTTGAGTGTCTGGACCAGAACTGTTTATTTTATAGTTTTTTTTTTGTTTAGGAAATGTTAACCGTGTCATTAGAAAATAGTTTATTAGTTTATAGTCACTTTAAAAATTATTTCAATATTCTAAATATTTTGTATATTTTTTATTTTTTGTTGGATTAAATTAGTTTATTCTGTAAAAATACTGTAAAACTTTTATTTTATTTTTCTTCTTAAATATTTAAAATTGAAAATAAACAAGTAAAAACTATAAGTTGGCATCTGGCAGACGGTTTCAAACCAAGTCCATATTTTATTTATTATGTTTATAAATTGTAAATTGAAGTGAATTGAATAAATAAAAATCTATCTATCTATCTATCTATCTATCATTAGAAAATAAAACGAATTACAAGAAGATAACTGTAGAATTTGTATTAACTATTCCAATCAGTTTTAACGCTCTGTTTTGAATTCTATCCAATAAATGGAGAAAAGATTGAGCAGCGCCTGCCCAAAGGTGTGAGTTATACTCGAGTTTTGGACGTATATACGCCTTATAAATAGTAGCCAGATCAGAAGGGGTGAAAAATTTCTTACATCGATATAGAAATCCTAAGCATTTAGCAGCATTCTTGGCGGTCTCGAGTATGTGATCATTCCAACGAAGATCATCGTTAACACACATATCGAATACTGAGAGCTTTTCGGTTTCTTCGATGCAAGTGCCATTCAGCGACAATGGCATAAGGGGAACATTTTTCTTCAACGACAATAGACAGCATTGAGTTTTCGAAGCATTAAACTCCACACGGTTTCTTTTACCCCATTTAACAATGCTGTAAAGATCGGAGTTTAAGGAGCTAATCATACGATACCTTTGCAATTCCACTTCCGAAGGAGATGGACGAAATCTTTGATAAGGCAGATTTTCGTAAATTAGAAGAGTTTTGTTTTAGATCTAGGCACTTACATGGTTGTGATTTCACAAATCCAAATATTTTTAATAGAAAGATCTACTAACATAAAGGGTGTCCCAAATTTCATACAAAATTTGAATTTTGCGCCATTCAATAGTACAGTTTTGCCAACGGAAAAAAAGATAAATTTGTGACAGTTGACAGTTTGGGATTAGTAAAAATGGTGCGTTATACGAAAGAACAACGCATTTTTGTTTTTGAGCAATATTTTAAAAAGAATAAAGGTTTTTCAGCTCCTTTTTCGCAATTTTTGTACAAAATATGGCGTCTTAGTTATTTAAAACCATCAACTGTGAAAATAATAATTGAAAATTTCAGGAAGCCTGAATGAATTAGTGATCTTAAATACTCGGTGTCCTGTCACAAGTCGTTCAATAAAATGCATCAAAGCAGTTCGCGAGAGTATTGCTGACAGTCCAGGAACATCAATTCGGCACCGTAGTCAGGAATTAGGCATTTCGAGAAGTTCTCTACAACGAATTCTCACGAAAGACTTGAAACTTCATGCTTACAACGTTCAATTGACTCAAGAAATGAAAAATACTGACCATGCAGCGCAAAGAGAGTTCGTTGAGTGGATTTTGGAATAACAATTGGGTGATGATTTTCCGAACAAAATCATCTTCAGTGATAAAGCTCATTTTCATCTTGATGGCTTCTCTAATCGTTAAAATTGCCGCATTTGGGTTTCAGAAAACCCACAAACATTTTAGGACCAGGCAGTAACAATTTGTGGTGTTCATTATCGTGACATGATAACCCAGCCATTGGACTTTGTTTCTTTGGGGTTTTTTGAAGTCAGAGGTAAACAAGTGGCAACCAAGCCCACGACCACCAACGCCTTGAAAGAGGACATTAAGAGGCGTATTAATGAAATGCAGACACATTTATACGAAACGGTCATAGAAAATTTCAATAAAAGAGTACGTACTGGCCAGAAAAGCCGTGGCCGGCTTGCTATTCCATACAAAACCCCAATCTGTTTTCCCTATGAATCAATACAAAATTTAAGCTTTCTAAATCAAAATCTGTATTTTCTATCAAAATTACATTTTGCGTGTATTATAAGACACCCTTTAGTTAAGAGCAATAAACTATGTACGAGTATCTTGCTGGAATGTCTAAAATAGATTTTCTGTTGAGAGGTAATGTGATCATGACTTATTTCTACATGTGTATAGGTATGTATGCCAGATATGTTGGCTTTCAACTTACGAGAAATTATCAGAATATGAATAAATCGTTAATCAAAGTAGATAAATAGAGAACCAGAAGGTTGAGAGTTTGGGCCAGTTCTGTTTTAATTTTTGGGGAGTTTGTTAGTTATCACAAGTAATATTTTTTTTGTAGGTCTGTTTGTGTATGGATAAGTTTAGTCCTTAAAATATTTTTTTAAATTCTAATTTAAGACTTCAGTGTCTATCGAGGAACTATACGTTAGTCCGGATAAGTTGGGACATAAGACAATTAAAAAAACAGCCCTATTCATATTTTTTTAAATGAAGCTTAATTTTAGATTGTCGCTCTAATAATTTTTATATTTAAGATTAAATAGAATTATTATGAATGGAATTATTATGAGTTGAACAGGGGGTTTAGTTATTTTAATATGTTGATTCGTTTTATTAAAAAAATTAACAAAGAATTTTTTTTTTTTTCAAAAATTGGTCCTTCGAGCCGGATGAATACATAGAAATGTTTTAATTTCGAAGAGAACAACTAGATCCTTTCTATTTAATGAAGACGAAGGAAGGAAATAAAAGTTTCAAAAGTGTATTGTTTTTAGCGAACAATCCTCTACATGCGATATCAATAATACGGTGACCCAGACACAGCCTAACAAGCAATTGACCCACGGAATTGGGTATTGTTAAATTTCAAACTTCGTTTGGTTTCAAAGATGATAACATTCTTCGAGACTCACATCAGTGCCAAGGTATGCATAAAGTTTTAAATACTTCGAAGTGGAATTTTTTCATGATAACGGTATGAAGTAGATTTCTCTGGACCATCTCAGTTTTCTTTGTTATAATCATGTTAATATGATGGTAATATCGCCTCTAAATGTTAAACCCACAGAATTCTATATATATATCACTGTTATCCGCTTCGAAGTGGATCATACTATATATGATTTTAGTGGCAATTAAATCACCCTTACTCTTACAATTCGTCATAATGCTTTGGTCTAGATTTCTAGAACGTAGAAAAATATTGAAGTGGCTTTTAATAACCACCCAAGTCTCGGAAGAAGTACTGCTAAGACCGTAAAGCAATAACATATGAGTTATGGTTAGGATTTAAATATTCGGTTCCAAATCTCGTCTTCAATGATATTCTTATCGTCAGCTCACAAGAAAAGCCCAATTTATTGTTAATTCAACGCTGTCAGAAAGTGTAACGAACCCTCCTGTACTTGAGAGCGCTTACGATTTTATGGAACAAATCTTCTTTCGCACGCGTACAGTTGCAAAAAATACTTAAAGATCTCGATAAACACAAATCCGCTGGCCAGGATAGTATCCTTCCTTTGTTCTAAAGAGGTTTTATTTAAAGGTGGATAAATCAATGCGTAAGTTTTTCCATCTTTTCTATTATTCTACTGGTCTCTTTCCGAGTGGCTTCGAAACAGTATTTGTTCAGCCAGTCCAGCTTCCCACTCTTACTATTGTCCAATTGGATTTAGTCCCTTTTTTGCAAGGAAGGAAGGAAGGAAACCCTGATAAATTATCAGCTCAAGAAATATCTTGAAAACACGAAAGCTTCTCAATGACCGGTAGTTTGGTTTTCGACCTTTCGAACAGCAGAATACAAGTTGTATTAGAGGGTTTCAAGTCTAATATTCATAAAATAAATGGTGGTGTGCCCCAGGGCTACGTTTTTTCTCCGACTCTTTATTATATTCATCAATGATCCGAATATTCTAATCCATTATATTGTTTTGCTGACGATAGTATTCTCAGTGCCTAATATAGTTTCCATATAAATGTCCTTGTACTTCGGATGCGGATTTAAAACAGCAGCTTGGGAAAAGTTTTTTTAAATTTTGATCTAGATAGCATTTTCAAATAAGGAACCATAAACCAAGTCGTTAAAGTCAAAATACCTTTAGTGCGTGCAAAATATAAAAAAAAACACTTAATTTAAAACCTTTTAGTTGAAGGAGTGTACTTCTTCAAAAATAAGTACATACATACATTGTTGAACCAGCTCTCCACGATATTCTTTGTTTTCCTTTCATTGATTCGTAACATCGGTTTTCTTGGATATCCGAGTCCGTTGAATTTTAAACGTTAGGTACATTCTGGTCTCACCAGAGACCAGAATACCGGAACCTAGTTTTTTCCCACCATCGATTTTTGAATTTCAAAAATTCTTAAAAGTCATCAATTATTTCATTAGATGTTAGTTTACGTGAAAAAGATGATATATAAATTTGGAAAGGACTCATGATTTTGTCAAAAAATGAATAATCCTTTTCCAATTTCAATTTTTGGAATCTCATCATTTTGATAAAAGTTTCCTAGAAAAGTTGTTTGTAATGGTGCCTTGAATTATTTTTGCTCTGATCATTAATCACTTAAAACCCATTATTATTAAAACCCATTAAGTCTATTTTATTAGACGATTTTACTAGACTTTTTTATATTTGGCTATCGCATTCAAGGGGGTCGAGGTGTTTGAAGAGCATTAACCTTTAGAAAGATCAATCGGTCTTTCATTAATAACCCAGAAATACCGTCTCTGTTTATCTCACATCAAAATTAAAAAAAAAGAAAGAGCATTTTTAAAACGTCCATCTCATTATTATTGCATCTACTAAATATTCGTATTCCACATAATAAAACGATGTGGAAAAGATTATTCTTAAAGATTGCTGAATGAATGAAAACCAACACAGAAAAATAAACTACTTTCACATGCAGAATATAATTAGAAATCCAAAAAAAAAAAAATATTTTATATAAATGTGCTTACATTATGTTCATATACATATGTATATATACATATGTACAATGTACATATGTTTTTTATTTTTCAACCCACACAATGATGAATTGGAGTCGGTGATGGGGGGAAAAATAACCAGAAAAATAATCTATTTATTTGTTTCTTTTATGAAAATGATGAGATATCTTATATATTATTCATTATTTTATAGCAAAAAAAGAGGCAATAATATGTATGTTCACAACAATTTTTTTTTATTTTTTTGACAGACTAATGTGTGTCTCTTCAGCCTTGTCTACTTTTCATGATATTTGTCTCGCCATAGAAACAATCATCTTTTTTTTAAATTAATATTTATTTAAAATATGAATAAACTTAAGATATAATGTTTGAATTGTTTTTCTTTTTTTGTTTCGTTAATAATGTACGTATCATGTCTTTTCTTGACATTTTGGCATTTATGATTTTTTTAAATGTGTGTTTAGAATAATTAAATGGCATTTTTATTTCTTTCGTGTTAAAAAAAAAACTTTTAAATTATAGTATTAAAATAAAAAAAAAAGAATATGCCTATTTTTCTAGTACAAAATACGAAAATATCATCATGTTATTCGATAAAGATATATTTTGAAATTTTTTTAATGAACAATTTTATTTTAATATATATTTAGGTATACTAGCTAGCTCGTCAGACGATGTTCTGCTTTTTCCGATAGGTGGCGTGATGAATTAATTTCTTTGTTGTTGAGTACATATATGTCTTTTCATATTTTAAACATTTTTATTTAAGTACAAACTTTAATGATATTAAAATGTCATTAATATTTAATTATTGATTTATTTTCATATTATATTACTTATTTTCTGTGTACCTTAATGATAAATCCTCAACTATATTTTTTGAACGTTGATCAGACGCGAGAGGAATAAGGTTTGATAATTTTCCAGCACACCCACTCCGCAGTCACTGCCCATTGGTAAATGTATAGGCAGCGCAGAAAAATTTTACACAGTTAACAACAACAGAGGAAAAGTGTCATTATAAGTCAGTGAAAATAAAGATTTGGAACGTCTGGAATAGAAATGACATTATCAATCGGATTACGAAAAAATATTTTTACGTGAAGATTGACAGTTTTCGGTTACTTGAGGATGTGTTCGTTGATATGTTTAATTTTTTTTTGTGACTTCTACTTTAACCTCAGTTCACTCTGCCTAAAAATCTTTTAGTTATCCTTCAAATTTATTCCAATCTAAGGTTTATGTAAACCTATTGTAAGAGCTATATTCAATTAAATTAAGAATTGCGGTATTTCCTCCACCCAAACTAAAATAAATCTTCGCTTAAGTAATTTTAGGTCTGCCTTTATTTTTGCATTAATGAACTGACAAGTGCAACTGACGTTTACTTATGATTACACTGGCGCGGATTTAGCGAAGTGAAGTTTCAAAAATTTTATTATTCTCCCACATATGACCATTAATTTCAACTCTATCTCAACTTGACATTCAATAATCTATAGTTTTCCAACACATCCCTAAGCTTATTTATATGTGGATTGGTGTATTTCAGATTTTGTTTTTGTTTACAATTACTTTGTTTATTTAATGGTTATTCTGAAACATCTAATGTGTTACAAAAAGTTTAAAAATGATTAATACCTCTTTTTTTTTTTCATTTTAATTTGTATTTTGTTTTCATGATTTGGACATGGGTATGGGTATAAATGCCACGAATAACAAGTTTTAAATTTAAAATTATAATGTGTATGAGGTTAATAGAGCATTTTGTTCGCACTCGCAATGTTGCAATAGGTAAAGGTAACCCCTTAAATAGGCCTACTTTTATAAGATGTATTAATAACTCGACTACAGCTCCACCTAGTAATTTCAGATTTTGTGACTTTACTGGCACTTAACCTACACTACCATGGACACTGACTACTGCGCCAGCTATGAACCATCAACTGAAGTATGTTATTTTGTTGTTTTTTCTTACTAAAAAGATTTATCATAATGCACACATGTATATCCTAAACACACAAATAAAAGCTAGTTTATATAAAAAACGTACTTTTTAAAATATCGCCTTATTCTAAATACTTTCTTTTTTAATCGCGAACTATTGACAATTGACACCTGTCAATTTCCAAGAGGAAAGTTCAAGAACAAGTTTGTATATCAGCACGATCTCTGACAATAACCAACACTCTCTGATCTATGTTTTTTGTTTTGACACATTGCACTTTGACGTTACAAATGTCATAACATATTTTCCATATTAATTGCTTACAACACGTCAATATAACTCAACATAAGGAAATTTCTACCAACAAAAATGACAGCATGAAGTGTGCACGACAAAATCTAATTTATTCTGCCAAACTAATAAACAAAAAAAAAAAACTTCAAATAAAACGCCGACACCCGGACAATCATAATCAAATGTCACCTTAACCTCATCACGTGACAGGAAAGCAGGGCACTATACTTCTCTTGTAACTTTATTTTTTTTTGTTCTGCTTTTCTGTTTTATTGCAAATGTGTCGGGGATTCTCTTTGGTTGTCACTCGTGTAACATGATAGTTCGTTATAGCCAGCCCATTATCTCCGGGCTGGCGGCCATTATATTTTATTGGTTTTTATTTTTTAAATTTTTTATTTTATGACACTTCGAGCCGAAAATACTATATTCTCTGTCTTTAGTGGGATTTTCTATGCTCGGTGGTGGTGATTAATGAGTGACTATTGTGATTGCAGCGTTGACAACCTGTAACGATGCTTAGCCAGAAGAGCTGTCAGTTACTCCAGAGATGTCTCAAGTAACTAGAATGTGAGAAAGACGCATCGTGTCGTCGAGCAAAAGTCAATGATGGTGACTCGACAACGTAATGCAGATGATGATGTTGATGGTAACGCGATGCAGTGACGGGTTCGAAGTGTTACCCCAAGTATGACTTTCAACGGTGATGTTCCTTATATTTTTAATACGTTTTAAGTTTGATTTGAAAATGACACGCAAGGTTCACATAGTCACGATACAAAGAAGTCACTGCCGCCGCCGCGACATTTTGCCATTACCGTGCCACAAAAGAGAGATGATTTGTATGCCAAATAGGAATGGGTGGCGTTTTTTTTTTGTTTCTTATATATGCCTCCAGCTGGAGACTCTTCGTTTGGGGGAGGATTTGAAAAAAAAAAAAAAATTGTGAAGATGATGATGGCAAGCCACTTTGTCGTCACAAGCGTTAGCATTGCGCCTTGCCACGCGATATTAGTTTGCCTATCGCATGCGATATTCCTCTGTTGGGACATCATTCGCCGACATGAAACAAAAAGAAAATCGCTAAGCTAGCGTGTTTGGTTGTTGGCGTAGTTTTAAGCGATGTGTAAATATTTGCAGTTTTACTGCACAATAAAGTGTGAGCAGACTTAGAATTTCCATCGAATAAGTTTTCTATGTTCGAGACATGCAGCAGTATAGATTTGCATAAGAAAATGGGTGGTGATTGGTGAACGATGCAGCAGCAGAAGCAGTAGAAGCAGCAGTAGAGGCGACGACGGCGACTGCGAAGGCCTTTGCGGCACCAAATATGATGTGGAAAATTAGGTGGAAAAGCCGCGTAATTCTGCCGCCATATTGTTTGATGATTTGAAGATGAATAGATAGATATGGTAGCAGAATGATTATTTTTTATTTTAAAGTATGCTTATGCCGCGGCGATGACTTTTATTATACGAAAAGGTCTTTGGAAAGTGTTGTGGGCTTGTGGTGTTATTTGAATTGCATTAAGAATTTAGATTACCTAATTAAATACAAAATGGTGTCACTAGAGGAGATTCAATCGTTTCCTTAAATATGAGAAGAATATTTGTAAAGTTCTCGGAGTAACATTCAAAGTTATTATTGCGAAAAAAAAGTTTCTTTCTCTTGAAGAGTCAACCATCTTGTAATGTAAACAGAAAATCTCATTAACTTTATACCGAAAAGTAAATGACATTCCAGAATAACTCCTGAACACCGTCTCTGGCAAACCCGTCAAATCTTTCTAAATGTGTCTTATATACTATGTATTTTAATTTCATTTGATTTGCTTTGTGTTTTTAGAGCTCACATTTTTTATTGTCCCTGGTATAGTTGATATAAAATAACCTAAATCAGCGTATTTAAAAATTTGACAGATGGAAATTAAACGTCATGTGTCAGTTGAATCACGAAGAGAAAAGCATTTTAAAATCTTATTTTCTGATTCAAATGTTATGATTATGATTATTATTAGCGGTAACTTGGAAAAATGAAAATCAAATATAATTCGATTGTCATAGTTAAGGAAATTTAGTTAGATGACTTAAAGGTTCGAATGAATTAACGACTTAATAGTTTTACCACTAACTTTGTTAAGGGTTTACCAATAATTTGACAGGTGATTGCAACCACGTTGTTGAATCTACATCTGTCAAATTAACTGTCACTTATTGCCAAATAAGGAGAACTATGAAGAGCTACAACCCTTAGGCAGGCGATGGAAAAATGTCTAGAATTTAACATCCCAACATACCATCTGTTTATAGACTTTAAGGCCGCCTACGATAGCATAGCCAGGGTAGAACTTTACAAAGCCATGAGAGAATTCGGCATCCCAAAAAAATTGACACGACTATGTAGGTTGACCATGACCAACGTAACAAGCCAAGTAAAAATAGCCGGATTGCTATCCAGACCAATCAACATCTTTAATGGACTCCGACAAGGGGACGGTCTGGCCTGCCTCCTCAACAAGAGGGACCATCGTCAACAGGTCCAGCCAGTTACTGGCTTACGCAGACGACATCGACATTATCGGAAGAACCGAACAAGCTGTACACGATTCCTTCATTCAGATCGAGCAGGCGGCACAAAATCTGGGGCTGCACATTAGTGAAGGTAAAACAAAGTAAATGGTGGCGTCGAATGCGAAAGGAACAGTTGGTCAAACAATCAAGGTAGCGGAGCACGAATTTGAAGTGGTGCAATCCTTTAAATACCTTGGGTCAATATCAGCAGCCGATAACAATATAGAAGAAGAAATACGCGGGCGGCTTCTCAAATCCAACAGAGCCTACTATAGTCTGTCAAAGCTCTTCAAATCCAGAAATCTCACCATAACTTCAAAACTGCTGCTGTACAGGACCATGGTCCTGCCAGTACTCACATATGGATCCGAGACTTGGGTGCTTAGCAAAAGGCACTCCGACCTCTTAGCTGCGTTCGAGAGAAAAGTCTTAAGGAGAATTGTTGGCCCCATATGTGAGGAAGGACGATTCCGGAGACGGTACAATCATGAACTGTACCCAATCTACCATGAAGCAGATATCGTGACAAAAATTAAGCTCGGTAGACTCCGGTGGGCAGGGCACCTAGCTCGCATGAGCGAAGAGGAACCTGCTCAGAAAGTTCTTTGTGGTACACTCTATGGTAGACGACAGCGTGGTAGACCATGCCTGCGCTGGAGAGATGGCGTAGACCAGGACGCCCGAAGTCTTGGGGTGCGCAACTGGATGGCGTCGGGTAGAGACCTGGATAGGTGGAGAGACTTGTTGAAAGAGGCCAGGACCGGAACCCGGTTGTCGAGCCGATGATGATGATGATGAAGAGCTACAGCGTTCAACATATGATTAAAATGTTTTATGAAAGTGGGTCTTCTGCTCGACCAACATTATCCACACGAGATCCGCCAAATTGCAGTGTATCCAGTAAAAGTTATTGTTTGGTGTGGATTGTAGGCTGGTAGCATCTTTGTCTCTGAGCATTTGGCACAGTCCATTAACATCAACCGCGAGCACTATCGATCGATGCTAATCAATTTCTTTTCGGCAGAATTGACTGATATGGGCACCGACGACAGTTGGTTTAAACAAGACAGCTCTACGAGCCACACGTGCCATACGTGCACGAGCAATTTCTAAAAATAGTTATGGCAGGTGAAGGCGATGTGAATGGGCCACCGAGATGGTGCGATTTCACCTGGCAAGTCCTCTTCTTCTGGAGTATTCTTAAGTCATATGTCTGCCAATAAACCACAAACTACAAACATGGATGCCATTGGTCTAATTCAGCCTGATTTATGCGCCAGAGTTATGAAAATTTGGATGTTTCGGATGCGCGCCACCCTGCGAAAGTCGTGGCGAACATTTGATTGATGTTAATATATGAATGATGTTCATACGTCAGGGCATATACCTACCTATGGGCCGTCTAAACGAAATACATTTTTTAATGATATCTCATCAACAGTTTATTTTACTTAAATTGAAACGCCTAATGGATTTATTAATAACGTATAAGTATAAGAAAAAAAATTGCAACATTAAACGAATATGCATCTTCTTCAATGACAATGAAACTTCTGCTGTTCAATTCTTTTGAGAAAGTCACTTTTCTTGTAGCACAGTTTTGCTGATATAATTCGACTCTCTCCATTACACCGGAGACTCTGCCTATGCGGAGCGAATTTTATTTAACGAATCTTCTTTTGCACTCTTTCAGTTGATAGATTTAGCAAGCTTTCAATTTACAAAAATCTACTGGATTGGAAAGCATTCCTGCTAGTACTCTGAAGAAGCGTTTTTCTACGCTTGCGAAACTGTTGAGTAATATTTTCCGAGTCTCCAATTCTACTGATTCAAAAAGTTTTTCATGGACTTTGACATTAAGCCATCTTAACAAAAATTGGCGCATTTGTTATCTCACTCAAAAAGTATTGGATGGTTGCAAGTTTGATATTAATATAATAAATGGTGGTGTGCCTCAGGGCTTCGTTTTATCTTCGGCTCTCTTTCTTATGTTCAGAAATTATCTTTTTTATCAAATTTTTCAGCGTTTCACTCCATACCAGATTGTTCAGATATTTGACGTCGCCAAGAACGCTGCTAAGCTAAGGGTGTCAGCCGCTATTAGGCGTTCGGAATCAGCAGAAAATTCAAGGTCCCCTCCATTTCTGGTAAAAAGCGTCCAGGAATTGTTGAAAGTTGTAAGTCATTAGGTTCTGGCTCTATTGGAGCTGTTGCACCACCAAATTTATTTATTTATTTTATTTATTTTTGTTCTGACTGCAATCTATCTATCGTCTAAGCCTTGAGGAAAATTACCTAACCATCAGTTGAAAGCTGAGACCCATTTTAGAAGCACTTAACGGCACTAAACAAATGTGGAATGCTTTACCGAGCTGTTTTTCTTTCCCATTGCAATTTTCAGAAATTTAAAATTAAACTTCATTGGTTTCTCAGAGTTAAGCTCTCTTCTAATTTCTGGGTTAATCATTATAAGGGCAGTCATAACCCCTTTACTGCGTGCAAAAAAGTAAATAAAACCGAATTTCACATTTGGCTCTTTTTCGTATTGCGATATTTCACGTTACTTGCATTTGAAGGTTAAGAATTTCATCAAGTTTAGGCTCTATTACTTATTTTCGAAAGCTGCATACCTTTTGAAAATTTGTATGCAAAGACAAATTTTTATGTCTTGAAGCTCAAAAGCAAACTTGCTCGTAGTTCCCTGCAGACTTAAGTACATACATATTTTTTTTTAAGATTTAAAGATTGAGATTAGGTTAATGAAACTCACTCTTATCATCTACTTATCCTGGCAGAGAAAACCAATACTATTTAGCTTACACCACTTGTTATGAAAGATAATCTAAATTTCTAACCATTTGCATTCAAACTTCTGTATGGTTATGCGGTTTTCATCTCATTAAGATTATCTATCTTAAGCAGATTTCTGTTTAAACACTGTATAGGGTCCATTGACAAATGATATATGTATTAACAAAATCCCCCTCTTTTGAACTTAGCACCAGCATTTATAGATAATTGCTTACGAGTGGTAACGCACTTCTGCAACACCTTTTCGAATCATTGAACCTACAAGAAGGCATGCAAAATATCGCCATCTGGGGGATGCATATTTTTTCTAACACCTTCTTCCAATTTGTCTTGTGATGCGTAGGATGTCCCTTAACGCCGCGACATCAGCATCGAAAGGCTTCATCATCATAGTCCTCGTTGTCATCGTTATCATTTAAACATCATTATAACCGCATAATGTGCACTGGGTTGTGAACTTCGGTGTGACATAAGCACTTCCATCGGAATGCGACAGTAATCGTTCTATCTATAACATTTTAATGCGGACAATGCGCTGTTCATGATGGACCCTCTTTTATATCCTAGCCCACCCATTTTTATGGCTCTGGTTTTATGTCAACCTTTGGAGCTTAAGGGTATTAAAAAACAAGAAAAAAATATATTATACATACACGTGTATCATCCCTGTACTTTTGTTTCCCTTTTATCCATGTGGGTGATACTACTTGCCGCGTTCTTAATTTATATACAAAAACAAACTCCTCATCGGAATATGAGATCAGTAAACTCTGAGAGAGAAGGGAATACCGATTAAGGATACCCGTCTAGCGGTAGCTCTCAGTGTATTAACAGTGAAATCAGGGATGTGAGTAAGTCAAGTGACAGTGGAAAGCGTGTGCACTGAAAACGTACGAGTATACTTTATGTTTTAATGATTTTTTTTTGTATTTGTATTTTTATGTGGACTTTCAGGAGGACATAAAAATGTTGCGACAATCGACGCTATTTAGGAGCGGGAAATCCTTGAAAGGTTAAAGACTTTTTCCTATATGCGCGCACGTACATGTGTTTATACCATACGTTTGTGTGTGTAGTGTATGGAGCCAGTCATTGGCGGCGTTTTGCTCTGTTAAAATGATGACAAGGAGAAACAAATGGATAAATCCTTTTATGTTGAGAGTGTTGTTGGTGTTTTTTTTAGTTCTTCAATGTTGGTTTTGTGTTCTTCTCTTTGCTTTCTCACCACCCACTGAATCATTATATGTTTTTTTTTTTTGCTGAATATCGAACGACACAGTCAGGGTCCGGATGATATACGAATATTTATGGCATAAACCTAACAACGCATGTATAAAGGGCAATCTTATAAATACACATATTTTACTATTTCCAACCAACAACAACACCACCCCCTCACCCCCCCCGACACACTTTATATTGGAATCCTTTGTCTGTCCTTGATGGGAAATACTTTCGAATAGGGATGAATGACCACGTTAATGATCCGACAGAAGTGAGGAAGCCGAGTTTGATGGTTGGTTGTAAATATGTATTCACAATAAGTGCTTGTCCTGGTGTAAGGAAACAGCACAAAAATCACTGTTTTCAAGAGTGTTAATAAAAAGTTGAAGACGTAAAATTTAATTTTGCTACATATATTGTCATTTGGCGGTGCCCTAAATTATGTTTCTTGCAAAAACAAAATGGAAAGCTTTGCGGAAGAATTAAATTGTTTTTAGAAGTTTCCTGATACAAATAAACGCCAAATCCTGATAATGACGTTTAGAATGGGTGCGTTCAGCGCAAATCAATAGGAACATTTCATGGGCGATTTCATTTAAGTTTTCTGTCAATTCAATTGGGAAACTTAATCTGTTGTTAATTCAGTTTTGGTTTAGTACTTTGATATTCAAAAGCTGTGACGTTATTTCTAATTTTTAAGTTCATCAAGTAAGCTGCTGGAGAAGCTTCTTTGGTATCCAAGTTGTTATCAAGGTTTAGACGTATATACTTCTGATAGTATGTAGTCAGAACAGAAGTGCACATTTCTTGCATCGGCTAAGTAAGACTTAACAAAAGTTGGCAGCGTTTCTAACGACTTCGAATAATTCGTCGTACAAGAGGTAGTTGGTGATACATATACCGAGAATTGATAACTGTTCTTGTACAGTTACTTCGATATATACGCGACTTATGTACATCATTGAAGAAAGGTTCCACTTTGACAAAAGTTGACATTTGTGTTTTGAAACAAAAGTTTATGAGCGATTTTAATTCCTCACTGAAAACTGGCGTTGAGATCGAAATTTAGCGAGCTTAACAGAGGATGGCTTTTGAGTTCCAAATCCAAAGAAGACCGAGATGTGGATCTGAACAAGTGAATTTTCACCATTCATTATTATTAACTTGGCCAAAAAGAAGTAAGAATAGTAATATCTAAGCTCAAATTCAACAAAGCAAAATGGGCTCAGATGGCTTAACAGCTGATCTTTTCAAAGTCACTGGAAATGAACTGGCACGAACCGAACCACCGTTAGCCCGGTCTACAAGAAAACCTTGGAAACCTTGACATTGCCAGCGATCTATAGATTATCATCAGCTTTATCGCAATCTTCTCCATGACTCTGCAGAATCTTTATTTTTGCATTCCTAATGTTTGATCTTTTGAGGGCTCCTTGGTTTTCCTCGCTGATCCTCAGAAGATAAAAATCGTGTAAGGGAATCAGCGGATTTTGCCTTTGAAGGCAGTGGATCAGCTTATGTTCCTTATTCGGGATAAGCTTGAGCATGCAGTATTCTCATTTGTTGCTAAAATTAGCAACGCTTGTACTTAGGCACTGCCTAGAAAACTTGTCCGGGCACTTTGTTTTGACATAATGTGTATAAAAAAAATTTCTAAGAGATTGGCTTAGATGGAGTTCTACACAGCCAACAAACCTTTATTGTTTCTGGAGAGCTCATAAACAACCAGTACCTGAAGGTTGTCTATGACAACCTTTACAATACGCGGTTGTGCCGCTCTAGGAGATCTTTTAGTCTCATCTTGAAACCTGTTTCGCTTAACGTCTGTTTCTTGAATTTCCCGAAAATTTTTGTACTGTTCAAATCATCTTCTGGTATTATATTTTATCAGGGGCGTCCGACAGTTCCGACTTTCTCATTCCTGGCAATCTTGCCAAGAGTAAAAGAAGCTCTCTGGAACTGCTGATTGCTTTTTTTTTACCTCGTGCAAGACTGCAATGGCTGACGTTGCAACAGAAAGGTTACTGGTTGGTATTGGTCGGTTTAGGAAGCATAGGAGTAGTAATAGAGTATAGTAGGCTGGTACTGCCTGTGCTTCCTGATGGTTTGGGTTGCCCAAAAGCAACGGAACTTCTAGCTCTATTTGAGGCTTTGAGCTCGCGAGTCGGTCGGAAAGTAAGGGTGGGAAGAGCCGATATACCGGGATAAGGCGAAGAATGTGATGTACACTGCCAAGGCATCTGAAAGAGCTAGTTACGGACTGATTTACCCCCCAGCCTTACATTTCTTCGGAACGGATTATAAAAACAGGTCACACTACCACTGAAAAATAGGGACCCCATATCAATGGTCAAATCGCATTTCGTGAGGGTTAAACTATTGAGACACAAAATTCAACCTGACTTATCACCATCCTGACAACGCACAAGATTAGGTGCATAGATTCATACTTCCCGGCACCTACTAGGAGCGTTTGATACGGGGATTTTTGTAAGGCCACTGGAAACTATAGAGGAATCAGTGTTCTATAAATCACATACAAGTTCCTATCAGCCATATTATTGTCTGATCGGTGGTTTAGTAAATTGAATAAACAAATTCTTCGCAATCTATTGGAATGAGCTATACGAACCCATGTCTAGTAATGGTATGTCTGAAAAACTCGTGTGTATGTACTCGTACAAGATGGCAATGGAGAATGCTCGCTCCTCCTGTAAGTCGGGGTAACAAAGTCACCGAGATCTTAGATGTCGAAATAGTTTTTAGACAACGTGACGCGCTGTCATCTGACTTCTTTAACGTTGTTTTGGAACGCTGCTGCATAATCCACAGTGGATTTGATTGAGAAAGTAAGTGACTTCACCTCCGCTATAAATTTTGACAATATTACCGAAGCAGAGTTCAAGCGCAAAATATCTCTTGTTTCTAAGGGCTCAAAACGCCATGGCAATTAAGTAGTAAAGCCTTATCCAGTTCTTCGGGAGGTGACTTTATACAATCCTTTAATTTTTCCTAGTTATTGAAAATGCGTGCATTCGAATGTCCTCTTGGATCAAACACAATTTCTCGAACCGCTCAACACAAGTTGTATGAATTCTGTAATTCATGATAGTTATAAATGATGGAGGATAATGGATGTCCCCGACTCCCTTTCTCTGATAAATATGAGAAATCTGAAATCCGAATCCATTAAATTGTTTTGTTGATGACAGTACTCTTAGCTTCTCATATTCGTGTCCAGATGCACGTCCTTTTGACTCGGATATGGGTTTTGGAAGGCAGCGTATGATAAGTTCATTAAATTGTGATTTCGATAGCATTGTCAAATAAGAACGAAAAAACGCGTAGAATTTAATGCTCCAAAAACTCAATGCTGGCTCCTGTCATCGAAGCGGAACGCAACCTCCCATGTTGCGAACAGCTCTCAGTTTTTTCAGTATGTGCATCACTGACCACCTTGTGTGGAATGACCACATTTCTACTTCTCCAAAAAACGTCATTTAAAGAAAAAAGCATATGTGCCTCACTAAAATCACGTCAATTTAATCCTCAAATAATTTTATTTCTTATAAATAATATTTTTTTTAAATCTAGACATCTACTCAACAAAAAAAATAACATTTTAAGACCAAACCATTACCCCAAATTCCAACACGATGTGCCATAAAAATTCATCACCCGTGTGGCGCGTGTCTGACAATTGGATTTTCCCCCAAAACAACACAATCAACAGCTCTATGTTTTACTTGTTTTTTGAAATATTATAAATGACATTATTCAAAAAACGAAAAATAAATATTTTTATTTATGCATCTGTTGAAATATTTTCTCGAAAATAATTGTTTTAAAGCAAAAATATTGAATAACTATTCCCGTATGGCACTTCTGTGTTTTTATTGCGACAAAAATCAATATGGAAAAAGAAATTGAGTGTTTTTTGTTTTATTTTGTTGAATGAAATCATTTTGCGAAAATGTTCGGAAAGAAAAATATTTTTTCTAATCTATCTATGCATTATATATAAACACATAACATACATTAAATGTATTTTCGTTTTTTAAATTCGCAGCAGTTTTGTTGTTTTTTCAATTTTATAAAATAATAGGTATTTTAAACAAAACGCTTTTCCACCATATTAATACCATTTATTGGACTCTTCTGCCGATAATATTAAGTGAGGAATGAAAACATTATTCGGGTTTTTCCTTGATGTTTGTTTTGTCCTACTGATGGTTAGCGAATGAATTTTGTTTTTCATTAACTTCGCAAGATAAATATGCTGCGAATGTGATTAAGTCAGAGACAATTTAAAGAATTATTCATTCACTTATGTGGGTGGATTGCGTTTTAATTAAATTATTTAAGTTCGTAAATCTTGAAAATCGAACAAAACTAAAAATAAAACTTCAACAAAAATTTCAAAAAAAATGTTACTAAAAGTCAAGTCGTAGAACATTTTTTTTTTAAGAAATCGCATTAGTTCTTAGAAATCAATTTATTTTTAAGAAATAATTTTTTTAAGAAATACATTTTCTTAAAGAAATATATGTTTTTTAAGAAATCACATCTCTTGTTTAAGAAATCGCCTTTTATCAAGATATTACTTTATTTTAAGAAATCACATTTTTAAAGAAATTATTTCGAAATCACATTTTTTTTAAAGAAATCACTCTTTAAAAAAATCACTCTTTCTTCTTTAAGAAATCACTCTTTCTTCCTTAAGAAATCTCGTGTTTTAAAAAATCAATTTATTTCAGATTAGATCTTAAAATTTTGTATAAATGGTAATGAATCTCCCATAAGATAATTGATATCCCGGTGATCTTAGGATATTTGTCGTTGCTATAAAAAAAAAATATTGGTAAAGAACATTTGACCATGATCGCACTTTTGGTTTTGGGTCGCATATGGCTCAAATTTGACGTAACGAAAACTATTCCTGCTTTTCAAAATCATAATCGCAACCTAATAATGTCCTGCACTAACTTGCTGCAAATACCTGTCGCGCGATTATTTTAATGAAAACAAAGACAACATGTCGGAAGTTCATGCAGAGTCATTTAATTCCAATTGATCTCTTGTTTTGCAACGAAAATGGACCTGGTGTGCGATTTTATGTATTGCTATGAAATTTCAGTCGCAGTAACTTAAATTAGAATCACCAGCTTCCAGCCTTGAAATTATTGCAGATTTTTCTTCAATCGTAAAAATTACGTTTCGAACTCATTTAAAAAAAAAACTAACACCCTTAATCTTTATTTATATAATATATGGCTATCCCAGTTCCTCTCACAAACAGAATGCGAAATTCGCGTATAAAAAAGAGCACGAAATTTCCAATGTCTACTTATTTTTTTTAATATTCGTTATAAACGATAGATTTTTTAATTTTCAATTTAAAACTGTTCGTTAAAGCGATAGTTCGTTATAGGCGATATCGTGAAAACCGATATTTGGTTAGTACAATTAGCATGAACTTCGGTCGGGACTTAGAGATTTGTTCGCAATAACCGATATTTCGTTATAACCGATGTCATTATAACCGATTTTGACTGTAGTTTTATACATTCAGAATTTAAACTCATGTGTTACACTTGCGATTGATGAATAATCGCGCGATAAAAATCATATCTGTTAACATAAAACATTTTGTGACAAAAAGGTTGGACATGTAGGTTGAATCAAGATAAGAACGTGAGGTTTATTTCCCTCTCATTAAGTGAATTGGGGTAATTGAATAGAATAAATAAAAATTAAATGCTCGACTGGGTCGCACCAACTTGCTCTTATGTAAAAGAATAAGAATTTTAAAAATGAATGTTACTACACTTCATCCAACAAAAATATGCAGTACACGTCTTATGGGAGAGCTTTTTCAAAATCAGTAGCGTTCTATATTTTTGCACCATGCTAAATTGAAAGAACTCCTCCATAAAAAAGTATTTGTGAGCCCATAAATTTTTGATTGCATCTGACCCAGACCCGACGTCCTATTGACTGCACATTTGAGTGTGCACTGAATTGCTGTGGTCTATGGCTGTTGGTGCTATTCAGTTTCAACCCCCATTAAATATTGATGTGCGTTCAGAGTTACCCTTGTTCATTTCGTTTTTTTCCTTGGGTTTCTGTTGAGGTGCTTTTGATTTTAGAGCTTTAAAAAAAGGGTCCATTTAAAATCAACACTACGATAACCCTGTGAGAGCTTTAATGAAGGACCGATTTATGCAATTCACTGTAGCCAGAATGCGAGGCAAACGTCCTATCTTGGAAAATTGTCCATGAGCATAAACATAAGCTAAACACAGGATGCCATGTGTTTTAAGCAAATATTAGTTTATGCAAGAACAATATTACAATTTATTGTAGTGGTTTCTTAAAAAAAAACAAGCTTTTATATAAAAATTTTTAAAATATTTTCAAGAAAAAATTTTGGTACGCGAATTTAAAGTTTTTGTTATTGTTCGAATAAAAATCAAATTTACAAAAATAAAATATTGAGCCGTTTTGAGATATCGAATTTTCAAAAAAATTATTTTTTTTTTCAAATTCAAAAAAATATTTTTTATTAAAGTTTTAAAATGCAATGTTTTTTAAACTTTGTAGAAGCTTCTCTATAAAAAATTTCATTTAAATCCGCTATGCCGATAATGAGAAATTCAAAATTCGAAAAAAATCATTCTATGGTAGGTACAGTCAGTAATATCTTGATTTCAAAATTTTTTTATTTAATTATAGACCGTAATTAAAGACCAAAAGAAAAATTTTTTAGCGAAATTCTCGGAACCGTTTTCGAGAAAAATACGATTTTCGAAAACCATTTTTTAACATTTGTATGGAGAGTAACGATATTTTTAGGTAAAATAAATATTTTTTCTCATATCTTGTAGATCATATTGAGAAACTTTTATTTAACAAGTTTTAAGAAAAAGAGCATGGGGTTTTCGAAATATTGAGTTTTCAAAAAAAAAAAAAAAAAATTTGAATACTTAATAATATTGAAACTGCTGGGGAGCCATAACATAAAAAAAATATCAAAATCGGTTGTACTGTTTTTGAGAAAATCAAAAACAAAAAAATGGTTCCATGAAGGGTACCAAAAATAACCATTTTTTGTAAATTTTTTTTACCATTAGCTAGCTTTAACTAAATGAAATTTTTCGATTTTTTTTAAATCTGTGGCAGGTACCCTTTATTTTTGGTCTTAAAAAAAAGAAAAAAACTTGTGGGGGGAAAAAATTAAAAACGATATCTACCAAATTTCGGCCGAGCCGTTTAGCCTGTAGTCAGATAGACATAGCTGCGAGACCCACTTTTTTCGTCTTCGCTATCATGGTTATGCCAACTTTGATCAAAATCTCGAGTTCGATTTTTTTTACGAATGCATAACTTGCCTTGTAGTTAGTACCTATAAATCGCAAGTAAAAACAACAAGTCAGAAACTTGTTCTCTAATTTAAGCATATTTTAATTAACAGTTTTTTTTAAGTATTTTTAAACACAAAACTTTGAAAAAAAATGGAGTCAGAATTTTATATTATTATTTTTTCAACATTTTGTAATGATTTGAGTTTTTAATTTTTAATGCCTTACACTTTTAGAAAATTAAAATTATAATCTCATATTTTTTAGAGCATTTTCTTAGAGCCCCAAGCAATAAAATTTCTATAGTTTTCAAAAAATCAAAATGTAAAAGAACCATTTTATTAATCGCGGCAAAATTTCTGTATAATTAAATTAGAACGATTCAATTTTGTTTGTACTTTTGTTTTATGACGTAATAAAGGAATTTTCTTGAAATAAAATAAAACAAGCTGTGTGTGGGGTATTAGCAAAATTATTTCCTTATTTGAAAATGCCTTAAATGCAAGGATGCGAGTGGTCCAATTTTCAATAACAATTCAGCATAGATCTAGCTGAATTTGAGCGATGGCATATTCACCTGAAAGGCATTTGTCGAATGTAGTTTATGTGTATAGACCTGCGGCCATAAGAAAAGGTTTAGGGGGCTCAAATCATGATCTTCGTTGCCAATTCACCTCTGCGAGAGGTTAATACACAATGTCAATCGTGCCGTCCACTGTGTGGCACGTAACGCTGTCCTCCGGGAAACACTTGTCGTCTAGGTCCATATGAAATAAATTATCGCTGTGCTGTAGTGCTCGCCATTGACGGTGACCACCTAACCAACATGGTTTTCGGAAAAGTACGGACCAATGACGTCACCGGCGTAAAATCTACACCAAAGCCAACTTTTTGAGGATGCATTGTCACCTGGTGAACCTCGTGGGTTGGAATCGTCCCGTATATGACTGTCTGACGATTTTGCTTGTTAACTAAGCCATTCATCAAAAAATGTGTCTCATCGCTATGGGTAAATGATTTTTCGACCAAAATTGGGGTCCTCTCCTCTGAAGCCGAAAAAGCGAAAAAATGGCGTCGTCTATGGTCATGAACTTTCAGCTCCTCGGTCAGTTGTAACTTCTACAGGTCTGGGCCCAATTTCCGACGCAAAAATGGCTAAGTTGAAATCTGAGAAAGGCCGAGTTTTTGTGCATAGCTAGGAATCCACTCGTCCGATCCTACGTTTATTTTAAGCACGATTATTGTCTGATTGATTACCGATCTGGTCGTCTCGAATTTGCCCACCAAATGTTGAAGAGTCGACTGTGAGAAGCCACCACGCCTACCACAAAATGGGCGTAACGTTTTTACTAACTAATTAGAATTAAATTTTATCATTTGGACGTGCTTTTCAATTGCGAAACTTGCCATGGTGATTTGGCATAAGTAACTGAATAATAAACAATAGATTTGACAGATGTCACCAAAACAACATGGCCGCCACACGGTGCCAAATTATAATGTGAATGTGCCTTATGGTGTAGACCGATACGGAATTAGTTGACAACAAGCAAGAGAAAAACGTGAAAATATAGCCAATTTTCAGTCGCTTTCCTCATCGTCCTCCACCATGAGCGCGATAAAAGGTTTGACTGAGCGCCTTTTGCAAACTGGATCCACATAAGATGTCGCAAGAAGTAGCCGACATTGTATTACTCGTTTGACCAAGAACCACGTTGCTGTTGCTTCAGAGAGAATCCACAAACATGAACGTGTTGTGTTAAACTTGGTGCAAGAAGAGTATAATTATTGTCAAAGCCCATTTCTATTTGAGTGATTAACAAATAAAATGTGCGTTTCTGAGGCCCAGAGAACCCATGCAAGAAGACCCATTGAATCCCCTCAAAGTGTAAAAACCAGTGAAAAGATGATTGGCTCTTATTTTTTTTTTTGGAGGACTTCGAAGGAACAATAGATCTTAAACGAGTTTTTTTTCCGCAAGCTACTGGATTGGGTCTCGAGCATTGTTTGTTCCAGCAGGACGGAGCAAACACAGGTCGGGTGACGACGTAGATTTTGATACACCCATTTCCAGGCCGAGTAATCTCCCGTTTTAAAGATATGAACGATTTTATTACACATGACCTGTGATAAGGAGTTTCGACTTTCGCAGTCTCGTCTGTACCGATTTGTGAAAAAAATTTTCTTTTTTACAGAAGCTTTATACTTATACGGTTCGCCATCAATGATCGGAGCCTGAGACACTGCGGGCTTCATCCAATTATGATCACGAGCACGTTGCTAATAGTTATCAAGACCATTTGTTCTGGCATCAGCAACGAGGTGGTCTTAAAAGCTTCCTTGTCGCGTCGAACCTGACGGCTTGGATTCGAAAATTCTCTTGTTTGAAACATTGTTAACCTTTTCCATGATGTGACTTTGCCAATGTAGAAGAAGTTTTAAGACTTTTTTAAATTACATCCACATTTTGGTATCGCTCACAGATTCTGCAGTTGTGTTTTTTCCTCCATTCAACATCCTGCACGCGCGACTAAATATTCGTCGAAGAATTTTGAAGAATTTTTCTTTTACAAGAACTCAGTATCATCTCTTTGTTTCTTGTCTATCATCCGACACTCAGTGACATAAGGAACGACTGAGAGTACCCCCGGTTTTATAGGGCAATTCTTCCTGGAATAATCACTTAGACGTCATTCGCAGAGTAAATGTAGATGAACCCTTAAATTGCTGCTTTCAAAAGTGACGTTTTGACCTAGGTGGTATGCTTTATAGATGTTTGGTTTTTTGATAACAGGTAATTGATCTTATCCCCGTTAATTTCAAGACCAACAAATTTTAGCTTCCATGGAAACCTTATGTGTCTTCCAAATCTATTTGCGGAGTCCGCTACATGTTGTTGTTTAGTGGAGGCTGCGCTTACCAACTGATCCGCCTACCTTCCCTACTTAAGCTTTTAAGTCTCTACGTAAACACTTAAACATCAGCTAGAAGTCCGTTGTTTCAAAATCAGCTTCTAAAAAGTTTGCCCAAAAAAACAACAGCAAATCCTGCGATAATCTTTTTATTTTCGAATTAGAAATATGTACATAATTTTATTTCCGTCATACATTGACGCGCGTCTCTATCGAACAAAAAAATATTCTTATCACTGAAAACAAGAATGTTATTTCAAGGTCAAGTGATAATTCTACTTTATTTTGGTCCCCACTTCAAATAGCATTATCATGTTTAGGTGGATTTGTTTAAATTGAAATACACTCCAATTAGCGTTCCTAGAATCGAATTAAATTATAATCAAATGCAAAATATAGTAACAACCCAGAAAACCTGTAACTTGTCAAACAGGTTTTATGTCTTCAGTTCTCTTAATAATCGTAAACAAAAATAAAAATATTGAATTAAAAAGGAACAATTCTCTGGTGTCTCCTGCGTGTTTTTAATCCGCATCTTTTCTTGCTTCCTCAAATCCTCGCCTGGCAGAGTCGGATTTTCTATAGTATTAATCTGGTAACGTCCAGGGCGCCAGTTAACGAAGGGACAAATACATATCTCTTTTAATTAAGAGAACATTTTTCTCAGTGGTTTACTTATATCTTCTGTAAGCCCAGGCACCCGTCTTCTTGGTGAATTTGTTGGCTCAACTTTTTTGTAACTCTGGGTTTTGAGTTCGAGCACTTTGTAGTTTGTATACTTTCTTCGTCACCAATACTCTTATGGTTGAGTAGCTTAAGTTGGATAACATACGAGTACCACCGCACATTGTCAGATTCTCGTCCGATCTTAAAAAAAAATTATAAAAATGTTTATGGACAGGTTTTATCTGTGTCTAAAATTGACGTATCTACACAAGCTGCCAAATGTACCTATCAAATTAGGAAAAGATTGATAGTTGAGAAAGTTTAAGAAGCTTTGAAAGTAAACGAGAATTAACTATACGAAGTCGCAGAGTTCTAACTTTCTAGATAATGCTTTAGCGAAGTACCTGGTTTTCAAGTGTCAATCCGTCCCCGACGAATTCCATCGTCATCGTGTTTTGTATCGTTCGTCGTCAGTTGTCGCGTCCGTAATGCACTCAATTTAGAGAATTTCAAAAATGTTTCTCAACGTTATCCTTCAACTTTGTGAAGTTTTATTCCAAAATAAATAAAAAAGAAAATGAAGAATTTCTGACAAAAATTTTATAAAACAGATGAAAAAAACCAAGGGAGAACAAAGAAAAAAATCTCAGAAAATATGTCTCCTTGAAAGAATATGAAAAAAAAAATCAAAAAAAAAAAGGAGATACCTATGTCCCTATGTGCTGAAAGAAGCAAATAACCCTTTTGTACCTCTGGGCCTTCTTCATACCTTTCTCCTTTGTGGAAGCTTCCTCATGTCTTACACAAAACACACACACATACTAACAAAAAATCAATAGCAAAATAGAGTGGGTTGAAAGGACGCAGCGGGGGTTGTTTTTTAAGAATAAAGGACGACACCAGGACAAATATCTCATCATGCGCAACTACTTGTACCCTTCTTGAGTTGGAGGCGACAGCGACAGATTGTTGTGCAGGAGACGTTTTCGTTGTCGCTGTCGTCCTAGTCAGAGTTGTCGTCATCGTCATCGCCGCCGCCGTCCTCCTCCTCATCATGATCGTCGACGGATAAGAGGAAGGGAAAGAGAATATAAAAGAGGGTAATGGATATAAAAATCCTTTTGTTATACAGTGCTTCTCGTTGCCGCCATCTTCGTCGTCCTTCAACGGATTTTTTTTTTTCTTCTTTTGTTTTTCTTCTGGTTTTCATTTTTTTTTTTTTTTTTTTTTTTTTGAATTTTTGTTCGTTGGTGCCTGTCGGGGCTGTTCTCATTTTCGAATTATTCATACAGCAGAATTCTTTTCTTTCTATTTTTTTTTCTTATTCTCGTTTGCATTCAACACCCTATGTGCATTGTGAATCGGGGAAGGGTGGACTATGTTGCTCCCTATTCAGCGTTTCGAATTCAACATCATTTTTATCTTCATCATCACTATCATCAACTGGTGCAGCAGTAAGTTATCCCATCTCGGAATTTTTCTTTTTTTAAATCTGAAAAAATATTTTTTCTTTTTTTGGGAAAGATAATTTTAATTATACCTACCCCAAGCGCATTAAAAAAAAAAGTCCTTGCGGAAATGTTCTTCTTTATTTTTGTTTGGCATTTAGACATTTAAGAATGTTTAAGAACATTTAAAAAATATTTACAAGATTTTAAGATTAGTTTTTTGATTTTGGTGTTAGGTACAAAAATTTAACAGGCCGGTGAAGGTTAGAGCAGTTCAATTAAATATATAAGTAGGTAATAAATTACATTAATATTTTATACATATAATACATATATTCCTATTTTTCTTATTTAAGAAAAACAGAAAAATTAAATACATTAAAATAACAACAGAAAACAACACACATTTTTTCAATTAACCAATGAACCAACTGTCAATGTAAAATCGTTCAGTAAAAAAACAACATTTTCATCTAATTAAAACTTATTACAAAAAATCCGAGCCATTGATGCCAACTTTAAGAGATCGTGTGGTTAAAAACCTCTAGACTTATTTTTTATGGGGCTATGTTTAATCATTGGTGCAGGCGAAAAAGCCGGCGTCGTTAGAGAAACTCAGAGCCAATATTGAACGTTTCCGTCCAGATGTGTGGTCCGAGTCATAGAAAATTGGGTTCAACGAATCGACGGCTACAAACGTCCCAGTGGTGGACATATTTACGACGTCGAGTTCCAATAATTTGATTGTACCAAACCAATAGTAAAATTTTGAGATATTTCAAATGATTTGCGTTTTATTTGAAAACTAAAAAAAAATGGTGAAATCCTAATGGAAAACCCCATTTAAACAACAGTTCGCTTCATTAAGGTGTTCTTCTTTTACCCAAAATAGGTATCAGTCGTACATAATAACACTCATTAGCGAAGGGCCACTGGCGAGCAAAAGCAAGTCCCTTCGCAAGAAGAGGAAGTTCGCCTTATTACGTCCAGTAGCAAATACTGAACTTGGCGTTTTCCACATCCACCAAGTCCGCACCTTTAGCGTTGATCTCCGTTCAAACAACGAGCTGGTGCGTACTAGTACGCTGGTAAAGAATCTCATCATCATGATCGACGTCACTCCATTCAAACAGTGGTAAGAATCGCACTATACATACAAAGCAAAAGTGACCTTCAACGAAATTCTAAACAAGGCGCCCAGCGACTGAGTTAGATTAGGATTTTACTGCTGCTTGTTCAAATTAATAATTTTTCTTTCTGATCCCTTGCTAGAATATTCTGGCGTTCTCCAAGGAAGCCATTTAAGACCCCTACTTTTTCGTATATTTATAAATGAAATTCTGAGTTTTTTTATTACGCTTATTAGTGCTTAATCAAGTTTCAAGTTTAGTGTTATTCAACATATATGTGTATAATTACAACTTGACTTACAACTCATAAGATAGCATGGAAGATTTAGATTTATGGGCACATATTAGGCCTCTTATAAATTGGCTTAATATACAAATTATGTATTTATGCATTACACTTGTCCAGATTAAGTTAAAAGTTTCTTGACTTTGTTGTCCTGGCAGTGTTCCGTCCCGGCTTTCAATGATGAATTTGTGAAGCGAGGATGGTGCTTAATCACGACGACGATGCACGGTAGTCTGGTCCGTGGTCAGTAATAATGTTGTAATTGTGGTGTAATATTGTTAACACTGCTCGAAAATTTGTCCCGTACATGTCCTTAATATTTTCTTTTAAAAAACTTTGAGTTGTCGTATGGCTGTCTTAGAGATACAACACCATACGAGAAAGCTCTGTCAGATGCTCAGTTGAAGTTTATGTTCAAATTTAAGAACGACAAAAAAAAAACTCACGGCCAAACGTGACAGGTTGCGTATGTATCGATTGCCTTTGGACCAATGAGCACTGTGTTTTGAATATTGTTATGCCTTGGAGTTTCGACTCGAACCGCCAAGATTATGTTGTACGAAAAAGTCAAAGTTGGCACAACCACCACATCCATACTTGCATGATTGATTTCTGGGCAAGAACCTCGATCTACGCAAATTTTAGGCGTTTTTCTTTTTTTTTTGCCCCGAGCAGGGCACAGAGCGGGGCCTGAGCGCTTAGAGCTCGCTCCGAACCGAGCGTAACCTGAGCGCTCTGAGCTATTTAAGAAACATCTAAGCACTGAATTGTTATTGTATCATTTTTCAAATAAACTGTCAAAATTCTCAGCTTTGTTTGTGAAATTTGTGTTTTCATATTCTTGAAAACTTGTTTTTAATTAATTTCTAATTAATGAAAATGGAAAAAGCAATTATTTTAAGGGAAGCGTTCAATTTGTTTTTTGATGATGAGGAGAACTTTGAGCAAAACTCGCTCATAATTATATTTATTTTTCCTTACCTTCACTGGAAGAGCAACCAGCTTCGAACGCCATTTCCATTTGTTTTGATTTTGTATATATCTTTTTTTCTTTTACTATCATCCCTTCCAAAAAAATTAATGAAGTTAGCCGCGCTCAGCATTTTGCTCGGTCTGCTCGGTCATTTATTATCGTTATTATCGAGCTCATCGAGCGAGCCCCGTTCGAGCTCTGAGCTAAAAAAGAAATGCAAGTTGAGCGCGTAGGGCGCTTTGGGTTAAAAAAGTAACATAGCTCTTTTTTTGACAGGTCACAGTGCCCCGCTCGGAGCTAAAAAAGAAAAACGCGTATTATACAATGTGCTTAGTTTCAAGTTTTCCTTGCATTCGCAATGAACACGTTAATTAATCGCAAGTCTAATCGCCGGAAGTGTGTGTCAGTTCCAAATTCGGTAAACGATGGACAATGTTTGTTTTATCGGGTAACCCCATAAAAACGATTAAAAAAAAGAAATTTTAATACGATTCTGGCGGTGCAACGCTCGAAGTAGAAATTTGAGCAAATGGATCATCTCAGGACCAGCGTTGGTCAATTGGTCACTGCACTTTTGCGAAACTACAAGACTCTTTTCTGGGGCTACGTTAAGTTCTAACTCTACCTAAATACTTAATACGAGCTCACACACCATACATTGCAGGAGTACCAACCTCTTGAAGCACAGCCAGCAAAGCCGTGGAAGCCATTTGAATGATGGTATGCTACTCCATACGTTGTGGTATGAATGTAGCTTTAAGATGAAAGAAATAAGGTGTGATGATTCCGCCCTGCCAAAATCCTCACCAAACAGTCGATCTTAGACAATGCATTGATGTTTGGTCGAACACAATTTAGATCGTGTTCGCTCCAATAACGAAAATTATGCTTATTGACAAAGCCGCTCGTCCTCGTCCGAGAAGATGATTTTTTGGCCAACATTTAGATCCCCAACCAAAATTTTAAGCACTCTTTGATCGTCCTGATGGAATGGCAACCCTTACTGAATATCTTGTCAGCTGAATGTCATTGATTACTTTGATAGCTGCTGAAACATAACAATTAGAAAAGCAATTAGGCGTTTTTTTTCTTTTTTAGTACACAGCAGAGCCTGAATTGTCAAGAAATAAATTGTGTTTATTTTAGTTTAGAGTGTTCAGAGCTTCGAATACGTGTTTCTTTTTTCGTTCTCAGCATGTTTTGAGCGTGTTCAGAGTGCGCTCTATGAGCTCAGAATAAAATAACTGAGCAGACAGAACTTAATGCTTAACTCAAGCATTTGACAGGTGGAAATTGAAACAAAAAAAAGGTGACAGCTAAGAGTTCAGGTATGTTTCAAAAACAACTCGGAGCGCTCAGAGCTCGCTTGGCTCAGAGGATGCTCAGAAGATGATCGATATGCTCGGACTCTGTTCAGAGCTCTATTCTGAACTGAAAAAGAAAATAGCCTATACACAAACAAAGTTCATCACCAAGCGTTGTCATGAACTCATCAAGAATACCAATAAATGTTTGTCAAAACAATGAATTCCAATTTATTTTATTTCAATGAATTCATGAATGTATTGAAATTGTTTTCTTTCAATTCACATCAATTCAAGTAGTGAAGATTCGGTTGAATGAATCTCTTCTCGACAAACTAACTGACATACAATATACAGCCTAATTCACATGAAATTCACCCGATTGACACTGGTCACAAGCAACTTATATGTAATACATAAAAATGAACTTTATCAAATTAGAAGCAAATTCATCCAGCTACCTGTATTCACACTTCACACACACACTGACTAGGTATGACGTAAACCAAATTTTTTAATTCTCTTCATTCTTATGTAAGGTTCGATTAGAGCATTTACTGTCAATCTAAGATGTTATTAAACTTGAAAGTGTCTTGTCATATAACAGTTTTCAAAAGAAAAAAAAAAAAACAAAACCAACTTATGAAAGACATTTCGTTAGGCTAAATTTAGTACACAAATGTATCATTCTCTTAAGAGTAGTGCGACTCGGACATGGACATGTTCAAAATAATTAACAATAATATCAACAAATAAGATTTTATAATTGTCGTCCAACACAAAAACATTCTAAATCGATTGAAAAACCAAAGTCGTTACGAGTATTATCGCTGTTTTCCGCACATTACAAGAGTCATCATCCCCTTGCCAAATGTGGTATGCGTCATCCTCATTGAAACGCAAATATTTTCTCTTCAGTTTTTCAAAATTTATAGCCAAAAGTATGTATTTTCAGCCAAAAAATATTTTTTTTTTGAAATAGCTATGGCAGGAGGGAAAATAATAATAATTATTATTATTATTTGTGTTGTATTAATTTTGTGCATTTCTGATTTTTTTTTTAACTTTTCGTTTGGCACAATAAATATCTTCTCAGATATATAATAAACATAAATCAATATGAGTAATGGGTTTTGCATGCATAAATTTCGAACCTGATACTTGGTCGTTTTCGTCGTTTCGGAGTGTACATTATACAGTGTGTGCATCCAGAGAAAAGACTCTGCACACTGCACTCCTCGGGACATAATTCACTCCATAGCCAAGCCCAAGTGACTAACGATATACAAACTACCGAAATAAGAAGAAAACAATTCTGTGTTCTTCCATCTTTTTTGTTTTTAATTTAAATTCTGTGTTGTGAGTTTTTGCGCGCGAAAAAATTCAAATGCATTCGAAAAGAGAGTGCACACCTGCCAAGCGATATTTTTATCTAAGAATACATTGCCTGCCTGCTGCAGTCAGTGTGGAACACCCGATTTCGTGTGTGTGATCTTGCCCCGACAATAATTGCAATTTATTCGAGTTCGGTGCGAGGATTGTTCCTTTCATTTTCCTCCTGCTGCTCCTTCAAAATCGAGTATCTAATAATTAATTTTGTTAGTGTAACAACTATCACGAGCACACTTTTGCCATTCGTTTCGATTTCGAATTAATTTTGTTTGTTTATTTTCTTTCTTGTAGAGCTTTTAATAATTTCCATTAAAATAATTTGTTTTTGTTTTTGTTATTTTTTTTTTAATAAAAATGTTTTCCTTTCTCATTACAGGTATGTTAACGAAATTCTTTGATCATGCAAATCGAGTATAGGTAAATATATTGTGCTTGAAAATCAATTTAGGCAATAAAGTTTTGTATAAAATTATCTACAATGTTGTAAGCAATGATGAGCTGTTGTAAAACAAACAAATGGGGAAAGAAGACATTTAAGATCTTTCATGAATAAATCTGTAGATTTTGGAATACCATTAAAGTTCTGATTGACAGGTAAACAGACGTGTTGAGTTTTAGGTCCGGGAGGCTTGTCAAAGCTGTTCTGGAGAAAAATAGTAAACTTTAACTAGATATTTCATTAGAAACGTGTAACAACCCTGAGTGTGTAGCCTGTACCATTGGACTGTCTCGCCGAAAGTCTTGCGATCGATTCCCAATTGCTGCCATTTAAAAAGAAACAAATTATTTCTTTTTTCGTTGGTACTGCCACTTGCGAAGAACTTACATCTTGAAGAGACAACGATTGGGAAAAATAGGTGTTTGTTTCAGAACGCATTACATGATTCTTGGTTTCAATGGAGAAAAAATGATTGTTTTTTTATAATTTGTGCGTACTAAAGGGGTTCAGAGTACCCTTCAGATGATTAACACAGTACGAGCTTTAAGGAAATTGGGTAGAATTTAATAGAAGGTATCAGTGCACTTTTGTTTTGAAGTTCAGAATATCGAAAGTTGAGTTAAAAACAAATTCTGGCAAGGCATTCCACATTCGTGTCGTACGGCTTAAGAATTAATATCCGACTATCCCAAAGATGGACACAAGGGTAAATTGATGAGCATTATTATATTTATTTATTTATTTATTTCATCAATTGATTCGAAGATCTGCTGATTACAAAAAATACAAAAAAATAAAAATAAAATAATAAAGATACAAGATATATACATATTTACTAGAGTTAGCAATTATTTTAATACTTTAGTGAATTAATTAATCAATTACATATTTGAAGAATTTTTTTCTTAAAACAATCTATTCATGCTAAGATCAATTTCATTGTAAACCTTATTAAATAGATTTAGAGAACGCGTTATTGGTTCATTAAGACCATAATTGGTTCTATGAAGAGGAGGATAAAATAACTCATTTCTGTTGCGAAAAACTCTTGATGGAACATAGAATGGAATCAATGAAAGCAGTTCAAAAGAGGTTATTCTATTATCAATAATATCTTTAATGAACAAAATACATTGGACTTGCCTGCGACATTTAAGCGTTTTTAAGTCAATAAGAGAACACCTTGATTTATAATCTGGCAAAGACCCAACCCAATTAAGTTTGCGTAATGCATAAAGAGTAAATCTTTTTTGAACACTTTCGATTCTCAAAATATTATTTTCATAAAATGGAAACCAGACGACACAACAATATTCCAAAACTGGTAGAACTATTGACATAAATAAGATCTTCAAAGTATAGGCATCCTTAAAATCATTGGAGTTCCGTTTCAAAAAACCTAAAAGTGAATTACCTTTAGACACAATGTAGTCAACATGAGATCTGAAGTCAAGCTTAGAATCAAAAATCACCCCAAGATCATTAACCTCAGCTACCTTCAGAAGATTAACATCATAGAATTTATATTCATAATCAATGAGAGATGAAGATCTAGATAAATTAAAAATTTTACATTTTGAGTAATTCAGCTGAAGATGGTTGTAGTCGCACCATTTAAGAAAATTGTTGATATCCAACTGCATTAAAAAGCAATCTTCAAGTGAAGATGCTGCTGTAAATAATTTTACATCATCAGCATACATCAAGCAGTTACAGTATTTGAAAATAGATGGTAAGTCATTGGTAAAGATTATAAAAAGAAGTGGGCCTAAATGACTGCCTTGTGGAAGACCTGATACCACATCTATAAGATTTGAGACACATTCGTCTATCTTAAAAGCTTGTTTTCTATCAGATAGGTATGAATTCAACCACTTTAAAAATGAAACATTCAATCCCAACATCTTAAGCTTTTGCAGGAGAAGATCATGATGTACGCGGTCAAATGCTTTCACAAAATCAGTATAAAGGACATCAACTTGTCTACCTTTTTCCACGTGATTATTGCAATAATTTGCAAAAAGACTTAAATTAGTACAAGTTGATCTACCTTTTACAAAACCATGCTGTTTTTGAGACAACGAATTCTTAACAGCAAAATAAAGTCTTTCGGTGACCATTTTTTCAAAAAGTTTGGGTATAACTGAAAGTTTTGAGATTGGTCTATAGTTCCTCACTAAGTGCTTAAGGCCACTCTTATAAATGGGATCTACATAAGATATTTTCCATTCTTTTAGAAAAACACCAGTTTGTAAGGATTTATTAAATATAAGGGTCAGAACATTACAAAGTGAATAAGAACATTTTGACAGAAGAATAGGAGGAATCATATCAAAGCCAGATTTTTTTGAAATATCAATTTCCTTTAAGCTTTCCAAAACATCTTGTACTGAAAAACTTTGTAGATTAAAATCTATCAAAGGACTAATATCAGGGTACAGGTCATCAATATTTGTTAAAATATCACAATTATATGAAGTTTGAAAAAACCGAGCAAAAAGGTCGCATGAGGATTGAATATCGTTGGATTTAAGATCATCATATTCCATACATTGAGGAAGAGATGAACACTTTCTTTTAGAGTTTAAAAATACCCAGAAAGATTTTGAATTATTTTTTATATTTGATTCAGTATTGATAATATATTGCCTATATAAAAACCTGTTAAGAAAATCAAATTCTTTTCTCAACTGAAAAAATACTAAACGATCCTCGGAAAGATTTGTTTTTTTAAAACGCTTTAATGCCTTGTTTTTAGCATTCTCCAAATTTTTTATTCTTTTGTTAAACCATGGAAGTTTAAACAATTTCTTCCCAGTTAAGGTAGGAACAAATCGTTCTATGCCTTCATTAAGAATACTTTTAAAACTTGTAAACATATCCTCTAGAGACTTGCCTTCAAATAAATCCTTCCAGTTAACAGCATTATAAAAATTATTAAGTGCCATAAAATCCGCTTTTGCAAAATGAAATTTTTTCCGTGTTTTAAGACAGACAGAAGCATAATTATAATAATCAAAAGAGAAACAAATAGCCTTATGATGAATAGAGTTGTTTAAAAGAGGAAAATCAGAAATTTTTAAAGAATACTTTAAATCATTGTTAATAAACACTAAATCCAATATTCTGTTTAAACTGTTTTTAACATTATTAATTTGAAACAGGCCCATAGAAGAAAATGAATCAACTACTAACATTTCTACATCTTTATTTACATTAAAAGGGATCAAAATATGATCTTCTTCCATGTAGCACCAATCGATATCACCAATGTTGAAATCACCAAGTATACAAGGAAATTGGTTATGAGTTAATTCACTTAAAATTGCTTGAGCATTAGAAACATGTTCGGTATATAAATCTATTCCGCTCGTTGGGCGGATATAACTTACAATAAAAAATAAATCTTTAATTTCAGCAGAATCTTCAGAACTTACACAAATACAAAGCTGCTCAATATCATCTGCATCATTCTTCAATTTATATTGAGTACTGTTGAAAGTCGTTCGGACGGCAACCAAAACACCTCCTCCTCTATCCCATCCTGTTTTAGTTGAACGATCTTTACGATACACATTGTACGAAGAATCAAAGAGTTCACAGGATGTAAAACTTGAATTCAGCCATGTTTCAACGATGATAATGACATCGAACTCTTGAAGAGAAGATGATAAGAAGAGCTCGTTAGTTTTTGTACGTAAACCACCAGCATTTTGAAAATATACGCGAATTTCAGATAAATTCGCTTTTAACTTTGGATCAGCTATTTCATCTTGGTGTTGCCTTGCACTTTCGGAAAATTTACAAATTTCTTTAATTGGATATGTTTAGGCCACATAGAAGGATCCAAAGCAGCATCAAAATGGCTTGCGGGAATTCCTAACTTGAAATTCACAAACCGGAGTGAAGTTGAATCTACTCCTTTTTTAATAAGTTTTGAACAGCGCATGGTATTCTTTTCGAGATTTAACTTCATTGCAGCATATTCAATTACATTTTCCTCCTTCACATTACTATCCAAGCGGGAAAGATGTAAAAATTGTAGACGAGGAACAGACTGCAGAGTAAATTCACCTTCCACAACAGCAGCAGTGCCAAACATAATCTTTTTTGAACTCTGAGATTTACCAACAGCACTCTTTTTTAGATTTAGTCCCATCAGCTAAATTGGCAACACTGTTATCGAGAACAGCATTCACCGCAGCAGCAACATGATCCTTATCAACAAGAGCAGCAACACCACCAGCAACATTTACCTCATGAACGTCAACAGCTGTTTACTGTTTATAGTTGCGATTATTTCAGTGTCAAATTTTAAGAGGAGGATTGCAACTGTCTCTTACATTAAAACACTTTTTAAAAATAACGATAAAATAATGAAAGATATTAAATATTGCGACGGTGCTTTAGAGATGTTAATGTTTGGTTATAGTTCTATCACTTTTTATTTTTAAAGCTCTTTTTTGAATTCTATCCATGAATCTTAATTGTGCTATAGGGCAACTGCCCATATATGAATTGTATTTTGGCTTTAGACGCATGAAGGCATTATAAATTACAACCAGATCAGACCGGATAACAAATTTCTTACATTTTCGAAGAATATCTAAACACTTAGCAGCTACCGAGAACTGAAGGTATTTCAGTTGCCTCTATGGAAATGCGGCTTATAGATGGGGGCATTTGGAGGGTAGGTTTCGCTCTAAGGAAACAGCATTGACTTTTTGATGCATTGAATTCCATAGGGTTTCTTATTTCCCATTGAACAGTGCTGTCGATATCAGAAGTTAATGAGCTTGAAGTTCCACATCCTAAGAACAAGGTTGTGAATGTAAATTCTTATATGAAAAACTGTATTGTCGTTTGAAAAACGATTAGAAGCTTAAGAAAAAAATCTTTGATGAATATGAGAATATGAAAGAAAGATTCAGTGACACCAAATGCACGCATTTTCGTTAAGAGAGCTTAATGCCAAACTCTATAAAATGCTTTTGAAATATCAAACGCAATGAGTTTACTTCCTCCAAAACCATGTAAAGATTTGTTCCACTGTTCGGAGAGATATAACATCAAATCAACAGGAAATTTAGCACTAGATATGGGTTGATAATGGAGGAGGAGAGGAATTGGATGCTTCTTTTCTGGAAAAAGCGATTTATTGGCAATATTTATAGTTCCAAGCAATTTTCTTGATACCAGACAAAGACTCTGTCGCTATCAAGATGAAGAAGAGCATAATCATGTGTCGAAGAAATCGTCTTGAAAATCTTGGTATCGTCAGCCTAGAGCGACTTAGAAATATTTGATAAAAAGAATAGAGTCTAAGTTGCTGCCTTGCGGTACCCCGCAGGTAGATAACAAACCATTGGAGAACGCAATCCTTGGGTCAATAGTAGCAGCGGATAACAATATGGAAGAAGAAATACGCGGGCGGCTTCTCAAATCCAACAGAGCCTACTATAGTCTGTCAAAGCTCTTCAAATCCAGAAATCTCACCATAACTTCAAAACTGCTGCTGTACAGGACCATGGTCCTGCCAGTACTCACATATGGATCCGAGACTTGGGTGCTTAGCAAAAGGCACTCCGACCTCTTAGCTGCGTTCGAGAGAAAAGTCTTAAGGAGAATTGTTGGCCCCATATGTGAGGAAGGACGATTCCGGAGACGGTACAATCATGAACTGTACGCAATCTACCTAGAAGCAGATATCGTGACAAAAATTAAGCTCGGTAGACTCCGGTGGGCAGGGCACCTAGCTCGCATGAGCGAAGAGGAACCTGCTCGGAAAGTTCTTTGTGGTACATTCTATGGTAGACGATAGCGTGGTAGACCATGCTTGCGCTGGAGAGATGGCGTAGACCAGGACGCCCGAAGCCTTGGGGTGCGCAACTGGATGGCGTCGTCAAAAAATCCATGTAAACTGTTGCTCTATGGGCTGCGGTTCATCCTGCTGAAAGCAGATATATTACAATTTTAATCAAATTTTTGTAAAAAAAATCGATGTAGGATGAACTGAATTTAACAAAAATTGTGTATTGACAAAACCCTCACAGTCAAACTGACGAATTCATATCAGACTGCGCCGGGACGAAACGTCAAGGCTAAAAAAGCTATTTTGAATCAATAATTGAATAAGTCCAATAATAGTGCTAAGACTTCTACTTGGTTGATTTATTGCAGTATAGTATATAGAGTTTGTATTATAAAAACCTTCATATAGAACCAGACATCTTCCAGGTCTATTGTTTCAATTGGATCATGGTCAGGTAACGTGAAGAAGTCAAGTCAAGTGGCTTGATCATTTCCAGTTTTCGAAGTGAACGCCTGGGAGATTGTTCAAATTAACTTCGTAACCGCTAGATTTTTTCTGAGGTAGAGACCATTATCTGAGGCCCACTTCTTATCGTGAACACATTTTCAACTCTGGAAGAAATTAACGTAATAATTCCCCCGCTTTAAATGACCCCACATTTAACAATCTATACGACCTTTCAAATTCATCCGCATACCGTAGGCCACCCTATACATCATGCATTCCTGATGTCAGAATATTTGTTGCTAGCTTATTTCATAATACCTGTTTCGTCGTAAAATTTTAAAGTTTGCACAACGTATTCAACGTTATGAAACGTCACATAACAAACGCCTGATTCTGTGGTTCTAAATCGAACTACTATACTCGTAAGGTCGTCCTAAAAAGTTTTTCAATAAGAGCGGGTAGATGTTGAAATGGAATAAGACAAGTTGTGCTTGAGGTATTATAAAAATTCTTGTTTTTTTAATAGGTCCATGTATGCTATTACGTATGGAACATGACATCGTTCAAATGCTCGCCTCGGCTTCTTATGGTGGCACTGACTCAAGTGGTCCAATTTTCAATGACTCTTCCAAATCCGACTAAATTTGAGCAATGGCCTGTGTAATGTTCACCTTAAAGACTTCAGTCTATCGTGGTTTATTCGTATAGACCTGCCATTTCCGAAAATCTCACAAGAAATAGCTTAGCGGGGTCGAACTCACGTCATCTTTGCGAGAGATAAAAGTTGGTACCGCTCCATATACGACTATTTTGGCTTGTTAACACACCTATTCATCCAAAAATGACCCTTCTCGCTGGTCTCAAATTTGTCCACCAAACGTTGGAGAGTCGACTGTGAAGGACCACCCAAGTCTAGGGTACAAACGTTTTCACTAACCAATTCTCATTTTGATAACAAAGTTTTATCACTTGTTGCTCGCCATTGTGAATTGGAATATGTAACTGAAAATAAACAACATATTTGACAGATGTCTCCACAACAACATGGCCGCCCGAAATCTACCGCCCACTCCAATTGAAAAACCCTTTAGATCGTTAACGCAAAACGCAAAGTAACGTTATCTTATGTCATCTGCCGCCTTAAAGCTAAAAGCAATTCAGCTTTGAGAAACAAATACAGAATATTTTTCCAGTAAAATCATTAACATATCGACGTGTTTACTCTCCTTTAATACGTACCTACGTGGAAACATCTTTCCATGACGTAACGTAACGTATAGACACATGCAAATAAACTTTGAAGTTTGTTAATTTCACGCCTCAACATGACAGTTAGCCACTTATCATCATCAAACAGCATACAGCAAGGATAAGAAATCACTCTATAAAAATAAACCAAATTCCCATTAAGCTTTTGGCGCAATTTAATCCAAATAAACATTATTCGGTAAATGCTGGCGGGTAAATCAGCAAGAAATTACTTATTCAATAATTTTGGGCTTTCTTCCACAAAGCAAATGCCTGTTTCTGTTTCTGCTTCTGCTGCTGCTTCTGTTTTTTTTTAATCTTTTGTTTATCTGACAAATCCTCTTTCAGAAAGTCTTCACTGAATTGACAGACTGAAATTCAAGTGGGAAGCGCTCGCTGTATAACACCGTCATCAGTCAGTCCGGTATTCAGTTCCAGCAGACAGTAGAATATTCAAGTAGATGGAAACAAACAGAAGCACTTTTGGGGGAACTACTGTTCAGTACTGTACTGTGCCGTGCGCTGCTGGACAAAAAACCACTTGTTTTATATTCACAGAGACAGAGAGAGGGCGAAAAATATATAAAAAAGAAAATGAATGATGGAAGTTTAAAAATCTACGAAACCCGAAGAACAAACTTCAAATTGACGACGATTGATCGAGGGTAGAGAAGAGTTTCCCGGTCTTTTTTGTTGGTTCTGGTCGTGGACGCTGCTTCTGCCGTCGTGTCGTCGTCTAAGTCCACATGGGGCTATAGTCAAACAGCCGCTGGCTACCTATCAATTGAGTGTTCTTACACAGAGTATGAAAATAAAATAAAGCCAATAATCCAACGCTGAAATAGGATTAAAAAACAAAAAGGAAGATCGCCACCAATGTATGCATATATCTGGCCAATAAGTTTGCCCCATGACCAACCAGACCACTTTGACGCTGAAGAAGACTTGGTCGACGATGGATGAAAAAAGACGGACGTACGCCGCGCCGCGACGCGACGGCATTCAAATAACTACTCGCATGTGTGTAGGCTGATTGCTTAAATTAAATAGTGACGACTTCATAAATGTGCACAATTTATGCAAATTACCAGCCATTTGCTGTTTGCGAGCAGCAGCGCGAGCATGCATTGCACAGTTGTTGGGTTCAGTATTTTGATTTCTGATGCACATGTGGAGAGATGGACGACCGTGTCGACGAAAACGACAACCACAACGACTACGGGGCTACAACTACGAGTTCTATCCATCTCTATGAAGAAGACTTCTCGCCGATGATGACGATTGGGAGCGTCCCCGTTCAGTTGTTCGTAGCCATGCCAAATGCCTCTCAGCCAGTACCTATACATCAATTTCCCTAAGCTAAGTGTACGCAGATAGTAGTATATTTTTTTTTGTTAAACAAATTAGTGGGTGTGGGGATGATTTGCGTAATTTTAAAGCAGAATAAAACATCGACAAGAACGACGGAGACGCGACGCCAGTCTTTGCAAAAGGTTATACTCCTATGGAAGAGAGTGAATGAGAATTTATGGCGACTTAATAAATGTAGTTAAAAGTTTAAACAAATAAAGAATTAAACCTGAATGTTTTATGATTTAGTTTATTTTTATGTTAACGGAAGGCACATAAAGACAGCTTGGAGAGATAATTAAGTTCAAAGTGTAAAAAGCATTTAAATTCATTCGTCATCGTTATGCATTCAATTAAAAAAGTCATTAACACGTAACGTAATGGGATGTTAGTCCATAAAAACACATCACAGATCGCAGGTGTGTGGACACTTGAAAAGATTCTTTTTTTTCATTATTATTATTATTATTATTATGTTGCGTTGCTAAGTAAGCCTTGTCACATGAATCATGTATAGTGAAGGAGAAAAGAAGGATATTTGAGGACAGGGTATTTGTTGTTTGGGACATAATTACCAATTTATTATAAAGAAAATTGAATAAGTAAATATTACGTTACGTTAGATATATGTAAGTAAGTCAGAATGATGCGTACCTAATTATGTGTTAAGTTACTTCATATTACGACGTTAATTGAGTACTATTCTGCATTAATCAACACGTTTTTTATTACATAATAACTAGCACAAAATTTTAAACACTTAAAAACGACTATAAATCATTTTTAAAGCCGGATTCGACTATTACAATTGGCGCAAAATTATAGTCAAATAAGGAACACTTTAGAATTATTATTTTAGAAGATACCAAAATTAAAATTAGTGTTTTGATAATTATAGTCCAAATAAAACCAAGATTAAAATAATATAAAAATAAAAATAAGACCAAGATTTGATCCCGAGAGTCTTTAAAATAAAGGTTGGCTTCCTATACCTGCATCCTTACAAGTCATAATTCCTCTCCATTTATACTTGCACATATACATATACAAACATAGCTACTATAAACTATGCATTCGTAAAAAAAAATCGAATTCGTGATTTTGATCAGACATGACATAACGATAATGATGAGAAGACGAAAAAAGTGGGCCCCTAAATTCTGTCTGCTCGACTACAGCTCAAACGGCTCGATCGATTTCCTTTAAACTTGGTAGATAGCATTTTTAATTTTTTCCTTCACTCGTTTTTTCATTTTTAAGACCAAAAATAACGATACTTGCCATACGATTTTTTCGAAATTTTTCTAAAATATTTTCTGCTCAAAAAGTGTTCAACATTTTTACTTGCGATATAGGGCAAGTTCTGCATTTGAAAAAAAAAAATCGAACTCGAGATTTTGATCAAAGTTGACATTAAGATGATAGCGAAGACGAGAAAAGTAGGTCCGGCAACTCCGTCTGTCTGTCTATCTGTCTGTCTGTCTGTCTGTCTGTATGTCTGTATGTCTGTACCTCGAACTCTACAGCCTAAACTACTGGAGGTATTTTTTTTCAAACTCGGTAGTTAAGGGTCTTCGGTTATTCCCTAGAGGGGAAATTGAAATTTTTTTTTTAGCTCCAAAATTAACGGTACCCCCCATACACCCGTAACGCAAAATCTTATTTATCTCGAAAACGGCTCTAACGATTTTGATAAAAAAAAAATTAGGTGTGATATTATAGACATGGACTACATTTTGGTCAAAAAAAATTTTGGGGCGAAATGTTATTAACGGTACCTGTCATAGAACCTTTTTTTTTGATTTTCGACTTTCTCATTAACGGCTCTAACGATTTTAACCAAAAATTTTCACCAGGAGCTCCCTTGAGTTTAAAATAATATTGTATATAAAAATATTCGAAAAATTATTTGTTGGGTTTTTATGAAAATTTTTTTTTTTTGAAAAATCAATGTCTTCACAACCTATGAACGATTGATGATGTTACCATTGATAAACATTTTTCGGAAATTTCTAGTTTTTGATTTGCTCATAAACGGTATAACCGATTTTTTTGTATGCTAAAGCTTGCCAAAAGTTTGGAAAGTATTGTGTATTAATTTTTTTTCCTTCTACTCAATATTTCGAAAACCCCATACTCGATTTTCTTAAAACTTCACACTTAAATAAAAACAACGGTACCCACCATACAAATGTTCAGATGGTTTTCGAAAATCGTATTTTTCTCGAAAAAAGGCGGCATTCAACTAACCAGCTTATTACTGGTACTGAAGCAGCAACTAATCCGATCAAGTGATCATATAGCCACGGTGCACTATAAACATTTATCAAAACTTAAGGTCTAAGAAATCAAACAAAGGGCACACCACAGAAGTAATCGAAGTCTTTTTCGTTGCGCCGGGAAAAGAGATTAATATTTTGATCTTCATTGCTGCATGATCTCTTATTGACTCGCGTTCGCTGCAGTTAGCACCGATCCCGGCATTGTCTTGCCCGGGTCTGCATATCAGATCAAGTATTAAGGGTTTATTATAGGCGGGCTATATCTTCCTGTATATAATGCGGTTAGTTGAATTGTTTCACCTACGGTTTGATTCGTTGAGAGAAATTGAGAGAATATAACTCTTCATAACTCCGAAAGGAATGTTGCCAGCTCGTCTTCCCGTTCACTCCCACCAATGCCAATATGATTTAGATAAGTGTTACACCGAGTTTAATATTCAGGCTTACAGGTTCATTTCAGAATTGCTGAACCAATTTCGAGGATGATATTCAAGAAATAATGGCTTTAGTAACTGCCCGACTGTTTGCTCGATGTGAACATAACCTTTAAATCTTAAATCGTCCAATATGTGCGCGATAAGTTCAACCAACTTCGTTCAACTTTTTCGTTGGATAAACGAATTTACAACCTCGTACACTAGTGCAGCAACTTACATAATTCACGTTGAGCAACTAAAGTTGAAAAAAATGCGTTTGGAGCCCCGTACACATAATTGACCAACTTTCCCATAATATGGGAACATATTATGTTGATTAACCTCGCACATTTGGTTGATCAACTCTTAAAACTTATTCCAGTGTTGAATAGCTCCGTACACCTAGTTCACCAACTTACTCAAATGTTGAATAACCTCGTACACTAGTTGATAAACTTGTTCGATTTTGTCAGAGAAAAAGTTTTTCGAGTTGATCAACTGCGTTTTCGAAATGGTTGCTCAACCAGTTGATGAACAAGTTGATACCTTCGTACACTTAACCAAGGATCACTCGTTGGGGAACGCGTTGAACGCACTACGATAAACAAACAACTCAAACGTCAAACCTTAAATGATCTTGACTTTATTTCAGTACATTAGGCAATTGCATTTTCGAGGAAATTTGAGACCAAGCAAATTCCCTAGCATCTCGATTTTTATAAGAGGGGCTCTTAATGTCCCATATATTGGGCTTTTCCTCAATTGCTGAAATCAATTGCAAAATTAATTCTGTGGTCCACTTTCCATGACGAAAAAACAAAATAAACTACAGTTTGCAAGTTGAAACAACTGCAATTTCATGGCAACACAATAGTTCAAGCAAGAAGACACATTTCACTGCAACCAACGCAACGCAACACAATATTACGTCAAGAAACCCCAAAGAAAATTAAAAAGTTGATCAAGGCGTTGAACAAATAATGTGCAACACATTATCTTCAAAATGTTGCTCAACGTGTTATCGAACATTTTCAAGGAGTAACACGAGCTCGTACACTACCCGTACACTTGTTGCGCAATTCGTTGAGATCCAACCCGTCGGTTGAACAGAATTGAAGGCACCGTACATTAGAGTTGAATGCGTTGAATTCGAAATTTGTGCGTTGAAGAGTATTTTAGGATCGATCGTTCATTGTACAGCACCTTCCACTTAGTTTTCCTTTTCTTCCAAATCGGCAAAATGATTTGCGTACAATCATTTGTCAGCTTCAACTTCAATTTGTTATAGAAAACAGCAAATTGATAACTCTCTGAAACATATTTTACCAGGTTAACATTAAGGTATTCTTTCCCAGATGTATTCATTTCGAAATGGGAAGTTCCTCAAGGAAGTCAGTTAGGACCGCATCTTTTTATATCAGTTATTAATGGTTTTCTTTCATTAAACCTAATCTTAAAGGAGTAATGTGTATCAATAATTTTGTTATTTGCTTGCAGTTCTAAACTTAACTCAATTGCAAAGCATGTGCTTTTGATTAGATCCAAGTTTTACAAAATTTATAAAAATCCACTCAACCCTCAAAATCTTAAAAAATAAACTTCTGCATTAATAAAACACGAAGAATTTGACACCTCGATGTCATAACTCATTGATATTTAGAATCATCGAACCTTTCGGAAATAGGAAATATAATACCCAAAGAAACCTTTGAGTACCTACCTATACATGAATCTAAACTCGTTAGAACTTTCAACTTTCTAAACTGTCCTTCAATCACTACGTACCACTTCGTTAGCTATTAATTTGTAACAAAAAAAAAAAAAAAAAAAAAAATACAAAACCAAGCCTTTGAATTTTTTTTTTTTATTTTTAAAATCAAACATCAACCCCAATTAGCGGCAGCAACATAAAAATGTCTTCTCTCCACTCATACATCCCGTTCGACTGGGATATTCTATTGAATCTGACATTAGACAGTTTGCACTCAAAAAAATGAAAAAAAAAAAAAACCTAAAGAACCAAATAGACAGGCTTCCTGTGTTCTGTACTCAGCATAAATTTGCCTTTGATAACATTGTTGCAGATGAACACGTGTGTTTTGTTGGTTGTTGCCCCTCGGGGAAGACAAAAAGGCATAGGAGATATAGCTGGGACGAGAATAAAGAATTTTACGTGATCAGACGACTATTATGCGACCGGACTCCAGCAATAGCGCTCTCCTGTAACATGTTACACGTCACGTTATGTTAATCGTACATCATGTCTCTCCTAATAGGCGTAAAGTGAGGAGGTGCGTCATATAGGAATCACCAGTGCGAAAAAACCGTCTCTCGCTCATCATACGACGAGTGCGCCTCGCCTCGCCTCGCGAACTAAATTGTAATGAAGTTAAAATGTATAGCGAACGATGGAAAATCACTTTGAATGTCAATCCGTACCGAAGCGAAAGCGCACACATTCGAACCAGTAAGCAACATCAATACCCACGGCAACAGCGACACACGAAAAAAAAAATCCATTCGGAAATTTCCTTCTTTTGACCTCGATGCTGCTGCACCCATTTGTCGGCCTATATTTTCCTTCCTTGCCTTGCCGCCATTGGCAATGCCAACAGTCATACCATTTGATTGAATTGTCATTTGCTGACAGCCAATTTGATTATACTCCAATCTGTGCTATCAACATGTTGCCATAGTTTGTATTGATTGTGTCAAAGGCGGCGAAAATATCTGTTTAGTTTTTTATTTCGCTCTCTTCTTGCATGCAAATCAATCCGGGCTGAAATTCCAAACAGAAAATATCTTTTTCTAGCAATCAAATTCTGGAAAATTCGAGGAGCGGTACCATATGTGTCTTCTGTATCTAAACAATGTATCTACACAGAAAGCTATAGATCAATTTGAATATGGCAATGGCATGGCATGGCATGGAAGAAGAAAAAGAAGAAGCAAATTGATAACTCACGATTGGGGATTCAGGGCACGACACTCATGGAAAAAGAGAAGCGCTATAATCTGCCTCTGCACCTCTCGCTCAATGTTATCCGTCAGCATTTGATTGATCTCTCATCCATGGCGAAGCAGCGGCGGAGAATTGGCAATGACAACAAATGTCTTGGCTATGATGAAACATTCTTGAAATGGCCTTGTGTTGCATATTGAAGAGCATTCAGAGAATAGCGAAGAGATGCATGATGTTGATGATGATGATGATGATGATGATGGTGGTCTTGCTTGCAACTTGCAATATACCAAAACGAGTATGCATTTTTTGTTGCTGTGTACAGCACACATATTATTTGGACTTTTTTGTTTGTTCGTTTCTGGGTCTGGCATGCAAATGGGGCCTTGCCTAGCCATGTTTAAGTCGCGAAATTGTCGGCCACGGTTGGATGAATTGGATAGATTAGATGCAGGCATGCATGCATGTAAGTCGTTTGTAAGCGAACATTTTTTCGTTTTTTTATTTAGACTTTTTCGTTTTTTGTATTCTTCACCTTTTGAGTCTCATAAGTGAGGTGGAATAAACAACGTTCGACGGCCAAAACTACATCACTATTCTATTGTTGCATGTATACACAATACATCCAAATCCAAAACTTGGGTGTGGTGAACTCACAATGAGCGTTGATGGTTCGGTTTCCAATAGTGAAAATGCTACAGCAGCTATCTATAGGTATATAGTGAGTCTATGTCGTGAGGTCTGCCACACCGCTCCGCTTCGAAGGAGCTTTACGTCTATTATTATTCATAATTCATTACTAAATGATGCATTTTAGGTAAGGTCTATTGTTTGAAAAAGAGATGCTAAGTGGGATTTTTGTATAATCATGATTTGTGAATTTTTTTTTCTGTTCAAGTTAACGAGGGCTCAAGTGGGTGGAATTGAATTGAAATTAATGACTGCAAAAGATGTGGATTCATACTCATATTTTTTTTTCAAGTAGTCGAAGTGCGAACTATTCTTTTGCCTGATGTCTGGGCTGGAGGGTATAGACAAAGGAATTTCAGTTCTTTAATAAGATTAGTTTGTGAAAAAGGTTTTTGTTCGAAATATTCTAAGAAATGCTCGTATATTTTTTGTTCTTGATTTATTATATATGCAAATTTAGGAGTACCGCAAGGTTGATATTTTGGGCCAATAATCTTCAAATTGAATTGTTTTCAAGTTCATGTGGTTTAAATGTCTCTCTTTTTGGTTTATATGTTTTGAACTCACACTTTGAAGAATTTGAATTATATTTCGATTTTGTTTTATATTTCTATTGACTGCAAAACCAGGTTTGTAGATCGATTAGAGCGGAAATATATCCTGACTAATTTTTTGTTCTATCTTTGAGTTTAGCCCCCTTCTTTCAACTATATGAGTATCCCCATTTACGGAAATAATAATAACTTGGAAAGTAAATTAAGGAATTTTCGACACTAAAGAAAATGACACTTTATGAGTAAGCTTTGGATACGGGTTGTACCCGGAGAAAATTTATATTTGGAATGGGAAGAAACTTCTCCACAATAAAAGTCAAGATTTCGACAATGCGAAATTTTTCAAATTAGAGAAGAGATTTCTGCGCTACATTATCGACATTTTAGAAGTTATCGCAGTTCGATGGTTGTGTTCCAGTCTTTCATAATCTTATGGATATATGGATATTTTTATAAATACTTTTCTAGTGAAATAGTCAGGTGCAGATCTCCCCAAAAACAATTAAACCGTGAAACTAGCACTTCAGGGAAAATTCATCAGTTTGGCATTAACCCCCTAACCGGACGAACTGTCAAATTCGGAGGCACTTGTTTAGCCGTACTACACGAATGTGGAATACTAAACCCGAGTAAATATTTTTGAATCCGCTCCTATTCGACACTGTGCTTAAACATTTTAAGGGTAGTCATAACCTCTTAAGTGTGTGCTCAAGTATAAAAAAGCAGTATCCGAGAATTCAGTTGAGTTTCGTTAAAAGATACCAAAAATTGTGTTGACTTTTGCAAAAGTTTCATCATTTTGCGGAAGAAATGAAAACTTGGGGTCGAAGGAAACATCTGTAAAGGACTTCTATCAAGAGAATACGCAAACTTATAAGTTGACAGTTTCCTTTTGAATGAGATACCAAAGCATTTTCTAACGTTAAGTGTAAAGCGGTTTATCATAAACTAGTTAGTTAAACTATCAAGGTCCAATTGAATTTGAAAGCAGTGATAAATTGAAGACAGTTTCAAAAATAATTTAAGATCATCAGCGTATATAAGACGTTGACTAAATTTTATGATTTTACAAATATCATCGATAAAAATATGAATAAAAGTGGACCGTAATGACTTCCCTGAGGAACTCTATCTAATAGATCTCGAGATTTATTGTGAATTTGAGCAGATCTGAGTCAAATGCCTAACTAAAATCCGTGCAGGCAGTATCTACGTAATAAACCTATCAATAGCAACGCATTGGCTACAAAAGAACCCGCAGATCAAGTGCATTTAGTGCTCCGAAGATCACCAGGTAAGATATGGAGAAGATTTTCTGCTAACTAGACAAACTGCACCTCACACTAGAGACACAATTATTAACGCGATCAAAGCACTTAAGTACATCAAACCGGAAGGACTTGACGGTACTCCCGCAGAAATCTTACGAGCAGTGCCAGAAATATCAATATCGATCGATACGTTGCATCTATGATCTATGATCTTATAAGATTCCAAGAGCTTCATGGAAGATTGGAAATAAGGAATAATTGTCATCTATCGTTTAGACATTACAAAAACTGAAGAAGAATTTTCGTTCTTCCTGCAACAGTGAAAAACTAGAGAGCGTCGAACATACACTCTATGCCGAACAAGCCAAGATCAACCAAGACGAGACGTTGCGGATCATCATAGAACAGTGATAAATATCGATATCAATCAACTGTTCATCGATCTCAATTTTTCTTCGATGGGAAATTGGTGTGGCATACATTACCGCAGGCATCCTAAATTGTATGTTCTGCATAATCAAGTTTTTCAGAGGATTTGGAAATCAGAAGTGGAGTACGGCAAGGCTGTATACTATCACCGATAGTTTTGACGTTGGAGATACATATGTATGTAATCTACTACGTGTTGTTTTGTCATGTAGTATTCGGTGTACTTTGCTTAGACTACACACTTTCTTATAAGATCATAGATCTCCGACAAAAGTCAAAAGAGAAGATGAACTTGGGACTGAACATCAATACGGCAAAAACAAAGAAGTCAATATACCTAGAAATGAGGTGAGGATGACAGAAAATTTCAAATCCCTTCGGGGTATGTTCTCTACCGACGGGAGAACCGAAGAAAATTGGGGATATTGTGATGCTTTTTCTTCTTAGCTGAGGAAAACTCGTCGGTGGACAGGAAGAAGCAACAAAACTTGGGCTTGGAGGTATTAAATATGAGGCTATAAGTGAGTGTGAATTGAAAAGATAAGAGACAAAATTGTAGGGAATTCCAAGTTAGTAATGATTACATGCCTTCAGGTTTACATTAAATGTGTAGGTGTCGTATCATTTCGCTCGGTAATATGATTAAGGGTATGTAGGTTTTGTAACGCTTCGTTAAAATATTGCGATCAAAATTTCACTCCGAGTTTCTCCCGTCCTCGAAAATTGAGAACGAAAATGATGGTCTAAAGTTTCCCTCGGAGTTTATTAAAATTGGAAATAAATTTCACATGAGAATTTGGGTATATTTAATGAGATTATTTACAAAAAACATCTTAAGGATTTTCTTATGGAGACGGTTATATCAGAAGAAGTAAGAGGCAAATGATTTATCATTCTCTTCGAAAAAGCATTCATTGTATTGCTAGTCAAGCTATCCTTTAGAGCGCACTCACAAAGCAATATACACAAATGGGTCTTAAAACAGAGGAAGCGTGATCGGAATGGGGAAGAGCCTGGAAAATCTGAATTACAACTCATTAGACCATACGCCCCTAAGTCCTTTCTTCATCCTTTAAAATTATCATTATACATAATATCCCATTGAAATTCGGGAAGAACTAGCTGAGTTCTCTTCGAGCTTTTGTAATTTTTCATACAAGACATTAACGTCTCGCCTTTTATCTTCCAAACAGATTATGCCAATTTAGTCTTCCACACAACCACTCCAAAAATAGCATCACTTTTTTATTAAATATGTTTCAGAATAATGTAACTACACTGATTATGTCAGCATCAACATCTCATATGATCATTGCCCCATTCAGAACGTAAATAAGTTCTTTAACGAACCAATTAACTGCTGCCTCTTACATATACAAAATTGCAAATCAAGAAAACCTCAAAATAGGCCTTACAAGCTTGTGAGTGTGTTTTTTTTTAAGTGCCATGACATGGCATCACAAATTGCGCCAATTTCCAGTTACAACGTCTAGCCAAGCCGCATGTTACTTTGAAAATCATGTAAAACAAGAATCCACTTCGTCAGTCTCTCTAACCAGGCCATCATCCACTATAAAGACTTCAGAGTCAGACGACGACGGCAAAATACAACAAAGAAATGAAAATAAAAAAGCAAATAAATATTTTTTCTTTCCCATTAGTCATCGTCTCTTTCAAAAGCAACGTCATCTTGTCAAAAAGTTTTCTATCCTCACCCGAAACCCCTGTGAGTCTTTCATCGTTTGTAGCTGTTTTCGAATTAGCAACAATGTATTTTCTGTATAAATAAAAAATTTCAGTATACGAAGTGCACTTTCGATGGCCACGAAAAGATAGAAATTTGAAAACGAATTGAATTCTTTTATGCGCAACATGTTCCTGCAACAATGTATGTAATGGATAGTGTGAAAATTTTAAATTACAAAATTGGATCGTTGAATAAAAAAAAGTGGAAAGGTTAGACTAAATGAACTAAAACGCCATCATTCTTACTGTAACTGGCGCGACTATGCGTGATACGTCACACATGATATAAACGGAATTCGCCGCACTTAATCAATGTTGCCACTCTTTGGTTAATTAGCTGAATTGTTTTTTTGTTTTGTCTTGATCGTCCATCTTCGTCGTCGTCGGTTAGGCATTTAGACGAGAAATAATGAGACTGCGACAAAGTTAATAAATTTTCTGTCAAGGAATGGAAGATAACTTTTTGTGTTTTTTGAAAAAAATGTTGCTAAACACGCGTGAAAGTTTTTCCTCCACAGCACAACTGCCCGCCATCGCCCCGCACATCAGATCAAAAACACTCCTATTCCTATTAAGCATAATCAAATGCTACCGTATTCCCGCCCGTCGCACTGCGACATCGTCATCGCACCCCAAACTCGAGATGTTTTTCTCAGAACAGAAAAGGGGACAGGCAAAGCAGTTTTGTTGCAGTCAAAATCAAGGGTGAGATTGTGGTATGTAAATTTAAATTTGAATTAACAACAGGGGCGCTGAACTTTGTGAGGTTGTTGTTTTTACATTTCCATTTTTTTTTCGGCTTTAGTAGTAAAAAAACACGCAAAACGAAATACAAAAACACCCAGCAAAGACATGAATTTTTATTATTTTGATTCTGTTGTTTTTTTTTTTTTTTGCTGAGGCATCAACCACCAACTCAAGAGTTGATGAAATGTTTACCAAGGATGGATATCAGATGATGCACCAACACCAAAAGCTAGAGAGGAACTGGGTACAAAATAAAGAATAAAAAAAATTCGAATCTTGATCATTGTTTCCATAAAGATGTCATCTGCCAGATTAAATTGTTGAGTGGCAAAAGCAAAAATGTTTCTGGCGAAAAACAAGACATATAAAAATATGTATATAAAACGATGGGGACTTAAAAATGCATTGGGGAAGAATTTTTTTTTATTTTTGTTTTCCTCAATTGTATCTCATTAAATTGTGTTTTGGTTTTAAGTCTTTTTGAAACATAAAAAAGTGCTTTTTTTGAATTTTATTTTTTGTTGGGGTTCCCACTCGAGACGAAGGAGAGATTGACTTACATAAATGTAAACATATTTATTACTTAAGAAAATTGTGCGATATTTTTTTTTGTTTGTTAAAATGGAAAGTAATTGAGCTTAAAAGTTCTTACTTATTCTATAGGACCAAGAATTGGTTTCGTGTGAAAATAAATTTCATGGTTCTTAACAAACTTAACATTTCCATCACTGAGAAGACAAATAAATGGGAATGGGAAATTTATGCGTCTGTGTGTGCGTGAATCGAATTGCTTAAATTTTTGGAACGGAGCATTTTCATGTAATTCAATTTATTTCAATTCAATTTCAATTTATTTATTTCATAGCGGGCGTACAAATAAGACATAATCTTTTATAGTACCGTAAGGCTAGTCGCGCACTGGCAACTGTGATCGAAATCAAATAGTTTAATCACCAGTTGAAAGAGAACCGCGCACTGGCAACTCTTTACTCACACTCGCACTCTTTTTCTCTCTTGCACTTATAAAAAAACAGCATAACTGTTGCGAAGGCAATCGTTTAGTTTGTGTCAAAACACAAACTTTTTAGTTTCGAGAATCGAGTTGCTCTAAGTGCGCGGTGTCCCATATAAGCCCATATGTTTCATTTTAGCAACTAAACAGTTGCGAAACTAAAAATTGAATGTGCGCGCCTAGCCTAAAAGTGGACTCTTAAGTTCATTAAAATTGGAGCTTTCTTTTTAACATAACTAAAATTAAATTGAAAAATATAATATAATTTGAAAAAAAAAATTAAATTTGATACATTATTATACCTTCTAGTTACTGTAGTACACCTGGGCATGATTGTTAGTGCGTTGGACTGTCATGCAGAAGGTCTCGAGTTCGATTCTCAGCTTTATTATTATCATTAAAAGCAACACGCATTTTACGTAGTGATTGAGAATCCAGTTTACCCTAAAACTATTGAAGCATACTCAATAAGTGGTACAAGCAACGATTTGCTAATTCTCATTTCAGTTTCAACCGGTGTTAGATTAGGGAACATATTCAATTTCCGAAGACATCCATATATACGTCCAACAGAGAGGTTAATATATGCACGACGGCAGAAAGTGAACGATTTGTTTTAAAGCCTAGACTTAAAACAGTACACGAAAACTCAATTTTTAATTGTGCTAGAAAAACAGGTGGTAGATTACTCGTATCGCTGGATTTATCGTAAGGCCATTACACAGCAACCAACTGTAGATCTCATCCAGATCTTCATTTATCCTTCAAATTAGATTTTCCAGTAAGTTCAAAAGTCCTGAAAGATAAATTTGAGCATCATCTGCGTAGAAATGTAACATGACATTTTTGCAAACATGTGGTAAGTCATTTATAAACATGCAGAAAAAAAAATAGTTCCTAACATGCAACCCTGTGGGACGTGAGCAAGCGAGCTGATTGAATCAGAAGAATTATTGCCAACTTTAACATTTTGAGTTCGATGACTTAAATGGTTTAGACGAACCAACTTGTCACTGAAGCCAAAGTAAAGTTTGAGTTTCTTGCAAAGAATACTGTGATTAACTCGGTCAAATGTTTTTGTAAACTCCAGCAAACATGCCTTGGTCATACTGAATTCGAATATCTTCAAGGACCTTAACCATAGAGCTGCTGTGGACTGCTCGAAATCCTGATGCAATTGAAGGATTGTCTTTCTTAGGCACAGGAATTACCTTTGCACGCTTCCAACATTTTGGAAAAGAAGAGTTCGTAATACATAAATTTACTATATGAGTAAAAGTGGGTATAATTTGTGGTAATATAATTTTAATAAAACGTATTTGAACTCCATCTTCACTCACTGAGTTGGATCTAAGAGAAAAGATATACATGACCAATTCATTCTCAGAAACGATTTTTTTTTCAGAAGGAGGTTCGTAAATGGCTGATTTGTTAATTGACACCTAGATGACTGTAATTTGTATCCACAAAGCTTTTATTAAGATCATTGGGATCTGGAAAATTTTCAACCACTTCCTTTCTACCAATACTAAATAAACGCAGGTTACTCCAAAACTTACGTGAGGTTTGATGAGGTCTTAATTTTGAAATAAAATATCTTTTTTTTTAGCTCTGCGAAACGAGCGGTTACGAACTTGACAGAAAATCACCCAGTTTATGGGTGATGGGTGGCGCTTCCACTTAGAATACAGCTTACAATGGATTTTTATTGAATCGAGGACTTCTGAAGTAAACATTGCAATTTTTTCTTACATACATCTTATAGGGTGGGCAAAATAATAAGTATGCATGAATGGTCAACTAAGTTTGATAAAGTTAACATAAGGATATTTTATTCAGCTGCATGTTAAAAGCGTCCTGCAAATAATCAATATTAAAAGATCCTATTTAGGGGCACTGCGCGAGATAAGATTAGAGGCCCTATTATAAAAAAAATAGGTGTCTTTGTCTTGCACTGATTTAAATCATAAATACAAAAATATAAAGCAACAAATTTTTACTGTAAGTTCTATTTTGAAATAATTTTTCTATGAATTTTAAACATTTACGTGTAAAGAATTTTTCAAAATACTAGGTCATGGCAGAAGGCAGATACTGTACAGGTGAAGAGAGACGTCTCATTCAGAAGCTACGCTCTAAAGCAAAAAGTACAAATTCATTACAGAAACGCTGACCTGGGCCCTATTCCACAAAACAACTTATCAACTTTTCACTTTGCACTTATCAAATTTTTCGACAATTTGCAAAACTTTATGTTCCTCAGAACTATAAAATTTGATAAGTGATAAGTTCAAATTGAAAAGGGTAATTTGCAAAGTCTTTGCAATTTTTATATTCTCTTTGCAATCTCTGTTCCACGTACGTTCTTATGTGCAAAGTGAAAACTTAATATAAAGACTTTGCAAATAATTATGCTGTTTCGTTCCACAAAAACTAAATTCTATTTTTGCAAAGCAAATTTTGATAAGTTTATTAAAAGTTTGCAAAGAAAAGTATCGCTTTGCAAATTCATATTGTTCAAGCTTTTAAAATGTTAGACGTGAGTTTTGTTCGACGATAGTGATGACGCGTTTATAATAAGAAATTATACTACAAAATCTTAATCTTAAAGGGGGCTTTCGTTTAAATCAAATTCAAGTTAATTTCCTTTTAAATAAAATTGGAGAAAAATTAGAGCACAATAAACAGCGCAGTGTCATGGTTTGTCGACTGAAAATCAACTGCTAATGTGCTTGCATTGGCTCGGAAATGGTTGCCAGTTCCTTGGCGTTGCAGCTATGCATTGTGTTGCAAAATCAACCGTTTGCAGAACCATAGAGTTGTCGACGTTATAAGAGACGTTTTATTTCAAAACACAGTGCCGTGGCCCGGTGACGTCAAAGGCTGAAAATAAATTCCTATGTAATATTGATAAAAACGTTTTTGTTGACCTTCAATAAAACAATTTTATCGTTTCAATTAAATTTTATCAATACGAAAGAATGAATTTGTTGATTTCACAAAATTTATATAATTCTGCATGATTTCTTGTCAGTTTAGCAAAATATGCACTACAAATAATATTGTCAGTTTAACAAACCAACTCATGTTAATAAAACAAAATAAAACTGAAATTTTTGTCATATCCACAAATTGTTTCGTGATGTAAGCAAAATGTTTGTTGTATCTACAAAAAATCTGTTTTGTAAATGTTTGTCAATATCAAAAAGTTTTTGTTGATTTTTTCTGCCAATTTAACATTTGAACATTTTTGTTAAATTAACAAATATTTGTATTTTGAGGTAAGTTATTTTGTAATATTGATAAAATAAAATTATCAGATAGATAAAACTATTTTGTAAGAAAAAGAAAAAATTCTACGATTTTTTTTTGATCATGACAAATCTTTTGTGTATGATATAGTTCACATTTGGTTTTTTTAAAAATCATTGTAAGATAAACTGAGTTTAACAAAAATTGCGTATCGTCAATACGCCCTCACAGATGCCTCGATGTTAGACCGCAGGGACGAAACGCCAATTTTTGGTGGAACAAGAAACATTTTTAAATTGAAAATTTGTTAAATTGACAATTTTTTTTGTTGATTTAACAAAATAATTTTGTTAATCCCTAAATTAAAAAAAAAACAAATTTGTGACATTAACAAAAAAATTTGTTGATACAACAAAAGAATTGTTAATATGACAAATTAATTTTGTAAATTCTACGAAAAAATAGTCATATTGACAAAATATTTTTGTTATTTCAACAAATCAATCTGTTAGCTTGACAAATTAATTTTGTGGATACAACAAAATATTGTTTGTTACCTCAACAAATTTTTGTAATTTTTATGAATTTGTTAAAGCGTTTTGTTGAACGTATATTGACAGAAGTTTTATCAGCTCAACCTTCATTTTTATCATATATACCTAGATTTTATTTTTAGTGTAGACCTTAACTTTAGACAACCAATTTTTTTTACTGAATATTAAGATCTATTTTGGAAGAAAAACACTAATGTCATGTCGATTGTCGATTTTTATTAAAATCGTAAGAAAAACAATAAAAACAATTTTAGGGCCTCTACTGTTGAATTGAAGAAACATGTTAAAAAGAGCTAACTTACGTTCTCGACGCCATTTTTTGTCATAAAAGAATAAGAAGAAAAAGATAATCCGTCAACGGCCTAAGCTTTGATGATAGCATCGCTTCCCATTGATCAGCGAAATCAAGAGACATTGCCCGTGGTTAGTACTGAGATGGGGGACCGTTCAGTACCAAAGCGTGTGCTGTTGACATGTGTTTCTACTGTTGTTCTTTCTTTCTGTGTGTAATGTAAACTTATGGATTTGGACTTAATTGAATTTAAATACAGACGATTGCTATTAGATCAAATTTAGGTTGATTGTATTTAAGATGAGTCCAAGTGAACAGCTTCTTAATAATTTAACAAAATCAGCAAAATCAGCATACATTTGCTAGATGATTATAAAATAAGTGAAGAGAGTTTGTTTATATAGAAGGAGAAGAGCAGAGGTCTGAATATTGATCCTTGGGGCACCCCTCTTACAGTCAGTAGGAAGAACTTGCTTTCTATCAAAAAGACAGGAAAACAAAAGGTCGAAGAAGAAAGGTTATAAACCGTCGAAAATTTATTACAAAGAATAGAATGATCAATGGTATCGATATGTTTTTGATAAAATTGGACTGCATAGGGGATACTACATTATTTATTCCCATTTGGTTTTGCTCCCTCAAAAACTTTGGACAAAAAAGGGAGAACAGAAATTGGGCGAAAATCATTACCTATAGGTATGCGTTTTGATTAAGAAAAACATCAGTTATTAATGTGGTGTTAAATGCATGTGCTTCATATCGCAAAATAACAGGCGAAATTGCCTTAAGGAAGACCGGGGGTAATCTGTCGAAAGCAACAGTATTAGACATAATAGATAAAAAACATTCGACTAAGTCGATACTATCTATACAAGAGAACTCAAAGCCATCTGTTTGTTGTTCAACAGGATGTCTCGGGGCTTGAGAAGGAATCGGTAAAGTCACAAATTGACGACTTAGTGCCCCAATATCAGCATTTCGCTTAAATTTCGCCATAAATCCCGGCCTTTCAAGGACGGACCTAGCCGGTTATTATACAAACGTGATTTTACCATTCTTATCTTTCCCACAGCCAGATTACGAATCTATGATAAAGTTAATGCTGGACATCCAACCTCTAATGTTTCCATTGCTTGTACTTAGGTTCCTCCGAATTCCGTTTGTATGCCAGGTACGTGAACTATGGTACGTGGGGTAAGACCTTAGAGGGACATGAGCATTAAAATTAAAACGGGCTACAATATTGTGATTGAGGAAGTTAGTTTATCAAGAGTCTACTCATTACCATGACTCATGGCAAATTTCAGCCACTAACTAATTTCTTGTACAACCCTATTTTTTTGACTAGAAAAAGTTTATTAGGAAAGAGTTTAACTGTTCCATTGCCGACATACAAGGAATTATTATAGTTTTTGCCTTATTTTCTCGTACTTATGAATAGCTCAGCTGAACCCTTTGTTTTATTAAATAACTAAAAAAGCAAAAACATGGTTGTTTAACTGATGTTTGTAAAGTTGAAATATAGGTCTTAATTAACTTATATGGGATCAATTTGCTCATTTTTGTTTTGCGTTTTATTCCAGATTTTAAAGGTATTTAATGGTTTCAAATTTACACTTTTGTGTTTGAATTTCGAAAATAAAAAAGGTCTAAATTTAGCAGCCCTTATTTAAAAAGCAATTCATGGTGCATTGTTGAATCTTATCTATCAATGCTAAATCAACATCCTCTAGCTGGAGAAGACCTTCAGTAAAACCACAATGGTTTCCTAGGCTTAAAGCTTAAATATGAAACCTACAAAATGAATAGATATTTTATTTTTAGACCGGAAAGCCTCCTTAAGACCTCTAAATATAATCAATTTATCGCTCGTACAGTTAAGGGTTTGTTGAACCCACATTTCCAAATTGAACACCATTACTCAGTATATAGCTTTTTAATCAAAACATAAATCTCATAGCAGACCATTCCATGGAAAACAAAAACAAAACATTAAGACCACCCAAGCAAAACCCTGCGACTGCCTTAATTTGAACAAATCGCCAAACCAACAAGCAATTTATAACACCTTCTTTAATTAGGCACTTTATCCCCAAAGAGTTCCCTTTTTACTATTGAGATCTATGAGATCGCTCAACTCGCATGATTCCCTCGCTCAGCACCACCAAACTACTCGTATAAGTCCACACCATATAAACGAATAGGTTTCTTCGTTTTCCCGTTCGCATAATAAAGGAGTTCGCTGCTGAACAAAAATCTTTAGAGTGCACAATAAATCCTTGACAAGCGGGCGAACGTTGCCATGCTACATGCTCAATTTATTAATGTGCTGTCACTCTTGGTCGCGTTAAGACATTTTCTCGAACCTAAAATGCTAATAGAAGAAAAAAAAAGATATGATAATAAAATTCGAAAAAATCAAAAAAAAAATCAAATCAAATAAACGTACCTACTCTATAAGTTGACTTCTTTGGCGACAAACAATCCAACGAACCGGAGCGGCAGTGTTGTTATGCGGTCGCGTCTACATTGAACGGAATTCGCCGGTTCCCGTCCGCATCCATGTTACCGCTGCCGCTGCCAGCCACTGTTGCCATTACTGCCTGGTTCTGCAACAAATCAAAATAGCAACATTAGCTTGTCAAATGTAATTACGCAGCACCACAGTTGCGGGCAGGGGTAAATGTTTTTTCCTGCCTTACTGTCGCTGCTCCACCGCACCGCCTAGTTTTAAAATTCCTTCGGCCATAGGCGAGACATATTTTTTCTACATAACGGCACAAACAAAATTCTATAAAGAATTTGGTTTTATTTTTAAAAATAAAAATGTTGCCAACAGGGCTCACCCCCAAAGCTAATTGCGATCATTTCTGGTTTTTCAATAAATTTAGGCGCTGATTCAGATTTTTCGCCGTATTCTGTTTTCGAATTTACCGATGTGTGTGATGGTGTTTTTTTTTTTTGTCGAATTCTGTTCTTGTCATTTACACCCAGCTAGATGAAGATGATGACTCAAATGTTAAATTATTATTTAAGGAACACTAGTTTGGATATAATTAGGTATTTAAGACAGGAGCATGTATGTCATTTGTGATTGTCATGATCAAAATAAATGCTTCTGTCAAATGGGTGATTTGTTCTTGATTGGACATCTTTTGTAGATATTTTGCCAAGGCAATTGTATAGGAAGGGATTAACTTTAAATTATGTATTTTTAAGATTTTATTTAAAAATTTGATGATTCAAGTTTAAAATTAAATTAACAAAAATGTCGGATTGACTTTTTACAAAAATAATAATATTTTGTTTTTATTTTATTTTCAGGTAAGCCATTGTGAAATATTTCAAGGTTTTTTCACACAGGAAGTATACGTAAGTGGAAAATAGTAAATTTGAAGGGAAATTGAGTGTAGTAGAAGAAAATCTTAGTCAATTAAGTTAATGGAAACAATTTTTGACATTTTGAATTTTTCTCCATTTTTGTTTCAATGTTAACAATTATATTTTAAAACTTATTTTATTTTTTTTTTGACATGCAACCCAAAAGAGAAAAAAAGATTTTCTTTTTCTTACTGTGCAGTACATTAATGCTTTGCTTACATATTTTTATCATCTAGAATACTGACATCCGAAATTTTCTATTATTACATACAGAATTGCCGCTATCTCTAAATTTAAGATTTGATTAATTTTTCACGAATTATAGCGGTATTTTTGATTTTATCTAGGAAATAAAATAAACTAAACTATTTTTGACAAGGAGAATACACTTCAAAAAATTGATTTCTTCATATTTTTGATTTCGTCCATAGCATTTATGTAGGGGTTCTTTAATTTGAGCGGGAAGATTTCGGTGGCCATGTTGTTTGGTTGACATCTGTCAAATCTAATGTTCATTATTCATATTCAGGTCAAATCAAATCTTTATTATCAAAATGAGCGCTCGTTAGTTCAAACGTTGCGAACTTCGCCCTCATTTTACAGTAGACGTGGTGGTCCTTCACAGTGTGCTCTTTAACGTTTGGTAGCCAAATTTTAGATGACCGTGGTTCGGAAATCAATTAGCCAACATTCGTACGTCATATGAATGAATGAATAAATTGTGGTATAAAAACACTGCGACCTAAAGATCTATTGTGTCCCCCATCTAGAACTGGATGAGGTTGGCTCATCATTACAGTTCTTCCTTCAAATTTGTTCCTTTTAGGAATCGAAGTATTTGGAATATTTTAAGGAATGATAATTCACTCTCTTTTATGTGGTGCTTGCCCAGATACCTATGCCTTTGATGCGCGAGTGCATCACATTTCCCCAGTATGTGGTCAGGTGTCTCTTTGTGAGTGTTTCAGAATCTGCAAGTCGGGTTGTTCACCAGGCCAAGGATGTTGAGGTGTCTTCTAAACCTGCAGTGGCCTGTGAGAAGCCCCGTGATTTTCCTGAGGTTGTTTCTACTTAAGCTAATGCAGGTTAGAAAACGATCTCGGTTGTAGTCCCCGAGTAGGAGTTTTTCCTGTCTCAGCTTAGGGAGTCCTTTCCAGATTTTTGATCTTTTTGCCTCCTCTTCTGTTCTGATTTTATTTTTGATCACATTTTCTCCTATTCCGCAGTAGGGCTCTGGCCCTGTAAGGGGTGTCGATGCACCTATTTTTGATAAGGAGTCTGCTTCTTCGATGCCCTGGACACCAACGTAACATGGTACCCAATGAAGTGTGACAGTGTTATTCTTGCCCAGTTCATTAAGCTTTATCACGCACTCCCTAACAAGTTTGGAACTAATGGCGTAGGAGCTTAGTGCTTTTAGTGCAGCCTGACTGTCTGACATGATGGCAATGTTTTGGTTTTTATATTTCCTATCGAGGTTTCTTCCAGCACATATGCCTATGGCATTTACTTCTGCCTGGAATATGCTAGTGGACTGTCCCATCGGTAAGGAGAGTTTAGTTCTAAGCCCAAAAACTCCAGCACCAGTCTCTTCAGCTGTTCTCGATCCATCGGTGTACCATTTGATGGTATTTTCTTTAAGACTGTAGTTTGCTGTTTCCCCTAGCCAGTCTTTTTTGCAGCTTAACTCCGTTTTGAAATGTTTTTTCGAAGCTATATCTTTTGATCGTACCATCTCTTAAGATGTCAAGAAGGTTTGTTACTGCGGACCGAGTATCGAGTCTTTTACCCTGTTTCCAATAATTTTACCCTCCTTGGCTCCCTTAGCAGCATTTTCAATGGCCACGTGTAGTGGCGTTAAATAAAGGATGGTCTCCATCGCTGCTGTAGGGCAAGTCCTCATTGCTCCTGTAATGCATAAACATGCAAGTCTTTTCAATTTGTCTAGTGATTTCCTAGTTGTGTTTAGTTCGGTTCTTTTATGCCATGCAATGGCCCCATAGGTAATGATAGGTCTTACCATCATGGTGTACCCCCATCTTATGATGCTTGGTTTGCAGCCCTATGATTTACCTGCAAGTCTCTTGCATATCATAAGGGCCCTTGTGGCTTTCCCGACAGTTATTTCGACATGCTTGTTCCAGAGGAGTTTGCTATCTAGTGTAACTTCTAAATATTTGACCTCCCCCTGGGTGTCTATTAGTTCTCACGCCAACCGAATGGGTTTCATGTAAGGTAGAAGTTTTTTACTGGTAAATGGTACGAGTACTATCGTTGTTTTGGTAGGGTTGATGTTAAGTCACACAGATATACACACATTTCCTAGTTATAGACAGCCCTCTCTGGACTTTATCACAAAGAGTTTCTTCGTACTTCCCTACTGCCGTTATAACGATGTCATCAGCAAAGCCAATACATCGAATCCCTTGGGATGTTAGACTTTCTAGTAATTCATCAACTACAAGACTCCACAGTAAGGGTGATAATACCTAATACCAGCCTCTTGTTGTGATGACTTTCTGGACGTTTAGTCCTGCGTATGCTTCCGCCGTTGGCATGTTTACTAATACTTCCGATCTAATGAAGTTATCAATTATATTTTCCAAAGTTTTCAGTAAGAAGGATGTTACGAGTAGCTTATTGGCCTGAATGACTTAGGATGTGTGGTATCGTTTTTCCCCACTTTGGGGATAAAAATTACCTTTGTTCTTCTCCATAAGCTTGGTATGTACCCAAGTGCAATACTACTTCGAAGTAATCTAATAAAATAGGGCATTAGGTCCTCTTTACCTTTCTGCAAAAGTACAGGAAAGATGCCATCTACGCTCGGTGATTTGAAAGGTTGAAAGGAACTTAACGCCCATTCAATCCTATTGCCTGAACAGATAGTCGAAGCTATCTTCCAGTCTTCCCGGTTAGGCCTTAGAGGTATTCTCTCTATCATATTTCCTACCATTGGTAAGCTGCCCGGAAAATTAGTATTTAGCAATAGGGTTGACCTTTGCTCCTCGTTTTCAGTGAAGCTACCATCGGCGGCGTAACGAAGTGCCGAAGAGGTTAATGTGCTATCTTTGGCTAAAGCCTTGTGTAATCTTGCTGCTACAGGTGTCGACGAAATGCCCTCACATAAATTCGCAAAACTATTCCTCTTAGCTCTCCTTATTTCCCCGTTATATTTGGTCAACTCTGCAGAGTAGTTATGCCACTCTCCAGTACTCTTTATTGAAGAGCTTTCTTACGTCATAAGAACACAAGATTGACTGAGAAAAACGCCGAGATCCATGAAAGTTTATACAGCAGAACCCAAGATAATCGATTCCTCGCCATACAAAAAAACTCGCTCTTTCGCAAACTTCAAATTGGCGAACTTTTACGTCGGGACTTAAGTCTATACCCGTACAAGATCGAACTAATTCAGTAGCTAAAGTTCCTGTCCGTAGACAACACCGTTTTTTCGCTGACTGGGCTTCGGATTCGGAGCGTTTAGAAAAAGACTACAATTTTGGGCGAAAAATCATCTCTAGCGACGAAGCGCAGTTTTGCTTGAATGGCTGTGCTAACAAGCAAAATTGTCATATATGGGTCAGCACCAACCTACACAAGCTTTACCAAGTGACAATGCATACTCAAAAAGTTAGCTTTGATGTGAATTTTGGGATAGCGGCGAGTGCTACATCACGATGATAACTTAATTCTTATGGCACAAATTGAACTATATGGACCTAGACAACATATGGTTCCAGAAGGACGGCGCAAAGTGTCACACAGCTGACACCACGAATGAAATTCTGCATGAATAATTTGAGGGTAAGGTTATTTCTCCTAGAGATGAAGTGAATTGGCCACCAAAGTCATGCTATTTGACCCGATAGACTTTTTCTTGTGGGGTTAAAGTCATAGGTCTATGCATATACACCACAATCGACCGAAGCCTTTGAAATGAACACAACACAGGTCATCACTCGAATTCAGTGGGATCTATGTGAAAGTGTTATTGGACCACTCGAATCAGTGTCGCCGTAAGAAGCCAAGGCGGGTATTTGATGTCATATTTTATACATAATGGCATAGATGGGGCTTTCATATTAAAAAAAGAATTTTGTTAATACGTCATACACAGCTTGTTTCATTCCATTTCAACATCTACCCGCACTTATTGAAAAACCTTTTACAATCCCAGACACTCCGCTTCAACCTAGACCGAGTGCTCTGGCATCCGCGGTAGCTGGGTTTATAAATTAAATATTCGATCTTCTTTGGAGCCTCGAACCTGGCAGCTCGGATTCGAAGACTCTATTGGGTGTTACATTATTTTTGTCCATTCGCTTGATATGGCCGAGACTGTGAAATCGAAGTTTTCTGACTTTCTGGACTGCAACGTCACCTCGGTACATCTCATTGAGTTCGCGTATATTTTCTCCTATATTCGGCTCTCTACGCACACGGGCCAAATATCCGTGGAATAATTTTTATTTCCGAAGATCCCAGTATGAGGTCTTCCTGTCTACTTATCGTAAAAAGCTCGGTGGCGTAAAGCCGAATTGACACTATTAAAGTTTTGTTTTTTAGAACGTACAGTTTGTCTTTCGTGATACGAGTTTTGAATGTTTGTATCTTCTTCGCCAAAGCGAAATATCAGGGGTTTCTGAGGGTGATTCCTTGTAGGATTTCAACTAAAATGTCGTTCGTGGAGTTAAGATATACTCCGAGCTAGATGGACTCCTAGAACTTGCTGATACCAAAAGTGATAATTGTTTATTTATTGATAGTTTGTACTTAGTCTTACTTCAAGTCTCGCCTGATTTTCAATCGCCCTGAAGGATTCTAAGATATCGATATCTTCTGTATAGAATAATAGTTGGACAGATTTGTTGAATATGGTACCCCCAATTTCAACGCCTGCCCTGCGCACCTTCTGTTCTAGAACTTGCTCTTAAAGTAATTACACGATAGCGCATCTCCTTGCCGAAATCCTTTGCATGTTTGGAATAATTCGGAAAAGCGTTTCCCTAGTTGTGCATTGCGCACCTAGTTTCCAATGTAACGCGAACCAGCTGGAACAGTTTTTCCATAGCCCCGAACTCAGCTATTGTAATAAAGAACTCTTAACTTTTCTGCTGGGTCGAAAGGCACACTGATACTAATCGATTACGAAACGGCTTAATGTAGTCACCCAGCTAGTTCGATAAGATTTTGTTATGCTCTAATAGTTCCTGGAGGATATGGAAACGCGGTTTGCTATCGGGGATGCTTTCATCAATTAATGGTTGATGATTTGATAGTTGAGCTCTGTTAAAACGTCACTTCTATATTGGAAGAACTCCGCTGATAATATCCATCCGAACTAACCAGTAAAATCTTTCAATAGCTAAGTCTTCCTCTTCTGAACTGGGACTTTATTAAAGGTTTCTTCCTTGCCCTATCGCTCACCCTACATGATTGCCAATTAGGAGGTGCTGGAAATGTTCCTTGAAAACATGTACTGTCCTTCGGTGATTTGGTTAACTTGGTTGTTTTGAAAATCTTGCGTTGGGGTCTTTAGTCCATGAGCCAGTTACTTGGATTTATTATGAAATGACTCTGGCAACTCTAGTTCTGCTAAGGGGCATTCGCTCAGTTAAACAATCTTTTCGTAATGTAATGATCCGCATTGATACAAAGTTGCTATTTCCGTAGAACAATAGGTGAAGAACTTTAACCTGTTTAACTAAGATTAAGCAATTGCGTATTCTTAATAAAAAGGGGACCTTTTTCCCCTGTAAAAAGTGGTTTTCGGAATTGCATCATATGAATGAAATGAAATGAAATACAGTTAACAGTTGTAAATTCCTCGAAGAGAAGCAAAGCATTATGCTCATGGATGTTGAGATGTTGCTTATTTAATTTCCCGCTGTCACAGTAACACATAAACACAGGCCCACTACCAACATGTCAAAGGAGTTCCAATTTAAAGGAATCTTTATGTGCCTTTTTTGAGAAACCCTTTTTATTTTGCTCTGATTTTATGTACAAGAAGGTATAGAGATGGCGCTTCAGTGTGTTTATGCAGTAGGAAAAGGGTATCAAGTATTATAAACACAGCCCTTACAAAACAGCAAAAGGAAAGCACACACAAGAGCAAGCAGCCGTCATTTTGCCTAAAAGGAAAAACGATAGCCTTTCTTTAAAAAAAAAGGAATCTTAGCTTACTTAAAAGATTTCACTACCGCCTACGTCAATAATATCGAGTGTGAATCAAAAGGATCATACATAAAAATTTTGAAAAAAAAAAAACAATATCTATGAAAAGGATAACGATGACGAGCGATGGTGATGATGATGATGACGACGAAAAAATGGTGATGTTGTATGGAGTGCATATAATGGCACTCGGATTGAAAAGCAATTCCTGCTGCATTGCATCATATACAACCTATGTGTAGAGCAGAACTTACAATGTCCCAGTTAAAGGCTGAATTATTTATGTAGTTCAGCGTCGTCGTCGTCATCATCATCATCAACATCAGCAGCAGAAGCAGTAGCACCAGCATAACAACAACCATTACCGACCACCGCCTACATTCAAAGAGCCAGGGGACGGGGTCGGCATAAAATATAAACAAAATAACTAAAACAACAACAAACAAGCGTGTGTCCTGGTGCTCTACATTTTCCTTCATCATCACATACACAATCCACATGTGGATTATTTTTTTTTTTTATTTTTTTTGTTAGCTGCAATATTTTTCTTTTCGGTCCTTTTTGGCACAAAAAAACCTACACATAGGAAACCAGAGCCCCAACACATTCAAGTTCTAATGAAAAAAAAATCCATTTTAATGGGTTCACAAAAAATAAACACCACAACATGGTTCGGCGGTCGCTTTTGGGGGGATAGTCGCTGTTGCAGTACTATTGCGCCAGAAAAACCACCATCCAACAGTACCAGTAGCTGGCATAGAAGGACCAAAGGAGAAAAAAAATATGTTATCAAATACAACAAAAACAGGACGATGGCGGATTATTTGAGTGCGCCACGCTATATACAATTCTATATTCATCGACTACAGTCAGCCAGAGATGGATTGGTTCAATTGAACGCGAGATGGCCTGGATGGAATTTAGCTAAAGGCCTGAATCCGAACGAAGTTTGAAAAATTATTTGAAAATGTATGTATTTTGTATTATACATGTATTTAGTATTACAGGTGTATTGAGCATTACAGGTGTATTTAATAAAAACTGTATGTGTATTTACATTTCACTTTTTAGAATTACACGTGTATTTAGAATCACACTTTATTTATAATTACAGGTGTATTTATAATTAGAGGTGTATTTAGAATTACACGTGTATTTAGAATTACACGTGTATTTAGAATTACACGTGTATTTAGAATTACACGTGTATTTAGAATTACACGTGTATTTAGAATTACACGTGTATTTAGAATTACACGTGTATTTAGAATTACACGTGTATTTAGAATTACACGTTTATTTAGAATTACACGTGTATTTATAATTACACGTGTATTTAGAATTACACGTGTATTTGCCCCTACACATTTATTAAGTACTACAATTGTTACAATATTTGTACAGTTGGTTTCCATTTTTCAATTTTACAAGCGCCTGAAGCACCATCGAATACGTTCCTGGATATTGATGTTGGTTATGGTGGTATATTGAGTTACTAACCCAACCACATACTACTACTGAGGGAAGGCTGGGATCTCTCTGTTCCTGATGTGGTGCCCTATATTTCGATGCCAGAGAGCAAAACGATATCAAACGCGACGCGCAAATAGAAAAAAAGGCAAAAAAAAAAACACAAAAACGAAATGAAAGAAAACTGGAACAGGATTGATTCATATGCGCTAAGGATTTTTCTCATATCTCAGGATAAAAAGATATATAAGCAAACGGGAGTGTCCTGTCCGCCTGGGTTGTTGTATACTGTGGTTACACAAAGTCGGTGGCCTACATTTAAGGTGTGCACCATAATACACAAGACCGGAACGGGGTAAGGAAGCGCTCGACGACGACGATGACGACGGAAGGATGGTTACTGGGTTGAAAACATTTTTTTTTACTACAACAATAAAAAGTGTTTTGTCCTGAGGTAGATTTCCGTTTTTTTTTTTAAAATTTCTTTTTTAATAATTACTTTCTAGAGCAGTAGAGTTAGTAAGAACAAAAAAAAAAAAAGATGATAGACGGTAGGGTCTTTTGGGAGGAAGTGAATATATAAGTCACTCGTCTATTTCATTCAACTGACATTTGACAGTGTGAAATGCTGTCTAGTGGCATATTGTCTTGAGTGTTTTCATTATACTTTTGTGGTTCAGTCGGCGTCGTCGTCGTCATCGTTAAAAAAAACGAGCGATTCAGAGATTGTGATGTTTGGGTTAGCAGGACAAAGGATCATTGACACGTAAAAAAAAAAAAACTTAAACTTAATATTCATTGACAGGACGAAAAGTTGTTGTGAAGATTGGTATTGAAAGGTGACAAGCTTGAATGGAATATAGTTCTTTGACAGTCTAAGAACGACATAATAGAAGAATAATGCTGATCGTTTTTTTAAGTAGGAACAAAAGCATTCGATTTAGGTTATATGTGGATTTAAAAAGGAGCTTCCTTTATACCTATAAGTAATTAAAAAAAGACAGAACTATACTGTCTCTTGTGGGAAGTTATATTTTTGTTTGTTTATTTAAATTTGGTTTAATGAAAATTCTTAACTTTAGAGGAGAGCATTAAGAGAATAATATTTTAGTTCAATGCTCTCCACAGATTTGTTTCTCATAGACCACAAGCTGTATTTGGTATCGGAGAAGCAAAGCAACAACAAAACACATGGATGATCCTTTTCTTCGTAAGTGTGGAGAGGATTTTGAACTTCTAAACCGTTTGCACTTTAAACCGTTCTCGATCTTTTTTGTTCGCAAATGCTCAGTTGTGATCATGTTAGATTGAACATGGTGCAACTTAATTCGGAGAAGTGTTACAACTAGCCCCGTCATGAAGAAGAACACAATCTTATACAAAACGAAGGTCACACATGTATTAAATACACACACAATCTTAACCAAAAGGCAGATGCATGTTCACAAAAATTAACCGCGACTGTATCTCTTTTGAAGAGGAAGATCAAAACTTGTGAAAAAAGTAACAAACCTGCTAATTTTTTTAGACCAACGCAGAACTTCCTTAAATGGCCTTCAATTGACCGGAAAATAAGACAAATCTCTTTCACGCTATTCTTAATTTTCAGAAAACCCTATTTTTTCTTAGCTGTTACTTCTTATCCCTGTTACTTCTAGCCCCGGTCTCCCCTATCCCTTTTGAGAGACATTTTTTTTGTATACAAATTATAATAATTTATGGCTTCGAGAACGACCTGCAGTGGATATCGTTTCCTTACTCATTTTGTTGTATTTTTTTTTTAAGTCTTCTGTCAAAAACAACACCCATACAAAGTGGGCTTGTCATGATTGTTCTTCACATGTTATTAAGAATATAATACTCACAAGGTGGCGCAAAAGTAATGTCATAATTTTTACAAATGGCGTCAAATGTCATTGTGTTTTGACATCTATGTTGTAGACAGATACAGAATTAGTGGATAGTAAGTAATGGGGCGATACACACCTAAAAAACTTAGAATTATTGTTACTTCTTTTTAAAATAATTTTCGGTCTGTTGTCTTTCTCATCGAGACTTTCCTTGTCGCTTTCTTCGTTCTCTCCGCAATAAGTTTCCGGCATCGTTTTGCTCGGTCGGTCGAGATCATCGCTGCTGTAACCGAGGATTTCAAACATCGATGAGGTAACGATGCAACGTCCGCAGACTTTCGTTAGGGAAAGAGTTGGAGATATTTCCGTACAAAGGGCAAACCGTTCGCGAATTGTTGCCTGCTGACAGTCAAACGAGTTTAACTTTCTTCCATGCGCTGATAAACTTGGTGCAAGTGGAGTTATGATTTCGTATCCATAATCGTAATGGATACGAAGGCCATTTCCACTCAAGTGTTAAAAACAAATTTTGCGTTTTTGAGGCACAGAGAATCCACGTGAAATGCAAGAGCTTTAGCATCACTTGAAAGTGACTATTTCTTGTGACATTTGCAGTGAAAAAATGATTGGCCCTTATTTTTTTTGTTTGTGGACGCTGATGGGACCACTGTAACCTTAACTGGTGGCCGATACAGCGATATGATTTTTTAATTAAAATCATTGACAATAATAAAATAATAATATTCCTCAAAAAACTAATTGATCTGTAGGTTCTTCTTGCAAAACTTAAAAGAATTCAAATTAATATCTTAAGGCTTCCAATTTAAAGCTCACAATCACAAAATATATAGAACCTAAAGTATTTTTCGCGAATCGCCAAAAAATATTGAAGAATTAAATTAACAAAAGTTCACAGTCAATATCAGTCGATTGTTTAACGAAATAAATTATCAATTCAATCAATAAATTTTTACTGCAACTGTAAATATTGAACAAATTGTAGATAACAATTGTGAATGGCTATTTGTTTTGACATTTCAGTTCTTGAGATGTAAGTTTTTGTTATTAATATTGATATTGTCAAAAATATAAATGTCAATGGTTCTATTTCGAGGTTCGGTCGCAATAATAAGATATGATAGAAAAAAAGAGCAAATGGGATTTAAAACAATTATATATTAAACTTAATATTAAGATACTAAATTTTACGTTTTAATGGCTAAAGTAAGAGAAATTTAAGAAAATAAATTTGGTCGTCACGTATTCCAATATAATTGTTACGAACATGCAAACTCTATTCGCGTTCAACATATTATCCACAATACAATGAATGAATTGATTTTTCATTCGCGACGAATAAAAAAAAATACATAATATGAAGGAAATGTCAAAATGGACGAATTTTCGTTCATTCGTTGGTGGCTCTCATGTGAATAGTTTTAATTGATGACATGTTCACAATACCTAAATAGACTTAATTTGCGTTTTACAAAATTGATTAACATGTTGAACTTTAAAATGACTTGATTTCGTCTATTAACTTTCAAATCGATACCTCTGTCGGCGAATCGTATCATTTATCAGAATTTAATAAATAAACATATATACTATTTTTATATAAATGTATAACAAAGTGCCCCAAGGCAAACCATCTCTTTTGTTCTAGCACATCATTTGCATGTTTTTGTTTGACTATATTGCATACATACATATATTCCAATTAATTGACACTTTGCCGCGCTCTCGATAACGAATCTGAAGCTCTATCACTCTAGTGTCAATAGCAAGAAATAAAAACATTTCAATTGCAACATTATAGAAGTTGTGTAATGTGTACGCCTGCTATAGAAATACAAAGAATACAACAACAATACCAGTATACACAGATTTTGTATACCTAAGTAGAGCCATGGATTTTAAAACCCAAAGGACGTAAAAGGACATGCCCATATAGAACACATTAACACTTCTAGAAAACTCTGGGGCTTTTTCCAACCATTTACAGTACAGTAAAAACTCCTTTTAATACAAGAAAAATGTTTGGTTGAAAAATTTTAATTCGTGAAGTAGACTTAGCAATGTTTAATTGGACTTGTTGAGTTATTGACAAGGCCCTCACTTTTCAAATAATGAGTCTAAGTGAGATCTCCGGGACGAAACGCACTATTATAGGAGTCCATGGTCCAACTGAAAATAGGTTTCTACCGAAACTGAAATGGAAGAAGTAAAAAAAGTTGGAGAACGAGAATAAGCTTAATTCTAACTTCACTAGCTTAATAACTGATCAATCCTTGATTGGCAAAATGGATCTAACGAACAAATATGTCAACGACTGGACAAAATCTAAACATAACATCATTTAAGACAAAAAATAAATGGTAGAATTTTGATTGTGAATTGGTGAGAAAAAAGACTTTCAAACTAGTAATTAGATTCCGAAGAACGCGAAGCATAGAAGAAGAACTGAACTATCTAGAAGCGAGAAAAGAATTTAAAGCAGTCTACAACAGAAATAAAATTCAATATCATCAACAAATTGATCTTCAGCTCAGTACAAGAAAAAATAGCAATGATTGGTTGAATCTAGCAAATGATATTCGAAACGAAAACTTTACGTATGCCCTCAAATATCACCATCTGTCTCAACAAAATTCGTCAGCTTGATTCAAGTCATCTATGTCCACATTTTTTCGGCTCTGTTGACTGAGAAAAAAATATCGGAGAATTTCGAAACATTCAATGGGATCAAACAAGGATGTCTCCTTTCACCGCTACTTTTTGCACTTTACATAAACGACCTTAGGAGGAAGAGGTCTCAAAACTCGAGAATATTTTTGTGAAACTACTATTGTATGCAGATGATATAGTCAACCTAGCAGAAGGCATCCGAATCATGCAAACTATGATAGATCTCTTGGAAGAATACTGCAACAATTGGTATTTAAAAGTTCACATGACAAAGTCAGAAATAATTGTGTTTTCGAAATTGAGGAAGGCTACCTCACCAGGAAAAGTGGTAATTCAAAGGAGAAGGAATAAGAATTACTTCTAATTATATTGTATATTCGGGTGTTCTTCTTACTTCCAAGATGTCATTCAGCAAACACGTGGAAGTCAGACCCAACTCAGCAAAATACAGCATCAACGCCACATGGCAAGGAAAACTATCAGTCTTAGTTCAAAGTGAAATTTTTATAAGCGGTATAAAGGGCTATCCAAATATATGGCGCTCAATTTTGGGGGCGGGTATTAAAACTACCAGCTAGCACACCGAACTATGCACTATGCACTATCACTTGAAACTTGTGCCCAAGAAGGACGTTCGTATACTTTGGATCTTCAACTGTCGTATGTTTGACTTAAGTGATAGTAGGATACCACATCGACTCAATCAATTTTGAGTAAAAAAATTAAATGACATCGAATATGAATTCGGAGTACATTGGGATGAACATTTTGGGTCAGAGGAAGAATTAATGGACAAAAATCTTGTACTATTTGATTCTCTTAAGTTTACTCGTAAGTCACATCAAGATACTACAAGCAGCTCACGCATCTTTAAGTTCTTAGATTATTCAAAGGGACGTAACTATATCTAGAAAGGATTTGATGTTTTTAAATTAAGCTGGAGTTTCAAACCGAAATGTGGTCTAATCTTCTGAAAAGAAGTAGATAAGGCGGCTCCTCCTCCTCCTTATGTAGCCTTTGCAATATGAGGCAAGGAGAAATTATTCAATATTTTTTCTGAGATGAAGCAGTTGCCAAGTAAGAGAAGGTTTTTATTGAAGTTTGTGAATTCATTAATGAAAGTGAGGTCAGATTTTTTTTTTTAAAGCTAGCTCCATGTGAAGCTTTACGGAAATTTAACTATATGTTTAACATCAAAGAGAGGAAGTTAGCGAAGCTTCTTTCTATAAAAGATTTAACTTAATTTTTTTTTCGATCGCTACATGTTTATTTAGCTTTTAGGACACTGTCTTAGTTTCTTAGCTAATTAAACATGCAACCTCTGTTGTATATTTAAATCGAAGTAAGAAGTCCAATCATTAAAAAAAATTTGTGTTTTTTCTTTTAAATATAGATTCATAAAAACAGATCCTTCTACACACATCCCATTCACTATAAATTTTTTAAAAAAGTTTAAAACTTATTGTGAATACCTGAAGCAAGTATTCACAATGAGAGACTTCACTGTAAATAAAGTACACTATAGCCGCCATCGTCCAACTCATAACATGTTAACTATGCTGCCACGACTATGAGTTTCTAAAGAGGCCTTTTATGGAACACCACCCTCGATCATCCCTCCTCCTATGACAATCCATCAACATTAATGTAGGTGAAGTCGATAGATAAGTGCAATATGTGGTGACCAACAAAACAATTCGCGCACTATAAGGGAAAGAAACAACACCACATCACATCACATTAAGGCGTGCCATTCTACGGGTACTCAAATCTAAACTAGGTCATCACATTGAAGTAGATAGAAAAACTTTTTTATTACAAAAAAAAAAAGAAAAAAAAATCTTACACAACTCTATTTTCAATAAACAATTCTAATAAAAAAAAAATAATAAAATATATATGAACTTATTCCTAATTACTTACGTACCTCACCGACATCAAAGTATGTGCGTGTGAGTGTCCTCTTGATAGTTCTTCGCCAAAAAGATGCCTAATTAAATGTTTTCTATGGGAACAAAAAAAAAAAAACAAAAAGTCAAGACCTCCGGAGGCCGGGCAGTGCGGTGGCGGGGGCTTCGTCGGGAACTTGGCGTTCTCCGAGGGGGTTATGTATCGGTGTATCTTGCCGAAAGGCCAAGACAACACTCGATATCAAAGTGTTTTTAATTTGTTTATCCACTCTCCAACTGATGCACAAAGAATCGCGCAATTGATCAAAAGATTTTTATTAGACGACCGACCGAGACACCAACAACTATACGTTGACTACGACGACTACGATGATGTTGATGGTGATGATGATGATGATGGAGACAACCAAGATGACTCTAGGAGGCAGCAGCAGCATCGGCATCCACTAGACTCAGAACTCTGTGTGTGGTGGTTCCTCTAGACGTTATTCTTCTTTTTTGCGGTCCCCTGATGTTAGCCTTTGAATCAATTTTTGAGATACAAAAAGTTATCTTTAATTTTCTATGTTTCTGTGGCAGAGAATTTAAATTGGCTGTAAAAATATCTAATGTAGGCTTCTTTATTATTTTTTTTTGTGGTTTTTGTTTTTGCAAAAAGTTCGCCAGAAGAAGTAGACTGAACTATGAATTTCTTTGTGTGTTAAGCTCAAAGATTTTGTATCTTTTTTCCATTTTCGTTATTAATTTTTTTTCTTTTGAGATTGTCTGTTGGTAAAAAAAAGATAAAAAGATAATTATTCAGTTCAATGGTAGGCAACCATAGCAAATTAATTTCGAAGGGGGTTCCAGATCTAAATTGGGGATAAGAATCTTAGAACTAAAAATGAATATGAATAACCTGATCATCATCAGAGTTCTTTGCTGAAAATAGGTTGGTTCTGGTGGGGTTGAAATGGTAGAAATCTTTGCCTAAATCCTCTTCATTTTTGGATTAGCTCGGAGGATATATTATCTTGTTTCACATTGAACAGAGTATTTTCCAATTTTACCGCTATTCCGAGTTCGGTTCCTTGCCAAAAACATGTTCATGTTTGGAATGGTTCCGGCAACATATTCTTTTGGTGCACATTAAATCTAGTATATTTGAATTTCATGCGATACAGCTGAAAGAATTTTTCCGGTATTCAAAGTTCGAACATCACCCTAAGGATCCATGAAGAGCTCATTTGCGAATTCGAAGTCCGATGAAGAGTTGATGAGTCTTGACTTGAAATTCATTGGTGTTCTTCAGGATTTGCGTTTTTGGTGGATGTGGAATATGATGGTGATAGTGCATGTACATCGGGCATGTTTCCCTGCTCTCATACATGGTTAAAGGTTTGATGCATGCATCCTCATAAAGCATCGTGAAGAGCTCTTCTTGTATTACATCAGATCCGGCGGTCTTATCGATCAGAGCTAAGTTTGCCTACCTCTTCTATACTGTGATATGTTTTTGTCCTAATACTCCCTCGAATGATGAAAATTGGGCAGCTGTTGGAAAAGCTGCTTGAATACATCCACTCTTCCCTGTGGTTTGCCGATTAGGACCTTCGCTGGTTTGAAGATCTAGCTGGAGTTGCTTGCCTTTTTTTTTGTATAAAACCTCTGGATGTTGTTGTGATTATGAGACTCTATGAACTGCTTGAGGGCAGCTCAAGCTAATGCTAGGAAATGGTCAGAGTCGATGTTTACCCCTCGAATAAGATGTCAGATGTTCTTACCCAAAGCCGGTATATGTTCCCAAGTTAATCCGAAAGATGTCAGGCCTATTAGTCTATCATCATTCCTTCTAAAATCACTTAAAAGATTAATTGATATCCATTTACATGACTTCTGCCTACGGCTTAACAACAAAGTAAGATCGGTAGATACTGCTTCGCATTCAATAGTACGAACTATTCGAATATTCCTTCCACCGTGAAGAGTACACTATGGCGGAATTCCTACATATAGAAGGCACCGTAGTATTTGGAAAACTAAAAAGTAAATGGGTCGCTTGGTAAACTGACTACCAAATGTTGACTACCAGGGTTATCAATTCAAAACTAGTCGTATTTTCCGCTAGAAAATCTTTCAGTAGAGGTACGAGGTCGTACGCCTCGTGGCCGTGTTCTTTCTCCCCATCTTTGGAACTTGGTAGTAATTGAGCTGTTGACATGCCTGGAAGCGGAAATCTACAAAGAGATTGCTTATGTGGACGTTCTGTTACATCAGCCACCCCTCGATATTTTCAGCAAACGGAGAGCAGCGGGTACAATTGCCCAGCTAAAACCTTAATCTTAATAGATAATAACGAAATTGTTCATTCAATCATTCTGAATTCATTTAGACCAGTTCCAAGTCACAGTGAGTGTTATCCCAAAACTTCAGTCAGTCAAAAACTTCAAAGTAACCATTCCTTCAAGATATTTCTGGGAAGATGATTCTATGATAAAGACCGTACACTGGTGATGTGGCCGGTAGAGTGTGTACTCAGATAAACTAAAATTATGTCTCTCTTTCCGTCTTCTGAAATTAAAAGAAGTCTTGTTTTGGCTGAAAGATTCGCTACTGATACCCACATCTTCTTGGATATTCAAGCGACTATTAAATCTCTGGACTCGGTCTCGACTAACAGCCCTTAAATGCTATACCCATCGCTACAAGTAAACTTATACTGAAACAAGATGCTAAAGGGAGACCAAACCTAAGATAAATGAATAAATAAGAGGCCATGACGGCTCATAAAGGGCCTATCCTTGTGACTTAAAACTCTCAACCATTCCTGTGTGCGTATTACCAGGAATGGATGGGACATGCAATTTTCTTCCGATTCCGAAGTGCTAATGAGCAGCACTTCTCATCACAAGATATACTCTTAGAGGATTTCTCAATTCCTAGCAAGATGTAAAACACCCCTGAAACACATTTTTGCAGCGGCTGAGAATCAAACTCAAGACCCTCTGAACGACAGTCGCACCAACCATTATGCCAAGGAGTACTATAGACTTACTCTGGACCTACTCTGGTGTAAATCTTCTAACTCACCTAACCTTATATGTCAGATATGTGTCTATCAGTCGGAAGTCGTTATCGCTTCTTGGAGGCTATGTACCAACGAATCTGTTGAAGATGTCTCCGTTTCCAAATTTCGCCAAAAACCGACCAAAACTTTATTATAAAATTCCGAAAATAATTGGAAATTAATTTGAAACTGAATCGACTCAACCTATTTTGTGTATTAGGTAATTGATATTTTTGGTCCAACTGCGATCTGTAACAAAGGTTCAGAAGTGAGATACTGTCTGTGTTTTTTGTAACGCTGCTTTAGTAGAAACCAAGTCGGAAAAGAACATAGAATCGCTGAATAAAAAGAATGAATCCGCAAGTGGAAATGGTCTAAAAACGTTGTTTAGTAATGAAGGAATTACTTTGGAAAGATTCGAAGTATCTTACCTTCCATTTTATCAATCATTTCTTTGCACTCTTCCTAGATACTTCCCATATCAATATCACAAAACAACATTGTACAGAAAAACGTGACTAAGTCACAACTTAATTGCCTTTCTATTCGCAGTTTTTTGCGCGAGCCATTTTCACTGTCATTGCGATTTCTTTTGCTTTCCCACTATATGAGTATAGCCCTGTTTTTCTGCTCCGCATGTTTTTCCCTGATACTTATCTAACAAAGCCACCCAGGAAGATAAACAACACTTTCCTGTCACTCTTCCATCTAATGATGAAAAAAAAATGATCCCAGTTCGAAGACAAGACCATACCATACAAAGAAGAGTCAATAGATGGAAGTAAAAAAAGAGTGACTTGGTGAAGATGCCTTGACTTAATCGCTGTGTGTGGTCATCATAGTCCACATTTCACGCCGAAGACTCATCAACCAGGCTCCATCATAAGAGTATATATAGCGTTCTAATAAAAAAAAAAAAGTGCTTGTTCTTTTTTTGCGCGCGAAAAAAAAGAACTGTCATAAAGAAAAACAAAAGTAATGAAAGTGAACTGGCAAACAAACAAACACATGACTTAGGAGCGGAACCATATATACTAGGAGCAGGGACGTAATGGTATCATCATCGGGTACTCGTATGATGATGAAGGAGTTGACCTTTCAATTTGTCGTGTTTTCTTCCCTTATTTTTACACAAAACGACTATGTTCTGGACTGGAGACGTTTCTAATGTGATGTTGTATACGCGGAGCTGTAATAGACTTGGACGGAACTGGTTAGATAGACGGTTTCAATTAGTGCGGCGCTATTATCTCATCAGCAGTTTTTTGTTTCTATTTTTTTTTTTAAATGTTATCTGATTAAAAATTGCATGCAATGTTTGTGATGGAGGTCATGGCGGTCTGTTATAATGGAGACCTATTTAAATTGTGACATGGCGTGCAGGGTCGGCTGTCTGGATGGATGTTGGTTTTGTTTTTTTCAAAGTTGACACATTAGTGACATGCATTATTATAATTAAAAAAAGCAGTTTAAAAAGGAGGTCGGTTCGAAGTAATTGCGAATGATCCAGATCTAGGATTGTGTTGCGCACGTAAAGTGTTAAGACCCAACTAAAAAACCCCTAATGACATGATGGGTCATCCTGATGGCCCTATTTGATGGGTCATGGACATTGAGTAGATTGGTTGATGGCATCGGATGGCTTTTGGCGTAGTGCGATGGTTTTGATGTCGGTTTTTCGTCCCCTATCAAATGATATTGATCCAGCGATGTCGGTATGCGTCCACAAGTGGCCCACTACTTATTGAAGCAGCGACAACAACGTCTTCATAGATGTATGAGCGAAACGTTAAGTTTCGCTCAATTTAAGATGGACGATCACAGTTACTCAGCGCATTAGTAAATTTGAAATTTTAATGTAGAGAATACACATAGAAAATAACAGAGTTAAGATAATTCACAGTAGACAGACATATCGCTTACAATTCATAATTATACACCATTAAGAAAGAAGTTACCGAAATCTTCCACGTAAAACTCATAGTCTTACATTTATCAACCTTAAGAAGCAAAGGGTTCCCATTCAACAAAATTCAAAAATCCAATAAAAGTAACATTGCTATTCCTAACAGTCACGAGAAATTGAAATAGTAGAGCTGTTCCAATCGTTCATTTGGAAAGATCGAATCAATCAATGATTGATTGGTTCAAAAATTCAATCTTTTAATCAATCGTTCATTCAACCAAAATCATTTTTTATCCAGCCGTTTCGTTCTGAACAAGACCAAGACCTACACGAAATGTTATAATCGTTAATTCAACTTAAATATTTTTTCCAATCATTTCGTGAAATTGTGAAATGACTGAGAACAAGTTGAATGAACGAAACATAATTTTTTTTCGTTCACTTTATGTTCATCGGTTTCAGTGGCAAAAGATTGATAATTCGGATTGATTGATTTGGTCTATTGTGATTGCAATCAATCAATCTTTTTGGTGAACCGGTCACAAAGACCGAATCAATCCCGATTGACACAGCTCTATGAAATAGTTTTGAAGACACTTTGAGTGCTTCAACACAGATGGTAAATCATTTATAAGTAAAGTAAAAAGTAAAGGGCTTGTCCTGTGGTATTCCAGAGTTGACGTTAAAAGTTTTTGAGGTGTGGCATATCTATCTATTGAATAAATAGTATAAATAGTTTTAATAACAATGTTTGATGCAAGATTTTATCGAAAGCCTAACTAAAGTTAGCCAAGACACAATCCACTTGATTCTTCCTTATAAATAAACCAATACAATTTGTAGGCAATTCCATAAGAAAAGTGAATGTAGAGCGCGGAGTTTTTTAAATCCATGTCGATTTTGAACTATAAATGATTTTACATAGAAAGATAGACTATTACAAATTATACCCTCAAACAGTTTTCGAATTACCGAAAATCTTGCATTACGTCTATAATTACTTACTTCGTCTTTTTTGCCTATTTAATGCAGAGGAATTAGAAAAGAATTTTTCCATATAGATCGAAATTCACAAGAAAACATTGAAAGGTTAAAAAGAACGGACAAATACAACAATAAAATGAAAACGTCAAGATTAGATATAAACTTCGCAATGTTGTCTATATGAATATCAAAGTTTAAATCAGAAAGAGAAAGATTTAAAAAAGTCAAAGTTATGGTTTTTTTTCGTCAAAATTATCACACTTTGAAATATCACAATTTAAGGTATAACAATCGTTAGTATCACAATTAGAGGCACTTTGAAGGACGTGATCATGGTTAGAAATGTCGTTTAACTTGAAAAGATGGACATTATTTAATCTATTTATGAATTTCCAAAAAATATTTCGTTTTTTTTTTTAAAGAGATTATCAAGAGATTACGATTATGATTACCCTTTAAATGTTTTCAACACAGCGCGGTCGTGAAGTTACGGAAGAGAAGGAAGGATAGGAAAGATGTGTGGCGCGATGTTCTGAGACTGAAGGTGGTTGTCTCAGATTTTTTATCTCCAGGGATGGCGGCTGAACTAAAGCGGAGAAATGCCGTGTCTTATTTCTATATGTCCCTTATAATTCGCATTATTTTATTCGCATTCATCCTTGTTGGGCATACTAGTTTAACTCAATCACATGTTTTTATTGTTATGTCCAAACAACATGTAATGAGTAAACCATCAACCCATTGATGACAATTTTTAGAAGGTTTTAATGGAATTGAAGGTGACATAGACGACGGCAGGGATCGAACCTGTGATCATGAGGTTTACAGGCGAGCACACAACCATCGCGCCACGATCCCTTTGCAAAAATGTCTTCTGTTTCGCAATGATTTTTCAAATTGATTTCATCTGGGGATAGATTTTTCAATCTTTTTACTTCACTATTTTACCAATCTGAAACAGACGAACTCTGTTTAATAATGGCAATAGGAACAGAATTAAGAAAACAATGAAGTATAATATTTTAGAATTCAAAAACCATAGAATTACTATTTAAACAATTATTTAATTTCGACTAATCTACTTATGATAGCAGGGCTTTTAGTTTTTCAAAATCTGTCTTTTCAAAATTAATATTGTAGAAGTTTTCAAAATGGTTTTTATACAAAAGATCAGAGTCCAGAAAAATTTAGTACTACATGATGGCAGTCTTTTTAAGTAATAGGGTCAGTTGACTACACATCCATTATTAATGGTATTGAACACTAAATCCAGCAACTTCTCATTGGTATTGAAAACAACATTCAATTGATGAAGTCCAAGTGAAATTAAATCTGAAAGTACACCATAACATATGATTTTATCCTGATATTCTAATAATTCGCTGATATAGCTTAAGTATTCGAAAGTTTTTGAATTTTGAAGAATTTTATTGCCAAGTGCTACAAGAATCTACATAGGTACAGGGACGACGAAGGAGGACCTTACAGCTATTAAAATCCTGACTCCAACAGTACCAATATTCGGATTAGATAATCTATCACCTTCAAATACATTAAAAGTGGTGTCAAAAATTTCTAAATCATTAATACCAGCATGCAACCAAGTCTCAGATAAAAAGATAGTGTCATTAGAACAGATGGAAGAGGAATAGTAAACCTTGATACTCATAGTCCGAAGTCCTCCAACTTCTAATAAAATTTTATATCAATAACTGGCAATGATTTGTTAGCAAGTGTTAGGGCAGTACTTCCGGATTTGTACAATTTTACACTCAAGGGTGTTCTACAAACCTCATAGAATCAGATCCATACACCAAGATATTTCTTATTCCCTAAAACTTTAACCAAATGCTTCGTATGAAGCATTGTAAGATTCGTATCGTATTATGTTTGCCATGTATTTTTGTTGATGATGTTACCTTTTATTGATAATGTTGATGTACAAATTTTGCAAGGTAGGTTTTGAATGACCTAAACCCTACAATGTATCACATTTTGACCTTTTTTTGGAATAAAAGCATACAAACTTCTACGTTAATTTCAAAGGAATAAAAGAAAATGAAATGATAAACATTTCTAATTGATATATTCGAGTCGGAAGACCCTTTAAGAAGTTGATAGTGGAATCTCAACCTGATACTGTAGATTTTTGTTTGTGTTTTTTTTTTGTGTTTTTTTTTTGTGTTTTTTTTTTTTGTGTTTTTTTTTTTTGTGTTTTTTTTTTGTTTCGAAAACTCAACTATTTACAAAATTATCCTAACGAATTTAAGCTTATCGATCGATGTAACATAATCCCAGTAATGGAAGCAAAGCTGACCGAAGCATCAAATCAAATTAATATTGAAGATTTTCTTCAAAGAAAAACAACTTGAGAGTGCTTCCCTGTCTCATAGCTTGAAGTGCAAGCGTGTTTGGTGTGCTCATCTGAATTGACATGGATCAATCACTAAAAAAAATGTGGTACCTATGGTCTAGAAGTAAGTGCGTTGAACTGTCACGTTGAAGGTTAAGAATCAGCCACTGCGTCTAGCACCTTAGTAAAGAAACAATTTTTTTTTTAAACGAACTGCCTTTTGGGAGGAAGTGAGTGTACTACAATATCCTAGTGTTGTGCTTCTCATCTTAGCCGTTCGGACTCGGCAAACAATTGTTGGTCCCTTCCATTTCAGTCATCAATATGCACACACGAATGGGTGGAAATCGTATGTCATTAGCTTCAGTTACTCTACTTTTTAGTCTTTTAAAGGTCTGTGATATTTATTTTTGTACTAGATCTCCATCTTATTCCATTTTTTATGTACAAACTTGTCGAAAGCCCATTCCCAACATACCCTTTATCAAACAATAGAACGTGTTGAAATATCTAAATATTGAATTCAGCAATCACAAATGCAAAATGTCAGGTTCTCAAATACTTAATCGAAACCAATTTAAAGGGCATATTGATCTAGCTCTGCGTACAGGTGTATATAGACTTGAATGTATTTGTTTCAATTTTAATAAATATCATAAATATGTATAGAATCACATACATATATGCATGATCTGTACGGAAAAATTCGATTTATTTTGTCTTAGCTCATCTAGAACGGGTCACATATATTATTTTTTCATATATTCTCGAAAACTATTTTATCGATTTAGATAAGATCTCATTCGTGTAATGTCTTGATCGGGAGCGGTTTAATACTTTAAGATGACCCACGAACTAATTCTAGTCATGAAATTTAATCGTTACATTTTTGCAATATGATTTTCTGTCTCTGCTAGTAAGCAATAACATTCTGGCAAAATATCATGTTAAATTAAACAATTAATCATGTTACATATTTTACAAGACAAAATATGTTAATGAAAGTGATTTTAGGTTAAATGAAGCTTAATTTAAGATGAAGATGATAAGATGAACATTTTGAACATTAACTCGACGTTCTGTTTGAATAAACAGACACAGTGTTAAGATTACTCAAGATCAGGTTAAGTTAATAAGGTAAAATATTGTAAAAATAACTATTTGTAGTGAAATAAAAGCTTACAGATTATAAAATTAGCATGCCATATCGTAAAACTTTGTCAATTTTAATACTTAAAAATGTTGATATAACAAGGCATCTTCTTAAGACAACTAAAATGTTATCAAAAATAATATTATGTTAATTAAACTATGTCTATAATGAAATTAAATTCGTGCAATTTCTGAGTTTTCTGGAACTCTTTATAGGAGAGTTATAGAATCCGAGTTCTTCCATCACGTCATTACGCGAAATTCGCCAAGTTGTGGTCTGCGAAAAGTTGAGCTCACACAGAATTGACTGCTTCCGATTCTCTTGCGCACTCCCACAGACACTGAATCAGTCGACTCGAACTTACCCACCACATTGCGAAAAGCTTATGACTATCTCAAATGGTTGCTCGGACAAAATATCCACTTTTTTAAAACAATTAAATCATTTGCATATATTGTTGAACGCTATAACCTCCAATTTGATTTGACAGACTTAATAAATGACAGCCAATTTGACAGATCAACTGTCAAAATTCGGTGATTCCTTTAAGAAAACCCTTTATGAAAATTGAAAGAAAAAAGTAATCAAGAAAGAAAGTTTAAATCAGTAGGTTTTTTTGGTATGGCCTCAACCTGAATTAAAAAGTTGCTAATTTATTGAAATTTTGAAAACTATGAGGCGCTAGAATTCGGCAAAATTAAAAATGTACAAAAAATATTTGTATTAACAATGAAGTAAATGTATTATTTTGCTTTAAATTTTGTTTAATGTATTTTACATGAAAAACTAAACTTTTACCCAAATTAACTTTTTCCCTAAAATTTTCTCTAATTTCTCTAATTTCTCAAATGCTAGATCTGAAATTCTCTTGAGAAATTTATTTCTCGATAACTGAGGAAAAATTCTGCCTCTTTTAGCCAAAAATTGACTACTACGACAACCCTGATAAGTATTAGCAAATGTTTAAATCAATTATTTTCACAACAAATATATATTTTTTCGAAAACTCATTTTTATCCTCACCCATCTTGTTTAAAAATCACTCTATTAACTTCAGTCATTTATGAACAAAATCATACGATTTTTCATTTTGAAATAAATCACAAATAAATCCTCTCATCAATCTCTGTTGATTTCTACAGGTCTTTCTTGGCTTGCCTGAAAGCAATTTCCATTTCGCACGTTATACCGCTGATTTACAGTCCCTGAACACTAACTTGGGTCCTTTTCACAGGAACTGTCACCCAATCTCCGGGTTGAGCTGTCAATTGTTATAAGCATTCGACAAGTCCGCATGTATAATTTAAATGACTTCTGGCAATAACCACCATCTGAGAGCAACCACGCCACAAGCTGCTACCAACTGCTATCTACCCTACCAACCATTGCTGCCACTGCTCCTGCTTCTTGCCACTTGAAATTAATTTGAATAACTTGAAAATGCGTTGCACATAACGCACCCTCTTGCTTGATGATGATGATGACAACCGGCAAAGGTGATTGTATGCATATAAACCTACGAGCTGCTATAGCCAACCTATACCGACGACGATGGACTTAAGGTCTCCAAACCAAAAACAACAGTGTCACTTGCCCATTTGCAGTAATTACATGCAATAAGACGAACGTTAAATAAAATCACTTTGCTACTCTGCAACCTAAGACCCGGCTTGCAACTACATGCCGCCCGCGTTGCATCGTGTAAACGTACAAATAAAAAAAAAAACAAATGAACGAAACAACACCAGTAGCCATGTTGAGCATTGAACTAAAGAGTGTATTCCGCATTTCCCACTTGAAACATTTCGTGCATAACAATCAGTCCCTCTTGTTGTTGTTGTCTTCGTCGTCGTCGTCGTCCTCGTCATCATCATTATCATCGTCACTTCTTGATGAAGAGGGAAAGAATTGAAGTGGAACGTCTATGACAAATAACATAATAAAAGAATACGAGAACTGTCAAACGCATTGTCTGACAGTTTGTCTATTTGCAATACAATTAAACACGCACTCAGCAGAATAATAAAAAATATTTCTTCTTTCAAAAAGTGCGTGAACTCTCTCAAGATCGATGACCCATCTCTTTGCCAAAGCAGGTCTTTACGAAAAGTTGTGAGTTTGTAAAAAAGAGAGAAAGATTTCCCGTTTTATTTTTTGACGTTCTGCATCCTATTCGTTCATGTAATGACTTTTTAGTCACGTAAAATTAATCAAACAAGATTCATGTACTAATGGCTGGGGGAAGTCGTCTTCATTTCCTTCCCATTACAATAGAATTCCTCATCATGATTCGTCGAAAAGGTACGACCTAACGCACTTTGAACAGGGAGAGAGAGAGAGAGTCAGTTTAGACTGGGATTTTGTCTAGAACACGTCTCGTTCAAAAAACAATAATTCGTGACTTGAATTTCGCGGCTAAGTTCTAGGTGTTTGGTTTTACAACAAGTGCTTCTCACATTAGGAAACACAAAAACGTTATTGAGAGGCTTTTGTTTGTTTGGTTTTTCGAACGTAAAAATAAATTCTAAAGATTTTTCTGTTTGTTTTGCTTTCGTTGATAATAATGTGTTATTGGGAAGTTATTCTTTTTATTTTTGTTCAATGGATGAACAGTGTAATTTTGTTATAAAATTCTCATTTTGTAATCGAATCACAATTTATAGCAGCAGGTGTCACCAATGGTCAGTTATACAAATGAGCAACTAATACAAAAAAAAATGACTAAATGAATACTTAACTTACATAATGTGTTTGGCGTATGGCTAATGGCGTATTAAATGATCAGAAGTAAAAAACTTTACAGAAATATTATTAGTCACTTTTTTTAGTAGTTTTAAATAGGTACCTAGTGAGAGTTTCAAATTGTATGGAAGTAAAATTTTTAGAATTGATTATAAAAGTTAACAAGGACCAACGAATTAAGGAAATTTCTAAGGCTAGCCGCGCACTAGCAATTTTTAGTTGCGAAACTGTTTGGTTACTTATAGAAAACAGATGGACTGTTTGGTTGAATGTCCGTGAATTTGCAGATAATTATATGTTAAATAAAATGGCGAACTTATTTTAGGCAATCGTTTAGTTTGTGTCAAAACACAAACTTTTTAGTTGCTCGAACCAAGCAGTTTCGCAACTAAAAATTGCTAGTGCGCGGCTAGCCTAAGGCTAATGAGTTTCAATAAAAGGATCACAAAGTGCTCCAGAATTCGCTGTTGAAATAAGAAGTTGTAATTAACATATCCAACAACACTATTTAATCCAAACCCAAAGGAGTTTTATTAAAGGCCCTATATCCTTCTTCTTATTTGTCAACTTTAAACGAAAATCCTTTCTCTTTTAATATAAAAACTTTGAACTAACCACAAACAATCGCCAAATTTTTGCTAGTTTTTTTTTTAAATAATCTCTTCCCTTTATACCTGATTATAATTATTTTACCGAATTTCTCCCTCGGCCTATTTATAGCTCATACCTTCTTAGCTACCTCCGGAGTCCCACAAGGCAGCCACTTAGAGCCTCTTCTTTTTATTCTTATTATTAAAGATATTGAAATATGAAAATTTACATATTTCCCTCTACACCGACGCGACGATACGAAGTTTATCAAGACGATTTCTTCCACACAAGAACCCGCTCTTCTACTCTCTCTGTCTCTCTGTCTGGTTGGGAAAGTATTGTGTTTTCAGATCTTCTTGGTGTCTTGCATGCCTTAATGAAGATATTATATGTGAATCTAAGGGTTTTACTTGTAGCTTTTCCTTGGAAAATAAAAATTATTAATAAAATTATTACCTCATTATATCATTTCTAAATCATGGTTGTAAAGGAAAACATTAGTCCTATATCTCTAGCTATATTTAAATTCAGAAAATGTAAATAGCTATTTTATGCTACATAATAAATAAATTAAAAAAAAAAATGTGAATCTGATGCGGTTGAAAACATGTTAATTAGGTCTTCATTCATTCGTACTTTTACTTTTGTACCACTTGTAGTCTTTAGTTTTGGACTCCTTGGCTTCTCCTGACAATTCTCGTTGTGGTAATGATTGAAAATAATCAATGATGTTTTCAATAAAAACCAATATTTTATGAAGAGTAGATGTGTAGTAGCTTTAAAGTATGCTCTTGTCTAAATAGCTCTGCTGATTATTTATCCACTGCTCCCTGCAATTCAAAACATTAAGTATTATTTTGAGCATCAATATTACCTATTGGTTCTAGTTATTCGAGCGGTTGCCTCTGGCTGACCAAGAAGCCCGTCTTATCTTACAGAGAAGACTAGCAAATCAACGAGCCATCAACCTGCGAATCGATGATGCCAATATACCTATACCGACGGTATCAAGATCGAAACTGGTGTTGGCGTAGGGTTCTTCCCAACTAACAATTTTACTTCTATATTCATCTAGAGAAGCTTCTTGTTACTGGCTATTGCACACATTTAAGGGTTATATAAAACTCCAAAGAGTTAAAAAAGCGACATTTTTTAACTCCTATTCCACCTTTATAAAGTAAATTGTGTTACTCCGAAGAACATATTTATCGTTATGTTATAGAGGTACTATATGATAATCTACGTCCATAAGCTTATCAGAGAATATTTAGTTCATCACTATAGGTGTATTAATTATCATATAATCTATTCAACTCCTATAACAAACTGCTATAAAGCTCATCCTTATTGCAGCAATTGCATCAATAGTGGCAACGAAAAGAAGATTTACTGTCACAAGAATAAAATACTTATAGGAGTATGCAGAAAATAAAAAAAAATATTTATTTTGTGCTTTATTTGATTTTAATTTTATTTTGATGCTTTTCTTGAATATTTTCGGCTTTTTCCGCATGATTTCTGTGGAGAACTTAGAAGTTGATTATTTTTATGATTTCATTTCTACTTTTACTTTTAAAATTATTTACTTGTGTAGGCAGATTCTGGGAATTGAACTCGAGTCCTCTCACACCAAATCTCTTGCTCGCTAACCGCTCGGCCAAGCTAGAATATGTAAAACCTGGTGTTGAATTGGGATTACTTTTATCATGAATTATATCCTATAAAGCCACATAGGCTTTCTTTATAGGTGCTTTTAAAACTAAAATATTAGAAGATAGCGGTAATTATCGCTTCGTAATTCGCATAAGCTGTTAAAAAAAGATGGAGTTTTGGTATACCTAGCATATGTTCCAGTATTAATTTATTGATAAATTGATTATTTTCAGCTTCTTCATCGAAAATCTAGCTGTTAAAAATGTGTTGAAGCTAAAAAAAATCGTAAAAAATAGTTTTTTTCCTTAAGAAACTGCTTGATTCGAGTTTTATATGAATGAAACTTTAATTTATTTTTTCAAATAAATTGCAATATTGACTTTTTACTTGCGACATAGCTGTTATTTGGCAAGTTATGCAGTCGTAAAAAATACCATGCTTTATTTTTCTTAAACTTAACAATTAAAATTTGTTTTAATACAATCTACAAGATATGAAAAATATTACAAATGTTAAGAAATGGTTTTCAAAAATCGTTTTTTTTATCGGAAACAGCACCTAGAATTCTAATATTTTTTTTTCCGATTAATTTTAAAAATCTATAATTCGATATAGAATTTTTTTTTTTCTAATTTTGAATTTCTCAGTATCGACTTGTCGGATTTTAGTAATAGTTTTTTTTTAGAAAGATTGTTAAAAGTTGAAAAAACTTCTATCCAAACTTGAAAAAGAAAATATTTTTTGGATTAAAAAAACAGGCCAATATTTTTTTTGTATTCAATTTTTGTCCGTAAAATAATAAAAACTGAAAATTTGTTGTTCTCAAAAATGTTTTAAAAACTTTTGTATATAAAAACTTTTGTATATAAAAACTTTTTTTTTTAAGAATCCGCTACAATGACTTGTTTTTTGATAAATTCATATTTTCGAAAAAAAGAGTTTTTAAAAGAAAGTTTTTTTTGTTCAAAAACTTTATTTTTTTTTGTTCAAAAACTTTATTTTTTTTTTTTTGTTAAAAAACTTTATTTTTTTTTTGTTCAAAAACTTTATTTTTTTTGTTCAAAAACTTTATTTTTTTTTTGTTCAAAAACTTTATTTTTTTTTTTAATTTTCAGTCTTTACGTTTAGGTTATTTCGTTTGACCCAGTCCTACATTTAATTTATACAGATTTATACCTTGATTGCACATTTTGTTGTTGTACTTGATAGTGTGGCATATTTCCCTCATGTGTAGAAAAGCACGTGGTGCATTCTGGGTCAATGACTCATTTTGACTGCATACATTTGCACAGTTTTATAATACTCGTAGTACTATAAGAACTATATTCCACTATAAGAGTCCGGCAGAAAAATGAATCATGATTATAGAGTCTTGACTTAAACTGTCTAATAATGATTCTATAAAGATAACGAATAGTAAATTAAGACTTTTATAGCAGTTTGTTGGGATTACTATTGGACCATAAACTGTCCTGTGATTTTACAGTAGCTATATAGTATGATTAAAGGACAATTGAGTCTTTACGCCTATAGAGGTGATAAAAAGTGCTCCAGAGAATGTCTAGGCGATGAATTATATCAAATTTTACTCCTATAGCTATTTGACTTCCAGCAAGAATGGTTATATGAGCACTATAGCTACGAATGATTCTTTAATTTCAGAAATAGGAAGCAAAATTGTTAGTTGGGTTTTCAGAAACTATGGGATTGGACTAGCCAGCTCATTCAGACTTTCTGATTACAGCTCTGTCTTTCAAGATGAGATGATGAGAAGTGGTATAAAAACGATTCGCGAAGACACAGCATAAGGGTCTGTTGGGTTCCTGGTACCAGGTAATGAAAGTGCTGAGGAGCTGGCAAGAATAGAAACAACACTAGATCTTAATCAGGCAGACAGCTACAACCCTGTAATCTTAAACACGTACTCGAGAGCAAAGTTCTAGCTATAACAAACAAGAGTTGGAGCTCATGTTTGTTGCAGGAGGAGGAGATTGGGCAGTTCGCCTACACACCAGCGATTGCCTCCAATGAACACGAGGCTAAGATTGGTAAAAACCTCTTGAGTAAAAGAACAGTCAATTCGACTTAATGAGCAATAATGACCAAACAAACGGACATATACACTAAACATTGTCCTATAAAACTCATCTACTAGACGTTGCAAGGAGCCACATGCTCCTAGGGGCCTGTTAGAGGGATGATTTCTCAAGTGTGGGTAAAAGAAAGGATCACGCTCACTCAAAAAGAGTCTACTTATTTTCAACCAGGTGATTATGTGATGACAGACGTTTCTTCAATGACTTAGAAGTATCCTTCCACATTTAAGGCTATAACTTGCTGAAACTCATCAACACCCTTAACGTACTTAAATGAGATAGGATTATCATAGGTTTCAAAACATGGGAGTTACAAACCATAGATTATTACAACGGATCTACATTAATCACATTAATCTAAGTGTGACGGTAACAAGAACAACTGTCCGCCCATTAATCAAACCTAACCTAAGCTTCAACTTTAACCTGAAGTATTGGAAGCGATAGTAAAAAATAATTGTATGCAATTTTTCGTTATCATATTTGGAAACACGGTTTTGTTCCCACTAATGTGACTATTTTAACAATTGTCTGCTTTAATAATGTAGAAGAGCGGAATCAAGATTTTTCGGAAGCCTTTGGTTGAGTTCAACATTCGGTTTTATTGAAAAAAACTTGAACATATTGGTTGCCATTCAAATATTTGGAATATCTAATTGATTGATCGCAAGCAGCATATGCAAAGATTGGGCTTCCCCAGTCAAAAGTAACTTTTCTGGTGTTCCCCAGGGCAGTCACCTTGGTCCTCTTCTTTTCTTACTCTTTATTAACCACTTAATTTCATATGAAAAGAAGGAAATTTGAGTATGTAAAATTCCCTTCTTTTCGTAGATTTTGAAGATTCTAGGTACCTTGATAAAACGTAAGAGCAAGTCTCTGCGATCAAGTTTGAGGCGTTGCAGCATTTTTTTGAAAATAGGGAATACCTTATACCCAAAACGCAAACAATTTACAATACAAAGTTGTTGGCAGTTCTTTTTCCAAATCGAGTATGTCATTTTTGTACCCTTATCCCTTACAAACATCCCAAAAGTTCATTTCATTTCAATTTCCAGTCCATTCTATACGACTACACTTCGCCTGTCTATCTATATAATTCATGCGATGTGGCAAAGAAAAGTATAAAAAATAAACAAATTAAGCTCTGACGAAACATCAAAAGTTATTTATCAGAGCCAACTAGACGACCGACAGTCAGCTACTGCTTTTGTTTATCTTTCTATAAATACATAGATACATTTTTTTCTGAATGACCACAACTAACAGCCAAACCTATATAGAGCCACCACCTCCGCTCTGACCTAACCTCCCCAAGCTCATTTAGATTGGCGATAGTTTCCTTTGTTTTTTTTTCGTGCACACACAATCATGTGTATGTGTATATTGTATAGTCTTGTCTCTCTACCTTCATCTTCATATAATATTATACGCCCTGGCTATCATTAGAATGTGCTTAGCACAAGGGTAGGTGAGTTAGGTGAGGAGGGATGGCGTTTGGGGATCTATTTTTTTTTTGTTTTACTTATGGCACGAAAGCGAGGCCCCACGGCTAGACGTGGAGTTTTTTTTTTCTATTTTTTTTTTCTATTTTTTTTTTCTTGACTAAGCTTTTTCGTTTTTTTTTTATTCATTGATTTTTATTTTCTAATTCTCTTTTGCACTCTCTGGGGGTGAGTGATAGTGAAATATAGACTCGTGCATAGCTCGGAGAAGCAGAACACGTTCAAGTATATGGGTTCGCCTGACTGCAATGTCGGAAAAGGTGCGATAACTTTTTCAAGGTCTCTATTTGGTAATTAAGTTTAAATTAAGCAATAACGAGGTGAAGAAAGTGGAATGAAAATAAAGAATGAGAACGAGACTGAGTTCTGGACTGTTGATAACTTTTTTTGTTTTTTAATGAATGATTTTATTCGTATACATTCTATACAGTCGTGTCTCGCTTATCGGAATCAATTATATTTCTAAGGTTGTAGATGTCATTGAAAAAAGCATACCTAATTGGAAATAATATTTGTTTTGTTTTTTGTTTGAGAATTTGAATTATCTTAGGGGAATTTTATAGGAAAGTTTAAAACAAAATATTATTTTATTCAAGCCTTATAGATGCAGATTAGGATTCTCAATTCAAAAATAAATGTTTCCTTCCAAGGTATATATTGCGAAAAATCTTCAGCCATTGTCATGAGACCGTTATAATTCAAATCCCCTTTCAACTTGTTATTTTCCAAAGAGAAAATGATTGATACGGTTTTGTGTTAGGTAGTCGGTTATTTTTTGTCAACTGTTTTGTTAAGCATATGATAGCACAGAGATAATAACATATTAATTGCTTAACATTTTTCAAGAAACATGAATATCTCCGAAACAGTAAAATCATCTCATAATGGGTATTCGAATTCGCTTGAGTGCACATTAATTATATTATAAAAGCCAAACATTTTCAAATTTTTCTCATATTTTAACTGTACCAGTTGTCGAAAGAATGATTAGGATTTCGTAGCTTAAATTTTCGAGCTTTTTTTACTTGCTTAAAGAAGTTATAAGCTATTGTTTTATATCCGGGTTCCCCACCGTGACTTTATTAATATAAAAACGTAAGTCTTGTAGGTATTCAAGCAATCCACAACAAAAATGTTCAATATCTCCAACGCCAACCACATCAAAATGTTTTAAATCACATCAGAGATATTAGTTATTTTGATAAATTTAAGTTCCTCATCGTACTCGTAGTTAAATTATATTATCAGAATATACATATGTCGTGTAGAAAATTCAAAACATAAACAGAATTTACTTCCAATATCTCCAACCAAATGCAAATGCAGATATTAACTAATTGCAATCAATCAGTCGTAATATAAACTTTAAAAAAAACTCACTTTGAGCAACATAGACCACTTAAAAAAAGTGTAAAAAGAAGAACATATCGAATTTGTATTTAAAATTCTCAGGTCACAGTCAGTATAGTTCTAAGTTTTTTTTGACCTAGTTTAAAGTTATGATCAATGTTTTTAATGTATCTATATGGATCGTATTTTACACTAAACATTTTTCACTTCAAAACTCTTTGGAGAGTTTGAAGTTGAAGATGTTCAATCTCATTAACAAAAAAAAATTGTTAAATTTTTTTTTATATCCTTTTAAAGATTCTGGATTGAATTTTGCAATTCAAGTTGTATAACCTCAGAAAACAGAATTTGTCCAGCCTGTTCCTAGAATAGGTGACCCTTCTTCACCCTTCTCCCGACTAATTGCAATTACGATCCTTCTTTCCAAGCTAATGAAAACCCTGATCAATCATCAGCTCGGAGGTCGAAAGCTTCGGAAATACGGTATTCACAGAAATGGTTCCACTTATGAAAGAGTGGAATAGATTCTTACATTGTTTTAGAGAAAGTAAAATCGGTGCGCTTGATATTTCTAAAACATTTGATAGAGGTTGGCACCACGCTCCCTTATCGAAAAAAATGCATGCGATTAGTATCAACGAAACCCTTATTCTTTGAATTTTAAATTACCATTTTCAAGTCTGATCTTCACAAAATAAACGCTGGTGTTCCTCAGGGCTCCGTTTTGTCTCCGAAACTCTTCCTTATTTGTATAAATGATCTCTTGTATGAAGAACTCTACGACTCTCAGCTTTTCATACTCGTTCTCAAATTCCAAAAGTGGAGAATTGCAACGGCATCGTATGATAAGTTCATTGAACTCTGATCTTTACAGCATTTTTGAATGGGGTATAAAAACTCGTGTGGAGTTTAATGCTTCAAAAACTCAATGCTTTATATTGTCCTTGAAGCAAAACATAACCCTTATGCCAATGTCCTTGAATGGCTTTTGAATCGACGAAGCCGAAAAGCTCTCAATACTTGGTATGTGTGTCAACGAGGTCTTCGTTAGATAGGCCACATTTTCGAGACTGCCAAAAATGCTGCTAAATGCTAAGGATTTCTACATCGTAGTAAAAAAATTGTTCATCCCGCTTTATTTACTAGAAAGCATCAAGAAGCGTTAAAACTTATGGGAACTATCAAGGAATATCTGTGATGTCTGTTTCGCTAGGAATGCTTGTCAGTTCACCCTCGAGCCTATTTTTGGACGATCCGTCAAATACAGAAATTGTTTTTTTTTTTTTTAGTAACACAACACGATTATGGAATAATCTACCCGGTAAGGTATTTCTATGCCACTTTAATTTGAAAACATTCAAGGCCAATGTTCGTCGAGACAGGCTTTCACCCCCCTTATTTTACCATTGCTATGTTTATTTTGAACATAATAAGAATCTCACAATAAACCCTTAAGAACAGTAACAAAAAAAAATTTAGAATCGCTACTAACAATATCAATATCACAAACGGCGTACCACAGGGCACAGCCTTGGTACTTCATTTGTTAAGTTTTCTGATGTTATAAGAAAAATTCTATATTGTTTGCTGATGATGCGATTTTGTATTCAAATGTATCCATAATTGCGGATATATTTAGTTCCTTTCATTCAACTCTTTCAAACAATTGATCTAATGAAATCGGTTTTTCACCATTTCATCATGTGATCATCTTGAAATGAAGAAATATTCCACAGTACTTCACTAAATTCCTTCAAATTTCGCATGTTTCACTCCATCAGTTGCGTATTGTAGAAATTTACCTGTGTTCCAATAAATTGTTGATCGTCAACTGGTTATTTCTAGGGAGTTATGCATTATGAGTTAGGGGGTGGCCGTGGCGCGATGGATGTGTGCTCGCCTGTGAACCTCATGATCACAGGTTCGATCCCTGCCGTCGTCTATGTCGTTTTAATTCCATTAAAAAAGCTTTCTAAAATTGTCATCAATGGGTTGTGCTGGTTTACTCATTAAATGTTGTTCAGGCATAACACTAACAACATGTTATTGAGTTAAACTAGTATGCCTAACAAGGATGAACACGAATAAAATAATGTGAATTATAAGCGACATAAAAATAAGACACGGCATTCTCCGCTTTAGTTTAGCCGCCATCCCTGGAGATAAAATATCTGAGACAACAACCTTCAGTCTCAGAACATCGCGCCACACATCTTTCCTATACTTCTTTCTCTTCCTTAACTTCACGCCCGCGCTGTGTTCAAACATTTAAAGGGTAATCATAATCCCTTGAGCGCATGTAGATTATAAAAAAAAAAAAAATCACTAATGTCATTTTCGATAACTTGGACTTTAAAACAGGGTAACAAGTAAAGGACTTAAGCAGCAACCTTGAATCAGTCCTTGATTTGTAAACTTTTGGAGGATTTAATGCTGATAACTCATAAAAAAGTTCTAAAATGTTTCCAAAACTAATCGACACTCCTTTATTGCGCATTTTCAATATTTGTGATTTGCTATTTAAGTGTCGAAAGCAGTTTAAATATCAATTAAGAAAGCGTAAAGCTTAATGTAAAGAATCACTTTCAGTAAACCTTACAGAAAACAAACTCGTTTCTAAGTTAGTTTATCCCAGCCCTACTTCAGAAATACATCTTTAAATGGTTTTGTACCTCCTGGAAGGCATTCTTGATTCTGGATGTCATTACATGATGATTTATCTTAGTCGTTGAATTTCCGTACCATTTGGCAAAACAGAACGAAATAGTCAAAATTCGGAACCCAGGCACTGCGTGGGAATACCTGATGAGGATGAACAGTGTTTCGGAAAAAATGTTGGCTCCACTACGATGATGCCAGTATATAGGTTTAATATGACCTGTCTCTAATCAAAACGCATCTCTGCAGCTCTAATTTAGCTAAGGAACTAGTTTGAGGCTGTCATTTTTTCGTAGGCTTTTGAATTGTATAATACCTGATCCACAGAAATTAAAAGTAAGTTTATTGTAAGGAGTTTTCGCCTTATCTTGAATATTGTACTCGGTATTCTTCAACGTTTGCAACGGAGTAACACAAGGTAGTATTTTAGATACTGTACTTTTTATTTCATTAATTAGCGACTTACCGGGTTTTAAGTATTCAAACTGTCTCATGAAAAACATGGATAAATGTGAAACTTTAAGTTGTAATAGAAACCTTTCTGTATGTTCTTTCATTTATGTATATTCTTTTTTAGAAAAAGCAACTTTCGACTGGAAGAGGGCTAAAAAAATTTCTTAGATCTTCTTACTTAAAATGAACACACTAAGACGCAAATAAATACACTTTGCACCTTCTGTGAAATTATTATTATTGTACCTACTTTAAATTACCCAAGAGCTATGTATGAATATTTTCTGTACCAAAATATGTAAAACAAAAATCAACATAAAATTAAGCTTCTCTTGTTTTTTTTAAGTTTTTTTTTTTATTTGCAAATTTCATCATCGCTGAACCAACCAAACAAAAAGTGCAAACTATTTTTCAATCAACCGGTCATTAGCCCCACTTAAATAAAAACACGTACCTACATATATAACTCAATAGCATAATGTTTTGGAAAAAGTTTAAGGCCACTGTTTTTTTTTTTTTGCTCATTTTTGCCAAATGGCCGTAGTCGAATTCGTAATCTAATTAATTTCGTATTAAGCTTCATTATCTGCTTTTGTCTCTGTGATATTTATACACGCAATTCGTATAGCATAGTCATTTATTTTATTATTATTTTGTTTTTATTTAATTGTATTCTCTTTGTAAGCAGATAGTTATTGTGGGGGTGGGGGGTCAATAAATAGAAATCAATAATCAAAGTGCGAAAATCTAGTAAACAGTAATTCAAGAGCTACGAGGCTCTGGTTTTTTCATGCGCTGTCAATTTAAGAGTTAATGCTCTGTGAAAATAACTACAGAAAACGAGAATACCTTTACTTAGGGGACTTTAGCACTTTTGGGCACATTTGAAAATCCAAATTCAATCAAATATTTGAAATATTGTAAACTGGACAAAGTAGGTCAAGTAGATCTATCACACTAACATCGACAGTGAATTCATGGTTCGATTCGAGCTGTAAAGACGTTATTAGGCTAGGCGCACACATTCAATTTTTAGTTTCGAAACTGTTTGGTTGCTAAAATGAAACATATGGGCTTATATGGGACACCGCGCACTTAGAGCAACTCGATTCTCGAAACTAAAAAGTTTGTGTTTTGACACAAACTAAACGATTGCCTCGCATCAGTTGAGCTGTTTTATATAGGTGCAAGAGAGAAAAGAGTGCGAGCGTGAGTAAAGAGTTGCCAGTGTGCGGTTCTCTTTCAACTGGTGATTAAACTGTTTGATTTCGATCACAGTTGCCAGTGCGCGACTAGCCTTAGGGTCAGGGAAATAAGTCTCCAATATAAAGCCAACCCTACTGAGGTAAACCGGAATCAGTTTAAGTAAGATAGAAAGACCTGCGATGATTATATTCGACGAACCAAATTTTTGCATGACCAAAAATGAAGGCAGAAAAAAAGTACAATGTCTTAAAAGTAGAAAATATTTTTGGTCATTTGTGAAAAATGTACGAAACACTACTTCGTCTTCGGTTCGAACGCTCATCTCCAATGACACTCTCTTATTATTATCTTATTGCTGTTAATTCCACGCTTCAAGAAAGTGTCATGTCTCTTCCTCTACTCGAGAGCGTAAATGATCTAATGGGACAAATCTTTTTCCGCACTCGTACAGTTGCAAGAATACTCAAAGATCTGGATATACACAAATCCGAGAGTTCTGAAAAGGTGTTCTTCAATACTGACAAAACCATTGTGTAAGCCTTTCCATCTGTCCTACTCTATGGGTCTCTTTCCGAGCGGATGGAAAGCAGCTTTGTCAAGCATATCCCTAAAAAAGGTGAATCTTCTCCCCCTTCTAACGATCATCCAATTAGACTTACGTCCCCTCAGGTCATGGAAACGCTGATAAATTATGAGCTCAAGAAAGATTCTCAACGACACACGTGCTTTCGAAGCAATAGGTCCACTGGTGATCTCATGATATATCTCACCAAGCAGTAGCACACATCTCTGCATAATTTTGGAGAAAGAAAGATGATATTTTAAAAGTATTTGATAGAGTTTGGCATCAAGCTCTCTTATCGAAAATACATGTTCTTGATATTGAAGAATCTTTTCTTCGTTGGATTAAAAACTACAAACAAAAACAGCGTAATACAAGTTGTATTCGACGGTTTTAAATCAAAATTTTAAATTCATAAAAAAATACTGGTGTGCCACAGGGCCCCGTTTTGACTCCGACTCTCTTTCTCATATTCATTAATGATCTTTTGTCTAAAACTTCTAATCCATTAAATTGTTTTGTTAACGACAGTACTCTCAGCTTCACGTCTTCGTGTTCAGATTCACCTCCTTGTTCTTCGGATGTGGATCTAGAACGGAAAATATGCTCATTAAATTCTGATATCGATAACATTTGTCAAATGGGGATCCATCAACCACGTAGAATTAAGTGATTCAAAAACTCAGTGCTGTCTTCTATCGTTAATGCGCAATCCATTCCCATTCTGCTATCCATGAGCGGCATTTGCATTGAGGAAACCGAACAGCTCTCAGTTCTCGATATATGAATCACAGACCATCTTGTATGGAAAGACCATAAATTCGACGTCACAAAAACACTACTAAGTGTTTAGGTTTCCTTCGAAATTGTAAGAAATTCTTCACCCTTTCTCATCTGGCTTTAATCTATAAGACCTCTATTCTTCCAAATCTTGAGTACAATCCCCATATTAAGACAGGTGGTCCAATAACTCGATTTAGTCCAAAAAGATTTTTAAAAATTATAGGTGTTCTTTCAGAACACAAGTATTTTAATCTTTCGAAAACCATCGCAATGTTCCTTGTCTTTCATTATGTTTTCCTTATTTTTATAAACAGTGTTCCCAGTGAAATAGCCAGTTGCATTTCTCCCCTTTAATAATTTAACCGTAATACTCGCGCTTCAATGAATAACTTCAGTTTACTCTTGAGCTTCGGACACACTATTAAATTCAAAGATTATTTCTTAAGCCGCACTACACGAATGTGGAAGGCCTCACCACGACTAAATATTTTCCTCCCATCACATGACATTGAGACATTCAATACCAGTGTGCATCGCGATCTCCTTTTAAATCCTCTCCAATTTTTCTTAACGCTCGAACTGTACTCAAAAATTTTAAGGCTACAAATTTAAAGTGATGAGGCCTTTAGTGTGCGCAGAATTATAAAAAAAAAAAACATCAGGAATATTTATTAAGTTTGGCTGATTTTAAACATCCGTGCAAGTTTGAAAAGTTATTAATAATAATCATTTTTAATTGTTGTCTAGCTTAGATTCTAGAATCGGTTGTCTAGACCCTGACTAAAGTGACATTTAAATTAACTGAATTAATGAGTTATTTGGAACTAATTTAAACTGATGTTTAAACACAACCGATTAACGCGATATATGTTAAAGAATAAACTGTAGCAGACTCACATTATGTTTTAAAAAATATACGAGATACTTTATCGAACGAGAAAATCGGCCAAATTTTAAAATATCAATCCCAAAAAAATACTAAAATATTATGAACAAAATAGATCATCATCAACGTATTAATAAACTTTATCTTTAACTGTTGCCTAAGAGTTGTCTAACTTAGACACCATTTAATTTTTAAAATTTCTCAAATTTTTTTTATTTTAAATTTAACTTATTCAACTTAATGATTACCAATTAAGCCCCATTCTCTCCTACAAATGTAGACACTTTAATTATTTGCTTGGCTTGTATCTCACCTCTTTGTGAATGAACGCTTTATTATATAGAAGCAAAAGCGATTAATGCGAATCCGCCACTTATTTACGCATTTCTGACAACTACCAAAGCATGACCGGAAATTTTGTACAAATAAAAAAAATAAAAGACTAAACAAAACAGAACATGCGACAATGTAGGTATGTTCAGATACTTCACCGTATAATCGTATACCTATGTGAAGGTATGAATATTTGATTTATTTCACTTCTTCACATTTATCCGTCATTCGTCTTTTAGTTATAGATGTATGAAATGGATACATGTCTAAGCCTAAGCTACATCACGAAAGCGGTAGCTTTTGTCTAGCCATTGAGTCTCCCTCACTTCGCAGTAGGAAACAATTATCACGATCATAGGAATAACATTAGAAAAAAAAAGTAATAAAAACAATAAAAGAATTAAATAATCCAGCTATAGGTCTCTCGGAACGGCAAGCGGCTTAAATTAACCTATACACGCTAACTTCTTCATTTATTATTTTTTTTTCTCTCAGCTTATAACTTTTTGTTCGCGGCTCGAAGTTTGTCTAGACGTTTGATAGAAGGAGTGTGATTGATGAATGTCTCGATTTTATATTCGGATATATCTTCACTTTTTTTTTTCTAGAAGACTGAAAAATATAAACATATTTTAAGCGAAATTTGACAAATTAAAGTTGTTTCGCCGAAAAAGAAGAAAACAAACTATTAAGGCTTACTTGCAGGAAAGTTTGGCAGAGCAATCTCTGATAATATTTTGATCTAAGGTGTCGTTCGTGGGGATAATGTGTACTTTAAGGTAGTTGAACTCCTTCACTGCCTCGAAGTAGTTGCTGTTGAATGACGTGAATGCTGGAACATAATCCCATCCTCGTTAACTTAAAGAAGAATAAGATTCGCTTGTTCCTCAAAGGCCGTGAAAGACTCTATTACGGAACGTTGGAAACAGCCTATAATGTCGATATTGTCCACATACCCGTGTTATTGCCTAAACTATGTAACGAGGGATTTCTTAAGAGCTTTCGGAAATAAAAAAAAAAAAACCAACAATTTATTGTTTGAAGATTATTTCATACAAATGTTGGCCGCGCCTCAAATGGTCCATCCGCTTAGTCCAATTTTGGCATACTCTTTCTAATATTTCGGCGGGCATCTCACGAATAAATGCTTCAATGTTGGCTTCCAGTACGTCAATCGAACCGGGCTTGTCGCTATAGACATGAGCCTTAACATAGCCCCACAAAAAATAGTCTAGAGGCTTTAAATCGTACGATCTAGGCGCCCAATCGACCGGCCCAAAACGTGAAATAAACTGTTCACCGAACTCGCCTCTAAATTGGTTCATTGTTAGGCGTGTTGTGTGGCATGTGGCACCGTCTTGTTAAAACCCCATGTCATGCAAGTGAAGTTCTTCCATTTGCGAAAATGTAACGTTGCGATTCGCATCATTTTTGAAGAAATACGGCCCAATGATTCCGCCTGCCCATAATCCGCACCAAACAGTGACTTTTTCTGCATGCATTGGTAGCTCTTGCAATGTTTCTGGCTGCTCTTCACTCCAAATACTGTAGTTTTGCTTGTTCACGTATCCATTCAATGAGAAATGAGCTTCGTCGCTGAACACAATTTTTCGATAAAAAAGTGGATCTTCGGCCAACTTTACAAGAGCCCATTCACCAAAAATTCGGCGTTGTGGTTGGTCGTTCGGCTTCAATTCTTGCACCAGCTGTATTTTTAAAAGCTTCACACCTAAATCCTTCCGCAAAATTTTTCCACGTAGTGAAGTTACAGAGGTCCAATTGTTGCGAACGGCGCCGAATCGATAATTCACGGTCATCACTAACACTGACCAATGCAGCTGCGATATTTTCCTCAGTTCTCACTCTACGTAAGCGTGTTGGTGGTTTAATGTCCAACAATGTAAATTTTGCTTGACAGTGCCACAAAACACGAAACGTGCGTGAGCTGTCAATACCAGCAAAAAAATCACCCATCATAACTATCCGTTCCAAGCGATGTTAAATCCTACCTTTTCAAATGTTCATGTTTGAAATAGTTCAGAAGAGCTATTCCCTAAGTGCACCCAATAGTCTTTTGTCATTTAAAATATCACGAGTCACAATTGGAGCAGTTTTCCCGGAATATGAACTCAGCTTTTGCTTTTTTGAGCTCTTGGTTATACCCGCTATCATCATGTGTGGCCTTGCAACCCATAAAAAAGTGACGGGTCTCGATTTAAAATTCATCTTTTCCAGAATTTGTTTCAGAGTAAAGATTTGGTCCATCGTTGATTAGCTCCACCGGAAGCCACACTGGTGCTTACCGTCTTATAACACTTACACATCACGTTGAACAGGATCCTACATATATGCAACGGACATTTAGAAGTAATGGCTGGATAGTTCTTTGAGGACATATGATGGCCTTTTTTGAAGATAAAATTCACAATCGCGCAAATTACAAAGGTACCCATGCCGATCCCCATGAGATCAGAAATCAACACATACAGTCCACAAATCATCTCTATTAAAATTCCAATGAGGCAGCCAGAAGATATAAGAAATGCTGCAAAATCAATAACAAAGTCAGCATAATTCGACGATCGTGTGATCATCTCATCCAGCACCCACAAAATAACAAAGTCCGCTTAATGCGATGATCGTATGATCATCTCATCAGGCACCCTAGTCATAATCATTATTTTGTATCTTAGCTTTAAGTCAGTTCTTATTCGCGTCTCAAATAAAGAGGATCTCTGAAGATCCATTTAAATCTTTAAAATATTCGTTGTCTTTTCTTTTGTTCCTCCACGTTGAAGGAGAAGAATATATTTTTTCAAATCCCGGAGGATTTACAACATAACTCGCATGATTCCTTTCATTATTTGATATTTGTACCTTATTAAAATATCACATCCGTATTTGGAGAGTGCCGTTGCTAAATGCACCAGAACTTACAACCTAGTTTTTCTTGAAATTTTTTTTTTTGTAGGTAAGCTTACCTTCTTCTATATTACGGGATGGGGTCTTTTCTTGATACATGATATAGATCCCCATTTAGTTACTTCTGTAAGGCCTGCCTGAGCATGTCTGCAATTCCTTGTTTTCGGTGACTAGGTTACCTTCACTGTTTCGAAGAACCTCCGCTGCGATCGTAAAGGTAGAAGTTGCTTGGCCTTTTTCTAAAACCTGCGAGTGTTGATTCGATCGCTTATCTCTTCCATCTCATTGAGCTGGGAACTGCGCACGTTGGTTTTTTGTACACAGGATCTTAAACTCCTCTCGTTGCATTGTAAGTTCTACTGCAATCTTCGATACTTAAAAATGATCCTCAGCAGGGAGCAGTAAATTCCCCAATTCTATTCAGCATTTACACCAGCGATCTGATCGCTAGTCTAACACAGGCAATTGCATATGTCGATGATCTAATAACATAAAGAACAGCACCAAACTTCATCAGAATTTTTTAGCAGCGTGACTTCGACAAGTTTCAGCGATATTGCGATGACTGGAAGTCAATAGATAATTCTTTGCTAAAGCTGTTTGGGATCATATTGCAAGAATGATGTGCTTGACCAACAGCACAATGGATAAAATGGTGATTCTGCTAATCTACCACGTGCGTCGGCCGTAGAAGTGGGGATAGGTGGCCTTAGTAGGACGTCCTCGCACAAGGTGTCAAGTATATTTCAGGGCAACTACCGCCTAGGTATTCTCGACCCGAACTTAAACTGAAAACTAAACCCTGAAGAAATGGTTAAGATGGTCTGCATAGCTTTCTACAACAGTAGCAAAACTTTTGATAAAAAGTGAAGTCTCCAAACTAAGATGATCCTGGATGTACACAGCCGAGCTACGACCGATCCTCACGATCGTTAACTTAAAAAGGTACAAAGAAATGCTATAGCGATGGCACCTACAACAGGGGCTCTTAGATCATGCCAAACTGATGCTTTAAGCGTTTTCCTGCTGCTTTTACCACTTCATTTACAAATTAAGCATCTTGCAGCACATTAAGACCAAAAGAATCAAAGTCTTAGTTTGCCAAACCTACTGATATAAGTAGTATCAGTGAGTGGAGTGTGATTTTGGTTCATAAAACTTTTCTGAGTACCTTAATATATCTAAATTTTTTCGACTACCCGACTTTTGTAGTGTCTTTCAAACTGACTAACTCGGAGTCAGAACCGGAATACGGCTATTATCACATACATTCCGGTGGCTATTAAAGTGATTACTTCAAATATATTCAAATTGCTCCAGCAATACCGCAATGAGTTTTGTGAGCCTGAACATTAAAATCGCTATCACTCTTATCGTTGCTTCCTGTTGCGGACACTGGCTACTACCAACTGTTGTAGTTGTGGGAAGCAGCTGTAAAAGTAAATACTCAATTATTTCCTCTGCAAATGCACTGCTCTGGCCAAAATTAGAGCACATACATTGGAAGGGCATGTTTGTAACGATAATGACGAACTTTCGGAAATGAAGATCAAAGACTTGATCACTTTTTCTTAAAGCGAAAAAATGACTTTAGGACGAAGTTCGGTTGCTTCTTTGTATACAGAGGGTCCTCCGTCTTATTCCTTAGACCACGAACTAGCGGACTTGAAAATTTTGTGGAGGTTCATTGGCACAGTGTATAAATGATTTCGTATACGATTTTGGTCGTCCTATTCATGATGATTGTGCTATAGCCAAACACAAGTATAATACAACAACTATAAGATACATCAAAACCTATTCCATCCCATTTTGAATTCAATCCTAACTGGGATATGTCCTCAATCCCCCATATCAATTCCATCCACAGGTTCCAAAGTGTTATCGTAACAAAATGGCGGACTTTACCGCTAAAATGGGCAACAAACAGCTCTTGGTCCCTATTTCTAACTACCTACCTGCAGTGTAATAAGACCAAAATGATCTTAATTTTGGAATAAAAGATATTATGGTCGCACCAAATAAACGCAACTACTTAATATCGGCTTTTCAAACCCTAAACGCACACTTGAAAATCAAAACCATCAATATCTGTTACCAACCAGAAATATTGGTTAACTCACCAAAGAGGATTAGTTTGGATTAACTAGCTTTGCTCAGTTTAATGACAATGTCTTTATTAAAAATAGTTTATATATAAAAAGTAATAAATCTTTTATTTCGTTCAGCAAATTCAACAAAATCAAAAGGAAATGCTCAAATATATTTTCAGGAAGTTAAAACTGTTCCACTTTCATTGTTTGCACAACCATGTCACATTACATCGCACCAAAGGGTCCGTGATGAGCTGTCACCTAATAAAAAACAAAAAACTCATCAACTGCTCTCTTTTCCAAATACAAACGTCAACTTTAGACAAAAAGCAAATAAACCAACAACAAATTGAATATAATGGCGGACGATCCACCCCAGTTGTAGCTTATAGATAGCTCTTCTGGTTTTTTTTTTGCAATAAATTGAAGCAAGGTCAGTTTGTTTTTGTTGTTTATTTGTTTTATTTTTATTTTTGTCCTCTTTCTCCATATAAGCGTAATCAGCATCAACAACAACAACAACAACACCATCATATATCTTCTCCATTGTTTTACAGCATCAGCATTTTCAGCATCGTCAGCAACATCATTGTCTACGTCTATGTCTCCATCAGATTCAGAGATGCAGCCCGGTACAGCGTTTATAGTTTCAGATGAATTCGCCGTATCATCTATGTATATTCGTTGTTGTCGTTGTCGTTGTTTGCCCCCTTTTTGACGATGTTGACAACTTCTTTTTTGTTTTTTTGTCTGCCGCTTTGTTTGTCACTGAAGAAAATATCTTCTTCTTTTATTTTTTTTAAACCATATACGAGTAGATACATTTCATAGAAGATTTATTGTTGAAAAGTGAAAGGGAGGCGGCGAGTAGGCGGAAAGACAAGAACTTTTTACGATGATTTTGATGAATGCTTTACCACTGGAGCTTTATAAAATTCATATACGAGTATACTCATAAAACATCTATTTATAGTGAAATAATTCATAAATGTTCGTAAATCACGGATCTATTTGAGGACAGTTTTGGCATATGAAGGCACATTTAAGTAGAGAAAAGAACAAACAAATCAAATTTATTTAACGAAGAAAAGAAAAATCATTTAATAATTTTATAGCTCGGGAAGTAGAGTTGGAAGTGATGAGTCTGACCATAGAGGATATTGACCTTTTATGGCTTCTAATTTGTATGGAGAAATAAAGGGAAAGATTGTGAAAATCATTAATTTTTCATTAGACGGGAACTCAGCGCAAGGGATGAAATGAAAAGTAAAGAATTTCTGGTCCCGCCCTTTCTATATTCTAAGTTCTTAAAGTGACTCGTTCTAAAACATTCCTGACACTTAATCCGTTTGAATATTCTGTAAAAAAACTAGTACTAGCCAAAACGAGACATTTGTAGACCTGTCTAGGTCAAGATAGCTTTTTTTAACCGGACTTGAGGGATTAAATGAATAAGTAAATTAAAGCTTATGACGACTCTTTGAGAACCTAAAGCTAGTGAGGCCCCTCCTCTAGTACAATTTTCTGCCGATTCCGAAGATAATCTTGAAGGATTTATTAGTTACTGGCAAGATGTAGTAAATCCCTAAAAATTTTGCTTGCAGCGGCTGAGAATTGAACCCAAAACCCTCTGCATGACAGCCCAACATACCAACCATTATGACATGTTTGAGCACATTGCGAGTGTTTAGGAATGTCCAAGAGGAAGTAAAAGGAGATACCGATGTATATTGAATTTGAACATTCGTGATGTGCGGTTGTAGAAGAAATCTCTGTATTAACAGTTTGTTCAAAATTAGAATTATCTGACGGGTATTGCCTGTCAGATGAGAAATGAAATTGGCTTTTTCACGAGAATACTATTTCGAAAAGTAAGGATAAATTAAAGGAAACGACAAGAAACATTGGGCCTTACCAACAATCAAATTAAGAGACGACTTTAATATTTGATCGAAATGAAGCATTATTTAATGGACTCTATATAACTGACCATATATGCTGCATTTTATTTTTTAGGTTCCGTACAATAAATGGTTCATAATTTAGAGTTCACATAAATATTAAGTTCATAACATGTATGGTTAACTTTATAGAGCTCTTTAAATAATGGTCCAATTCGCTCAAATATTAAAGTCGTCTCTTAATTTGATTGTTGGTACGGCCCATTATGGCGGAGTAGCAAATTTTTCTGTTGTATTTCCATCACCCATTTTACAGATCTTCTTTGGAATTTATGCAAGAGAAGTGGGTAATTGCAATATCTTATAGTTAACAACCAGATTAAAAGGGGAAACAAACTTCTTCCATCATCTAAAGAAACCTTAACTTACTAGTGTTTTTAGCGAAGTTTTGATCATTCTAAACAAGGGAAGCTGAAATTTGAAGAACTGAAAGCTGTTCAGTTTCTTTTATTGAAGTGCCACTCCCGGATAACAACATTGGAGGTGAGTTCGGCCTCAAACACAGGAGACAGAATTGAGTTTTTTTCAGCATTATATCTTACGCTGTTTTTGACAATGGACTATTGGACAATGCTGGTGATATCAGAATTAAATAAAGTTATCATGCGTTGCTGTTCTAGTTCCACATCCGAAGAACAAGGCTGTGAATCTAGAAACGAAAACCTAGCATATGAAAAGCTGAGAGTACTGTCATCAGAAAAACAATTTAATTGATGAAAGTTTTCAAACAAATGATCACTGATGAATATGAGCAAAAGAGTTGGAGACAATACGGAGCCTTGTGGCACACCAGCATATATCTTTTGAATTACAGACTTAAAAATCAGTACAACGTGTATTGAGTGGTCTGAAAAGTTATTTCTTATCCTACCAAGAAGCGGTTCATTAATGACAAATGCATATATTTTTGGTAAGAGAGCTTGATGCCAAACGCTATCAAATACTTTTCAAGTTTCAAGGGTAATAACCTTACTTTCTGTAAAACGATGTAAAGATTTGTTCCACTCTTAAGTAAGATAAACAATCAGATCGCCGATTCACCTATTGCTACGAAAGCCATATATTATTGGTCATTTAGATTAAAGCTTTCGTTGTTTAAGCTATGTACGGAGCTGAACTGTGTGAGTACGGAAGGAGATTCGTCCAATGAAATCGCTAAAATTTCAAACACAAAAGGATTCATAATACTTTCGGCCAGTTTCGAATTAACAGCAAACTACGCTGCAAGCAAGTTAAATTTCTCTAAAGAGCTGACATAAGGTGGGTCATTGAACACGTGCATTGGGTCCAATGACAAAGTATAGAAATCCCAAAAAAATAAGTAACTGCAGTATTTTTTGGTAATTTAAAAATAAGGTTTGCGAACATAGGCTTTGAAGATCTTCCTAATTTTAAAACCACTGAAAATTACTTCTTAAACCCTTGCAACCACTTTACAGCTCAAATCAAGCCAATATTTTTTCTGTAAAAACCAACATTCGTTGCCTCCTACCTTTAAGATGTTGTGGAAACAAAGGCACCCAAATGTTCCATTTCTATCATCCAGATATCTCGAGAACTATTGATATTGATTCTACGTAAATCTTTAAAAGCACTTCTATTTTGTGATGAATCTGCCCTTACAATCTTTATGTATTCAAAACATTTATAAAATGTTACACAACATGCACCGTTTAATAGCTTATGCATAAAACTTATATTTTCGAAATTTTATAACTTTTCGACGTCGTAATATCTTCAACTGATCTCCCTTACACCAAAAATGTGTCATAATTTTTTGGAAGAGAATCTAAAAATTGAGTTTAAGTAATTATTCAACAAATTCGTCTTTTTTTTTTACAGAAAAGAACAGAAGACTATTTTTAAATAATGAATTCCTTAAAATTAAAACAATTAATAAAATTTAGTAAATATGTAATTTGTATAGTTTCACAAAGTAGAAATTTTGTATTCTGTAGATGCAATATCCCGTTTAATAGTTGCTTGGGAAAAACCTATATTATTTTTTTGAAATAGAAATATTTTGTCACTAATTGTTGATATGTGGACAAATTGTGGTAGTGCTATAATATTACTATCTACAATTTGAAAATTTTTTAACAATTTTGTAATTTACAAGTAAAACCCATAACAACCACAGGGAAGAGGGGCTAAAAGTAACAAATTTGAATTTTATTTCACAAAACTTTTTTTAATTTTGAAGTAACGTTTCAGCTATAAAATATACTAAAAAAGTACAACATAGCCTGCTGTAAAAATAAAGCATAAATGTTTTTCTGTTTCAACATAACCCGACTATGGGGTAAGTTGTAACATAGGTTGAATAAATTGTAGGAAGAACTATAAGAAATAAGTAATTTTTTTTAAAGAAAATTATCAATATATTTTTATAAATATTAATTCAATATTAATTAATTTAATAATTTAATAAAATAAACAAAACATTCTCAAATTAATTAAAACAAATACCAAATTAATTTAAGATAATCGCAAATGGATTTGACCCAAACACAAAATGGTTTAACCCAAACTCTAATCGATTCAAGAAAAGCAATCTAAATTTTAAGAAAACCAATTAAAATTGCTAATAGTTTGAATAGATTTGCTAATAGTTATCGATTTGCGTTTTGGGTAAATCTATTAATGATTGAAGTTAAATCTTTTTGCGATTAGTTAAAATTGATTTGCTATTTGATTAAATAGATTTGCAAATAATAATTATATGTGGCCATCGTTTTTGTTTAAATTTATAACATTTCTTCGGGGTAAGTTGTAACATGTTAAAACCAACGCCTCATTTTTGTTTTCTACTAATCGTCCTTAAACATACGAACATTAAACCAATAGCCAAATGGATATCAACAAAAAGAAATGGCACTATATTTCTTTAACGTAAAGAGGAAAAAAAAAAAACAGTTACTTATTTTTGAGACCACCTCAGAATTTTTTTAATTGCCCTTAAATAAAAACCGAAGTATATAAGTACGGGGAACATGGAGACGGAAAATATTTTTTTCCTTCACGCTGTACGCGATTTTTAGGGCAATCTTTATTCATTTTTTAGTTGTTGCTTCTTACCCCTGTTACTTCTAGCTCCGCTCTAAACCATTTTTAATGTTTGACCAGCTTTTTATATCTTAGACAAAAATGTAATGTTTTCTAATGTTTTCATGAACTACTTTTAGTAGCATTTGTCGTTATTTGAAAGTTATATATTTTTTCGTCATTTGACCGTGAGTAACACACCTGATTGTGTAACGGACTCTTACTTCTGACAGTTTTTCTAATTCCAAAATAAATAAAATTGCCTTAAAAAACAGCTTAAAACACAACGCTACCACCCGGAACTATTTCGGAAAATCGAGAGAAAAAAACTGACTTTGTGTCAACGTAAATTATTTTCACACTATGATTGATGAATTTACATTCCAGCGAGTCGCGCGTTAATTCTTAGTTTTTTTTTGTTTTTAGTTATTAGAAAGCCTGGGAATTAACATACCGATTATGAAATTGATATCATAAATCACACATGATAAATATCTCCGCACTATTCTACGAACACTTATATCGGGAGTGAATTTAAGTGTTTTTCCCTGACAATGAATTTATTATTGCACAAGTATCGTGCAAAAGATACGTAGGACTACATTTATACAATCAGATAAATCGATAATTCATGAAATATTCAATAATATAAGAACGTGAAAAAGATAATAACTAACCGACAGGAGGTATTTAAAAAATAAAACACGAGCAGTAACATTTGATAAGTGATGGGGCTTATTGATCAAATATTAGTTTTTTTTTAATATTTTACAATTATGTAGTTGCTTGGCCAAAATTCTAGTTTTCTCAATTTTCTAAAATCATGAAATGGTTGGCCTTGTCAAATATAGCTCACCAAGTATTAAAAAAAAAAACTCGTGGGCTCCTAAGAAGGTAGTGAATTTTCAATGCGATTTTTGACGTTCATTAAAAAAATAAACTGAATATTATACAGAGTTTATTTCTATTGTGAATAATTCTTTTGAAAAACTTGGTAAATCTTTGTCAGAAGTGTTTTTTTATCAATTCTTCAGTCAATTGAAAATTCTTAGTTGGTAGATAAATTCTTAAAATTTCTTTAATAGACCCTGGAGACAGAGGTGTATGATGATGATGACGATTCACAATCGTTTAAGTTTGTTCATTATTCACAGATCACAATAATAATACAATTTTTCAATTAAGCATAATACCAAAATTCTGGCATGCATTGATAAGTTTAATTGTTTAAAAATAAATTGATATTTGACAACGGCAATAATAGCTTCTAAAAGTTGGCCTTGACTTTTTTCACTATTAAATTCACGTTTTTTTTTTCAAGTTTAAGCTTTAGAAAGGTTACGATTTCATAAAAGATTTTTTCCTACAAACAAAATATGAACCTTAGAATAACGAAGATATTGGCAATTATTATTACTTGGGAACTTTGATAGCAAATATCCGACAAAAATGAGTGACTTCGATCGTTTACGCCAATTTTTGAGAAACGATTCTATTTGCCGGTAGTATCTACCCCTTGGCATAATGGTTAGTACGTTGCACTGTCATGCAGAAGGTCTTAGGTTCGATTCTCAGCCGCTGCAATATAGTGTTTCAGGGGTATTTCGGAGTCGGCAGAAAATTATAGGTCACCTACATTCCTGGTAACACGTACACATGAATGGTTGAGAGTTATATATCACTACGAGCCGTTATAGCCTTCTATTTTATTTAATTTAATCTATTTGCAAATGAAATATTGTTACGTGAAAACTTGGGTGAAATAGTCTATGCACTCGATAAAAAACTTTTTGAACGGTTCTGATGATTATCGTCTTTCCCTGCTGATAATTTACAGCTGCAATTGTACAAAGACCTGTTTAAAGAAACTACTTAAGTTTCACAATAATCGAAAGAGCTTTGTTCTCTTGCATCCCAGTTTTTACTTTCACCTCTTTTGCGACTTTTCCATTTCCGGAACAATATTTTTAATTCGATAGTGAAAAAGTCCATTGAAATGCTTTTTTGGAATTATGTGGGAATTTTTTTTTTCTTAGTTATACAAACATCTCTGTAAATATGAATCGAATACGATAAACTTCTTTGTTATTAGGGTTTGAAATCATGGCAACATAGAACAAGAATGAACTCAATAGGGCCAGCAACAGCAATTCTTCCAAAAATCGTAGAAAATCAAGCTAACATCAGTCAAAAGTAGGCACGGCTACTAGATCCGGCTCGAGGGACCAAAATGTGTATTTAATTTCTTATGAACTATGCAACCAAGAGAACTTCCGATCTTGCGAAAGTAAGAATTCTATTAGCTAGACAACTGGTATACCCGATTAAAAAAGAATACTTCTTCCTTCTACGTTTTTAAAAAAAGGAATGAATCGTCAATATTGGAATGGTTAAACGACCTTTTTAGTTTAATATAGACTGAAATTTTGTACAGGCTCTAGGTCAATAAAACGATGTTTTAGATGGTGTGCAACGTTTCGAGCGTGGTTACACTCTTCATCAGGCAAAATAATCAAAATTAGGCTTTACAAAACAATATACACTTTCTTGAAAACTTCAAACACATAATATTAATTATTAGTTAAAAATGAAATGAAAACAGTCCCACTGTCACTTCTCGATGTTTCTCTTCTGTCAACTGGAATGAATCGTCGTTTTACTAGAGAATCGAATTATTTTATAGAAAATTCTACAATCGGCATTTTTTTTACGTTTAGTTTATAGATTTATTGTATAGATGGACGCCTTGCACAGTTTTTTATTTGGAATCGTAAAAATGTATCCTCATTTATGAAAAAGAGTCAAGACCTTTCAAAATCACGGAAATGTTAAAATGGTTTAGAGTTGTTAATAGGCACTGGGTGCCCCGGAGCTATCCCCTATCAAATTTAATGCTCCTTAAACAGCTATCCTTTATTTACACTCGATTTATAAAGTGCTAACATTTCAACCGGAATTTAGGTACACATATGTATTGCCCGTGACAGGTCTTATGACAAATAAAGAAGGACTGCTTATCACAGCAAAATATTGCGATCTGTCAGTCCAGGATCATGATAAGGGAGCACATGCGATTTCACTCGCACGATTTTTCAGCCACAGAAATTATAAAACATGCGTTTAAATGTGAATGAACTTACATGATACCAAGACAACACAAGTTTCGTGAACGAAATTTATGAAATCGCACGGAAAATCGCAAGTGCATTTCCACACGTTGCAATAAGGTTGCATTTGTCTTGAGTTACATGTACTGCTATAACACTATAAATGAGAATGAAAGTACATGATACCAAGAAAACCTATAGTGTCGTTATCGACATTTATGAAATCGCAACAATCGACCGAAAGTCGCAAGTGCATTTCCACACATTGCAATATAGTTGCATTTGCTATCGAACGTTGTTCTTTAGTTATACATTTACTGCTATTACACGTTCTAGTTTAGTGGAACTAGCAATCTTGCTTTGTAATTTGGTCAGATATGCTATCCGACGCCATAATTAAGTCGCACAAAATTTTTTTTTCGTGAATGGCGTTTAAATTCTAGCGCCTTGGCAATTCGCCATTTATTTTTTTTTCCGCAAAAATTATTTTAACAAAGTTATAACATCTTACATTGCTTAACAGCCTATGTAAAATTATTTTTTTAATGGCGTTTAAATTCTGGCGATTTGTCAATTCGCCAATTAATTTTTTTTTTCGTCTCAAAATATTGACAGAATTCGTCTATTTTTAATTCGCATTCCAAAAAGTCCAATAAGAGATTCCCTCTTGGCAAGCAAATGACCTCCTCTCAACCACGTTTAGACATCAGAAAATAAATACCAAAGCACATTGCCAGTGGCAGAAGCAAAGGCAACTTTTGATATGTTAATGGCTGCAATTAATATGTCAATAAAAGTCATTTAGTTGTGAAAATATTCAAGTGATCTTTCGCCTCGTTGCTGCTGAGATATTTGTGTCGCAGTTTCAAAGATCTTTCTCTAACACTTGGATTGGCGATAGTTACTCGTATTTAAACAAAACAAAATCGCGCCACTTAAAATCAACGATGACAAAATAACAACAACAAAAATACCCGGAAAATGCACTAAATTTTAATGAAAATCCGCTCAAACCTAACCTCACTTTTTTTTTTCTATCTCATTTGGTTTTGTGTTCTTGCGATAAAATTTATGAATATATTTAAGCAAACAAGAAAAAAAAATAAAAGAATGTCTGATGCTTGCAGGATGCATTTACTTTTCAACAAAATTTATGTTCGTAAGTTTTTTTTGTTTTGTTTTTTGAATTCTATTGGATTTTGCATATACTATTTTAAATCGTGCATAAAATTGCACACATTGCGCGTATACTTACAAGCATGATGCGTGTTGCAAACAAAACAAAAAAGCAAGAGGACTCCCAAACAAAAACACACCACTAATGCTCAATGTTGAGTGAAAGGATATTTAATGCCGCCACCGCCGCTGCTCTGCTGCCATTTGTTGTTATTGGGCGGAGTGCACACTGCACATTATGGAACCACGGCTTTTAGGATAGAATAAACATAAATCAGTGCAGTTTATTTTGCAAACGTGTATGTGCCACCAGCCGACACGGAAAATCATGAATACTGCATCAGCCATGGCCGCGGCCGATACATTTGCCACAGAGTGCATCTCACCATTTTGGCGCGTAAACACAATCCCGAATCCCGATTGGAAAATAGACATGTAGAAAAACATAGCATGTGTTTTGCAACGCTGCTGTGCTCCTGGGTTGGTGATGTATGAATAAGGAATTATTTTAGTTTTTGTGACAAGCTAGAAGCGGACTACTCAAATGTCAGATTTAATGGAAATAAATACAAATTAGATTCAAGTTTATAGCTTGTAATCTATTATGTGGCATTATGGAGTAACTGTCAGTTGGAAACAAATATTTTAAGTTTAAGCTGCGATGACCTAATGTGTGAGACAATAATTGGGTAAGGTTTTTCTTTTTAAATATATTTCTATACCCAGGACATGTATTGATTTTCTTCAACTTTCACGATGTTAATGACCTCAGTTATGTCATTATACGAGTATATACACAATTTTTCTTGGGACACGCATAGGGAAGTTTTTCAGCGAATAACATTGAAAGATAGGAGTAAAATGAGTTTTAAATGAATCAAAACTACTACATATTGTATTCTGGGATAACATTAAAGAAATCTCGGAAGCAATAATACAATGATACCCTTAGCTGCTTGAAAAATACTGATTGCTCATGGACTAACTTATGCAAAGAATCGCTCAACCTGCTTCTAAGCAACCATTTCCCAGAAAGCTTCCAAACTTTTAAAAACTCACAAAAGTGTGTCTAATAATATTTTAATTTATCCATAAGGTTTGATTACAAGGGATTAACAGCTTCAAACCATACAAATCAACCGAAAATATCTGCCTCTGTCTAAATTGAGTCCATATTCCCGTCCTATGTATTTATACTCGAAGCAAGCAAATGTAATGTTCACATGAAGAACCGGAAGATCACAGGCCTATTAGTCTATCATCATTCCCTCTGAAAACTTTTGAGCGACTGATTGATATCTATTTAAGAACAAGCATTGACATTAGACTTCTGTTTACGTCTCAACACGCGTACTGTAAGGAAAACTTTTGGAACCAGCTCTTTAAAGTTTAAACACTGGTAAGAACCATCGAATACTCTCTCCATCATAAAGAGTATACTATGATTGATATTCTTGATATACAGAGCGCTTTTGAAAATTTCGACGCATTAATAATCGCATCTGCACTGTCATCTCTGAATGTAAAAGATTCGCTTGCAGAATTGATCAATCAAACGAAAACTATCAGGATTATCGATTCAAAGCTGGGCTGGTTTTATGCAAGTAGATCTATCAGTAGAGTGATGCCGCAAGGCTGTATACTATCTCCCCTTCTTTTGAACTTGGTAACAAATGGGCTGTTGAGGTATCAAGAAGCGGAGAGTTATAGAGTGAATACTTATGTAGATAACATTGCTATTGCCCTATCAAGAAAGCCTCCGAAGATCCTAAAAGTTCTTTAACAATATGCTTTAAACAAGCTAACAAACTGGGCCGATCGGTGTGGACTATATGTTAAGCCTCATAAAACAGATCTTGTCCTCTCCTCGAGGAAATATATAAAATTCCTATAAAGACCATCCTTCTATTAAATATATACCACTAACATTCTCCGACGAAGCAAAATCTTTAGGTCTTACTTAAGATTAGAAGTTAAGTGGGAAAGCTAGATAGATAGATAGCTACATGATTTCAATTTTTCTTTAATAAGTTACAAAATTTATTTTTACCCAAATCATTAAAACATAGCTTTTGCCGTCTGCCAGACCCACAGTGGCTCTCTCAACTCATGCAAAAATGCCATTGGGAATAAATGGGTTCTCCAACCCCGCATTACTCACTGGCTATACACCTTGGTAATCAGACCGATTCTAACATATGGCGCGGGCATGGCAGTAAGGTGGACATCTCTAGACAAAAACACTAGTTGCTTAGTACTAAACAAGGTCCAATATTCAGGTTATCTGTGCATAGGTGGAGCAATTCTTACGCCTCCTTCCGCGCACTGCACATTCTGTTCCATATAACACCCCTTGAATAAGTTCGGCAAACAAATGGCTGTAAACACAATTATTCGTCTCATAGCCTCCTCGTAGTGGATCAATAATAAAATGGGCCAATCCATCATTCAGAACTCATGCGGATAACTTCCTGCACTGCCGATCATCTTTGATGGAGATGGCGGAGCAGTTTAACATGAACCTCTGCTGGGTGCCGGGCCACAGGGACATTTCAGGAAATTGTAAAATTGACGAAAAATGGAACAATTATTCCACTATTGCCAGATAAAGGAAATATAGGTATTACCATCGCTATGTGTAAACTTATGCTAAAGCATGAGTGTAAACTAAATTAAATTTGGCGTTGGAACAGCTTGAAGATAACCATGATACAGTGACTTACAACAACTCTCAACCATTCCTGCGTTTGTGTTACTAGTAATGGATTACAATCCTTAGTTGGAACAATATCACCACCAGTTTGGGGACTAAACAGACTTGGACAGTGAGGGATTTTATTAATATATTTAACAGATAGAACATTTTGCTGTTTGATAGTCATGCATTCAACAGGACTTGGAATTTATTCTAACCATATCTGCAGAAGCTGCATGGACGAAAAAGAGGAGAAATCGATTCCTCGCTTTATCTGAACATGTCCCGCTATAACCCAAAAACGTAGATTTACTTTGGGAGATTTCTATTGGCAATCTTGTTCGCTTCAAAAGGTAGTCCAACTGGTATATATAGTAAGGAGGAAGTCTCCAAGATTCACAATGGACCAAGGTCATGGTCTAAGTGTGTCGGCTAACATCCATGTCAACCTTACCTTACCTATAAATGAACACTGGAAGAGGCACTGGTGTACATAGAAATAGTTGATTTAAAAACGAATTCACTATTGTCACAAAGTGTCCCAAAGAAAAAATTTAAATCAATTTTCTAAATGTCTGCTTTTATAGCAACGAACTTAAATCAAAGCACCCCAAATTACGTTATATTTGTGTAATACTTAAAACTGTTTCTATTTTGTCCCAAAGAGTCTTTTATATGTTATTAGCTATTTGTTTTGAAAGTGAAGGTCTTACTCTTAAAAAACATAATATTGAGTTATTTAAGAAGAATTTGTGTCGCTTAAAACTATAATAATAGTTCATTTGCACGAATGAAGACTGTCCCAAAATGTCCCAAATACACCCAAAAGTTCGAATAGATAACTTATATAAACATGTTTTGTATGTATGTAGTATATATTTAGTTAGTTTAAAATCAAATCAAAGTTCTGGGATATAATTCCACCTTTTAAAAAACTAAAGCAATGTCCTTAAACCTAAATTTTTTAGCAAAGCTTTTCGATATCTTAACCAAATGTTGAAGTTGAAAGTTTCTTGTTGAACATGTGTTTAACATTTTAGTCCAAAATGCTGTCTGCTAAACAACACATACAGTTAGATTTAATGTTGTCCCAAAGTCTCCAAAACAAGGAAATCAACTTTCGTTTGGACCTTAAGTGCTATAAGTATAAAAACAAAACAAAAAAAAAACATTAAATTTCTGTGAATGAACCCTATTATGTGCGCAGATATTCCTGGTATTTTGTACATTTCCCATTAAAACATAACACAACAAAACATATTTTCCCTTTCACTTAACACTTCCCGACAATTCCAAGAAGCAGCACAAACAATAAATATACGTACAAAGACCAACGACTTTCAGTGCCGCATGTTATTGTGACTTCTTCCAGCTAGCTAACACACACGAGTTGTTTTAAATTTCTTCTTCTTTTTTTTCGTGTTTCCAGTCAGTCAGACAGACAGGAATTGCACACGCACAGCAATGCAAACAAAAATAAAATAAAATTAAACTTACTACTTTGCAAAAAAAGTTAACTAAGAAGAAGCCTTTGACAAATTACCTTTAAATAACAATGACTTCGGTGCTATTGCAAGACAAGCTATTATTTATAATTTGCATTATTATTAATGACAATGTGTCCGTCCGTCATCGGTTTTATTAAAATTTCTTGTGTTTTTTTTTTCTCGTTTTTGAAGACATGCGTGTTTTTATCGTTTTCGAGAATTCTGTTCGATAGCATTTTTTTTTTTTTTGATCGTGTTTCGGAGAAGGTGTCTCGTGTGTCGTGACTCGTGACTTGTAAATCGATATCCGGAGATTGGAGCAATATACATAATTTTCTTGCTTTTTAGATTTCTTGCCATTTTGTTGCATTGTAAAACCTTTGAAATCCCTTAGAGATAAGAAGCTTTTTTTAAATAATTTTTTTAAATAAGGAACTCCTGGGTTTTTCAAATGGTTATAATAATTGCGATTTGGAAAAAAAAAAAAAACAATTTTCAAAATTTTTTTATACTGTCCTCATTTATTCTCAATCTTATTAGAGAATTTGTGTCAAAGACCATGTACTTATAGGTAAAAATAGGCTGTAATCATATGTCATGACACCAATCAGCGCTACTCGATTATGATGTTTTGACACATTTCAGATAAATCACCCACCATAGATTTATATATACGCTTTAGTTCTAAAGAGGTGTTCTTTTGCAGTGGCAAAACGATTTTCCATCTGCTGTACTCTTTGGGTATCTTTTAGAGTAGATAGAAACCGGCATTTGTCCAGTCCGTCCTAAAAATGCGAATCTTCCTTCCCCTTCAATTACCCGCTTATCCACTAACGTCCTTCTTTCCAAGGTCATTGAAATGCTGATCAACAATCAGGCTTAAGAAATATATCGGCGAACGAAAGCTTTTAAATGACAGACAAGACGCCTTTCGTAGCAATTTGATGGCACATCTTACCGAAAAGTGAAAGCAATTCTTACATCATTTTGGAGAACAAAGGGTAATAGTTCTTGATAGTTCTAGATTATTTGATAGGGTTTTTCACGAAGATCTTTTATCGAAGAGTTTCTCCTTCGTTGAATTGCCTTTTGGACCGCTCAATACAAGTTGTATTGGATGTTTTTAAGTTTGAAATTCATTAAATAAATACTGGTGTGCCACAGGGCTCCGTTTTGTCTCCAACTCTTTTTATCATATTCATTAATAATCGTCATTGCTTCGCTCACGACAGAACTCAGGCTTTCATATTCGTTTGCAGACTCACAATCCTGTTCTTCGGCTGAAACGGCAGTGTATGCGAAGCTCATTATATTCCGATATCGAGAGCTTTGTACAATGGGGTACTAAAAGGCCGAAAACTAATAGAAGACATCCATTACGTAAAATTGTGTTTCTCTCGGTCATAACGTTTTCTGTCTTACACTGTTTCATCGCTTTTTCTATCAACAATGTTCAATTAACATAGCCAGTTGTATTCCTCTCCCCAAATAATTCCGCCGTAATACTCGTCTAGCAGGGATAGCTCATCAGTTAATCCTTGAGCCTTACTTCGGACGTATTGTCAAATATAGAAAACTACACTTTTCTTCTAACTTTCAAAAACGATTGCATACTACTTGATCGTATACGAAATTGAAATGAGCTAAAGCATCATTAAAAAAATATTTAAAGACCAATGATGCTGCCTTAAGACATCAATTATAACATCCAGCCACAAAAAACACAATTATAATGACCCCAATAGATACGAGTACCTATGAACCCCGATAAGATAGGGCAATTATGCTTGCTAACACAGCCATTCATCCAAAAATGCGCCTCGTCGCAAAAGACGATTTTCAGCCAAAATTGGGGTCCTCTTCCAAACGCTCCGAAGAATATGCAGCGAACAAAAGGCGTTGTCTATGGTTATAAATATTGAGCTTCTGGGTCAGTTGGGGCTTGTAAAAGTGTAGGCCTAAATTCAGACAAAGAATTCGCCAAGTTGAAGTCAGCGAAAGTCCGAGTTCTTGTGCATTGCGAAAAATTGACAGCCTTGGGTTTTGCTGTACTCTAACGACAATGTTTTCCGCTGGTCTTGCGTTCCTTTGACATTGGCTGATTGATTAACAAATTGGCTGTCCTTAATTTGGATACCAAACATTGAAGAGCCGATTGTGAAGTGTCAACACGTCTGCCGTAAAATGCTTGCAACGTTACACTAACGAACAATCATTTTAATTATAAAGTTTTATCGTTTGGACTTGCTCTGTAATCGTGTTACCTGGTGCCGTGATTTGGCATCACTTTCTGAATAATAAACAACATATTTGACAGATATCACCAAAACAACAGGCCAACAAATCCAGTGTTAAAGATGAGGGGATATTTTGTAATTTCGGAATAAGTGAATTTTGTTTCACTTCAAAAGATTTTCATTTTTTCATTAATGTGTTAGTAATTTATGCGAAGCCGTATTCGTGTCATTTTTCTTTCCGAATTTCAATGTTGTTTCTTTTTTTTTTTCAAATTGGGAATTTTTTAAAATTTTAAAGGGTTCTTTCTATGAAAATTTCCTACTAACTTCAAAGAATTTAAAAATAGTTCTTCACATTTTGTTCCATCTTCTACCATTAGTCTTGTTGACTTGCGAATTTAGTTCATCTGACTGACATTGCTTTGTCCCACGAATTTACCAGTTTTAAGCTGAACACTGGAAATGACAGAAAGTACTAATAGGTTTGTTCACTTTCTATTATCTTATTTTAATTTTTCAACATTGTCTACATGTCTCCAGAGTTCAGTTCGAGAAATCTACAAATTCGCAATTTATTGTCTAACAAGATACACAGTACTTATTCGCTGATTCGAACTCTCATCAATCCTAACTCTCCACTTATTCGAATATATAATATAAGTATTTTACAGCAGATATCTTGTAATTTTGGAAATTAGTATTCTGAAGTTTGAATTGCTTCCGTTATTTCTTTGCTCAGTGCTTTTTTTTTGGACATTTAAACGGTAGACTGTGAATGTTTGTCATTTTTGTAATTAGTTTTTTATTTTAAAAATCACATTTGTAAGCTAAAATCCGAGCATTTGTTGCTACGAAAAATGTATCGAGTAATTCGAATAAGTGCAGTTCTCAAATAGTTCAAATTAGTGAGGTTGTACTGAATTGTTTTATTATTGGGTGAATATCTTAATAATTTACATATATAATTAACTCATTTCTTACTAAATTAAAATCTGTCTATGTCATTAATTAAATTTATGTATTTCTTTTTACTTTTAGGTAAGAAAACTTTGGAAAGTGAATTTGTATGTGGAACAGATATTTTTGTTAAAAATAAACAAAACATAAAAATGGAAATTCCAGAAATATCAAGGTATCTATCTAACAATAGTTTTTATTATTTTATTTTTGCAAAAATTTGCATAATTGTTATGAATTGAAAATTCAGAAAAGTTCAAATCTGGGATTTTACGATTTTTGTGCAATAAATTTAACACTTAATGTGCAGCTTCTTGCATTATAATGCAAAAATGTTAAATAACTTTTTTCAAATATCAATAAACAATTTAAATTATATATCGGAATTAAAATAAAATATAAATGTTTTTGGTGTTAAGTATCTTTTTTTATTGCTTTGGTGTTACTTAAACATTCAAAAAAAAAAAAAAAAAAACTTTGGTTATCAGAGATTAGTTGATTTTAACCTTCGATTTTGATACGTGAATTCGATTGTTTTGCATGCACGCGACAGTATAATTTAGTATAGTTTAGTCTAATTTTTAAGATAAATTTTTATATATGTATACTGAGTAACTTATAAAACCAGAAACTCTAACCTCCTCCGGTTTCATAGTGGAAGTTTAAACTTAAGTTCAGCTGAACCTGAACTGGAGTTAAAATTTGTCCGGTTTCAATAGTTTAACGAAAATGTTTCCTCTTTTTATCTAAATCAAAGAAAAAACATTCAAGGAAAATTTGCTTTGTTTCAATTGTGACCTGTGACAGGAAAACCAATTAAAGAATAAAAATAAATTATATTTTCAAATGCGTGAAGTGGTTGTTGAACTGAGGTTTAAAAGGCAGAACAGTGTCGTTTAAATCAAACTTTCTATATACATATATTTTTAATTGTATATACATAGATTAGCAACTTAAGGAGAATACATTACGACATACAGTATAAGAAAGCAAGGGGTTGCAGTTTTTGGGTTTGTAAGAAACTAAAAATTTTTGCTTTAAGTTTTAAACACCTTATTTTTCACTAACAGACATTCTGCCGATTCCGAACGAAAATATCAATGAAAAGAAAAAAAAAAAGGCTGAAACTAACGAAACAAAATCTCAATAATTGTTGGATCACATTGATCCATCTACATGAATGGTGTAAATATATTAGCAAATTTCTTTGAACCAGTTTTCTAACACAAATTTTATTACGAGTACTAAATATATATACAAAAATTAATCTTCAAATGAATCTACAAATGGAATACCTCAAGGAAGAACCTTTGCTTCTGAACTCTTAATAAAAATACTATTTGCTTGAATTCTTATTTTTCTGATAAAAAATATATTCATTCAGGTTTCTCAATTACTTTCTACAACTGGAAAACATCTATAGAAAAAAGATTCATTCAATAATGAAGGTTGAAAACATCTATAGAAGTAAGGAACTGAAGTAAATAAAATAGTGTTCTTGAAGGCAGCCATTTTAATTCGAAACTGTTTAGTGGTAGGAATATCTACTTATAAAATACAAATCCATGAGCGTTTGACGAGACCCGCATATTCTGTTATGAAAGAGTATTTAAACTTTCTAAAAGCCCCTGCATACAAAATTTAATTTGTAAGGACACGAAGACCACAAATTCGGTCCTATGGGAGTACTATTAGAGAACCAATTTCGAAAAAAGTATTTCATGAATTTACTCGTACCTAAATTCTTATTAAAATCTTAGGAACTGTTAAAGGGAGAAAGCAGATTGTCACTTAGTGTTCAGAAAGGCAATTTTTGGCCTCCTAAGTTAAAGTTTTAAAGAAAAAAAATATAAAAAGAAATATACTCACTTTTTTCAATATTCGAGATAGCCTACATCCCCAAACTACATTATTCAATAGCATTTATCCCTAAATCAGATAAATATTGGTTCTAAAAAAATATTGTATAATATTGTTTAATATATAAATTCTTAATTCTAAGAAATATTTTTGTACGCTAGATATTAATTAGCTTGATTCAAATAAATAAATAAATAAACTACAGTATAAGATAGCTGACAGTATTAAATTACATTCTGACATAACATACGTCAACGTAATACATACTCAGATAGCAGACGCCACTTAAAATTAAAGTCTGAGAAAGCAAACATCACTAATTTACAGTTTGAGATAGATAAAGTCTCTTTATTACAGGCTGACATAACATATGACATTGAATTACAGTCTGAAAAAAGCAGACGTCACTAAATTAAAACCTGACATCACTTATTAAAATCTGAAGTAGCAAACGTCACTTAGTGATAGTCTGATATAGTAAACGTCACTAAATCACAGTCTGAACTAACTGATGGCAATTAGTGACATTCTAAGTAACGAAACATTACTTTATTACAGTTTGAGATAACAGACATTCCTAAAATACAATCTGAGACAGAATTCTTCATTAGACCACGGGCTCACATAGCTAACGTCACTTAATCACAGTCTGAGCAGACGTCACTTGACGTCTTCTTCTTCTCTTAGCTGATTAGGGTGATTGGCGGTGTTCTGCACTAGCTTTTTTGCCGAATTTAGTAGGTATTTGTCCAGCGGTATTAACCTTGCTCCTCTGTAGAGATTTTCGTTCCTGTAATGTTTTCCAGTAAAAGTGGAGTCTGGTGCAGATTCTTAGTATCTTTCTCTCGAAGGTTTGGAGTTTCTTCATCGCTGACTTTGAGATCGTGAACTAGACTGGGAAGCAATATCTGAAAACTGGCCGCAGAAGTATCTTGTAACACGAGTACCTTCGCCTATTGGCTAAGTCTTGATCTTCTCCTCATCAAGGGGCTCAGTCGCTGGAATGCCCAATTCGCTTTTCTGATTACGATTTTTGAGTGCGGGTTGAACCTTAGCAACTCGTTGAAGTTGCTTCCCAGTTATTTGCCGTTCTTTTTGGTAGCAAAGATGGATACATCTGGAAGCTTCAAAACTAAGTTTCTGCAAGTGGCTGATGAGCGATTTCTGCCGTCACGTTGGGTTTCTTGAACCAGACAAGTTCCGATATTGATGTGTTAATTTTGATGCCCCATTTCTTGTAGACATTGAACAGTTTTTTCATGTGAGCCTATCTACTATCCGGAATGCGACTAGCGGTGACGTCATTAGCAAACAGCAGGTGGTCACAGCTGGTTGGGACGGGTTGGTCTGATGTCATAGGGGAAAAGTTTTGAACCTTGTTCGAATCCAGCACAAAAAGTTACTGAAAGAAAGAATAGGGTATAGATGTAGCTTGTGTATAAAAGCGTCTAAGCAGACGCTATCGAATGCTTTCTCAACATCCAAAAAGCATCCAACGATGACTGTTGAAAGCTATGGTTGTGTTATACTGGAACTTCAGGAGCGGGGTAGTGCTGTGTACTTCTCCCTAAAGCCAAACATGTCAGGTATTTTGTTGCTTTCACAGCAAAACTTTTTGAATTTACTTTATAATCAGCTCTTAGGTTGCTGAGGAGGAATATTGGCCTGATCATGTTACAGGACACCTTTCTTCGTGATGGCCACGATCTTCGCTGTTTTTTTTTTTCATTTTTATGGGAAGAAGTTGTTTTTGACACAATTTTTCAAGATGATGGTTTTAAAGATCAGTACTGTCTCTGACATCCTTTTTATGATAAAGTTGGATATTCCATCTGGTCTTTGGCCTGGAGCAGCAGATTATTCAAGCTATTTCTTCTGGGGTTCTCAAGCATGGGCTGTCAACTGGGTCACTCGATGGATTAATGTCGCTCTGTCAATCTTAGGTGCCAGGCTTTGTTGGATGGAATCCTTCACTTCATTAAGGAAGACTGGAGATAGATTGGGGAAGAAGTTTCCTTCAAAATGTTCGGAAAATACCTCAGCTTTGTTCTGTGTCGTTTAACTTCTCCATTGTTGGTGATAATGGTTTCCAGCATCAATGGTGTTTTCCCAATAAGTTTTTTGATGTTCTTAAATGTATCATATCCAGGTTTGATTAAATGCAGTCTCTTGTTGAATTGGTTAATGTTTGGGTTTTGGATATGGAGTTCCACAACATAATGTAGTTCGCTCCATACTGTCTAGTAGGTGCTGATGTTCGTTGTGTTCAGCTCACTCTGGTGGATCCTTTAAAGACGTTCCCATAAATATTGTTGATGAGTGGGGACACCCTTTATATACTTGGTATCTGTTCTTTGACGGCTTGATCCCGTTTTTGGATGTCTAGTTCACAGCCGTTTCCAAGATTGTTGATGGAGCAGTCTCACCAAGTACTCATTTCTGTTTGGCTATTTTCCAATTCAAACTGGATGTGAAATATAATTCGACAAAAAAACTCACAAATATTTCACTCTGCAGTTCACCAACGATAACTTCTGTAGTAGCAACAGGACATTCAAAGTGAAAAAAATTATTTCATACATTCATATTAAGCGATCGAATCTTTTCAAAAATCGACGGAAGTGTCAATTTAAGATATCTTGAATGTTAATCTAATAAACGTTGGTTTATGTATCAAAAGTAAAATATGGAGCCCTTCAAGGTAGTGTCCAGAGCTTTGAACTTTTTTATTGTGTGTAAATTTTTCCAATCCTAATTAATTCTTTCTTCTTCTTCCAATTCCTTCGATCAGAAGTAGCAGACAGTGGAGACTATGCAATACAAACGTTCCAAACAAATACCCAACTTTATCCAAAAGACTACATAAATTAAAGCTTACTCCATTCTTGATTATACCATACTTTATAAGACTAAGTAAGACAAAAACAGATCCAAATTTATTGTTTATTCTACTTCACAAAACATGCTCCAAATAATAACTAAATTTGTGTCGCGTGGTTTCTCAAATACTTAATAAAAGCACAACAAAAAAAAAAAAAGAGAAGATAAATAAATCCGTCAAGATGTCAACTAACAGGCGCCCGAAAAACTCAACTCAGGAAAAACGATATAGTAATAAAAAATAAATAAAATAAAAAAAAAATCGCAAACCAATTTCATTCGTTGAAATTTACGATGATGGAATTACTTACCCCTCCTGGCGCACCCCATTCAGTTTTTCTTCGTTGTCCTTGTTCAAGGCTCTGATCACCCACCACCCGGTTGGCCCTGTGTATATACGTCCATTCCTTCATGCGTTAAGTCTTATTTCTGTTTTCGTCATTCAGTTTCTTTGTATTTACGTAGTGTCTTTATAAATGTATGTAACTTATAGTATAAGGGAAACAACTATAAACGAACCATCAAGGACGTTTCGAACTGTGCCTTTTCTCCTAAAGTCTATACAATTTTCGCAGTTTAGTGTTTGGTGGTGGTCTTTGTAAAGGGAAATTTATTTTACATTTATAGCAGACATTTTCCACATCTTTCGACCGCAGCGCCACCGCCGCCGCCACAGCTATCACTCAAATTCACCCGACCGACCAACATGGCATGGCGACGGGCGACAGTGTCGTTCTCAAACATCTTTGTTCCAAAACAAGGAGCAACCACTCAAGTAATACTCCAGCAACTTCGCATGGAACACAAACACACCCAATCCTTCTTCCGCATGGCATTTGCATCAGTCAAAGGAATTCCAAGACGGTTTCCTACCCAAAGAAACTAAGTTCTTACATATATTCCATAGAAGAAACGAAGCGGAATGTGGAAAAGGGTGTACATCTTGAGGCATGCATATTTCATGTAAATTTAGCCCCAGACGATAGAACGTCAGTTAAACGCGCGTCATTCTTACCGCGCCAATCCGGCGGAACAAGGGTGGATTTTATTTATAAAACAAAAAACCTACAGCAACAACGATTCCATGGAGCCACAGAGCCCTTTGTCTCTTTGCTCTTTGTAAATTAGGAAGGGCGAGTCGTGGTAATGGTGGAAGATGTAAATTTGTGGTTTTGGTATTCTTGCCACAATTACAAGAATTTCCTTTTCGTTTTTTTGCAAAAACAACAGCAAAAAGGGTGTTCCCTTTTGGGTTGAGATATAGAGTGTGAGAAACCCTTTGGGTATAATGTTAGGAGGTTGACCTAAATTATTGTTGTTCGGCACGTGAAGCTTACTCGTATAACCCAAAATATTAAGACATAAAGCTTAAATGGCAATCAGCAGGCACCATTCGTCATTCCAGAATGAATGCGTTCTAGGTTATGTTTATGGTTTTCATGTTAAAAGTATGAGAAGTTATTAGAAAACTTAGTGTCAGGAATGTAGGGAAGCCGGGGATAGTATTTTCTATTTCGTATGTCATTACATAATATTAAACTTGGGAAAGACAGGCAGGCAATCGATAAAAGTCTTAATGTGTCTTTCTACTATGTGAACAGAAGGACCTTGATTCTCCCTTTTAGGGTATCCTTATTACTTAAATAAAGTAAATGGTTCTTGAGGGTTTTGTAAGGATTGGGTACGACAAATGTTTGGGATCGAAACACCTTCATCTACTCTCACCACTGATTTGCAATGACGAAATATTTAGAATATGTAGGGAACTCTGGCAAATTTTAAGCCTTAATTATGTGAACATTACTTCTTTTTCGATGTTTCGGGTACGTGTAAAATCTTCATCAAGCATACCTACGGAAAAAGTTGTTCTTGAAATTTGATCTGCCCATACCTTGATTCGAACTAAATACCCGAAGTGAATTTCTTCAAACTTGTTAATTAAATTCTGAGCAGTTTCTCTACAGGGAAAATAGAAATATCATAATACTTACTTATTTTAGTTGGGGCTCTTGGTACCAAGTATTAGACTTCAACAGTCTGCTAGTTCTCTAGGTCGATGTGTTCAATTTTGTATATCAAATTGGATCACATTAAGGACTATGAAGCCTGTCTAGCTTTTCTTTTAGTCTTGGTAATATTTTAAGGCCTGGAGCGTCGATGATTTACAAGTCCCTACCATTTACTCAATTGTTGATCACATTAATTTTACCAGGCGAACGTTGCTGTACAGCTCGAATAGATCTTCATTGTACTTCAACAAATGTTGGTTTCCCTAATGATACCCGCGGGATTACAATATGCGCCTAGAACTTTTCTCTCAAAAGAGCTTTCAGTCGTCTGGGAGAGAATCAATGCTTTTACACCATATATCACGAACGGCGTGATCAGTTCCTTATTTAAAATCTCCTTAGTAGTTTTCGATATGGCTCTATTTCTCAACTGCTTAGTTCGGGCATCATATATACAGCGATTAACTACATTATTGTACGTTTGATGTCAGACCTGATGTTATTTTACGCTTTGAAATCAATGAGAAGATTTTCGGAACGATATTAAATTCTTGGTTCTTGTCCAGTATTTGGTAAAATGTGATAATTTGTCCACTATAATATGTTTCCCTGGCCTGAAGCCGCTTTTACAAGAACCAATCAGTTCATTACTAACCTCCTGGAATGGAAATGTTTAAAAGGCTCTCTAATTGGTGATCGCAGTTTATGTTGCTCGGGCAGTTGGTACTTAGGTTCAAGCAAAATTTTTTCCAACCGTATTTTATTAATAAGTTGATATTGTTTGGTTATTTGGTTCGATTTTTCCGTAATGGTTAAGATAGCGATGATCTCATTTAAGCCGATTGGTAGGAACAGTATAATTTTCAACCAAGTTAACTTGTTAAATGCTATTCGTTAATAAGATTTCCCCTTTCATAGCCATATAGCATTTGCTTGCTTTACATCCACTATAGTATTTCCTTCGCTATCTGAGAAGGTTTACGACCTCATCCTTGTGTTTTTTCTCTCTCAGCAATAGATTTTCATCATATCTTCTATCAAAAAAGAATTTTCGAAATCGTAAGGGTCTATATTTTCCCGTGCTCCCAAAATCTGTAAGAACCCGTTTTAGCTTTGATTGATTGATCACAATTGGAGTTGAACCAGAAAATCTTTGGAGCTGGTTGTCTTAGCACTTTGCTGCGGCATTTCTGATCGATAATTGGCATTGTTGCCAGTGAGTTTCCTGGCTTATCTTGTTAGCTCATTGGAAACTTAGACTGTGGCAATTTCATCTGATTGCAGTCGAACAATGATAAATTTGCTCCTCAAAATTTATGTTTGCCTCAGAACTTCTTCGCATATTGGCACTTGTAGTTCATCAATAACCAACTGGACATCTATCTCAATGTTAGCTTAGGTATGTACCAGGCACGAGGCGTGACATTTTCGATAGCGGAAGCACTGAACATAAAACCAAAAATGAAAGACATTTGAGATCCAACCTTTTAAATTCCACTTAATGATAATACACATAAAATAATATATTACAGTAAAGTCTAATTAAAACTAAAAAGCTTGATGCCTTGCGCAAAGTACCTCTAAGTACCTACGATTTGATGAGAACTAAGCTATGAGTAGATAACCTTTCTTGTCCACATTTATTTCTAAAAAATATTTAATTCTCTTAAAACATGAATATGATCTCTCTACAGATGCCATTATTACGGGATATTAAAAATCTTAAGATTCCTTGAAGTTTTTTTTGATTTAAAATTCTCATAATTGAAAATAACCTTTAATTATATTTCTGCTGGAATGTCAAGAAACCTCAGATATGAATATAAGAAATACTATTTTTGACCACTTTTTTTATAATAACAAAAAATAAACAGAAAACAGGTGGATTGTATTTATCGCCACGAAAATAATTAAAAAACTACCCCCTTTTAAATTCATATTTGTTTGTTTTCTGATAGTTATGAATGAATTGCACCTAAATTTGCACACACATTATGTTAAAATAAAACTCTTCTACCCCTTTTGTCCACGAAATTAAACTCATTATCAGTTTGAGACAATAAGCAACTCAATAGATACATTTTTGTTTTTCTATCTCTCTTGTAGGAAATTCTCGTAATGCATTCACTCAACTCATTCTTCACACATTGTGCAAAAGGCAAGAAACGAGACAAAATTATTTTGACTTTGGGTTGAGATCTAAGTTATGTATGCGAAATAATGGAATGCCCAGCTGTTGTGCATTCTATATTGTTTGAGAATCATTTTTGTTTGAGCATTTTGTGAATATTGGTGAGTGATGTTGTAGGTATATTTTCAGTTGACTTGGAGTGGAAGGGTATTTTGAAATTGAGTTATGGAGGCGATAATAAGGAATGCATAGCTGTTAAGCATTTTAGCAAGAACTTTCATGAGATTGAGCATTATAAATAATGGAGTTATGTTGAGCATTCTCAGTTGGTTTGCAGTGTGGCATTTTAAGTTGTAATAACAAGAGATATCTTGATTTTCTTTAGTAATGATGATAATGTTGTCATAATGATGTTGGAATGTAATTTACAGAGTAAATGAAGATTCATTAATAGATAGAAATAATATAATAAAAATATTAATACAATTTGGAATTTTGAATTTAATTCCTTGCTAGGTACGATTTTTTCAAATGGTTCAACGGAAGCACTCATTCCACTCAATATATGGACGCTTCGTCCCTGGTATGTACCAATATGTTTGAATAGTGCCTTCCGACGACGTTTATTGGAACATGATCGATTTGGTTGCATCTTCGATCGCTTAGTGCTGTTCCCGCCTTTAAGTTAGTTTCCAAAAGTTATGTGGCGCAAGCTATGTTTTCCAACTGTCTTATTTCGTAAAGTAATTTCTGATAAATTGTTTATATATATTATCGAGGAGCTCTTTTCAACTTTCTTTGGTAACTCGATCTTTGTATTCCGTAGGGACATGCGTGCTCATTAGGCACAAGCGGTGAAACTTCGAATCAAGGCATTGAGGCATATTTTGCCTCTAACTGGCAAAGATGAATTAAAAAAAACGTTTCGTCCGTCGAGTTAACACTTCTTAAAGTAGAATTCAAGCAGTTTCATGCATTTCGCTCGTCTGATGCCATGCCATCATATGTCCAGGAAATGGGTAAAATACACCTCAAAAGTTAGCAAGGTCATCAACAAACTGCCTTGGTTTGCGCATAATGTTAAGTGTACGCACATGTCATGTTTTTAATATTCAATTTATTGTTCTTTCATTTCCACTTCTTTCGACCGGAAATTATTATTGCAACATCACCTCCCGAATCATATTATATAACTGAAGAAGTTTCTTCCTCTATTTCAGATTTATCGTCTTCCAGTAATAACAAATCTACCACGGAATTGAATTCAACAATTGAAGAATTTTCTTCCTCTAGAGCCTATTTATTCTTCGAACATTGAAACATCAACAACCGAATTAGATTGAGCAACTGAAGAAGTTTCTTTCTCTATCCAATATTCCACTTCTTCCAACCCTGACACATCATGTCCTGACTCCTGAATTACATTAACAATTTTTGAAGTTTCTGGTTTTTCAGTCTTGAATTAAACAACTGAAGCAGTTTCTTCCTTCATTTCCTTTTCATCTGAAATATCATCTTCTGAATAGAATTCAACATTTAAAGAAGTTTCTTCATCCCCCGCCTATGCATTTTTGACTATTGAATCAAGACAGTCTTAATTAGATACAACAATTAAATAAGTTCCTTCTTTCATCTTTTATTCATAGTCTTCCAAACCTGACGCATCTGCCACGTAATTGGCTTCAACAACTGAAGAAAGGTCTGCTTCTACAACCTGTTCGTCTTCTATCAATTTTGAAGCATCAATAACTGAAGTGGTTTCATTAACTGAAGAAGTTTTTCCTTCACTCCCTATCCCTGGTCTTTCAACTCTTTTCCCAACTTAATTTGATTCAACAATTGATGAAGTTTCTTCATCTTCAGTCAATTAAAAACATGAACAACAGAATTTTCTTCTTTTACAGCCTATTCGTTCTTATACTCTACCAACCCTGAAACATTATTTAAGGAGTTAGAAATTACGGCACCAGTTTTTCAGTGCAACATTATCCGAGTTTCGAAGTTCTACTCGAGTCAACCCTTTAATTTTGGTCAATTAACTCGGGTTCAACTTTAAAGTCGCTCTGAAGAGATAAATTAATCTCCTAAAAATGAGCTATAAAAACAAGTAAAATTGACCCAGTATAGCCTTTTATTTATTACAATAATTCCGATATGTGAGAATAGTTTGTTGACTGAAACTATAATCTGTAAAATAAAAACCGTACAAAAGTTTACGCTTAATTGTCGAAAACTAACCAAAAATAAAAACCTTAAAAAAGTCTCTTTTATTAGTTTGTATGTTTCGGGTTTTACGGCCATAGACAATTTTAGAGAGAACATCAAAATAAAATTCAAAACAGAGTTTTTTTTGTTGCTTTCGCCTCACCCTGTGCACAAACAGAAATAATAATTGTACTTGCCTTTGTCTATGTTTTAGTATATTTCCGGCAAAGTTCAGCAAACAAAACTGAAAAACCGAATGTAGTCATCAAAATATCACGATAGAGGATATATAGATGTATCTCAAATCTGTATCTTTGTATCTTTCTATCGTATCCACAAAACCCTAGAATAGGAATTGGCAAAAGTGAAGAGAGGGTGAAATATTTTCATTACTCAGGAATAACCAGTGAAAACAAAAATGGTGGTGTCCTAGAATTTCCAAAACAAAAATACAAAAAAAGAAACACATAAAATACGAATACAAATGATGATGCTGTGCCCCCCGAGAGAGCAGGAGAGAGAGACAGGGTGGGAGTAAGAGGAGCCACGGCAGCGCAGAGCTCTCTATTCACAATTGTACTTTGGTAGTGGAAAAAGCCCCTAAGGGCGGACTGAGGACGATGATGCTCAAACTAAAACAAAAGAAACTACTTTTTTCTGCATGATGCAAAACACCCCACTCAGAACAACTCTCAAGCCCCCACGTACACTTAAATAAAAGCCTCGACTACGACTACTACGTCGAAAGCGACCACGAGGACGACGACAGAGGATGATGATGATGATGATGATGTTGATTCCGACTATTTCTACTCATCTCTACGTTTCGTTCGGTGCAGTGGTTCCACAAGCCTCTAGACATGGTTTGGATGCTTCAGCTAGATGCAGCTCTGCTATAAGGATGGGGAATCCTCTTCTCCGTACATAGTATATATTTTCAACAACCAACAAACTGAGAAAAAATAAATATGAACGTGTCGTCGTCATCATTTCCAAGCTTTGCACAGAGGCTGAAACCCAGCAGGGAGCAGCAGCGCACTTAAATTGGCACGACGACGACGACGAAGACCGACGGGCGCAGGAGCTCGGAAGCGTATTGCACAATGATATTTCTCTTCTTTTTATTTTGTGTATTTGTTCTAAGCCCCCATCCACTCTGTTCAATGCAGACACATCATGCATTGGACAGAAGAGTGGGCTCCTCCGACATCGTCATCGTCACCAGAGTCATCATCATCATCGTTATCATCATCATAGTCGGCGTCTAGATATACAAATGTTGCTATCTGACCTAGTTTCGTTTTTCTGCACTGGAAATTTGATTGAAAAATACAAAAAAAAAAGAAGAACTAAGGCTCTATAGTTTCATAATATTAAAACAGAAAAACATACAGAGCACAGAGAGGAATGGCGGGTGAAGACGGGCAAGCATCCCCCAAAACAAGGGTGATGAAGTAGGTCTGATGAATGCACTTCTATATCCATCCCCCCACATAGTCTCTGATGTGCTTTCTATACGTATATAGAGTCCTTGTCGGACGCTTTAATATTTTTGTAATTAAAAAACAGTACGGCTCTGCAACGCGGTCATGCAACGAAGCGGGCCGAGGGGGTGTTTTTGTTTGCATAAAAGAAGCCGGCATTAGAAAATGCATATTATGTACAGATCTCTTCTAAATCCAACGTACGGGAAGGAGGTTGCAATTTTTTTTTGTTTAAAATAGAGCCTTACAATGCTGCAGAAGCGAACGTGAAGAAATTCAAGGAGTTAACTCTTTGGTATGAGAATCATCTAGCATCCTAGAGTAACGTCAGAGGCAAAGTGTCGCATGTTAGACTAGATTACTAGGGCTATTGTTTGAGTTTGTTTTTTTGTGAGGCAGCTTTTGGGTGCAATTGAAAATTTGTAGGCCGATTACATGCCTTACAAATTATGCTTAGACAAATTGGTCCATTTTCCTTTTTGACATTTTGTTTCCTTTTGGTTTTTTTTAGTTGTTTTTCATTTTAAAACCCAAAAAAAATGTAGAATTTTTAAGTAAGCTTTAACATAGGGATTGGATAGAAGGAGATTTTGGCACCAGCAAACTCATTTCAGTCTTTCCCATGGCATGATTTTCAAAACAACAAGATTCATGTTGATTTTTGGTCTGATGTCCATTTAGCAATTGTTATCAACAAGTTTTTGTGGACTTGTGTTGCTTAAACTCTAAGCAACAAGTTGATCAGGTAATTTTAATGTTAAAAATATTTCTAATATGAGCCAGATATTTAATTTTTTTCACAATTTACCTAGTATATTGGCTCTGAGTTCCTTTAACGATGAATGCCGCCACCTTGCATAGACCAAAGATTTAAAGTTACCCCATAAGTCACACAATCTAGGCGGAAATAATCATCTCTTGATACAACACGTTCATCGAATTGAGTTTTCAATAAGTCGATTGTTACACCCGTTGTGTGATTTGTGGCAGTGACTTTTTAAAACCACTTACCATTTATGTCTAGCTCATGCAGTTGTCCAAAGAGATATCATTGCAAAATGTTAATGTAGCGATCTCCATTGACTGTTACGTGACGATCATTTTCTTCAGCGAAAAGAAAAACGGCATTATGACACCACCAGCATGGAAACCACACCATACAGTTATTTTTTGTGGAGGAAGTGGCGTTTTTTGAAGCACTTGAAGGTGATGATGATTTTATGATAAAATTGGTCATCATCTTCCAACATTTCTAGAGCCCAATCTGAGAATGTAAGTCGCTTCATATGATCGAGTGGGTCCAGCGGATTGTCTCACTAACACGGGAATATCCAGTAGCGAAAATTTAGACCTAAGTATGTTTACAAAACTATGAATTGCCTGTTTACTGGAACGAGAATTGAGACCAAAAATTCTTTGACTTTATGCAATAAGGTTTGTATTTTGGGTTTATTTGTTTAACATCTGGTTGATATTTACAACTTGAATCTTACTCATCGTAATTATTCAGGCAATAAGTCAGTAAAATGCATATTCTAATTGATATTAATTCCTTAAGTTCACTTAAATCTATGTGCGCGATTTCTGTCTTTACACTTTTGACTTACGGGAAAGAATTGGTGTTAACGCTCTTAAAGTCGTCGTAACCAGCTCGTAATTTTGGCACCAAATTTTAATTATTTGTAAAAATTCTTTGTTGGTGAACTTCGCCATGATAAAAAAATGAATTTTTTGACATTGACAGTTTGGTCATTTGTTTAAGAGTACAGTACGTTCACAATGAAAGTTCAAAATTTTCAAGAAGCAATTGAAAAAAAAAAACCCTTTATACGAGTATGTGTTTTTATAATTAAAATTTCGTCAGAATTTGAACGGCGAATACATAACCTTCAACCGCTATTTTTAAGAATTTGTTCTAGTCAATATCTACACACTCATATCCAGGATCATCGTACAGAAAAGTAGTTGTAAGGATATTTTTACTTGCGACTTTTAGGTACAATAAGGCAAGTTACGCATTCGTAAAGAAATTCGAACTGGAGATTTTGATAAAAAAAGACTACCTCCTAAACGGCTTGGCCGATTTCTTTAACCTTGATATCATTTTTAATTTTTTCCCCCACACGTTTTTTTTCAAAAATGTTTTTTTTCAAAAACGTCTTTTTTTTTTTTTCAAAAACGTCTTTTTTTTTTCAAAAACGTCTTTTTTTTTTTTTCAAAAACGTCTTTTTTTTCAAAAACGTCCATTTTCAAAAACGTGTTTTTCAGAAACTCCTTTTTTCAAAAACGTCTTTTTTTCAAAAAGGTCTTTTTTCAAAAAACGTCTTTTTTCAAAAATGTGTTTTTCAGAAACGTCTTTTTTTCAAAAACGTCTTTTTTCTCAAAAACGTCTTTTTTTAAAAAAACCTCTTTCAAAAACGTCTTATTTTTCAAAAATGTCTTCAAAAACGTCTTATTTCAAAAACTTTTTTTTAAGATAAAAAGTAACGGTACCTGGCATACGATTTTCTTCGGAATCGTATAAGTAATTTTTTTTCTTGAAAGCTGCCACAGATTTTTTTTTAATTTTTATTCGAAAAATAGTTATTAATGGTACCCTTGATAGAACCATTGTTTTGATTTTCTCAAAAACAACACAACTGATTTTGATCATTATTTGTATGCTAAAGCTTCAAAAAAAATAAAATAGTATTATGTATTCAAGTTTTCCAAAACCTTTTTACTTGCGATACACTTAGTATAGGGCAAGTTCTGCATTTGGAAAAAAATCGAACCCGAGATTTTGATCAAATTTGACATTAGCATGATAGCCAAGACGAAAAAAGTAGGTCCTGCAATTCCGTCTTCTGTATGTTTGTATGTCTGTACCTCTCCCTACAGCCTAAATTACTGTAGGTATTTTCTTCAAACTCAGTACTTCGGTGATTCCCTAGAAGGGAAATTGAATTTGTTTTTAAACTCCAAAACTAACAGTACCCCCTATACACCCGTAATGCAAAATCTTATTTATCTCGAAAACTGCTTCAATGATTTTGATAAAAAGAAAATTAAATATGCTATTACGAGAACGGACTACATTTTGGTCAAAAAAATTTAGAAAAAATGTTATTAACGGTACCTGTCATAGAACCGTTTTTTTTTTTTATTTTCGACTTTCTCATTAACGGCTCTAACGATTTCAACCAACATTTTTCTGCAGGAGCCCCTTAAATTTAAAATAATATTTTTTATACAAATATTCCAACAAAATATTTTTTGACTTTTTGAAAAAAAAAAAATATTTTTTTTTTTTTTTGGAAAAATCAATATCTTCAAAACGTGTGAACGATAATTTTTTTAAATTATTTTCTAAAATCCATATTACAAAATATGGACTTCAAATTGACATCTCAAATTTTTTTCTTGAAAAATTTTAAAGAGATTTGTTACATAAAAAATTAATTTAATAAAAAAACGATTTTTGAGTTTTGCTTGCGTAAATTCATAATTTTCTTGAAATCAGACCGCAATTTAATTAATCTGACCATTTTGATCTCATTGCAAAAATTCCAAAAGTACCTTAGCATAAGAGCAAGTACGTACGATCCAGTCCTTCCCATAATTTGTTTATTCTAGGATTTAAAATGGTAGAGTTAAAGTGAACATACATTACAACCTCAAATTCACAAACAAAACAACCTCACGCATCACGACACATGCCTGCCAACCAAATTAACGCAAAGTAAAACGTTCCCAGTGACAGTGATGTTCGAAATACAAAAGTACTCAAAGAATGATGTACTCATTATTAGTTGGAGGATAAAATAAACGATATTATTTTAGCGGATGGTTATAGATGACTTATAGATAAGCCCACAACTCAATGGTGTATTTATGTACGTATATAACCCATCCTGGTCAGTCAAAATTCCACGTCAAATTGTTAACAATGTTTAATTTCTCTCTTATTCTCATATTTTTCTTTGAAGAACAAATTTGGATTATTATTTGATTGCACACACTTTGAAAAATTGGAAAAAAAAAAAAACAATTTAAAAAATGATGAGTTCACAACATCACCAACTGGCGTTTTGAATTTTGTTAATGGATAATACACCTTTCTAGGTCCATAAATCATTATAACTTTTAGTAGATGATTACCAGGTAAAACAGTCGTTGAGTACTTTTGTATTTTGTACATGACCTAGCATTTTCTTTGCGTGCATTTGGCTTGCGTGCATATGCCGGATAACATTTTGTTTACGAGCTCATTCATGGTGGAAAAGTGTCAAGAAGACGATGTCTATATCAGGCCTTTTAGTCTTTGCTAAAAGCATCAGTAGAGCACGAAATTTTAAAACAACATCAAGCCAGTCCTAAAAGCCACTTTCAATCCATTTAACGTGATAGCCCTTGGCTGTAGATAATTTAAAAATACACTCAAAATAATAAATCCTCTCTGTTTTTCATTGAAAATCAATCCATTTCTATTAGAAACGTTTTTTACAAGTTCAACAAGTGAACTCTTTCGCACTTATCTACTAAACCACTGAAAAGGGTCGAGGACCCTTTTAACTTAAATAGAAAACTATTTGACTCAAGTTGTGGTCCAAAGTTTCAATACATTTTATAACTTACATGACTTCTAAAGCCTCTACTCGATTCTTAGGGGAGCACACAACTTAAAGGACCTAAAAATCATATCCAATCCAGATGTATACCGACATTATATAAGTAGCTTCACGGTTAATTTCAAAATTGAAAACACTCGAATTCGAAATCGATTCTCGGATCTTTAAATTGGTTGTTTTTATATACCCTACCCATATAATGGTCACTTGTTCCACTCGAGTACATTTTAAAGCTTCAGCAAGAGCAACAACAAAACATGCAAATTTAATGGCCAATTAGAAATTCCTGGTTACTCGCTAATACCTCGTTGAGTGGCTTCGACCATGCTTGTTCTATGCATCGATCAATTAAAAAAATCCGGCAACAAAATACCGAAAAAAAATAATCCCAAAAGCCTATACCAATAAAATGAAACCACACAAGCGCCTTACCATCTGACCTTTTCACAGTAAAAATAAATGTGTTTTATGTGTGTATAGGTACATGTGTGGTGGGGATGACGGAAAATACCTTTTTTATTCATCTTGACCCCAAATTTGCCCGACCACGTCCACACCCTCGGGAAGTCATATCCATCCCAAGTCCACGACGGTGCTTATTTTGATATATGCCACAACCAACAATAACGCTATAGTGCCCCTAGGGTATAACCCAATGTGCCCGAATAACACCCCGCATAATGATGACAGGCGACGCAAAGCATTGATCCCTGCAAAGGTTACATTGCTGCCCTCCCTGCCACTGAAGGGATGGACGAATAAATGGATGGGGGAGCTATATGTTGCTTTGTGCTTTGTCGTAGGGACTGTCAAGTGCAGAGGGAGTGAGAATTGGGGTACTTAGCGTGTGAGAATGACCAAAAAGGAAGACAACATCAACGACAGACTTTTGGCTGAGTTCCGCTTGGTTATAGACTTTCTTTTCTTGGTCCTTTTTCCTAATCGTGTACAGGACACGTGTCCCAAAGTATTTTTGTTTCCGTTCTTCCTTCCTGTAGTCCTCGTTCTCGTCGTATCGGTCCGTCGATCCTACATAAATATACTATGTGTCCTAAACATTGAATCTACGAAGAAGTTGGGCGTCGTCGTCTTGGTATTTTTTTTTCCCATTTTATTAGAGGTCCTTCAAGAGAAAACGTAGGAAAGTAATATATTTTCTTCTTTTCTGAAAACAGGACATGCATTATGTATTACATAAGCGGCATGGAAACAATCTTTATGTGAGTAGGTAGGTATCAATACTTCCATTCTTACAAACATTTGACGAGAAAGATTGGGTATGGTGTTTGTGTGTGGCGTTTTTTTTAGGATCTGATTTCTTATATTTCTTTTACGTCCGGAGAATCGTTTAATTTAAAATTGATAAGGAGTCAATAGCACTTTGTATTAATGGACAGTACTATGTGTCAACGTTTGACATGTCTTGTATTAGGTTAATAAAACAAAATGAAGTATTCTTTGATCACTGGAGTAGCCTTTAAGGCTAGTAAAAAATATAAGCAATAAGCATTCCTAAGCTCGTTTTGGGGACACATATAACTCAAGTTGAAATGTTTTTTTTTTAGATTTTTAGATGAAAATTAAAAATAAATTAACTAATCAATAGTACTGGACTAATAACAGACTCCTGAGGAACCCCGGCTTATTTTTTTTAATTAGCATTTTGATGAACAATTCCCATGAAATTCATTCTTCCTTACAAAAGCATACTACGAATAAACTACTTCTTGAACAGTTAGGACTTTAAGCAGACCCTTGTAATGATTTTAGTTCGTTGTTTTATTTTGTTTTTCTAAAATATTTTCATATAGAAGTTCTTAAATAGAGACTACTAGACAGCATTGAAAAACATTATTATTAAATAGAGATCTGTTTTCAACCTTTTGGAACTTTGACAACCCGTTGGACCCCACCTTGATATAAATGAATCGGTCTTAGGTTGGGGCTACTTAACAGATGAAAATTAAAAATCATGACATTTGAAGAAAGGTCTTCGGATTCTATTTGTTTTTTGATAATATTTTCCGCGCTAGGACACCTCCTTAGACTTCATATTGATGCTTGATTTGTGAATAGATTTCAGTTCGAAGCTACTTAACGCTCCTGAATAAAAAAAAAGAAGAGGGCTTGCAAGAAGTTTTCTTTGAAACATCGGTTTTCCACTACATAAATTCGCTGGCCCGGATATGTTCTCCCTGAAGAGGTGTTCTCCAATGCTGTCAAAACCACTGGGTAAACTTGTCCATCTGTACATTTCTGCTGGTCACTATCCGAGTGTAAGGAAAACAGCATTTGTCCAGACTATGCATATCTCTACTTTCCAAGGACATGGAAACGCTGTAAAACTATCAGCTCAAGATATATCTTGAAAAACGGAAGTGTCTTAATGACCGGCTTTCTTAGAAATAGGTCCATTGGTGATCTGATGGTCGATAAGTTGCATAAAGTGGCGTGCAAGCCGTCTCCTGTTTTTCAAACATTCATTCAAAAGACTTAAGCAAGAAGTATGTTAAGTATCGATTCAATGTTCTTGTACACTAGGGCAGTAAAATTCACTAGTCTGCTGATAAATTTGACTTTCTTTCCACATTGTTTCAGGAAATTTCTGAATTTCACTGGTGTTGTATTCTTAAAAATCGAATAAAATGGAGTGAGCATTTAAGTATCATTCAATCAATCTCATTTGTTTATGCTTCGGTTCGCTGGCGGCAGTGGCTATAAGAAAAAAAAATTAAATTCATTTCTGTATGTTTTAATATTTTGAACGAATGAATGAAAATTTTAACATTTCACCAGTTGTTCCACATCAAATTGGCTAATCTGAAGTACCGGAAATATTTTTGGGGCTTCAAAAGAAAACTAGATTTCTATTAGAGAATGCACTTCTCATATCAAAAGGAATGTTGCAATGCATAATCTACATCTATTAATTTATCATCAGCTATTGCATACGAGGTCATTTATGACTTTCACAGAACTGAATAACTTTGCATGTTTTACAATTTATTTACTTCTCTTTCATGACTGTAGGTACTGTCGAACTGTGCACCGCACACACGATATCTTTATTTTATAGCTTATATTTTCAATATAAATATGAGCTTCAATATCAGCATCAATATCATTATAACACTCCTATTGCGATTTTCAACTATTAATTCATAATTGATAAATATTGAAAATCGACAGAACAACGCAATTGATAGTTTTGATCATTAAGAATTATGCAGACTATTGTGAGTTACAAGAAAATTGATAATTATCAATGAATTGTTGATTAGTTTTTTAAAATACATAAATATGTATTAAATATCAAATTTTAGAATTTATCAATTATCAAATATCTGTTGTCAATCAATGTCAATATAAGCGACAAATTTGTTGATCAGATCATGGCAAGTTTGCCATTGTAATTGAAACGCAATTAAATCATTGCAGCTTACGTCAACATGCAATTGCCAAATGTTCTTAAACACAAACCGAATAAGTCAACTGTGATCCAAAACTAAATTTTTATGCAAAAGCATCATTTTCAATAACTTAGTTTGCTAAAGATAACATAATTTAAGGCTCAACTGTGCAGTAAACAAATCGAGTTCACGAGAAAAAATATGTACATATACGTCAGAGAGTATGTTCGTAAACGTCAAATGACATTTGCGAGAAAATTCGCTGTGGCCGATAAAACAGATTGTTTGCAAGCAGGACGATTGCATATTTGGTGATATCAATTTCGACGATCCTTTCACGTTCAAGCTGACATTTTGAGGGTTTCGAAAACGTCATATTACTAGTGCATTTATCACCTGTCAATTTCATAAAAAAGGGTCCTATTCATGAGCGGGTAAAATCGTAACTTAACGTTGGAGAAGGACCTCTTTCCCCTTCAATTCGACTTTTTTTTGTCTTAAACCGAAAATTCGTAATCTAGCCTTTTAATGCATCTTTTGCCCATCACGTTTTACCATCATTTAGATATACCTTTTTAAACTTCCGGAAAACGAAGAGAATTTATATTTCTGCAAAAATATTATAATCATCTTTAAGTTAGCAACCGTAATTTTTGAAGATTTTTTCAGGTTTTAAACCTCTGTGCGTTAGTCTAAAGAGGTGAACCGAATTTGCTACAAAAACATTTTACCTTAAAAGAACCGCACAAAATCATACACCGATTTTTCAAAATGTTCTCCAACACAATTTTAAGGATTTTCTTTCGCCGTATTTTCTCGAGTTAAGCCTTAGTACTTAGTAATATTGCCTTTCAGAAGGTAATAAATATTTGACATATTCAAAGGCTCTTCCCAACCTTTTTCGTCAAACAAAATAATTTTTCTTCTTTCAAATTTCGGAAACCAAAAATGAAAAATTCATCACCACCAAATATTGTAATATATTCTTTAAATTTTTCACACAAAATTCCTTTGGTTTTTGAAAACACCAAACATTTGCATTCTTGATCGTAATTGTGGTTGCACGAGGCCTATAAATCATTTTTAAACAGTTTTTGTTTGTCTTATTGGGTTGTAAATATTTTTGGAAATATTTGTTTTCTTCTCTGGGTATATTACGTCATCTAATATAGACGCATGTTACCTAAAATACATTTTTTTGTCAAAATAGAGCGATGACAAAATAGCTGGTGTTTTTAAAAATGTATCTTTTACGATATTAATGGATTTTGTCACGCATGCTTTTCTATAAATATGGTTTTGAATAAAAGTTCTTAATCATGTCACATACGCATACCTATACCTAAAATACATTTTTTCTTCGTATTATGAGAAAAATTGAGACTGATGGTTATTAAATTAGTTATTTTATTCATTTAGGAATTGATTTAAGATAGTGTAGTGGGTTCATATCTTTTGATATCGTTTTATAAGCTTTTAAGTCTTATTTACTGAATCGATATTAATAGAATTGTATAACATACAAAAAATCTACCTTTAAAAAGGCAAGTTTAATTTTCGAAAAACAACAAACTTGTGTAGGGTATTAAAAATGCTTATCGGCTCAATGCAATCGATAATAAGCGTTTAAACCTTAATTGGGATGGAGCTGATCATAAATGTCTTCGTTAGTATGATGTAAGGGAATTGATTTATTTCGGAGTCCACTTTGGAAGAGATATATATTTATGATTCAGGCACTGAAGAATGCCCAAGTCAATATTAATCCACCTGATCCGGCTCGAACAACCAAATTTGAATGTGTAGCGCTGATTATTTTTTAAATGCATTGCAAAATCAAATAAAGAGTAGATGGTGAAGTGGACATAACAAGCTGTGTGTGAGGTATTAACAAAATTCGTTTTGTATTTGAAAGACCCATGTATGCCATTATGTATGGAATATAACAGCATTGAAATACCCGTCTTGGATTTTTTAGGTGATCGATGGCCTGTGCTATGTTCACTATCGGTCTATTGTGGTTTATTCCCATAGAGCTTGTAACTGTGTAGGCTCAAGTCCCGACGCGAAATTTGCAATGTTGAAGTCTGCTATAGGCCGAGTTCTTATGCACGATGAGGAATGGACTGCCCCGGGTACTGCTGTACACTTTCACGAACGATGGCGATGTTCTCAGCCAAGCGTCCCTTTGACGTACGAATGTTGGCTGATTGATTATTGAACTGATCTTCTCAAATTTGGCCACCTAACTTTGAAGAGTCGACTGTCAAAAGCCACCAGGTCTATTGTAAAATATGCGAGGCATTTACACTAACGAACACTGAACCATGTAACTTGGCATGGTGATTTGGCATAAGTAACTGAATGATAAACACCAGATTTGACAAATGTCACCTAATAATGCACATTTGTTAAAATAAAAACGGAAATAAAGGAAAAAGGGAACGTGTGATGTTGAAAGTTTGGATCTGCCATGATCACCACAACCAGTTTCACGTTAGAGCAGCAGCGTTAGTGCAAACGTTTAGCCTATTAAACAGCAAAGTCGACTTTCCAATTTTTGATGCCCAAATTCAAGACCACCGACTCGGTAAGTAATCAGCCAAAATAAGTCAATGAAACTCTATATCGGCCGAGAACAACACCACTATCCGTTAAAGCGTGCAGGAGAACCCGAGACAGTTGATTCTTCGTCTTTCACAGAGGACAACTTGGTGAATGTTGCATCGGAACTTAGACCGCACCTGTACGAAATCCAACTAACCCGGGACCTTAAAGTTAATGACACTACACAACGATATATTATGTCCACTGACTGGGCTCCGGAGCGTTTGGAGAAAGGTCCCAACCCACACGAGACTTACCAGATGGCAATGCATTCACAACAAGTTAATATTTGGAGAGGACTTTGAACCAGCAGCGTCAGTGCTCTGTACATTTTTGAAAACGATGTTGGAGAGGCCATCACCGCTGACCACGAGTGCTACAAGTCAATGGTAACCTTTTTCTTTTGACGACATGTGGTCGCAGCTGGATGGCGCTTCGTGTCACACTGCGAACGTCAACCCAGGCCTTCGTTCAAATTCAACCGAATAGGGCTGAGTCATTAAAAATTAGACCGTTCTGCCGTACTAAACCACAGAATTATGCCATATTCCATGCTGGCATACATTGGCCTCTGTTTCATAAATTGAATTCTTATCAATTTGGTTTCACAATTTTGTTGATCGATCAAATTTAATCTAGTTAATGAAATCTGACCTGTTTACTGCTATAAAATAATTGAATCGCTTTTCAAATACATCTGCGCTCTTAACAGTTTCTAAGGTTTCTTTGAAAGATTAAACAAAAAAGTCCAAGCCATCAATTTAAACTCCTCAACAATCCAGCTGCTCAATTTTTCAATTTATCTATCTCCTACTGGACTATCATCATCTTATCAACACCGTATCGAATCGCCACATTGCTTAACAGAATTCATCATCCATCAGCGTGATACCAGAAAACTCATTAACCCTATAACCATCATTGTCGAATTGGACGAGAGCTAGCGAGTTGAGCGACGCGACGGAGGTGGTGGCGATGGCGATATGGCGGCATCAGCGGCAGTACCCAAATTGGCCTGCAGTAGACGTTAATGAATGCAATTTTCAACCTCATCGAATCGGTTGTCGGCCGTCGTAGTCGGTAGCCGTTGTGCGACTTGTTGTCGATAAAATTCTTATCCATGTTAAGAAATTACATTTATAACGTCTATTCAAGAAAACAACTACCGGCTGTGCGGCTCTGATGGGAGAGTCCTCGGCTTCCTTCGCACCCACCATCTATTGCCACAACATCGAACAGTATCTGTATCTAATGCCAATCTCGTGGAAAATCCAATTTCAATTCTATTGAGTGGTTATAAGAGCGGGGCAATGCTCGGCGGGACACTTGGGACGAGGAATCTTTTGAAGGTGGAGTAGGAAGTGTGCAGATAATCCACCTTCAATCTTTTCATTAACATATCTGCAGATGCTGATGGTGCTGTTGTTGTTGGATGCTCTCTCCCTAGCTATCGTTGGTTGGGTCGTAATTTTGTCGATGACCATAATGATGAGCCGCTGCCATTCGGGATGATGACCATCAGTGGTGCCAGTGGTCGCTGCAGTAGGAGGAGTAAATGAGGCAAAATCGCTGATGCACCCAGTCAAAAAGAAAAATAAAATAACGAAGAAAAGTAATTTAGTACATGATCGACAAGCAAGTACATTAAAGGAGGTTCCAGCGCACTTTAGATGGACAGCTCCACAATCCATTTAGAAAAAGACTCGCTGCGGAAAATTGCGCGACTGATAGGAACAACCGAAGCCAGCAAGCAAGCAGAAGAGGACGAGAAAGAAAATGCATCCTTTGTGAAAGCCCAAGAACATCAAATTGATTACACGGAAGAATATTGCAATTTTCTGTTCCATCGAGCGTCACCATCATCATTACCGTGTGCGTCGCCCAGGCTAGACCCAAGTTTCTTCATGAACCTCACAACTTCTCTCACAGCACAGTCGCGCCCGTACAAAAATATCTTATTTATCTGACCGCAAGCTAATCAAATAGCAAACAAAAATTGTGTCCAATGCGGTTCCTTGTCCGTGCCCTGCGGTCCATCGTCCGTCGCGTCGCGTCGGTCAGTCGCTAGTGGTTTGTTTGTTCCTCTGAATGTGCTGCTCCCCTTAAACTGAACCTGAATTGATTTCGGTCATTAACTGTGATAAAAGTCTCCTGATAAATATTGTCTGATATTTCAGGGCCCGCCAGCCATACTTTGCTCGCGAAACAAAATCAATGGCAACATAATGACGACATTGACTCTGCGCGCGACTTATGTTTTTTTTCACATTCGAGAAAATAAAAAAAACAATTTATTTTTTAAACTTTTTATTTTTCACGTCTTTATTCAACTTGATGATCTTAACAACTGAACATTACAAATTTATTAAAACTTAACTAAAGCAGTTTATTAATTTCTATTTCAGCTGAATTGCAATGTCTCAAAATAATATCGTATTTCTGTACATTGCACTTCCGCTGAGAAAATTATTGCAATACGATTCTTTGAACAAACTTTATTTGTTGGGAAAAAAATTTAATTTAATTTAATTATTTTTGATTTCAGCGGAATTGCAATTCCTCGAAATAATATCGTATTTCTGTGTGCATTGCATTTCCGCTGGGAAAATTATTTTAATATGATCTTATGCTACAATTCCCAATTTATGGGAATTTGAGATTTTGTCAACACCGTTGGATGCTGTGACATAACCCCTCCCCCCTTTAAGTCGAAACTCTCCTGGGTTTCGTTGTTAATTACAACTTTAATTGATTTGTATTTATAGATTGTAAACAAAAATAGAAGTATGAAAAGAATCACTATTACAATAAATGCAATTAAATATATCCAATTGTACATGATGTACTTTTTTTTATGAAATTTAAGTTCTTCGATTACTTCCATGTTTTCAATTTGATTAATTACAATGTCATCGAACGATAATGTACTACTATTTTCTTTTAATTGGTTATCATTGTTTTTTATTACAAAATTTTGTGTAAATTCTTCATTTTTTCCATAATAAGTTTGATTTCTTATTTTTATGTTACAGTTATGAAAATTTATTAAATAATTCCCATTAAGGGTTATAATTCTGTCATCACATGAACTTGACAGTGTTGTTGTATTTTGGTTTTTCAGCAATATTGAATTTGAGTTAATTTCTATAGTTTCAGATTTTGTGTTCTTTATTTTATAACAATTATTTTGGTAAATACAAAGCTTGGATTCTTTTAAAGATTTTTCATTTACATTTCCATTAAAATCATAATGAGTATTGTTTAAAATTACAATTTCTTTATTTTCAAAATCAAATTCTTCAAATTTATTATTGGTAATTGGTGTAACAATAGATCGCTTAGCTTTAAGTATATCTTTAGGAATTTTTATTGCAAATATTAGTTTTTCTTTTTTATATTCTGCGGTACCTAGTCTAATGTTTTGTAATTTATATAAATCTATGTCATATTTTCTGATTTCATCTTCTGTCAAGATATTGCTGCTCATAAGATTCATTCTTGATGATGCAATATTATTTTGTATATGTTCTATGTTATCTCCTAGTATTTTTATTTTAAGTAGTATATCTAGGTAAATTAGCTCTTTATAAATTTTTTCATTATTTGTTTTAATATCATTAAATTTTTCTAGAATCTTATCCCTATCTGCTTCTATTGTTTCTTTAATTTTATTAAAAGTATCGTTAAAATGGTTATTAATTTCGATATTTTTGTTCAAATTATTAATTATGTTATGATTATTTTCATCAATTGTTCCTAAATGTTCTTCTATATCTACTCTATCATTTTCATCCATTGAACCGAAGAGCCATTTAAGTCCTGTTCCTACAACATTGATTAATCCTCTCTTATGTCTATGTGGTAATAAGGTTTTTACTTTTGTTCTGAGTAAGCTAAGTTCGTGAAGTAAAATGTTTTTGTTATCTATTTCTCCTAATTGTTTTATATTATTTTCAAATGTATCTAATATATATGTTATTTGCTGGGGTTTTATTATATGTAAGATTATGTTGTAATTATGAATGATTGGAACTTCTTCGATGTTAACTTCAGCGTATCCGTTATTGTTGTCGATTTTTTCAACTATCAGAGTTCCTTTCGTTGCGGGTAGTAGAGTCATTATTGTCAGTATCAAAAATAGTGTTGTCCACTAAGTGTGCTAAAAGAAACAATGTTCTGAAGTTTTATTCGTTTATATTTGGGTAGTCTATCTGAGTTTAAAAGTGTGGTTGTTGATCCTGTATCAATAAGGCATCTAATTTTCTCTTTCCCTATTGTGAGTTCAACTATCGGTAGACATGATGTGGGGCCTCTGATTGAAAATTTACTTCATCTGAAACGGTTTCAATATGATCTACCTCCATTGGGGTGGAATTGGAATTCTGTCTCCTATCATAGTTGTTATTATTTACTCCACTTTGTCTTGATTGTCTAGAATTTGAATTGTCGTTGTCCCAATTTCGCCTATACTGCCTGGAATAATTATCTTGTCGAAATGGATTCTGATTTGTAGTTTCTGGTTTAGGATTGTAATTATTGTTCTGACTGTAATATCGTGAGTTTTGATTTGAATTTCTATTGTATCCTGATGAATTTTCCCTATAATTGGCTTGCCTATCGTAATGCCTCAATATTCCTGTCTCTTCAAGTGTATAATATGCGTCTCGGAGTGTTTTTATGTTTCTACTATAAATAATACTTGATAAATTTGGGTTAATACCATTCAAAAAATTTTTTAATATAATTGATTCATTTGAATCGGGAGCAAATTCACTAGGTTTTGTATCATCAAATTCATACTTAGCGTTTAACTTGTCTAGAATATTTCTTAAATTATAATAATATGCACTTACAGATGTTGATTTGCATGTAATTGCAAGATGATGTAATTTATGGTAAGTGTCCCTTACACCGAAATTCTTCTTTAACTCGTTTTTGATGTTTTCCCACGTTGGATTGGGTCCCAATGTTCTTATGCACTTTAAGGCTGCCCCCTGGATTTTGTTGAATATGTATCGCTGGTATACAAACTCCTTTAATGCTGGGTTATCGTTGAAAAGTGGGAGTATAAGCTCCGCTTCACGAATAAAGGATGCTAAATCGTATTTTTCATCTCCGTTGAACTCCTTTATTTTTGCAGCTTCTTTAATGAGTTCGCTGATTGGTATTCCACTATTTTCGTTTGCCATCTTGATTGTTTTAATTTCTTCAATGTCGTCACTGTCGTCACTGTCTTGATTTCTTGTATTATAAGTAAACGATAGAAATCTCTCACTTTTGTTTTTTTTATCAATGTTTTTTGGCATTTACAAAACGTATTTAATTTAAGCTTCGATTTTTTTTTCACTTGGTGTAGGTCTTTGTATAGGTATACACACAAAAAATTCTTCAAGAAGAGAAACAAAATTAAGTCACCGTGTAAAATGATTGATTTTATTGTCTTTGGACAATAATATTTATATATTTTTTTTTTTTTCTTAATAGGAATAAACTAATTTCACTGTCTTTGGACAAAGTGTTTTCAATTCACTGCTTAAGAGGAATTAGGGTCGCCGTTATTATCTTTAGATAATAAGTTCACTTCTTTGGAAGGAGATTCGATTTTATCATCTTTAGACAATAAAATAACCGACTGCGCCACTTATGTTTTTTTTCACATTCGAGAAAATAAAAAAAACAATTTATTTTTTAAACTTTTTATTTTTCACGTCTTTATTCAACTTGATGATCTTAACAACTGAACATTACAAATTTATTAAAACTTAACTAAAGCAGTTTATTAATTTCTATTTCAGCTGAATTGCAATGTCTCAAAATAATATCGTATTTCTGTACATTGCACTTCCGCTGAGAAAATTATTGCAATACGATTCTTTGAACAAACTTTATTTGTTGGGAAAAAAATTTAATTTAATTTAATTATTTTTGATTTCAGCGGAATTGCAATTCCTCGAAATAATATCGTATTTCTGTGTGCATTGCATTTCCGCTGGGAAAATTATTTTAATATGATCTTATGCTACAATTCCCAATTTATGGGAATTTGAGATTTTGTCAACACCGTTGGATGCTGTGACATAACCCGCGCACCACCGCCAGTGCTAAAGAGGTTTTTTTTTGTTATAGGTTTTGTATAATGTTGATGCTGCACAAACTTCGGGCGCAGCAGTTGGCCCAACAATACCTGTTAAGTCGCGGAAGTCTACGAACTTGAGGCTCGAGATTGAATCTTTATTGTATTTGTGACCCAAGCAGACAGCCGGGTGTTACTCTGGTTTGGTTAACAAAAGAGAATTTGTAGTAAGGAATCGATGAAAAAGAAGACAATGGCTTGGAAAATATAAGTTCGACTTTGTATTGTGGCAAGATACAGTGGGCCTGGGGAGTTGAATTGGAGGGAGATGTGTTGAATCGTGATAGTATATTAAAATCGCATTACGAGTGATGAAACTGTAGAACGGGAGGAATGACTGTATATATTTGTTATTGTAACTTAGAAATATCCGTGAGCCTTTGTAACAAGTATTTTGTAGTTTCAAGTAGTTTGAAGATACTTTAGTAGAGAAATTGATGTTTTTTTTTTTAACAAATTCATATTTTAGACAAAAGCTTTAAGTTAATCTTCTGAGTTTGGGAGACTTTTACTGCAAATATGAGGTGGATGTTGCTCAATATGCTTCCAGATTAACCTCAAACATTGTATTAAAACTTCGGAGTGTCTTCTTATCCGTCTGTACAGAAATGGTGAAGAAATCTTTATAATTAAAAAATCTTGGAATTTGAAACTCTCGGTCCGCGACTCAGGACTCCTGGATACTACACATTGAATGTTATATAAAGGTGAACCTAGCATACAAGTGAAAAGAAGCATTTATGTATAATTCTTCCCTGATTACAGCGTTCGAGTAATTATTCCCGTGCGGAAATGGCTCAAGAAAGTGGGCGTATCTAAAGCATGACCAAGTTGAGTCTCAACATGGAAATTTTCTATAGAGAGTAAATTTTGAGGCAGAAAGTCAATAAATTAAAATAAATATTGGAAGTGATGATAACGCCTATCATACAATATGGGGTAGTAGTGATATCAACAATAGAGGTGAGTAGTTTTTCTATTTTATTTTTAATTCTAACAAATACTATCAGAAATTGACGTACAAAGCTCCTGTAGCCGATACAATTATTTTTATTACATTGCAAAGTATTAGAAGAACATTCATTCTTAGATCAAATATACATTCAATTCAGACCTTTTTGTAGAACTTTTAAGTCTATCTTATAGCATAAAGGAACTTGGTAAAAAAGTGAATCAGAAATTGATGCCAATCAGCTGTGCTCTTAAAGGTCATATCGGAGCAAGAAGAATTTGAAATTCTATCCACTAATCCAGTAATGCCAAGTAGGTTATAATATATTTATGGCCCTTGAACCAATTTTTGATCAGAATCGCTACTAAGGAGATACACAGGAGAGCACTCGGCGTTAAAAGGATGTACTGACATAAAAAAGCCGAACATGTACTCGTACTAAAACTATAACGTTTGAGTATAAGGATCAAACTGCAATGCGAAATTAATAGTTTAAAACCCTAAAAGTCTAAGGAACTTCAACCATTTCACAAAGATGTACAAATAATTAGTAAAAATACCTTCTTACCCAGACTCTGGTGGAGAGTTTACACTGATAAACCAACCGAAGGGGACTGAAGTAAATTCACATAATAGTATACCATACACCTAAAAAACTATGTTGTAAAAAATTTATAAACTTACGTCACTACTGACTACAATCAAAAAAGTTGTGGATAGTATAGCATGCATTATTGAATGTAAAACACAATTCATAATATACACCATATGTAGTACGTGTAAACACTACAAATTTCGTTGAATTACGAGTTTTCGTAACTTTTTGAGTTCAAAACGTCAAACATAAATCTCCATTTTTAGAAACTACATACTTTTTTTTTACAATACTAAGTGGTCCAAATGTTATTTTCTTTCTTTAGTTTTTACAACTTGTTGTAATAATTACACAAAATTACTGTTAATATTACAATTTTGGGCTATTAATAAGACATTCGTAAATTTAACAACTAAAATTGACAAACCATTTAAACAATTTTAAATGTGAAGAAAAGAAAACGCTGCGCTGTTAAGTTTGGACTTTATTGTGAATGCCGGCACATTAACTGTTAAATACAAAAATTAGGAAGAAATTCTAAATTTGACTGTAACATTTTGTAAAATTTATAGAGAAGATTTTTTTCGGGTTTTGAAAACCAAACGAAATCGCAGAAAATATGTTTAAGTTGATCTTTTGGTAACGAAGAGCTAGAATGAGCTGGTTATTTCCATTTTCCAGTCCCAGCTTTCATGTCGTTTCATTTAGAAAAACTGTCATTTTCGAATAAACTTCATGAAAATATGTTAAATTGTTGATATTATCCGCAGCTTCCGATTTAATTTCACCTCTCCGGTATAAGTCTGAAGTGTTTACACATTCACTTAACCTATGTGAGATTTAAATTCTGTTTTTGGCAGCACCCCTATGCTAAGATTAGGTAAGGTTGACGTAGCTGTCGACACAATTAGACCATAAATTGGTCCATTGTTATACCACATTCAATCTTGTAGACTTTCTCCAATTGGAGTGATTGCCTACACCTGATCACCTAGATTGCCTATGCTAGATCACTAAGATCATTGTAGTAGAAATCTCTCAGATGGTTTCTACGGGATCGATTCGTCCTCTTCTTCGTCCATGCAGCTTCTGCAGAAATCGTTATAATATATTCCAAACTGCGTTGGGTGTTTGCCTCTTAAACATTTTTCTGTTATAATCCCTATTACGGAGGCCATGTGCGATATGCTTAAAGATATTAAACATTTGGAACGCTTTAGATCCAGCATTGGCCAAATTTGTTTTGCCGCCGAGCAGGTGGTGCTATTATTCTACCTAAGGTTTTTTTTATCTGTATAGCATATTGCTTTAGCCTAAGGTTACTCGTAGCGATAGGAATACCTGTAGTGTTGTTTTACTTTTGGTGAGTTCGTCAGATTTACGATTTCCTGAAATGTCTGCGGCCAGTTTTCTCTTAAAAGAATGGTTACTTAAAAGTTTTTATCGAATTGAATCTGAGGGATGTTGTAATCGATTTTACCAATTTCATTATTGATCCACAGCTCTTAGCTATGCTTGCAGCAGTTTTCTTGCCGGATACATATCGAGGGCTGTTAGATGGAACAGAATATCCAGTGCAACGGAAAGAGTCATGCGAAGTGCTCCGCCCATGCACATACAAGCTGACCGTTGGACTTTGCTTTTTCAGAGGTGTACTGCCTCTTGTGAGGAATTGATAAATTCTCCAAGAGTATCTCTTGTCATGAAAAGTGCTGCTCATTAGCGGTTCGAAATCGGCAGAAAATTGTAGGTCCCCTCCGTTCCTGATAACACGCACCCAGGAATGGTTGAGAGTTGTAAGTCACTAGGTCCTGGTTCACTCCGAGCTGTTGCACCACCAAATTTATTTTATATTTTAGTGTTTTGTCTAGATTTGTCCACCATTCTGCCACGCCTTATGTTAGAATCGATCTGATCACTGAGGTATATAGCCAATGAGTAAATGAGTAATTCGGGTTGGAGGCCCCATTAATTCCTAAACGATTTTTTGCATGAGAAAAGTTCCAACGTTGCCTTTTTAACTCTTTCTTGAATGTTTTGTTTCCAACCTAACTTTTTATCCAAAATAAGACCCAAGTTTTTCGATTCGTCGTCGGAGATTGTTGGTGCTTTACCTATAATGGAAGAGAGATCTGTCAGTCCACACTGATCGGCCCTTTTTTTTTTAGCTTGCTTAAAGCACGTTTGCTTGAATATTTTAATCTTTCCACTTTAATATGGTCTGGCATGATGAAAAACTTAACGATCTTATGAGAAGGAATCTGTTCGATTTTATATCTGATCTCAGCACCTTTTTCGATATAACAATCGTTAAGTTTTCTGAACTTTGATAATTTCTTTTATTTAGTTAATTCTTTTTACTGAAGTAACCTTCATCAAATTCAGAATGATTCATCCTTAACCCAAAATTGTCTTTCCAGATTTGTAAAAGCAAAAGAAAAAAGTCCAATGATTTGACTTCAATATTAAGATTTATGGTTCTTCGTTATGGTTTTTATTTTTGCGCATAAAGATTCTACCGTTCTTTCCTTTTTTGTGTTAAACTAAAAGTATCGAAGCATAGCTCAGTCTCCCACTGCACTTTTCCATCTATCCAATACAACAGAAGTCTTTTCTAAGCTTCGGAAAGATTCTTTCATATTACTTGTTCACAAGAAGGGTCCTAGAAATAATAACTTCGGATCTATTGCAAAATTTTCGTGTATACCCAAACTCCTTGGGAGTATCATTTACGATAATTTTTTATTATTGTAAAGCCATTTTTCACCTAAGCAACATGCTTAATTGAAAATATCCCATAACATACTTTACCTTAAACTTATATTACTCGACTTTCATCGTATGTTCATTTCATCGATTAATTCTCATTGAGTCCATTAAAAATTTCGGGTTATTTGTGTATCATGTGTATATACCATAATTAGTACAACGTCTGGTGTTCCCCAAGGAACCCATCGAAGACCGCTTATTTTTGTTTTAACCATAAATAACGTTGTAGCCAACTGATTTTTTTAAATTTTATAATTGATATCAAAAGAACTTTCTGGAGCTCAATATTAAGAAGTCATATTATTTTCGTAAAAGTGATCCCGGCATTCTTTACTTTCGTTCACTGGACAAACTCTTAAAATCACGCGATTCAAACAAAAATCAAAAACGAACAAACAAAAAAATATAGATGTTTTAAGTTTCCGTAACAGAAGTTTGTATGAGGTATTTGCTCTTGGCTTAAGAGTTTCTTTCACGGCACCTTTATTTTCAAGATCTACATACTTCAAATGAGCTTTCCCTGACAGTAAAATATCGCCAATTAAAATCTTAACAAATAGCATTTTTAATGTTCACTCGGTTTGTTCGCTTCTGCCAACCTAAGCTATCACTTCGTGGAAAATATTCATCACTAAATCTCAGCATAAAATTCTTTCAAACAAAAATAAAACATTTTATTAATTTTTATCCTTGTTTCGCATAAAATATACTGGCAAATAAATCGTTGTAGGATATCCTGACAAATGAGTAATGTACTTTTGCCAAGACGTTGGATTCATGTTTTTCCAGTCAACAAAATGTTGAACACAGACACACAATTTGTTCTCGATTGTATATTATATAAAATTGGATATATAATGATGATTGTGTGATAAGTTATATATATATTTTCATCCATTTTCTTTAGTAGAAAATAAATAAAAAAGAAACAGAAATAAAGTATAATTGATTGAAAATGACCCTCAAGTTTCATACTCCCACGAGTCTATTAATTTAGCTTCTTCTTTACTTTTCCTCAAGGAAAAAAAACCCGCATTACAAACTTTTTGTGCTGAAATTCACAAGATTCATCTTGATGATGATGATGTCGGTCGACTCGGCGGTGGGCGGGGTAGCACTCGTCGGCATTTCCTCGTCTTAGACAGACATTTACTTTCAGGCTATGCACGAAAATATTCAGTATATAGGAACGTATAGTATATAATGTATAAGAATGTATCTAAAAGACATTAAATTCATGTCAAAAGTTCCAGGCAGACAGAAGTTTCAGTGAAAATTTTTCATTGCGAATACAGATGAGTGAGGTTACCTTTGCCCTTAACGCCATGCCATCGCCGCCGCCGCGCCACCACCCCAAGGCTTTGTGTATTGAAAAGTTTTTCGTCTGTATAAGCTATAATTGTATCTGTTTTTATGTTAGCGTCTATCCTTACTTTTCTTTTCTGACAGCATTAAGTTTTGTGTCTGTTGGGTGTGTTTTATCTTCTTCTTTTTTTTTTTTTGTTATTTTTATGCCCCAATAAATTGGAAACCATTTTGATTTCAGAGATGCCAACTGCGAGGAAGTTTTTATATTTCTTCCGACAAAGATAACTTATACTTGAAAGTTTTACAGTAGTTACTTTGGTCGCAGAAGTGGGATATATTTTTAAACTTTCAAAGAGGAGCATCGAAGTAGGTCGTCTCTTGATTTCTTAATGTCAACCATTAAAAATTCAATTCTGCCTAATGATAAGCTATAGGTATTTGAGATTAAAGCTTTGGCAGTTGGGGTCTTGGGGGATATGATCACAAAACCAAGAAGGAGGGTTAAGTTAATTCTCTAGTTTCAATAATTTGAAGTAAATTGAGGGATGTTTCGATGAACAGTGGTCTTGAATTTTTTGCAAATTCAAATAGCAGGGGAAGACCGTGCCCGGTAAATTATCCCATAATCGTTTTGTGCGGCTAATAAATGAATCTGTGTTTTTAACGGTACGACCAAAATAACTCTCCAGGGGCCTATTGCACCAACTACAAATTACAAGTACAAATTTGTGATTAAAAAAAATTACATATGAAAAAAATCGATTTTTTACAAATTTGTTAAAAAAAATGGTGTAATCACAATTTTGTAAGATGGTGCAATAGGCCCCAGGGTGAACTGATTAGCATTCCTAGCGATTCGGGTATCACTTGTGAACTATTTAATGGAAGGAATGCAACTTGCTACTTCGAGGGAGCACTGCTTGTGAAAGAAGCGATAAAAGAAGGAAATACATGAAACATTCAGAAGGTGTTCAACTTTTAACGCTCTGTTCTGGATGCTTTCCAAAAAATGGAGAGAAGTTTGTGCTGCACCTGCCCAAAGTTGTAAGTTATACTCGAGTCTTGGACGTATAAACGCCTTATAAATTGTAGCCAGATCACATGGGGTGGAAAATTTCTTACATCGATATAGAAATTCTAAGCATTTAACAGCATTTTGGCGGTCTTGAGAATTCGGTCATTCCAAAGAAGATTTTCGGCTTCTTCGAGGCAAGTACTATTCAAGGACAATGGCATAAGGGGTGCATTTTGCTTGTTACTTTCATAAATCCCATAGTTCATAGTTTTAGTAAGCTTAAGCACTTAAGATTTTAAACCTTCTTGAGCTTTACGCATTAAGCTCATGGGGACAAAAAATTTTGTTAAGCAAATCAAGTTAACACAACGTGTTGAAGTATTCAATTATATCGGTTTTAGTGATTGCTCTAACGTAATATTATAATTGGGTTTCTTATGCAAACATACAAAAACCCATTTTGATAAACCTCAATTTTCCAAGGGATGTAGATATGCAAACATACATATAAAACACATTTGCCAAACTTTAACACAAAAACAAAACCCAATTTATTTGAAAGTTCCTAAATTTCTCATTTTTTAACCACACCCTACGGCAACACTTATCCCATTCCCTACACACAGCTATGCACACAGAAAATTGTCTTCATTTTTTGTTTGTGTTTTCACCACCCTCAGCAGCCTCACCACCTACATAAGTATATATGTATATATCACTATGGTTGTTTTTCTAACCTAGCAACTCGTCGTCGTCAGCAGTGCAAAATACTTAAAAAAATCTAAATATACAGCTGGGTCATGCTTCTTCCCCGCACAAAAAAAAAAAACCCTCAAGCAGCCACCCTTCCACCAACTTTTGAATGAAGAATGGGATGCATTAGAGTAGAATGATGATAAAGGGTGGCGAAGTGGAAAAAATGTTTTTTCTCTCTGGCTGTCAGAGAGATTTCAAAGAATTTAAGTCATGCTATACTGGAATGCCAACTCAACCCAGCCTAACTCATCCCCATATCAATTCTTGCAACCCCGTCCCCATAACCCAAGTGATGAACCCTTGTTCATCTGTGCTACTGCTGCTGCTTCTGCCAGAGCTCTATTGTTATCTATGAATATGTACCTATGTAGACGACGACTACTAAATGGCATCTATCTGTGCCTAGACTTGGACTGGGAGTGAAATACAATACCTCGAGACTGGCATCGTAGTTAGAAGTTCCTTTGTTGTTGCTAGACACATATCCAATCTAAGTATAAAGTATCTCTGACTTTGGCTATATACATATGAACATACATATTCATAGAAAAAGAGCTATCGTGGCAAACTATACAAAATTGAGTTGAAATAATCAACATCAACCCCTCTCACTCTCCAAATAATATATGGGGATGGTTTGAGAGTGTGTGTGTGTATAAGTGGAACGCAACCATTACCATCACAACACACAATAGACGAGCACCAGAGCGAGAGCAGAGAATATAGTTTCGATGGACGACCTTCAAAAAATCAGGTCAACATAAAGTGGGGGTGGGCAACATAATGGACATGAGTTGGGGGTTCGGTAGGTCTCACTAAGGGTTGTTTTTTTTTTTGTATTGTTTCATTTGATTTTTTTTTCTCCACAACAGAGGGTGGGTGTATTGTTTTTTTGTTGGGAATCTACTCTGGAAATCGATGTGCTCGATATGTAATCTATATGACACCTTCCCACATCCCATGGAATTGGGGTTGAACGATGATTTATTGTGGCAAGTTTGCACTCAGCGCAGTGAGTGGGGGAATTAATTTTACTGCAGTCGAAAGTTGCTGCTGCATTCTTCATTGTCTGTTGCCGGATCAACTTGGAAACGGGCATGAGGATTACTGGAAATTTATTTTTCCAACCTAGACACATGAAGAGAAAAATTGATTACGTCAACAAGTTCGTACGTTGTTGGTTGTTAGGCGGGGAAGTTGTTATCACTCGTCTTCTGCAATGGCCCAACCCCACTGAGCCATATGTAGTCGTTGTCAACATCATCACGGACGTCTGTCCGGTAGCGGCCAATCTATATCCTGTGTCGTACAATTTTGTATATTTATTCATATACCTGGCCCAGAACAAGAACACTTTACCCTTATACCAACCAAGGTACATTTATATTTTTGGTTTTTGCTGTTGTGTTTGGAGTTTGTACAGTGTTTGGTGTTTCGTGTTATTTGATTAAAATTAAGTTGGAGGTGTTGTAAGAGCAGCAGCAGCAACAGCAAAAAAGTAACGTGTGTTACGCCATCTCGTCCTTGTTAGCTTGTTAACTTTTGGCATAAATTTGTATGTTTGCTAGAACAAATTTAGAAAATTATACACATGACGTAGAGAAAATAAGAGAGAAGAAAAAAATAGAAAGCGAAACAAGGTTTCTGGTGGGCGAGGTTTCTTGTGATGTTGTATGATAATACTCTCAAATTACACATTTTTAAAGGCTTTTATGTTGGATATTTGATTAGAATTTAGATTAATGAATTAATTAGATTTGTTTTTTAAGAGGGTTGGAACAGGGTTTCTATGATGACATGTCTGTGAAAGCTTAGCATATCTTTGAGAGATATAAAATTTTGTTTATTATTTAGAATATAAAATTCTTGAAATGACGGAGAATAGTCATTTAAAAAATTAAATGGAAGTAGTGTCAAGTGACAGGCAATAGAGAAATTTAAAAATCTGTCAACGACAGAAGTAACAGCCACTACTTTGATGATTATGACAGATGTCAATTTTTGCTTTTAAAAATAAATAAAATTTCATCAAAGTTAATACTTTGACATTTGCGATTAAACGAAACAGGGATATATTGCGGATTTTATTTTATAATTCAAAGATTTGAAGTATCGAAGCATCAAAAATTTAATTGTTCTTGTCGTAATAAAACTAAATAAGAACAAAAAGTTTGCCATCATTCATAAACTAATATGTAGGTGTCTTCGTTTGTTTTCCTAATTTTTTTTGTCCATATTTATGTTTTAAGAAAATTCCTACTCGAGCCTTAACGGATGAAATATACCTCCTCTTATAGGGGTTTGTTTCTTTTAACAAAGGATGTGACGTGACATATGCTACTCTTTTCATGTTCTAAGCCAGTCAAATCTGAAAGGTTTTACTGTTTTTACAAAAACTTGAATGAACTACCACCAAGGGTATAGACTGGAGCCTTGTAGCCTACTGCAAGTATGTTATCATGCAAAAACCTTCGACAGCCAAATCTGTATTCATTTAGATACAACCGGGAAACCGGTTATTTACTTTGGTACCACAGAAATAAAAAAGTTTAGAAAACGTTTTTAAAAAATAAGATCTTCTTGTCTCATAAAAACTGCACTTGTGTGCAACATCCGACGTTATTTACCACTTCCACCTTTTCTTTTATAGAGTAATTTAGTGTAGTGGTAGGAATGTGAAATCGTTTTAAACTACACACCTTCGCAAAATTGCGTTGTATTGTCTTGTAGATTATTGTGTAAATGTAACTCTTTATTTTTTGCATTTTCAAATTAATTCAATGAGGTATTTGCCGACCAAGTTATGAAAGCCTTCTAAAGCAATAAAAGGAACATATTTATTATTTATTAATTTTCAAAATGAAATGTCGTCTATTTCCTCAGTTAAATAAGAAAAAATTCGAAAGAAAAATTAAATTTGGTGTTAACTAGATATGCTTTTTTTTTGAAACTCATATTTTATTTCATTTCAATTAAAACAATAGTATGAAATAACACAACACTTTAACTAGAGGATTTTTTTTTTCTGAAAAAGCGTATCTATGTATATACATAATTATGTATGTACATGTTTGTATGTACATATAGTTTATTTGATATGAACGTATTTTAAGACTTCAAAAATGTATATATAAAAAACCGAAAACCGGTTATTGAAAAAACCGGTTTTTTTGTCCGGTTAAAACCGTCAGGTTAAATCGAGAGGGAAAATAACCGGAAAAACCGAAAACCGGTTAATTTTGAATAACCGCCATCCCTATTTCAAAGTTCTCCAAATTTGTTTCCATAAAATTACTCCGAGAAAATTTGGGTTCATTATACTTTTAATTTACAAAATTTATGAATACAGAAGATTCTAAAGAATACTGAACAAATTTTTTGAATTCTTTTTGCAATTTCTTGACTCTGTGGCATTTTAAAATACAGAATATTAAAAAATTTGTGGCCATGACGGCTTATAAAGCGCCGTTGTAACACACTAGTTTCAAGTCTCACATATTTATGTGTGCGTGTTTGCAGCAGCGATGAGGGAACCTACAATTTTCTGCCGATTCCGAACGGTACTTTTCATGACAAAAGATACGAGGACTTTTGGAGGATTTGTCAATTCCTCGTAAGAGGTAGTACACCCCAGAAAAACTTTTTGGCAGCGGATGAGAGTCAAACCCAAGACCCTCTGCATGACAAACCTAACGCCAAGGGGTACTGCAAAATATAAAGCACTTCCGAATCTAAGAACTGTGTAAGCAGTTTTAAGAATTTTCTGTTTGAATAAACAATTCAATCAAGTTCCTTTTTAAAACAATTTTGAAATTTAATGATGTGTCAATAAAGTTTAATAATAATAAAAATAACTTTAATAAGAAGAACAAAAATATCTCTTAGGCCGTTATTGTGAGTGCTGGTCAATTTCCGATTCGAAAAGAGCTGATCGTATCAAAAAGTTGGATGAGTTAAAAGTTTTGGATACAACTTTCAACTCATCCATCTGAATATAAGTATGTAGCTTTATGTTATTATAACTATTTTAGAACTAAAAGAAGCATTGCCTTTTGTGCAAGGCCGTACCCGAAAGAAAAGGGAGGGTTTTTCTTACGTTGCGTCTCAAAATAAGATTGCTCTAATAATTGTTATAACGGGTGATTTTTTAAGAGCTTGAGAACTTTTTTTAAAAAAAAAATGCATAAAATTTGCAAAATCTCATCGATTCTTTATTTGAAACGTTAGATTGGTCCATGACATTTACTTTTTGAAGATAATTTCATTTAAATGTTGACCGCGGCTGCGTCTTAGGTGGTCCATTCGGAAAGTCCAATTTTGGGTAACTTTTTCGAGCATTTCGGCCGGAATAGCCCGAATTTCTTCGGAAATGTTGTCTTCCAAAGCTGGAATAGTTGCTGGCTTATTTGTGTAGACTTTAGACTTGACGTAGCCCCACAAAAAATAGTCTAAAGGCGTCAAATCGCATGATCTTGGTGGCCAACTTACCGGTCCATTCCTTGAGATGAATTGTTCTCCGAAGTTTTCCCTCAAAATGGCCATAGAATCGCGAGCTGTGTGGCATGTAGCGCCATCTTGTTATAACCACATGTCAACCAAGTTCAGTTCTTCCATTTTTGGCAACAAAAAGTTTGTTAGCATTGAACGATAGCGATCGCCATTCACCGTAACGTTGCGTCCAACAGCATCTTTGAAAAAATACGGTCCAATTATTCCACCAGCGTACAAACCACACCAAACAGTGCATTTTTCGGGATGCATGGGCAGTTCTTGAACGGCTTCTGGTTGCTCTTCACTCCAAATGCGGCAATTTTGCTTATTTACGTAGCCATTCAACCAGAAATGAGCCTCACCGCTGAACAAAATTTGTCGATAAAAAAGCGGATTTTCTGCCAACTTTTCTAGGGCCCATTCACTGAAAATTCGACGTTGTGGCAGATCGTTCGGCTTCAGTTCTTGCACGAGCTGTATTTTATACGGTTTTACACCAAGATCTTTGCGTAAAATCTTCCATGTGGTCGAATAACACAAACCCAATTGCTGCGAACGGCGACGAATCGACATTTCACGGTCTTCAGCAACACTCTCAGAAACAGACGCAATATTCTCTTCTGTACGCACTGTACGCATTCGTGTGGTTGGTTTAATGTCCAATAAAGTAAACTGAGTGCGAAACTTGGTCACAATCGCATTAATTGTTTGCTCACTTGGTCGATTATGTAGACCATAAATCGGACGTAAAGCGCGAAACACATTTCGAACCGAACACTGATTTTGGTAATAAAATTCAATGATTTGCAAGCGTTGCTCGTTAGTAAGTCTATTCATGATGAAATGTCAAAGCATACTGAGCATCTTTCTCTTTGACACCATGTCTGAAATCCCGCGTGATCTGTCAAATACTAATGCATGAAAATCCTAACCTCAAAAAAATCACCCGTTACTATTATTGTTTGAATTTTCATCGAAATGTCATGAAATTTTGACAAGCCGTGTCTTTTAAAAACTTAGACTTCCTGTAAAAGATATTAATTTTTTATTGAAGGCGGCACACTGTGGTCCGAAAAGGAAAATTTCGTGACAAAAATACTAATTTCGATGTTTTATTTTTAAAGTTTTGTTTTTTATTTCTAATAGAAATATAAACGGAGCTTCAAAAACAGCAAACAAAAAAATTTTCCGCTAACTAGTTTGACTTATAGAGCTTTTCAAAGTTGGTCAATTTCGTTCTTGAGTTAAAAAAAAGCAGAAAAAACTAACTTCTTTGTTTTCGTATTTGAAATTTTGGCATATTAAATGTAAAATATTAATTTTCTATAGTTTATTCTAGTTGTATTATTTGTGCTTAAATCAAAATTTTAATTAAAAAAAAAATAAAAAAATATTTAATATTTTTAATAAATTAAACAAAAAACACCCTTTTTTAGCAGATTTTTTCGGTTTGAATAGAGCTACAAAAAATACTCGCGAGTTCGCGCGGAAAATTGACCATGATAGTTTACCTTAACTATTTCTTAAACCATATGCAAAATTGTAGCTGCAACTATTTGCAACCTTCAGAGAAATTGTAATTTGTTTAAAAAAAGTCGTGTTTCCAGTGCTGACCTTTTGGTCTTAAAAGCAAATTCCCTTATGGAAAATTTCAATTATTTTAATTATTAAAATAGTCGAGAACGTGAAATTTTCTTTTTGATTAAAAATCGTTTTATTACTATCTTGATTCTGACAAAAAAACCGCCCACTTCTACGCCCCTTTTTATACAAATGCCATTTATTATTAAAAAAAAATATAAAATATTGTACACAAACTATTGATTACTTTATTGAACATTAAATTTCTTTAATCCGCCCACTTTGACGACCCTCTTTGAATAAATTCCCCTTAACTTAAATTATTGTAAATATTTATTGATCTTATTCTAATAGTACCTAAACATAGATTAACTTGCCAAAAGAAAAGGATTAATAGCTTTATTGCCTACTCCATATACAAAGTTGAAAGAATTATTTAATTTTGGATTATTATTTTATGATCTAATAAAACAGGTAGGAATAATAATTTTCTTCCGATACCCCATATTGTTAAGCTTAAATTTCACAGGTAAAATAATCCTTGTGCATATACATTATGGAGATATATATAAACTATGACAATGGATATATATAGATTTTTTGAAAATCCAGAAGTTACGTCAGCTATAACCAGAGTAGACAAGGATCTTAAAAAGAAACTGCAAGTTATTTTAAATGCGCTGTCATCTAAAGAATCTATTAATGTAGATAAATTCAACGAGTATACCAAAACCACTTCGGATCTTTTAAAAGCCAAATACAGCTACAATCTCCTGACACCAACTCTGCACAAAATTTTGGACCATGGAGGGGAACTTATAAGACATCAAATTTTGCCAATCGGGGAGCTTTCAGAAGAAGTACAGGAATCAAGGAATAAGGACTGCAAGCGATATCGATACTCAAATACATGCAAAGTCTCACGGAAACGACAAAATGAAGATTTATTTAATATGCTAGCTATATCATCAGATCCACTTGTTTCATCTTTAAGACACGTTAGATCAAAAAAAGAGCTGAAAAAGAGTTACTGCCCAGAACTAATAGGTCTATTTGTCAAATTGGAATTTTTGACATTTCTCGACGTTTCAAGGTCCCTAGAGGCTATATCAATCATTTTTAGAGAGATGTCTGTGTGTTTTGTGTACGTACGTTCGTACGTTCGTACGTTCGTACGTTCGTACGTTCGTACGTTCGTACGTCCGTACGTTCTTGTACCATTTTTCGTCGTCGATATCTCAAGAACGAGTAAAGATATCGACTTCAAATAAATTTTGTTTAATAGATAATAACTTCGAAAGAGGCTGAAAGGGCGTTTATTAAAATTCAAAGAGTAGTTTTTTCACTATAACGGTTTAAAAAAAAAGTAAAAATTTTGGTTAGTTTCAAATATCTCACGAAAAAATAATGCTATTGACTTCAAATAAAATTTAATGTACTCATTATAAGGTCATACAGATTTGATCTGAATATAGAAAAAAATTAACTTACCGTTATTTTTTTAAATTAAAAAAACTGAAAAAAAAAATTTCATAACCCAGATATTCTAAGAACGGAAAACAATTTGAAACTCAAAATAATTTATTTTACGAAAAATAATGTATTTGACAACTGGTGAAAATTTCAAAAAAAATCAGTTTACAGTTTTTTTACAAAAAATAAAAAACTATATAAAATTCTATTGAAAATTGGTAAAAATTGTTTTTCGACTCAAATTTCTCGAGAACTAGTAGTGATATTGACTTCTAATTTAGTTTATTTTATACATAGTATAATTTTGTACAATTGGTAAAATGTTGACAAATATTGAATTAATAGTTTTTTTTTTTTTTAAATAAAAAAACTATTAAAAATTCTAGTGAAAACTAGTTAAAATTGTATTTCAAGTCGAATTTCTTGGGAATGAACACCGATAGTGCCTTCTAAAGAAGGCATGTATACTAAGCGACATTTCTAAAATTGTTTAGGAAACGAAAAAAACGAAGAAAGTTCTAGGTGAATCATAGTGTGCCAAGAGACAATTTTGGTTAAACTAAGCGACATCTGACAAATTTTTTTTGCTCACGATCAACATCAACAATCTCAATTTCAAATCTCTTTAAATAATTAAAATGCTTTTCAATCTTAAAATAATGTTTGTTTGAATTTTACAGCTAAAGTTTGTTCTGCTGAAAATTTGGTTATTTGAAAAAAACTAAATATAAAGTTTTCAAGACCACAAATGGGAAGTTATCAGTGTGGGTCGCACCCAGCCTCTTTTTGAAAATGATAACGATGCCGATGAATTTTTTTTCTGAAAATTAGATCTATAGTAGTTAATTGTAAACAAATATTTATAATGTATTCTATTTTATTTTGTTAATATAAATTTTATATTCTATTTGATTTTTTTTTTATTTTTTTTTCGTCCGTTTACTTTTTTCCTACACTGTTTCATATAAAATATATCAGTCAAACAGTTTATAAAATAAACTGATGCCCCACAACATGAAAAAATACTGTTTTATAATACTCCTTAAAAAATATTTCTGAAATTGGTGCGTTAACTTTAAGCATCCACTATTGTTATGAATTCACTTGAATAGTCAAAAACTTTTTTTTTACAAAGTTTTAAAAATTTAGGACTGTTTTTAAAAGTTTTACTTTCAGACTTTATTCTGGTAACTCCTTTTTCTAAGAAAATCTTATATCAACCAATTATTCTGAAACACCCTGTAAAGTAATTTTCTTAAAATTCACAATTTGTATAGCCTTAGAAATTACCTTTAAGGAAAAAAAAAATTATTGCGATAGCTTCACGTGTTCAAAAGTTATGATTTTTGCAACGAAAAAAGTCATTTTGGACCACAGTGCGGCATCTTAATAAATCCCAGGAGATTTTTTTCACACTTTACGAAATCTTCTGAGGCTATAAAATTTGTGAGTTATAAGAAAAAATGCTGTATAGAAACCTCTGCAGGAGTGAGACTTTTCTTAACAGAGAAAATGTACAAAATAGGCGTGTTTCGGTAAAACTTGTAACCAGCGCAGCATATTATAAGTAAATAAAACGCTTATGCTCACTTCTACTTGTAGAATTACAATTTATTTTATATCAAAGTTTGTGATCTTGTCAAATTCAATGGTATACGATTATGAAATCAGTGTATTATCTGTCACATGTCACATTTTTCTACAATTGAACTAAGCGCCATCTAAACTCTGAATATTTCAAGAATTTAAATTCAATTTATATTCGCTCTGAATACTGTATTAAATTATGTTCTCTTGTGTTTGCGTGCTTGCTGACTTGGCTAATTACTTTTTCACAAAAAAAAAAAACGATTTTTTTTTCTAAATTCCTTGGTTGAAGTAATAATAATGTTTTATATCTAATTTGAGCAGAGCAATGGTGAATTGAAGCAAACGAATAATTTGGTTTAATGTTTTTGTGGGTTTAGTAGAACTGTATTTCTTGATTTTTTGTTTTGACGTATCAGAGTTCATAATAAACTATTTCAGTGATACATTTCATGCCAAACAGTAAGGAAAACCTTTATATTCTAATAACACTTTAAATATCTTTATTTAACATCTATAAAGTTTATTTAGTTCTTAAGCTATCACAGTCACATCATATCAATGTTTTATAAATTATTAATTTATCCTATTCCTATTATCAATGTGGATCGTCACACCATGTTTTGAGAAATTATCCAAAACCAGCACAAATAATATCGCCATACAATAAAGTTGTTCAAGTAAAGTACAATGTCTTACAGGTTGTTTGGAAATCTTCTACTAAAATATAACTTATCACCTACTTATAACTTATGTTAAAAATAAATCGGTTCAATGAGGATACAAGCACGTTGAATCGTTTTATATACGTTAGATCACAAAGTTGTTAAAATCATTGTTAATTTTGGAACGCATATTTTTAATACCATTTTAATAAATTCTTGTTACCTAAAACTATGGAAAGCTTCAAAATAATTCCAATACTTAAGAAGTCAACCTCGCAACAAGAAGCCTTCTGGCCAATTTCCACTTTGCATTTCCGTTCAAAAAAATTTGGAAAGCTTGTGAGTCGACAGATAAAAGAGTTTTAGATACCCATAGGCATTTAACATCAGCGCAATCTGGTCTTAGAACATAAAACACAAATGCAAAACTACGCTTCTTAAAATAATTGGTGATATACGGCATGAAATTTATAATGATCATGTAAAAACAATGGTTTGACTTGACTTCTCCAAAGTCTACGATACTGTTTCCGCCGTAATACTTGTAAACAAGTTGAAGAATTTTCTCTTCTCTGAAAACTAAATTCTGTATCTGTTGAACAATACCTTAGTCATAGAACTCAGGCAGTTTTTGTGAATACTAATCTACCTGATTTTTTCTCTACTCGTGCTGGTGCACCTCAGGAATCAATTTTAGGTCCAATTTTATTCACGTTGTTCAACAATGACTCATTATCATCGATACTTAAGCATTACAAAATGCATATAAGTGCAGAGGATGTATCCATTTGAGCTATCGAATTGCTACGGTTGAAGATGCAACAGTCAGAATAAGTGAAGATTTGATGCGAATAGGACAGTGGTCTCAAGAAAGTCATCTGAAACTTAATTCAAATAAATGCCAGGAAATTGTGAATGTTGACATTGCTATCGATATGCCATACCTGCCAAGTGTCGAGCTTTATGGCACAACGTGTCATTTTCAACCTCAACTTATCGTGGGCATGTACTGTTGGTTGAGTTTATGCTGCTTTGCGGGTTTTGCACCTTTCTTAGAACTGTCTTCCGGTTTCAACGATAATGACACTTGCTAAAATCGCAATTTACAAGTAACTTTAACAACATTCCCCGTTTTATCTATGGCTTTGATAGTTGCGATCAAGTTTCTGTACAGGCAGGTACTATATTCAATATAAATTTTAATAAATATCTGGATTTGCTAACACTATAATTTCTTTTTAAAATTATTCAAACAAGAGATCCCAACTATATTTTTGAAAAGCTAATTGTTCCAGTATCACAAAGAAGTTATGTTCTCATTTTCCCCACCTTTAAGCATAGAAACTCTAAATGCCAGTTCTTTGTAAATGCAATAGGCCCTTGAAACTACTTGCCCGGCAACCTGAGAGGACTAAATAGCTTAGATTTCTTTGAAAAATCCTTGGAAAACGTACACAAATGCTGAAAATATTTTAAAATTTATAGTTTTTAACTAAATTTATTTTTTTTCTAAATGGTTTTTAAAAATTGTTTAAATCACTCAAACTTAACCTTCATATTCTGAGTATTACAAAAGGACAAACTGTTTAAAAAAAAACTTATGTTTATATAAATACAAATTACAAAAATACAAATTGAACTCCTTCAAAAGTTCTAAACGAATCTTAAGTGCAACTCTAATTGGATATTCTGAAGCTTGAGGGCTTGACTTGACTCAATAAAAGTAAAAACAAAAAATGCCTCTCTTTTCAAAAAGAAACGAAATGAACAAATGCCTACAAGACACATGTCAGCCTATATAATTATTATTTTTCCCTTGGCAACATGTTTCCGCCTACAAAGTAAAAAAGTGATTATCTATTCCAAAATACCACTTCACTTTCCTACCTAGATCCTTTTACATAAATATTTAAAAATACTTGCATACCTATATCGGGCCATTAAATATTTACTTAAATATACATGTGTAGCTATTCAACTCTTTTAGTTTGCCGAGCTTTTTGTTATTTCATTCATCAGCATTTACCTTAAAATTTAAATATAAATTCTAGATGAATATTTGTATCATTTTTGTTGTTGTGTAAAATAGAAGACTCTGCTATAGAAATGCCCAAAGGATATATTCAATCCCTCGCCACTTACTGCCTTGTTTAACTTCCGTAAAACGTCAACATTCACTTTTGAATATTTAATGAATTATAATTTGACAAACTTTACACTTCAATTAGAGCAATAATTTTAAATGCATGCAGCAGCAGTGGCAGCAGAAGCATCAGCAGCAGTGGCAAAGTGACAGGAGCCTCCATACATGTACTATGTAGGTAGTTTGGCGTAGATATACATGAAGTTTTCCTGCTGGTGCTCATCTGGAATTCCGTTGAAAATCACTTCTGTCTAACTGTAATCTAACAATATGCGGCAGTAGTGTGTTGGAGCTGTAGTGCCACTGGCACAGCAGTACGGCACGACCTACTGCCACTCCTAAAAAATCCTTCAATACAAGTGTACATCTCTCACTCTCCTTCCACTCGCTCTCTCTGAATTGTCTATCTCTTTGTCTCGTATGTGTGTGCGGTTGCCGCTGCCGTCTCTTGTTAAAATTGCAGACAATGAAATTAAAGTTCGCCTCCGAAAATGCCAACCTATATACCCAAAAAGGTGTCGGACCATCCGACGCGACAGCGACGTCGAAAGAGAAAACGACGATGTGGCAATGGCGTCGTGGGTCTGCTGGCCTATCGGTCTACCACCCCCGAGGCCAACCCCAACTGGCAGACCGACAGATGACGGGACACAAATTCCATTATATCAGTCCGACATGGTTTCCATTTCGCCTATTTCAGTCAATGCGTAGAAGCACACACACAGACTATCATAAACTTTGTGATTCGAGTCCGTTCGACCGGTTAGGTTCAGTTCGACTCGACTGAGGGTGGTAATGTTGTGTATCCATGTGAAGCAGTCCGCAGACGCTCCGAAAATGTACCCATATACACAGAGAAAGAGAAACAGTAGTTTGCGTGACCGCCATCGATCAACGACAATAACAAAAGCCGTCCTGGAGCGAAAGGGGGTGGTTTTTGTGGCAACAACGTTATACGCAGTAATTCCGCGCCCCACGCCATGGGAAATAATGTTGATGCAGGTTTGGGAGCCCGTGGTGGCACATGGCGGCTGACAATTACGTATGTACATACATACATATACCCCCGGATGTGTGTCAGAGTTGGTGCCGCATGATTCTGCCGACGACGCCGCCGTTGGGTGGTTGCTGGATGATGGTGGCGGTGCTGGTGGAAGACGCGCCTGAGGGGTGGAATTTCGAACAGGATGACGACGACATTAGGAAAGTTAGTTAAAGCTGCCGCCTCGCCCCGGCATGTTATGTAAAAAAAAAAGATTGGGTGGCTGGTGTTCGGAATGCTTGTTAACTTTGTTTGTATGTAGCTTGTACATATATCCTGATTGTGAGTCCGGATGTGAGTCGTCGCTTCTGAACATGTGATAGTGGTTGTTTGGTTTTTGCCTCTTTCTTCTCCGTTTTTCCTCCTCTCCGTCGTAGTTGTAGTAGCTGTAGTTATTGTTGTCGGCTAACATTATGTACATACATATATACATGAGACGCTGAAATTATAACCTTCCTTCCGACACCCATAATGTTGCGTCGACGACCCATTTTTGGTCCTTGCGTTTTGTTGTTTTGGTTTTTTTTTTTTTGTGTTTGAATAATTTATACACTTGGGAGGTTTTTTTTGTTGTTTGAAAGTAAACACAGACACACACAAATACAAATAATGTAAAAGATGGTGAAAATATAGAGCGGGTGCAGAGTTGCCAGAAGAAGAATAAGGTGGTGAATAAATTTAATGTGAAAAGTTTTGTTAAAAGTAAAATGGCTTCCTGTTGTTTTTGTCTTTGTCAGTTGGTGTGAAAATTGTCATTTTTCTTCGTTGTTGCCACTTTAAAAAGGCGATTGCTGTTGTTTCGTATTTGTATGTTAAAATATTCCGCCCCAGGGTTCAGTTTTCATACCTAACTTTTTTCTATTTTTCAAATTCTTAAATTTTAATATTCGCCATTGGGATATTAGGGAAATGTATTTATAGACAGATATTTTCGGGAAACAGTTTAATTCTTTGAATTTTCTTAGCTTTGTTCTTGAGATGTAACAACACTTTTCTAGGCTTCTTAACCCTATTAGACAGAATAATCCACTAAACTTCAGCGATGATGGTCAAAATTTCCGTTCACTCAATGAAGTTCGGTTAGCGATAGCCAAGCTTAAAGAGTACAAGGCTGGTGATGCGGTTTGCCTGCCAGCCAAACTATTCAAAACAGGTAGAGATAGATGACTTGTCGGATGAACTTTGTCTATTGAAGCTATGCCCGATGAATGGAACCTACAAGGAAGGAAATGTTATGACCTGTACCAATTAGAGAGGTCTGAGTCTCGTCAACGTCGCATACAAAATCTTGTCACCTGTACCGTGTGATCGCTCAAAACCGTTTCTCAATGATCTTATTAGTAACTATCAATGTGGTTTTAGTCCCGGGAAATCTACCATCGACCAAATGTTCACACTCGGAGAGATTTTCTAAAAATCCCAGGAGTTTCAAACCACCACCACCTCTTTATCGATTTTAATGTCGCATATGATAGCGTAGACACAGACGAATTATGCAGAGACATGTCGCATCTAAGCATCACTCTGCAGGATGACGATGGAGAAATCTTGTTGTTCCGTCAAAGTCGGTAAGAACACCACCGAACCGTTTGCTGTCGCTATAGGTTTCAGACAATTTGACACGTTATCATGGAACCTCTTCAACATCATTCTTGAAGCAATTTTAGTCATCTCGCAAGTCAAAAACAGAAATAAAATTTTTCAAAAGTCTGTTCAGCTACTCGCTTATACAGATGATATTTACATCATTGGGGAACGAAGTACGTTATTAATAGCGCCGAAAATGGGTTTTGGCTGCTAATGAGGAAAAGAAGGAGTATATTCTATATATGGAAGGAATCTCAACATCATCGTTTCAGGAAAAATCAAGATAGATAGGCGCAATTTCGAAGTCGTCAAGGACCTTGCCTATCTGGGCTCCGCTATTACCTCGCAAAATGAAATCATTGCAGAGATCAAAAGAAGAATATCTCTCTATAATCGCTGCTTTTTCGGGCTAAGAAGGCATTTGAGTAGTACAGCCCTGTCTCAAAGAACCAAAGGGACCTTATATACGACCCTAATCATTCCGGTCCTACACTATGAGGGCGAAGCATGGAATTTGTCAAGAACGGATGAGAACCAAGAAGAGTGCTTTCAAAGGGAGATTCCTCGGGTCCCGTATGTATCGATGAAATATGGAGTAGAAGAGTCAACACCTAGCCTTACGGGCTTTACACTGAATTCGACCTGGTCAAAAAGCTGAAAATATAGCGGTTGAGATGGCTATAATACGTGGTGCGTATGGACACTGAAGCACCAGCTCCACAAGCCTTCGAATCTATCCTTCATGATCAGCACCTCAGAGAAAGATCCCACCTTATGTGTCGCAGACAAGTGGAGAATAACCTCAACCAACTTGGAGTGCTAGAACGCTAGGGACCGAGCTGGCTGAAAGGCTTGTTCGTTAAGGCCGTAGTCATCCTGTACTGTAAGCGCCATTTAAAGTAAGACCAACTTAGTAAAAGTAACAAGATGAAAAAGTATAAATCAGAAAAAAAATTAAATGAGCGAAAAAATATACAAGCAATTCTAGAAATTTCACTTCACATGTGTCCAAACTCTAAAAAGTATTCTGAATTTCTCAAGGAAATTAATATGGTAAGGGATTTCTTTCTAATGGATCATTTGGTGGATTCAAATAAGCATGAAATTATTTGATCAGCTTGTTATTGCAGACAATCTTCATTCAAATAATTCACACCGTGCTCAATCAAAGCCGATAAGCAACTCAAAACTAGCTGAAAATCATCATCAGCATACATACTCGTATTAATGGAACAGTGATTAATAAGGGTTGGAAGCTCATTAATATCCGATAAATTATCATTTATGGCCACTGCTTGCATGTTACGAGATCTATTAGATAAGACCAACTAAGTTTAACGCCACACGAAAATTGTACAATACAAACAGCTTGTGACATAAGGAAGAATGGTCAACCATAGAAAAGGCCTTAGAATAATCTAATAAGACCAGGAATGAAACTTGACCATTGTCAAGATCGAACATATTTCTGTATTTTAGCTGAATTCCAATGTGAGGGAAAGGTACCTAGTATATACTCATTACAGAATTAGACACATACGTATGATAGAAATGTAGGCAAAATTACTTTCAAAAATGAAGGATCAAGTCCTACCGCCTTTGATTTGATTTTATGCATAGTTTACCGCAGTTAAACAAATGATAGGGCAACGAACAGGTTAGGTTGAGATTTCAATTTCCTGAGAAATTTGTTAATTGTTATTAGTTGGCTGTGATGAAATAAATTGATGATTTGGAGAATTAGGGTCGAGTACATAAAGATTCAGACTTAGGTATACCAATGCCAATGTGACGCAAATTCCAAACCAAACCTTACTACCGACGGACTCATTGAGTCGACTAGAATTAGTTTGTTTTTTAGCTGCTTGTATATAAAAACCCCTTTTGTTGCGAAAGGAAACAATAGATATTTCAGTGTTCCTCCAAACGGTAGCGCTTCCAATGCACAATCTCGATGTCACATAAGTACAGTGTATTATTTTGTTAGTTCTTTAAAATTTGTTTTATTGAGAGCTACAAAAATGAAAGGTGATAGAGCCACATACATATAACGAAAACTTGTACCTTTCTTGGGCTCCAAGATAACGTTTCATTTTATTAACTCCCAATAAGATGCATTGTTTTGCCATACTACACGAATATTGAATGCTTGCCTGGACTCGGTTTTTCAACGCACTTTAAACATCCAGACTAATGTGCCGAGATACCGCCTATTTTTTCTATTTTTCAATCTCTATTTTTTAGCACTATATTTTCGAGTTGAAACGCCTTCTATTAAGTAATCGCTCCTTTTTTTAATTTCTACATGGCTTTTTCCCTTCAGTTGCAAATAACATTAAACAAAAAGTGAAACCTCTCTTTTTGAAGAAGAAATGATATCAATTTAAAGAAAATTGTTATCGAAATTTTTTAACCATTGGCAACACTCTTTTCTTGCCATCTAATACCCAAATACATTTATATACACATTTTAATGTAAACTCAACTGATATTTGCTAGACACTCAATACGTCCTTATGTTATAAGAATAATAAATTTTGAGGTCGACGCTATGTCAGCCAAAGATTACGACGAATATGCGAAATCTACATACTGAAGCAAAATTGCTTTTTCTAATTCAGGTTGTCTGTCAGTGAGTGAGACGAATCAGTCGAAAAGAACGTCACACAGACAGACAAATACATTCTACACTCACCGATCAATATTTCTTTACATGCACATACATACATTATGTAGGTTGTGTCTTTTGATAAAATGTATATATAATGTTTTTGGGAAGTAGGACGTTTGGTGGCTGTCCAAATGTCAGACACGTTTCTCAAAAGACCTAAATCTCTTTACAGTGTTAATTTAGGACGTGTTCCGAAGGATGATGTTGATGATGACGGTGATACTAGGGTATAATAGTTGGTTCAATGGCTAGAAATTTTCTATTGATAAAGTTGTTGCAAATGTTGTTAGATGAGTGGGGGTATGGGATGGCAGATGAGCGGAAACCTTTCCTTATATAGGTATGTGAGTATAAGTAGCTATTTGTATTTTATGCAGAGGAAAGAACATAATGGGGGGCTTATATTAGCCTTGTAGGGCTATTTCTTCCTTTTTTTGGGTTATTATTACTTAAGGGATTGAAGTTGTAGTCGACTTTACATATTTTTTCAATGTCTTTCCAACACATTCAAAAATGTCTTTTAATGTTTCCTGTGGTCCTATACACTGAACTAAAAGGTCAGTTGACCCGATTTCAATCATAAAATTTTAACAGTATATTTTCGCAAGAATAAAGCCTCTGCTGACTGGCAAATAAGCCTTGTTCACTGTTGATGCGAAACGAAAAATAAATGCTGGTGTGCCCCAGGGCTCCGATTTATCTCTTTTTCTCATTTTCATCATTAATTAAACTTGTCTGAAACTTCTAATCTAATTTTGCTGACAACAGTCCTCTTAGCCTGTCATATTCGCTTCCAGATTCACGTCCTTGTTTTTTCGGATGTTAAATGTCAATTAAGATAGTGGACCTGATCGTAATCCACCCTTGTTTCAAAAGGAAATAGCCAAAGCTATTGACAAACCGTTACTTGAACTTTTCAACCATTCACTTTCCTGTGGTTATTTTCCAAAAATGTGGAGACATTTTTTACGTCAATTTTTAAGAATGATGATAGGTCCAACATAAAAAATTATTGGGGAATTGCAATATTTTCGACTATTCCCAATTTTTTTGAAAAACTTGTCACTGACAAGTTGACTCAACTGAGTTATCAGTGAGTATCAAAACGGTTTTCTTAAAGAAAGATCAACAACTACAAATCATGCTGATTAAACTTCATGTATTCTTTTGGAAATTTAAAAAGGAAACCAGGTTGATGCAATCTATACTGTCCTCATTAAAGCTTTCGACAAAGTTGACCATCGGCTTCTTCTTTTCAAATTAAAAAAAAAGTAGAGAATACATTCTGGATTATTGATGTGGCTTGAATCATATATCTTACAAAGAATTCAGTGTGTCAGATTTTGTGATGTAATATATCATCAAATACATGTTACATCAGGAGTGTCCCAATGTAGCCATCTTGGTCCTGTTTTTGTTCCTACTTTTTATAATTGACTTGCACTAATTGTTAAAAGGGTGTAGATATATTTTATATGCCGATGATCTTAAATAAATTCAAAATTTTAACGAAATTCATGACGGATTATCATTACAACAATGTGAACAGTGTTGAAAGTTGATGTAAGTCCAATGGAATGATGTGGAATGATGCTAAAAATGGAGGTGTAAAATTATATCCTTTTTGAAGAAAAAAAAAGTGCAATAGGTCTTGACTAAACTATTGACGAAGTTATGTAAGCTCGAAAGATGTTATTAAAGAAACAGCTGTCAGTTTCAAAATAACATATGATTTAAAAAGAAACCACTAAATGGCCCACTCTTTATAGACCCGTTGCAATTGGTACCTTAAGTTTTCGAAAAATAAATTATACAGCCTTATTCATAATCACATTTCTGGACATCAATACGGTTTTTAAAAAGAATATCTGCAACTGCTAATTTAGCATTAATTTCTAACCATTGTCTTACCCATAAGAAAACACAGTCGCAAGTAGATACTATTTTCGAAGACCTTCGACCGTGTGCAACACTGTCCTTTTGCAGAAACTTGATATGTTTAGCTTCCATTCTTCACTCCTTAAGTGAATAAAAAGTAGTAGTAGATGAAATTAAAATTTTCAAAATTGGTAATGTATTTTCTAAAGAAATATTAAATTTTTCAGGTGTTCCTCAAGGAAGTCATATTGGACCTTTGCTTTTTATTATTTTTATAAATGATTGTACTTTTCATCTATCTTATTTTAAATGCCTTTTATTTGCTTATACGGTTCGAATTTGGGGTGGCCGTGGCGCGATGGATGTGTGCTCGCCTGTGAACCTCATGATCACAGGTTCGATCCCTGTCGTCGTGTATGTCGTTTTAATTCCATTTAAAACCTTCTAAAATTGTCATCAATGGGTTGCTGGTTTACTCATCACATGTTGTTCAGGCATAACACTAACAACATGTAATTGAGTTAAACTAGTATGCCCAACAAGGATGAACACGAATAAAATAATGTGAATTATAAGCGACATTAGAAATAAGACACGGCATTCTCCGCTTTAGTTCAGCCGCCATCCCTGGAGATAAAATATCTGAGACAACAACCTTCAGTCTCAGAACATCGTGCCACACATCTTTCCTATCCTTCTTTCTCTTCTTAACTTCACGCCCGCGCTGTGTTGAAACATTTAAAGGGTAATCTAATCCCTTGAGCGCGGGTAGATTATAAAAACAAAAAAAAAAAAGCTCAATGAGGTGTGCTTAAACAAACAAAAAATGTAGCGTACTAACATTTTCCAGAAGCCAAAATCCCAGGTGTTTTCGATTACAAACTGGAAAATGATTTTTTACAAATATTTTATAGCCAGAAAGAACTAGGACTTATTTTTGACTCCGAAATGATCAAATAGATCTATGCTATTTCAGAAGCGAATTCAATGCTGGGATTCTTAACTCGAAGATCCGTACACCTTAAAAACCATTAATTCTAGATTTATTAGACCATAGCTGGGTATATCGAATCCTTAACCACAATCTAGTATCTATCGTTTAGAAAAGGTTCAAAAGATATTCACTAGGTTTTGCTCTGCGGAAAACCATTCGAAATTCAAGTGTTCTATTCTATGAAACTAGATGCATGACGTAAAAAGTATTGTTTGGAGAAGAAAATTAAGTTCAGTACTTTTTGCTTTTGATGTTTTGAATTGCGTCATTGACTGTTCAATTTTGTAGCGATTTTTTGTATCACAGTACTAGCTATGCTCGCCAAAATCCTATCACTAAAATAAAATTGAGAATAAATTAATTAATTTATTGTAATATTATTAATTTAAATATTAAAATTGATGTTTTGGATTCCATGTCTCACTTTCACGTCAACCGTGGCAGTCAGTTGATCGTCAATTGCTAGTTAAAACAAAATGGGTGTCAGCACATCTCCTTGACGCACAAGTCGGCAAGCGATATAGTTGATTTAGAGTCTTGACTGTTTTTTTTTCAGTGTTCTACTTTGTTTCGATTTTGTTGTTTTACCTTTTGAGCTTTGGGGACATGATGTCCTTTTGATCTCTTTAAAGACAAATTTCCATCCAGAGACTGGGTCAGTTAGCATATTAATTTTTGTTTCTTCTTCTATATTTTCAGGTAAGGACTGTGTTAACACGACTCAAGTGCGTCTCTCCGTGTCGCCAGCAGAAGCCCAATTTATGTTGTATTTCTTTGGCTAATGCATTTGTAATTTGCTAATGTCCCTCCCAAGTGGATAAGGTAATTTGTCCTCATTTACTTACAAATAGCACCAGGACAGTCGAGTATAATAATTTATTACAACAGCAATAAGGATTTAATTGCGTGTGTTCTGTATCTGTATCTGTTTTTTTTTTTTCATCTAGGAAATCCATTGGTGTTCTGTCTGAGTGATAATGTAATGACTGAAACACTGCTGCGCGGAGCGTGATGGAGAAGGGCGATGAGTAGGTACCCTTGAGTGAAATGGATTTCGTTTTTGTTTCTGATGATGAGGATTACATTAATTTATTTTTATGAAATTAATTGCTTAATTTCGATTAAGCGAGTTTTAATTGTGCTGTAAGTGTCCTGGTTTTGTTTTAATAATACATTTCTAGATACATACCTAGGTATTTCATTAAGAACTATCAACTTGATTAACAAAAGCTAATGATGCATTAATGGAATCTTCATTTTGGGGACAGAAAAATGATGATTTCGGTTTGTTTTTTTTTTAAGTATGGTGAAGTAAAAGGAAAACATTTCAAGTGCTGTTAATACTTTAGGGCATAGTTTTTTTTAATCATGAATTCCACTTACAAAATTGGTCAAATTTCCAATCTTTTTTTGCTAAATTCTCTTTGCTTCTTAATGTTTGCCACTTAATCTGAGAGACTATAGACAGGGCCATGTGTTTGCTAGTTGAATATTGGAAATATTTTGCGGAGATCCGGATTTTGGCTAAAAATCGAATTTCAGAATGAGATCCGCGAACGAGATTTGCTCAAGAAGCAAAATCGTAGCGAACACAATCCACAAGTGTTCGACCATTCATCAACGCATCCACAAAGATTGACTGTTTGATGTGGTTTAAGGCATGGCGGCCCATCGCACCTTATTTCTTTCAAAATAAGGAAAAAGACAGCTTTGCCGTCAATGGTCAAATACGGAGATTCGTTTTTTAATCGCACAACATGATTATGGAATAATTTACCGGGCCTTTCAATTCGCAAACATTCAAGCACAATGTTCACAATGTTTCTCCCCCTCCAAATAACCCCGCCCACCCCTAATTTCCTGATCGCTCATGGTATGTTTATGTTGAACATTTATAAGGGTCTCACAATAAACCCTTGAGCGCGTTTGAATTTAAAAAAAAAAAAGGTCTTGAGTATAGAGTGAATAAATGGAATGATTTTGGGGCTTTGATCTATTATGTCCTCGTCTGCAGACTTGTATTCTCCCGAAATTTAAGCATGGCCGTTTGCGAAAACGTCAATTTGATCGTCATTTTATTACGCAGATATTGCTATCAATTAAAAGGCAATAGTCCTGTTTGCACAAGATCTGTGTGATTATCGTCAGTCCATTTTCTTGCAAACGCATTTGACGTTTAAGAAGGCGCTCTCTGACTTATCAATAATTTTGTCGTCAACTTGATTTTTAAACTGGAGAGTTGCGCCGAAACCGAAAGTGATGTTTGCGAACATATGTATGACTTAAGAACATCTTGCGTCCAGTATTTTTGACGCATATGTTTCATTTGAGGCAAAAATCGTTTCTTGGTGAATGGTATTGATTGTTTTCTTTACAAAGTTGATATTTCATTCTACTAAAAGATACCATTTCCTAGTAATTGTCTGGCCTCTTGGATTATATCACAGAGAGTAATTTCAAACTTCTATAAGGCTGTTATAACGATGACATCAATCGAACCGGTGCATCGTATGTCCTGAGAAGTAAGACTTTCTACCAATTCATCCACAATTAGATTACACAGCAAGGGTTAACAGTATACCTCGCTGAGGATAGCATCTTGTTTTGATGATTTTTTAACCATTTTGTCCTGCCTATCCTTCCACCGTTCTTGTGCCTACATTTCACTTATCCATCTAGTTAGAGTGATAGGTATAGGCATTTTATTTCAGGTGATTTATGTTTGAACTCATGAGAAAGGATGTCAAAAGCATCCACCATATCTAAAAAAGCACCGAAAGCCGTTTCTTTAGCATCTAAAGCAAATTGTCCAGTATTTGTAAGCTAGTGATCTACCCGTTCTATAAGCATGCTGGCTATGATTAAGAGGCATTCCGATCTTATGAACTTATGAATTATGTACTTTCTCCAGAGTAATCAGTAAATCGGATACCGTTCTCAATGAGTTTGGAGGTGTTGTATCCCTATGCCCAAATTTTGGAATACGGATGACCTTAGCTCTTCTCCATAAATTTGGTATACACCCAAGTCCAATACTATTACGAAGTGTCCTTACATGATAAGGAATGAATTCCTTCTTCGCTTTTTGTAAAAGGGCTGAGAAAATACCATCCACAGCTGCAAAGTTAAAAGGCTGAAAGGTTGGCCAATGAGTAGCCCATTATATAACTTGTGCTGAGCAGAGAGTTCAAGCGAGTTTTCTCGATTTGTCTTGAGAGGTATAGGGTGATGTTAACAAACATTCTGTGATCAGAACTCTACAACTTCGATATATCCCAGCTGTGATGCCAACTAGATGGCGTTATATGCCGTACAAGCGACCTACGACACGCTGGAAGTTGTGAATGAGAAATTTGACGTCTGGGTCATCTCCCAATGAGTGCTCATCAATTTATTGACCGCTGCGATCATGCGACGTAACCCCATACTACTATTTTCTCTGGAGCTACATTAAGTCATTAGTCTGCACTAATAAGCCAAATATTTTGGTCAGGCTAGAGGTTATCATTTTGCGCGCTATTACCGTATCAACATGATGAGTCATTAAAAAGTAGACCGGCCGCTTGAAGCACTGTAGGTAAAGTTGAGGCGGCCATCTAAATCATGTGCTATGCTGTATATAATGGCATGAATGTATAGCTTGAAAATTAAGCCGGAATACATCTTATATCTCACACCGTTCTTGTTTTATTTAAACTTCTTTTCCTATCATTTTTTTTTTGGTCACCTTAAAGCATATCTACTACATAGTACCGAGGACTTTTTAAAAAAACTGCGTTTCCCTCTGCGTGCTTAATCTATAAAACTATATTATCTGTTCCTGAATTCTAATTTCTTGACTCGAATCATTTTGAAAGCCAAGCACTTCTATATATTATAAACTTTTTTGTTTAATCTCTAATGCTCAAACTTTTACACTCTCTAATGGGAATGCATAAGTCTTAAAGTGTCTTAAGAGTCTGATTTTGAAGTTATATCTTAGTGAAATCATATTACAGATACCATCTGTAGTAATCAGCCAACATTTTCCGTTTAAATATTCCCTTTTCCTATTTCTATAAATCTCTGATCCCACCTAACTTTGGCAAAAAGACAAGAAACACACCAAGTCTGTGTTATGCCTGTGCAATTCCAAAATGAATATTCTCCCTTTCCAGTGTGGGTATTTAAAAACCCTCTGTCTTAATCACTAAAATTTGAATAATAGTTATGTACTTATTTCGAAAATGTAAAACCAACCCTCTAACCACCAGAGGTGGATCAATCTGAGAACTCAATGCCACACTTTAACCTACTACTGTGCATCTACTATACCATAACTTTGTATCTACCAACTGTATATATGTACTATATAACCACCTCAAGTTCTCTAAAACTTAGGAAAAGTTTTCAAACATCCAGGACTCTATATACGAGTATATATATATGTATAAGTAACTTCACATACATACATTTTGGAAGTAGCTTCTTTATGACAAAAAAAATCTTAACTTTTGCTTCCCACGTGCCTTCGATCCTAAATTCTCTAAACTTTGCCCAAAACCCAGCCAAGCTTACATTTCATAGATAGACATTAAAGGAAAAAAAAAAACATAAAATAAGATTCACAAAATTTTATAGAAAAAGGACGAACAAGAGGCAGGCGGTAGAGAGAGGTGACGGCGGCGGCGGTGACAACCCTTGTCGAATTATAATGGTCTGGCACGTTTTAACTATTTTCATCTTCTTCTTCTTCGTCATCTACATCGTCATCGTCGTCGTTGCCGTAGTCTTCTTTATAACATTTTTTTTTGCTGATGGTGAAGCCGCCCATAGCCATAACCCATGTCTGGGGCGTTTTTACTTTTTGGGGGTCGACTACACTTTATATGTAACACTGTTGAAGTCATTTCATTTACCAACACTGCCAAAAATGGAAGATGGAATCTGTTCTCTTTTTAATTTAAAATTTGTGTGTCGTCATATTTGCTTCTGCCAAAAACCAGCTACAGTTTAAATAAATACGCTTTGGAGTTGCAGGAACTTACTCAGAGTTCAACAAATTTTATCCGTCAAAAATGAAACAAGCGATTTGAAATGTTTGTGTCTTCAGCATTTGACAGCAGAACTGAGAAATTTGCCTGAGAAATTCTGTTTATATTTCTGTTATTGGAGAAATCTCAGAAACCTGAACTCGCTTATGTCGTTTTCCATTCGTTTTCGGAATCTTTCAATCATTTTTAATTCTAATGGAACCAAATTTATCAGAAAACAATTCACTATCGCCATTTAAACAAAATGGCGTCTTCAGGCATATATTATTTTGACAAGTAAGCCGACGAAAAATGCTTTTAACATAAGTATATGTGTGTTCGGAGTAGAGTCCTAAATAAAACCGGGATTCGAAACACTCAAAACATAAAATCACTCCGAACATCAAAGACTTTTGAAGTTGTGGGAATAGAAAGAAAATTAAGGAGTAACCAAAGAAAAATGACATAACTAGGTGACTTTTACTTGAAGAAGGTAAGATCGTCTTTTGGTTTAACGTGAGCACCTTCCTATTATGGCTTAATCCCACTGGAGGCCTACCTCCATTAGAGTCAGATTGGGCCCTGACCATTAACCCCGACATAGCAAGCTATCTCGGTCGCAAAGTTGTGATATGTTGCAGCATATGCACACCTCTTGCTTTGGAGGCGAGGTCTATCTAACACCTCTTGAATTCAAGAAAAGAATCTTGAAAACCTTGTGTTTCCGCATTCGGAATAAACCAAGCCACCATGATGCTCCCACTAGGGGGCCTACCTCATAGATAAGGTTTGAGCAGAGGGTAAAACTCAACCCTCAACTCAAATGGGCACTATCTCCCATGGTACCAGAATATAGCTTCCGGTGGAGCTTCGCAACCGAGGTCACTTCCAGATGAGTTCCTGCAAAACTCTGGGCCTGTCAACCCTTAGGATACACACACCAAGAAGTCGGCCGGGGTAGTAACCAACAACTCAGTATGCTTCCTTTTGTTCTTCATTCGCCATGCGACGAACTAGGAAAGACACTCCTAGTCGTTTGCTAACCTTACGGCAAACTAGGAAAGACGCTCCTAGTCTTTTGCTCACCTTACGGCAAACTAGGAAAGACGCTCCTAGTCGTTTGCTCACCTTACGGCAAACTAGGAAAGACACTCCTAGTCTTTGTTCTAAAGAACTTGGACGACGGCGACGATCCCACTATTATTTGCTACTGCAAATAAGATCTCCAGTTACGCAAGTAACCGGAGACTTACCCTTTTTAAACCTTTTTTATAACTTTAAAAGTCTCTAGCCACGCAAGCAGCAGGAGTCCTCACCAGTTAACTCCCGTCATAACCTAGAAAAAACCTTAAAAGTCCCCAGCCACGCAAGTAGCTGGAGAACTTACCAGTTATCTCCCGTCATAAACCAGTAAAACCTTAAAAATCTCCAGCCACGCAAGCAGCCGGAGACCTTACCAATTCCACCCTTCACGACCCAGTAAAACCTTAGAAATCTCCAGCCACGCAAGTAGCTGGAGACTTCACCAATTTCACCCTTCTTCATCCTTATAAAAACCTTAAAAATCTCCAGCCATGCAAGTAGCCGGAGACCTTACCAGTTTACCCTTCACACCCTTCAAAACCTGGAAATTACCTTAAAATCTCCAGCCACGCAAGTAGCCGGAGATTTAACCATCACACACCATTTTGAAACCTTTTCTTAGTTGTCTAAATCTCTAGCTGAACGAGCAGCTAGAGAATAGACGTAAGCCCCCCCCCCCACCACGACAAGGTGAAACCCGTCGGGGGGACTTGAAGAAGGTAAACAGTTTCGATGAGATTGTTCCCAATTGTTGAAATTTCCATTTTGTTTACCGACAGAACAACATTTGTTCGGATCTTGGAAATTTGTTGTTATTCTCAAAAAAATAAATTACTCCGTAGACTGCATATATTTATGTTCTATTTGAATTGATCAAATCTCCAAAACCATAATCTCGAATACCGAAATCTCGAAAACCAAAATACCGAAATTGATTTGCGCCCGCAATTTAAGTATTGCCTCAAAAGTGAATGGTTTTTCGTGATTTTTGTCGTTCGAGATTTTGACTTTCGAGATGTCTTTAGAGATGTTGGTTTTCGAGATATCGTGGTACACCCATCTGGCATGCATGGTGTTATACAGAGCGGCTAAGTTTTTTTGAAACTAATCGAATTAAAATGGCGTTCACGCTGAATGACGCGTGCGTGCCACATATTAAAAAGAAATAATTCACCAGAGCCTGGAGAGTTTCAGTGGGCATTGCCGCAATTATTTTCCTAAATTCGTTAAATTTGTTTGGTTTTGTTTTGTTTACGAGGGATTGTTTGGGCCACAGAATGTTGAGTTTTTTTAAAATTCTTAAAATCTTAAATTCCTTTAGTTTGTGTTCCCTTTAGAAGTGTTCTTCTACTCTGGCTAAACGTTTACGTAAGTTTTTTATCTTTCCTATTCTTCTGGGCTCTTTCCAAGTAGGTGGAAAACTGCATTTGTTCAGCCCGTACCGAAAAAAAGTGTATCATCCTCTTCCTTAAATTATCAACCAATTGCACTTACATCTTTATTTTCAAATGTCATTGAAACATTGATAAAATTCGTTAGATCATGAAATATCTCGAAAAACATAAGAATCTTAATGATCGACAATACGGTTTTAGCAGCAAAAGGTCTACTGGTGATCTGATGGCTTATCTGAACGAAAGATGGAGCCAATCCCTGCATCGCTTTGTTGAAAGCTGAGTTATTGCACTTAACATTTCCAAAGTATTTGAAAGAGTTTGGCACAAAGCTTTTTAATCGAAAGTCAAGTGCATTTTGATTTGATGATTCTCAACTGCCACTGATTAGAAGTTATGTTTCGAATTGTTCAATACAAGTAGTATCGGATGGATTCAAGTCTGACATCAACAAAATAAATTCTGGTGTGCCAAAGGGCTCTGTGTTATCTCCGACTCTTTTTACTTTCTCTATTAATGATCTTATTGCTAAAACTTCTAACCTTCTTCAACCGCACAACATGTGCGATGGAATACTTTACTAAACTCGATATTTCCCACTCATTTATTCATAACCTAAACGCATTCAAAATCAATTTTCATCTTCTATAAATCTATCCTTATAAACTTATTTCAAAAAACTTCAATTTGAGATCTCCAGTGATCGTAACAGTGATTGCTTGCTGATATCGAATTCAGCAGATCAGTTCCGTGTCGCTTAACGTCGAATACTTCTCGCTGTTCACTGTACCAGAAGAAGTAATATAAATCAACGTGAGGAAGAAGAAGTGCTTCATCGCTCTTCTACCAAGTTAAATCAAGGTTATTCATTCTGAAAATTAGCCGAAACTTTCAAGATAGATAAAAGATGTCAGTTCTATCATTGATGAAGATACTGACTGATTTACTCGTATTTTTGATTTCTATAACTGATGGTCATGGTGATATGGTATAAGCCTGTCAAATAGAATGAAACCAGTGTTTGAGGGTTGCTACTTAACTTTTTAGATAGGGAAGTCAAAACAAATATGCATAATCGAAAATGGCTCTATTGTTTTTCAAAATATATTCTCCATAAAGATCAATACACTTTTGCAGGCGTTTGATCCAATTTTCGAAACACTCTATTGAACTACCTCGAAAACATGCATTCTGAATGCATCCACCACTTTTTCAGGTGTGAAAAGCGTTGATCTTGCGTTTTATGTTTGATTTTCAGAAGAAAGATGAATTCATTTTTTACCAAACCATGACTGTGCGGTGGATGACCCATCAATTCCATGTTTCGAATGATCAAAAATGCATTCGTTTGAGCCAATTTGTGAGAGCTCGTTTTATCGTGGTGGAGAATGATTCGTCTTCTGCGATTGCTTTAACCTATTTTTCTACACATTTTCGGCTAAGAAAAGTTGTCGTACCATTCAGAATTGAGCGGCTGAGAATCGAACCTTCCGCATGATAGTCCAACGCACTAACCATTATGCCAAGGATTGCAATATGCAAATGCTAAAGGAATATTTAATGTACGAGTATGCGAGTGGAACTGACTTCCAAGCATGTGTCAATCTCATGGTATGCCACTTGACTATCTTGGATAAGATCAACCACAGCATCGATTTTTTCTGTCAACAATCGATTTTGAATGGGTTTTACGAGGTGGGTCAATATGATGCTTCATTAACAAAAGTTCAAGCAAGTTGATCGGGACACTGATGTTTGTTAATTCCACAGTGGAAATAACCCCTTCAATATTTACTTATTCATTCAACAAATCAAAACCCTATCGTGCCTTGTAGTACCCACAAGCATAATGGTTAGTTCGTTGGACTGTCATGCAGAAGGTCTTGGGTTTGACGGCTCATTAGCCGTTCGGAATTGCCAGAAAAATGTAGGTTCCTTCTATTCCTAGTAACACGTACACAGGATTGGTTAAGAGTTGTCAATCACTAGGTCCTGATTATCTTCGAGCTGTTGCACCACCAAATTTATTTTTTTATCGCGCCTTAGAAATTTAGGAAACTTTCGGATATCAGTAGAATGTTATACTAGACATGTATACCAATTTTCAACATGTTAAAAATTTTGTCTCGACCAAAAACCTAATTCCTCTGGACTTTTGGACTATAAACTTGATACAATCTCGAAATTCATCTCATGTGTTCGAGCACATCTGAAATCAACATTTCTTAAGTTCGGGAAATTTGAAATTTACTGATAACGTTCACTTAATTATTTTGAAAAGCCTAAGCCCCGAAAATATCTATCTAAGAATTCAACTTGATGGTACGCCCTAATCTTTTCTTCTTCAGTCCTGAAAAACTACACATCTTTCGCCAAAGTGAAATTCTAACGCTGTCCAACTTGTCCGTCAGAACTTCTTCCTCCTCTGTGTCTCAAGTCTCATCAAATTCTAGCAGAACCGTTCTAGCTTGAGGAGCACAAACTCTTGTTCATTCGAAACCATAGCTCACACTAGCACTTTCCTAAGCCAGGAAGTTAGCTGATACTTTGCAACTTACGTATGAGACTTACTAAGCTTTTTGAATTTCAAATTCAAAATACCGCCTTGTCAAAATCTTTTGGGGAAATCTTTTGTAACAGAAATGCAAAGCGATTTTGCAATCAAATAAGCCAACGGGAATTTCTCTTCGTTTTTTGCTCTTAAACCAAGTAATTTTAAGCCCAAGGAACTGCTATTAACCAAAGTTTATTGAACTTATGCAGCAAATAGTTCTTAAATCTTTATATCGGGGAACGGTTAGGACTCAATTGAAAAATTAAGAAATTTCACGTGTAATTCTTGACTTAAACGTTTTGCTCTATTATAGGCTTTTGTCGGTCTGTCTGTCCGTCTCTATTGCTTAAACGAGTCAGTTTTGTTAGATTTTAGTTGAAAAAAAAAAACGGACCTTAGTCTCCTATTGAATGATTTTCTTCTTTTGAAATAAATTCGTTTGAGCAAAATTAAGTTTACTAATTTTTTTTTTTGCAATGGGAATACTGGTGTCCTTTTTTCGTAAAACGAATCCAAATCATAGAAACCTTCCAATCCACCTCTAAAGCATTTACACCATTTGCTACTGATTTTGCCTTTTCCACAATTTTCATCATCTTTTTTTTTTTGGTGTGTTAATGCGAGGAGTGTGAAGCTGGTGGTAGGTAAGACCAGGAGGTGTAGAGGAGAAGCAAAAGAAGTTTGATTCCATAAGGAAAACAACGTTTTTCGTTTAGTTTTGTGTATTTCTTCTATATCTTTCAACTTTCTGCATCAGAGCCGAGAACGAGTCCCAAACGCCAAAACGAGTCCTTTTTTCCCTTACATTACGTTAAGCCCCAGTAACTCCCGCACCCTGCCACTGCTACTGTACGAATCATCAGCCTGGTTTTTGTATATGTGATTTGTTCGAAAGGTTCATTACGACGAAAACAGGATCCACTCAAACTCCTTATCGCAGACATTCACCATTAAAGGCAAACGAAAAATAGTAGTGGTGGATTATTACAGAGGGGTGATAGGGGGGTGTTGCAAGAAAACTGCTGGTATGCCGGGTTCTTATTTCCTTTGGCTGCCATAAAGTTTCAAAATTTATGTTCGTCTGTGGCAAATGGTCTGTGTTCAACCCCGGCAACGACGTCGTTGAGAAGGAGGACGACATGAACGAAAATGACGACAACGAGGATGGAGAGTAATTGAGCTTTTGGTAGTGGTTGTAGAGGATTGGAAAAAAAAGTCAACACAGACACAGACCCACCCAAAAATAAAGGAAAATGAACGAAAAACAACAACGAGCAAAAAAGACTTAATCCCAGACAACGGCGTCGTCGTTGTTGGCGTTGTCGTCGGGACGATATCTTTTATGTATGCAATTATCCTGGCTCGTGTGTACACACCGGCACACCTATATATTTCGCTCGGAATACGTCTACAGAAACGTGCTTGCCAAGGATATCTCTTTGCCTATCTCTATAGAAATTTTGCCACTAAGAGTTGAAGGACGAATATTTGTTTGTAGCCTCCTCGTGGCGGTGTTTTTTTTTTTTTTTTTTCTGCCAGCTTATTCTGTTCTTTGGAGCCTGTGTGTTGGTTATATGGTATACAGTGTGTATTTTTGTGTATTTCGAAATATTATTATGTATGTATTTCGTCCTTTTTTGTGAATTGGATTTTCTCATTTCATGTTGTGTGCTGTGCTGGGGCCATTTGTATTTATATCTTTTTTCTTGCGTTGCGTATAGACCAAGCAAACGCGAGATGAAAATGAAAAGTATTTCGGTCTTTTCCCTCCCGCTATACCAACCTACCTACCTACCTAGCGACTACATATTTTTTCCGTTCGGTACACAAAGAATAAGGGGATGCCTTTTGCATCATACTTTATTATGCCAGTGGCATTTCTGTTAGTGTGCGCTCCTCCCTGGACTCGATGGTTTTTTCGATAATTTCTTTTGGTTTTTATGCAGCTTTTTTGATCTGGGAAGCAATTCAAAACGAATAAAAGGTTATAGAGTGGGATGAAGGCTATGCGGAATGATTTTATGGTGGAGTGGTTTTTATGCACATGTTCTGTTTCTGTTTTATCGTATTTTTTTGTGCTCCTTTAAAAGGATTACCAAACCAAACGAACTCTTAGTTTTTTTTTTTCGTTTTTGTTTAAATGCAAAAAGGGGAAAGTTTATTTGGTTTGACTTTTCAAGCTTTGAATTCAATTCGAATGTCATTCGATGTTTCTGGTGGCTGGTAAAGTCAAATGTTTCGAGTCTTTGTCATGATGAAAGCAGAAGCAAAAAATAAACGAAAATTGAGTTAAGGTGTGATTTGAAATAGATTGAATTTGAAGATATTTTAATGGAATGGCTAATGGTGGTAGAAATAATTTGGTAATTTAGATAGATACATTATTCTACTGGTTAGAGCTAAGCCTTAAGAAGATTTTTGTATAAATTGTGTTTTTTTTTAATCAGCTTAAAAGGTTTCAATGTTTTAAACATAGGGTTTCAAGAAAAGTTAAAGGGTAGCAAAATACCATTTTATTTAAGAAGAAGAAGTTTTAAGCATTGTTCAAAAATGCTTAATTTTTGTAATGCTTGACAGTAAGGTCAGCAAACACTTTAGTACTTAGGAGTGATGTGAAACTTTATATTTAAGGTTAAAAAACGAACATTTTTTTAGATATAAGCCGTTTGGTCACACATTTTTTTTTAGAAAATTAGTTGGAGGCCTACGTATCGTAAAAAACTGAATCTAGCAATAAGTAAACTACTATTATGTATAGTAGGTACATATATGCTTTATGACATGACCATTGGTACAAAGTTAGTTGGCAAAAGTAGCAATGCAACTTCTACCGCAAACTTCGAACTTAAACATGGTCTTCAGCAGAGAGCGGTCAACTCACCGATTCTATTCAGCATTTGCATCAGTGATTTAATAGGTCGTTTAACTCAGGCAATCGCAAAAGTCGAGGTCATCAGAATTCTTTTGCGGCGTGACTTCGACAAGATTCAGCGATATTGCGATGTTGAAAATGAACTTTCAGAAATCTGAAACTATTCCGTTTAGCACCATGTGAAACAGGAAAATCAGTTCTGGTAGTTTTCTAATTGATAAAGAAAGTTGTCTAGGATAAGTATGTGTCAGTCGAATTACGTAAATTTTTCGTGTAATTTTAGGTAGGGACAGATATTTAAGACTTAAGATAAGTATAGTTTAATTTAAAACGCCCGCATAGCAGTAAGTTTGTTGTAAGTTATTTTATAAGTAGGCTAGGTCCTATAGATTTTTGTCTAGCTCTAAAAAAAGTTATAAGGTTAATGTTAGTAAAAATGAATTTAGAAAAAAAAAATGAAAGTTGTTATCAAAATGGTTTTAAAAGAGCAGAATGTTTTCTCCACTTTGCTAGGAGCCGTTAGGAAGTTAATTTTCAAGAAAGTAACCTTACCTACATTTGTAATATGAATTTTAGAAGAAATGGTGTTGGCAATGCTACCACATAACCTCAAAAACACCATCTAGCGTTCAATAAATAATATGTAAAAAAAAGAGTTACCTTTTCTTCAGTTTTTGGAAAGGAAAAGAAACTCCAGTTTGAGCAGAAAAATACAAAACAATTTCTAAAGACTTTTTGGAAATAAGCATCTTTTTTGGACACACACGAGTATTTCAATCGAAAAGTTCATTTTAAACAAAAAGTTAAGTACAAAATCTATTTAACTCATAAATGTTTGTAAAAACAATTTTTAAATTTTGTGTTGAAAACGAATATTGGTTAAAATATTTTTGAAAATTTAACACCACTTAATTAATTATTGTTGAAATACTGGTCAGTTTTGTACACCAAATAGCTATTAAGATCAACTTGAATTTTGTCTGAATCTAATAAAAATATTGTACTGCTAAAAATCTATGAAAAAATCAACATACCTGCTACAGACACTTTGAATAGCAAAGATGATAGGTATGATAAATCGTTTATAATAAAAATAAAAAGCTGTGGATAAAGATTGCTGCCTTGAGGTACACCGAAATTGTCTGGTATTTTATTTTACAACAAATTGCCATTTGACCAGCGTTGCCGCGAAGGAAAAAGCAGAGAGGGCCATTTCGAAATTTTTTGCGGGCCATTTGACAAAAGTTGGGGCCAAATATTTTACGTACAAATCCGTCCTTAAAACATTAAACTACAATTTATTAATATTTGTATTTATTTTTATTACTTATTTAATGCCTTTCTGAAATCTATGTAGTAGGCAGCAGAAGCAGATCTTGACTCTGTCGTCTGATTTGATTTCTTGGGAAATAACCCTTTCCAAGAGAACTATTAAACAAAAAAGTTAATGGTCCCGATAGAGCAGCTGCCCAGTTTTTCAAAATGATCGGAGGAATACCATCGGGTCCTGGTTATTTATCATCATTTAGTCCAATTAAGACTAATTCAACATCTTTGTTACTTAAGTTTAAGTGACCGATATTGATTGAATTTAAATATGAAATTACAGAAATGTTATAGGGAATACTTTTGGGATCATAAGCGGAGTGAAAAAAGTCTACAAAAAAGTTGTAAATTGTTGAAATGTTAGTAGATGTATTTCCAGAATATTGCATGCAATTGGGGACAACATTTGAAATTTGTTTAATCATTGATAAATGATAAAAAAGAATTACTGTTACTGTTCGATTGCTGGTTGGATGCTGTAGGAACTGGGGGCTTCGAGCTGTATCTTTTCCTACACATCAAGTGCTTACAATACCTCCTCGTTGGTAACCGCCGGATACTGGTCTTGGCTTTTATGTCATAACTTGCTAAACTTGTAAGTGCGAGTGTTGACCAAGGAAACAATTGCAACACTAAACCCATGGCCCTAACGACCCGGCCACAGTAAAAAACATTAATTGTTATGAGAGAGACGCGAGAAGCCTCGGATAACGACCCCCCTCAAATGGCAACCAGACCCGGAACGAAAATGGACTACGATTTACGAGTATGCACCTGGAATGTAAGGACACTCTACACACCAGGTGCTACTCAAAAACTTGAATCTGTCCTCTCGCGGTACAAGGCAGACATTACCGCGATCCAGGAGATACGATGGATAGGATCAGAAATAGCGAAAAGAAAAGATTGCGACATTTATTACAGCTGTCATCAAAGAATGCACATGTTAGGATGCGGATTCGTCGTGGGTAATCGACTCAGATCAAAAGTCATCGATTTTAAGCCGATTAGTGATCGCCTGGCTGTGATCCGCATCAAAGCTACTTTTCAAAACATCAGCCTAATGTGTACACGCCCCTACTGATGAAGCTGAGGAATCTAACAAGGAGGAGTTTTACGACCTCCTGGACGGAGCCTACGGAGCCTGTCCGGAGTACGATATCAAAGTCGTGCTCGGAGATTTCAATGCTAAAGTCGGGAAGGGAAATATCTTTGGCGGATTAGTTGGAAAGCACAGCCTCCACGAAATGACAACAGATAACGGCTTCCGACTAATCGACTTTGCTGCAGCTCGGAATACGGTGATAAGTAGCACTAGGTTCCCCAGGCGAAGGATACACACAGCAACCTGGCGATCTCCAGATGGTCGAACCGCCAACCAAATTGACCACGTGCTAATTGGCGCAAGGCACGCGTCGAACATCTTGGACGTGCGAACTTTCCGAGGTGCAAACGTGGACTCTGACCACTTTCTTGTTGTGACAAAGTTCAGAGCCCGACTGTCCAACGAAAAGAAAATGAGGACCGCCCAAAGGAAGAAATTCAACATTGCATGCCTTAGCACACCTGATAAAGCCAGAGACTACAGCGAGCAATTGACCGGGAAACTCTCTGCCGTACCCCCAGCCACAAGCGTCAACAACCAGTGGAGCCAGTACCGCGACATCATTAGGGAGGTAGCCGAGTCCACCATAGGCTATCAACCACCTAGGAAAAAGAACCCGTGGTATGATAATGAATGCGCGGTATTGAAGCAGGAGACGGAAAATGCACGAATGCAAATGCTGCAACGGAAAACAAGAGCAGCAAAAGAAGAGTACCGTGAAAAGAGAAGGAAGGAGAAAAAAACCCTGCGCAGAAAGAAAAGAGCAGCCGCAGCTTCTCAGCTCAGGTATCTCGAGGAATCTAGCACCGCCACAAACACCCGCCGGTTCTACAAAACAACCAAACAACTGGCATCAGGTTATAGGACCGGCACGCAAGCTCTTCGAAACAGCGAAGGGAACCTAGTCACCGAAGCACAGGGAATTGTAGACGTGTTTAAACAGCATTTCCAGCAGCTGCTTAATGGGCATTATTTAGACGAAACTACAGGGGAGCAAAGAAGCATAAGACCAGTCAATGAAGATCCAGTCCCACTACCCAGTACTGAAGAGGTTAAGAAAGCCATACACAAGCTTAAGAATAACAAATCCGCAGGCTCGGATGGCCTACCTGAGGAACTCTTTAAGTATGGAGGAGATGTCCTGATAGGGTGCATGCATCAGCTCATCAACCGAGTGTGGGAGGAGGAAAGCATGCCCGACGACTGGTCAAATAGCTCCATATGCCCAATCTACAAAAAAGGCGATCCTATGTCCTGCGAAAACTACAGGGGCATATCCCTGCTTAATGTTGCCTACAAGATCCTATCCACCGTACTATGTGAGCGTCTAAAACCTTTCTGCAACACTATAATCGGCACGTACCAGTGTGGATTCAGGCCAGGCAGATCAACGATAGACCAAATCTTCACATTGAGGCAAATCCTGGAAAAGACCAACGAATTTCAAGTCGAGACCCATCATCTTTTCATCGACTTTAAAGCCGCATATGATAGCATAAGTCGCCAAGAGCTTCTATTGGCAATGTCGGAACTCGGGATCCCGAAAAAACTGATCCAGCTATGCCGGATGACGTTACAAAATACGCGGTGCAACGTGCAAATGGGTAACAGCTCATCCGAGCTATTCCAAACGTGCACAGGGTTCAGACAAGGAGATGCGCTATCATGTGATTTCTTCAACCTAGTCTTGGAGCAGATAGTGCGCAAGAGTGGTGTTAACCTGGAAGGCACTATTTTCAACAGGTCTTCCCAACTGCTTGGATATGCGGACGACATAGATATCATCGGCCGCTCCAAGCGTGCTGTGCTAGAAGCGTTCACAGCTATTGATGAACAGGCGAAACGCGTTGGTCTTGAAGTTAATGAGGACAAAACAAAGTATATGCTATCAACAAACAAAGCCGCATCTGTCCATCGCCTAGGACAAAATGTCACTGTTGGTAGCAGTAATTTCGATGTAGTCAAGGAGCTCACCTACCTCGGAACGAACATCAATCCCACGAATGACACCTTAGTGGAAATTCGACGAAGAATTAACCTAGCAAACCGCTGCTACTTCGGTTTGGCCAAACAAATGGGTTCAAAACTCCTTTCTCGAAAGACAAAGTGCACTCTATACAAAACGCTAATTTTACCAGTTCTACTCTACGGCGCCGAGTGCTGTACGATAAGTAAAAAAGAAAAATTGATACTAGGCACTTTCGAGAGAAAAATTCTTCGGCGGATATTTGGTCCTATATGCGAAGAGGGCGAATGGAGGAGAAGATTCAATCATGAATTATACGAGCTGTACCAAGATGTGGATGTAGTCCAAAAAGCCAAAACACGTCGACTACACTGGCTCGGTCACATCGAGCGAATGGACAACAACGCTCCAGCCAAGAAAATCTTCGAATCCCAGCCCCCAGGTTCGAGACGACGAGGAAGATCGAACCTCCGCTACAGGGACCAGGCGGTTATAGACGCAAGAGCGCTTAGTCCCGACGACTGGAGGGAGCTCGCGAGGGATCGCAACCGATGGAAGACCGCAATAACTCAGGCAGAGACCCTCCATGGATCGGGAGCCGGTTAAGTAAGTAAGTAAGTTACTGTTCGATTCAGTTCGAATTAAGTAGTCCTTATATTAAAATTTATTTAAAAAATCAAATGCTTTTTGCCATTATTGGGAAATTTACGATATAATTTGTAAGATACATATATTTTTTTTCTAATTTAAGTTACATTAGCGCTTTGGTAGATGACGAAAGTAAATGACGTGAGAAAAGCAACACGCTGGACGAAATTGACGTAAAAAAAGTTAAATCATTGAACGAGATAAATGAATGAATTCAGTTCCATTTTAAGTATGGTTATTTGTATATGGTGGAAACGCATTGTAATCGCGATGGTTTATATTTAATTTTGTAAAGCTTTTTAATTATTATTGCACGATATGATGTGATGTTAAATCTTCTAAAATTTAGATTTGGGGGCCATTTCCAATTGGCCCGGGCAAAGGGCCAAACTGTAAAACAGGGGGCCAAATGGCCCGATCGGGCACTTTGTGGCAACGCTGCATTTGACATTACTTTTGTCAAACCAAAACAAGAAGTACGTAGTGAAATTGAAGCAATTCAAGTATTCTTATGAGAACATTGTTTGGAAGATGACCGAAAGCTTTTGGAAAAATATATACATAAATAACGACGACTTCTGATTTCTCAAACTATCAAGGAAATAATTTGTGATTATTTATAAATTAGTTACTGTGAATTTACGACTCATTTATCCATTTTGTCGCTTGGAAATATACATAGCTAATAATGATCATGTTTTGAAACAAATATTCATAGAGTTTTTCCGCACTTTCCAAACTGCTTCTATCATTCGATTAGTAAATTGGAAGCTGACAATAAAGATAAAAAAATATACATGGATTTAAACAAATTTTTCATAAAATTTGATTACCAAAAGCTGAATATAATTTCTTCTTCTTTTTTCTGCAAAAAATCACTGGCGCAAAATTTTGGTTGAATAAGTACCATGTTATAGCTGCTTTAGTATGAAACTAGGTTAAAACAACGAATTTGCAAATCAAATATAGCATCATACTTTCTCTTCCCTTTTATTAAAGTTAAAACCAGAAGCAATTTATTAAGAAAATTGCTTTAGTACGATCTTCTTCTTCTTCCTTTGCTTCGGCGCTGTTATGATCTCGATGTCGAAGGGATCATAACTCTCCCACGTATCTGCTTCACACTAGTGATCCGCCTGTGGGGTTCGGCGGGTTGACCTCAGAAATCGGCGGCAAGCCTCCCGGTTTTGTATTGTTCCATTTCTGAGGCCAACTGAATGCTGGTGTTTTTGCATTTGTTTGTACCAGCAGTGTTTAGGCCTACCTTTCTTTTTATTCCGAATTGGAACGTTGTATGATATTGCCTTTTTGACGGGGTTCTCAGGATCTCTCCTTTGAACATGGCAATACCAACTGAGTCGGTCGTGTTCAATTTTTTGGGAAATGGTATTCTTAACATGAAGGCTTCCTCGGATCTTCGTACTTCTAATTCATTGCTTTAGTACGATACTAGTTAGAAAATATTTAAAATTAAGAATGAGTTACTAAACTACTTTAAAGTTAGCAAATTATTAAGTAGTATCATACATTAATAATAGGCTGTTTAAAATTTTGCGATTTAATTTTTTTAAGCGAGTTTTCCTTTTATGAATTTTTCTTATATCCGTTCATATATTCAAATGAAAATCTTATTCCAGAGAAATCCTTCTCATAAACTTACTTTTGATATTTTACTGATCAAATTATTCAGCCATCAAAACTGAGCAAGCGACTCAAAGAGTTAATCATCAGTATTAGCCAGTAAAACTCAGAAACTAGAACTGACTCTGATAGTTCGAAGAAAAATCTGTGTAAAATCTTTACAATTATAAAATCAATCAAGGAATAATGAAGTGAGTCGTTCAGAAAACTAAATGAATTTTAATACTGCCTTCTACAAAAGTCTTCAGATATGCGTGAATATGTCAAATTTGACATTGTCATAGTAACGTTTGGCATTTTTAACACTAACCGTACTGAAAATATTTGGTCATTTTTTTTTGTTTAACAGTTTTTTGAAACATTCACCTTGGTCAAAAAAGGCTCGTAAAAAAAAAAATAAAAAAAAAAAATAATTTCGGTGGTGCTTCAAAAGATGTGTCATGATCATGACGAACCATGGACCAGCCAAATCCAAAACAAAAGACGTTCCTACACGAAGCAGTTCAAAGCAAATGGTCACCTGTTTTTCCTCAGAATAATTAGACATATCACTACCGTTTCATTAAATCAACGTAGAACGATCCATTCAAATTAGTACACCACTATTTAGTTGCCAGAAGTTTTCAGAAGAATATGGGTAACTAATCGCAGAAAATGAATGATTCTCCACCACAATGTTGCAAGCTCTTAAACATATGTAGGTACAAGAAGTGAATTTTTGAGCATTCAAACCATTCTTAATATCTTTTGGAGAAAGTAGGATTGTTGCACTTGATATTTCAAAAGCATCTGATAGAGTTTGGCATCGAGCTTCTTCTATCAAAATTGCTTGCAATTTGTAATGATTATGATAATAATTCTTCCTTGGATTAGAAACCACCTTTCGAACCGCTCAATACAAGTTGTATTGGGCGGTTTTAAGTCAGTTATTCATAAACTAAATGCTGGTGTGCCACAGGGCTCTGTTTGGCCTCTAACTCTCTTTCTTATATTCATCAATCATTTTTTGTCTGAAACTTCCTCTATTAAATTCCTCAATAAATTGTTTTCTAACAAGAATACTCTCAGATTCTCATATTCGTTTCCCGATTTATTTCATTGCCTGCGGATGTGCATTTAGAAACTCAATTCTGTATTCTGTCGTTAAGGCGCAACCCAAGTTCCCTGCAGTTCCATGAGCAGAAGTTGCGTGGAAGAAACTGAGCAGCTCTCAGTTCTAGGTATGTGCATCACAGACTATCGCATAGTCTTAGTGTCTGTACATGTCAATTTTGACGTCTAGAATAACATCTATGCTGTAAAGAATTTCAGAATATCTTGCGAACGTTTTCATATCATCATGAGTCAAGAAGATCTATTTTTCTCATCTGATAAATTTATCTCACAAATAAAGAAAAACAATAATAAATTTCACAAATTTAAAATAATGTACTGAACGAAGCCAAAACAGATCTGACAGCTGACATTCTTGTTGATGAATGCGTTCAGACTAGAAAATTATTGTTTCAGTCGACACAAGTTTGTTGGTTTTCACCAATTAGAATTGAGTTGGGTTCGGCTCAACAAAATTTCATTGGCGCAGTTGGTCAGCACGTCCAAACTTCCTCATCATTGTTGATCAACAATTTTGATTTACACAAACCAACACAATTTGGGTACTCATTAATGAGTATTTCTTTAAGTACTCGTTGTGAATTTAAAAACATGCCTTACTTGTTTTCCTCGACCATTTCCCAAAAGGACAAATTTTGTACATAGGTGCATTCATTCAATTCAAACAAACAGCATTTTATCAACATCTGGTAGGCGTTTTTTTGGGTTTCAAATCGAATATCTGTATAGTTAGTAACTATTGAAAATGTGTTGCCCTTCGCTAGTAATTTTTATAGTTACACACTTATAAACACACTCTTTTAGTTGAAGAACTAGAAAACTTAAGGTCTATTATTTGTTCAATTCGAAGACTTGACAAATCGCTATGGTGAAGATGTTTTTTTTAACTGATATTTTGAAATCGTTCCGATTCTAATGACCAAGAAATGTTCCAAAAAGAAGTTTGAAATTTACACTCGAACATAGAAGCAACTCATAATTTTTACATCATGCATCCAAATCTGAAATATTCTTCAAAAATATGTCAACAAATCTGGTTGCATAAACTGATTTGAACAAAATTCCCTCCTTTTGGACTTTTCTCTTTTTTTTCCGTCATCCCTCATCCCGAATACAGCCTTGACAAGATTGAATTGCAGGAAGAAAATTAATTTATCTCCGTTTCCAAGATTTAACTTGACATCTCAATTTCAAAACAGAAGTTCGCATTCCAATTTGGTCCCATTTGGCTGTGCTGTGTGTTCTGTGCAAATGGCATTGATTGATTAATCTAATTTTCTTACAAAATCTTGACATTCCGCAATTTCAATCAATAATAATAATTTTCACTTCTTCGCATTGTTACAAATTCACGCACATCAAGCATGAAAATGTAAAAAAAAATCAACTTTATACAAGAATTAAATGGCGGCAAATATTTCTTTGACACAAAGAGTCTGGGTACCCAAAATTCTACTCACCACCCACCAATATTTTGTATCAAAAAGTTGAAATGGATTTTGAAGTGTCACCCACGCATAATGGCGTTCCTGTCAATCGTTTAAAAATTCACTTTGTCGCTGATAAACTGCAATAAACAATCAACATTGACAGTGTTCAGGGGAATGTAATGGCGGCGTTGGCGCTGTCGTCGCGTTTTGTTTAGCCTGAGTCCGCAAATTAGTTATGTTTCATCGCAACTTATAACTTATTTTATGTTTCTCTTTTTTGTGATTGTCGTCTTTTTGAGGAAAAATCAAAGTACGACTGACATTTAAAGGGACGTTAAAAAAGGACACGTAAAAGACCCCTCAGTTTGGAAACTTTTTATACAGCTGTGTCCCCACATAATTTAGTAAAGGAGTTTCCGCTCTTATACTCGTATGTAGCTCATCAAAATTCAGGAACTGCTAACTAGCCGCCATTCTTTGTGAAAGGAAAGATGTAGGAACGGTGGGCCATGGGAGTTACAATGATATCAACATAGCTACTGGAACTGTTTGTTTAAACTTTTTTTTGCTCTCTTTTTACTTCTGTGTGTGTGTGTGGTTTTGGGGTTTTTTCTGTTCGAAAGAAAAATAGCAAAACTGATGGTAAAAACAGACAAAACCAATAAAAAAAATCCCTGGAAAACGTATCAGAAGAGAAAATAAAGGCGGATAGGGACCGCAAGAGCGATATGGTATGTATAGTGTGACGGTTGTTGGAGCGATTATAAAGGGCCAAAATGGGTGGCCTAAGCAAACCAATGGGGCTTAAAGGTTTTCCTCTTTTTTTTTCATCGTTCTGTTGTTTTAATTTTCTTTTGTCTCTATTCGAGTCCTTAGCAAATAAATTTTCTGCTCCTATAGACTACATGGCGGATGTAGACATAAGAACAAAACAAATTGGAACGATACACAAGCATTAACCATTAAAGCTGCACAAGAGTCGAATTTGAGTTCTTCGGTTTTTTTTTTCTTCTTTCTTTTATTATTTTGTGTGTTTTCTTTCTTCATTCCCGTTCTATGTACACAAATCGAAAGTAGGATAAAACTGAAAGTATACTTTTTCTCTCTTGGATCGCATTCAATATTTTATACCGCAAGCAAAAAAAAAAGTTGTAAAAATAAATAGAACGAAAATGGAACAAGCATGTCACAAAGTGTCAACGGGATAGATATGATTTCGAGCATTAAATCCGACAAATACTTGGAAGACTTGGAAGAAATTTAAAGGAGCTGATTTATCGTGTTAAATTAACAAAAATTGTTATTTTGTATTTTTGTACAACGAAATAGTGCACATTTGATTTTTTTAAGGGATAATGTTTATATCAATAAACTATATAACTATCTTAACTCTTCTCACTATATTATGTCTAACCTGGAGCTTACATAAAGAACTTCTATTTCTACATATCGAAGAGGTGACCAATAGATTCCTATATTTCAAACCAGACATTACTCTGCATAGATCGTCTCTTAAGACTGTGTCACAAGGGGCCTTGAAATTGATAAAAGGGTTGTGGGTGTCTATATTCAAAGATGTACACTTTTTTGTGCGTATTTGATCGAAGGTGAACTTTTTTAGCTTCAAGTCATACTTAAGGACATATTAGTTTGCTTACAAACGTCTCTGAGCGCTAATTGTACGGGACAAATGATTTTGATTGAAGTGTTAAGGAAAACGAAGGCTCTGAAATGGTTGAAATTCCGAGGGTCTTCATTAGAATTGGAAAACGCAATGCTGAAGTTACATCATGGGGCATACTTTTCTTCATCCATATCTTGCACGTGAGTTGTAACATACTATCTCCTAACCAAGTCATCACCTGCCGCTTTGAAAATCTCGGCAGAAAGATCGTCAACTTCAACAGTCTTATGGCTTAAGCTTAGATGTATGTGAATCTACTTGACAGAAAAATTCTATTAGTGATCGCCGTTATACAGGTAGCAGAAATGATTTTGACATTTCAGAATCGTCTGCTATTCTACTACGAAGTTCTCTCGATCGCTTTTGCACCATTAAGTTCAGGTTCTGTAAACTTGGGATGTTCTTTTTTATTTTTTATTTTTTTTTTTCATTTTTTTCATTTTTTTCGGTTGCACGCTTCTCATGTTCCTTCTTTTTTAAATTAAATTAAATTTGGTGGTGCAACAGCTCGGAGTGAACCAGGACCTAGTGACTTACAACTCTCAACCATTCCTGTGTGCGAGTTACCAGGGAACGGAGGAGACCTACAATTTTCTGCCGATTCCGAACGGCTAATGAGCAGCACTTTCCATGACAAGAGATACTCTTGGAGAATTTGTCAATTTCTCGCAAGAGGGAGTACACCCCTGAAAAAAACTTTGCAGCGGCTGAGAATCGAACTCGAGACCTTCCGCATGACAGTCCAACGCACTAACCATTATGCCAAGGGGTACTACCTCCTTCTTTTTTACTGTTTCTCAATACTTGATGCTTGATTCTCAAGATGTTATTTGAAACTAGATCGGAAAAGGATCAAGTAATCTCTTTGGGATTGCAGCCGTCCTAGGTCTGTTTTGGCAATTAAGTTCTCAGCCCTATCTTGGCTATAACTAGGTTGTGGTCTGAATCAATATTGGCCTCTCGAAACTTTTAAGTCCTCCGCGACACCACGATACACAGACTGCACGATTGCGCAATAACAGTTCGATACACAAATTTTAGGCTACCCTTCCATCCATTTGGGAGGACTAAAACTGTTGATAGGGTTGGTGCAGGTGTGTTCTCGGACATACAAAACTGGCTACAAAACAAATTTGTCTTTAGTTAGATCTGAATCAGTTTAAGTGTTTCTTATATCTAAGCAGATTACACTTAGGCTCCGTAATTGGAGTCATAACCAGACCGTGTCTTATATGTTAACATGCAACTCGTAGTATTGTCAAACCATTTTTGTGCTGCATAAACGAGGAAGAATTGAGACCTTATCTTCTATGAACATGTCCTGCTCTATCTTAAAGACGTAGATTCCATCAAGGAGAGTTCTAATATAATGATCCTAGCGACTTGACAGATATAGGCATTAGTAGAAACTCAGGCTTCGTTAAGAGTTCTAAGTGGTTCAACGAGTAGTCTTCTTGATTAATATGGTATCACAATGGACCAATTTATAGTCTAATTGTGTCAAGCATTCACACTGATAGTTACGCTAAGCTTACCTTACCTTAGCTCCGCGATACTGAAGTGATTTGCTTTGATCACAGTGTGTTCAATCTGGTTGAAGGGTGATTGATCGGAAACCTCCTGTCCCCTTCTTAATACTGAAACTTGGAATAACACAAGCAGTGTTCCAACGAAATAGCCAATTGAACTCTTCCTCTAAAATAATTCAACCATAATACTCGCGTTTTGGAGAATGCCTATGAGTTTAGCCTTGCCCCAAGTTCAGAGATTCTTTTTTAAGCCATACTGCACGAATGTGGAATACGTCTCAATATTTCCCTTTTATTGTTATATTCCGACATGCAAAACGAATTTGCATCAATATCTTCTTTTAAATCTTTTTCCAACTTTTTTGACGATATCACTGCCCTTAAACATTTTAAGGATAGTCATAATTTCTTTACTGCGCGAAAACCTAAAAAATAAAGCAAATTAGAAGGCCCTTGGTTATATAATTAACTTCTTGGCTAAGTCTGCCTCCAACGAAAAATCCAAATTTTGTTTTGGGTCAACATTGGGTCAGGTTAGACCAAATGTCGGTCTGTTGTGATACTACATGGAGTTAAGATGAAGAAAAAGAGTGTGTAGGCGAATCAGATAACTACACACTCAAAACCAATTCCAATACATACTAGGTGGATGCGAAGCACCAATGCATCAAAGAAACAAGTATCTGGGACGCTACCAGGTAGAAGACAGTGGTTTATCCTCTCTTTTAGGTATTTCAGATAATCAAACTCATCGAAGGAATAAGTTTGGAATAAGAGTTGCAGGGTTAGCAACTCATCTAGTTCTGTGTGGGGGCACAATAAATCTTAATTTGCAGTGCAAGTCCCCACTCAATATTCATTCATTTATAACACATGTATCTAGGAAAATGTTGTTCCAACTCGTTAAACCATTTTGAGCTCATTATGAAGTGTGCAAGACTCTGTATTTTAGTATTGGTCACATCACTTGAATCTCTGTAGAAAAAGTCTCCCAAATGGAGTCCACGTCTTTAGGATAATGCAGGGCAAGTACGTGGAAGGTGAAATTTTTTTGTCTCCTCCTCTTTATCCATTCAGCTTCTGCAGTAATCACTTGAGTTGACGCGCAGCGTTCTCACCTTTAAGGTGTGTCCGGTTATGAAACTTTTAATGGAGCTAATGTGCAATCTACCTTAAAATTTAAGACGCTTAGAGTGCCTGAGATCTTCGGTTGGCCACATCTGTTTTCGGTCTAAGAGTCGCCGTAAAATTTGCACAGTTTGGTATCTTTCTTTTAACCGATCCATTTCTTGGATAACAGTGATATCTGATTTGCAGCAGTCTAGGCCTGCATTCCTTTTTCGGATTTGAATTTCGTTGGTGTTGGAGTGGACGAGTGCTTTGGTAGAGAAACCCCTTTTCCCTGCCTCTTTTCCTGCCCCCAACAGCAACCCAAATCAGTGGTATACATTGGTAAATACATTTATAGATAGAGTTGAGTTTTGAAATCCCTGAAGACAAAATATAAAATTAAAAATATTGACTTTAAGAGCACACCTCTATGCATTCCGCTGCTTATATATTTAAATAAAGTTAAAAATCCGGTGTCCCACAAGGAAGTCACTTAGGGCCTTTGCTTTTCCTGTTTATTATAAATGATGTTTAATCTTACGGAATCTGACCTCGACATTTGCGCTGATGATACGCAGATTTCTAAACACATATTTTATCCATTTCAGATGCTCAATTGCTACAGATACTTAAAAACTTCCTCGAACTGAATGTAAACAAATGTCAAGCCATTAATTTCTTACGTAATCGTAAGCGCCCTCCCTTGTTGGTCTAGCAATATTTGATCAATAATTAATCATTTTCATTCGCGACCTAGGTGTTATTTGATGGCCGTCAAATTAGCATTACCACTTCAAAATTTAAAAGATGGATAAATTGTCGTAAATCGTTGACTTTTGAAAGCCCAATAAATCTTGGTGTCTTCTTCGAATTACGTGTCCCGTATTATCAGAAAAAAGTCAAATATCAATTGAAAAATATTGAAAAAAATACCGTACACACTAACTCGATTGTATTGTATTTTGTTTCAGAATATAATCAAAGAAGTAATAAAGCTAAACATTTCACGCCAATGATTTTCTATAATTCTCATGCAACCTATCGACTGTGGTGGGCTTATTGTATAATCGAAAATGAATAAGTATGAGTTTTTTTTCTTACTCGAAAGATGGCTGACTTAAAATTCCAACATATCAAAATCCTTGAAAAATACATGAATGCCAAAAATGTATAAATTCCCAAAATAGAATAAAGCAAAATAAGTTTGAATTTTAATACACATATGCACCTACAAATCCCTTAGCAACCCAGGTGTATTATCCTTCAAAATCCTTTTCATAACGAATGAAAGCGATGGGAGCATATTCAAAAATTAAAAAAAAAAATTCACAAGTCGAATACCAAGTACACTGTGGCGTATACGTAACAAAAAATCAAATCATTCTCTCACTCATTTTTCTGTTGTTTTTTTTAATGCTTTCAAAATTCGAACAATTAAAAGTCCTGACTCCCGCATTAAAAAACATCTTCCATTTTCATTTTCTATCGAGGCTCACAATTCTACTGTAGTAGGCTTAAACAAATTGAACGTCGAGGGAGCACTGTCTTTTATTATTTTTTTTCTGCTTCAAACTTACTATTTTCCATGTTCATAGTTTTTTTTTTTTGGAATTTTATTTTCTCTTCGTTGTTAGTACAAGTACTTTTTATTCACGCCCCGAAGGACAAAATTTCTTATACTTATGTGAATACCGCTTGTAACATACCCCCTTGTTCGTTCTCGTTGTCTTGGCTCGAGTACTTCGGCTGCTGTACTGCTTGTTGGCGCGCCTGCCAGAGATTTTTTTTTGCATACCTTCAAATTCCTTTTCTTGCCGTTTTGCATATTTTGTGTTTTTTTTTTTTTTTTGTGTTGGTCTTAAAGGATACCTCTACATATTTTTACTTTCTTTTTTGAGTAAATTATTCCAGTCTTGATGTGTTCGGGGTTTATTTTTGCAATCCTTTTTGGCGAAAGCTTTTTAGTCATCGTCATCATCATCCTAGCTGTCGTCGTTTTGTTGGTTTGGGGATGTTCTTCCGTCATAGTCATATAGTCGTCATCATTATTCTGCACTGTCGATTCAGGATCGCATATTTATTTTTTTGTTCGTCCTTATTCTCTGCAGAGCAGAAATGGCATCGTAAATTCTTTACCGACATCAGTACGGGTATTATGACACCCCTTTCCACTACAAAAGTGGCGAACGTCTTTCTCTTTGTATAGCTTTAGCTCTTCTTTCCTCTTCGACTGCTGCTGTTTCGCTGGCAAAAGCGAAATTCAGCAAAAATAAAGTAGAAAGTGAAAAGACACGATGGGTTTAATTTTTCGTTGTTGTTGTTGTTGGGTTTGGTTGGTAGGACTTTATTTCGGAGGATTTTCAGAAGTATGGAAAAACTGAAGGAGTGACGTGCCTGAAGAGCCTATGTGGATTAACTTCCTTTTTGGGCAAAAGGATGATAGGTTGAGGGAAGGATTCTGAAGCTTATCATCTCCTTCGACAAGTGAGTGGGTTATGTACATATTTTTTTCCTTAAGCTTATGCGTCTCGGGGATATAAATGAGCTGAAGTATTGATTTTATATGTTTTATCGTGAGTCTAGCAGTTCGGGAAAATGTTTTGTAAAAACGTTGAACGAAGAACTATCTACGAAGTAGCTGTTAAATAATGGAAACAAATAATGTATGCTCAGAAAAAGTTTGTTTTTTCAAGATTATAAAAACAAATATATTGGTGTATTACTCACATTCTACTTTATTGATAAAAATAAGTTTATCTTGTTTTACAAATGTCCATCTAAGTGAAGTGAATTTTTTTCCCAGAACCTTACATGCGGGAATCCAAATATCATCTCCGTATTCCAAAAGTGTTCTGACAAGTTTTGTTAACAAGAATAATAAAACGAAGGGATATATGTCTTTTCCATTTCGTTTAAATATAACCTACTAACGAGTTGGCCTTAGGGACCATATAATCGAAATGCCTTCTGAAATAAATTAGGGAATCAAAAATAACACCTGATTCTCTTATACTTGAGACCCTATCTAGAGCTTCAGATTCAATTGAATAGATGACATTGAGATTTTCTGGAAAATGAATTCGCATTATAGTTTTTGATATTCAATTTAAGGCCATTGATGTGACATCAATTTGACAGAAAATCTGACATTGGTTCGCTATCGAATTGATGTCACATTGACAATTATTCAAAATCGAAAATTTTAAAAATTATTTCAAATCGTCTGCATTATGTAATAGGCATTCACAATATTTAAAGACCGAGACAATATCATTAATGAAAATTATAAAAAGGAGTGGATCCAAATGTCTACCTTGCGGGACACCTGATGTAAACTGAATTTTACATTTTTCAATGAAGTTGCCATCTTAGAGGCAACTCTTCATTTTTATAGCAACTATCAAACAATCACCAAATTTTACTAGATGGATAGAGCAGATTATAGTAATATTTCGACCGATTCTTAGCCATGTGTGTCCTTAAACAAAATTATTTTTCCAACCTAGGTTAAAATAATATCCAACAATTCTTTTTGTCAGTCACACACTCAAAACATAGGGTCGATTGGGTTTGTTTGTTTGCTTGACAAATTTAAATTATTTTGATAGTTGTTAAGGAGTTCTCCATCAAGCGTTTTCTTTCCTTAAATTTAAATAAAACAAACTGTAAGTAAATATAATTTGTTTTTATTCAGGTACCCTCCGCTATTTAGGACTTATATTAAGTCCTTTCTAACCTATTGTCAATTGAATGCATTTCCTTTCCTATCAGTTCAAAATCAGGTGTCCCACAAGGAAGTCACTTCGGACCTTTGATTTTTATGATAATTGGTAATAATGTGGAATCTGATTTCCACATTTGCGCTAATGATATGCAGATACCTAAACAGATTTTAGCCATTGCAAATTCTTAATTGCTGCAAATATATCTCAACAATTTTTTTCAACTTTCTCGAACTTAATGTAAACAAATGTCAACCCATTACTTTATCAGGTAATCGTAAGCGCCCTTGTAACACCTTCAATATTTGATCAATAATCAATCAGTTTTCATCGTAACCTCCATTCGCGACCTACATAGGTGTTATTTGACACCCGTCAAGTCAGCAATACCACTTCAACATTTTAAAAATATGATTATTGGATTATTTGTCGTAAATCGGTCATAAATTTGTTGTTTACTTGACAGTCAATTTACCAATACCACCACTCAACTATTAAATTTTGAATAGTAATGCCAACTTGATAAATATTGTTATTTGTGATAGTCAGCTTAATTTTCGGTATCATATTGACTCTCATTAAACTTTTAGATTCGTCAAACGTTAGTCCAAAAAATGTTCAAATCCCTACGTCATCAACTTAGTTTGTTAGACCTCTTCTTGAATATGCCTAAGTTGAGTGTTAAGAAAACTTCGAGATGCTTAAATTCACATATTACAAAATCAATACGATCTCGCAAACTTTCTTCAGGAAGTCTCATTTTCGGATCTCAAAAACTTATGTTTTTTTTATTGGACATTTATGTCTTATTTTAAGATTTGGAGATGAAGTGTTAAGAAATGCTTAGCTATCAAAATAAAGTCATCAGCGTAGCTCAGACCCTTGATGAGTATTCCGGCAAAGACCTCGTCCCATATTTGTCAGTAAAAGAGAAGCAAATAAAAGAGGACTGAGAATGCATCCCTGTGGGACACCTCCTAAAGGATCGAACCAATCTGACAACTTGGAACCCAAAATGTTGCACTTGATATCGAGTGGAATTTTAAATAAGGCATCAAAAAACTTCAGAGATACAATTGAAATCAGTTTATAAAATACAGTTTGTCTGTTGACTCTGTCAAATTAAGCTTTAAAATCACAAAAGCACACATATGTACATTTCTTAGTTTTTTTTTTAATTATTTTTTTTTTTTTTTTTTTGAATTATTTTTTTTTTTTTTGAATTATTTTTTTTTTAGGAAGTTAAATCTCAAACGTTATCCACGATAATCGGCTTGAAATATTGTTTTTTTTTTTTTAAGATTTATTTATTTACATGATAAAAAATATGTAAGTTAAAAGATCATATTATTTATTTAGTCCTAAGCTAATTTTACAAAAAGCAAATAATTTAATTCAATTAGTTCATTAACTGTTTATACTTTAATAAATTTCAAAAAAATAAATAATAAATTTGTCTAGAGGACGGGTTATGTAACTAAGTGGACGGGTTATGTAACTAGACAACCCATCATATCTTCTTAACCCATAAATGTAACGTATAAGAGTGTTAAATGCAACACCCAGCTTTCTTTTGCTTACAGAGTTGTGTCTATAAGTCAATATTAGTATTACAAAAGTTTTCGCAAGTAACAAACAAATTTTTACCCATGTGAACAAATGGGACACCCATAAGCAACAAACTTATCCCATGTTAAATAGGGGTTAAATAGGGTTATCCCATGTTAAATAGGGGTTGAAATTCATGGAAAGATTTTATGCAGTTTCGACGCATTCGATTGAAACACTGTTTAAGCAAATCGGAGGAAAGTAAAAATTATTTAATCATTTCCTTGAGATTGCCAAACACTTTGTCTTCCTTGGATTTTAGGTAAGACCAAATTATTCACCCCTCTAGGTCGACATTGACGCACGAGACATCATGCTCAATGTGACCGAGAGGGCAGGTAAAATACACTTTAACGTCGCCTGCATACATGTGGAAAGAGCAACTGTCACTAATAGTTGAGAGTTTATTAACATATAGTGAAAACAGAAGAGGACCCAGTATAGAACCTTGAGGAACACCGGATATGCTGGGTAGGAATTCAGATAAGTTATCACCCACTAGGACGGATTGTTTTTTATTTGTTAAATAGGAATGAATTGCATGAATTAAACTGCTGCAGCTGCTGCATTGCTGGCCGACTAGAATGAGCAATTTTGTAAATGGGTTGATCGGATGGCTTATGGCGCAATGAAATGCCTTGGAATGGCTTTGATGTCGATTTTTCGTACGCACATCAAAGGACAGTGGGAAAAGATTGGTGGTACGTGTCCACATGTGACCCACTATGTATTTTAAATACGTTGCAGCAGTTACGACAGCGTCACAATGTCTTCTGCAGCCATCGTGTAGATGCAGCCCAACCATTGGACACCCATCTCATCGATCATCTGATGAACCATCAATGCCCCATCGTGTAGGGGGCATAAGAGAATTGACGTTAGACATAACTATAGTTTTCTAATTTGCTCGAATCTCCTTTTCTAAATATTGTAAATAAAAAAAGCTCTGTAGTTTTATTTGACATTCTATTTTTGAAAAAAATCCAACTGTAATGTACGTCCCTACGTCTTTTTTAAGACGTTAGTTGAAATGTATTCCCATTTAACTCCAATTGTTTCCAATGTTTTATAAGTTTTTAAAACAAAGTTTTAATTATTTTAATGCAAATATAACCATTCTCATTATTTTATGAGATTGGTTTGATAAGTTAAATACGCCCAACAAAAAAATTCAATCGAATTTCTTTGAAGTTCCTAATGTAATTAGGAAAATTCTTCTAAAAAAATTGAGCTTCTCTTTTACGAAAATTCTCATTCTCTTTTTTGAAGAATTTATTTTGTTAGAACAAACAAAAATTGCCTAAAGCGGAGAAGTGATTTTTCGTCCGGAACTTAAAAGATAAAAAATATAATTAAACTTCTTTCATGGCATAGAAAGCCGCAGAAAACAAAAAAACATGTCCTTTAAATTGGCACCCATTTCAAAAAAATAAAACAGACACACTATGGTCGTTCGTAGAGGCCTCAAGTTCTAAGTCTAAAGCTAATTTATCGATTTACATCCAACGGTATCTCATTTTTGCCGTTGAGTTTTATTTTTAGGGTAAGTCCATCCTTTGGTTGGATTCATTCCTCCTTTTATTTGTTCTTTGCCGTTTTTAACTCGATGGGTGTTTTTTTTTTTGTCTGAGATTTGCATCGATTTTTGTTTTTGGAAAGAATGTAATATTGGGCAACAAAGATCAACAAAAAGAAAGGGATCCTATATTCTGACAAATTCGGACACAAAAGGGATTCAAGTCAGAGTTTCTACCAAGTAAGAATTTGAATAATTTTTTCCTTTCAATATGGTCAGCCAGAATACGCCTTTTTTATTTGTTTGTCTTTTGTTTTTTGGGAGCCCTGCATTCCAGGACTATCTATCTATCCTTAGAGAGCTCTCTCCCTTCATTAGATTGATTTTTTTTTTTGATTTTTCCTGAAGGTCCGAGGTTTTTCTTTGTTTTAGATCTTCCTTTTTTCACTCTTACAGTCTTGAGGAGATTTATTTTTTGCTTGAGTTGTTGTTTTTTAATAACAAAGTTGGTGCTAGAAGTGAGATCCTTCATTTACTTTAGTCCAAGGAAGGCCATGCATGGAAATAAATAAAAGCTTATGATATCAAAGGAGAAACTTATTTTACTTTATATTTTCACATCCTTAAAAGACCAAGAGGATTTCTTTAAAAGGATTTTCACTCATCCCCTGGCAAAAAAAAAGGTTTAAGTATCTTCGTGCATTTTTTGTTTCTTTATAGTTTTTTTTTTATTTTCACATGGATTTGAGTTTTAATAAATAATTTTTTTTTTGTAGAACTGTAGGTAGGTATAAAAGTTTATTTCTTTTTTTTTTAATGGGTTTTCAATTTTTTAAGCTTAAATTATTTAATAAGTAGTTTTCCACTCGCAATAATTTTTTTTTTGTAATTTGCTTCTTTCAGTTTTGATTCTGCGATACTTTAAAATAAATCGTTCTGCCTTAGGTCAAATAAAAATTTTTAAAATTATTTTTGTGATAAATTTCTTGCTTACCATTTCTTGACATTGTGTTATCTAAATCCAAAGTAATACCAAAAAAAAAGAAAATAAAAAGGTCACGTGATATATGAAATTTATCACACACCTAACACCGAAAAACAAAATTAGGATATTTTAAAAATAAAGATAGAATTGGTATATGTTTTATATTTAGTCTGCCATTCGAATATAAGTCCTGTGATACACTGTTATATATCGACTAAATAACACACATTACATTAAAACTCGCTCATATTATTTTTTGGAGTTTTAAATAGAATTTCTAAACAAATTCCTTAAATAAACGTAATCTATCACATCTTCACTTAATATTGAAACTTTACTGTGATTCTATGTGATCCATTCTTGTAATAGATCCTATATATCAGGGCATATCACAGTCCCTCGATTTTATATATTTCTTGCCGATTCAAAATGTTAAACAAGATGATCCGAATAGTCAATTTCAATGACTTTAAATGTTTATTGTATCATGTACTCAACAAATATATAGAGGCCTTGTGATATGTCGTGATATATGAGATTTATCACACAGCCAACACAAAAAAATACATAACTCATTTAAAAATTAAGACTGGTTAAAGAATCACTTTTAGGTTAAATCTGTCACATACTCACCTAACATACACAATTATTCGTTATGATACATAGTTATGTATTGTCTAAATCCTATTATCAATACCCATTAATTTTGTTCTTCCAAATTTTCAATAGAATTCTAAAACAAATTCTTTTTACAAATTTCATATATCACATATTCACTCAATATTGAAAATATACCGTGATGCTTAGTGATCCATTCCTGTAATAGATCTCATACATCAGGGCGTATCACAAGACTTCATTTCAATATTTCTTTGTGATGTATTCAAAATGATAATAGAATGGGCTATTCAAATGGTATGTTTAGTTTATCATACATCCAAAAAATATATATAGAAGTTCCTGTGATACGCTGTGATATGTGTGATTATATCACAGCGTATCATAGCCAACATCAAAATACATAATTATGACATACAAAATTTAAATATAATTGTTTAAGGAATCACTCTTATGTTAAGTCTGTCATTCATTCACCCAACATACAAAACAAGCCTTGTGATACATAGTAATGTATTGATTAAATCAAACTTTTATCATTAATACTAGTTCGTTTTAGTTTTCAAAGTTTTAAGAGAATTCTTTAAGATATGTATCTGGGCTCTATCCCTCACACCCGTTTAACATACAAAAAAAAGTCTTGTGATATGTTCTGATATACGGATACTATAATACGCAATACATAAAACCTGTTAATTGGTATATTGATAAACAAAGACTTTCAATAGAACTTTGAAAGTAATCAGAATCCTTTCAATCCTTGCAAAATTTTCGTCCAAATAAAATATTAGTTGTTGTGATATATCATTTTAAAAAATATTCCCAACATTATACGAGTATTTCTAATAAAATAATTTCTTTTCTTTCATTTCAGGTAAGCAAAATCACTCTTTTGATGGCCAGAAATATTCAAAATGTAAGAAAAAATTAAGTTTCAAGTTGTGATATTTCAAGTTAATCAATATTTAATTTCTAAAACATAAGACATTAATCATAAAGCTACCCTTATCACCACTGTAACAAAGCACATCAGAGTTTGCATTACTTAGTATTCTGCCTTCGTAGTTATGAATTTATGAAAGTTTTTTTCTTTACACATTTAACAAAAGGGTAAAAGCATAACACCTGGCATTCAAAAGAACCAACAAAAGTTGTTAAGGTATCAACCTGGCGAAATCAAGACAAACGACCACTTCACTTTATTATTGCATTACGAAACTAATGATTACACTTATCTATCTAGCTCGCCGTTCGCCGTTTGCCGCTCTCGCACTCTTTCTTTTGGCGTGTTGTTAATTCTGGGGGTAGCTAGGGCAACTAAGTGCCCATTAACCAGGCAAAAAGAACAGTGGTTTGGTCTGGTTGGTCTTCCTATTCTAAATGGATTCACTTCCTTGTTGTGCGGCGCTGTGCTGGTTGCTCCTCTATATCTGGGCTTATAAATCTATTCCCCATTTACTGCCACTGTGTGTTGTTGTTTGAGCTATATGTACACATTCTGGTGCTGGTGCTGCTGCTTTTACTGGTGCTCTTGCTCCAGCTGTGATGGATTTTTACAATTTTGAACTCGAACGCAACATCATAATAACCTCCTTTGAGTAGCCGGTGGCATTATTCCACTATTGAACCGCGTCTATACAATAATAATGATAATTACATGGTTTTGCACAAAAGCCGGTGCAGAACTGGAGCAGTGGCTATTTGCAGGGAGGGCAGTGCAGCAATGATGTGCATCTGGTGCTGTTAGCATTTGAAAAAAGCATCTCATCTAAAAGGAAGAAGAATCCACATTGTAAAGATTAGTGTAATAATGGACAACCACGGAGACTACGACCACAATGAACAAAAGGAAGTTGCACTATACGATCTTTTTTTCGCCATTTTACTCTGTTTTTTTGTTTTTGTGGTTTTTTGAATAGAAACAAATGGCGCCTTTAGGGGGCTAAATTCAGGTGGTTATCGGTTTTAAGGCTGTGCCCCCTCTACCGAATGATCAATATACATTTGCTTCAACATTTATCTTTGTCGTTGTTTTGGATTAGGATGGCTTAAAACAATAAATTGGCAGTTTGATGGTGCAATTGCGCGTGAATTTTATAGTTATTATATTATAATGGCTGATTTGATGAGGAGAATTATAATTAACTTTAAATTAGTTCTGGTCTCACGCTGGCCTCCTGTGGAATACCATTTATCTTTTGTGAATGGCAATTTTAAAAAGTATCTTATTTAGTAATCAATTCTTAATAGACATAATAGGTCAATCATATTATTCAGAATGACAGCAAGGAGCTCTGAAATTGTTTTTTTTAGAGAAATATGAAAGTTAGCTAATAATCGCGGAAGGGATAGGATACATATTATAAAGTTTAACAGAAACTCGTGACAACAACCAACATAAATTTGTTTGACCACTGGATTTGTCGCGGTGTTTCGTGTGTTCATACAAATATTTAAATATTGCTTTCAAACAGTGAAGAAAGTGAAGACCAAAGTGACCCACGAGAACTGCAAGTAGTGAAAAGGGGATACATTTTCGATATATGTCCCAACTTATCATACATTTAATGATAAGTTTTGGGTAAAGTTTTCAGGTTGTGAAGAGTTGTTGAGGAACATAGGATCATCTCCACATTTGACACTACTCATAACAAGGCTTTCACAGGCAAACAGCAGATGGCGCTCAATACAATGGTCTTGCTGATATGCACTCTCTCATACCCAACCGTGTTTCGTGTCGTTAAAAGACTCTTGTGTGTCATGAATAAGACAGTGTTACCGGTAAAGGTAAAGGGGTAAAAAAATTTTATTCTATTGGGGGTATGCCAAATTTTGTCGGATGTCTTGATCAAAGTCTAATAAAAATATTTCAAGGGATTATCAGGACCGCTTTGTTGATCGAGATGGGAACTGTTCCATTCATTTCGCTTCTCATGCACTTTGAATTCGCCTAGCTAAAAGGAAAATGTGTATGAAACACAAAAGTACAACTCCAAGCTTTTGTTGTTCTTAAAGCTACAAGTACAAGACTAACAGTGTTATGAAATAATCCCCTATAAAAGCTTGATATCTGTTAAATAACATGTGCAAGTTTTAAATCCTGCACATGTGAGAATCGATTCCACTAAAACTATGAACATTGAGTTTTTAAGCGGAAACTCCGTTTTATCAATTCCAACACTGCGTATGATAAAGCTATTTCTAGTTTGAAGATCACTGCCAAACTCGTTCTTTAATGCAGGATTACGAAGAAAAAGGCAAATTCCTCAATTAAAGAGGGTCGGTCTTGATGAAGCAGCCTAACAAAATCTCTGACGTCGATAAAAGTTCATGTCGTACGACTTCTTGACATAATGGAAAGAATAAAGTTTGATGTCAGTGCTCTTGTAAGTTTTGACAAAGAATCTTAAAAGAAGGGTTTAACGACTTCTTACACAGACTTATTAGAGAGAACCTTACAATATTCGTGTATAATTGGAATAAATTAGAAGTATAACAAAGTTTCGTAGAACTTCAGTTTACAAATGCATTCGTAGCTGTCATTGAAAATAATCATTGACTTTTCAATCGTTAATTTCATGACGGTGTTCACATTAGAGTAATTCCTCCGACTTTCTTTTTTTGCGTCTTTGTGCTTTATATTCATTATTTAAAGGAACGAAACTATTTATTTCAAAAGTTAAATATTTTTATAAAAAGAACGCACCACCAGACTCCGTAAAGTTTGTTAGACTTCTGCTTAAACAGGGATGTTATTTGGTACAAAATTGAATATTCAAAAAGAGATAATATCTGATACGGAACACTACAACGATTTGCTCGGAGCTTTATTAGGGTCGTTCACATTCTCAAATTTATTTGAAAAGCACGGCATGATGAATATTTGATGGATGAAAACAGCGTTCACATTTGTCAAACATACTGTCAAACATCACTTCTTATCCGAATCTTGACCACAACGGACTAACTCAGAGCATTTATGAGGAAATATACTTGATTTAATAAAATAATAATACTAGAATCCACCTGAATTACCACTATATAAATGCTGAATTGCTTATAAAACTCAATTCTTAATGTGTAAAGTTCGAGAACTTCATGGAGAATAAAATTTCATTCAGACTTGACAAACATCCGTTCACATTCTTAAATGTGCTTGTCATGCAGCCAAAATATCAAAATATTTTGAAATCCATCCGGCATGCTTGACACTCCGTTGTATACAGCGTTCACATTATCAAAATCAGGCCAATAATGCCGTGCTTGTCAAATATATTTGAGAATGTGAACGGCCCCTATTGGTGCAGGAAAACATGATACTTCAATTTGACTCCTGGAGCCTGATTACACTATTCTTTTTTTTCGTTCGTTTCGTCTTTTGACAGGATGAGTGGTGTAGAAACTTAGCAACACTGTCCGCAACACTTCTTCACCTCACACCAAATATATCAAAAGAACCAGAGACGAAGCAACTGAATAAAAAGAATCACGTAATCAGGCTCTTTATGTGCTCCAAACTTTTTTTTTTGCCGTTTCTGTAATTTATTTAACTTGCTCTCTCAGAGTCTTATAAATCGATTGACATTATTCTGATCTTATAATGTAAATTGTCAAATTAAATATAAGCGAAAAAAAATTAAATCCATTGGCATCCTCAGTATAGTTCACGACTTGACAGATAGAGAACGATCTATGTTTTGATGTAAGTAGAATATTTAATTTGAAATTTGGGATTAAGTGATTTGACAGATAACAGACAAATACAATTTTGACGTAACGAGAACATTTCGTTGCAAATGTCAACCGATTGCCATGAAAATACATTTTCTGGAGCAGAAAATAAAAAAACATTTTTCAGATTTTTTAAATGTCAACTTTGAAAATGTACATATTTTCCGGAGCAGAAAATAGAATATCAATCATATACCTATGGACTTTTCTCGAGGCTTAGAAGTTCATTAAAAGATTGCAAAATCATTACAAATTTTGTAAAATAATGTAAAATTCGATTTAAATTCCACTTGTTTAATTATTTTTTGTATTCAAATTGTCTTACAGTTGTGATTGTAACGAGATACGAGTAGACCTACCCTATTTCCACACTTCCAGTAATAAAAATGCTAGTCCTTCGCAAGTCACGTCTTAAAGTCATAAAATGTCGAATAAAACACAACAAACTAAAAAAAAACTAAGAATGTCCGCCTGCCTGCCTATCTGTCTAATTAGTGGGAGCCACTGTATGTATACACTGTTGTACTGAACAGCCGCCTGACAGAAACTTTAAGCAGTTGACAATCATCAAACGGACCGTGTGCTGCAGCGTAGTGATGCCATGTTGCACTGTGGCAATAAAATGTCCACCAATAATAAATAAAAGCCCCCTCAGAGAGCGAGGGCGGTTTGTGGCACGGTTGTTGCGGCAATGGCGGCGGCGAAGGACACAGCCCGAACTCAATAAACAAAACATAAAGACTCAAAACCACTGCAGAACGAAAAATACATGGATATGCTTTAAATTGTATCTAAGAGATATGAATGTGTGTCGGTGGATGGTATGCTGGATAATGGCTGTGCGGCGGCGACGACGGCCATTTGGTGACAGTGGTTTGGCGGTGGCGGTATATGCTGTTTCTGCTACTACTATCGCCACCGCTGCTGCCGCCAACGCGTATTTACATGCTGCGCAATTAGCCGACTTCAATCAGTTAAGAGACAGAAAAAGAGACTTAACTCAGTCCAACGCCACTTTAAATCCGCAGGCACCACCAAAACGTTATTGTTGTCTTTTTTTTTGTTGTCGAAAGTTTTTCCTGAACAAAAATTCACAATGACAGCGCGGCAGCTTCTGTCAGCGATTGCAGCGCCTCCATCGCGTTTCATGAGCAGGCATTAAACTTGAGATATGGCGAATGTTATTTTTTCGAATATTTTGGTTGACGTTTATTCCGCGATGATGTGATGTTCTGCTGATGAAGATGATGATATGAGCCTTGGGATTTGTTTGTTCTTTTTTTTTAAACCATTGTCATCGTCTTGGTCTTGGTCGTCGGGCGGAATTTATTGGAGCACATTTAGCCGACAATGGTCACGGTCTAGTCAGCGGCTTTTCTTTGAACTTCTACAATTGACTCTCGCCGAGTTCTGTTGTGTTGTGACTTGTGAGTAGTTGGAAAAGGGCTTGGCTGATGTGATTAAGTGTCGGAATTGATGAAATCATGACAGATTGTGGACAAGCATGGTTTTCTTTGGAACTCTTAATGGACTTTGTAGGTTTATACGGAATTTAAATGGGACGGTCAATGACGCCGATGAGACCATGACGATCTGTTTGCGAATCGAAATATGCGTTATGAATGTTGGATTTAAATTAGTTTTTCGTTTAAAATGGAGCTTGAACAAGAATGTGAGATGATGGGACTGGGTTTCTAAGCCTTCCTTATAGTAATACAAATAATTTTACCTAGATATTTATGTGCCTGTTAGACCTAAATTTTTTAAAATAAAACCTCAACTGCACGGACTAGCTATAGAAGAAAAAAAGAAGAAAAATAGAAGAATGTGAATAAGGTGAATAAGGTTTACAATCTCATAATGACCCCAGGAGTGATTTCTAGTTAAAACTGAGAGGATATGAAAAAAATTTCTTCCTACAGCGGAGTCAATTCCACGCCTCTAAGTAAACAGTTAAAACTACATCCACTGTGCCATTACCAATCGAAACTTTGTCTTTAAATAAAACTTGGAAAAGCATTTCTCCTCCTCAAAAGAAGATTGACAAGAAATTGACATTCAAATCTCACATAATTGAATCTTCCTCTACAATTTCTTTTTAAATTTGTTAGATTTTCCAAATCAAATACATAATTTTAAAAAAACATTTTCACTACACAAAGTACTTAATTGTCAGTCAATTAAGTAGCTTTTTACTGGTTGTAAAAATTTCTTATTTTGTAAATTCGCTAAATAATAAAAAATCTTGGTTACTATGCTTCAAGTTTCCTTGTTAGATAGAATTATATATGAGCTAATAAAATAATCTAATAAAATGAGAAATAAATGTTTATATACACTGTAGTTGTATAGTAGGCTTTATAAAAGTTTCTGGTTAGTTTTTATATGCATGCGTTATTTTTTAATTTTCAAGTAGCACATTTTCTATCTAACAAGGATATAATTTTTTATTGCGACAAGGCAATGCTGCAAGTTGTAAAGACTGTTCACTCTGAATAAAAATACTGTAGGCATTAAAAAAATGAAGAACGCGTTTCAGAGTAGTTTTGGAGTGAATAGTATAATTTTTAGATCAAATTGCTACGACGCACGACTTGAGTTCAGTTTTAATTAAGTGACTATAAAAATAATATTTAGATTTAGGGGTTGCTGGAACCGTCATTTTGTGCAAATTCTTTTGATCTGACCTACTGGCATACCGCATTACATAAATCTTTCTACTTCAAGGAGCAATTGTGCATCCACAATTTGACTATGGCTAAATCAACTTTAACAAAAATATTTGGTTCTATCGAGCACCTTAGCAATGCTTCGCGTCTTTTATTATGTTTGGACGTACAGTTAAATTCAAAAATTCCTTTTTTAGCCGCACAACACGTGTTTTTATCTCTTACTGTCCAATACAGTTCGAGTTAACGATGAATATCCGTTTCCTACTGTTCTGTGTACAATAAGATTTGTTGTATACAAGAGACAATTAAACACTTTTATTGTTATTAAACGAAAATTATGTTTACGTTGGGCAGTACATTGTCTCCTGCTGGTGTCATCAATAACTTGGTGTGGCTTGGGTTCGAGAAAGCAATGAACAATGAACTTGCATTTAGGAAACCGATCATCTATCAGCTCTCCTTAGGTGCATCACAGACCACTTTATTTGGAAAGATCACATGATCGACGTAACGCTGCTAAGTGTTTATGTTTCCTTCGATTGTGCGAAACATTTTTTAGCCTTTCTGACTTGGTGGAATATATTAATGGCGTACTGTTAAATTCAGAAATTGTTTCCATAACTGCACTTCACGAATGTAGAATGCTTTATCCGGCTCGTTCTAATTTTCAATCTTCTCTAACTTTCCTAAACGCTTGCACTTATGGCTAGTCATAATCTCTCCAGTGCGAGCAAAATATATATATAAGATTAAAGTAACAGGCCGACATTTTCTTTTTAGAAAATATTTTCAGAAACAAATTTTGAAACATCCTGTTGAACAGTTTTCTTTAAATTCACCAATTTTAAAGCCTTGAAACTTTCGTTTAAGTTTAAACTGTCACGTTAACTTTATTCGTTTCTAAGTTATTATTTTTGCAAATCGTCATCAGAAATCGGATCACTCACCCTACCGGACTACCATCCGAAACCATCTACGCGGTGCCAAACTAGTCAGCTTGTTGACTGGTGCTGAAGCAGAAACCAAAACGATTGATATATCATCCCACCACCTTCTACCATAAACCTCCGTCAAAGGCCTCGGTCCGCTAGCTCGTGGTCTAAAGAATGAAACGGAGAACACGACATAGAAATAACCGAAGTTCGTTCTAATGCCATTTCATCGCGTTGAGAAAAGTAGTCAAGTCTTTGATCTTCCTCTCCGAAAGTCTGTCAATGTCGTCAAAAAATGTCTTTTCTAATGATTGTGCCAGACCAGGTAAATTTGCGGAGGAAATGAATATGAGGAATTCCTTTTCCTGCTGGCCCCAACAGCTACGATAGGGAGTGTGTTGAAGAATGCCTAGCTTCGTTGCATGCTCGTTTATTGACCAGTGTACTCTGCAGGTAGCACCGATCCCAGTTATTTCTTGCCTTTGTGTGCCTATCCGATCAAGTTTTCGGGACTTATCATTGGTGGACCAGATCTTCATAAATGCAGTTAGTTATACTGTTTCACTCTCGACTTGATGCGTTAAAATTGAGAGAATTTTGCCCATTATAACTCATTGCAAAAAGTTGACTCTGCAAATGAGCCATGTAGGGCCGATCATTGTGATGAACATTCATGTTCGCAAGCTCATTTCGGCATTGTTGGATCATTTGGAAAGATAATGTTAAAAAATTAATGACTTTAACAGCCGCCTGACTGTATATAATAATAGCCGTATTCCGCTTCTAGGTTGGATCTTCCTTAAGTAACTTGCATGCTTCCCTAATGATCAAGTTGAAAAACACTAGCAAAGCCGGATAACCGAAATGACCTTGATACATATATTCAGAGTATAAGATCATCAGCAAAAATAGTTGTGTCGAAGTCTTTTCTTACGCAGTCATCATACCAGGCCTTCCTGGATGGGAGTATGACCTTAAAATATTTACCTATACAGCAGTAATCAGTGGAAGCCGAAAACATCTCTATTGGAATCAAGCAGTAATATTGCTGTGACCATTAGGTTTGGCAAACCAATATTTCGATTTCTTTAGTCATAATGCGTTTCGAAGCACTAGATACGTGTAACGTGTAAATCAACGTAAAAGGTGCAAAAAAACGAGATATATCAGTAAGATATCAGTGGGGAAAGACCTTAGAGTATTCCCTGTACCTTCTTGAGTTAATCGATACTATGCGCTTTGACAATCGAACCATACGTGAAGATCGGTTGTTCCACGGCTGTGTACGTTCAGAATTCTTTTAGAAAGGAGACCCTATTTTTTATCAAAAGTTTTTCTACAGGCGTAGAAAGCTATGTTTGACTAAAATCAATAGAAGAAGGGATAGAACTCGGCCCTGTGGTATTCCTCTATTAGTATGTTTGATGAAGTGTGTTTTACCTAACGTTCCTAGAATTCTTCTTTCGCTGAGCATGGATATGATCCACTCCCTCCCTGATGTAGTCTTCTACACCAAAATAAATCAACGATTGATCTTAGAATAATTTCGGTAGAGATGTTGTTGAAAGCTTCTTTCACATCTAAGAAGGTAACGAGAGTATATTCTCTGTAGTTTTTGTTTTCTCAATTGTACGACCTACCTCGTGAAGAGCTATATCCGTGGACTTACTCTTAGTGTATGCATGTTAATAGTTTTCAAGAGGACAGTCCCTCGCAGATTCATTGTCCCGACTACCGACTTTTGGATAAGAACTAATCTTATTTGTGTCCAGGACAAAGGTAAAAGAGAGAGAAGTTTTTAAAATAATTTCCTGCTTGGAACTAGCACATCTTGCAGTTTTATAACATAATTGGCAGTACGCCCGTCCAAGCCTGGAGACTTATACGCAGTAAGCGTGTCATCATCATTAGTTCCATGAACTCAGCTAGAGAAATTTTACTGAATAAGTATTTTAGTACCTTAGTACCACGCCTGTCGGAATGACACCTTTAATATAAATTTTGCGATGAGAATTTTAAATAAGAATAAACTTAAAAGATGGTTGCCCAAAAAAAAAAACATTCGCGCAAAATTTTAGTCGAAGTAGTACGACGCACGTTTAAACTGTTTAAGTATGATACTTGGTTAAAACGACAATTTTACAAATTTTAATTGAGCTTCACATTATTCTTTCTCTAACATTTTGTTAAAGTCATCAAAAAGCTATTTTATGTTTTTAGTATCGTGCTAACTTCACCTGACTCTTTGACATTTGCAAACGTCAAAAATGACCCGTTGACTTAGTTTTTTACACGAATTGTCATTCTTTTAAGTGTGTTCAAAAGCAATTCATTAAGAAAAAATTTAAAATTAAGAAATAGTTAGTAAATTAGTTTAAAGTAAGCAAACTGTTAAGTGGTATCATACTAATACCTTAAAAAAAGGCAGTTAAAAATGTTACGCCATTAGCATTTCGGTATTAACTTAATCGGAACATGTGTACTCGTGATACATATAACGAGCAAAAACTAACTGTGTGTGTAATAAAACCAATTTTTTATTGCTAATTTTTGTTGAAAAATAAAGATTGCTTGATCTTCTTTACATTTTACTCAACCATGCATAAATGTAGCTGAAGATGGAAAATAAAAAAAAAATTGCAAAGTTCCCGGTATCACAAAAAAAAATGCAAATAACAAAATTTTCAAACAAACTAACAAAAATAATCAAAAAAAAAATACGCACGAGGCGCACAAAAAATACTTTGCCTCGGATATCAAATGTCAAATAGTATGGCAGGGGCAGCAAAAGAATCCCCACGATGACATTGCACTCGGCAGCGCGGCGATGAAAAGAGCGGCTCCAAACAAGACACTAGCTGTCACTCGGTGCAAATAACTTCCTCACTCAATCCCGTTGTTGTTCTTGTTGTTATTGACTGCCTTGGTCTAGCTGGCTGACTCTGATGGTCATGTCTTTCTCTGTCGTCGTCATTTGTGCATTGCTGTCGAAAGTATTAGAATAGTATTTTGGTACTCAAAAAGGCTTTTAAAAAGTTTAAATATTTCTATTCTTTCAATAGAGTTCTATTACCCTAAAGGCCAGTCTTCATAATGTCTGCCTTATAAATTGAAAAAACTTATTTTAGGCAACTGTCCTGCCAAATTTGGTTTGATTTACGAGTATAGTTTCTTTGACTATTCGCTTAGTTTGTATGATTGGTATAAATAAACACTTTGGTACAAACAGACAAATTTGGTTTAATTTCCATTTTTTTCGACTATTTGCTATATGTAATTGATTGGTATAAATGAACAATAAATATCGGTTTGAATGAAAGATCAACAATTAAAGTGTGATTCCATCAAGTAAATGGTTGGAAATACATGACTTGCAATGCAATTATTGCGTTGCTAAGTAAGCTTCTTATACTCTGACTGGTATAAACTGGTCGAAAGCTAAGCACTGAACACATATATCTTTTATGCTTTTCTAATTTTAGTTTTAGTAATTTGTGAAAATGTATAGATTTTTCCTACCTCTTTTGGAGTGGGACTATCATTAGATTTTGTACGCCGACAGCACTGATTCCGTCTTCTTCTGTGTTTCACATGCTAAACAGATTCATTTATTTTTCATTTACAGTTTTTTCTCTCCTCTTTAAGTTTTATGCATGTCTTGTCGGTGTCTGGTCTCTCGTGTACTTTGGGCTATTGGTGGCGGTGGTGGTGGATGGTTGATGGCTGACGGTGCTGTTATAGAAATTGCTTTAAGCCCGTTGCCATTGCCACAGACCGCCCTCTATGAGCAGCGGTGTAATTCAATGACGTTATTTAGTTGTGCGCCGCCGCCATTACCAATTTTCTTTGTTGTTGTCATTGCTCTTCCGTTTTGCCATCCCCCACCAAAGTCCCCTTCACGGCTTTGCGGTTGGACAAAAAGGAAATAGTCTACCTTTCTGTTGCATTGAAGCCGCTTTATTGCCGCCTTTGAAAGCAGACACAGCCAAAACCGCACTCACATGGCACGTTGCATAATTTCTTCACTTTGGTTATCTTATGGTGGAAATAGCTTCACAAACGTAAATACATTCATAGCTTAGCTAGAATATGCAAAAGGAGAAGGTTGCCGGGTGGTAATCTCTTATATGGATTCATTGGCTTCGTCCAAGGCACCATGCGGTGAGTCTTTTTTTCGTTTGGTCTGCTTGTTGGCCGCTATTGTGACCTTAATTTTTTACTTGCGATATAGGTACTATAGGGCAAGTTCTGCATTTGGAAAAAAAATCGAACTCGAGATTTTGATCAAAGTTGACATTACGATGATAGCGAAGACGAAAAAAGTGGGTCCGACAATTCCGTCTGTCTGTCTGTATGTCTGTATGTCTGTATGTCTGTATGTCTGTACCTCTCAGTACAGCCTAAACTACTGGAGGTATTTTCTTCAAACTCGGTAGTTAAGGGTCTTCGGTGATTCCCTAGAGGAGAAATTGAAATTTTTTTTTTAGCTCCAAAACTAAGGGTACCCCCCATACACCCGTAATGCAAAATCTTATTTATCTCGAAAACGGCTCTAACGATTTTGATAAAAAAAATTAGGTGTGATATTATGGACATGGACTATATTTTGGTGAAAAAAAAATTTGGGGGGAAATGTTATTAGGGGTACCTGTCATAGAACGGTTTTTTTGATTTTCGAATTTCTCACCAACGGCTGTAACGATTTTAGCCAAAATTTTTATGCAGGAGCTGCTTTGCATTTGAAAAAATATAAGCTAAAAATTTTTTCGAAAAAATAGTTTTTGGATTTTTAAAAAAAGAATACATATTTTTTTTTGAAAATTCAATATCTTGAAAACCGATACACGATTAAATTTTTAAATTACGTTATAAAATGTATTTTATTAAATACTAACAATTTGCATATCAATTTTTTTTATAAAAATTTTAAGGAAAATTTAGTACACAAAAAACATGTTTCAGTGTGTCTGTATGTCTGTACCTCTCACTACAGCCTAAACCACTCGACCTATTTCTTTCAATCTCGGTAGTTAAGGGTCTTCGGTGATTCCCTAGAGGAAAAATTGAAATTTTTTTTTTAGCTCCAAAACTAAGGGTACCCCCCATACACCCGTAATGCAAAATCTTATTTATCTCGAAAACGGCTCTAACGATTTTGATAAAAAAAATTAAGTGTGATATTATGGACATGGACTATATTTTGGTGAAAAAAAAATTTGGGGGGAAATGTTATTAGGGGTACCTGTCATAGAACGGTTTTTTTGATTTTCGAATTTCTCACCAACGGCTCTAACGATTTTAACCAAAATTTTTATGCAGGAGCTGCTTTGCATTTGAAAAAATATAAACTAAAATTTTTTTCGAAAAAATAGTTTTTGGATTTTTAAAAAAATAATACAATTTTTTTTTTGAAAATTCAATATCTTGAAAACCGATACACGATTAAATTTTTAGATTACGCTTAAAAATCTATTTTATTAAATAATAACAATTTGCATATAACTTTTTTTTTATACAAATTTTAAGGAAAATTTAGTACACAAAAAACATGTTTCAGTGTGTCTGTATGTCTGTACCTCTCACTACAGCCTAAACCACTCCACCTTTTTTTGTCAATCTCGGTAGTTAAGGGTCTTCGGTGATTCCCTAGAGGAAAAATTGAAATTTTTTTTTTAGCTCCAAAACTAAGGGTACCCCCCATACACCCGTAATGCAAAATCTTATTTATCTCGAAAACGGCTCTAACGATTTTGATAAAAAAAATTAAGTGTGATATTATGGACATGGACTACATTTTGGTCAAAAAAAATTTGGGGGCAAAATGTTATTAGGGGTACCTGCCATAGACCCGTTTTTTTGATTTTCGACTTTCTCATTAACGGCTCTAAGGATTTAAACCCAAAATTTTTAGCAGGAGTCTCCTTAAGTTTAAAATAATATTGTATAAAAAAAATATTCGAAAAAATATTTATTGGGTTTAAAAAAAAAAAAATTTAAATCAATATCTTCAAAACCTATGAACGATTATTTTTTGAAATTATTTCCTAAAACCAATATTATTAAATACTTAAAATTCGCATCCGACATTTTTTTCTTAAAAAATTTTAGAGAAATTTCTTATATAAAAATTTTATTTAATAATAAAACGATTTTTTTAAAGTTTATTTGCATAAATTCATACTTTTCCGGAAACCAGACGGCAATTTTATGCATTTGAACATTATTATCTCATTAAATCCATGTTTTATATTTATAAAATGTATCTTAAATTCCAAAGTACTTTTACATAAGAGCAAGTTCGTGCGATCCAGTCGTGCATTTTATTTTCAACACCTTCTGTGACTACCTGATGAGATTCAATTGGTCTAAAACCAGAACAAACTTTGATTATAAGTCATTTAGCCAAAAAGCCGATTGATAGTTCGTTTCATGACTTATTCTTGAAATCAAAATATAAAAATCGAAGGTATCACCTGCTGCCTTTGAAGAAAATAAAAATAACTCGAGATTGTGTAATGACAGCCATGACAGCCTGTGACATCGGACAGTCGTGGATCTTGTCTGTCGATTTTACAGTTTTTTTTAAGCCGCAAAAGACTTAACTGACTCGAACAAGGAATTTAAGTTGTTCATATTTTTTTCAATCACTTGGACATCGCACTATGTTTACGTAAATATTAACTGGGATTATATTTTAAAAGTTATTGCGCGCCTAAGTGTCTGAGGACGTACTTCAACACAAACAAAAATGTATGTAAATTAGCAAAGGTGCACCCAAAGCATATTATTTAGATACCTAATCATATACTTGAACGCCCTTTATGGGTTTTGCCAATTAGGTAAAGGAGGTATTGTAATGCATTTCAATAGATTTGCTTTGGTTTTTGCGGTGGTTCGAAGTGCTGGTTATTGGATGGTAGTAGATACATATTAGAAAGCTTGCTGCACTTATTGGAATTCTTTGATTATTCATTGGGCTAATGGCTGAAAGAATTTAAGTACTTTACATATTTGAAATATTTTGGGTCGATTTCCATCGTACCCAAGTCATAGGGAATTAAATGAGTGTCAACAAAGTAACCAAAACAGATGGTATAATGATGTAAAATGACAGAAGCTGGTCGTGACCAAGGTTAATAAATAATTTTCGGTCAGTTTAAAGAATATTGTTAATAAACAAATTCGTTAAGCGAAGCGAATTAAGGGCTGAACACAAATTTTAAACAATAGTAGTTTCCAATTATGTGTTGGATTGGTAAAATCGCAAAGTGCATTTCTTTGCTTTTATTATTTAAACAAGTCAAGATTTAGTTAAGTGAATAATACCCAATTTTTTATCATTCAATTAAAGGTATGCCTATTATTTGACCAGTTTATACCAATCAATGAAAAAATAGAGACATGTTTATGTGTTGAATTTTTAAAATACTAGTTTATCCCCTTTTATCTGCGTTGGATTTCTATAAACTACAAACCGGTTCCTTTCCCGACTTTGATTATTTGAAAAGGTCAAACGATGTTGTTTTATGTGGACAAAAACATTGCGCAATACATACATATGTAAGTGTTTTATTTTGTATTGGAAAGTATATTTATTGCTAGACCAATTTATACCAATCAACAGAATAAAATAGAGAGAAATGTATATGTGTCATGTTATAGATGTGCTGCCTTAGTAAGATGCATTAATTGTTGACGAAAGTAGTTTATAACCTATTTTATCTGTGTTAGATTGGCATAAACTAAAAATTCAATTCCCTTACCTACTTTGATTATTTACACTAGGCAAATTATGTTTAGTGAAAACGAAAACACAGCACAATAAATAACTTGTTTATAATCCGTTTTAAACTGTATTCAGAATTAGTCATCTTCGTAAGACTAGTTTATACCAATCAGCTAAAAACTCAAGAGAAATGTGTATGTATTATGTTCTAGATGAATTGTCTTAGGAAGATGCACTAATTGTTGACGAATTTAATAGTTGAAATTTGACAAAAGTGGCTAATTCCCTAATATCTGGTTTGGATTGGTATAAACTAAAAACTGCCTACCTTACCATATGATTAACACATGTCAAAGAATGATGTTAGGAGAAGATGGAAATAATTACACAATACTTAAACTTGTCAGTTTTTTGAAGCTGTATTTACTTTTAGATATCCACGTTAGGCCAGTTTATACCAATCTGCGGAAAAATAAAAGAAAATGTGTGTGTGTTATGTTTTTAATAAGCGAGCTAGCTATTTTCTAATTGAATTTGGATCAATTGGTATAATTATGCAATTTCCAATTAAAGTGCTTTCCAAATCTTGTGATCATCACATCAAATATATGTAAGTTACGTACGAAATTCTGTTTATAACAGTTTATACCTGTTTTTTTTCTAAAGCCGACAAACAGAACTAAAGAAAGTGTGAATAAATAAACGCTGTCTATTTATGTTTACAAATTGAAATTTGTTTTTACATTTATGTTTTAAATCGTGATAATAAAGTGATTTTATAAAATTTTGATGTTGCGTCGTAAGGCTACTTAAGAAACACCCAATCAACATTCTGTTCCATGGCGGCAGCCGTCAAACAAAATTTGTCGCCATTGCAGTGTCAATACACTTTGGTTAATTTTGAAACTGAGTAGTTTCTTTGAAATTTCAATATCAATGCAAACAAACTAAACGATGAATCTTTATCCCAAAATCTTTCGCTCCTAATTTGACAGTTGTCTTTTGATTTTCGTGCATTTCAGTTTTTCTCTGTTATACTCATGTTATACTGTGTTCGAAAAGAATCAACGTATTCCTCTACGGCATAAAAGTTTTGTAAAATCTGGAAACCTACATATCTATACTTTTCCACACTTATATCCACCCAATTACTTTAATTTTGTGACACGAGAAGCAGTTTGACATCTGACAGTTGTTTCGAAATAATTAAAATGAAGTTTACACTCACAATTTCGTTTGAAGATTTCATTGTGATTCGAAAGCTTTGTAGGTATCTCCTGACGTGTACCTACGCTAAGGGACGTCATTCTTTTTCAAGTTCCTTCATAAAAACAAGCTTAGATGTCATGTTATCACACCAACTAATTGACTTGTCCCCAATTAAAATTGCATCGAATTACGCGCCAACCGCGTCGGTCGGTCGTCGTAAGTTGCCATCAGGAATACCAATCATCATTTTCAAGACAATATCGGGGGAAGATTTACAAAGAAACACACTTGTAAACTGGAGATAGATCCATAGACATAGCTTAGGAACGACACAGACTAGAATGTAGTAGAGGTAATAATATGTTGACTGCTTTGGATGTTTGTGCGAAAACACCAAACGGAAGTCGAGCCACTATCACCTTTACCTCATCTAAAGCGTTCCATGCACCTTCGGAGATTGTAGGAATCTAATCAATATGAAGGTAATCTCGAAGAAGAGAAGAATCTCTCCTGATTGTGGATTCTGCTGCTGCGGCAGTTTTCTTCTTCGTCGCGTAATGAAGTTAAGTGGCGCACGAATAACAAACGCATAATCGCGGGACATGCCACTAGGTGGTGGCTGCAACTTGCAAGGTTTCTTTCCTAAGTTTGAGCTCTGGCGTCGCGTCGTTGTTGTCGCCGCCACCGTTGCCGTCGTTCGCCGAACGCTGGATGTTGCCAGGGTGCAATTTCATTTACTAAAGGAAAACCACTAAAGGGGAGACATCAGCGAACACCTTTAATGTCATACATTAGGATTGGTTTTTAAGAGAAGTGCATTGTGCTTCAGGAAGGGAAAGCAAGATTTAGGAGCAGGCTCTCTAGGCTATACGACTATCCCTCCGAAGCAGCGTAAATAGAATGATAATTGCGGTGGTGATGGCGGTGGCGGCGGCGCTTCTGATTAATTTTTTTTTATAATTCCTCTATTTTTTTTTTTTTGTTTAAACCTTGAAGGCATTGGAAATCATTATCTGGGGTATAATGTGTATGCACTGTGCACATGAACCCTCTAACGCAGCAACTCTGGAAAATATAGGAATAGCAATCATAGACAATGAACGGCGTCAAGTCCTTCTTCATAAAGTGAAGAAGTGATTAATTTTTGCGGTTCGGTTATTATTTTTTTTTTTTGCCTAACCGACAAAAGTTTTCCTGGGTTATTTTATGAAGATGTATCTTGCAGAGAAAATTGTTGATTGGAAAATTCAATGCATAAAGATGGTTATGTTCTGTTTTCTTCATTTTTTTTTCCTTTTCGATGTTATAAAGTTGCAATTATGTATTGTGGTGGTGTGGTGGTTTGAAGTTTAATTTGAATGCAAATTGAATTAAGCCGGTAAGTCAGACAGACAAAGAAAAGGCCTCTCAATCTCTATGATCAGGTATTAATATGAAACTAAAAAAACTCGTCTTCGGTCTGAATTATAACAGAATGGCGAATTAGCATTTTTGCAACCTCTTATTCAGAAGAATATTCTATTTTTAGATATGAGCAGACTTCTTATGGTTTAAATCTTTTTCGTTTTAAAGAACGTTTATTTGAATCCATAAGATCTTCAGAACCTAAACATTTACAAATATTTGAGCGGAGTTCTCAATCAACGTTCAAATTTTATTGTTTACAAGTTTTCTAGTAAGGTGGCGCAAAATTAACCATCCAATTTTGTTTTTGAAATACTTTTTTACTAAATAAAAAAAAATTGAGTGATGGAAATCTCTATTTTACAATTTTTTCTGTTGAGTTAAAAAGATGATATCCGTCAACTGCCTGCCGCCGGTGGTGTTGATACCCGTGCCCGATGCATCGAATTTACCCGACTTTCCACAAAACTGCCGGTGATAACTGTAAGTATTCCTGCCGACTATTTTTCTTAAAGGCTACGATTGTCTGAGGCTTGTTGGCATAAACCCTCGACTTCAAGTAGCCCCAAGGAAAGAAGTCTGGGATAGTTAAATCAGGCGATCTTGCTGGCGATGCTACATCGCCAAAACGGGAGATTACGCGACCAGGAAACGTTTCCTTCACAATATCCATTGTCGCTCGTGCTGTTTGTGTGGTTGCACCGTCTTGTTGAAACCAAATGCTCACCAAGCCTCGCTCATCGAATTCCGATAGAAAAAAAGTCCTTCATCATCGCCCTCTAAAATACGGTACATCACTCCTGCCGTTTGAACGCCGCACCATACATTGGCTTTGAGTAGATGTAATGACTTCACACGCGGATTATCAGTGCCCCAGAAACAAAGATTTTGATTATTGACGTAACACCTCGTCGCTCATGGTGATTTGTTGGTGATACAAATTCGTCCTCTTCGTTGTTGAGATTGAGGACGACTTGACAGTAATTCACACGCAACGGAGAGGGAGTAGGCATTCACTGATGCACTGTTTGTACTTTGTACAGGAACCTGTGTACCTCTTTCACTAAAATTCGCTGTAGGGTCCGTCTTGTGATATCCAATTGCATGGCCCGTCGCGTCGTCTGGTTAATGTTTCTCTATTCACAGCGACATCGGCAGCCACAGCCGCGATATTCTCGGCCGAATGAGGAGACCGGTGGCGGCAACGCCACCGATCTGTTGTTCCAGTCTGTTCCAAGTGGAGTAGCTAAGTGCCGGAATTTTTGCCCAGTTGGCGCTACACAATTAGGAAATCGACCGACCTATAATTGGTCAAAAAAAATCAACACAATTATTTCAAGCTCTTGAGGAGTATAGCGCTCCGTTGCCTGTCTGTTTTTATTCTGCAGCGGCCTAGTTCACAAATGTCAAAAATGATTGACGTATGACGCCATTTGCAAAAATTAAAACATCTTCCAATAGGGTGATTCATTTTGCGCCACCTTGTATGAAGTTTTTGAATTGTGTGCGAGCTGCGTCTTAAATTCAAGATATTAAGTTAAGATCGAACCTAAAACCCTTTGCATGACAGTCCAACGAACTAAACATTACATGCAATTTTTCTTGCGTGATATTTTTCCCGAATGATAATTTTCTCGTATTTCAGTTTTTTTGACATGATAATTTTTCCGCTTGATACATGTATGTATTTTTCGTATATTTCTTCCGTGAAAAATCTCTCGCCTGATATATTTCTCTCCTGATATATTTATGGCATGATATATTCCTGTCATGATATTTTTCTCGCATGATAGGTTGCTCCCTTGATAAATTTGTCGTATGATTTATTTCTCTTATAATATTTCTCTCGAACGATCATTTTCTCGCTTGATATATGTATTTCACTGATGATATTTTGATCGCATAATATGTACCTTTTCTCATGATATTTTTTTCGCACAATATTTTTCTCGAATTTTTAGTTTTCTCGCATGTGATATTTTCTTTGTTATTTTTTTTGCCGCACGAGATTTTTCTTATAAAACATTATTTGAAGTATTCGTTATTAAATTCAAAATCGCGTGAGAACGTCTAAGCATTGGTGTCCTTTGAAAACTTTGCTCAAATTCCAACTTCTCCTTTCAAACTACATACATAACACGTTTCGATATTATGCCCGTGAGTAGGTGTCTTCAAAAGTTGTTCTGAATTTTAATATGTAACGTCTTGAATATTAAATGAATCCTCACCCCTTCCAGTTTCAAATTTCTCAAATCACTGCCCTCTAGCCAATCGTAATGTTCTCTTCAACAGTGTTGGCAGCGATCCAAGTCAATCCATCTATCGTGACTGATCAAACGTAAAAAAAATTCCTCAAGTGAATATTTCACGCTCGCATTCTCTATATTAATTGATCATCATGACAGTTCACGCTAATCCAACAAAAACCCAAGATGCGCGCCTTGTCAATGCAGCAGAATGCGCAATTAGTTTGCAAACATTGGCCACCTTGCTATACTGTGCCTCCCGCAGTCTTCATCATCCCAGCCACTATTCGAGTTGTAGCTTCTTATCCAAAAATATCCAAGACACACATCATGATCAGCGAGCAATTACAATTTCGTAAATTTTTTGACATATGAAAACATTCCATGCTCGAAGAACTTGTCAAAACTGGTGCGGGGGGGCTAGAGGGCATGTTGAGAAAGGATGAGCAAGAGGTAAATTCGTCCCTTTATTCCTGTACTGACTGGCAAGCTTCTGTGCTGCTGTTGCCACGCTAGTGTTGTGTGTCGTTCTCTCTGTTAATAGATCATTGATCATCGTCATCATGCGATAATCAACAACTGCACCAGAAGCAATAGAAATGGCCAACTCAGCAAGGAGTATACAAGAGTAGGTACCACAGCACGTCTGTGGTGCCAAAAGATACGGAACGCGTTTATAGATCTACTCACAATAAATCATGTGCCGGGCATATTGGGTAGGGGGCGAGAGAGTGCTCGAATGATCTTTTTGAGGCTACAGAGCTTGCGAATGTCATTAACCTGGAATTTTATGTTTTTTGCGCATTATTTTCGGCGGTTGCAGTGCGGCGGCGGAACGGTGGCAAGTAGTTGCAATTGGTAGCAGCAAAGACAGGCACAGGACGAGCTGTTGCAGCAAAAACACACGAAGAGTTGGGCGAATAGCGTAAACATGATTTGCGTTAATGTTTACATTTCTACGAATACAAAATGCGGAAGTTTTTATTTTCAGAACGAAAATGACTGATTGTTCTGGTCGATGAGAGTTCGTGTTAAAGATTTAAATTTAGACAAAGTTCACTAAGTTTTTTTAAACGAACGTGTGTCTTTTTTTTAAAAAATAAATTTTATGGTTCGCAGAAAGAACCGATTTCTTATGATCACTGACTCTGAACTCTGAAGCAATAAATATATATTCAAATCTATTTCGGATATAGTTAAAATAAAATTTGCTTGAGGAATTTCAAATAGTCAATTTACATTCATCCGCTAATTGACAAGCATCAATTTTGAAGTTAGCAAAAACCGATCAAATATTTGGCGCTTCACCGTCGTAAAAACTCTCAGCAAGTTCTTGCTCTGGACTTTGAAAATGAATCAAAGAAGTATTTACACAGATCAATCTAAATTGACACCTGTCAATCCGAAATGATATTTATCAATCGAAAAATTAGTTTACTAGTCAACGTGATTTAAACGAATCAATTTCAGTCGGATTTGTATGAATACTTGCAAATTATTTCATCAATCATATATGACACACATCAAGGACACTTCACGTGTAGACAGTGAAGTTTGTATAAATCAGTTGTTCATCCGTTTTTTCAATGAATTTATGATCTGATATAGGAATTCATAGAATTCACGAATTTTCACTAATCTTCTACATTTCAAACATAACAAGACAACTGACAATCAATCGTGATTTCTAATGACAATTTCCACTGTCAACCATTAAAATTCAGTATGAGAAAGTTGTTTTGACAATTCAAGTCTGATTCATTTCCAAACAAACAATTTATTATAAATCACCCACTTCTAATAATGTTGGCACGCTCCAAACAAGTTTCACCAATCAGACAAGAAGGCGCGACACTGACAAAAGTGTGGCGGCACCCTCCAATATTTTCCAAACAAATTATTCATCAATTAAAATCGAAGTCAATTTGTATGGCACGAGAATAAGACTCGAGGGCAAACACCATCGACAGCTTTGACGAGTATTTGACTTCTTCCATGTGTTTACACATTCAACCCTGAACCACTTTTTTTCTCTCAAAAACAAAACGTTATAAAATAAAGCTCTGAGAACTTTTCGCCTCAGCGGATTTCCTTCACCACCAATCTATCACACATATTTAAAAACAGTTTTTGTTATTGTTTCTGTAGACCACCACTAGTTGCGCGTTAAAATTTGTATTGCCGCTTGAAAGCTTTCATGGTTCTGTTGGTCTCGTTCAAGGAACCCAATTAAAAGTTGCGCTAGAGGCATTTTTACGCCTTAATGCAACTGCACCTAACTATATATGTATGTATCTTATCTATGTATCAAGCAAGGCTTAGATTTATTTTGTATTCGTATTCATTTTGTGAATCAAATTGGAACGGAAGTTGTACAAGGTTTCTCTTAAGATGTTTTGTCGTGCCACAACGACAACGAACAACGAAGCGACCGACGCTTTGGATTAAAAACTTCAGAAATCTGACAGTTGACAGAACAGTTTATACGTAGAGTTTGACAGCTAAACTATTTTGTTTTTGTTTTTTTTATTTTTTTACCCGCCAGAGGTCAGTGTTCGCTGTGTGTTGGTCGTCTTTGCCTACCACCTACCATCAAGTGGTGTAGCTGTATAGGCAAGCGAAGATAAATGATCCGACCATTCATCCATCTCGATCAAGCAAACACGGAGACAAGCGGAAAATACAACTACCAAATGACATGGTGTCTTCGCGCGCAAAGTGTTCATGGAGGGACAAGCAGATGTTTACAGGCGATGACTTCTCTATGGCAGTGGAAAATGTCATGGTGTCAGTACAACTGACAGACATTCCCCAACAAATGTCGTTCAGGCTCTTGCTCACGCTTTGATGTGGATATTTCTTAGGAAGTTTTATTTTTTTTTCAGTTTTTTAAATGTTTGTCTATTTTTTTCTGTTTATTATAAATAAATATGTTGACAGAAGTTGAGATTAGGAGAATGGTTTTGTTTTTAAATGGACATCGAATTATTTGAATTTTAATTTTAACAAAAATGCAAGTATAGATAAATGCCCCCTTTTAAATTAAGTTTTAAGTCAGAAAAATTATTGTTTACGGACAAAGAGTCAATTCAAAAGCTAATAGCCCTTCAAAATAAGTCCAATGAGCTCCGGTCAAACAATCTTAGTTGCTAGCCAGCTGCTTAATGAATGATAGCTATCTATAAGTATTAAAGAAGAAGTGCCGGAAAAAAATATTCACCTTGAAATTCTGAACATTTCCTTTCTCATGGCACTTGTCAGTTTTTTCACGTTTTGGCATAAGACTGTTGAATTTTTGTCTGGATGCTTTCATTTCGGGAATAGAAGGAGAGAGTTTGACCTAAAGCAGTGTCCACATTATATACGTATTGATTTGTAAAAATGAACATTTCTGATCAATAGTCTTAAGGTAGTGTAGACATATTGATCAACAGTGCCAGTCAACTTTTGTTGGCCGAATACGGCCTCATTCAAATGGATGGAAATCAACAAAGTCAGTCGATACTCAAAATTGATTTTTTGGTCTAGACGTGTTCATCAATGTTGTGTATTGCCAGCTGTCAGATTTATTTTGTGTGCTCTTTTTCGTGGAATTAATTATTGCTTTCTATTTTGTTTTTACTATTTTTTTTGTGAGTTAAATGTGAGTGTGATAAGAGGGGCAGTATTGTTTTCTTCCATATTTAAAAGAAAAAGTACACAACTTTATCAGAAATTAATTTTAACACAAATGACACTCTAAGACGTCAGCACTGACGCTTACAGACTTGTTAAAACTATGGACAGGTGAAAATGTTGACGACGTTGATCGGCTATGCAAATAAGTGATTTTGATCAGTATAGTCTGAGCGCAACTTAAGACTGAAAGTGTTCAGAATTTGAACGTTTATGGGTTACTAACACACAATAGAGATGGAGCTGCAACTGAATAGGTGTCAAAATATTGGATACAAACATTCAATATTACAAACACAACCCAAAGCCGCTGCAGGTGGAGCCGCAAGAGTTTAACTTTTACGTGCAGCATTTTTGACTTTTCAAAATCCAACTAGCCGAACTCGAATCAGGTTTAGATAAGGTTGAAGTGATGCTCAATCTCTTTTCAATTCCTTTGCAAAAGATTTAAATCAGCTGGCCTAAATGTTAGAAATCTGTACTGTAGCATTTTGTTCACAAAAAAAAATTACGTGCGATACTCTTTGACAGCTATTTCAACTGCACCTCCAGTTGCAGGCACTTCATTGTCTTCAGCCAGTAAGCTTACTCTGCAAATACAAATCAAAAATTCCAAAACGAAATCAAAAAGCGAAACGAAAAATGTCGTTCTCTGCTGCACACATTTCGACGAGCGAAATTGATAATTGTAGCAGATTATTCGGAGAAGTCTCCAATCTTTTTTCGCACATAATTGATTCCTCTGATGGTGGTAATTGTGTGAGTGTGAGTGTGAGTATTCTGTCATACAGAAGCGCTTGGTTTTGATTATCAACTGCTGCAAAAAAAAAAAAAAGATTTTCCGGAAGTGTATTGCCTCTTGCAAGGAATTAACAAATCCTATAATAGTATCTCTTGTCATTGCTGGTAAAACTCATACTGGAATGGTTGAGAGTTGTAAGTCACTAGGACCTTATTCTCTTCGAGCTGTCGCAACACCAAATATATTTTATAAACATGTCATTTGGGTTTTTACTGTTGATGTAACATAGCTTTCTTTATTTTTATTTTATTTTTATAAATAGTTAAACCTTTCTAAAATAAATGAGAATCAACACAAACAAACATTTTTAGTGAATTTGGTGATCCGACGCTTGGTGGTAATTTTAACATTTTATTATTCTGAATTTTCTTTTGCGACATTTCATTGCCAACTATACAGATGTAGTTTTTGACATGTTTGTAAAATCCGAGGGCTAACATTCAAAAAATAAATGATACCACCTCAATGTATCCCAACTTGAAAATCAGTTTAATTTAAAAACAAATAGTTTATGAACTAAATTTTTCTAGGTACATTTAGTGTTATATTTATTAGTATCTCTTAGAGGACTCTTGGATATTTGTGTAACTAGAGCCCTATTTATAAAAACCACTATCGCTCCATAGCAAATATGTAAGCCGGCATGCGAATAAAGAACTCGCCCTTTTTATGCATAAGTTTTCTTATTAATAAAAATATTTTTGCTTTATAATATCATTTCAATCTTCATCAAATAGTTTAGAAATTCTTACACACGTGGTCTTAAATCGCGTGTCATATGTTGAGATTTAACCTTTAAAACCATCTACGCGCGAATATTGGGGAACCTTAGATATACTGGGTCGATAGCAAACCTCGAAAGTTTTTGAATTAATTTGTTAACTATCCGGGCTATTTGCTTAGTTAAATACTCGTCCAATAGCTGTTAAGAGCATCTTATTCATTAAATATGCAGATTTATTTTTGGCATTCAAAACTGTCCAATTTCACACAAAAACAACCTCTCTGGGACAATTATAAGTTCATAAACAAAACCCGTAAATCCAACATGGTGACGGTTATGTCTAATAGGGATCAAACCCCACCTCGGGATGTTTCGAAACTTTCGCATTATTAAAGGCAGTGTTCTGAACAATATCTACCAAATTTCATATTGTTGCAAATTTTGTCTACGTCAAAACTTAATTGCCATTTTTAGTATTCTCAATTTAGAAATATACAAATTCCCAAGACAGACCCGTCAGCAACGAAAAAAAAGTTTCTTTATGCAAAATTACATATATCTTTTTATAAAATTTTATAATTGAAATTTTTAGATGGGTTGCTGTGAGTACTTTAGCTCCGGGGTTTGAGAATAGATTATTGTACAAAAAAGTTTATAGACCTTTTTACTAAAGAATTTAATTCTCTTTTATTTCTTTAAATACAATTTAATTTTTTTTTTAGGATTTATACTTTAAGACTATAACTGCCTAATTTTGTTTTCAGTCTCTGCCCCTCAATTAAGAGAAGGAAAAAGAAAACTTCTTACCTATTTAACTGTTTAAAAAGTTCTGAAGGAATGTGTGTAAAATATAAAAAGTAGAAAAGTAGTACATTTTCTTATAAATAAAATGTCAACAATTTGTTTATAAGGTTAGCCGTTTTTAAGATAGTATACCACTTAAAATGCCTTGGTTACAATTTCAATCTTGAAATTTAATCAGTATATTTTTGCATTCAAAAGCTTCTCCCTACTGGCTGCCTAAGACCTTATTTTCATAGACCCAAAACTGTTAGGGGGCTTGTTCACGATGTACGTATAGATTTATTTATCGTGTATTTAATAGTACAATTTTTGGTAGAAGTCCAATGAAATAAGATGCGTTGCTTGGATGAATGCTGTGGAAGGTGAAGTTGAGAGCAGTATCGTTTGACGTGTGTTATGTGGGGGTAAGACCTAAACAATTGATAAAACTATATTCCCAGATGCCAGTTGACTTAAGTCGATGATATTAATGATTTTCGCAGCTTTTGACTGAACGTCCTACTTTAATATGGATTGATCTTGTAAATCCCCCAGCGATGTGCTAGCAGTAATCTTAAACTTACGTTTCGTTGACTAACGAGTGTTTGCTGATTGTTCACTGAAACGGGCGACTTTTCGTTTGCGTTTAGCACGTTGCAAATATTCGTCTCAGAAGGACGATTATGCCGATCCTAAAATTCGGCGAAGCCCGCGAAATGTTGCTCGAACAGAAGACCCACAGTCAATTTAATCATTTGCATGTGCTGTTGAACCCCATGCTGATTTGGCAAAACAGATTTAATAAATAATAATAACCTGTCAAAGTTCGAAAATACCTATTCTTAAGTTAATTTAAAATTGAAATACTTCGATAATTTTTCGAAAAATTTTTTTTGAAAAAAAAAAAAAAAAAAAAAAAAATCTATAGCAGTTCCCCAACAAGATAAACTAAAATGAAAATTTAAATTTTTGTTAAAAGGCTTGTACTAAATTTGAAGCTAATCGGTGTAACCTTTTAAGCTCTAACTATATAATTTCTACATCATTGTAATTTTAAGTCTGATTATAACCCTGTAGAGCAAATACCAATAGTTCTTTAGGGACTCTCGTTAAAACAATTCAATGCAAACATCTTAAAACCCCAAGACATTCTCAATAAAAAACTAACCTTTGTAGTAAATCCACAATTGAGTTCTCTTTTGAAGTTTCCCAGCTGAATTCTTCGGGGCATTTTTCTTGTCTTTAAAAACATAAAGATTAGAACTAGTGATGGTGACGGTGTTTTTATAAACACCGAAAAATCCACTGTACGAGTAGTATTGAATTTCGCTTCTCATACATTTTTTAACGCACTCACAATGCTAAATATGTTCAATCAACATGGCTGATTGACTTCGAACGATTTTCATGTAAACGTCATTCGTAGACATCCAATAAAAATGGCTGCCAAAAACTGAAAACGAAAGCATAATTAAAGCACATAACTTTCGAATGAAAAACAGAAACAAAATTTTAAGGAAATGTTCAGCATGAAAAACATCGCTTATTGTCAAATGACATGCATTCTTTTTGAAGTTGATTTCAGAGTATAGTGACGTTGTATTCCATTCATCTTCATCGTTCTTTAAAAAAAAATAGTTAAAAGTATTTTGTACAAAAATATTAATAAAATATTTGCAATAATTAAATAAGATAATGATGTTTATGAACAATATGTTTAGTTCATTTGAGCTAGGTTAGTTCGATCAAAAATCTGACTAAATGAACGCGGATAATGTAGTTCTTAGCAGTTCTACTCTAATTATCTTGGTACTTATATTCACTTTATCGAACTTTACAACTCGCTCTATCAACGCTATATAATCCACGACGACTCCTTAATACCTGATTGTAATTATTTCAATTATTTACCGAATTTCTCTCTCGGCCTATTTCTGCTTCCCTCCATTGAACAATTTAAAATAATAATAATAATAAAAATAAGCTGAATCAACTCAATGATAAGTATATTCCCGGGCCGAATGGAATCCCCGCAATATTTCTCATAAAATGCTCTTAAACATTCTCTTCCCCTCTCAAAAATCTTCGGTTTATCTATATCTCAAGGAGAATTCCCTCAATTATTGAAGACCTCTTTCATAACCACAATACATAAAAAAGGCCCAAAGTGTGACATTACAAACTATCGCGCAATTGCTAAAATTTCACAAATTCCCAAAATTTTTGAAAGCATTTTGTAGGAAGTTTTTTCCCTAGACAACACGGTTTTGTAAAAGGAAGGCCCACGACAAACTCACTAACCTCGTTGAATGCGTATCTTTAAGCCTCTCAGCCTTAGAGAATGAAAAAGAAGTCAATTGTCTCAACCAATTTCAATAATGCCTTTGCCAAAATTTCTCATAAGCTTATTCTATTCAAACTGTACACCGTTGAGCTTGAACCTATCTTCTTAAGATTCCTTCTTACCTGAAAACCCATTTCTACAAAATTCGATTCCAATCTACGTTCTCTGACGATTTCTTAGCTAACCTCCAGAGTCCCACAAGACAGCCACTTAGGACCTCTCCTTTTTATTCTTACTATAAGAGGTATTGAAACGGTCATCAAATATTCCCATACGCCGACGATACAAAGTTTTCCAAGACCACTTCTGCAACACATGATTCCACTCGTCTACAACTTGATCTCAACAGTTTCTCTGTCTGGTGCCTGAAAAATTGCTTAGATCTAAATATTTCCAAACGTCATTCAATCACTTTTTCACGAAAAATTTACTACTCGTCTCTACCTTCTCCATTTTCAACCCATATCCACCGCTGAGCTCAGTTTGTGTGAGCAATTGAATGTCATTGAAGAAATAAATTTAACTAAATATTTAAACAAAACTTCAAATTAAACCATAACAACCTACTTAAAAAGTCTCCAATAAAATAACGCTGATAAATGTTTTTCCTTTTTTCTTCCAGGTATGTTTCATCAATCATGTTGGGAAGTTAATACATTTAAATGCCTTTCCTCGCAGTGTAAGTACTAAATACCTAGCACTTCAGCTGGATTTGATAAGTTGTGTTCTGAACAAAAAAATTAATAACCAAAACAACTTCAACAATTATCTCTTCTTACTTCATAAAAGAGCGTGCTAAACTATCGTAAATGTCAAAATGAATGGATATTCTTCTATGCCACAGAGCCATCTGTTGATTAATTTTATCTTTCATTTGACAAGTTATGCAGAAAATATTGTGCCTTCGCATGGCTAACGATGAGTTTCGTGTGTATGCGCTTACGACCTTTATTTAAAGATCCATACCAAAACTAATTTTGCGATATTTTTTTTTTTCTAATTAAACTAAATGTTACCAAGATTTTTTCTAACTCTTCAAGTCCACCACTATTAACTGTCGTCGTCTTGCTGTTCGTCGTCGTCGGCAAGCTTATGGCCATTAGTCTGGAAGTCCCAGTGCACAGACACAACATTAAGATAAATGTTCATTAGGTTTGCATTATTTTTCCATCATCATCATCTCCATTGTGGTCATATCTCTCTACTGGGACATCTACATTCCTCGGCAGATATATCAGGAGTGATTAAATTGCAAACGGTGGCGCAGCGATGTAAGCGGAGCCTTATTTTTATATAATTTGTGTGCAGCGTACTGCTGGAGCTGTGAGGCATATGTAAACTAAGAGATGAAATATTAAAAAAAAAATGTAATATTTTTCTTCTGTATAAAGGGTGTTTTGTTTAAAGATTTGTCCGGCTGAACTGGAAAAACGAGAATTTATTTTTAAATTCAGTTTCTTGTTCAAGAAATGTTAGAAAAAGTTATACAAGTTTTAGACTTAATTTTCATTGGTCGTATTCAGTATTCAAGACTTATTACTTCTCCGGGAAGTTGTGCTTTTCTTTAAATTAAAAACCTTTTCTTGATTCAAACAAAAAACACCCTTTAGTCTCTATTGACTGTAGAATCTTTTCTCCATTGATGCTTATCGAAATACTCGATCCGAGTGTATATGAGCGAATTTTATTCACTCAACTCAGCTACTGACACAGGGTAGTATAGTTAGTTAAAATTTCAATTAAGGAGAATTTTTTATTCGAATCGTAAATAATTTAATTAGCCTGTGGGGCAACGGCTGGTGATTTTAACTTTATTTATTTTTTGTGTCGATTGAGAACCGATAAATTGTTAATCGGGGACAAAGGAAAGAACGAAAAATGCATAAAGGATTTGAGATGCTTGTAAAATTAAATATTTCAATTATATCTTCTGTCGATGTAGTTTTTTTTTAATGCAAATGTATATATAAGTTTTGTGTTTGCTTTTAGCGCGGAATCGCGGAGGTTTGTGAGGCAGTGACCGATGTTTCCATATGTCGAAAGCCATTGCTTTTTTTCGAATGGTTGACTGTTTTTATTTTTGTTTTAGTGTTTTTGGAAAAAAAATATATTTGACCTATAAAATTACGGTTCTCGTTTTAAAAAAATGAAGAAGTTATTCGAAAAAGAAGTTTTATTTTATGACATTAGTTTGGAATAAACTTAATGAGTAAAAAGTTTATGATATGATAAGTGCTCAGGAACTGCAGAGTTATGTAATCGGTCATTTTATGTGAGTCGAAATACACTTAAAATTAAAGTTACCTCTTTGAATTTATTTGATTTATTCAATAAAATGGATATTTTATAAAATTTTTTAGCTAAAGTTTTCATTGATTTTGGATTTGTACCTACATAAGTTGCTAGTTTTAGAAATTGCAAAATTAAAATTATTTATTAAAGTACGTGTCGTAAGTTTGAAACTGCCTATGTTTAATTTTTTCTATCAATCGTAAGTTTGAAAATCAAAGGGCACGGTAGTGCCCAGCCAAGTTCTGGCACTACACCCTTTTTTACAGGAACAAACTCAGGCGATTTTTGACCCCTCCCTATCTTCAGTACCACTAAAGTCAGAAACTTTAAATTCCGAATATTTGCTAAGCTAGTCAGGCACAGGCGCCTCACCAAATTTCAATTTTATAGCACAAGCGGTTCCTGAGATATAAGGCCTCAAAAATCACAAAAACCGTAACTGACTGACTGACTGACTGACTGACTGACTGACTGACTGACTGACTGACTGACTGACTGACAGATCATCAAAATTATGGAGCACTTCCCGACATCGTAGAATCTTGTAATTTTGCACAACGGTAGGTCTTGTCATGCAAGCAGAAGAAAAAATCGAAAATTTGAAAGTTTCCATTCAGGGGGCGTGGTATCCGCCCACTTTCTACGAATTGTCTCCGAATTGGTGTTGGTTGATTGGAGCACTTCCTACTGCTGTAAAACGATGAAATTTGGTGAACCGATAGGGCTTATAATGCATATAAGGAACCAAAAATAAACACCAAGGTTTTCCTTCAGGGGGGCGTGGTATCCGCCTACTTTCTCCGAATTGGTGTTGGTTGATTGGAGCACTTCCGATTGCTTTAAAACAATGAAATTTGGTAAAACGGTAGGGCTTAAATTGCATACAAAGAAAAAAATATAAAGTTTGAGGTTTTCCATTCATGGGCGTGGTATCCGCCCACTTCCTCAGAACTGATGTAAATTATATATGGCACACTTCCGATTGCAGTAGAGCAATGAAATTTGGTGGAACGGTAGGGCTTATATTGCATATTAAGGAACAAAAATAAAAATTGAGGTTTTCCATTCAAGGGGCGTGGTAACCGCCCACTTTCTCCGAATTGGTGTTGGTTGAATGGAGCACTTCCGATTGCTGTAAAACGATGAAATTTAGTAAAACGGTAGGGCCTAAATTGCATACAAAGAAAAAATATAAAGTTTGAGGTTTTCCATTCATGGGCGTGGTATCCGCCCACTTCCTCAGAACTGATGTAAATTATATATGGCGCACTTCCGATTGCAGTAGAGCAATGAAATTTGGTGGAACCGTAGGGCTCAAATTGCATATAAAGGACCAAGAATAAAAATCGAGGTTTTCCATTCAGGGGGCGTGGTATCCACCCACTTTCTCCGAATTGGTGTTGGTTGAATGGAGCACTTCCGACTGCTGTAAAACGATGAAATTTGGTACAACGGAAGGGGTCAAAATACATATAAAGGATCAAAAATAAAAATTGAGGTTTTCCATTCAGGGGGCGTGGTATCCGCCCACTTTCTCCAAATTGGTGTTGGTTGAATGGAGCACTTCCAAGTGCTGTAAAACGATGAAATTTGGTAAAGTGGTAGGAATTAAATTGCATACAAAGAAAAAAATATAAAATATGAAATTTTCCATTCAGGGGCGTGGTATCCGCCCACTTCCTCAGAAGTGATGTAAATTATACATGGCGCACTTCTGATTGCAGTAGAACAATGAAATTTGGTAGAACGGTAGGGCTTAAATTGCATATAAAGGACCAAAAATAAAAATTGGGGTTTTCTATTCGGGGGGCGTGGTATGCCCCCACTTTCTGAGAAAATGTTTAATTCATATGGAGCACTTCTGATTGCCGTAATTAAGGTAGGTGTGTTAGTGTTAGGTATCTTGCCAGGACAAGAAGAAATAATTGAAGCGTAAATCAAAACAACCAATAACAAAAAGAAAATATACCAAAAGAAATAGGAAGCTTTAAACTAAGTTGAGTACATCCTTCTATCTTTCCGTATCTTTCGAGATTTTGACATGGCAAAATATTAAAATCTTTGCAAAAAGGAGTGAGATCAGACCAAAAACATAAATGTTAAAAAAAGAGCCAAGTTCTTCTATACAAAAACCTTTGTGTAACAAGTCAGCCGTGAAAAGTACTGAGATCTAAAAGTACGCCAAGTTCTTACTTCATGAAGGTTTAATACCGAATATTTAAAGTAGAATAATATTAAAACAGCTACAATCTAATAGAGAAATTTTATTATTTGATGATTATTGACTAAAATTTGATGGGCTTACTTGGCAAGTTTTTTTTATGCCCAAATTCGAAAGGTTTTAAAAACTTGACAAGTGAACCCATCAAATTTTAGTCAGTAATCATCAAATAATAAAATTTCTCTATTACATTGTAGCTGTTTTAATATTATTCTACTTTAAATATTCGGTATTAAACCTTCATGAAGTAAGAACTTGGCGTACTTTTAGATCTCAGTACTTTTCACGGCTGACTTGTTACACAAAGGTTTTTGTATAGAAGAACTTGGCTCTTTTTTTAACATTTATGTTTTTGGTCTGATCTATTTTTCTTAGAAAAGTGCCAAAACTATAAAACGTTTCTTTAATTTTTTCTTGTTTATGTGTAAATATCTATGCCAGCGGTTTAGTATATATGTATACTGTATAACGTTTACGTTTTGTGTAGCCCATTACTTTTAGACGTTCCTTATCTTCCAAAGCTAAATACCTTGGAGTTATTCTCGACCCCAAATTGAATTGGAAGGTAAATATTGAAGAACGGGTTAAGAAAGCCTGTATAGCTTTCTATGCCTGCAGAAAAACTTTTGGTAAGAAGTGGGGCCTTCAGTCGAAGATGATTTTGTGGACGTACACTGCAGTGGTACGGCTGATTTTGTCTTATGGATCGATTGTTTGGTGGCCTGCACTTAGCAAGCAATATAACGTTGAAAAACTTAAAAGGGTTCAAAGAACGGCTAGCGTCGGCACTACAGGGGCTCTCAGATCATGCCCAACAGATGCCCTGAGCGTTATCCTGAACCTTTTACCACTCGACCTTCATATAAAATACCTAGCGGCATGCAGTGCTGTAAGACTTAAATAATCTAATTGCTGGTTCTCCAAACCCTATGGTCATGGAAACATAACAAAATTCATTCCTCCGGATATTTTCTTATCGAACACCGACTACTGCGTACCTCACCTCCTCTTGGCCCAAGCGGGGATTTCAAAGCCATTTTTCCCACCAGAGAGGATTGCAAAAATAATGTTGTTACAAAGGATTTCGATTCGATAATCTTCACTGATGGATCTAAGATGGAGTGCGGTGTTGGTTCAGGAATTTTTTTCGAGTCCTTTAACATCTCCAAGTCCTTCAGAGTACTAGACTTTGCGAGTGTATTTCAAGCTGAACTACTAGCAATCAAGGAGGCATGCAAGTTGATCCAATCTAACCAAAACCAATTCAGAAATATAGCTATCTGCTCAGATAGCCAGGCGGCCATTGAGGCCATTAAATCATCTACATCTACCTCAGTACTTGTCCAGCAATGTCGAGACGAACTGGCGAGTCTGAACATTGACCTCCAAGTCACTCTCATTTGGGTTCCAGGTCACAGTGACATAGAGGGTAATGAACAGGCTGACGCTTTAGCTCGGCACGGCTCGGCCTTACATAGCTCACTAGCGGAAAACGTAAATATTCCTCTTGGTGCTATGAAGAGACAAATCTTCTCGATTTTTCTCAATGAATCCAACCTTAGGTGGAGCAGTCTCACAAACTGTGTCATGTCAAGAAAGATATGGCCTACTTACAACAACTCACGTTCTAACGATCTTATATGTAGACCCAGGCGCGACATAGCCAGAATCACAGCATATGCACCGGGCACAGGCCCATAGGTGAACATGCAAGAAAGCTAGGCATCCCCTACAACCCACACTGCCGTAGTTGTGGAGATCCACAACAAAAAGAAACTGTGGTTCATTTTCTTTGCGATTGCCCCGCCTTAGCAAATTACAGGATGACTTCCTTTGGGAAAGCCTTCCTCGATGACTCCAGCTTCCTTACTAAACCCTTATTAGGTTGACACGAGTAAATGGTATCAAAACGGCGCACCCCAGCGCTAATTGAGTCGCGGGCCCAGGGCTGGCGACTACCATCTCTACCTACCTACCTACCCGTGTATAGCTCTTTACGGTTACACATTCCGTTTAGCAATTAACCCTGTTTACATTGGGAATATTGGGTACTTACTACATCGTGCTTACAGTGGAAAACTTGAGGCGCCTCAAAAAGAATTCGTCTATGGTGTCAATGGATTGAAATCTCGATTTTAGTCCTTTCCATTGATAGTTGGAACTCAATATCTTCATTTCTCCCAACATTTCTTCACTTCTCGCTTAATATGTCAAAAAGACGGAAAAACGAAACACTTGGTGTCAAATTCATCGCAGGTTCATTCAAAATTTTAAACAAATGCCCTTAACATTGGTTAAGGACGATTGCATTTTATTTTCTGCTCTAGAAAATGCATTTTTAGGGCAATCGGTTGCCATTTGCAACAAAATAATTTCTTCACGTCAGAATTTAATCTGTCCCTTATCTGTCAAATCACATAAAGCCAAATTTCAAAGTATATAGGTATTGTACATACCTACATCAAAATATAGATCGTTCTCCATCAGTCAAGCCACGAACTGGATGATAACTACGATGCCAATGGACTAAAAAAAAATAGTTTTTTCCGCTTATATTTAATTTGGTAATTTCCATTATACCATTATAAGATGAGTATTATGTCAATCTGTCAAAAAAGTCGGAGAATTTAGTTCAGTGTGAACACCGTCTATACTAAAAAAAAAGACATCAAGAGCTTGATCACACGATTCTGTGAGGTGAAGAAGTGTTGCGGAAATAAGCTGCGTTTTTACACCACTCACCCTAACTGTCAAAAAGGCGAAAGACGAAACGAACGAAAAAAGGAATCGTTTAATCAGGGTCCAAGAATCAAACTGAAGTATCATTTTTTCATGCACTACCTATTAGGGGCGTTCACATTCTCAAATATATTTGACAAGCACGGCACGGTTTGATTTTCATAATGTGAATGCTCCATCCAGTGGCTTGTCAAGCATGCTGGATGGATTTCAAAGTGTTTTGATATTTTGGCTACATGCTTTAATTTCGTCTGCCATGGTCAAAATTCTAATGGGAAATAATGTTTAAGAGCATGTTTGACGAATGTGAACGCTAATATTTTTCGTTTATCAAATATTTATGAAATATTCACAAAATTTGAAAATGTGAACGCCCCTTTTAATGCTCCCATAAAACTACGTAACGGAGTCCGGTGGTGTGCTCTTTTCTAACAAAATTTATCTTTTGAAATGAATAAGTTCGCTCCCTTACTTTGAAACTCGATGATTTTCTGTGCATTTCTGTGAATTCCAGTCCAAAGTTCCGTCAATTTTGTTATGAAAAAAAAAAAAAAAAAATCTGCACATGGTGTTAAAAATATTGACTATATCAAGGAGTATAAAAGGTGTAAGGATTTGTATGAAGTCCGGGTGATTATTGTCCAGTCCCGTGGATTTAGAAAAATATGACATTACTTAATTCATTTTCATGCACTCTTAAATAGAAAAAATCATGAAATATTACATTTTATTGTGGGACACAACTTCTATTTGCGAAAACTATGGCAGAAGTAGGTTCAATTCCTAGAACAATTCTTTTCAAATGCTGTCTGGCACTTAGCACCACCATCCTGATTGAACCACACAAACACAAACGTAATTTTCGAAAAACTACGGACTAATGACGCTGCCGGGCCAAAATCTACACCACATAGTAACTTTTTGAGGATAAATTGTCACCTAGTCAACCTCGTGTGGGTTGGTGTCGTCCCATATATCGTCGCTTTTCCGGCAGAGTGGCATAAGTCGAAATTTGCAAATTTTCAGGAGAGCATTTTAAAGTTTTTTTCACACTGAACAGAAAAAATTTCGTTGTTCATAAAAAACAAAACTCGAATGTTGAATACGTGAAAAAATTGCATTTTTTGTTTGTTAAGTTTTATAAAAACGAAATATTAAAAAAACAAAAACAAAAATTGATTTATGCCGTATTTATACGTAGAAAATGAGAGGGATGTTTTTGAACATTGAGAGCTGCGCTTCTTCATAACTCGGAAACTAGAAGAAGTAGGTTAACGCCGATTACACAGAAAAATTGTGTTTGTTTTTCAGCTCAGTTCTGTGTTCAAAACTAAAAAACGACAAATTTCGACTTATGCCACTCTGCCGGAAAAGCGACGATATGTATATACGTCAATCTTGCATGTTAACACACTATTCCTCGGGTAATGTTTTGGGTCAGTTATATCTTCGAAAAATTCGCCAAGTTGAAGTCTGCGAAAGGTCAAGTTTTTGTGAACGGCGGAGATTAACAGACTGCCTCGCGCTCTGCCGTATACTTTCAGGGGCTGCGGAGATGTTCTCGACCGATCTTGCATTCCTTTAACATTCGAATCTTCGCTGATCTATTACCGTTAAGAAATTGAATGTGAAGGCCCACCACGTCCAACGTACAATGCCCGCAACGTGCAAAACGTTTACGGTAACGGCCATTCATTTTGATAATAAAGTCTTATCATTTTGGAAGTGCTGTTCGATCGTGTAAATTGCCGATTTGTCATAAGTACTTGAATAATAATAATCAACAATTGAAAAACCCCTCACATCTATCGCGAATAAAAACAGACGACGAAGATTAGGAAGAGTCAAACGACAATCTCCCAAATATGGTCCCGGTAATGGAAATTCCCGGAATTCCGGAAAGCGAAAAATAGAACTGTCCAAAAGTTTACCACACATCGCCAAAAACATTGGATTTGCGTGAACTGCTGGGCCAGATTATGAAAGCCATTTTGTGCGAAAAGCAAAAGGAGTGCAAAAGCTTTTTGATTAATTAAAAATTATTAGGAATAATTAGGAATTTCTAGTAAAAAAGTTGCTCCAAGTTGTTTTGAAGAATTTGAACCTTCCAAATTAGTTTTAACAACCGAAAGATTATAAGTACATTACAAACTTCCAAACTATCGATCTACTCGATATGGGTCTGATAGTTTGAACGTTAGAAACCTCTAGTATCATCCGCACTCACCTATCACTCAAAATTTTCGAAACCTTCATGGCATTGCATTGTTTCCCCTTGTGATTGTTTCACAGTGACAAATCAATTCGTCATAGCCATACTCGTATATTCGTTTGCTTTAGCCATGAAATTATAATTTACTTCTTTTTAATTGACTACCGATATTGGTTTGACATTCTGTACGTTTTTGTTGTTGCTTAATTATCTTTCTTCAAACATCTCAAATGCTATTCTATCTATAATTTGTTAATTTAAGGCAAACCGAGAAAATTACAACGTGGGGTTTGTCGTCGTCGTCGCCGCCAGAATATAATAGTCATCTTGTAAAACACAATTGCTAACATATTGGAACACAACCTTTATCTAACGACTATGGTGCCACCGTAAAACCGTAAAGTGGGCTTGTCCCCCACTTTTTGAGTTGCAAACAAATAGAGCTAGAGTCTTGTTTGGCTATCGCTAATCTATCTACGCTCACATGAGACACCACCCCCATGCCCATAAGCTAGCTAGCTCCCAAAGTGCATCAACCTTGAATGCACAAGAAAAAGATTTTATAGTCTTTCGACGACTTTTGGTGCACACACTACGCACTCTACGCCACGGATTCGATTTGCAATTATCGCTTAATTATTGCACGCTCCCAGCAGCGCCATAGTCGCTTTCGTATACTGAAAACGTAATTATACTTATTACTGTCGTGTTTTGCCAGTTTTCGATAATTAATGATCTTGCGGCGAAGGTGAGGGTGAGGGTGGAGGGGGGTTTTAGGTGGTAGGTGCCTTAGACACAGCGGGTGTTTATTTGATTAGATTCTGTATATTCATTCAGAAATTGGGAGGAGGCTTGTTTTGTATTTATGACACACTTTTATGAGGTTATGGGCGGTTGCTCTTTAACGACAAGGAGATAATTATAGGGTTTTTATTAATATGCTAATAATACTGCACATAATGGTTTTTGTGGTTGAAAAGGTGATCGTATTTTAAAATCGTTTAAAGTGGGACTTGAAAATTATGGTTTCTTTTTTGTTGGATTTGAAAATTAAGGCAGTGACATTCCAGTGTAGAGGCAATTATTTTTGAAGGAAAATGTTAATTATACAAAATGGAGAACCGTCATCTGGTGATTTAAACTCTTAATCATTGATCTGTGTACTGTGTGTGGTGTAAGTCGACAGAAAAGGGGACAACTTAATATTTTCTACCGAATCCGAACGGTCGAATTGCACGTTATTGTGACAAGAGATTTCTACTTCCTCGAAAGATTAATTACCCCTGAAATAAACATGTTAGGTGGAATGAACTGAACTGGAATTCGAATTCAGATCTCTGGATTGAAGTTGTAAGTCTTTCTCGAAAAATGTTTAACTTTTTCTAAGTAAATACACACTCAGAGAGAATGCTGCCGTTAAGTGGTACACGAATGTGTCGAGAACGACAGAAGCGACTGGTGCTAGAATTTTTGGGCTTGGAACCGAACCATACCAATGGGACAATCCACTAGCATTTTCCAGGCGGAAGTCAATGACAGTACGTAATGTGCAGGTCGAAATTTGGCAAGGAACTACCGAAATGAAAACATTGCCATTATGTCAGATAGCCAAGCCGCACCCAAAGCAATAAGTTCATATGCCCTCACGTTTAAGTTGGTGCGGGAATGTGTAGGCACTGGGTAGCTAGACTTGCAGGTGTCCAGGGAAATGAGGAGGCATACACCCTAGCAAAAATAAGCGCAAGAACTCCTCTAATGGGGTCAGAGACCTACTGCGGAATACAAAAAAACGGGATTAAAAACGAAATCAAAATAGATGAGGAGGCCAAAAGATCTGGAAAGAACTCCCAAAACTGAGACAGGCCAAACTACTTCTTGGGTACTATAACCAAGATGGTTTCAAGAACTGTATCAGCTTAAGTAGGAACATTCGACGAATAGTAACTGATAATTATAAGCTCAGAAGACACTTGAGTATTTTTGGCCTTGTAAATACTCTGCAATACTTATGACGAAAAGCCGGAACACATACTAGGCGGATGCGAAGCTCTAATCCATCAAAGAAACAAGCATCTGGTAGAAGAGGGTGATTTATCTTCTCTGAAGGTACTCCAAATAATTAAACTCGTCAAAGGGATAAACTTGGAGGAAGACCTGTAGGATTACCAACTCATATAGCTCTGGGCGGAGTGCACAATATATCTTTAAGTCGCAGTGCAAACCCCTCTCTTACTATTCGTGTAAATGTTTCCCTTAAAAGTATTAAAAATGTTATATTGGCTGTGAAAAAAAAAAATTATTCAAACAAAATGCAAAAATACTTTTTATAATTATCAGCAGTACGAGAATAATGTGTGCGTAATCAAAAGGTTCTAACTATACACCTTAGGTAAGATTAGGTTGAAGTGGATGTCAGCGTCGCAGCAGACACACTTTTACCAGAGTAGGTCCACATGACTCAAGAGATTTTCTTCCTATTTGTTGAACCATTTGCTGCTCCTTAAGTAGCGGCCGGGACTATAGATGTCTTTATTAATTAGATCACTTGGTTCCTCAAAGGAAACACTCCAATTGCCTAGGTCAATGGCTTAGAGTGGGGCATGTACTACATCGAAGATGAAGCTTTGATTCTACCTCATCCTCGTCCATACAGCTTCTGCAATAATCGTTTGAATAAACTCCAAACCTTGTTGTGTATTTGCCTACAAGACAGTGTCCAGTTATGACACCAATTACGGAGCTGATATGCAATCTGATTAAGGTTATCAAACACTTGGAACGTTTTAGATCAAGCAGATTGGCCAGATCTGTTTTGTCAGCAGACAGGTGGTTATATTATTCCATCTTAGGTTTGTCCTTTCCATATCATCTTGTTTTTTTTTTCACATGTAAACTGTCAAATAAGAACATTGATATCTTTATAGATAGTCAATCAGAGCCATTTCGTTAATTGTTACCAAGTCAAAACTTGTTGAACTGGCCGAAAACGGTTCATCACTTGAACGGAGCCTAATTGTGCCCTGGTCACTCATGCCACTGGCCACTTTTCCTAAAAACCGAAAATGATAGATGGTCAACAATTGATACCTGCCGGGTTTGAAGGAATCTTTGGCCAAATATGTCAAAAAAACAGAGTGTCTACTGAAGCTTAGTATACCTCAATTGTCTCTCTTGGTTGGAATCCTAACAGGTCAAAACTCAATGGGAACCCACATAAGCAGAATGGTCATCAGAGGGTGTCAGGAAGAAGAGGTGCCCCAGCCTAGCCAGAACTAGAAAAGATAACCTCGGAGAATGCTTTTTTGACGAACTGGGCGACCGACGTCTCATTTTTTCCACCAAAAAGCATCCTTAACTTTATTCAGAAATCAGGATGGTTCAGGGAGCCACATTGCCCACAGCCTGGGGAGAACAAAGGATCCATTGAGATCCGAGTGAGGTGATACGGCTTGTTGCATTATCACCCCATCTAACCTAACCTAACATCGCAGAAAGATCTTGAAGGAATGGTGACTTGGAAGTTTTTGCCAAACTGTAATTTTGAGATTGCGGAATTGATGTGACTTGGATGTGATCCGATTGAATTCAGAATGATATATTCGCTAATTTCGTTATTGATCCATTGCGTAGAAGTTTTAAGGCGTATGGCTGTATTGTTCCAAAGCACTGAAGGCATAAAGTAAACGGTTTTTCAACTGGCGCGTGTAGATTATGGCGGCTTGTATCGGCCATGTTGTTTTGGTGACATCTGTCAAATCTGTTGATTCAATTTTCCGCAGTGCAGAAGTCGGTCTTTCACGGACTTCAACTTGGCGGATTTTCAAGTTTTTGCCAATAGTCCTCCTAGACTAGCGGAGTTAAAATGACAAAAACTGATAAACGAAAACTTCCCAACTTTCGAATTCTTCGAATATAAATCCTATAAGAAAATGTTATATACGCAAAAGCATGATAATTTAATTTCATACCAAAAAATGTTTTTGTAAGATTAGCCATTCCAAAGATATTGGTTAAGACGTTTTTTTTTTTTCAAAATGGCCGCTGAATCACACCATTTAAAGTCGCGACAACCATCCTGATTCTATAAATTTCAACCATAAAATATGATCTGTATATTTTTCTAAGGCAAATATCTCCTCCGTCTGGCATATCCTATCGATTGGGAATTTAAGTTGCTTTTATTGAAAGTGTCCATAAATCAAATTGCCAATTTTATTTTCTTCCCAACAGGTGTGGTTCTCGCAAAATATAATTCATCAATTTGTTTTCCGCCTTCTTAGATAATAATATCGCGATAAAACAATAAAGATGCATTATAATGAGCATTCAACAAAAATATACAAACTTGTAAGTGGGCGGGACAAAGGAGGAAGGCTATTCAGAAAAATGATCTTCAAACAAAAAAAAAACATTTTATTTTTAACCACTTCGGCTAATTCTATATTTATTGTTGCAAAATCTCCAGAGAGGACCGAGTCAATAAACAATAAGGTCTCTTTATTCTTCTATCTAATTTGCTTGTCTTTCTAGCAGATTGCCAGGAGCGGGTCAATAAGTTTTCAAAAAGGGACTTACTTTGCGATGTATCTGAGTGTAGAAAGTTTAAGTTATTTGTAAGGGTTGACGAATCTTAAGTTAAGATTTTTCAGGTACAACGCGCCAATTCTAGAGATGCTCTTTGATAGCTGTCTAAATTTGTTCTATATATAGAAAATTTAGAGTAGTATTTATACCCAAAGCGGGAAAATGTTCCCATGTAGAACTGAAAGATCTCAGACCTATCATCATTGCTTCTCAAAACATTGACACCAGATTTTATGTCTACGGTTCAGCACGTGTACTGTTAAGGGAAATCGATCAATCAGCTCTTCATACACTGGTAAACACCATCGAATACTCCCTCCATCATAAAGAGTATGCTATGGTTGCTTTCCTTGATACACAGGGCGCTTTTAACAATGTTGATACATATGCACTGTCATCTCTGAACCTAGAAGATTCCCTTGGAGAATAAACACTAACTACCAGAATTATTAATTCGAAGCTGGGCGGCTTTTTTGATATGTCAGTAGAGGGACGCCGCAAGGCGGTGTACTATCTCCTCTTCTTTTGAATTTAGTTGCAAATGAGCTGTTCAGATATCTGGAAGCGAAGAGTTACAGCGTGATTGCCTATGCAGATGATATTGATGTTGCCGTATCAGGAAAGTATTTTGATACCCTAAACGATCTTTTAGAATGTGTTTACAACAAGCGAACAAACTGAGCCGATCAGTGTGGACTGGATTGTAGCCATCACAAAATAGATCTTGTCCTCTTCTCATAGGAAAATTAAATATTCCTCTTTCTATCAAACGTGTACCACTAGCTTTCTCCAACGAAGCTAAATACTTGGGTCCTATTCTAGATATAAAATTTAGCTGGAAACTTAATATACAAGAAAGAGGCAAAAAGGGCACAGTGGTACTTCTTAATGCGAAAAAGAAAGCTATTGTGAATAAATGGGGGCTCCAACCAGACCGATTCTTACATACGGTGCGGCGGCGTACTAGTATGGACGACAGCTCTAGACAAAAACACTTGACTCCGGTGGCGGCCACGCCCTGCATGGTCTCCTGTAGTTCCAGTCTGTTCCGAGTAGCTAAGCGCCAGAATGTTTTCCCAGTTGGCGCGATACGATTAGGAATTTGACGTCGAGATTCAAGCTGCGCTAACACCACCGACCGATTATTGGTCAAAAAAATCGACGCAATTATTCCACGCTCTTGTGAAGTATATCGCTTCATTGCTTGTCAGTTTGTACACTCCAGCTGTCTAGTTCACAAATGTCAAATATGATTGACATAATTATCTACGACGCCATTAACAAAAACTATAATACCCGTATCTTCCGATAGGGTGATTAATTTTGCGCCACTTTGTAGCGCTTGCTTCAGAAAGATCTCCAATTGGTTTAACGATTAAGGATGTTATGTGGGATCACTCATTATTTAAGTGTGTTGGCTCCCCTGCCACGTCAACCTTACCTAACTTCGGGTATAACGCTAGATTTGTATTCTTTTTCAGGGCTGCTACATCAGCTACAGCAACTATACATCCTACAACTTCATCACACATCCAACAGAAATTGTTGTTTGATGTAGCTGGAAAAAGTAGTTGATGTAGTTGATGGTTTAACATTTCTTATGTATATGAGTTTAGTTTCCATAATTTGATGCATATTTTTGAAGTCTTTGGAATCTTAATGCATTTTTACAATCGACTTATTTTTGATACATTTTTCAAACTAAATAACAGGGTTTCAAAAACCCCCAGACTCCCCCCAATCTATGCTTCTGATTGGTTATATCGTTATTTCTATTGAAAGAACATGGCTGCGGAACGAGGCGAAGATCAAAAAAACCTACAATAATGCAGCGGTAATTAATAAATCAAAAAAACGTTTTGCAACAAAGTATCATGTAGGATTTATTTGGCTATACTCGAGTGCTTTTTTGTATTTTTATTTTAGTTTTATTTTTATTTTCGTTTTATTATGTTTGGTGGTTTTGAAATTGTATTTTCTTGTTCATCTCTCGTGATGTGGGGAAGAAGAGATCACAATCTCTGATCTGCAATGGCGACGACGCGTTGTGCGGTAGCTGGCGGCAATAGCCAGCCAGCAGCCGGTACGGCCTTAGTGGCATAATAGTGTAGTGACTCAGCCGACAACAGCTCCATCTGTTTTATTTTTATTTTTATATTTGTCAACTGACTGTGGGGCGGGGTGGTTTGCATTCTTCGTTTAATTTTGTAACTCAAAGAAGAAGCAAGCAAAAAAAAAATCGTCACATTTCGCCTTCTTCTTGAGCGAATGAAAGAGACCAAGACGCGCGAGACCACACCAAAGATAGCGTCCCGCGCTTCACAAACAGGAAAGCAAACAAACAAAGGCACAGAAAGTGGAACCACTGAAGCACAGTCCAGTCCAAAGCAGTAGCAACAACATCAGCAGCATCAGGAGCAGAGCGACTTCATAAGAAGAGGTGAAGAGGAATTATGGTGCTGGGGGATAGGAGCGATGACCTTCTACGCGCCTGCCGCCGCCTCTGTGTTTACCTTGCCTTTTTGGTTAGAGTGCTTCCTCGAGTTTTGTATATTGTTTTGCTTGGCAGTCCTTTTAGCGAGGACCGTCCGCCCCGTCGCGTCGCGTCGTCGTCCCTTTGTTGGGACCAGTTTTTGTGTCTCCATATAGCCCGCCACATGTACAACAGACACGGGCTCGTCTTGTTTGCCTTGGTTTTCCAGTTTTTTTGGGGCTTAGCTTTAATTTTTGTTTGCCCTCAAGTGCTTCTTCCGCGCGTCATAGTGTTGACGACAGTACTGCATAAAAGTGCTCTTACGTTTTTTATTTTTCGGCTTACCTGTTTTTTTTTTCTGCTCGCAGTGTGTTCGTTTCGTGAAATTTTCGCGCGCGTTTCTTTTTCTTGATGTTGGGTGAGATGAGGTGGGACCTGGGTGTGGAACAGCTACGAGAAATCGGGTTTCAAAAGTTCTTTACGATTTGGATTTGGTATATAAAATAAAGTCTCTGCTGGTGATGTCTACAGGACGTGACTTTGTAATCGCATTACGGTGTTCAGCTTTGGAAGTGGTTTCTTTTGTGGTAGTTAATGGGTGGTGGATGTGCTTCTTCCGTGTTTGTTAGTTAGTTTTTTTTTTCATTTTTATATCCCAAAGCTAAAGCACGTGCCTAAAATGAAGAAGGAATTTTAAGGATTGAACCAGACTTTAAACACTGATCGGGAATTTTCTTTAAATGTTTTTCGTTTGCAACTTTGTATAGCTACAAGCAAGCTAGAGGGTCACAATAATGATGTTGTTTTTTTTTTAAGCCAACTGCTTTCCGGGGAGCAATTTGCTGTGGTTGAAGGTTTACAGTTACATTCGGGAAATAAAGTAGCAACTTAATGTTAACAACACTATCAAATATTTGAACATGCTAAAAACTAAATGACAATCGGAATACTTCTAAGCAACTGAATTGCCTCAAAGCTGGACAGGAATCCGTTGAATGGGTAAGAGTAGTTTCCAATTTCAAATGACAAAAGTTAGACATGTATGACCTTTTGAACAATAGTAAGGCCTTCCTTGTATTTCAAATTGAAAGCAATTGTTGTTTTGTTTTTGAAAACCTTGTACTTCAAATAGTTTCGACATGACTTAAACTCATTCAGTTTTCTATTGAAGGCTTTCGTATCAATTGGTCCACTGGTGATTTGATGGTATACTTCACAGAATAGTGACAAATCATCACATACTTTTTGAGAAAGTGAGATTATTGCGCTTGATATTCCAAAAGCATTTAAAAGAGTTTGGCATCAATCTCTCCTTCCGAAAATTCTTAGATTTTGTATGGCCGGATCTCTCCTTCGTTGGATTAGAAATAACCTTTCGAACCACATCAATACTAGTTGTATTAGATGGTTATAAAACTGAAATTCATACAATACGTGCTGGTGTGCCACAGGGCTCCGTTTTATCTCGAACTCTCTTTCTCATATTAATCAATGATATTCTGGCTGAAACTTCTTATCCTTCAAATTGTTTTTCTGACGACAATACCTACTTTTAGCTTTATATATTTGTTTCTAGATTCACATCCTTGGTCTTCGGATGTGGAATTAGAACGGCAACGTATAAGCTCATTTTGATATTGACAGCCTTTTTCTATAGGGAATAGAAAACCGCGTAGGATTTAATGCTTCAAAAACTTAACCCTAGAAAGGTAATCATATTTTTTAGTACGTTAAAGGTAATCATTCGTCGAATCGACGAAGTAAAATTTAAATGCAATTTTTTCGAAAAGTTATTAACAAATTCTTGTAGATGTTAATAATTTATTTTTATCAAACTTTCTTTTAATAAAAAAACACTTTTAATTTTATTTTTTTAGATTTGTGACTTTTTATTCTCCTTAAAGATCTATGAAGAATCTATGAGAAATTTTAAAATGAAAAAATGATGTTCGTCTAATCGACGAAGATTACCTTTCTAGGGTTAATGATGTCTCCTGGCATTGAAGCAGAGTCCACGCTCTAAGCTGTTCTCAACAAGCTACGCTCATTGAAGAAACCGAAAAGCTTTTCGTTCTCGGTATGTGCATCACTGACCACCTTTTAGGGAATAACTATATATTTGACCTAACAAAAACGCTGCTAACTTTTTAGGTTTCCTTCGACGAAGCAAGAAATTTTGCAACCTTTCTGATTTGGCTGAAATTTATAAAGCCTATATTCATCCAAACCTTGAGTGCAATATTCTCAGGCTTGGGCATGTGCTCCAATAACCCATTTAAGGCTTTTGGATAGATTCTAAAATGAGCTTGCAACATGATAGGTGATAGAACTATGTACATATAAGGGAAATATTTCCATGTCTCAAGTACCGCCGCAATTTCGTTATCCTCACGTTATTTTTATTTAGGTAAATAGTCATTTGCTCTCTTTTTTCCTCTGAATCACTTCAATGGTAATACTCCAACTTAAGGGAATGCCCATCATAATTTACCCTTTGAGTCCATTTTTCGACATACTTTTAAGTACAGAGATTCTTTCTTTACCCGCACAACAGGAATGTGAAATACTTTACCTAGCTCTGTTTTTTCCTACCATTTTAAAACTTAAGGACTTCAAAATTAATGTGCATCGATATCGACTATTAAATTCTTCCTTTAACAATAAAAAGGTATCCAAAACCCCTTCAGTGCACATTTTTCAAAAATGAGGTCTTAGTAAATTTCTCCATTCCATTTGAATGTTTAAAGAAATCGAAAAGTTGTTCAACCGAATCTAAACCCTTAGGCTAGCCGCGCACTAGCAATTTTTAGTTGCGAAACTGTTTGGTTACTTATAGAAAATAGATGAACTGTTTGGTTGAATGTCGGTGAATTTGCAGATAATTATATGTTCAATAAAATGGCGAACTTATTTTAGGCAATCGTTTAGTTTGTGTCAAAACACAAACTTTTTAGTTGCTCGAACCAAACAGTTTCGCAACTAAAAATTGCTAGTGCGCGGCTAGCCTTACAGCCGTATGAATAAAAAACGCTTATTCCACCTATATTCCATGGTTTTTCTAAACCATGGAATAGGAGTTAAGCCATGGCTTAAATATTTACATTAATAAAAACAAAATGTTCCCGGAATAGTAAAATGACGTTTATCAAAAATCCTTTTAAGAAAATCTTTTACAAAAGTAACCAATCTCTTTTTTTATATTCTGTGGCTACCTAAATTGATTGTCAATTGCTTGTGTCTGACTGTGGACATTTCTATTTCTTTTTCCTTCGCTAAACCATCTACTTCGGTGGTTTAACTTAATCATAATTAATAAACGTCACTTAACAGAAAATTTGTTTTATTATTGAAATTTCGCACTTAGTACAGGACTTAACGATAAGCCTCCACTAAACCATCTTTATTAATATGGGTGTTAGACTATAAAATTTTGGAGTTCTTAAGTTAATGACGTTCTATTTCAAACTGAGACCATAGAACATGGTATCTTCACTATGGGTTAGAACTCAATCAAGTTCAATTTTTTGGTTTTTAGTATAAAAACTTTGTAAAGAATTGGTGCTACTAATTCAAATAATTCAAAGCAAAATGAGACCCAGACAATCTTTTACAAGAAAATCCGTTCATTAAAATATGTACAAATCTAAAAAGTCTCTTGTTAAATTCACAAAATGAGTATTTCATTTGCGAATCGGTATTCTATAGAACGACCACTTTCAAGTAAATAGGAGAATATTGCACTATATTACCAACATATCAAAACAGTGATCAGTTCCAATTTTAAGAAAATTCTCTAAATGAATAAACAAAATAAATAGGACTGAACATTGTGGTTCATTAAGGAAGATGACATATTTTTTTGTTTATAATTCACATTCTATCCAGTTCTATCCAAAAAATGGAGAGAAGACTTAAATAAATGCCCTAAGACTTGAGATGTACTTCATAAGCGGTATTTTTTGTAAATTTATGTTTGTCCTTAAGTTGCAATTCCACTTCTGAAGAATTTGAGAACGAGTACGAGGAGCTGATTGTAGAGTCGTTGGAAAAACAATGAATTGGATTAGAAGTATTAAACAAGAGATCATTTATAAAAATTAGAAAGAGAGTCGGAGACAAAACGGAACCCTGAGGAACAACAGCATTGATTTTGTAAAGCTTCAAACCGTCTAATACAACATGTATTGAACGATTAAGAAGATAATTTCTAATCCGTTTCGTTGATACCAAACGCACAGATTTTCGACAAGAGAGCCTAGTGCCAAACTCTATCAAATGCCTTAGAAATATAAAGCGCAATAATCTTACTTTCTCCAAAACAATGTAAGGATCTGTTCCACTCTTCGGTGAGATATGCCATCCGATCATCAGTGAAACGATTGCTGCGAAAGCCGTTTTTGCCGGTCATTAAGAAGATTCCGATCTTCGAGATATTTCTTGAGTTGATATAATTTATCAGCGATTCCATGATCTTGAAAAGAAAGGATGTAAGTTCAATTGGACGATAGGAAGAGAGGGAGGATGGGGGCCATTTTTAAGAACAGGCTGGAAGATTCCAGAACAGTAGGAGCGATTGGAAAACTTACGGAATAGTTTAGCCAACGTTGAAGAACATCTCTTCAGAAGAATTGGGGTAAAAACAACACACAGTTCTTATAGATATGGAAATTTGACTCATATTGACATAACCCCAGTCTTAATTTTTACCAAGTTTGTAGTAACGCACTTGGAATATTTTCTTTTGTAGTGCTTAATTTTACTACGTAACTCGTTGACTTAACTATTCATATTGTCATTTGTGTTGTACCTGATGAACTTTACATAGTCTTTCTGCGTTAAACAAATAAAAAACATTAAACATTATTAAATAAAATATCATCATCTTTTGTTTAAAAATTGCATTAATTTATGACACCAATGTAAAATATTTTTATATGCCATATCTTTATAAACAATTTGTACGAATAAACTTAATTCAACACAATAAAAATGAGCGGATAAACTTTGAAATCAGGGGCCAAGTTACCGCTTCAGTGATCGAGTGAGTGAGTCCCATCAGTGATCGAATGAAAATTAAAAATTAGTGTAATCTATTGCTCGATGACGTAAGCGGTAATGCCAAACTCACATAATTCAGTCACGTATTACTCGAAAACTGTTGCGGTAATTTGGCCCCAGCACTGACTTAAATAAAATTGAAACAACGATAGACTCGCTTTCGAACGAGGTCATGTAGTTGCTTTTTAAAACAAATGGGTATATGGTTAAATCAACACTGCCTTAACATATAAAAATATAAAGTTTCATTTGATCTTTCTAATTTTGTTACATGATCTTGTAATTAGATGAACAAGGTTGGTTGTTTGGTTAACATGATATATGTAGGGTTATTTTTCCCCTGCATCTGTTTAATCAAAAGTGCTTGACAACACATTCAACTAACAAATAGTTAATAAAAGATACTTATGTAATTAAAAAAAATGGAAAATAATTGTCTTAAAGTTAACGTAGTTTTATTGTGAAGAACATAATTTTTCTAAATAAAAACTTTTATTTACATTTAAAAAATATAAGTAACAGCAAACTCCTTTTAGATAGTTCCTGAATTTAAAAAATATATAAAATAAAAACATAAACTTCAAAAAAACAAAAAAAATTAAAATAAGAACTGCACTTTAACAGTTCAAAGTTTAAAATTTCTTGGATTTTATTGTCTCGAGACTACAATTGAATTTGGAACAGTATATTTAATTTATACTAAATTGGCATTCGTGTCATTTTAATATGTTCTTGTTCAAGACAAGCGTAAAAACTTCTAATCTTTATACACTTATACACTTACTTTTTTTAATTTTTCAGTTTATTTTATCTGTTTTGCTGTAAAATTGTTGTGGAAAGAAAAAATTATAGAAAATGGTTAGCCTTACCAAATATAGATGTATGTATGTGTTACCTAGTCCAAGTTTTTGGTTACAAGTATTTCGAAGAATTTGAATTGATTCAAAAGTTTTTTTTCAAACGATTATCAAAGGGCACGGTAGTGCCCAGCCAAGTTCTGGCACTACACCCTTTTTACAGGAACAAACTCAGGCGACGAGAAATTTTATTATTTAATGATTACTGAGTAAAATTTGATGGGCTTACTTGGCAAGTTTTTTTTTTTATGCCCAATTCAAACGGTTTTAAAAACTTGAGCAGTAAGCCCATCAAATTTTACTCAGTAATCATTAAATAATAAAATTTCTCTATTACATTGTACCTGTTTCAATATTATTCTACTTTAAATATTCGGTATTAAATCTTCATGAAGTAAGAACTTGGCGCACTTTTAGATCTCATTACTTTTCACGGCTGACTTGTTACACAAAGGTTTTTGTATAGAAGAACTTGGCTCTTTTTTTAACATTTATGTTTTTGGTCTGATTTTATTTACCGAATTCCACTCCAACGCATGCTATCCACATCGAGTCAGGTATTACCCCAATTTATATTAGAAACTTAAAAGCCAACTCTGGTTTTTTGAACAAGTCTGACATTAGTCTCCACAAGACTATTATGGTGAACCTTTTGCGTACGAATTCGAAATATACATACATTCAACATCTAAATCGGGCGGCGGCATCGCCAACTAGACTTATATACAGAGATCTAAATCATCGACTTCAAGCTGCTATCTACTTTAAAATCGAACTCCCTGTGATGGTTATAAGCACCATTTTTCGAGCAAGAGTTGAAATCCTTAGCTTAAATTATGTTCCCCATCGCTCAGACTTACCAATCTTGTGTAATTTCTGTAACAGATTCGAGCGTGATGATGTTTATCACTTCATAGCAGTGTGCCCAATTTTGCAGGAACTTAGAAGACTTTACTTCCATCAAAGTGTGCTCTCAAAAATACAACTGATAGAAATTTTGAACGGTTCGGCAGGGTGGACAAATCTCTACGGGTTTTGTGATCAAGCTCTTAACTATCGAAACTGTTTCTTGTAAATCTTGATAATTCTTATTCAATCTTTTAATTGATTATTTATTAAAATTTTCTGTAACAATGCCACCTAACATTATTTAAACTTATTTACAAATCGTTTGTGTTTCAACTCACTTAAAATTGAAAAATGTTTGTAAAATCTTATTTTTTTAAATTGATTTTCTTTTTTTTGTGTTACAAATCACTGCAAAATTGTTTAAAGTTTGTTTTTTTTTTTTGCTAAAATTAAAACTTTTCAATGATTCAATATTTCAATATTAAATTATAAATTAATTATTTATTTATTTCGTATATTTATCTTTTTTATATATTTTTCTTTTCATTTTTAATTTTGAAATGTTCTTTCAGGCAGACGGCAGAATTGCCATGTCCTTATTCTTAAGCAATAAATATTGTAAAATGTTTAATATGAAAATCTATCTATCTATAGAGGTGAATTCACAATGTTTACTTACCACTATTTACTCTGCAAAATGTCCAGAATTTTTTTCTTCACACTTCTTAGTTTTCTAATTTCTCTTAATTTAGTGCTAAAATAGCATTTCCATAGGTTTGATTTGAAAAGAGATCATGTAAACTACAAGGGAAACTGTTTTTGAGTCAACAATATGCCATGTTAATTTGTCATATTTCGCATGCAAGGCTAAAATGTTCATAAGCTTCATTTGACAATAATTGGTCATGTTAACTCAACAAGTACACATTGCTAATGTTACAATGTCCCGTGTTAAAATACTCTGGCTCGCGTTTAAGTGAAATAAGAATCCTTATTGTAGTACGCCTTGGCATAATGTATAATAATCCTTGATTATTTCATGTAGATTACACAGATATCCGCTGTTACGCTAACAGTGTATCATGTTAATTTATCTAGACGTTAAATATTTATTTGAAGTAGCATAAGCTTAAAAGGGATTATAAACATTCTTCATGTAACTTGTGTTGTGCAGTGTTAAAATCATAAAAAAATTATCTTCAATGTTTTGAAAACCAACTACTTAATATAAATGAATCAAAAAAGTTTTGCTATAGATTACATCATTTCCATGAACACAAATGTTCTTCAGAATTTGGAGGCAGCCAATTTTTTCTTTCCAAATCATTCTAAATAATATCTTATTTCGATCTTTAATACAACCATTTTACCAAGAATTATCCAATTGAAATCATTGAATTGGCGCCCAAATCAAAAGTTCCAAGAAAGTCTTTCAAACATCAAATTGGCGCCCAAATCAAAACTTCCAAGAAAATCTTTCAAACATTAAATTTAAAATCGCCCCGGAAATTGTAAATCCATGTTATATATAAGTATGTTCCACACTCGAACAAATTTAATGAATTAACTCAAGAATCAAGATCAAGAAATTGACGACCCTTAAGTCATCTAAGGCCTAATGATTTTATAGGTACACATAAAAACAATTCGCTATGGTAACAAGAAAACAATCGTTTCGCTTCACCCGCCTACTATCTATGCCCCAGAAAAAAAAACACACACACTTTTTAATTGTTTATGGTTCGCGTCGTGTCGCAACTCTTGGGATCGGGTTTTAACGACCCAATATATCCCATGTTCTGCTTTATTCGATTAATAAATGTTTGAAGCTTTTATAATACCTACTTTCTTTGTTTTCATGGGGCCCTCATCATCGTCAGGTAAATTTCGGGACCATGATACAAATACTACCTGCGAACTTACCGCACGTTTTGGTCGTCATGATGGAATTTCCGATTAAAAACCCTTCACTGTGATTCATGTAAAGTTTGGATATTTTAAGAATTCAGATTACACCGCACATCCTTCGGTTGTTTTATATTGAAGAAAAAAAAATAACATGTCCCCCAAAAAAGGATCTACTTACAGGCATGTGAATCGAGGACAACAAATGGCTGGCATTGTCTATAGGTGAGTTTTTTTTGTTGGTTCTGTCCGTGTCCATTTTGGGATTTCACTCTTGCTGTCACTGCTACGACGACTACAAAAAGAACGTCGCGTCGCCGTCATAAGAAAAACAATTCCTGGAATGAATTCATGGGATTAAAAGTTTGAGAAGAAAGAATCCCACAACAGTGTTTGTTTTCCTAGAAAAAGAGCAACTCACAAAAAAGAAACCCAAGAAATACGAGCAACCAAAAAAAGCGTTCCTTCAAAACAACACACATCACGGTTCACGGAACGAGGATGTTGTTGTGAATGGAATCGATTCAAGATTCTAGGCTAGGCTTTTTAGTTGTCTCCTTTTCTTATAGTTTCAAGATTGTCAGAGACGACGACGACGACAGACGGGGAACGAACGATGTGAAAGAAGACGCTTTTTGGACGTTGTTTTGAAATACGAGATTTTGGTAAACAAAATTCCATTCACACAAGCTGACGTGATTGTTTTTTTTTCTTTCGTTTTGAAGGATAGACAGTTTTTTCTGTAGTTCGTTGGTCCCCATCTCCATTAATAGGAAAGAGACCTTGACGAAGTTGTTGTTTGACGCTTAGTCCTAGGTAGAGTTTGTAAGTTTTTGTTTTTTATATAGTTTTTTTTTTTTTTTTGCGGTTAGGTAGTTTTGTAGTTTGAAGATAGGTTCAAAGTTTCAAATTGATTTAAGGAATAACGAACGAACTCATCAACTTTAGCTTAGTTGTGCTTGTGATGGTTTTCGTTGTGTATACATCAATTGCGGGTGGTCTTTAAAGGTGAAGCGTTGTTTGTTTCATAGACCAAGAGCTAGGTAGAAACTGTAACCTATGCCCAAGGGCTCATTCAAGAAATGGAAAGCTCTAGACAAAAATTTATATATTGGAAGTAAGAAGAAAATACGTAATATTAATAACTGCCATTTGATGTTAAAATAAATGCGGGCTCTATATTAATTGTGACAAATTCGCTTAAATATCGGGCTATTGAAATGGCAAGAAATTATGGGTACAAAATTTCACATTCGTGTAGTGGGACTAAGGGAAGTATATCTTCAGCTTGCTTCTTGCTAGGTGCGTCTGAAGCTTTACTGAAGAGTAATGGCTAATGAGTATAACACTGTAAATAAAAGGAAACAATATATACAATTACCAGGACCGTAGGATTCCTGATTTAAAAAAGGACGCCACCATCTTTATTTTTTTGGGGTTTGTTTGGTGATAGTGAATTTATTGTCCTAGAGAGATCATTCAGGTGTGGGCGATGACATTGCAATGAGTGGGAAATATAGAGCGGGGAAAAGCATTCCACATTCGTCTAGTGCGGCTAAAAAGAGAATCTCTGTACTTGACAGTACGTCTGAAATTGGGCTCAAGGGTTAACTGATGAGCATTCCTAGAAGTACGGGTATTACGGTTGAATTGTTTGAGGCGAGGAATGTAACTTTCTTTTTCACTGGAGCACTGTTTATGAAAATAGCGGTAAAATAATGATAGACATAAAACGTTGCGGCGGTGCTCAAGAGATACAAATGTTTCAGTAAGACAACGGTCGCCTATCATAGCTATCATAGCTCTCTTTTGAATTCTGGACAAGAGACTCAAGTAGGTTCTTGGAGCACCTGCCCAGATATGGGAATTGTACTCGAGTTTCGGAAGAGTTATGGCTTAATATATAACAGCCAGATCAGAAAGGGTAAAAAACTTCTTGCATCGGCGGAGAAAACCCAAACTGAAAGCCGTTCAGTCTCCTCAGTATACAACATTTAGTTTTCGAAGCATTAAATTCCAAACGGTTTTTGATTTCCCATACTACAATGCTGTCAGAATTTAATCATACGCTGCCGTTTAAAGTCCACATCCAAAGGACAAGGGTTTGAATCTAAAAAGGAATACGAAAAGCTGAGGGTACTGTCGTCAGCGAAACAATTTAGCGGATGAGAAATAAAAGTAGTTTATGAACATAAAGAATAGTATCAGAGACAAAACGTAGCCCTGGGGCAAACCAGAGTTTATTTTGTGGATATCAGATTTGAAACCGTATAGGTATAGGCAGGATGATTTTTGAAAGTGTCTACGGTTTCAATTAAAGTCCTTTTTTATCTACTAATTTTAACGCTCTGTTTTGTATTCGATTAAGAAGATTTAAGTAACTTCCAGCCCAAATATGAGCATTATTGTCGGGCTTAAGGTGGGTATAAGGCTTGTATATTGTAGCCAGATTAGGAGAGCGTTGCGAAATTATTCAACGCGATTTTAACTTTAACTTTAAGACGAGAATCTTCAAACACTTTAATTAAGAAGATAAAACGAGTTATTAGAAACAAAATACAAAACAAAATGACGTATATTTCGAAATTTAGTAAACTGAAAATTACTATGGGTGTGTTTAAAAACTTGCACATATTACAACACATACAAAATGTTGCCTCCAAGTAGCTCAGCAATGGGGCACGTTCAGCAACCAGTGGTGTTATTAATCGAATTTGATTCATAAAAAGAATAAAAATATGAAAGTAAAAGAAGGGAAAGGAGTAGGGTACTTGTACTAAAGTGGGCGCCAGGAATTTTCATTCGTCAAATAATAAAATCCCAAAACTATAGTAATTATACCCGCCATTCGCCATTTGTTTTTTTTTTTTTATTTTTCAAAACCTTTTCCTCGAATCCTCTACTACAAAACCTTTTCCTAAAATTTTCTTCGATTCGCTTTCTGTCACTCGTTGCTTGGATTACTTTCTCAAAAAAAGTGAACTTTCCTAGCTAACAACCAATCTCTGGCTCGGAAAAAAATAAAAAGAGTCGGAGATAACGCAGAACCCTGCGGTACACCAGCATTTATTTTATGAATTTCATACTTCAATTCATACAGTACTTCTTGTATTGAACGGTCTTTAAGATCATTTCTAATCCATCGCATTGACCAGCAACATCTGCAATCCTAGTAGGCTCATCAACTAGCTGAGAAGGTTGATTATACTCAACAGATATAATCAACCAACCTTCTCTTAATTCGCTCATCTTGTAAAAATTTCTTGTCATAAAGAAGAATTTTAAGAATTTTTCTATAAGGGTGGGAAATGGAAATGGAATAAAACAAGCTGTGTGTGAGGTATTACCAATTATATGCCATTATATTTGGAATATGACATCCTTCATATTCCCGCCTCTGTTTCTTACGTAGGCACCGATGTGAGTGGTTCAGTTTTCAACAACTCTTCCGCATAGATCTGAATTTGAACGATGGCCGGTACTAAGTTCACCTTTAGGGCATCAATCATTCATGGTTTATTCGCGTATACCTGCGACTTTAGGAAACCCCACAAGTAAAAGTCTAGCCAGGTAAAATGTGACCTTGGTGGCCAATTCACGTCACCTCTGCGAGAGATAACCTTATCCTCAAATCTTTCATGCAGAATGTCATTCGTGGCGTGTTTTGTCGGGCACGTAGCGCCGTTCTATTGGAACCACATATCGATTAGTTCCATAAGGCTCAATTTGGCCAATAAGAAATTGGATATCATTGTTCTGTGGAGCTTGCCATCGACGGTGACCGCCTCACCAACCTCATTTGAATGTTGGTTGATTTATTATCTAACCGGTCGTCTCGTGAAGTTCCAGGCCGTCTGCCGTAAAACGGGCACAACGCGTACAACGTTTCCATTAACGGGCACTCATTTTGACAGTAAAGTTTAATGATTTGGAACTGATCGTGTAACTTGCCAACGTGATTTGGCATCAGTAACTGAATAATAAACAACGGATTTGACAGATGTCACCAAAACAACATGGCCGCTAAAATTTCCCCGCGTTAATTGAAAAACCTTTATATACAATGAAAATATTTAAAAAAAAGTCCAATAATAATACAAAGCAATTCAACATCACGATTTTGACATTTTAGTTTTGTGAGTGTGTTAGAGCTTCTGGTTTCGACTCTGAAATTAAATCCAGAAAAGAAAATCATATCTGAAGGGTTCAGTCTGGAAGACCAATCAAAAAAAAAATGTTAACCTTATTCAAACAAATGTTAAGCCCGCAAATAAAAAAAAACGTTACATCATCTCTTACAATATCGCCTTGTCCGCAAGCCATCTGGTTTTCACCTAAAAAAAAGTGCATTTGATTTTTATTTGTTTTTCGAATCATAAAAAAATAAATTACTTACATCCAGCTGTCAATAAACCAGTTCTCCAAAAGAAATATTAAAATGAAATGAAATGAAATGCGCAGAACTTATCATTCATTTCATCATGCACCTTTGTGATTCTAAAAATGTAAACGTAACAAAAAAGAAAAGTAATGTCAATATACTCGCAACTCGCACTGCAGTTTTACTGTCAAACAGGTTATCTGTCAATTTGAATGAAGCAACCTTCATCATTCAAACAAACAAAAAAAATACGAGTTTGTCATCCAGTTACAAGCAAACGTCAAATGAGGTCTTTCGGGTGAATGTAATGTAAATCTGCGTGTAATAACTGTCAAAATCGTAATAAATTTCACCTCACTTCTTTCCATATTGTATGTACTTACTTATTCCTTTCAAAAAAGGAAGATCACTATTATCTACTTAATAACGCCACAAGGGGTGTGTTACTGATGAACGCACACACACACACACACACAAAACAGAGATGAAATCCTTTTCGCTTCATTTGCAATTCATGTGGCATATAAAATTCACAAAGAAATCGGCTTTTACTTTATCCGAAAGGTGTTGAATCCTTTTGTCTAAAATAAAACCCTAAGCGCTTTGGTTAATCGACTGTGGAGAAAAAAATCTGAAACGCTAATAAAATTTTTAACTTTACGATCAAAATAACGTGATGAATATAAAAGAACAGAACACGCTTCTTTCTTCTGCATGCATGAGTCGATAGTAGGTTAGGTGTGCTGGGTAGATATGCGCCTTTAGGCAAAATATATTTCCAACGTCAAACTTAAGTGCAAAATTTATTTACGCATTTAAAATAGTTTTTGGTTATAAATTTTAAGTGTTAAGCATTTTTTTTTTCTCATTTGGCCATTTAGGTGAACGCAGCAGAACAAAATTAAAAAACTTGACAGTTTAACTACCATTGGTATTCGCATTAGGTTGAAGTTTCAATCATGTATGGCCGTGCGAAAATTGTATTGTATAACTTATAGACTAATGACAGTTAGTAGTTGATGTGACACACGGAATGACGGCAATATCCGTTTGTTATAAATTGATTTTTTTTTTGCTATTGCAATAGTGGCGGTCGAAGGAATAAATAATGGTTTTCTATTTTCGAAAATTTCGACTTGTAACCTGATTTGATAGGACTTTTGATGTTCAAAAAATTAACTCCAAAAATCATGGTCATTTTTGAAATGACGACAAAATGTTTAACTACTCATAAGTATCTATGTATGTATATAAGTTTTTGTTGGTCCAAAGGCAACGTTACATTTTATTCGGAGGCAAAGCTGTTAACAGAGGTCCTGGAATTTAATGTTTGGCATTATCTGTTAATAATTGCTAAGGTTTGTGTTAGGAATGGTAATACTGGTCATTCTTCAACTCAAAACTAACCTGAATTTGATGAAATCTCACATTGGATATGTCGATTAACATACAACTAGATATTTTTCGCGATTTTTCTGGCGACTTCTTGCGACTTTTGATGATTGGTTTAGCGTTCCCCGTGATAGATTTCGGTGACCAAAACCACCAATGCGGTGGCGAGGACCCCCGTCTAATGCATTAGGTCTATCATAATATAGAATATACTAGCCGTGTTTTTTTTTAATTGAATAGGCTGGTCAGCAAATTTTGACATGCAAACAACAACAAAACATAATTTAGGTCACAAAACAGAGTGAGCATAAAGCGAATGGAAATTCGCAGTAGTGATTCAAAGTATCCGAATGTTCGAAACAGATCCAGACCAAATACAGGATCATGTATCCGAACTATCCGGATAGTGTCGGATATAATTAAATAACACAGTTGAGATCCTACACTATCCGGATAGTTCCGAATGCCTGCGGATCCAGATGCAAATCCCGATCCATTTTGAAGAAATATTTGTACGGAAAAATTAAAACAGGGGATATTAAAAAAATCTTATTTTCATGAATCTAAGTGCAACGTTTAAAAAACTATCCTAAAAATATATACATAGGTTGGAAGGATATTTTTTTGTTGAGGGGGTTGGATAATTTGTATAACATTATAAAACTACTTGTCTTTTATGTGACCTCTTACCTTCAGGTAAACATCCCTTTTAGATAAATCTGGGAGGACGTGAAAGATGATTCAATCCATTTGTACACTGATGGATTAAAAACTAATCACGGGGTTGAAGGAGGTATACACTGAGACTGACTAAATTTATGTCTCTCTTTTCGTCTTCCTAATACTGTAGCGTGTTTCACGCGAAACTTTTGGCATTTAAAGAAGTCCTGTCTTGGCTTTAAAAAAAAACGAGATATCAATCAAAGATATCCGCGTCTTCTCGGACATCCAAGCACCCATTAAATCTCTTGATTATGTCTATCAGCTCAATAACCGCCCTTAATTACCTGATGGAAACGAAGCAGCAGTTTAACATACACGTCTGCTGGGTGCCGGGCCACAGGAACATTTCAGGAAATTGTTAAGCTGATGAACTCGGCAAAAGTGTAATAATCACCAGATAAAGCAAATAAAGGATCATATTCCCAGCGCTATGTGTAAACTTATGCTAAAGCAAGACGCTATAAGGAGAACAAACCTTAGGTAGAATAATATCACCACCTGCTCCGCACATAAGCTCCGTAATAAGTGTTCATTCAGGGCACTTCATTTAATTTCTGCCGCAGCTGTATGGACGAAGAAAAGAAGTAATCGATTCCTAATCTTCTCTGTACCGTTCTGCCGTTCTTAATCCACATCCGAGGAACAAGGAAACGAATATGAAAAGCTGAGAGTAGTGTCTCGTTTCAAATTCAGATAAAAGATCATTGATGAATATGAGAAAGAGAGTCGTACCGAAAACCGAACCCTGAGGCTCACCAGCGTTTATTTTATGAATAACAGACTTGAAACCATCTAATACAACTTGTATTGAGCGATTCGAAATGTTGTTTCTAATATAAAACGAAGAAAAGATTCATCAATATCAAATGCAGGCATTTTCGATAGAAGAGCTCGATGCCAAACTATATCAAATGCTTTTGAAATATAAAGTACAGTAAACTTACTTTCTCCAAAGCGATGTAAAGATTTGTTATACTGTTAGGTGAGATATAGCATGTGATCACCAGTGGACGTATTGCTACGAAAGCCAAATTAGCGGTCATTGAGAAGATTTCGTTCTTCAAAATATTTCTTAAGATAATTTATCAGCATTTCCATGATCTTGGAAGTAGGGGCCCCAAGTGCAATTGGACGATAGTAAGAAGGGACAATTTTTAAGGATAGACTGGACAAATGCTGTTTTCTATTCACACGGAAAGAGACCAGTAGATTAGGACAGATGGAAAAGCTTACGCAATGGTTTTGCCAACGTTGAAGAACACCTCTTCAGAACAATAGGGGGATACTATCCGGGCCAGTGGTTTTGTGAATATCGAGATCTTTCAGTGCTCTTGCAAGTGTACGGGTGCGTAAGTAGATTTCGTATCTCGTACATATTTTACAAATGATCATCTGATTTTACGAATATGATCACTACAGGTCTTTCTATGTTGTTTGAACTTATTCCGGTTTTCCTCAGTAGGATTGAATGTATAACATTAGAAACTTACTTCCCTGACTCTAATTATATGCCTCTTTATAGTTCGAATCAAACCATCAATTCTCTTTCGGTTTGATAGACGTTTTCCTATTCGAGATAAAATGTATCATTCCGCAAATAATTAAATCTGTAATCATATCTTCAATGGAGTTCATGTCTTGGATCCAAGTGAAGTCCTGATTTGGACCCACACCCGTAGATACAAACTTCAACTGACACAGGAGCTCAGAGTTAATGACCATAGACAACGATATGCCTTCCCCTAAATGATCTCTCGGGCAGTTGGGAGTTGACCAAAATTTCGGTCGAAAAATCATATTCAGCTACAAGGTCCATTTCTGGATGAATGGGTTCTTCAACAAGCAAAATTGTCGGAAAACGTTGGGACAATCACAATTCACATGAAATCCGCCAAACCAATGCATGAGAAAGTCACAGTTGGGTGTGAATTTGGGGCTGGTGGCACCACCTTCAACGGCGAACGCTATTGCTAGGCTAGATGATATCCAATTTATTTTCACCTGAATTGGGTGATATGGACACCGAAAGCATGTTCTTTCGCTACTTTACACACATCGCGTACCAAAATGGACATTTTGAACAAGCGATCTCGGAACATGGTTACCTCACGCGAAGGTGATGTGACGTTGGCCATCGAGATCGTCCGATTAGACCTCGTTAGACTTCTTCTTTCTTAGTTTTCCTAAGTCAAAAGTCTATGTCAATAAACTACAAACCACCACTGCCCTGAAGCCAACATTATCAATGCCATTGGTCAAATTCAGCATGATCTCATATTCCAGGGTTATGAAAAACTGGACGTTTGGAATGGGGTCCAGTGCCCTGGGCCCAACATTTTTTTTAGAAAAGTTTTGAGTTCAAAAATTAATTTTTCAAAAACTGTTCAATTGAACAATTTCATTTAAAAAATAAAAATAAATAATGAATGTTTCCCTTTATACATAGCTTCGAGCTAAAAATTTGTTCTTAAGTTTTAACTTTCAGCGTTGCCGTTGTTTATTTTTAATAGGTCTTTTCTCTTTAATTACTTTCAATTGTCGTGTTGACAAGTTTAGAACTCATTAACCGAAACATTTCTCTCAAAAGAACAAAAATGAGTATACTCGTATATTTTCCAAAAAACCTAATTTCGTTTAGAACCATTAAAATATCAAAAATATTGTGTCACGTCTGAAAATTCCACTTTGACACTCAATAACGACAAAAGTGTTTGGAATTTTTGTTATGGTTCTGCCTGTCATCGAGTTCAAGGAGTGTCCTAAATTTTTCGAGACTTATTCACCCCCACATGGAATGCATTATAAAAACTATTTTTTTTGTTATTGTCGAACACGTCTATAACCCATAAACTGAAAATAGTTTCTTAAAGTCGCCGATTGTTTAGCATCCGCATCCGTGATGCTAAAGTGTCACAATCATTTGTGCCTCCACATGAGACAGATAACTTTATTGCTGGCCATTAATTGGGGCACATTAGTCTTTGCTTGGTTAGAAACTGTGCTTTTCGCCTAATAAGCCCCCCTTTTTCGTTCAAAAGTGTCACAAAGCAAAAATGTCTCCCACGATCCTTCCAGTCGAAAAACACATTCCCAACTGAAGAGTACGAGTATTTCAAAAAAAAAAAAAAAAGAACTGAAGTAATTCCAGATGGATGTTTTTCTAATTTATAGCCCTACCACCCCACCCCCAAATAGAAAAAATATAGACATGTCGGTATTAATGCGCGCTGTTGCAGTTAATGCACCCACAGATGTCTGCAGGGACTTAAAGGGTATCATCGCGCCACCATCTCTCAACACTCCGCAACTCGCCACTGCTTTGGCGAGGAGTTGGTGAAAGCTGGGCAACTCCTCATCTGCATCCTCAGCCAACATCGACTGTAGAACAACCGACCGATGTAAATGATGAGGATGACGACGACGACGTCGGAAGGGTGAATCACATTTGAATGCGCTTTTCGTGGAGCAGTCGTTAAGGTGGGCACAGGGACGAGGCGCAGGTGATTAAATGAACACCATTCCAAGATGACCCCATAGACAGACTGTCTGGTTCTAGAGTCGCGTCGACGTTCGTCGTCGTTGTTGTCGTGCGAATAGCTAGATACAACACCAGAAGACGAGAGAGTGCAGATTATTTATGACGCTCGGTCCTATATGGGGCAAGTAGACTGCTGTGAAGTTGATGATGCTGCTGACACTGCTGCTGTCGTTTATGTTTATGCCACGAACATATAGTAGGGCTGGGGGAAGAGGGCTTAAACTATAGTAAACTTCTACCTACTGAAAACCAAAGAAATATAAAATAGTAAATCACCAGGTGAAGAGGCATGGGGTTCGAGCTATATGGTACGAGTAAGGTGAGAGACACGACGACGACGACGACGATAACGACGACGAATCATGCGGCTAATGATTGGATGTTTTATAAGCTGATGCAGTGATTAAGGTGATTCTGCTGGTATGGATCGTTTGCATTCAGGAAATTGTATATTCTATGGATGGGGGGACATGGGTTAAGATAGCAAGCAGACCACACAGAGTGTTGTTGTTAGGCCATTCAATGTACATATAGAGGGTCTTTTTTCTGTTCTGGCTGAGCGGATTTATGTTTCACTTTTTTTTTTCCTTTTCCCTCTTTTGACGTTATGAGTAATGGTTATTTTAATCTGATATTTAATAATGATTCAAGGGGAATCTTAAACTAAGTAAAAGAGATTATTGGTTTAAGAGGCTTTTTCATTTTTCAAATCTCGATCGATCACTTTTACCACTTTTACACACAAACAAAAACCCATGAGATATGATTAGTTTGAAGTTTTTAATTCTCATTTCAAATTTTGGCAGGAAAGCTGAGAATTTTCTATAAGACGTCAGATATCTGAGCACATATATTGAGCACCATATTTGATGTGGAACTTCTTAAAGCAACTTTTTGTATTGAAATAAAGCCAGGAGTTTAGATATCATTTAAAAATAAAATATCAAAACTGTTTTGACGACTTCTAATTCAAATAAGGCTTGAAAATAAGCAGAATTCACTTCCCAAATTTACTGTTTAAATTAATATTAAGGCTACATATTATAATGGACCAACTGTCACATTCTGCATAAAGGAATACTGCCAGAGAAGTTTGAAATCAAAAGTGGGCTCACGCAACGCTGTATCCTGTCACCAATACTGTTTCTGGTGATAAGCGATGTACTACATGCATCTTTATCGACTGGAAATGGAGGGATTTATTGGACTCTGCGATCATACCTCAAACATCTGAACTACGAGGAGGCTTTATGCTTACTGTCTCATAGGATCATGGATTCATGGATCTATGTATATCAAATAACAATAAGGGTGAAGAGAGAAGCTTAAATTGTGGAGCTAAAGATCAATACGGCAAGAACAACAAAGATTATCCATGGAACATCTTCATATATCCAAGTGGATAGACAACTGGAAAACTGGTAGAGATGGTGCAGAATTTTCAGTATGTTGGGAGTATCGTCTCTACCGATGGTGGAACCGATTAAAATACAAGCAGTCAAATCGGGAAAACAAAGACTGAGTTTTAAATGCTGCAGCATGCTGTCCAAAATATGGAGAAACAACTTTATAAGCTTAAAAACAAAGCTGCAACTTTTTCGTTCAAATAAATACATACATGAATATATGGAGCCAGCACTTGGAAAGTCATATCCACTGTCTCAAGAACGCTGCAAACGTTCATGAATAGATGTCTGCAAAACATCTTGAAGATTTTCTGGCATAACCGTATCTCCAATGACAAACTTCATACGAGAATGGGTCAGGAACCCACTCATATTATACGTAGAAGGAAGTGGCAATGGAAGTACATACGTCTATGCTTCGAAAAGGTTACGAGTGACTTGCAAGCCGAGTAATGTTATGGAACGCACTCACACAGAAAGGTAGTCTAGTGGGTCGGCCAAGAAGTACTTTGCGAAATACGAAGATAAATCAGCACAACTGGGTAAGAGTTGGAGAGAGCTGAGATACATCTTCAGAAACCCTAGACTATGGGACATATGTAGGAGCAGTGGAGAGTGGAGACATTATGCCTCGCAAAGAAAACTTCACTTTCGTTATAGAAATGAAATATTGCCTCGTAATTAAAGAATCAGAAAATTGTCTTGACGCCTACTTTTTCCAACCAAGAATGTCATTGGCTTTATTAGTTATGGAATTGATGTGTTGTACGAATTCAAGTTTTCCATAAAATGCTGCACCAAGGGCAGACATAACGCTTACACGTGATAATAATGCATCATAAAACAAATAGTTAAAAGAAGTCACGGAAACCTTGCTCGTAAAACTCATAGTCATACATAAATCGATGTTAAAAAATAAACAGTTACGAACACACCAGTACACAACTAACTAAGTTCACATTGCATCTCTTCAAAATCACGAGAATTGAAAATAGTTTTTAAGTTTGTTTAATCATCTGCAAAATGGAAACTTTAAAATGTTTCAACACAGATGGTAAGTCATTTATGAATAAAATAAAAAGTATAGTGCCTAAACGGCTGTCCTGTGGTATTCCAAACTTAACGGATTTTGAAGATTTTGGAGATTTTGAATACGACTATATATCGAGAAGAAAAAACTCTTGAAAAATTCTCAGAAAAGCGATAGTTGGGAGCCTACAAGGAAGACATGTACAAATTCCCAAAGTTCAATCTGGCGTGAGCAAAAAACTGAATCAGATTCAATTTGTTCATCATACAATTTTTTACAAAATAAGACACTTTTTTGTTGTCAAAGACAAATTATTTCGAAGAAGGCATTTTAGAGTAAAAAGAACTGCCTGTTCTATGTAAAGACGAAGACCCCACTTAGAGGATTTCCTACTGATTACCTAAATATAGACTTTAGACACATTTTAAAACGAGTCCCGAAAAACTTTTCCAAGTAGGGAGAAATTCTGCTAGACTCATGATAAATGTGATATCACAAAATTCAAAGCCACTTCTACTCAACCTAACTTTAGGTGTAACTGACTAGACCCCAGTTCACCACGAACTGTCGTGCTTCATAGCCCAATTATTTCGTGAAGTACCTTTACATGTGTTTACTGATCGAAATTAGGTCAAACAGATGAAACCTCAAGAGTCATCTATCAATATTTATAAAATTCAATCTTCATATGGTTATACATATACCTGTGTTTGTATACCGAAGGCTCCGTATCGAACTCAGAACTCAGTTTCTGTGAAGTTTGATCAAAATCGGTCCAAGAGTTTAGCAACAAGGTTCAGCAACGCACCCTAAGTATCCGAAAAGTTTGACTGTTTATTTGTTTTTGCCTTTAAAAGCCTAGATTTATATAATAAACTTAGAGAATAGCTTGAGGATAAAATATTTTCATAAATTTAGATGTCTATAGGATAAACAATTAAGGTAAAGGTATAAATTAGGTTAAAAAAGTATCCAATTTCAAAAATTTAAGTTGTGGTGTCCAAAAGTTATACAAGGTGGCGCAAAATTAATCACCCTATCGGAAAATGTTATAATTTTTTCAAATTGTGTCGTACGTCAATCAAATTTGACATTTGCGAACTTGACAGCAGCAATAGACAAGCAATGAAGCGCTATACTCCGCAAGAGCGTGAAATAATTGTGTCATTTTTTTACCAATAATCGGTGGGTGGTGGTGGCGCAGTGGGAATTTCGACGTCGATTTCCTAATCGTGTCGCGTCAACTGGGAAAACATTCCGCCGCCGCTTAGATACTCGAACCGAACAGACTGTGGCTGTTGATGTCGCTTAGAACGAAAAGTTATAAATCAGGCGACGGGCAATTGGACGTCAAAAGGTCCGAATTTTAGTGAAATTTCCCATGCAAAGTGCAAACATGTGAATTACTGTCAAGTCATAATCAATCTCAACAACGAAGAGAACGATTTTGTTTCGAAAATCATCATGAGTGACGAGGTGCATTTCTACCTAAGCAGTTAGTCAATAAGCAAAATCTTTGTTTTTGGGGCACTGAAAATCTGCGTGTGATGAACGAAGAGCCATTAAATCTACTCAACCGACTTCTTAGTTCTTACTGCCGGAATTGGATGAGTGAGGCACGAACCACATTGGTAAATGAGGCGTTTCCTTGTCGCGTAAACTCCCGTTTTGGCGACTTGGCATTGCCAGCAAGATGGTCCGATTTAACCATCCCATCTTTTTTTTTCGGGGGTACTTGAAGCCGCTGGTGCGGCTTCTGCTGCGATTACCCTTATGGAGAATATTCGAAAGAAATGCGAACAGTTATCACCTGAAATCTTGCGAAAAGTCATGGAAAAAGAGATAAAACGGAAACAAATGTGTATCTATACTGGCGGCAGCCACTTGACATCATCTTTTCCACTTAACAGGACAAGTTGTAAAGGTTGAAGATTTCCATCACTCAAAATAATTTTTATTTATTTAGTATTGCATTGACTTCATATGACACTGTAACATTTACAAACCCAAAACAGGGATGTTCGTTTATTTTTTTTTTCGCGAACTGTCAGAACCATGCTTTTGAACGTAAATCATGGAAAACTGCATCATTAAAGGCACAAACTATTCACGAGTTGGGATTTCGTTGAGAAGGGGATGAATTAATTTACCAAATTTTTTTGGACAAATTATGAGATAACTCGGAATTTATATTGACTGAAAATTTAATTTGACTCTATCTACTAAAAATCCGGTCATTAAAAGTAGTAAGCCTTTAAAGTTGTGTGTCTGCAATAAATCGGTCTATGTCCATAAGAATTTTAAACTCGTTCGTGATTACCGAAAAAAAAAACTACTTAAATCTCAAAGTAAAGTAAGACAAACCTTCGTGTTTACATTATCGCTTACACTACATTCACATTGACCTTGTTTACATTAAAGAAGACACAAAAAAAAACGTGCCCCACAAAACCAAATCAAAAATCCAAGCCAAATCAATCGAAAATCCTTCTAAAATTAGCTCCCGCAACAAGCACGAATAAATTTTCATTTTCCAATCAAGTGAACACTGAAATTAAATAATCCAGACATGATTACGCAAATATCATTTAAACGCAAAGTTAAAAAAAAAAGAGCAACAACCCAGACATTTATTTAGTTAAAACCCAAACACAAGTCGAACATTAACGCCATGTTTATGTCTACCACAAAAGATACTGCGTCTACGGAATTCGCCTGAAGAACGATGGAAAAAAAAAAACATAAATATTCTGCGATTCCTTATTTCGAAGAAATATAAACATTACGCAAATAAAATTTTCGAACATTGCGTTGGTGGATGGAAAACTTTCAATTTTAGTTTGCCTAACGAAGACACAAAAATACAGAAAACAGAAAACGAATGACGTAAATTCTGTAGCTATTTTGCAACGTGACCGGAAGTTTAACTGAATTTTGTTTTCTGGAATTCCGATTCACGTGAATATATTTCTATGAAAACAACATAAAGTTTCTTAGGTCAATAGCCTTAATGTAGTGCCAGCAGATACCAACATACCGAGATGTTAACGTATAGCTTAAATTCTTCCTCTTCGGATGTGCATTTTGTTGTCCGCGAAATCCGTTGGTCCTCTCGAAACCTAAAGAAGAAAAAAATTAACTCAAAAACAACCAAACAAAGCCCTGCTTGAAAAGGCCTGCCAAGGATACAATAATCGGTGTTTTTTTTGTAGTTGTTGTTTTGTCTTCTCCTCTATCGAAAGATTCCCCAAAACAATCCAACAACCACAGGAACATGTTCCCGAGGACGACCCTTTAACTGGAACATGTTTGGGTTCATCGACTATACCAACATACACTCGTAGGGCGGCGGTATTTTTGTCTTTTCCTTTCAGCAAATCGTTTACATGAAAAAAATTATATTTACACACGTTCTGTTAAAAATAAAATATAACCAACAAAAAACAAAAAGGATAAAAGAATTGTGTAATCCTATATTTTCGATATCCGCGTCATCGTTCATTCGAGTAAGGAACAAAGAAGCCGTGGTTGAAAGCCGAAGCACAAACAAAAAGTCCAGAAACAATCCTTATTGTGGGAACTTTCGGGAACATACTTGTAAAGGGTCATTTGAGTTCGATTGTTTTTAATAACACACGTTCGTTCTTCAAGGAATTGTTTAGTTCAAACACAACAACAACAACAATGTAATCCGAGTACCTACCTACCTATCCCTGCTTACAATAATAATTGTACCTGCTGCTGTTTTTCTGTTAACGACCTCGGAGAAATGTTAAAAGGAATTAACTTCATTTTTGTTTTATTGGCCAATGGACACTTATGTGTATGGATATTGTTTTTGTAGAGGGAAAAAGATTGTTTACACAACAAAGGCCTTTTTTGAAGTGGTCAACATTTGTTCAAAGTTTTTAACAGTCCAGTTATAAGGTTTCAGCATGATCCTACTTAACAATTTGGTAGTTTAGAAAAAGTTTATTAACTTTCAACTAGTATCGTTCTTTTTTTAATAAATAGTTTCTGAACGCACCCAAAATAGTGACAGTTCGGGGAAAAAACTAAACAAACATCCCTGTTTTGGGTTTGTAAATGTCTAAGTGTCATATGAAGTCAATGCAATACTAAATAAATAAAAATTATTTTGAGTGATGGAAATCTTTGTTTGGACCTTTAAAATTTTTTCTGTTAAGTGGAAAAGATGATTTCCGTCAAGTGGCTGCCGCCAGTATTGCTACACATTTGTGCCCATTTTCGCATTTTATAAGACTTCGCAAGATTTCCGGTGATAACTTTTCGCATTCCTGTCAAATATTCTCCTTAAGAACTGCGATTGCTTGAGGCTTGTTGGCATAAACCCGCGACTTCAAGTAGCCCCAAAAAAAGAAGTCTGTGATGGTTAAATCGGGAGATTTTATGGTCTTGCCAAATCAACAAAACGTGAGATTACGCGACCAAAAAACGCCACCTTCACAATATCTATTGTAGCTCGTGTTGTGTGTACAGTTGCACCGCCTTGTTAAAACCAAGTTCCGCTCATCCAATTCTAGCAGAACCGAATTTCGTTTAACGTGGACACCTATCATTTTAGACTTAATTCCACGAGGAGGCCTAGCCAGCATACGGAGTCAGATTGAGCGCTGACCATTAGCTCTGATACAGTCGAAGCCATATCAGTAGCAATGCTGTGACATGTTGCAGCATGTGCACACCTGTTGCTATGGGGCGAGGTCTATCTAACACAGCCACCATGATACTCCCACTAGGGGGCCTACCTCATAGATAGCTTAAATAAAGAAGCGTTCTTATGACGCTTGTCAGTACTCAGTGTCAGTCAGTGCAATACCGGCCACTATGCCGATAGTGGATGAGCTCGTTAGAGCCACGGACATGCCTTATACTACATCAGCACTCTATACACTCCCACCTGCATCCAATTCCAGCATTAAGAAGTCTTTTATCATGGCCTTGTGGCGTGGCCCGTCATCTGTTTGATGATTCTTTGTTCTCAGCGAAATCGGCAGCCACAGCTGCGATATTCCTGGCCGAACGACCAGTCCGCTGGCGGCCACCCCCTACATAATTTATTTTGGTTCCAGTCTATTCGAATCGAGCACCTAAGCGCCGGAATATTTGCCCAGTTGGCGCGACACGATGAAGAAGTCAACCTCGAAATTCACGCTGCGCTAACACCCCCGACCGAATATTGTTCGACAAAATTATTCCACGCTCTTGTACAGTATAGCTCTCCATAACTTGTTTGTTTGTATATTGTAGCTGTCTAGGTCACAAATGTCAAACATGTTTGACATACGACGTCATTTGCAATTCTTCTTCCGATATGGTGATTAATATTGCGCCACCTTATATTTGGTGTTGTCCTTGTCTTACTTCAAGACTTGTTTTTAAATCATCGTGTAGGACTCTTCCGCCAAGTTGCAAGTTACCAATAATGTCCATATCTTCCACCTATTGAACATAGTGCACTCTGTGTAAACGCTTGTCCTGAATACCATATTCTCCAGAACTTGATCGGTGAAATCAAATGCTAGCAGATGTTTTTGCTGGTGCCCATGGTTGGAATAATTCGAAGGAGTTTTTCCCTAATTGCGCATTCCACATTATCTTAGCACGCTTTGAAAGTCCATGAAAAGATGGTTGATCTGCACATGACATTTAATGATAATCCCAGGATTTGCCTAAGTATGAAAATTTCTATAAGGTCGATCTTCCGAAAACCAAACTGGTACTTTCCAAATGATGTGGCTTAAGACGCTCCACTTTGGATAGGATGGAGTAATTCTTTTGGAAATGATAGCTCAACCGAGTGAGTGTCCATAGAACTGCATCCAATAAATTCTCATGCCTTCTCTTAGTCTTGCAAAGTTCAGATTATAACCCCCAATATTTGCGCTTTTCGGTCCACAAACTTACACAAAAGACACAAACTTGTCTTTCCAAACTATAGATGAAACAGCGTGCTTTTTCCATAACGAAGCTTTGCATATCTATGAATCTCGATATTAGTACCTAACAGACAATTAAAGGTCTTTTGTTCACAAACTACTCGTATCAGGCATTTTAAGTTAACCTAACCGAAGAAAAAAAAAGATGAGAGAAAAACAAATCTTTGACCTGAATTTCCAAAATACAAGAAATCTTTTGTTTGTTTGTAATTTTTTGTGATATTATATAGGGTTGAACGGACTTCTTAAACAATAAAACTTATTGCAAATGATAAAAAGAAGCATTAATCACCTTGAAATAATTGCATTTGTATGTTGAGAAGTAAATTTATTTATGTAAATGGCGCCCAACGCTTGTTCAAAATTTTATTTTTAAAGCTTAATAAAACCTATAGTCTGCAACTTGTTCGGAAAAGTAGTAAAACCTATGGAGTAGTCTTTTCACAGGAAACAGAAGCGTCAATCAAAATCCCCAAGAGTACCTATGCATGTATACCTATAAATTCCCCCAACTCAGCATCATGTTTAACTGGCACTTTATAGTTTGCTTTATATTTAAATTTAATGCATATCATATCCAGATTGCACAATTTCATGCAGTTAAATGCCATAGCAGTCCTAAAGAAAATGACGACTAACTGCTCCTGCCGCCACAGCACAACACCGTTACAATTAGTTTAAAGATATATAGTACTGGCTGGCGCAAAGAGCGCAGGGCAAAACTTCTTTAAAAAAAAAAAATAACTTGCTACTATACTCCAATACTATGGAGTAATTGGGTGCCCTCGAGGTACATGGGGCAGCAAACCAACCAACGAACGATCGAATGGATGGATCATTAGAATATTACAACTTCCCGGAGATGTTCGAGGCGGTTTTACGATCGCGCCACCGCTGCTGGCTGGTACAATTCGTCTTCGCCTAAGCGCCCAGCCAGCCAGCAGTATATCATTGCCCCATCTAGCGACGGAGCGGAGATTTACGACTGAGCGAAAACCATCTAATTATTACTTCGCGAATGATGAAGCGATTTTTATGTCCACCACTTGCGCCGCGCCGCTGGGCAATTCAATTGCAACAGATAATAGCAAAAGTATTTGCTGTTGCAAGTGAGTGAGAGAGAGAAAGAGATAGAAATTGAAAAGGGAACACGGCTGGAATGATTTCAGAGGGCGCCTTCTATGATTGGTTTGTTAGCTAGCTTATTGCTATACCCAGCTCCCGTGTGCTGGTGGCCCTCCAAGCTATTTTTCATTGGCACTGTTTAACATGTTCGATGCAGAATATAAAATCCCAAAGACGTGTTATTATGTCAGACCATTAGAGGCTGCAGAATCTATGAAAGGGGCACCGGTACGCTGCTGTTTTATTGTTCGTCATCGTCATCGTCATTCTAGTATTTATTCGGGATCAAAATGATTACACAAAAGCAAAGCAAACTCTGACGAAGAATATATCCGGCTTGAATGCCAATTCTATATACTTGATTTTTTGTTGGAACACAAATTACAGGTCCCAGCTGATGGGAGCGTATAGCGCAGCGAAACGCGCTACTGACGTGCGTGCTGATGCAGTGCGCTGCGAGAGGTAAAATAAAGTGAACACCTTTCGGATGAACGGACTCGAATTCCGTTCGGCAGCAGCAGCGTTGCAGGCGTTTCTTCTAATTGCATCTCTAGCTGTCAGGAATGGAATTGCTTTGTCCTAAGGCGTGAGTTTCATTTGTATCTTGTTCGAAGAACAGACAAAAAATCATGTATTATATCTTTGACTGATGGTGGAAAAGCTAATCAAGAAAACTTATTTTTTTTCTTTCGTTTTTTTGTGTTTTTTTTTTTTTTTTTTTTTTTGTTTTGCTGCTGTTCAAGTATAAAGAGCAGTTTGCGTCTTTGTTTGCATGTCACGAGATAGATATAGTTGGAATTCAGTTTAATGAACACCAAAGTGGGGTAGCTTCTAATAAAGCTATTAGAACTCAGGAGATAATGACTGAGAGATGATTAAAAAAAAAAAAAAAGTTACTGTGAAAGCATTAAAATGTAATCCATGTTACATTGCATGTAACAAATGTTTTTCTCTACATTCTGACAAATTGATGAACATTCCTGGACGTGTATCTAGTGTCTAGTGTTTTTGTTGGCTGATAGTTGTACGTGTGCCAATGGTGTTGAGATTTTTTTTCCAATGAAATGAATTCCGGGAAGAAGAGAATTGGTGCAATTATCAGCCAACTGTGCTGAAAATTCTTTAAAAAATTAGGTGTTAAATGCCATCTGCCATTTACACATACAATATAAAGTATCGAAACAGCTTGTTGAGTGTTGAGCACGTTAAACACTCACAAAATCCAATGGAAAACGACATTATCGATTGTTCTTGGTTTGGTCCTTAAAACTTGAAACGGTCTTAATTTGAAACGCCAAAGTTCCAATGCATTCTCTTCAGATTTTAAGAGTTTTCTTTCCAATGAACTGTAATTCTCAAGAATGTTTACTCCTTGACTGCAACACCGTGTAAACCTGTATCTTTTTTCGAATTTGACACTTATTATTGTAATTTCAATTGATTTTATTTGTCTCTCTAGCTGAGTTCTCTAAAATTCGTCTAAAAGAAAGGGACTTTTGACGGAGCACTTTTGTACAAATATTTTAATTTATGGAATAACTTTATAAAGGATTCTCAGTGTTATGAATCTTTTCAAGATTAATTCCCGTGGCTCTCAATGAATAAGTTAATATAGTGCAAATACAGTGGCAAGCTCTATCCTAGCGCACAATGGTGCTTGTGAACAAATAGGCTTCATATATTTTTCGCTCGCGCTAATCTTTGAGAATTGGTACACTGATGTGCTTGAATTCGCTAAATGAATATTCATTTTGAAAGGTATGAGTAGGAATGGCTCTTCGGGTACAGCAGGAGTGCGTCGTAACTGGTTTGATTTGTGGGTGAAATAGAATCTAAAATTGGAGATTTGTGAACGTACTCCCTTGCGGGCTTTCGCAGTACCCTTATATCAGTTAACAAAAAGTATGCCAAGGTAGTCAATTTGTTGTTTTTCATGACGTGCCTCAGAGGAATAGGCCAAATTGTGGCATTCTACTGACTTCAACGTCTGCTCTCTGCGCCTGACAGGAACGCTAATATAAATAGTCTTAATCGGTTCAAACTCTTCCTTGACATTTTCCTCGAGGTTTTTACCAAGAATATAATTAAGTTATAGTTAATTATGAGATATGAAACATTTTTGCACAATCATCACTCAACTGGTTCATCCATCAAATGTTTGCTTTGCTTGCTGATCGCTGAGAAATCGTAAACGAACTATGTGTCAGGGGCTTCCTCCAAACACTTCAAATCTGCATGCTCTGACGAAGAATAAGAAGTTCGTCAAAGATCTTTTCGATCAAGTTAAAAAAAAAAAAAAGATTCCATGGTCTTCAGTTCTGAAAATTCGTTAAGTTTCTCAATCGAATCGATTTTCTTATGATAGTGTCTCCGTTCTTCTGACTAGGGCAAGGCAACGGCTTATCAGGTCATTTGTTTGGGATTTATTATATTTAGTTAGATCAAATCATTCTTTATAAATATAATACAGTTAGTTATACTGATCCACGTTTAATATTAAATTCGCTCAGTTTTGAGATATGAAGTGCTGATCCTTGCATGATCAGTTTAACTTGGAAGAAACTGCGATTTTTTGTCGGACGATTATTGATCCGAAATTTAAATGATTACATTTGATGCCTACGAAAAAATAATACTCTGTTGCGATCACTATTTTATTCGCGACGACAGAAAATCGTAATTGCATCAAATTTTGAAACATACACACTTTTGTGGTCTTCTGTTCTGAGATTATTTAACTATTCCCAAAAAATACAACATACAGATTTGAAGTTAATGAAGGTATATATGTATATGCATATCCTCCAGAAGGAATCGCAACGATTAAAAAAATATATTTTGTTGGAGATTAGGCTAGAACTTCTTATTTTTGTTCGTTGCGATTTTTAAAAATAGCAATCGCAAAATATAATATCAATGAATTCATTTATGGTTATATGATATGTCAGAATCATTGCCGTTTGATCTTTTTAATTTTGCGATAAAAAAAAACTTAAGGAAACGAACTTGCTTAATATTTTTTAATCGCTGTGATTTTTAAATCGCGTGAATTTGCATTTAAAACCCTTGGTCCCATTTCTTATGACTTAAAATATCGTACAAAAGGTAGTACGTGCATAACTTATTCTTGTTGCGACTACTTGTTTTTTAACCGTAGCAATTTAAACTATAAGTATGACCACTAAGCTAGGAACGTATATGCGATTTTGTGTCGTAGCGAATAAAAATGATGTAAATATGAAGTGCTGGGGCCAAATTACCGCATCAGTTATCGAGGAATACGTGATCGATTGCTCTAGTTTGACGTTTTCATTCGATCACTGATGGTACTCACTCACTCGTTCACTGATGCGGTAATTTGGCCCCTGATCTTTGCCTGATCATCATCATCATCATCGGCTCGACAACCAGTTGCGCACCCCAAGGCTTCGGGCGTCCTGGTCTACGCCATCTCTCCAGCGCAAGCATGGTCTACCACGCTGTCGTCTACCATAGAATGTACCACAAAGAACTTTCCGAGCAGGTTCCTCTTCGCTCATGCGAGCTAGGTGCCCTGCCCACCGGAGTCTACCGAGCTTAATTTTTGTCACGATATCTGCTTCAAGGTAGATTTCGTACAATTCATGATTGTACCGTCTCCGGAATCGTCCTTCCTCACATACGGGGCCAACAATTCTCCTTAAGACTTTTCTCTCGAACGCAGCTAAGAGGTCGGAGTGCCTTTTGCTAAGCACCCAAGTCTCGGATCCATATGTGAGTACTGGCAGGACCATTGTCCTATACAGCAGCAGTTTTGAAGTTATGGTGAGATTTCTGGATTTGAAGAGCTTTGACAGACTATAGTAGGCTCTGTTGGATTTGAGAAGCCGCCCGCGTATTTCTTCTTCTATATTGTTATCGGCTGCTACTATTGACCCAAGGTATTTAAAGGATTGCACCACTTCAAATTCGTGCTCCGCAACCTTGATTGTTTGACCAACTGTTCCTCTCGCATTCGACGCCACCATGTACTTTGTTTTACCTTCACTAATGTGCAGCCCCAGATTTTGTGCCGCCTGCTCGATCTGGATGAAGGAATCGTGTACAGCTTGTTCGGTTCTTCCGATGATGTCGATGTCGTCTGCGTAAGCCAGTAACTGGCTGGACCTGTTGACGATGGTCCCTCTTGTTGCCGTGCCAGAGTCACGGATTGCTTTCTCCAACGCCAGGTTGAAGAGGAGGCAGGCCAAACCGTCCCCTTGTCGGAGTCCATTAAAGATGTTGATTGGTCTGGATAGCAATCCGGCTATTTTTACTTGGCTTGTTACGTTGGTCATGGTCAACCTACATAGTCGTGTCAATTTATTTGGGATGCCGAATTCTCTCATGGCTTTGTAAAGTTCTACCCTGGCTATGCTATCATAGGCGGCCTTAAAGTCTATAAACAGATGGTATGTTGGGATGTTAAATTCTAGACATTTTTCCATCGCCTGCCTAAGGGTAAAGATCTGATCAGTTGTTGATTTGCCTGGAATGAAACCACACTGATATTGTCCGATGACGGTTTTAGCGTATGGGGTTATCCGATCTTGTAGGATAGAGGAGAATATCTTATAGGCGGTACTCAACAACGTGATACCTCTATAATTGCTGCACGTTGTGACATCTCCCTTCTTATGTATGGGGCATATTAAACCTTTTCGCCAGTCTTCTGGCATTTCTTCCTGCTCCCATACGTGTACTATAATATCATGAATTGCTTGACGTAAGGCTGGCCCGCCGTGATGGAATAATTCGGCTGGTATGCCATCGGCTCCCGGGGCTTTGTTCTGTTTAAGCCGGCCTATAGCCTTCTCAACCTCTTCTATGCTTGGTGGCGGCAACATAGGGTATTCTTCTTGAAGTAGTGGAGCCTCCACTTCTGCAGTGAGCTGACCATTTAGCAATTCATTAAAGTACACTTCCCATCGCTCCAGTATGCTTTCAGGATCGGTGATCAGATTTCCCTCTCCGTCCTTGCAGTATGTGCAGCGTGGTGTGTACTGCGTCATGTTTCGGACGGATTGGTAGAACTTCCGCGCCTGGTGCGGACCTCGCTCTCGGCTATTTTCTATTTCACAGATTAGGTTCTTCTCCCAGGCTGATTTTTTTTGTCTGTGTAGCCTGATCAGTTTGGTTAAAAACAAGTGATTTTCTGTCGCACGATTATTCAGTCGCAAAAAAATATAACAAATGGGTTGAAATGTGAACGAATGTTCATTATACCTGCAAAGAAATCATATTCTGTTTAAATCGCGACGACAGACAATCGGTGTTAAAGAAAGTTTTAAACCATGTATCGACGGTTAAGTATGAATACCTCCTAACATACATTTTTGTAAAATTCGCTTTTTGATGCAGTTTCGACTATTTCAACTATTTCACATCATAGATATTCAAAACTGATAATTATGCATACAATTTTATTATTATACGTTTTAATTTTGAGACTATAATCAGTTTTGTGTGTCCCCTGTAAAGTTTACAAAATGCGACATAGGAGATATTCATAGTTAACCGTCGATATGTATGTTCTTGTAGTTTTCTGTCGTGTGATAATATGACAAATCGCAAAAAAATCTGAATGTAGGAATGTAAGATTTATGTAAATATGTATATCCTTCAAAAGTTGTTGCAACAATTTATAAAATGTACATTGTTGCTAAGATCATGCTAGGGCCTGATATATTCATGTGTGGCGACTAAAATTTCGCGATCGCAACAAATATTAGCATGTACTCACGTGTGAACTTTCATTCACATGTACACTCATGAATTCTATCTTCTCGTCAATGAATACTCATGGTACCAAAATCGCGGTCCTTTCCCTAGCGTGTGAGTGCATTTGACTAATTTTATCTCTAGTCAATCGCATCTTCAGCGTGACAAACTTCATTCTTCTTAGTGAACTGTGTGAGTTCCAATTATGGAAAAATGGCGTTGTAGTAGTTTTCTTCTAGACTGATGATATTTAAAAAAGTAACAACAAAGGATGTGCATTGTTGTGAACGTGTAAAAATATCTAATGTTTCACTTTTTAACAAAAAAGCTAACATTTTTGAACTTGACATTTAATGACCTTGTTTTTAAAGATAGAATAAGCAAACTTGTTTCATGTAGTGTAATTAACCTTGAAGTTTAATTTTGAACAATTTGTATTGTGTTTTGTAAGGCTAATGTGTACAACATTGAATTAGTGCATCTTCTTTCTCAGTGAACCATCAATTCAAAAACTGGTTCAGTGTGCACCATGAGAGTAGTTGAGTTTGTTTAAGATGCCAGATGGACAGCATTTTTCAATATTGCACGTTGCGCCGAACTAATTGAAAACTGGATTAAAGAAAAAACGAGTTCGTGCACTGAGTTTTTTAAAAATAACAATTTTAGATTAATACGCAATGTATGTATATTTTCTTTCGCCAAAAAATTCTTCTGAATAATTAATTCAAAATGTTGGGAATGGATAACAAAGCCAAGAGAGTCTTCGAATCCCAGCTTCCAACTTCGATAAGGAAGACCGAACCTTTCGTTTAAAACCAAGACCATCTCCTGCCTAGATGGCTAGAAGTAGCGTGCTAAAGATTACAGATAATAGAAAGCAGCCATGCCTCAGGCAGAGATCTTTCTTGAATCTGTAACCAGATTAGTAAGCAAGGTCACTGTGAAAACACATAGGTGGTACACAGTGAACCAACAGAAGTCATGGCCTTACTCCATCTTCCTATGTGAGTTTTCTGAACTTCATTTGATTTCTTGAACCAAAAACCCAGATCTTTTTAAAATTTGAATATTCAAAAAAGATTTCTCTCTTTTGGACCATTGGCTCTTTCTCAGAATACAAGTCTGCAGGTCCAGATGGAATAATTCCAATTTTGCTTTAAAGCCGTAAAGATTTAATTGTTCCAATTCTAGTGGACATCCTTAAGGGATGTGTTAACATCAACTATATTTCGACTAGTTAGAGAGAAGTTATTCCGAAAGCAGGAAAACTCAGTCATACTGAACCGAAATGTAAATATTTCTATCCTCCTTTCTTCTCAAGACCCTAGTCTAGAAAGACTGATTGAAACCCATTTTCGCTAAAGCTAAATGATGGTGTGCTCTCACAGGTCTAACATCCATATACGAAGGGCAAATCTGTTGAGATAGCACTTCATGAAGTCGTCGAAAATGCAATTAACTTCAGAATGTCTGGCAGTATTCCTGGCCATGGAAGTGGCCTTCATTTATGTTGAAAACAATGCAATTTGCTAAGCCCTTGGCTCCATCAACCTCGACACTGCAGTGACGAAGTGGATAGATTGAATGCTTCGAAGAAGACATATAAATGATGATAGAATGTTAAAAGTAAGGACTCCACAAGGTGGAGTATAATCTCATCTACTTCTTCTTTAAGTCGTTAACCAAATCTTAGTTAAACTAAGCCCAGTCGGTGTGAACTTCATTTTATACGCTGCGCCGATGATATCGTGTTAAGGGCTTCGGGAAAATTTGTCACTACCTTGAGCAAGGCCAATACAAGTGGCCCTTGATAAACTCTGTAATTGGGCGAGAAGCTGTGGACTCAGCTGGTTTTAAGCTGTGCGCAGAACTGGTGTTGTTTAGAAGAAAATAATACAGAGAGACAATAAAGCTTTTGCTTTCTACACTTGCAGTAGAATCTTTGGTAAGAGGTGGAGTGTCAGTCCCAAAACCATTCATCGGATGTTCACTGGCGTAATAAGACGAATTCTAACTTTCCTTAGAATAGGATAATAAAACCTCGAAAAACCATGACAAAAACTCAAAGACTTGCAAACATTGGTACAACAAGTGCTATTAGAACTACACCGACGGCAGTCCTAGAAACTTTCAATTCACTAGCCCCGTTCGATCTGTTTATGAAGGATTTGCAGCCAAGAGTACTTTAAGCCTTAAATAGTGTAAATAATTGGAAGAGAGGGCACTACGGGCAGAGAACTGAATTGAAAATCACAAATGTACATAGACATTCAAACATACTACGTTAGACCGCTCACAGATTTTAATCAAGTGGCAATAACAGTTTTTACTTAGGTAACCGACCTATTTACAGATCATTAAATCTTCCAAATTTTTGGAGTTTATTCCAAGCGGAAATGCTTGCAGTTTGCGAAACCGAAAGACATCTTTCCATGAATAAGACAGCCAGGTGGCAATTAAACGTAATACTCGCGCTTCAGGGAATGCCCATCAGTTAAGCCTTGAGCCCAACTTCGGGAATACTATATTAAATTCCGAGATTCTTCTCTATTCCGCACTACACGAATGTGGAATGCTTTACCCGACTCAATATTTCTCTCCCACTATGAGCTTGATCACCTTATAGTTCTTCCTTCAAAATGTATAGCTCTTAGGAATCTTAGTGTTTGGGACACCTTCAGAGAGGAAAGGTCGCTCTCTTTCACTTGGTATTGTCCTAGATGGTTTTTCCTTTGGTGCATGAGTAGACAACATGTTCCTCTCCAACTTTTCTTAACGCTCGCACTGTACTCAAACATTTTAAGGGTAGTCATAAACCCTGATATTGATATTAATAGATAGTTGTCTCAATGAGCTGAGATTTCTCAATGCCACGAACATATAGTTACCCTCAGATGGATCCCAGGACATCATAATATATTAGGAAACAAAATGGCGAACAAACTGCCCAAAAACCGGGCATCTCTTGATCCGAGTCAAACCGATACCTCGGTACTTATGCCACTGTAGCAAGAGAAAATAAAAACATTTGACAATTGTCGGGTTTTAAGGAACTTCATTTGACAATGCTATCCAGATCAGAATTTAATGATCTAAAAAACAAGGACCTTAGTCAGGAAACAAATATGTAAAGCTAAAAGTGCAACTTAATTGATAAAAAGTTTCAGAAAGAAGATCAGTAATGAATATGAAAAAGAGGCTGGGTGCGACCCACACTGATAACTTCCCATTTGTTTAAAAAAAAAACGGTTAATTCAATATTTGTCAAAATTTTACCAATTGTACAAAATTATACTATGTATAAAATAAACTAAATTAGAAGTCAATATCACTACTGGTTCTCGAGAAATTTGAGTCGAAAAACAATTTTTACCAATTTTCAATAGAATTTTATATATTTTTTGTAAAAAACCTGTAGATAAACTGATTTTTTTTGAAATTTTCACCAGTTGTCAAACACATTATATTTCGTAAAATAAAATTATTTTGAGTTTCAAATTGTTTTCCGTTCTTAGAATATCTGGGTTATGAAATTTTTTTTTCAGTTTTTTTTTTATTTAAAAAAATAACGGTATGTTCATTTTTTTCCAAATTCATACCAAATCTGTACGACCTTATAATGAGTACATTAAATTTTATTTGAAATCAATAGCATTATTTTTTCGTAAGATATTTGAAACTAACCAAAATTTTTACTTTTTTTTTAAACCGTTATAGTGAAAAAAACTACTCACTGAATTTTATTAAACACCCTTTCAGCCTCTTTCGAAGTTATTATCTATTAAACAAAATTTATTTGAAGTCGATATCTTTACTCGTTCTTGAGATATCGACGACGAAAAATGGTACCAGAACGTACGGACGTACGAACGTACGAACGTACGTACACACACACACACAGACATCTCTCTAAAAATGATTGATATAGCCTCTAGGGACCTTGAAACGTCGAGAAATGTCAAAAATTCCAATTTGACAAATCGGACCGATTACAATAACTCCCTATGGGAAGTTAAAAAGAGAGTTGGAGACAAAACGGAGCCCTGTGGCACACCAGCATTTATTTTATTATTTTATTGTTTTAATACCAGATTTGAAACTATCCAACACGGAATGCATCGAGCGGTCTAATCCAACAAAGTAGTGATTCATCGATACCAAATTAACATACTATAATAGGGCTTGCTGTCAAACTCTATAAAATCCTTCTGAGTAAGGGTTTTTCGGTTCTCATAGATTCTTTTGAAGGTTTTAACACCTTCCAACAAAAACATAAATATTCGACTTCGCCAAGAAAGCTGCTAAGTGCTTAGATTTCCTTTGATAATGCAGAGTCTACATTTATCATTCAAGCAAGCCTTAACTCTCCATCTTTATTGGTGTCCTAATGGGTGACAGAACAATGGGAACCCACATGAGCAGAAGGTACAGTTGTATAGTTTGTCATGATTCAGAGGTGGAGGCGGGTTCACCTCACTTACTTTGTGAACGCCCCAGCATAGTTAGAAATCGAAAAGCAGCCCCCGGAGATTATGTTTTCTACGAATTGGCGACATCTTTACCCTGCATTTAAAGAGCGTCCTAAAATTCATTCAGGATGGTTCGGGGAGGCATTGAATATCTAAGCAGGCTCCATACATGCCATTCCTTCTTCTTCCACACAGCTTTCTTATCTACTTCCCGGGGATCGCAATGGACTTATCATAACCCCTTCTTACCTAATCTAGGTTTTATCTTTTAAATTGAAGGCTAAGGTTCCGGGAATCACGTTTTATCAATCGTTTAAGCTGTGCCAGCCACTTTTTTTTTTCTCGAATTTTACAACAAAAAACAGTTTTAAATGCAAATCCCTCACGTACATTGCAGTTCTTGATTCTTCTTCCAATACAAGTTAAATTTCGTACTTCGATGGCATTGTTGTCTTGCACTTTTTTACGTTGCAATATTCAATTGTTAATGTCGCCCTTCCCTAGAGAAACCTATAAATTCTCTCTTGAATGGATACTCAATGTTCTGCAGGAACAAAATCATAGATATTTTTACTCAAAGGACAAAGCAAAATTTTTGATTGCATAAGTGCAACGCGTATAATGATTTCCTTGTGTGTGATATCTTGCCTCTAACTTCAACTCCTTAGCTGAAGAACGACCAAGACTAAAACCCTCAAAGACGAAACACGATAAAAAAAAAAGCTAAAGCTGATTGAAGAGCAAAGGTTGTGGATTTGGATGTGCATGAGATGAGGACGGTTGACTCCTCTGGCGTTGTCGTCCGAAATAGTATAGCAGAATATTGTAGTATAGTACGAGTACCTACAACATAGTATAGTGTACTCGTAGTATCGTATACGAGGAGCGATATCCTTTGGGATATTTTATTTCTCTGACAAGAGTAATTTTCCAAAGTACCCACTTCAAATAAACTCTGAGCTGTTCTGCTGCAGTATAGCGTTAGCGTTTGTCCCCCGTCTTTTTTTTTCGTTTTTGCAATGTTTCTTTTCTTTTTGAAGAATTTCTTTTATTTTATATTTCTTTTAATTTTCATTTTTACCCCCGGCCCGTATGGGGTTACTGACCACATATATCCATTGTGCCTGGCAGCCAGCAAAGAAGCAGCTTTGCTTAAGTGCCAGAAAAAAAAAAAGAAGGAAAATCCTTTGGGGGATCCATCCGCATATAACCTACACTCAAAGACGACGACAACAGCAGTGTTAGCAGTCATGTGTGAAGGAGAGAAAGAGGTGCAAATACTATAAAACGTCTTTGTTTCAAAAAGTCTTCAGAGTTTAATACTATAGGTTATGCAAAAGCGGTTGAAATGGAAGTCTATGTGCAGCGGGTAAATGAAGGATTACGGCATAAGCAAAACCCTTGCCGCTTTGAAGTTTACAAGCTCTTTGATGTTTTGTGGGTTTTTTTTTAAGTCCGACTATAAAGGAGATGTAGGGAACACCTAATTTGTGAAAGTATGCATTTAAAAGTTTATTTTTGACTAAAGCGACAAATGTGATGTTTGTTGTTCGATTTAGATTGATTGTTTTAAAAGGCATATAGGTTTCTTATGAACCTTTGAAGACGGATATAGTTACTGCTACTAAGGGGAGCTTATCCATCTAATCATACCTTCAGTTTTGTTGCATCTGCCATCAAAGGAGTTTTGCTTTGAGCAAAATAGAACTCTTTGTTGTTGTAGGGGAAATTCAATTTAATTTAAGATTTCTCATAAACATAGGGTGACTCATGACTGGATTTGCTTAAAGCCTTAAGCACCGTTCACATTCTGTTAATTTGTGAAAATAACCAACATCGATGATCAAAAATGTTGAGTATGTGATGTAGACTTGTTGATCAACAGCTGCAATCAACTTTTGTTGACCCGAACCCAACGCAATTCAAATCGTCAGCATCGGCCTCACTTATGACGAGAAAAAGGACAAACATTATTTTAAAGTTATTTTCAACACAAATGACACTCTGGACGTCAACATTGACATCTACACACACTAACTAAGACTGTGCATATGTTAAAATGTGTGCCATGTTGATCGGCATAGTGTGGACGGAGCTCAAGTGGAGTTGTTATGTTCTCTTCTATGTCGATTACTACCCATTGCAAGTTTCTTGTGATGGTTATCGCATGATTCTTTCATTGGATAGTCAAGTGGCATCTGATGTATATTTCAATTGTTTTGGTATGCCTAGATTGATTTCACGATCAAGGTGTTCTATATATGAGTTTTAATACATTGGACCTACACATTACATTTCAACTTAGATCGTCGGAGTTGTGTTTATGTTTTTTGAAACGGTAAGTGATTTTTGTGTTATGTTTTCCTATGTCTATGGGCTAAGAAAAAATGTCTGTAGTGTGTATGCTCGTTCTGTTAAATACGGGCCAGCTGTTTTGGCACTAAATGAAACACAGGTTGGTGGAAATAATAATATTTCTGAATTTCGCTTACCAGGTTATAACTTGATGCCATTACTCTTTCGCGTTCAGACCCTTTAAGTCTATGTTACATATGAAGTTACATGCCAGAGCCTTCCCTTATACGGATATTTTCAACCCTTCTCTGATCCTAATACGAACTTTAACTTCATGTGGCTCAAATTTACAGTCCACAAACTCTTTATCCATTATTGTTTTGTTGATGGGAGTCCATATGTTATCAGCAATTCAATACTGACTGAGTTTGATGCGATGTCTGATTCCATTTTCCGAATTGTTTCCCTGTACCCTCACACTAAAGTTGTTATTGCGGGCGACTTCAATGTACACGATTTAAGATGGCTCCACTAATTAAGACAGACACACCCGAAGGAAAACATGTTGAGATCTATTGTTGATATGCACCACCTTACTCAGATTTGTAGATGATTCCAGATGTTGCTGGGTCAATTTAGATGATTCCAATTTATCGTGTCCCAAACAAGCTGTAAATAATCTAGCTAATCAGGTTGAGAGCAGTAAGTAAGTGAGGAAAATTGGAATATTTCCGCACTCGTACAGTTGCAAAAGCGCATCGGTTTCAAGTCCGATCTTCACAAAATAAATGCTGATGTTCCTCAGGGCTCCATTTTATCACCCACTCTCTTCCTCTTTTTTATAAATGATTTGAAGTTTTAAGTTAACTTTATTGTTTTGCCGACGACTCTACCCTCAGCTTTTTATACTCGTGCTCAAATTTACGTCCATCTCCTTAAGGCCAGGCGCGCACATTCAATTTTTAGTTTCGCAACTGTTTAGTTGCTAAAATGAAACATATGGGCTTATATGGGACACCGCGCACTTAGAGCAACTCGATTAGAGCAACTAAAAAGTTTGTGTTTTGACACAAACTAAACGATTGCCTTCGCAACAGAGAGAAAAGAGTGTGAGCGTGAGTAAAGAGTTGCCAGTGCGCGGTTCTCTTTCAACTGGTGATTAAACTATTTGATTTCGATCACAGTTGCCAGTGCGTGACTAGCCTAAATAGAATTGCAATGGTATTGTATGATAATCTCATTAAACTCCGATCTTTAGAGCATTGTTAAATGAGGTATTCAACCGAAAAGCTATCGGTAGGTACTTGTGTAGGTATGTGTGTCAACGACGATCTTCGTTGGAATGACCACATTCTCGAGACCGCCAAAAACGCTGCAAAATAATTCGGTAGAAATTTTTTAACCTTTCTCCGATATGCCTACAACTTATAAGGAGCTTATACGTCTAAAACTCGAGTTCAACTCACATCTTTGTGCAGTTACAGCTCGAACTTCTCTTCATTCATTCTGAGAGGAAACAGAACTATCATGGAATCATTATCTTGACAAACGTCGGTATGTTTAAGGTCAGTTCAGTCCATTTGTTTTATTGTAGATTAAGGGACAAAATGTCTTACATTTAACTTATATATTCTTAAGAGTTTTAGAACTTAACATTTTGTTCTTTTCAGCTTTAATTCATATTTTTATAATCGAGAAAATACATGAAGTTACATAAAATTAAATAAAGGGGAAATTCTACAAAATAAAACCCTTATGTAATACTTATAATCTAAATTTATTAGAATTTTGTCCGGGAATTGGCATTTATACATAAAATCTGATACATATTTTATAGATAGGGTGGCCACAAGGTTGACATTAGCTCTTTCATGTAAATTTAATGTTGAAAATCTTTCAGGTCTTTCATTGGTTTATCACTTCTTTCACAAGCAATGATCATGACTCATCGAATTCCTCCCTTTAATCAGTTCAAACGTTTCCCGTTTCGCTACGAATGCTCATCAGTACATTTAAAAAAAAATTGCTTCTAAAACATAAGAAAATAAGAGTGGAAAGATGTACGATTTTTAATTGATAAAGATTTGTAAAGATTTACAAAAAAATATTCGAGCATTTTATCCACATTTTCCGATTAATCAAGCAGACGGAACATTTTATATATACGGATCGGTTTTGTATGGAACGAGTGCGTTCACGTGAATAAGAGAACATCGCACAATATTACCGACATTACCTACGATTTACTTCGAATGAACAGAAGTATAGTGATGAGTGAAAATTTAAAGAAAATTCCCCTCATTGAATAGCAGAATAGGGCTAATGATATTTGCAAGAACAAAACAACAACAATTTCTTTCATTTTATAAATGAAACGTGCTATAAAACCTGGGGCCCAATTCCGCAAGAGTGAGTTTTTCCCCGTGTACACAGTTATTTAAACTCACATTCACGGCCCATGTACACGGATACTAATTCACGCGATTCCGCAACATGCTGTGAGTTTATAAGTGCTGAATGAATAAACTTTTGTGCTGAGTGAGCTGGATTTAGTTTTGACATTCAGTTTCGGTCTGGTTTATTTTGGTATCGAATATCAAATAAAAATAAAAAAATAAGATGAGCTTTCCATACAACGATATTATAAGGAGAATTATAAGGCGACAAAATCGGTATGTAAACAATTCAAATCCATTTAGTTGTAAACAGTTTATTAATAATTTTTTTCTAATTTACAATAGGAGAAAGTTAGTTTGCATAAGGCGACATCTAAGAGATGCAAGGGATCCATTTAACGATACATCAGACCAGCAATTCATGGACTTATACCGCTTTCCAAAGCATATTTGTACCGAATTTCTTGGGAAAATAAATCATCTGTTTTATAAGAACGAGAGAAGATCTGCATTGAGTGTACCAATCAGATTTCTGTGTGCTTTAAGATATTTTGCCACTGGGAATTATCAGCGAGCAGTTGGACAAGATTTTATGGCTTGTATGTCTCAGACATCAGTACATCGGTGTGTTCAAGAAGTAGCAGAAATACTTAATGAAATTGCACATGAGTATGTTACATTTCCAGATGAACAAGAACAAAGTGCTATTAAATCGGAGTTCTTCAATGAGGCTTCTTTTCCCGGGATTGTGGGCCTTATAGATGGAACTCATATTAAAATAACAGCCCCAAATCGTGATGTTGAATACGCGTATTACTGTCGGAAAGGAGGTCACTCTATAAATGTGCTTATCGTATGTGACTCAAACTACTTAATTCGATACGCGAATGCTAAATTTCCGGGAACATCGCATGATGCTTATGTTTGGCGCCGATCAGCATTACAAGAATTGGTCAAAACAAAGTATGCAGAAGGAAAAAGAAATTTTTGGCTCCTGGGAGACAGTGGATTTCCCCAGCAACCATGGTTAATGACACCATGTAGGACAACATCGAATAGAGCAATGGAAAAATACAATAGTGCTCATAAAACAACGAGGTGCAAGATAGAACGATGTATTGGAATTTTAAAAAGCAGATTTCGGTGTCTTTCTTCGCACAGAATACTCGGTTTTGAACCTGTAAAAGCGGGAAAAGTCATAAACTCTTGTGTTGTTCTACATAACATCCTAACAAAAGCAAATGTCCCTGTTGATATTTTTGAATCTGAACTAACTGAAGCATCAAACGAACGTGAAAGTAATACTGCACCTAGCTTTTTTGATAGCGATAACAACACACTGAGAGAAGGCCAGCGAATACGCCAAAATATTATAGAAACTTATTTTTCGTAATTTCTCCAATATATCTTATCTAATTTGTAACTAATCTCATCTTCATCACAACCATCGTAATAAAAAAAAAAACAATCCAATAACAAAATACTTGTTTTCTGCTTTTATTTTTCTCGGCAATCTATTCAACTTCTTCTCTTTCAAATAAAAAAAAACAAAATCAAAAACAATCATTCAGTTAAAAATGATGGTGCTACTTGTTTCCTAGTACCGTGCAGTTGCAAAAGAAACCAATCGGAGCTGATCTGTGTGACGCCAAGTGACTTGTTGAAGATCAAGAGGATTTGTCTGAAATTGTACTGTCAATATGAACAGATTTTGCATTTTCGTAAGCCAGAATAACCAACAAATACAGCAATGAATATTAATCATAGAATAAAAAACAAATTTTTGTTTTCAGTCCAATGTCGTTAGATGTTAGATGTTATTTGAACACGATTACGTAGATCCATCGAGTCCTAATCATTACAAAGAAATCGCTAGTTTTATTGTTAATATTCGATTGATAATTTAAAATACTTACCTCCTCTTCTATCAGGTATGTTAAAAAATAAATACATTTTTTACAAACTCATTTGTATTCTATATTTAAGTCTTGAAAATGGCACTGGTACAGGCACCTTAAGCGATAACGAAGAAGATTCAAGCAATCTACCAAAACGGGTCCGAAGGCTTACCGAATAAGAAAGTAAATTGAAACGCAGCTGAGTTAAAATAAAAGAAGAACAGTTATAAAAGATAAAAGAAAAAAATTATTTTATACTTTTCAAAATTGTATACACAGATTTTATTATTAATCAATGTTAATATTTTGTTTGTAAAGGTCTAAATGTATAAAAATAGTTTTAAGTAAGATCTACCTAATTAAGAGCTTCGTTTGATTTCCTCTATGGTAAAATTCTAATAATATAGATGTACCTTAACTTTTCTTCTATTTTAGCCTCATTGTTAAATTACTTCGTTATATTATGTTCCTTAATTATTATATTATTATAGTCTATTGAAAGAAAATTTGGTTCTAGTTTTCATTCTAACAATTAAATACAAACTCAAAAAGAGTTTTTACAGTAAAGATTAGATTAAAGTAAAAAAAAAATTGAAGAACAAATAAAAAAAAAAAAACAATTCAATAAAGAAAGAATCCAATTCAAATTTGGCTAAACAGAAAGGAAAATATATATTTATTAAAAAAACAAAACTACAAACTACATTACACCCGTTTCTTGTTATTATTTTTGTAGAAACATTTTGCTTTCTTTTAATTCTAGTTTTTTTCTTTGGAGTTCCAAGAGTTGCTCTTGAAATTGTTTTTTCCAAATAAATTTTTTTTCTTGGATTTCAAAATTCTTTCTTATATAATTTAATTTTTCCTCTTCTATTTTTAAAATTTTTTCCTCAAACGTATTCTTTTCAACGTATTCTTTTCCTGATGGTGCACTTTTTCTTTTTCGAGCTGTTGGCATTGCAGATGGTTCTGTCGGAGTGATGGTTGGGAATGATTGAGTGAGCATTGCTGAAGTTCCTACAAGATGTTCCTCCTCTTCTTCATCAAGCACTTCTATAATCATATTAGCATCATCATCATTTGTTTCGGCATGATGCGGATCATTTGAAGCCTTGTTAGACGTCGGCGAAGTTTTATTCTTGAGCTAAAATGGTTACGAATTATAAAAGGAGTCTATATCCTTTCGTGTTTCATACCTGTGTAATTGATAAAAGCTCACGAACATTAGAACCGCTTACTGATGCGGGAGCTAATAGCCCTAAAACTCTCTCTTCAAATGGTGTAAGAGACTTTAGTTTCTTTAGGCCATTAACACCGCTTTTTTGAAAAGATGACTTTAACAAGGCTTCTTTTTCTTTTATATGAAGTCTGAAAAGTATGGAGTAAAACAAATTCAATTCCATTAAAAAGTACAGAAATAATGTTACTTACTTTTGATCCCTCCAAAACTTTCGCCATTGATTAACATCCTTCCGTGCTCCCCCAACGGAGTTCAAAGCGGTGGCAAGCATCTCCCATTTTGCAAATTTTAGATGTGCACCATCAGAAGATTCAAATCTAAATTATATTAAACTGAAATAAAACCAACGAATTTTTTGTCTGTTTACTTACCTCTCCTGAGCAAACTCTAGATTTTCCTCCATATAACTTACAAGAAATTCTTTTTGCTCGTCACTAGCTTTTTTTGATTTTTTATCTTCCATTATTTTATTATTTATTTAGCAGTTTGTACTTCTTATTTCAAAATGCACGATTGAAAACACTGTGAATAAATTTATTAGGTTGTGTACACAGTTTCTGTCAAAAAAACTCACTTTCACCGTTACGGAATCGGAACGAGAGTGTGTGCACTTTTTTTCGTGTACACATAAAAACTCACCCTTGCGGAATTGGGCCCCTGACTAGCAAATATGTAGCTAGAAACTCATTTTAATGTTGTGGTTTTTGTATATTTCCAACTGAATGCATTCATTTCAATGTAATGAACACAAAGGGACAAAATATTAATTAAATACTTCGCTCAATTTGTCAAAACAATTTCGTTCTGTATGATTTGACACACTTGACACAAGATAATTTTCAATTTTCTTATGAATTCCCTTTCTGTATAAACTTTTGTGAAATTTGAAAAGAAGCTCCTTGACTGTTTTGACTAAGACACACTTTAAGCTTTTGGTAGGTAGGTGGCACTCATCTCCTGTGATATTGAAAAATGAATATATTATCCAATTTATTTCACAAAATAAAAAGAAGTTTTCTCTAACTCAACCCTTGCCTCAAAAAAGGTATTCATTTCTTGTGAGAACAATATACTTTTCTTATCAAATTATTTTATAAATACATATATAAAAGTAATTTACTAACATAATTTAATTTTATTTCATTTCAGGTAAAAACAAAACTAAATAACCCGATGGTTTTGGTGAGTTTTAAAAATATAAAAATAAATCTTGTACATAAAAATCGATCATCAGTTTGAATGATTTCATGTCGGTAACTAAGAAAGCGAAAGTTTACTACCTCAAAAGAGAATACATGATCATAACGTCATAGATGTAGCGGGCAATTTTATCATAAGCTACATTAAATTTGCGGCTACTTGCAAAGTCCAAGTTGCATAGGTTTTCAAATCCATTAAACACAATAGTTAGTGGAAGGTACTTTAGGTTTTTCGGGACGAAATTTCGAGTGACTCGAAGAAGACGGAGACTACTATAGACTTTACCAATGACACTATTAAGGTGGTCGTCCCAAGTGAGGGTACGATTATACGACTATAGTATACCTAGGTTTTTAGCAGTACCAACATACTCAATGATTGCGTCATCAAGTTTCAAAGGAGGGAAAATGAAAAATAAATCAATGTTTTTAATTAATAATTGGGAGGGTTATGGCGGAGATCGTTCTTTTTAGACCACTGTGAAATGAGAAGCAGATCCTTATTCCTTATATCTACGACATGATCTTTCGCCCGAAAAGTCTACTTATCAAAACCTGCACGTCATCAGCGTAAAGATGCATCAAATAATGTTTAGCAACTTGGTGTTAACCATTTATGTAAAGTAAGAAGAGAATCGGTCTGATGATAGATCCCTGTGGCACTCCATCTAAAACATTGAGAGAGGTAGACGAGTGTCCATTAGCCACCACGCATTGTTGCCTTCCTCTGAGCTACGAATGAATTAATCCACAAGACACTAAAAGAAACCACCCAAAGCGATTTTGCAGCTTTCTACATAGAATTAAGTGGTTAATAGCGTAGAAAGACTTTAAATAATCGAATTGCGATAGCAGTGCAATATGCCCACTATCCATTAGCATTCTTTTTCCCTCAAGGACAACAAGAAATGCGGATTTACAGCTGCGTTTAGGTCTTTAATCATGTTGCCAGGTACTTAACAGGTTGTTGACAGCTACGTATTTATGAACCTGCTTCAGAATATTGAAGATTTAAATATTCCACCAACTTAAAAGAACTACCACCAATTGTATAGTATAGGCTGTAGTTAGAGGCTATTTCAAGGGTGCCATGCGAAGTTGAGAGTTGTAAGTCACTAGGTTCTTGTTCTCTTCGAGCGTTAAGCTCATTTTACAGTCGACTCCTAAACGTTTGGTGGCCAAATTTGGGATTTCCGTTTCGGTATTCAATCACCCAATATTCGTACTTCAAAGGAGCGCAAGATCGGCCGACAACATCTTTGCGGTCCGTGAAAGTATACAGTAGAACCCGAGGCAGTCGATTCCTCGCCGTGCAAAAAAAAAAAACTCGGCCTTTGGCAGACTTCTACTTGACAAGTTTTGCCTCGGAACTTGGGCCTGCACCCGTACAAGATTCAACTGACTCAGAACCTCAAAGTACATGGCCATAGACAACGCCGTTAAGAAGATCGCAATTTTAGCTGTTTTAACGAGCAAAATTGACGTATATGGGACGACACCGACCAACACGAGGTTCACCGGATAACAACGCATCCTCAAAAAGTTGAAACGTATTTTTTGAAAACGACAATGGCGAGCGCTACAGAACGATGATAGCCAATTTCTTATGTCCAAATTGAGCCATATGGACCTAGGCGACATTTGATTCCAGAAGGACGGCGCTGCGATACGTGCCAAAGAGCAAACGCCACGATTGACATTCTGGATGAACGATTTTAGGGTAACGTGAATTGGCCACACAAGGTCGATCCCACCTCTCTAGACTTCTTCTTGTGGATTTCCTTAAGTTGCAGGTCTATGCGAATAAACCACAGTCGATCGATGCCCTTAAGGTGATCCGTAACATGCGGAGGGATTGAGCTCCAATCCCAGATGGCCAATTTTTTGGATTTTTATACAATTTACACTATTTGTCGTTAGCCTCATTTCAAAAAAGATTTCCTGCAATAACTTGTGGACTGAACGCAGAAATAAAAATGTTTTGCAATCCTTGCTGAAAAAAAAAATAAAAAAATTTGCTTGGTGAGCCGAGAACTAACGACTGCAGTGATTGGCCATTTATTTTGTACTAAATGAAATTTTAAATATGTATACGGTCTTAGGGCTTATTGGACCTTTATATACAACATTTTAATTTGTGAGTGCATTTTAACTACTTTGAGATGTAAATCACTCTTTTGTGCTGACGGTCATGACAAATGTTCCCCAACACTTTTCTTTACCAATTATATTAATTTTGAATAATTATAATTCTCGTAGAACCAGGGGGATTTCTTTACAATCCGAGACGAAACTTAGTAGGGTACATCACTCATTCATGCAGTTAGAAAGGAATAAATATTCAAAAACAAAAAGGGAGATTTTCAAGTTCTATAAAATTCCTTACAGGAAACGACCCCCCAAATGAGAGAAAGTAAACTCAAATAAAACTAAAAATCCTTTTCATCTGAATCAATATAATGTCTATATATGCGGTGGTTGGGTTGGATCCTTATTCCCATCTCTACTGCAGTCGCATTAATGCGCCAAGCCAATGGATGATGACTCCCCTTGTACACATCGTTTCGTGCTTAATTTAACGTAATTAATCCTTTTTGTAGATTTTGTGTTGTCATCGTCGACATCGTTGCCGTTGTTGTTTTTTTTTTTGTATATTATTTTTTCAGTTCATAACCGTACGTATACGATATGGCAGTCACATTTGTCCTTCCTCTGGATGTCATTGAACTACAACACAAGAGCACAATTTTCCACTAGAGTCCTTTTTTCTCAGCACCTGCACTCGTTTTCATATCCACCTACCCATACCAACCGTATCCCCATCACATCTCAATTTCATTTTCATCTCTCTCTCACTCTTCGCACTGAATCCTTTAAAACATTTGACGTAGTCAGGGAAAATATTCCTCCTATATATGTATATCCAACATGGGATAGGAAATATTATTTTTTTTTGCAGTTGTGGAAAATATGAAAAAAAGTATAATTGAGTGGGAATCGTGCATATGAATTAAACCAATTGGATTCTGATGGTGGACGGGGCTAGCCTGGCCACCTTCAAGCTGGTAAATGAGAATGCACTTGGAAAACTCGCAATTTTTTTTTATTTAGCAAGTATATTTGTTTTTTCATCATTTAGATGTCCTTAAACATTTTTTTTTTTTTCATAAATTGTTTGCTAGGTTATTCAAATGCCGAGTTATCGAGGCATGTTATTTCAAGTGGGTGCGGAAAAAAGTTTCCGAACGAAAGTATAATCATGAACTTTTCTTCTTTTTTTTTAATATTTTTTTTAAAGGGCATTGTGATGGTTTGGTTTGTTGACCTTTTCAAATGAAAAGTTTTTCTTCATTAAGTTAGTTGGTTTTGAAAATGGTAATGATGATGATGATAAATATGTTTCCGGGGGAGTTTTGAAGTGTGTGACACTCTATGGATTTTTGTGGATCATTATTTGTCTTTTTTGACATTTTTGCCGGTTGAGGTTTTGATTAGAAGTTTTAATTGATGATTTATTTCTTTTGAAACAATTGAATTTCGTTTTGACTGAAACACACACCCAATCATAATGTAAAAGTTTTTAATTTATAAAGCAAGAAGAAGTGTGAAAAAATGTGTTTTGTTTTGATTATTTGTCGTTAATGTGTTCCTTAGTCAGAATAACACGAAAGATAATAGGTGCGTTTTATTATTCACAAATCCATCTGGATCTTCCCTTGAAAATAAAACGATACGGATCTTAGTGACAGCAGTGTTATAAGTCCGTCTCTTTTTATCCTTGGGCTTATAAATTTTCAATTATTTCTTGTCTTTTTTCTTTACACTATAGCTTACACTACCTTACCCTAAAAAGCCATCTACCCGCCAGTGTAATAACTGATTTTTGGATCTTTGAAATAGATCCCGATAGAAAACAGGATCCCAAATTGTTTTTGTAATACGAGTACATGTTAAAACTTATTCCAGATCCGGATCCAGATACATTTGTGAATAATAAAACGCACCTAATGACAGCTGGATGTTTTGACAGTTATTTATACAGAGAGAAATGTTCTGTGCAAAAATATAGCAGTATTCAAATAGAGGCACATTTCCCCTCTCTCTCTATCTCTCTCTCTCTCTCTCTCTCTCTCTCTCTCTCTCTCTCTCTCTCTCTCTCTCTCTCTCTCTCTCTCTCTCTCTCTGTCTCTCTCTCTATGTGATTGTTGCAACTATTTTGAGTAAACAAACAGGAATTTTTTGAAAATGTCACATGTCAAAATTATATGAACCTAAAATCTGTCAGAAATTTCTAATAAACAGGAAAGTACCAATTAAATCATATCTCACTGTGTTTCAGAAAATTTTTAATGTTTGCAGGAATAGTGGACAAAATCTCAAAGAGAGAGAAACAATTTTGGTCAATCAAAAGAGAGAAAGCAAATAATGATACAACAAAATTGATAAGTTTGTACGGCTGCTGAGATTTTATTGACATATAAGCTTTCGGTTTCACATGCCTTCGACAATATTCTCTCGACGAATCAAACCGTAAGTGGAGCAATTAAACTGATATTCAGAACTAGGCAAGACAAAGCCATCTCCAATAGGAGGGCATGCTGCAAAGCTACACATTTTTCACAACACTAACTGTCATAACTGTGGAGACCAGCGGAAAAAAGCAACCGTCCACCATTTGGTCTGCAAATAACCTGCTCTGACCAAATTTAGAGCACAATCATTGGGAAGATAAAAGACTTGATTTCTTTTTATGGTGCGGGGACCGGATCACTCAATCAGATTAGCTACTGTTTCAGCACCAGTCAACAAGCTACCTAGCTTTAATAGAGTGTAAATGCTTTCGGATGAGTGTGGTGTTCCGGTTGAGTGAGTTATCCGAATTCCGGATGATTGTGCAAAAGCAAACACACAATAATTGACATCAAAACCTAATAGTTCTTTTCTTCGTTTTGAACACAATCTAAACTGGATGACTCCGTGAGGATGTCCTCAGTTTCCCATATCAATTCCATCCCAAGATTCACCCGATTTATGGTATCAAAATGGCGCACTTCAGCTCTAATTGGGCCACAGGACTACACTGCCAATGGTCACCATTTCTACCTACCTACCTAACACCCCTTCTCAACTGGGCATAAATTCATCGCAATCATAAAAGTAAAAAGCTTTAATTCAAAAGAACTGTCAGATTTTCTCAAATTCTACGTGCTTTCGAATTGAGAATAATTATTAATGAGTATCACTTCTTTTTGGAACCAATTTCTTGGAAAAACATTACACGCAATCAAAAACTTCTTTCATATGCAAAACTCAAACAGATGAATTTGAAACTGAATGACAGTTTTCCTTGCGGTAAAGGAACTGCTGAAAAGTATGCAATGAAATACTGAGACGCATTTCTTTTTAGCAAAATGGGGATATTTGTCATATGTCAGAAAAACATAAAATCCTCCAATATTTAAAAGAGGCCATTCGGGTTAAAATTTATCGCAAATCTCTTCGAGAAGATTGATCAAAAGATTGCCGCTATATGATCGTCCTGCACAGGGGTCGATCATATGGAAAACTTGCTGAAAATGGACAAAATTGGAATTAACGAATAAAAGCCTGGCATTTTATCTGTTCGGATTCTGCAGAAAATTTTAACTCCCATCCTTTCCTGTCAACTTAAACTCGGACATTGCAATGGTTTAGAGAATCTACTAGGCTCCAGTTCTTTACGTGTTGTCTTCTGAATAGTTATTTTATTCTCTCACCTAAGTAATTTATAGCTTTTTTCTATATGTAATGAGAGATTTATTCAATTTGAATAGATTTTCTTCTGTCAAACTGAATCATTTGTCATTACACCAGCTGTTTCCCCATAACTTCGAATGGGATTGCTAGTGAAAAATTAAGGTTAACTCCTTGATTCGTCTTGGAATGTTTTCTCGTCTTGACACTGGACACCTACGAATATAATATCAAAAATGTAAAATTCCCATTTTTCATGATGTTATTCTAGCGGATCTAAGCGCTGCCCAATCTAATTACACCCCAAAAAAAGAATAGATACTTCAATTAAAATCCCAAAGACACATCACATACATACAAAGATAAACGAAGAGAGATGTTTTTTTTTCCTAGATTCCACAAGATAAATTGCACAAATTCAAATAACCGATTTTAATAGCGGATATCTACAATTAAAAATGACACAAGCCCCCGGACAACGACAGACGGTGTTCTTCTTCGATTTCCCCCGCTCCCCAAAGAAGAGAAGCTGCAGAAGAAGATAGTAATTCTCACTCTAATGAAAGATCTCTTCTAAGCATGGATAGTACATATCTAGCGTCCTGGGTAGAACCCAATGAGGCAGCACACCACACATGTAATTACTAAACGCAAAGCAGGAAGAAGAATTTCTCTTCTGCTTTGGCTACTTTTAATAATATCATAGGCTGACCGACCAGGTTGCCACATGCATCCCGCTGTGAAATTGACAACTGCAACACCTTTCTTGCCACAGAAACAGCAACAGCAGCAGCCAACAAAACAACAACAAGAAACCATTGGCCAATGGTCACTTGGGTTGAACTAATAACGAACTGGCTGGCATTCATTATAGGCCTGTCTCCCCGTTGGAGACGCGTTCCTCTACCAGCTATTCATCTGCATTTCTATCAGTCATCCTATCTTCCATCATCTATTCAGGCTGCCTTCATCTAGATATCGTCGTCGTATATACTCGTTGTTGTCATTGCCTATCTGTCCATTGGGTGAAGATGGGGCATGTCCGACTGGCGCTCGCCGAACTACAAGAAACGCTCCAACTGGGTTACACAGCACAGATATTTTGAATGAATGAATCCTTCAAATTCAGTCTCGGTCCTCGTCGCCCGTCGTCGTTGAGATTTAGTTTTGTTTCCTTTTTATCATCGGATCACATCATAATATACATTTTCATCCGCATCTGCCGGCTTGATGATGACGACCACGACAAGAACCGACGCACGACTACGACGACGCATGCCGACGAGGAATAAGAGATTCAGATTCAAATGGCGACAGGAACCTGCATTAGCAGTTGCAAAATAGTCATCTCTTCATAGGCTAATACTGAGAAACCAAAGACCACTTTGTGACTTTGACTGACACAAATCAATCTTGCAGGGGAAATAATTTATTATATTTGCTGGAACAAAAGTCGAAATTACATGCATTACAATAAGATCTCTTGAGCTTGAGGGATGGCCAAGACAAAAACAAAAACAACAGTGCATATTAGTGCTGTGCACCTGACATCAGAAGTCGGCATTTGAATCGGCCCTAATAGGATAGGCAAAACTTTAAGTTGTTCTTCCTTTGATTGAAATCTTTAGCAAGCAGGTGGTTCTTGTAACTGTCTGTCATCTATTACATTTTTGGAAAGAAAAGTTCAAGTGATCAAAATCTTGTTATAGGGAGTAATGTCGTTCTAATATATTCACTTAAGAAATGTTTGTGAGCTTAAAACCGTCGGCCATTTTTAAAGAAACCAGATTGATATGTAGTAAATCACACTTTAGACCCGTTTATAACTAATTAAAAGCTGCTAAAATTCTTCATTAAAGCAGCTTTGTTCAACCTGTGTGTTAATTTTAGATTTCGTTTTAGCTGGCCTCGGATTCAAAATATGAATATGAATTCGCAAATTTTATGTGACCTGAGTAAGATAAAACTCACTCTTATTTATATTTTGGCGGCCATGTTGTTTTGGTGACATCTGTCAAATCTGTTATTTATTATTCAGTTATTGATTCACGATTGAACAGCTCGTCCAAATGATAGAAAATTATTATCAAAATGAGTGTTCGTTATTGCAACCGGCCATTTTTCTCTTCAACGTTTGGTGGCCAAATTTGAAATGACCGGTTCGGTAATCAATCAGCCAAAATAGTCGTACGTCAAAGGAACACGCAAAATCCCGCCGCGGTCCGTGAAAGGGTACAGCAGAGCTCCAGGCAGTCGATTAATGGCCGTGTATACGAACTCGGCCTTTCGCAGACTCAAACTTGGCGAATTTTGCGTGGAGACTTGGGCCTACAACCATAGAAGATCCAATTGAGCAAGGACCTCAAAGTTAATGAACATAAACAATGCCGTTTGTTTACTGACTAAGCCTCGAAGAGTTTGGAAGAGAGTCCCAACTTTGGCCGAGAAATCATATTTATCGATGAAGCGCAAAGTTTGGATGAATGGCTGTGTTAACCAGGAAAATTGTCGTTTAATGGACAACCGACGCACGGTGATAATGTATCCTCAAAAAGTTACTTTTTGGTGTGGGTTTGGTCCGTATTTTTTCGAAAAAAAATCCACTTTTGTGAGGCGGTCATCCTCAATGGCGAGCGCTACAGAACGGTGATAAGTGATAACCAATGAACCTAGACGACATGTAATTCAGGCAGAACGGTGCTACGTGCCACAAAGCGGACGCCATGATTGACATTCTGCATGAACGATTTGAGGGTACGAGTAAGTTTATGTCTCGCAAAAATTCGACACCAAGTTCATGCGATTTGACCCCGATAGACTTTTTCTTGTTGGGTTTCCTGAATAAACCACAATGGACTGATGCCCTTAGGTGAACATAACACAGGCCATCGCTTAAATTCGGTCGGATCTATGCGGAAAAGTTCTAGATAATGGGACCACTCGGGTAAGTGCCACCTTAAAGAAACGAGACGGACATTTGAACGATGTCATTATCAATACATGGCATACATGAGCCTTTCAAACATAAAAAAATGTGTTAATAATAACTCACACACATGTTGTTATATTCGATTTTTTATCATCTACCCGCCCTTTTGTAAATTGATTAATTTGAAAGAAAAATTACCTTTTTCTGACGATATACTAATAATGTATTTTTTTTTATAGTTTAAATGTCAAAATTATAAAGAGCCAAATAAAGTTTTAGAATTGAATACTTATGCTATGTTTCCACCACAGAATTAACTTAGTTTATACCCCGGTTACAAGAGAAGATTGAGGAATCGAATCTAATCTGAATTGAGCACTGGATCGAGAGATCGAATTGAAATGGGATCGAAATGACAATATGGTTTTGTACATGCACTCGATTCTTCGATTCCTCGATTCTGGTATACATGCATATTTTCGATTCGATTCAGTTCGTTTAGTGGGATCGGATCGAGAAATCCCATTTCAATCCGATCCAGGTATACATGGAGCTAAATCCTGATTCAATTCCGATTCAATTCTCCATATAAACGTAGTATTAGATTAAATATATCTATGAAGTTTTTCCAGAGGATACAAAGATTGACAAGGAGAATAACTTTGACACTTCCTTACAAATTGCAAATGGAGTTTAATTTTTTGCTATGAAAAGAAAGTGAGACAGAAAGTGTATCTTATGACAAACGAAGCAAAACAAAAATCGATTGTGCAGTGAATGCGTCCAGCTTGATATGAATATGGGTTAGTTCGATTCCTAAAACAATTTGCCCTGTAAAGATTTATCAATATTATTTTCAAATCTTCTAGATTAACAATTTAATTATATTGTATGTTAAAGCTTCGAGATTTGTACAAGATTAGGTAAAACCTTGTTAAATCTCACTTTAATGTTAATGGAAAAGTAGTTTTACATATATGTAAGCATTTTGACATATCAAAACTTCATATAAATGACTTATTTATCCTTTTTAGTTGTACATTTAAAAAATAATGTCAATACATTTAATAGCATCTTAATCGATTCAGTATTAACAATCAAATCAAACAAACAAAATTTGATTTTTTTATATTTAACAAACATTTTGCTGACATGTGTAAAACAATAATATCATGAAATTGGTGTCAAAAAAGTAAGTTTCCTTTCATTCGCTTCCCAATGGGAATACTTTTGACAGTTAAATTTTATGTGACAACTTTCTACGAATAAAAAGTAAAGTAAAGAAAGCAATTCACACGTTTCTTAAATTTGATTCTTAACATGTTATGATTGTATATTAAAATATGTATATGTATTAAGAAATGTACTCAATATTCATTTTCCATGACACTTATAATAAAAAAAACACTCGATTGTGAATGTTACAAAGAAAGCATTTTGACATTTCAAAGAAAATATTGGTGTATTTTGCATTCACATTTTGTTCTCATAAATGTAATTTGACATTTGTGCTAAAGTACAAAACAGAAATACATATGCATCCACATACGTAAGACAAAGAGTTTTTATTTTCTTCAAGAACTCTCTTGTTGACACCGAGAATCCATACAAAGCAATTCATGAATGTTCTTAACCTTTAAATATTTATTGTTTTTTTGACAGGAAAATGATGACTTGGATATAATTCATTGCATATTTTCACATGAAATTAATTGCAATTTGTGACTATTGAAAAATAATGACTTTTTACAGAAGTCATTTTGAGAGGAGACACATTCCCATTCAATTCCGCAAGATTTTTTAGTGCGAGATTAAAGTAAAACTCGAGTTAGCTTACTTAATTTTCAAGGTTAAATCCAGTTTAAATCCAATACTTGGATGGAAAAACTGTGAAATATGTCATTTTTGATTGGATTATGACTGCTCTCCTTCCTTTTTGACTTCAATCAAATGCAAATATCGTGTTTCCACACACATACTAGCAAATAGCACAAGTTAAAAAGTATTTGTATTCATGGCTTTGTTCCATGTCTATTCCTTGAAATTATGACCAGAAAAAAACCCGAAAACATGATTCCGAACAACCAATTTAATGTTTTGGTGTGGTAAGAGTGTAAAAAGAGTACTCCGAATATCTAAGTTAGTCTACTTTCCAAATATTCAATCAGTCATCATTTTAACAGATTACAAGAAATCTATTCGTTTGTCAAGTTGAAATCTTGTCTAATTAAAGAAATAAATTTTTTAGTTAACAGTTTATTGATCTCCTTTCTCAAAAGTTTATATTGATAAACAATGACTTTTATGACAATTTACTTGACAGCTCACAATAGTCTGTGAAATGTAAAAAAAAACTTTTAGAGTGAATCATTAAATTTATTTTTGGTTATTTAAATTCAATTACAACTGTCATGGTTGATGTAAAAATTTGTTCATTTTAATTTGCATGCGCATTTACAAAAATTGTTCTTAAATCCTCTCCAATTTTCCTAATGCTTACACTGTGTTGCCCAACATATAAATGGTGTTCATAAACCCTTGAGTGCGCGTCAATTATAGAAACAAAAAATGAACTTTCAAATAAATAATTACAAAATCACCTTCTGTCACTACTTACTCCCGCAACTTATCAGCAAAACTGACAGCTTACCTAGTACGCTTGATTAGATACTCAAATGTTGTCAGGCGACATCTATCGCAATGTTCACTCACCGTTCCAATTTTATGTTTATCTGTCAGTTCCTCCGAATGTAATACAATTTATTGTAAAAAAAAAAACAGAAACAATAAGTATGAACAAATTGAAATACATTTTCTCCTTCCACAATGTTGCGAGAGTGTCAAACAAACAGTAGCAAGTTGATCTAATTGAGTATCATCATCATCTTATATTTCATCTAGAAATTCAATACGAATCGCGAACCGCCACTAACAAACATGTGTATTTGTCAACACATACTAAATCTTTTTTTTTAGTTACAGGTACAAGTTGCAACTCTGACAAACCAAACCACCACCGCGATGACAACCTAGAAATGTCAAAAGCTTACACAAATGACGACATTGTGCGAAAACATAATTCAATTAGGAGAAAATGTGTATAGTTATATTAAAACAATGTCTAACAAAGACAATAATATTAAATTACTCTTAGTGTTTCGGTGGATAAAATATCATTTTCTACCCAACAGTTTTTAACCGTGCAAAATACAGCATAACGCGCATTCATCCAACCGAAGGCAATTTGAAGAGTCTATAACAGAAAAAAAATTGGCGCGCTAATTTACCCCTTGCCCTCAGTTTTGTTTCTCCATCTCATTCGAAATAAACATCTTTGGGCAGTATATTTTAATCTGAGTGCGTTCAGAGAAGTACAGTGGCAGCTGTCACTCAGTAAATATGAAATAGACATTCGTTAAACACTTCGCATGGACCGAGGCGAGTAGGCATGAGTTTTTGCTCTTTGTTTATGATATCAAATCTCCACGAACAGCAAAAATTACCACCATTATAATATGTATTTACTATGTAACAATCTCTTGGCCAACCAACAAATGCAAGCGCAAGACAGCAGAGACACAAACGAAGAAGTTGCATGGCCTTGCCTCTAATACTGACGTTTATGTATTTGACGGTTCTGGCTTTCAACTTTGATGGATCGCTTTCAGGTGTAGAGTTGGCTGGATAGACTTATTGCTCCGGTGTTATAAATGATCATCATTATAATAATGCAGTTGGAATATGGCTTTCAGAATTGTAAAGAACTGAGTCTATGACGTTTAAGTGTCAAACTTGAAGTTTTTGACTAATTAAATCTACGAGTGTGTCCCGTATATCGTTTTTAACCGGTTTTTTATTGCATTACATTTTGATGGTAGTCTTTCTTCTGTGTATGGAAAGAAATCTTAAGAATTGCATGGCTACGGCTAGCCACAGTTGCGATTGACGAGCAACTATACAACTTGGAATAATTTATAGGTTCGCAAAGACGAATGACATTTGTAGACTACGTGTAAAATTAATAGATGACTGTTGCTGATATGTAGAAGATTTTTCTTAAACTGCGTTTCTAGGATAGTGTTGGGAAATGTAATTAATTGTTGAAGTAGTAAAATGTGTAAGAAGATTTTTTTTAAGTTATCTGGCGTATTCAATAAATAAGGTAGCACTTAGAGTTGTGAGAATGCTGTTCTTTCATGGGGTATAAAGTTAATTTATTCTGACATTTAAATGAAGATGCTTGTAATTAATTGGTATAATTATTTATTGATTGCATTTTTAAATAAAGTAAGAAAATGAAGAAGTTTTAAAAGACTATAGTCTTTATTGAAGAAGAAGAATCATGTTTGTGAAAGAAAAGTATTTTTAATTTTTCGAACATGAATTAGGTATATATTATTTTGTCCATGTAATAACAATTGGTTAATAATTTAGCAAGTGAAGATAATCTGTCATCAATAGTCTTATTTTAACAAAGTTTAATTACTTTCGGAATTAGAAGAAAAAGGGCTTTCATCAAAATGCAAATTTTCTTTCACAACTGGTTTTATTCCTGAATTTGCTTCAACACTGCGTTGTTTCATTTTTGGGTGCATTCAGCTGAATTTAGATGTCAGAATTAAGTTAACTCAAAGTGCTGAGTTACAAACTAATATGAAGTTTTCTTTGATGTACACGATGTACATGAATCATTTAGATGTGGCCTAACATGTGCTAAAAGCAGTGACTTTGTGTTTGAAGAAATTGTCCAAAACAGTTCAGTACAATATTTTCTAGACCTTCTTTAAAAGTAGAGCACGTGAATGAAAAGTCAAAAAGAAAACGTCAATTGATTTCTTCGTTTAGTTTTACTAAGATAACATTTATCAAAAATTGTATCGTTTGACTAGCGAAATGTATAATTGTAACAGATTATTGGGAGAAGTCTCTTCGATCAAAACTAATTTCTCGGACCATTGGGTGCTAAAAATGAATTCATTAATTATGGCATGGCTTCTATGATCTGTTTGTTTTTATTTTTTTCATTGTTATAAATCTCGAGAAATATTTTTCCGTTGTGTGTTTCGTAAGCCATTCTTTTTCGTATTGGTTATTGACAAAAAATCTATTTCGCATCAGCAGTATACATACTACACCTTAAACTGTACACATGAAAATTTACTTACGTATTTCCTGGAGATGACTACACCTTTTCATTGCTAATGCAATTGTGGAACCCTTTTCTTTTCCATACAAAACTATACATACATATATCATATCATATCCTTGTCAATCAGCTTTTAATCTTATATTCCTATTAAAAATTCTCACAGAAGAATTAAATGTTCTAAAATTACAACCACTGATATACGATAATGAACTCATCTAACGTTCGTTGACACCTGTCAAAAGTAATTTGTTCACGGCTTTCAAATAGTATTGACACTACATAATCGTGTGCAACACACAATATGAATTTATACTCAATACCAAGAGCCAACATCTAAAAATAATGATTATATCTATCAAGTCCATCAAGGAAATGCAATAAGAAAAATCTTGAGTTCTATTCGCACCTATTATACACGTTGACATCTGTCATTTAACTCTTCAAACTGTGTGTGATGTGTGCAAGAGGTGCATTCAAACAATGAATCAAACGTTCACTCTTGAAACAATATCATCATTTCAAGTCATTCCGTTTCTTACACTATGCAATTCAATGTTTTATCAGTGACATTTATCTATGATTCCAAGAGACGAAATCTTCTAACCAAAGCCGCAAACTGAAGGAGTGAAGGCTTAACCTATGTATCTAGAGAAGAACAGAAGAATACACACTGAAGAGAGGCTTAGTATATGTATATGCACTATAGTATCTATATGTACATCAGTTGACTAATGACAGACCGCAAAAAGAACCACATGCCGACGATAAAACTAGACAGAGCAGAGACTGAGGGGGAGAGCTCAAGACCGCGATATATGCGCACAAATGATGATTACGAAAATGACTACGATCCACGGCCATATGGCATTGATCACAGCAAGCAGGGTAGCTCACGCTCACGGTCTAGCCATGGCTCGATCGACTCGTATCAGCGGTGGCAGCGGATAGACGCGATGACAGCGAAGACTTAAGATCGCTTGTCTTACTTTAATGGTCCAACGACTTGGCGATTGTCGTTGCCTATATATTTAAATGGTATCCACAACAAAAGATGACAGGATGGGCTCCAGCTCTCTAGACTGCGGTTCTTATCCGCTCGGTCATAATATAATATTCGCCAACCCCATTTTAGTCTGCAGATGCCTGCAACCAGTGCCATTTCACGAGTTGTGGCCGTGTTTACACGAGATGACTCTGAAAGGTTATTAGTTTGATTGGATATCACAGGTTTCGAATTAAAATTGATTTCATTTAATATTAATTCTAATGTTGGATAATATTCAATTTGGGTTCTAAACTCTTCCCTTGGTAGTTGTGGCATTGTGGCTTCCCACTACCATCATCCATCCTTATAGCGATGCCCATAAAATCCCAACTAATGGCGGGCAATGCGGAAGGATGCTTGACGTCGTTGTACGAGTATGCTGCTCCTGCAGTTAGTCGTTACTGTCTTGGTCGTCGTCGCCGTCATTATGGTTGTCGTCGATCGTCTCAACGCTTCGACAACAGAGAATCCAAGAACTTTTCCATAGGTATGGAGAATATTACTCCGACTCCTCTGTGTTCCTCCAAAACTGTGGCTTCGATATAATTGGTGTTGAGCGATTCTTTTTTTAACCTGTTTTGGCTGAAACGACTGACGATGTTTACCTTCTCTAAGAAACGAACGTTCGTTCCACTGTTAGAAAAGCGCAGATCCATACTGCTGCTGCTGTTGCAGTTGCCTGTCGATTTTGTTGATTTTTGGTCGTTGCCGGGAACATTTATTGGACACATTAAATTTTAAGATTATGGCATGTCTTAGAATGGTCATGTGATATCCCCGATAAATAAAAGGGACAATTTAAATAAATTTTCTTTCCGTTTTTGGTATTTTACTGGATTTTATTATACCGGTCTTATACTCGTATACAAACGTACATATATATGCATGTGTCGGACTTTATGGATGCAGAATGTAAAATTGGTTTGAGATAGAGAAAAAAGGAACAAAATTTAATAACAGCAAACCAAAAATTTTATAGACTTCTAAGTGGTTTTACGGTGGATACTTAATGCAAGTTTGTTATAAAATCCTATAAAATTCATAATAAAGCAAGTTTAAGAAATTACACCACTCTGAAAATTTGCTAATCTGTTTCCTATAAACTTTCCAATAAACTTATCTTCGTTCGTGTATACTCTCTTGTACGCAAATGAACAGTGATTGTTTAAAATTCCACAGTATGAAGACAAGTGGAGAAAAAGACTTAAGTTGCTTGGATAAGTTTGTTTTAAATAATTAGTTTTGTTTTCATTAATTAGAAGCTGTAAAATGAAGAAGGAAAAATTAAAGACATTTTTTTGCGGAATGAAAATAAATGCCTTCTGGGGCCTTTTTTGAAGGATTTTCTAAGTTTTCCAGCGTGCAAAAACAACCTACAAAGTTTAACCAGTGCTCAGACAATGGGTACGTTCGGAAGACCCAAAGTCAAGTCAACTGCATTCATTGAGCGAGCAAACTTAATTGAGGAAACTAATTATTTTTGAAGTGTCATTAATGTCGAACTTAGAACTGTAAGTCTTTAATTTGAACTTGGGTTGTCTCTGATGTCAAAATAAACTATCTGCATAATAAATAATGTGTAATTGAATTAATTGCTAATTGTTAACAAAACTGACTGAATTTAATGTTATTTCTGGATTTTAATGCTTTTGGGTATTAAAAGTGTTTCAATGCGTTTTTTTAACTTTTTTGCAAGTTTCTTCCCCGGTTTCTTTCAATTCACTGTTTTGACAGTTCTAACGTTCAGTAAAAACAAAATTTTCAACAGAATTGATACTTGAATATTTGTACTAACCATATATTTCTTGCTTTATTTTTTAATGAACCTTGTCGCCCAAATAGTTAAAGCGAATATAATTTATATTACTTTTAAGTTTTCAATGTCTACTGAACGTAGAAGGCTATATGTATTTGAAGTAATAAATTGCCAGCCTCATTGACATTCCCTTGAATATAACCTATGAAGACGCTGTGCCTATAGCAATATTGCTTTGTAGATGGAAAGCAATATTTACCTTTTTTTAAAAAATGGCGCAAAAATAAACAGGGACGTAAAGATATAAATATTGTGTGTAATGTTGCTGCCGTAAGCTGTTGTTAAACAATATAATGAATTAATAGTATTAAACTAAAAGGATTTTCGATCTTTAATAGGTGATTTTATTTATTTCATCAGTTTGGCCATATTGTTGAAAGATACATCTGTCAAATGGGCTGTCACCAAATCAACATAGTGAGTTATAGCGTTCAACAACATGTGCAAATGATTAAATTCTTTGTGGGTCTTCTATTTGAGCAAGATTTGGCCAGTTTTCCCTTTTTACACCCATAATCGTACTTTCGACAGGACTATTCGCAACGTAATAAAATCAAGTCGACCGGTTCATTGAACAATCCGCCAACTTCCGTTCATCAACGAAACGCAAGATTAGACGAAAATATCGCCGCTGTTCATGAGAGTGTGAAGCTAACAACTTGGTTAATTTTGCATCATAACTTAGGTCCTACAAACTTAAACTAAATATATTCAGCGACGAGCCCCATTTCTATATGAATAGGTTCGCCAACAAGCAAATTTTTCGAATTTGGGTCGATCGTAATCCACACAATTGCAATGTAGAAAGTCAATTGGTATGACAATTGATCAACATTTCTTTGATATCCAAGTTGGCCAGACCATCAACGTTAACGGCGAGCGCTATCGGTCGAGAATAACCAATTTATTTTGGCACGAATTGGATGATATGAACACCGACGACCTCTAGTTTCAATAGGACGGTGCTTCGTGCCACACAGCCAGTGCCAAAATGGACATTTTTCACGCGATTTCCGAAATTGCTTATCTCATTCGAAGGCAATGTGAATTGGCCAATTTGCTTATATTTATTTTCAACTGTTAACTCTCCGTACGAATTATAGCTCTGTTCAGTGAGACTGTTCTGAACATTTTGAACATGAATAATGTGTAATTGTTTCACATAAATGTTCACAAAAGGCTTTTTAACTCTGAGCAGAGTTTGTTCAGAGCTCTACGATTTATTTAAGAAACGCGCTGGAACACTGAAATGTCAAAGTCGTCGATTTCCATTTTTATTTGTTGTTCTGTATTTGTCATATCATACGAAAGCTGTGCTCAGCTTTGTTCTAGATCTGCTTGGTTATATTTTTCTGAGCTCATTGAGCGCACCTCGAAAACTCAGTTCTCTCTTAGCACTGAGCTTAAAAAGAAAAACGCTTAAATTGGAAGTAAAGCAATTGACCTATTCCATATGGTCCGCTTCGCTCCTGTCCTGTTAAGTGACTTACGGCTGATATTGAGTATTATGACAACTTTTATTGAATAAAGACTTTATATATATAGTTCAATCAACTTTGTACCTTTGTTCATTAATTTATTGATAAAGATCCAGGATATTATATTCCAATACTTCAAAACTCGACCCTATTCACAATAAATGACAAATCAATTTGCCTTGCATCCACTATGAAAAAAATAGGTATCTATTGAGCTTATCACAAGTTTGCAAATAACGTTTTTAAAAACCCTGACCTGTCGTCAGTATCAGTTGGTGTGTGTTCAGCCACTTATCTCGTTTCAATAAATTAACGCAAATAATAAACATTAATGGAAAAAATACAAAAATATAGTCCGTAGAGTGAACAGTCTCAATCCAATACAATAATTTGTTGATTGTTTTATCAATTAAAGCCTCCTTACGCCTCTCCTACATACACTTATTCAAATTGTAAAAACACTACTTTAAAACATCAATACAAAATATTTTAAATAATAAAAAAAAAAACATCAAAACTTTATTTAACTCGTGAAAAAGTTCACGTACACAAAAAAAAAACAATTGAAATCAAATGAGACGTGAAGCAAACAAATACGCGAGAAATTTCACCATCCATTAAACAAGAAAAATACACACCCACTAAGGGGCGTTAAGACCCTCAGAGCTTTTTTTTTAAAGCCCCCACTTTCCCAACGCAACCATATTCCTTGTCTCCTTTGTTTTCGTGAAACTCGAAAACACTCGCGCTCTGTACAATATTTTATGCGTTAATTAAAAATTCACTTTGGAAATGGAACAATATTTAACGAAATGCCCGACCGCTAAAATGTAGGCAACAAAAAAACACAAACAATTTAACGGCAGCCGTTTATAAATGACGATGGTGGCGCGACGTCCGTTATATTTTTGTATGCGATGGCAAAATATATAATTAATCGCGATTAAGTGGCTTATGACATGAGCATGAATGCGCGAAATGCCAAATCCACAAGAGATGCAAAATTATTATTATTATTCGCTTCGTTTAGTGTCGTTTGGATTTAAACTCAAATATATTATCAAATTTGACTGGACAGCGAAGGGGGCAGATAAAGATGATAATAAAGAGCGTTCTTTCTCTGAGCCTCTGAATCCAACAGTCGCGGATTGTGCTGGTATAATTTAATTTGAATATTCTATGGGAAAATCCGAGGCTTATCGGATGGAATCATATCGAATCGAGCACGCAGGATAACCATTGCCGCAGATCGAATGGAGGTATACAACTAATGACTGCTGCAAATGGTGAAAGCTTTATTTAAACATTCTTTGAAGTTCACCTACCGCAGTGGAGTGTTTATTTTTGTGCACTCGAATTCTATTAGCAAAATGGTTATACGAAAATTAGTACTACAATGATTACCAACTACTGGTATGGGGATATTAAATCTCGTGATCAAGTTTGCTTTAAGATTCTTCCGTAACTGATAATAAATTAGCGAGAATATTTTCCCAGACGATATGGTACTAAATTTTTGTATTAAATAGAATTTTGTAATTAAAACACATAATGAATAGGCACTGTTAATTTGAACTGTGATTTTCGTGAATAAATTTGGCAGTACTGAAAATATATAGAAAATTGCAAACTGATCGAAAGAAAGAAAAACCTTTCAAATGAGTAGTACCCCTTAGAAATGAGTAGTACCTTTGTATATATAACCTATAGTATTATCATGGAGCGTGATTTTGTATTGCGAACGCCAGCCTGGTGGTGGCGCAGAAATTAGTGCACGGTTTTACAGTGGAGAGTAGGATAACATACAAAACAAGTAGTAAAAAGAGAATATTTTATTATTAAATTTAGCAAAGACAAATCTAGCAATTGCAGTCCCTAGTCTTAAGATGTCGCCACAATCTTTCGTCTTCTTGATAGTACTATAAGTTTTATATACAAAGGTAGTACCACCTCAAAAAAAAAAAAAAAAACAAAAAAAAAAAAAAAACGTTTTTTTCAGGATTACTCCCTCTTGCGAGGAAGTGATAAATGTTCCAAGAGTATCTCTTGTGATAAACATTTCTTCTCAGTCTCACTGAGTATTCAGTAATGGTTGGAATTGTGAGTCGCTTATGTTCAGGTCTCTGAGTCAAACCATTTGGGCATTGAGAGAACTATTAATGTAGACCTTTAAATATCGGAGGGGTACTTAATTGGTCGTAAGTTATTATTGACTTATAAAACCTTATCAATATGTATTTTTCGTTAAGTTAAGTTCATTTTATATCGACTTTTGACAAAATCCAATTCATTAACAATTAAACCTTATTGAATTTTCTTATTACTTAATTTATTTTTATTTTTTTTCTCTTTTTTAGGCTGAGCTAGACGAGACAATAATCGCAGCACCACCATGCAAACGAGAACCTATAGACATTCCATCGAAAAAAGTCAAGAGTCTCGATGAAACGTCAGCATATCAACTCGATTATCAGCGCTACCAACAGGCACTCATTTACCACTGTGCCCATCAGCAACAGCAGCAGCAGCAACAACAACAGCAGCGTGGTCAAATGTCAGCGTTTCGTCCCTGGGCGCCGAAGGCGTTTCTCCCATTGCCATATAGTTCTGTAGCAGCCTTGCCATATTTAAGTCAAGAACCGCCGGTATTGCAAAATCCCGAACGTGTAGTGCGTAATACCGAAAGTGAACGATTCGAACGTACTTATCAGCCGAACGTGGCGCTGGCGCCCCGAAAGAGCATCCTCTCTAAAGAGCGAGAAAAGGAGAGAGAACGCGAGCGAGAAAGAGAGCGAGAACTTGAACGACAACAAACGCAACATGCCGCTATAACAAATCTCTGCGAAGCTGAGCTTCACATCAAACAAGAGCGGCCTAGTTCTCCAGATGATATAGCACAATCACCTGAGGAGATGCGCATGCCATCGCCAACACCTCTCAGCAACAATAAAAGCAATAACAACAACCTCAACAATCGACGTCATTCGATGCACTCACCTCAACAACCACCACCGCCATCCGCGCAACTTCATTCACGCCATTTGCACCACACCCCGCCGCAACCAATAAGCCCCGAAGAGTTTTCCGGTTCGAATGAAATCACCTCATCGACATCACCAATTCCCAACAACAATAACAACACTAACAATAACGGTCCTTTGAGTAATACATCACCGAGCAGCATTCAACAGCACTTGCAGCATCTGCAGCTGCAACAAACCCTCCACCAACACCACGCTGCTGCACATCAACCACATCGAATTCTCCAACACCATCAGCAGCATCAACAAAGTCCTCACCATCCGCACCAATCGCAATCAATAATCGCAACAATCAATCAACACACTAAACTACTAACAACTGCCGACAACAATAACGTTTTATGTTTACCGAGTCGTATTCGCATAAGTAAAAATTTAATAAATCAATCGAACATCGTTCGATCACCAACACCGCCGCCAATTGCGCCATCTGCTGCCAACCATGAGCAATATAATAACAACAAAAGGCAACAACACCAAATGCAACAGCAATCGCCATCGCAATCTTCCGCATCATTGTCTTCCAATTCGTTGTCGGCCCAAGCGACTGGTGCAGCGGTTGCTGCTGCTGTCAACCTGGTAACGGGGGGTGGAGTCACTAGCGCTATCGCTACTGGGGTATTAGTCAAACCCCATCCGCATCTCAATGGCGGAGTTGTAGGAACAGCGGGCATCATTGGCAACTCAGAATTTGAACTCTCGACGGACACTGACGACGACAGCTTAAATGGTGAACCTGACAGTCAAAGCAACATTCTGGCGCCTTGGGAGCAAGCTGCTGATGCTCTAAAAGACACCCGACCCAAAGATCGAGAGAAAATTCTGCAACTTCTGCAGAAATTGATACACGATAACAACCAAATACGTTTTGATAACCTGCAACTGATAGAAGAGGTACGAAAGCGGGACGAACAAATCTGTGATCTGCAGCAGGAACTGCAGCATTATCGGCGACAGGTAGCGCTTCTATCGCCCGCCATTGTTCACCAGAAAGTCAACAGTAGTTCCAGTAATAGCAGTACAAGTAGCACTGGTAGCAGCAATGGCAGCGTGATTGCCAAAATTGACAGCTGCACCAGTCAAAATGAAATGTCAGCATCAACGCCCACACCAACAGCAGCATTATTATACCAGCAAGAAACGCAGCTATCTAAAACTGAAAACGATAAGATAAAGGTGCCCTTAAAGAAGTCAGTACGTCGCAGTCCCGAAGAATCAGTTGTTGTATTAAATCAGAATATTGGCAACGCTGATGAATTGATGGTAACGTCGCCTCCCCAATCTGTTGCGAATGAGGTCAAAAGCGAATCAAAACAAATGCCAAATTTAGCGAAAACAACGAACGGTGAAGCGCCACCTAAATCCAATTCACCGCTATCCGCCTCAACGTCCTCATCTACAGCACCAACGTCAACATCTCCCATGGATTCTTGTGATGATGAATCACACAAAGATACAAAGCCAATGGTTCCGTCGCCCGCTTTATCCTCTTCATCTACATCATCATCCTCTTCATCGTTATCAACCGCAACATTAACGCCATCTAGTGGGTTTACTCCGGCGACGATTAAAACGGAGAAATAGCCCTTAAATTTAAAAGTTTATGTTAAGCATACAAACATAGACCAGCTGATAAATCAATCACAATAATTTTGTATTGTTACACTTACTCATTTAAAAAAAAAAGAAAACAAAACGAAATGAAGAAAACCCTCCTTCTCATGCCCTTCGTGTATATCCTTAGAATTTGCTTAGATTTTAAAAATCAGCAGTAAAACAAAATGTTAAGCATACAAAAAAAACATAAAGATAGTCAACTGTGAGATTTAAATTATAGGACATTAAATTATTTTAGTTTTTTTTTAATAAGTATTAGACACAAAAAAAAACTTTTAAAAGAACGTAGTCATATAAGTTGTAAATATGTCTAATAACAAAAATGAAAGTTTATTGTTCGTTAAACAAAAACGAAATCATGAAATTAAAACAATTGTAGAGCTAGGCCATTGTATAGATTCTATTTTATATATTTTTGTTTTAAGCATTGTGTTTCCAACTTAATTTTAAAAGAAAAATTATTTGTGGATTGAAAAAGAATGACGGATATACATATATTCATTGACAGATCGTTAGTGTAGTTTCGCTTTCAAATTGTCTGTGCCCAAGAATAGGATAGGCGAAACAAACCGGAATGAATCAACCATTCATTCGCATGTTGTGGTATCAATTTTTCAATTTTATGCCAATCAGTCCAAAAACGGTTGGTTTTCCATCAAGGACATTTGTCCACACATTAGTTCCAGATTTGGCAGCTCATATTTTTAGAAATATTTTAAGAGCTTTGGACAAATGTCAAAATTGATTTGTGCGCTAATTTCTTGGACACTGTCGATTTAAGGAAAATATTTGCAAAAAGATTTTTGTCAATACTAGCAAAGTTTATTAAATAACAATAAACAAGTTGTCTAAACATTTTTAACACTTCAACAATTAGTGGATTGGCATACATACACATATATGTATGTGTTTAGTATTTTACTTATAAGGTTTTTTCGTTGAGCCCTGAAGTCACCCTGGGGTCGCCCCAAATCGTTTTTTGAAAAACCTGAAGTCACCCTGGCGAGTAAATTCTGTGTTTTTTGAGACCTGGGATCGCCCTGAACTCGCCCTGAAGTAGATTTATGTATTTTGCTGGGGTGAGTTCAGGTAACGATCAAACTGTCAAAAGTCATATGAGATTTCATATGTATTTCTTTTGTTGTCGTTTGGCGGCTCACATGTTGCATGTTATTGCTTGTGTTTGCATTTGAATGTTTGTTGTAATCATCAGATTAAACATTCAGCAACAACGCAAAATTGTTTTCGTTCATTTTTAAAACTCATTTATAACAAATTTAAAGTTTTATTAGAACACAGAATTATTTTTTCTTGCTTTTTGTTGTCAACAAAACAGTTGACAGCCCTTGGGTGTTTTTTGAAAACCCAAAACCCCAGTTTTTGTTAACAACTCTGAGGGTTGTCAAGAAAACCTGGGTCAACCCTGGGTAAAGTTGAAAGAACGAACCTATTATTTGCAAACTCAAGAACACTCGACTTTGACAGTTGACCACTATCAATTGGTAACTGTTATTTGCTACTTTGCTGAAAATTTGTATTTTGCCTTTATTTAAACAAAAAATTCTAGTCAAATTAACATACGAGTACATATAATTAGATATTAATAATATTGTTGAACAATTATAATATTATGTGGAAGATGGTGCAAATTGCATCATCCTATCGGAAAATGCTCTCATTTTTGAAAATGGCGTTCTTATGTCATCTTGACTTTTTCGGAGCCGCACTCATCGCGTTTGTTTTGGTTTGGACTATTGTTACCCCGTTTACAAGAGTAGATTGAGGAATCGATCCAGGTATGTATATGGCGGCACTGGATCGAGAGATCGAATTGAAATGGAATCGAAATGACAATCATGTTGTTACACTGTTGTTGTACACACACAGCATATTTTCGATTCGATTCACCTCGTTTAGTGGGATCGAGAAATCCTATTTCAATCCAATCCAGGTATAAGCCGAGCTAAATCCTGATTCAATTCCGATTCAATTCTCCATATAAACGTAGTATGTGTGTTGTGTACCCGACACTAGTGACTGATTGGCTAAATGCAACTAAAAAATGAGTTCAAATTTCCCCTCCGACGTTGTGTAAAAATGTCGGCTTTGAAGTTAGTGAATAATGATGTTGACATTTCACAATCAGCTGTTCGATGAAAATACAAGTTTAATTTTTGGTGGAAGATATTTTCAAAATGAAATTAATGGTGCAATATGAAAATATACTGGTACATCGAAGATGAAATATGCAATAAAATTTCATCGGGTAATGTTTTTTTTTAATGCAATAAGCAAAACGATACATTTACCAATCTTATTGCAGATCCAGTGTATGCCGCAGCTTACATACAACAAAAGTTGGCCACCCAAAAAACAAAAGTTTCTTATTTCATATGTTTACATCTGTCATTAATATGACATTTAAGGATTGACTAGGTTCGTAGTGCAATTTTGCATTTGGCCCCATTATAAGGGTCATCTGTCAATTTGGAAAATCATTTTTGATTTAATTCATTCATGACACTTGGTTTATTGATGCGCTACATTTTGTCTCCATTGGGCTAAATAAATCGTCTTCGTAAATTTCACATACACGACGAAAGATTTTTTCACATTGTCGTTTTAGAAGTGCTAGTATTGACAAATGCAAAACGGCAATACACACTAGACACACTAGGTATAAACTTCTAGCTTACCCCGAAGCCACACGAGTAAGTCCCGGAAAGCAAATTACAATACACACAAAAAAAACCTAAACAACTGATCCTAAACTGGCATGGACATTCTGAAGCAAGTTGGAAAGCAAGTATCCTGACAGCCGCACTTGTAAATTAATTATTGAAACATTTGATTGTTCGTGTGATGTTCACATTCATTAATACTAATTTTTGTTTTCAGTGCCGTGTGCCTTCAAAAGAAACCATCAATAAATATAAATCGAATGTTAAATTTAAAAATTCCAGGCAACTTGCACGTCAAGTGGCGTGACGCCTTCCCCACAGCAAATATACAAATTGGTATTTGACTGGCAGTGTCTGTACCCAGCTTGCATACAAGTACTTCTCAACCATAAACATCGTCAGCTTTCATAAGCCTATGTCAAAATCGAACGCATTGCTTCGTTAAGTTTTAAAAATTGTTCGGCTAGATAAAACAAATTTCTAGGCTTTCGCCTGAAATTCATTTTTCAAATATGCTCTTTTGTTTTGGATTTCTAAACATGTACATGAACTGCGATACAGGAAGGAGAATACAACTTCCTAGTTCTAAAATTGATTCTGGCCTCAACCAGAATGTGTCACTTTAACATGCGCTGAGGTTATGAACGAAACTGAACGAGTCGGAGCAGGCCTCCATTACTCCATTATGGTAGCTGTATAGTGGTCGTGTGTATTTGAATATTAAATCGTATTATGATTCTCCCTTTAAGTTACACTTTCGTTAAGTTCGTATTACCTGCTACGTTTGCAACACTATCGTAGGAAAAAAGTTTAACTGTTTGTCAAGTAAAAACTTTTTGGAAGTAGTTTTTATAAAAGTACGCTTTTTACAGGGTTTACGTACTCGTAGATTTATGAGAATAATTTTGACTGTTATAGTACTGATAGTTTGATAAAAAAAACGTTGAAATATAGTTAAAAGATTTGTGATTTTGCACTCATAGCTTCAAGCTTAATCAGACTTATAATTTGCCACTATGGAAAAAACCACTATAAAAATGTGTAAGTTATAGCTTGATTTTAAAATTTGTATTTTCTTGTTACTGAGATCCAAGGTCTTCATTTTCAATTCCGCATCAACTGATTGAGAGCTTAAACATTTTCTTCTTTTTTTTTTCTTACCTATTTACACCCAACTAACCAATCGGTTTCTCATGTACAAGATTTTTGAAGTATCTATAGTCAATTTTCGATTAAAATATATTTTTTTTTTAATGGAAACCAAACAAAAAAAAAACAATTGACCAAGCCTATATACCAAATTAAAGCTAAAAGCAAAAAATAATAATATTAACTATATGTATATTAAAAGAAAAATTAAAATTTTTGTTTTTATTTCCCTACAATTTGTTGCGTTTGAATTTTTCCTTCTTTATTTTTCAAAAGTTGACCACCTCAGGGATTTTGGCTTTCATATTTAAAATTTAAATAAACAATTTACGGAATAATGTTAATTTAAATCATAAACCAATCAAAACACACGAAAGCATTGTTGACGTGAAAAACAAAGTTTTGAAAAAGTCAGTACAACTCCTTTGTCTTTTGTTTAACACACCATGGGGTTGTTGTTTTTTTTAAATGTCAAATAAAACTTTAATCAATTATTGTTATTAAAAACTAATTTAAAAATATAATAACAAAACATACAAATATGTGCCAATGTAATTCTCTATTGTTAAAAAGAAAAACATAATATAATCCATCGCTTCTTTAGCCCCAGAATTTTAATTAATTTTTCTACCTTGCATCTTGTTATCGATTTAATCAATTTTTTAGGTTTAAGATTATTTTTTTTTACAATGAAACCAAAGCTTTAAAAAAATCTGAATATTAAGATTTATTTTTTAATTTAAGTTAAATATTTTTAGTGTTTAAAAAAAAAACAAATGCGTAATACCAGTTAAAAATTTTAAATGTATAAATAAAAAAGTTAATTAAAATAAAAAAATATAATTGAGGCTTGTAAATCTTCATTAAATAAACACAATACAAATGTTTAGCAAGATGCAATTTTTTTTTTTAATAAAGACCCACCAGAAACAGAAAAGAAATGATTTATTTTTTTCTGTTTTCTATTTAATTTAAGTTGTAAATATATTTAATACAAACAGAAAAAAAAAACAAGATAAAATCTTAAAGTTCTTAATAAAAAAAATACTTAAAAATATATTTAAAAAAAAAGAAGAAATATGCCACATAAATGTGGAAGTTTAAAAAACTTTAACCATAGTGTACACATTTGTAAATTTATCGAAAACAAAACATGCTTAAGGTATACATACACATATGTATATATACAATTATATTGACACTCACTTTTTAAATATCTTCAATTATTATTAAATAAAGAAAGGTTATTAAAAAATAAATGGAACTTCGTTTGAGATATATGTCACAAAGTGACGGCTTTTATAATATTTTTTTTATTTAAGAAACTTCAACAAAATGTAAAAACAAATTTAGAATTTAGTTTAAATTAAAAATTAAACAAACAAATTAATTAATTTAAATGCTTTTTGCTTTCAAAAAAAAAATAAACATGATTTCTTTCTTATAATTGTTAACAAACTTGCAAAATAAATAAAACAAACAAAGACATTTAAAAAATATTTCTTATAAATAAAATCATTACACTTAAATTAAACTAACAAAGAAAGAGTTAAAAATGATATAATATAATCTCTGAAAAAAAACACAAAAAATACACCAATACACAGTAAAATTGTTTGAAAATTTGTCTTTTTGTAAAATTATGAAATTCATTCTTTTAAAGTTATGCGAAATTATAATTATAAATAAAATACGAAATTCATACAAATCAAATATATCGACAGATATATTTATATATATATATATATATAAATCAGCTATGTATTTAATGTACACACAATACAAATAATGTTCGTCTTGTCAAAATAACAAAATATAGCTTTCTTTCTTTTTTCGAGGCAAAACAAAAAATGTTTTAAAACATTTTTATCGTTAATAGTTCTTATAGTAGTAAAAAAATGAAACAAAAACAAGTAAAATATATAAAAGAAAACATAAAACAGAAATTTCATTTAAATAAAACAAAAAAACACAAAATGTTTATATTATATATAAAGCAAAATACAAATCTAAATATATATACATATATTATCAGGTACATATTAAAAATATTATATATATCTAATATTACCAACAAAGCGAAAATATTTTTTGTTCAGTTTTTTTTTCAATCTTTTAAAATTTGTTGTGAGAATTAATAAAGAATGAATTTATAACAGCAAATATAAATAATACATCAACTGATTTTTTCCAGTTGCTTAAACAAAAAGCTATAAGAAATTAAAATTATATTAGAACGTTTTTGTTTGTTTTTATTTTGAAATTTGTACAGACAAGTTCTTTTGTTGTTGTCATTTTACAGTTCCAAGAGAGACAGAGAGAGGAAGTATTTCTTTTGAAATTTGCAACAGAAAATAAATAAAATAGTAGAATGTTTTTGTTTGTATTATTTTAATTTTTTTTTAATTATTGAAATATAATTATTGAAAGAGGATTGACGAAAGAAAAGTTTGTGGAAAGAAACAGCAAAATAAAAAAAAAATATTATTGAATAATGTGAAAAAGTAGTAGATATACAGAAAAAATAAATAAAAAAGAAAAACAATACAAAAATAATTATAGAAATAAAAAAATCAAAATCAGTTAAATATTTTGTTGTTTTTATTTAAAAATACAAAAAAGATGTTAGTAAGAATTTCACGAGATAAAAGTAAGTGAATTCCTAATTTATTTCTCATCCAAAGCCCTTTGTGGAACAAGCTGACATTTTCGAGGAGAACCATCAGAATACCTACAACGAGATACTCTTAATCGTAGAGATCCTTTATCATCTAGATCTAGACAAACGACTTAAGGGGGTTGTTCTGTTTTTCACCCTACTAGATGTGAAAGGACTACGCACAGAGCGTGCGACAGTTGTCCTTTGATTTTTAAATGTGACCGATTAAACTTTGTTGAAAACTTAAGGACTATTGCTGTTAATCCAGCGATGCCAGAAAGTGTTATGACTCCTCCTGTACTTGAGAGATTATACGATTTTATTGGACAAATCTTCTAGAGCTGTGTCAATTGCGATTGATTCAGTATTTGTGACCCGTTCACCAAAAAGATTGATTGCAATCACAATAGACAAAATCAATCAATCCTATTATCAATCTCTTGCCACTTAAACCGATGAACATAAAGTGAACGAAAAGGAGTTATGTTTCGTTTATTCAACTTGTTCTCAGTCATATCATAATACTAACTAAGATTAATGGAAATAAAACGGATGGCGTGAACGAAGTCGAAAAAAGTACATAAAGCCAAAAGTTAGTGAAGGTTTCAATAACAACAATAGTGTTTTAGCGTTGTTTATTGACATGACTAAAGCTTTTGACATGGTAAACCATCAGATACTTTTAGAAAAACTTTATAAGGCTGGGTTTAGAGGTAAAGTTTTTGATTGGTTTGCTTCATACCTTTCTGGTAGACATCAAATATTTAAAATTGATGGAGTTTATAGCAATGCTTTGGAATTAGTAGCCGGTGTACCTCAAGGCTCTATTTTGGGTCCGATTTTATTTTTAATATATACTAACTCTCTCTTCAATCAGCCACTGAAAAGTAGTATAACTGCGTTCGCTGATGACATGGCTTTGACATACACAAATAGTTCCGTATTTCAATCGGTCACAGATTTGCAACAGGATTTATTTGTTCTAAGACAATGGTTTGCCAGGCACGAACTTGTCGTTAGTGAAAAGACAGATTATGCTCTGCAATCTCAAAGATAATTTTCCACTTACTGATTGCAAAGTTATGTTTCATTCAGCAATATGTGAAAAACTTAAGCTAAGTGTACACGATTGGTAGATCTTACAATATTGTCAGATCTGTCAGTGAAAAACATGCTTACAATGTCTTACAATCGTGTAGTCTTACAATTAATTGTCAGAAAATTTGTCTGACAATTAATTGTTAGATCATTGTCTGACAATTAATTGTAAGAAATCTGACAATCATGTGTACGCTAGCTGACAATCGTGTAATCTTCCAATTAATTGTCAGAAAATGTATCTGACAATTAATTGTAAGAGGGTAAATTGTAAGGTATTTGATAATCGTGTACACACACAATTTATTGTCAGGCCTGCCAATTTTTATCGTTGTCTGACGTTTCTGACAATTAAGAAATTGTAAGATGTTCGTTTTTTAGCATCATACAATTTTTTCATTGTCAGAAAATTTGCAGCCAAGGTTTAATTGTCAGTTTCCATAACCAACAAAAACTGACAATTAATTGTGTGTGTACACGGTTGGTAGAAAATCTACCAATCTCTTACAATTAATTGGTAGGTATTAAGCCGGCTATCTGAAAATGAATTGTCAGCCAACTTCTGACAATTAATTGTAAGAGATTGGTAGATTTTCTACCAACCGTGTACACACACAACTTAATTGTCAGCTCATTGGTAGATAATTGTCAGACATTGTCAGGTCTTACAATATTGTAAGATCTACCAATCGTGTACACTTAGCTTTAGCTTAGGCACTCATTCTTGTGGTAAATATACGTTATCTGAAAGATAATGTATGTTCTAATGGTTGTTTTGAGATCGAGTTTGTTAAAACATTTAAATACCTGGGAGTATTTATAGATCAAAATTTAAACTGGAAATTTCATACTACTAATCTTAAGAAATATATGATAGCTTTGACTCTTAAACTATTTCTATTAAAATGAACCTGTTCAAAAAACCTACTTACTACCATTTACTTTGGTCTTATTCATTCAAAAGTTTAGTACGGTATAGCCAGTTGGGGTGGTGCCTACAACAATACGCTTAACCCGGTGATTTTAGCGCAGAAGCATATTGTCCGAATCGTATGTAAAAAATCAAGACTAACAAGTAGTTGGCCTTTATTTCAAGAATGCTCTATATTACCATTAAAACACTTGTATATACATATATAAAGTTCTCAAAGTTTTTTTCATGAGAAGGGGATAAAGCACGACACTCAGAAGTTCAAATTCCTATAGCTTAAGGATTAATACTCAAGGTTTAGTGAAAATTCCACTATGTAATAAAACACAATTCTCAAATTTTTTTACTGCAACAGCACCTAAGCTTTTCAATCAATTGCCGCTTAATGTAAGAAGGCAAAACTCTTCATTCATTTTTAAAATCGGTTAAACAATGGCTTTTTAGTATGGATAGTTCGATGGTCAAAAATCTCATTAACTTAAATAATAATATTACTGTTTAATTTTTTATATCTACATTGTTTTTGAATTTTTGGTTTTTTTTTTCTTTTCTCTATTTTTCTTTTAATGTTTTCATTTTTAAATTTTGTTATTAAAGTAACTTTTGTACCCCAAATACTTACTTATTATTGAATTAATATTTTGATTATGGTTCATTCACCTCTAGTTTTAAGCAAATTACAGAATGAACCTATTATTCTTTCCTATATTTTTATATGTAATACGTATTTATAGTTATAGTTAAAAAAAACTAAAAATAAGGATGAATAAATTGAATTAAAAAAAAAATTCGTTCATTTTCACATTGTCTCGGTCAGAACAAAACGATTGGAAAAAGAATATTTTAGTTGAAAGAACGATTGAAAAAATTTCTCGTTCGAAACGAAACGGCTGGATAAAAAATGATTTTGATTGAATGAATGATTGATTAAAATCGAATCTTTGAACTAGTCAACTAGACAACGTTGAAATCTTCTTTCGCACTCTACCAAATAAAATAGTATTGAAAGATCTCGATATACAGTCTTGTGCAAATTTATTGAATAATTAAATAATGCCCCCCTTTAGCATCTATGAGTCCTTTAACTCTCTTCGGCATTGAAGAAATTAACTTCTCGCATATATTTTTCATTTGTTGGTCGTGGAACCATACCTCAATAATTGCTGAAATTAGTTTGTTTTTAGTCATACAGTCTTTTTTCCTGAGCCTCGCTTTAACAATAGCCCAAAGATTCTCAATCGGTTTGAGATCAGGGGCCAAATTACCGCATCAGTTATCGAGTAATACGAGACTGAATTATGTGAGTTTGGCATTACCGCTTACTTTATCGAGCAACCGATTATACTGAATTGACATTTTCATTCGATCACTGATGGGACTCACTCACTCGGTCACTGAAGCGGTAATTTGGCCCCAGGTGAGTTGCCAGGCCACTCCAGCACCTTAATATTTTTCTCCGCGAAGAATTGCTTCATTTTTTTGGACGTGTCACGCGGAGCAAGTTCTTGCCGAAAAATGGTTTCCTGCATCGAAGTTCTTTGGATAGTAGGAAGGAGCATATGCGTTAGGACATCCGCGTACTTGCCTTCGATGGGCTTTAAGATTCCAGTAACCTCAGACTGAAACAACCCCAAAACATAACCTTTGGCGGGTGTTTAGGGGCTTGAACGATATGTCCAGGTCGGAGTTTTTCTGTGTCACTTTTTCTCACGACACTTTCCCCTTTATTCTTGGACCTCGAAATGGCTCTCATCCGAGAAAATTACTTTTTTCCAGTCCTCTGGAGTCCGATCCTTATTCATTTTGGCCCATATTAATCTTTTTTTGCGCATAGCGTCTGTCAAAAGCTGTTTCTTTAATGGTCTTCGAGCCTTTCGCCCACTTCAAGAAGACGCCTTCGAACTGTTGATGAATCAGCCTCCGTTTTGTCTCCGACTCTCTTTCTCATATTTATCAATAATCTTTTGTCTGAAACTTCTAATTCAAATCCATTAAATTGTTTTGCTGACGACAGTAGTCTCAGCTTCTCATATTCGTTCCCCAGATGCATTTCCTTTTTCTCAGGATGTGTGATGATAAGCTTATTAAATTCTGATTTCAATAGCATTGTTAATGGCGAGCGCTACAGAACGATAATAACCAATTTTTTATGACCCAAATTAAACCATATGTGGAAATAAATGCTAAAAATTAAATTTGGAATATGGATTTGTTTTATTTATTGTGAATTTGGATATATTCCATATGATCCTGATATCATTCGATCCATTTATAACTTTTTTCGATATAAGCCAATAAACCCTGCAAATCTGAAAATGTCAACAACTTTTCTCTTCAATGAGTTCTTTTAACCAAATTTTGTTGAAATTTGTGTAAGCTCAGTCCAAAAATGTGTACAAAATTTCATTTAATTCCGTTACATAGTTCAGGTTTTAGGAATTTTTGTCCGCTCTCCCATACAAATGGCACCACTGTGCGGCGGCGCTACCTTCCACTCATCGGACGTGATAATTGACATTCTACATGAACGATTTGGGTGTAAGGTTATCTTTCGCAGAAGTGATGTTTTAAATGCCTCACACACAGCTTGGCCTTTTCAATCTGAATAGACCCTGGCCCCGTATTACGAATTACAAAAATGGTTTAATATCACCCGTTAATGTTAAGTGGCAACAACATTTCATTAAGGATAAAAAAATAAATAAATTTGGTGGTGCAACAGCTCGAAGTGAACCAGGACCTAGTGACTTACAACTCTCAACCATTCCTGTGTGCGTGTTACCAGGAATGGAGGGACCTACAATTTTCTGCCGATTCCGAACGGCTAATGAGCAGCACTTTACATGATAAGAGATACTCTTGGAGGATTTGTCAATTCCTCGCAAGAGGCAGTACACCCCTAAAAAAACTTTCTTGCAGCAGCTGAGAATCGAACTCGAGACCTTCCGCATGACAGTCCAACGCACTAACCATTATGCCAAGGGGTACTACTTTTATTATAGATACCATTTTTTTTTTTTTTTTTTGTACGGCTGCTGAAGTTTTTATCATTAGTACCAACAGCGCAATTACCGTTTTCATGAGTCAGGGTACACCAAAGTAAGCCTATTCGTAAATCCCCGTTACATAAATTCTGAAATATCACAACTGACAATACAAACTTTTCATTTGAAACTTCAAAATATAAAAGATGACAATTTATATGACAAAATAAATTTTACAATTTCTTTGAGTAACCTCTAAACGCGCTGAATGGCATTTAAATTAAGAAACGTTACTTAAATGTGAAAATGGATTATTGTAGATACCGATTTTATACTTAAGTGATGTTTGGAGGTATTTTAAAGTTAAGTACCCTTCAAATTTTCCTTATATGTAGATTCGGCTGTTAGTAGGTGCGTTTTATTATTCACAAATCTATCTGGATCCGGATCTGGATCTTCCCTTGAAAATAAAACGATACGGATCTTAGTGACAGCAGTGTTATAAGCCCGTCTCTTTTTATCCTTGGATTTGTAAATTTTAAATTATTTCTTGTCTCTTTTCTTTACACTGTAGTTTACACTACCTTACCATAAAAAGCCATCTACTCGCCACTGTAATAACTAATTTTTGGATCTTTGAAATAGATCCCGATAGAAAACAGGATCCCAAATTATTTTTGTAATACATGTTAAAACTTAATCCAGATCCGGATCCAGATAGATTTGTGGATAATAAAACGCACCTAGTATTTAAGGTTCTTCGGTGATTCCCTAGAGAAGAAATTCATTTTTTTAGCTCTTGACATACAGCCGCTGTATTTATAAAAAAAAGTTAATCCAAAGTACTTTTACATAAGATCAAGTACGTGCCATCCAGTAGTGTACTTTTTTTTCTTCGGGTTTTTCACCTTATAATGGCAATATCAACTTGTCAAAGTCATCCTATATTGTGGTAACCATTTTTATAGTTACAAGTTAAAAAATAAGCAATTATTAGCCGTGTAAGATCATCCATTGAAACTAGAACGATATGAATCATTGGGACCGGAATGTTTTGTCTTTTTTTTTTCTATTGTTTATACTACCTTACCATAAAAAATAGAAGCCATCTATCCACAAGAGTAAGAACTAATGGCGCAAAATTTTAAACAGCCTATTATTAAGGTCTTTTGTGGCGTTTGTAAATAGCACGATACTAAAAAAATAAAATAGGTATTCGATGATTTTATTTAAAAAAAAAGGGTAGAGAAATTATGATGCTATATTCGATTAAAATTTGCTTTAACATTAGGTGCGTTTTATCATCTACGGATCTGAATCTGGGTTTATTTTTAACACGTATTACAAAAACAATTTGGGATCCAGCTCTCTATCTGGATCTATTTCAAAGATCCTTGGCAGGTAGATGGCTTTTCATGGTAAGGTAGTGTGAACTACAGTGTAAAGAAAAAATACAAGAAACATTTGAAAATCCACGAATATAAGGAAAAGAGAGATGAGCATACAATACTTCTGTCACTATGATCCGAATCATTTTATTTTCAAGGAATGATCTATGTGGATCTTTGGCGATAATAAAACGCGCCAATTGCGCCAATGTTTTTATCTTGGTAAAAGATCCAGATAGAGAACAGGATCACAAATTATTTTTATGATACGTGTTAAAAATTAGATTCATATCCGTAGATAATAAAACGCACCTAATAAAACATACCTGTTATAAATACCTACAGTGATTAAAAGGTATTTAAAAAAGAACTACATACCACCATTAAAGAGTTCTGTGTCCGAACTCCTTTATAACCAAAATTCATGAACACATCCCTAATGTCAGGTCGCCGACTGACGTGGGCGGGCTGCTTTCATATGACATTTCATAAATTATTTGATATTTGTCAAATGTACACACTTCTTGTGAATTTTGTGATAACAAAAACTAGTAACTAATGATAAAAGCAGAGTAAAATTCCTTGAATTCGTACCGGAACATTAGGTTATAATAAATACAACTTTGCCCAATAAGTGCACTGCATTTATATTCACTGTTTTATTCAACTTTTTGCCAAAATCAATGTAAAGGATTCGATCGAAGATTGAAACATCAAGTTTTCTTGTGAAACGAGTTTAAATTAGTAAATAACCATGTCATGTGGAGTTCACAAAGCACTGTGGATGTTTGTCACTATCATGATATCTGTTTGCGATATTCTTGATCTGTGTATTCGCAAATTGAAAGCATTTTTTCTGCGGTCATATGACTCGGTCAGCAATCGTCATGGTTCATATTATGAGATTGATTATCTAGAACGTTGTAAACCAAAACTCACTAAGATTCCAAAACATCTGAGTATCATTGTGGGACCTGACAATGACGCCGACTCAGAGGTGCTCTCAAAGATTGCTGCCTATGCTCTGGTTATGGACATCGATTACATCAGCTTTTTCGATGTCAGAGGGAAGTTTACCCTGGACAAGGTGCATGTTCCAAAGTTCATCTCGAGTAAGAAAATGCAAAATGGACACTTTTTATGGTCCATGCCGGGCGAGCGAAGCAAAACGGCTCAGTTAAAATACAGAAACGGAATGGAAAAGTCAATAGAGGTGAGTTTGATTTGAACATACATATATCCTTGAATATTATTGCATTATAATCATTCCAGGTTGTTATTTTGAGTAAAAACGACGGCAAACCCCTAATTGCCGAGGTCTGTAGAGAACTGTTTGAAAAGCGCGATTCTATAGAGATTCAGGAAGCCCTCAAAGATCGGGCAAGCTTAACAAACAAAATCACAAAGTCGCTGCAAAGGAAACTCAACAACATGACCGATCCGGATTGTGCTATTTTATTTAGCAAGCATATGTGCACATTTGGACTACTTCCTTGGCACACAGGATTTACGGAGTTCCATTTAATAAAGACTGGTAGTTACTTTAATGTCGAATCTTTCGTGAGAGTTTTGTATCGGTTTTCCAAGTGCGAACAGCGCTTTGGCCATTAGAGGTTATAATTTAGATGCAATTATTGTCTTGTTCATAGAAATAAATTAAGAGATTTGTAATATATTAAATAAGTGAAGAAATTTGAAAACAAGTAAAAGATTTTTTAATACAATTCGAATTGAAACAAACGAGGCTAGACCAAAAGTGATCCGGAGGAGCTTTACAATTATCTTTCTTTTTTGAGAAATTTTGTAGATTTTTCAAATTTCAGTATTTGGATACGATAATGATAGTTTAATGGATGTTTTAAAGGCATTTCTCTGACAGCCAAGCCAGGTGTAAGTCAAAAACATCTGCAATTCTGTGTATTTATTTTGAAAAACCATTTAACAACCATAAAACAAATCTGCGAAACTAGCAGAACTGGCGATCAATCTCGGTTCATACCTAAGAAGCTTCATGGATCTTTTACTCTTATGTGTAGAAATTAGCTGTTTTGATTAAAAAAAAAGAATAATAAAAATCTGCAAATGAAACATTGAATTCTTTAAAAGTGAAAACAAATCATTTTCCATAATTTTTTTAGTTACTCGTAAATCGAATTGAGTATGTATTACATAAGATTGTATTTTTAAATGGTCTAGAAAAAAAACTACCAAAATAATACAACCTTCATCTTCTTTTGAGAAGTGTATTAATAAAAAAGGTAGTTATATAATAAATATATGTATATATGATAAATATATCTGCAGTATCAATGGCAATAGGGTTACTTAGTAAATGCATTGGATTTTTATTGAAATCCTGTAAAACATAGTTGAATAATTTATTTATATTTATGTGCATGCTTACATGTTACATTAAAATTACTGAAGAGTGAATGTGCTGTTAACTTGTTGTTGTTGTATTTACATGTGCAAAATTAGCTTAATGTGTAACATTTCTTAATGTGTACATTAAGAAGCTCAACAAAACCCGCCTATTGTATATTGTATCTAACTGAACCTAAAGTTTATAATTACGATTGTTCTAATAATTTCAACTATTCGCTTGAAAGATCTGAGGACTTTTAAATGTAACCTTAATTGTGTGGTGCTAGTAACATTGTATATATATTTTAAAATATATATACAATGCTAGTAAGAAGGAATTGGAGAATATGAAATACTTTTATTTAGCAAACCGGATTGAGGATAATGTGTTGATTATCTCATTAAATACCACTAGTGAGATCAAAGGGCACGGTAGTGCCCAGCCAAGTTCTGGCACTACACCCTTTTTTTTATAGGAACAAACTCAGGCGATTTTTGACCCCTCCCTATCTTCAGTACCAATGAAGTCAGAAACTTGAAATTCCGAATATTTTCTAAGCTAGTCAATTTCAATTTTTCTAGCATAAGCGGTTCCTGAGATATAAGACATCATCAAAATTATGGAGCACTTCCCGACATCGTAGAATCTTGTAATTTTGCACAACGTATCAATGTGCGGACCAAATGAAAACTTGGAATTGAAAGAGACACCCAAATCTTTTACTAAATCAGTTCTCTGAAGTGGGGTACCATCAAGAGAATACGTAAACTCATAAATTGAGAGTTTCCTAGAGCCAGAGATAGCGAAGCATTTCTTAACGTTAAGTTTAATACAGTTAACCATGCACCAGTAACATAAATGGAATTCACTTTTAAAAATAATTTAAGATCATCAGCGTATATGGGCTTATCCGTGCAAATTTTAACTTTTGCCATGCGTCGAAATATATAGACATTATTATTAAATATTCAGGTTTTGGAACTTATAATATTATATATATCATTGAGTTCTAACTATTCAATTTATAAAATGAACCATCGAGATAGTGCGAAAGTGTTTGAAATCGAAAAAATCATCGAATATTGAGACTTTTGGCTGCGTGCGTGGATAATTAACGTTTTGTATTATTGCAAAAATAATGTTTAACATAAGATTACTTAGTACAATTTTTGATTTTTCAGATACATGAAGGTCAAAATTAATTGAAATCATTCATTTTGAGTGCGTGCCTTCCTTATAAATAATCCTATATGATATAAATTTTAGAAAAAAACTGCCATGCGTGATTTTTCGTAAATCTTTAATTGTCACAAATTTTCGTGTCTATTTTTTTAACATTGATCATGGGGCATTTTTTTATGGTCTGCATCATTATTTAAGCTATCTAGATTAAAAAAAACTTTGGCTTCAATGCGTGCTTCATTATGTACAAATTTTATGAAGTTAACAAAACGAAAGTAAAAAACGTAACTGTTTCAAAAAAGGCACATTTTTTACTAGCACACCAAAGCATTGTTTGATTATACCCTTACAATGAGCGTAATTTAAACTGTAGAAACTATAAAAAAAAATGGTAAAAGTGTTAAACAAATAAGTTTGAAAACAGAAGCTGTGAAGATTAAAAATAAAAACCAAATCAATTAACTCGGTGCTTAAAATAAATTATTTTAAATTCATTTTTCTATACTTTATACCTTTATACTCTTCAACAAACAATACATATGAGTTATTTTGAAGTTCTTTATTTATTCGTGGTCTATAATTGAAGAAAAAGTCAAATTTACATTCGTGCCTTAATATTTTTTTTTGTTTTTTTCAAACTCAAGAAGTTAAAATTTACAGGGATAAGCCCATATAAGACATTGGCTGAACTTTATGTTATTACAAATATCATCAATAAATATTATAAATAAAAGTGGTAATTTAGATTACATGATAATTCTTAAATTAATGAGCATAACTGCGAGCACTATTTGCTCTATGATAAAAAAGAGGTTTTATGTACTAATTTTAGTAGAGAATATAAATTCGTTAATTTTTTTTTAATTTGTATAACTGTTTTTTTGTTTGTTTGAAAATTTTCCTTAAAGCTTGTTTAGAGTTGGTACAGCTCTCGGAAATATGAGAAAGAGACAGTCTATACATCGGTCGCTTGAAATGTGTGAGAGATACATTCAAACTTACTCAAAACTATACTTTATTGCTCATTTCCCACAAATTGCTATTTTTCAGTTAGGTCACCTTCATTCTAAAGGTGCGATATGTGTCTTAAAAGAGTACCAAGACAAAAAGAACTTGGAGTTATTTTCGACGAGCCACTGAAGTTTACCTGGCATTATGATTATATAATATCTAAGTCAAACTCGATGTTCGGAATGCTAAAGATTTTAAGAATCCATTCTTAAGTCACTTTATGTATTTTTAATTCGTTCTACTCTTAAATACTGTTGTGTTGTTTGAAGTCCTGTTTATGATGATATCCGTCAACGTATTGAAAGAGTTCAAAAACTTAAAAAAAAAAAAAATAGCAATTTGGAAATTTAGTTGGTCTTCTAGACCAACATATAAGGCCAGATATGCTTGAATAGACTTAAAACCTCTCAGGATAAGGCGGGAATATTTGGCAGCTCTTCTTGAACATGATGTTCTGATTGGTTGTATCCATGTCCACAATTACTTTCATTGTTTACATAATTTGTATGTCGCTGTCCTTTCTTTCTTTCTTTCTTTCTTTCTTTCTTTCTTTCTTTCATATCCACAAACATAGAACCAACTACGGTCTTAATAATCCAATAACTACGACTTCCTTGAATTCAAATAAATATGAGCAAGCAATCAATTTTAATATACATATGTAAGTAGGAATATGATTAATTAATTTGTTATTATGTTATTATATACTTTTATTATATATTATTATTTTTAATGTACTACTGTTTTTTATCTAAGAAAGTAAATGTACTTTATGAATGTTAAATAAATAAATTAATAAAATCCAGTAAAATATGTCACTAGTACCCGTTGGCATAATGGTTAGTGCGTTGGACTGTCATGATGTGGGTCTTAAGTTCGGTTCTCAGCTGCTGCAAAAAAGTCTTTCAGGGGTGTACTGCCTCTTGCAAGGATACTCTAAGCGTATCTATGCTTGTTAGCCGTTTGGAATCGGAATAAAATTGTAAGCCCCCTCCATTCCTGCTAATCGTTGAGAGTTGTAACTTTTAAGTCACTGGGCTTAGGCTCTCTAGGAACCATAATATAAATAAGTCAATAAGTGTAGTTACTGTTGCGACACGTATTATCATCGCCATATTTATTACAATCAGCCCTTTCCTGTAGTTGTACAATCACCCAAAGAATCATAATACATAATGCTATGAGTTATGTCTGTAAGCAAAAGAAAACAAAAAGGAAGTAGTTTTTTGGTCTTATGTACAATATTTTGATGAGCTACTTAGAGTCATTAAAGTAATACTTTTTCTTCTGTTGAATAAATTAATATTTTTTTGTTTAAATTCAAATGCTTAAATTTCAGTTGTGTTTGCCTACTTAAAGTATGCATCAATTTTTAAAGACTTTTTGCTTACATTTTTCATCGATACATTTATTTAAATGCTCACCGATTAAAAGTATACATCAGCTTATAACAGTATAATACGAATATAACAAGGGTATACGAGTACATTTGATCCGTGTTATAAGTTTTTGAAAGGATTAGAACTCAAAAGATTAAAAAAAATTCACAATTTGTGTTCTAGTTGTTTTTTCTATTTTAATTTTGTTTTTATAGACCAGAGTGAATAACTTCCATTACTCGAGCCCATTCACAGATGATCAGACGTCGTTTGGACATAGATATTTTTGTATTTGTTAAATTATTGATGTTGTGCTTTAAATTAGCCATTAGAGTTATTTTTAAATGAAAGAGAAGCTATGTTAACAGTAAAAGGTATTAATTTAGAAACATTGCTGAAGCCTATGTCTATGAAGGTTTTATTCACTTGAGTTATTATCATATTCTTTATCTAGTGGTTGTTTATGTTGTTGTCTGTCTTGGCTATTCGGCAATGAAGGAGTTTGAAGACCGTCAGGTAGTAAGTCGTGCAAATACTTCGGCAGGTTGTGGAGTAAACATTAATTCATTTTGTATTGTAGACCTGTGGTAGCCAATAAAGAAAACAAAACTCGGTGGTACTTATACAATTAATTTTAAATTTTATTAATTTGATTAGCTATACTTATATGACTACACTTTAATATTAAGTTAATGGCGGACGGCGGTGCGGACGACGACTGTCTTCTTGAGAAGGTTGGTAGTGACTGACTGAAGTTGTGCATAGTCGCGATGCCGGAAGGCAACCATTGTTCGTTGAGTTTTATTTATTATTTATTTCGGCGTTGCCAGGTACGATCACTACAGTACCCCCCTTCAAGTGTAACGACTTAAGAATTATATTCGAAATTTTACTCTTTTTTTATTTTGAACTTCGCGTTCGTTTGCGATGTGTGCTGGTTTTAACCGATCGATTCCCACATTAACGTTTTTTCCGCGCACGCTAATAATAAAACTTTTCCGAAGTCTTTTTATTACTTTAAACGGACCCTCATATGGCGGTTTAAGACCAAGGCGAACCGCATCTACGCGCCTGAAAACCCATTCGCAATCGTTTAAAGATTTTGGAAAATAGGTTGTAGAATTAGGTAGCCGCGAAGGAGTCGGTCGGAAACGATTAATTTTTTCTCTTAAAATTTTAACTATCCCTTCCGGATCGATTCCTTTGTCATCACTTTCTGAAGAACAAAACTCTGCAGGTAATTTGAGCGGCTGACCGTATACTAATTCAGCTGGAGAGTACTCAATGTCTGGTTTAAAAGCACTACGTATTCCTAGCAATATTATTGGGAGATCATCACTCCATTTCTCTCCACTTTCTTTACACATCAAGGATGCCTTCAACTGTCTGTGAAACCTTTCTACCATACCGTTTGACTGGGGATGGTAGGCTGTGGTTCTGATGCGGTGGGTACCTAATAATTGATTGAGTTGTCGAAACATTCTTGACTCAAACTGGCTTCCCTGATCCGTCGTAAGACGCAGTGGTACACCGAATCGACAAATGAATTCTTTAACAAACGTTGTAGCAATGGTGGAAGTGAGAGTGTCTTTCAGAGGATACGCCTCAGGCCACCTAGTGAAACGGTCGATTATCGTGAGAATGTGTGTATAGCCATTCGACGAAGGAAGTGGTCCGACTATGTCCATGTGGACATGTTCAAATCTTGCATTTGGTGTAGGAATTTCCATTAATTTACTTTTTGTATGCCGTTGTATTTTCGATTTTTGGCATTGAATGCAATTTTCTACCCAATTCTTAATATCTGAGTTCATTTTCGGCCAAAAGTATCTTTCCGTGACAAGCTTGCGAGATGCTCTTACCCCTGGGTGAGCAAGGCTATGGAATGACCGAAAAACTTCCTCCCTCAGTTCTCTGGGTATGAAAGGTCTAACCTCTTTTGTGCTTATATCGCACCAAATCAGTTCTTTTATGGTAGGAAATGCACATTGCTTCAGTTTGAATTTTGAATCTGATTTTCTTTCTAATAATTCTTTAAGTTCGGTATCGATGGTTTGCAAACGTACTAAAGTAGGTAAGTCGAAGAATTTATCTATATTATCCACTGTGCCTATGCGCGATAATGCGTCGGCTACAACATTATCTTTTCCTTTTATGTGTCTAATGGAAGAAGTGAACTGTGAGATATAGTCTAATTGTCTCGCTTGTCTAGGGCTACGTTCTGTTTTAGAATTCATTGCTTGAGTTAGGGGTTTATGATCAGTGTAAACTGAGAACTCATATCCCTCAAGAAAGTGTCTAAAATGCTTGATTGAAAGGTAAATGGCTAACAATTCCCTGTCAAAAACCGAATAACTAGTTTCCGATTTACTGAGTTTTTTTGAATAAAAAGCTAGGGGTCTCCATTCCGAATGATTTTTGACCGATTGTTCTAAAACGGCTCCTACAGCAATGTTTGAGGCATCTACTGTGAGTCTTTGCTGTGGATTTTCAGATGGAAAGTTTAAAAGCGTTGCCGTTGCTAATGCATTTTTTATCATGTTTAACTGATTTTCACATTTTTCTGTCCAAGAAAACTTTTTGGGCTTTGTTTTTAAAAGTAAATTGAGATGATCATAAAGAGACGCGAGCATATTCGCTAAATTCTTTACGAAACGATTATAATAATTAACCATGCCTATAAATCTTTGGAGCTGTTTAATCGAAGTTGGCGAAGGAAAATTTTTAATTGCCTCGACTCTTTCTTCTGCTGGTAAGATACCGTTTTTATTGATCTTATGACCTAAGAAATCTAATTCCGGTACTCCGAAAACGCATTTATTGACTTGGATCTTAAGATCGAAATCAGATAATTTTTGAAAAACGAGGCATAAATGTTTCTCATGCTCTTCTATATTTTTGCTTGCTATTATAAGATCATCAATATAAATCCATGTAAAATTTTCCAATCCCCTCAACACGAAATTCATTAACCTTTGGAATGTTTGAGCCGCATTTCGGAGGCCGTAAGGCATGCGCCGAAATTCGAACATACCGAAAGGTGTCGTAATGGCTGTTTTGTGAATGTCTTCACAAGCTACCGGGATGTTGTGATATGCTCGGACAAGATCAATTTTGCTAAAAACTGTGCATCCAAACATATTTCTTGCAAAATGCTGTATATGGGATATCGGATGCCTATCGGGCTGAGTTATCGCATTCAATCTGCGAAAGTCCCCACAAGGACGCCAATCGCCAGGTTCTTTTTTGGGCACCATATGCAATGGAGAGCAAGTGGGCGAAGAAGATGGCTGGCAGATGCCTAACTCAACCATGTGTTGAAACTCTTTCAAAGCAGCTTTGTATTTTGCACTGTCTAGCTGACGAGGATTAGTGAACGGAGGTGGACCTTTTGTTATTATATAATGTTTTATATTATGCTTCACCGGAAATGAATAATTGGGAGCGCTAACTAAAGTAGGAAATCTACTAAGCAATTGACCAAATCGACCATTGATTGAGAAAATTCGAGGAGAAGGAGTGTTAATATTCGTTATTTCTCCGAACGTTGATAGCTTCGTTGTGCTATCAATAAGCTTCTTTTGTTTTAAATCCACCAATAAATTAAATTTTCTTAAAAAATCTGCACCTATAATTGGCTTGCTAACCGAGGCTAAAGTAAACGGAAATTTAAAAGATCGTCGCAAACCCAACTGTAATTCCAAAAGTTTAGTACCATAAGTTTTAATTGGAGTACCATTCGCTGCTGTTAAGCTAAAGTCTGAAATTGAATTCGATTGTGGGTACAGCGTATGAGGTATAACCGATACATCTGCCCCAGTGTCCACTAAAAATCGAAGTTTGGTTAGCGGACATAATAGAAAAAGACGACTTGAATTCATATCATACCGATTACTAGTCGTCATAGTCACCGGTTGTATTAGTTTTCCGATGAGTGTTTAATTTTAGTGTCGCTTTCGTATGCGCATGGCTGTGCACATTTAAATGCCTTTTTCCCGAAGCGTTTGTGAAAGAAACAAATTTTTTTGTTTGAAAATTTTCCACGCGAAAAGCTTCTTTGTGAACCGCTCCTATTCCTCGAAAAATTATTCCTATCTCTACTCCAGCTACGCTCTTCTAATTTTCTTACCATATTTTTAAGTCTTTCTATCTCACGTTTAGCCGTTTCTAAATCGAAATCTGATTCCCTACTTGTTTCTAAAATCTCCCTACTGCTCACTGCATTAATCGATGCACCCTGTCTCGTGCATTCGAAAATCTTATCTGCCAATTCTAATCTTTTTGATAATGGTTGGTCTTCAGTAATGGCCAGAGGAATCGACACAGCGGTGGGAAGTTTTCGCGTCCATAAGGATAGTATTAGACTATCATTTACTCCGCTAATTGTACCTGCTATCGATAGCATGTGGCGGTATAAGTCTGAAGGTTTCCTATCACCGAGATCCTCCGCGGCTAACAAACCCTCCAAACGTTTTTGTTCTGAGAGTGAATGTCGTTTGATTAAAGCATCACGTAACGTTGCATATTTATCAGTCGCGGGTGGTGCTGTTAAAATATCTAAAACGCTGTTGATAGTTTCAACTGGCAACGCGGAAACCGTATGAGCAAACTTACTTTCATCTTTTCTAATTTTCTTCACCGAAAATTGTGCTTCCACAATTAAAAACCATGAACTGGGCGCTTTTTCCCAAAAAGGTGGTAATGTAATACTAAATGCCTCGCGGGGCTCTAATAAATCGTCAACCATCGAGGCTTGACTGCCGGCATTCGAATCGACTGCGATTTCTGTTTTCTTAACTTGTTTTTCTTCCTTATTTTCTATGCCATCATTATCATCGCCCCCATTATTACCGCCCCCCGTCATTATCACACAAGCAAAAATAAAAATATGATATCTATAATAATCTTAAACAACTAAAAAAAATGAGAAAGAATCAATTTATACTAATCAAAAATGAACTACTTTAAGATGAATCTTAGATTTATTGTTAAACTTTAGGTACGTACTTATAAAATTTAAAATTATTCTTGAAATTCAGTTAAGTTTTCAATTCAATTTAATTCAATGAAAACGATAAGAATGAATTTTCTATTAATTTATCCGAAATATTTACATAGTTAGGTATGTACCTCTTTAAAATAATATCCGTCGTTGCTATTACCTATTACTGCTGTGGACTTGACTTGCTGCTGTTCGTGATTTTTCTTTTTTTTGTCTGTCCTTCTTTTGATTTTGTATGTTGTCTTCTATACAGATGTATTTGTGTTGTATTTTCCTTTGATTGTTGTGTGTTCTTCTTCAGAATATAAAATCGATGACGACACGGTCTTGACAACGGTGGTTGATAATGTGCATACATGCACATATGCATAAATTATCGTTCGGTGTTCGACTCTCGAACTTTGATGACGTCGTTAAACGATATTGGCGGCGACGAAGAATGAGGCAATGAGGCTGATGTTTGATGCTGACGTTGACGTGGATAACGTGACTTGGATGACGTGACGTGTTTGCTCGTTCTTAGGAGAATTGGGTGGTGGTCGATGACGTCGTTTTACTTTTGCTGGTGGTGGATGATTTTGGTGGCGTACGATGCCGTCGTTTACTTGACGCTCCGGTGGAAGGTTTTGGTGGCAATTATATGGCCACACACCGTGGTGGTCGATGATTTTGGTGGCTCCGAAAATGGTGGCCACAAATTAACCCGATCGTATCGGTGGTTATGGCTCGTACAAATTTTCTGTGCACGTGTGTAGGCACTTTGGTCGCTGCCAAATTTGCACTCTGTGCACCGCCGCTGCCGTCGGGGTCACCAATTGTGGTAGCAAATAAAGAAAACAAAACTCGGTGGTACTTATACAATTAATTTTAAATTTTATTAATTTGATTAGCTATACTTATATGACTACACTTTAATATTAAGTTAATGGCGGACGGCGGTGCGGACGACGACTGTCTTCTTGAGAAGGTTGGTAGTGACTGACTGAAGTTGTGCATAGTCGCGATGCCGGAAGGCAACCATTGTTCGTTGAGTTTTATTTATTATTTATTTCGGCGTTGCCAGGTACGATCACTACAGACCTAAATATCTCCGTTTAACTTGGCCAAAGCATCTCTCTATGATAAGGCGCTCTAGTCTTGTAAATTCTCGTTAATACATGAATAAATTGATGACCTTTTCAAGACCTGTGAGTGGAACTGCCATTTGTACATTTGGCTGTGAAAGCCTTTCGGGTTAATGTATTCAACAAAAAATCTTCGAGGTTTTGAGATATTAAGTAATATGTCTGCAGTCAATCGTTCCAAAGGTCCAATAGAGCGTTCAACTCCAAAATTTCGTCCTAGTTTAACATCGACTTGAAATCCAGGTTCACTCAGATTCACTCAGAAATATCTGCATCCCCTACTTAGAGGTCAATGCACCTCCTCTACGCTCTATTCAGTCCCCCAAAAAGTAATTAGAAAGTCATTGAATATTTTCTTGTGAAAACCGAAACAAATTATAAAAGTCCTTCTCACTGATTTCCGACCGTTTCCTATAAAATAATAAACTATAACTGAAGATGAAATTTTATGCTATTTTTATTCACTCAAATTGAAGTTTAAACTGGAAAAATAAGCTAAAGCTTCATGAATCTAGCGTTAACTATTTTAAAATAGCTATAACTAGAAGGAATCTCTGACTAGCTAACCAAAGCAAAACCTATAGCTTTTACTTAAAAATCCAAGTTTTTGCTTTAGTTTTTTTATTCACAAGTTTTTTTTTATTCAAAAGTTCCTATTGGTTTTTAAATTACATATAAAACAGGAGTAGAAGAAAATTTTGTTTCAGAAACTAATAGTTTTGACAAGAAACCTTAAGACAGAATTTGAATATAAAATACAATAGAAAACGAGGTTTTTGATATGTTTCTAAAAAAATGTTTCAACTGTGGGGACGTCTTGCAAAACTATTATTTTTTCTTTTGGGTTTTGGCAGTTAATTGTGAACATTTCTGAAATTTAAAGTTATAATCGTTTTGGGAGCTATCTTTCTGGAAATGGTTTACTTCATTCAAAAACTTAGAAAAGGGAATGATGTTCGAAAGTTAACCTAGAAATTTAATAGTGTCGTTAATAAGTTTTCCCTAAGAATTTGTATGTCATTTCGCAAGATTGTTTAATATAGGGATTATTCCGAAAAATGTTATCGCAAACTCCTGATTAAAGATTTGAGTTTATGTTAGAAACGGTTAGTTTTACACTTGTAAAATGATTAATTTTTATAATTCATTCACAGTTTACTAACATGTATGTACATATGTATGTTTAAGAGTTTATTAACAAAAATTCTTTACAAGAATCTACATAATTCCAGTGAACTTCGATGTCTAGAAAGCAAAAGTAAATTAAAAAAAAAATCTTTTAAAATTTTATTCCAATCACTTTCTCGTGGCTTTTTTGTTTATTTATTTCTACAAATTGTAATAAATTGATAAAATATTTTTAATTATTTGTTATGGCACACTCAAATCCAAATTTCTTACATAATATAAAGGTTTAAAAAAAATCTTAAGAAGTAGTTCACATTAGTCAATAAATTCTCTTGAAGTGAAAGTTATTTCCGTTATTATAAAAATAAGTGATATTGCAAACCACTACCTCCTTCGTTAGGGTCCATGGAGGACCTCAAATACTCTTTTGTGTGTTTTTGTTTTTACTTAAAACTCTAATATCTTGTTCATACAAATTATGATGCATTTCTCTTTGAAAGTAAATTGATATCAGTTTCGTATTCGTTTCTCGGGATATTATGAGGTCCAGGACCTGTATTGGCTACTTTTTCGCTGATCTCATGAAAACTACCACGAATCTGTTCCAGAGCATCACCCAGTCCAGTTTTAATCTGATTGAATTCTTGTGTGATCAAAGACAAACGCCCAAGTAGGTAGTTCAAATTCGAGTCTACTTCCATCATACGACTTGTAATCTGAGAAACTTTTCCTTCCATGCCGTCCATTGTGGCAAAGGTACCATTTACGTAGACTTCAGTTTGACCGGTAAGCTTATTCATTGCGTCTTTGCTATCGGACATTTCACTGTGCATGATTTCAATCTGTTGCCAAACTTGACTTAACTCCGATTCCATTGTCGAACTGATGTTTTGAAGAGATTGAATGTGATTACTACTGATTGACTGATCGATATCATCAAAACGTTTTGTCATGACTTGCTGAAGCTCCAGTTGTTCTTCTCCCAAAACGGCTGCTACCTTCTGGCCTATTTGATGTGTTCCGAATTCAACCTTTTGTTGAGTCTTTAAAATCTCATCGGAGTTTGATAAGAGAACCTTGTTAACGTTATCAAGACCATCAGTGAATGCATTGTGGGTTGTGTTTAATTCTTCATAGAATTTCTCCAAACCCTTAGTAGTGTTTGCTATGTTTTCGCTTAACTGTTTAAAACTGCTATCTATATTAGCTTCGATATTAGCTTCAGTGTCTTTACTGTTAGATGAAATCTTAGCCAGAACTTGAAGGAGAAAATTATTAAATAAAAATTCTAATGAAAACTACTCGGGATCTTACCTTTATCTGAAGCACTCACAGTGTCAACCTTTAGATTTTCCAGAGCATTGAGGGTATCATTTGTCAGACCTTGAATAAAGTCTTTATCTGATTGGAGAAGTCCAGTTGGTGCCGAAGTAGGTGGCTTGAATGCCTTCAAATCAGTTATATTCGACGCAATTATTTTGAACGAATCCAAGACTTTGTTTTCAAACTCGGAATTATCAATTATAATGGGTGCTGGTGTAGAGGATGGAGGTGGAACGTAAAGGCTGACCAATTTGTTCTCCATTCGACTAAGGAGCTCCTCAGTTTTGGGACTCTGATTAATAATTTGATCAGTTTGTTTCATCAAAGATTGAGACATTTCTAAAAGTCCGTGAACGCTGAGAGACAAAGTACGAACTTCTTTGAGCAATTCCATATTCATTGGAGCCTCAACGACGACAGGCTCCTTAATCACAACATTGGAATCGGTGTTCTTTTTATTATTCTCATCCATCCATTTGATGAGCTTTATAACTTCATCGATCTTTTCAGTTTGTAAACTGTACTTCTGCTCTTGCTGAGAAAATAAACATCATTTTCAAATATCATTTGGGTTTTAAATATTTTTCGATTTACTTACAGCCATTAAAAGAGTTTCAATTTGGCTTACACGTTCATCTAGGCGACTAAAAATTCCTTTCATTGGTTCCATAGATTTTTGGCCCAATAGTAGTGACTGAATGCCTTTCTTGAGTAGTTCACCCAAAGCTCGTTCTCGATACTCATGGCGCTCGAGTTTGTTCTCCAACTGATTGTACGATCGCACCAAGGATAGTAGTTGATCGTTCCTGAAAAGCAATGCAAATTTTTAATATTAAGTTTCAAAACCCAAAAGCCTTTAAAACCCGTTTATAATCATAAAATAAAATCATAAAATATTTGAAATTCATCATAAAATTTACTACTAATATCTTAATATTTTCAAAACTTATATGCGGTGTAAATGGGTTTTGGTTTGGTTGTCTGAAATGGTGTTAAACCTCTACATCAGAGTGCGACTAAAGACCGATCTGGTTTATTGGGAAATATTTTTATAAATCACGTTGTTAAACACCAACCCATCGAAGAAGTCAGAGCGCTTGAACAGAGGATGGAAAGCCCGTGTCTCATAAAACAGTCCCTCATGAATGGCAAAGGAGAACCGATTGAGTAAATAATTATGCACCTCAGATTTTTCCACAACCCTACTTGTACAATACTAATGTATATTTTTCCCTCTCTGTATAAATTAAAAGTATAGGCGTGTTTTGGTGAAACATAACCAGCGCAACAATTAAAAAGAGAATAAAACGCTCATGCTGACTTTTATGTTCACTTTTTTTACTTGCACGAAAAAAGTGGGTCTGGCAATTCCGACTGTCTGTCTGTATATCTAAACCACTGAAGATATTTTCTTCAAACTCGGTACTTAAAGGTCTTCGACAAGCCGTTTTGCAAGATCTTATTTATCTCGGGCTCTAACTATTTTGATAAAAATAAAATGACTGGGTCGCACGTACTTGCTCTTATGTAAAAGACTAAGAATTTCAAATATGAATGGTATTAGAGAAAAACTTTTCTTAAGCATAAAATCCATTTTTTAAACAGAACAGAACAGAACAGGATGCCATGTGATTCAAGGAAATATTAGTTTATGCCAAAACAAAATTCAGTTTTCGAGAAAAATACGATTTTCGAAAACCATTTTTTAACATTTTTATGGTGGGTGCCGTTATTTTTAGGTAAAGCAATTTTTTTCCCCACATCTTGTAGATTATATTAAAAAACTTTTATTTATCAAGTTTAAAAAAAAATTGAGCATGAGGTTTTCGAAATATTGAGTTTAAAAAAAATTTTTTTTTCAACCTTACACCTAGCTTTAACTAAATGAAATTTTTTGATTTTTTTTTTAAATCTGTGGGACAGTTTTTGGGAAAAAAATCGTATGGCAGACACTGTTATTTTTGGTCTTAAAAAAATAAGAAAATGTGGTGGGGGGAAATTCAAAAACGATATCTACCAAGTTTCATGAAAATCGAATTAGTCGTTTAGGCTGTAGTCGAACAGACAGACAGACAGAAAAAATGTGAGCGATTAGTTTTTGAAATTATTTCCTAAAATCTATATTATTAAGTACTTAAAATTGCCAGCCCATTTTTTTTTTTAATTTTTAAAGAAATTTCTTAGTTTAAAAATAAAACGATTTTTAAACTTTATCTGCATAAATTTATACTTTTCTAGAAATCAGATGGCAATTGTATTCATATGAACATTGTGCTCTAATAAAATCCAAGCTTTCCACTAGCCCTAAAATGTTTAAGCACAGTGCGAGCGTTTTATGAAAGTTGGAGAGGATTTAAAAAGAGATACCGATGCACATTAGTTTTGAATGTCTGAATATTATAATGGGAAGGAACTATAGAGTCGGTTAAGGAAAGAATGCCTGAATTTAACAGTACTTCCGATGTTGGATTCTATCCAATGGTCACAAGTGTTATATTGAAGCACCTGCCGAAATACAGGAATTGTACTCGACGAATATAAGCCTTATAGATCACAAGGTGGTCTTTAATGCGCATACCGAGAACTGAGAGCTGTTCGGTTTCTTCAATGCAAGGGCTGCATGACAGATGGGTTCCGCTTTAACAACAGGAGACATCATTAAGTTTTTGAAACCCTATATTTCACGCCGTTTTTCGTTCCCCATTTCACAATGTTATCGAGATCAGAATTTAATGAGCTTATCATACGCCGCCGTTCTAGATCCACATCCGAAGAACAAGGACATGCATCTGGAAACGAATATGAGAAGCTGAGAGCACTGTCGTTAGCAAAACAATTTAATGGATTAGAAGTTTCAGACAAAGATCATTGATAAATATCAGAAAGAGAGTCGGAGATAAAACAGAGCCTTGTGGCACACCTTGAATTTCAGACTTAAAACAACAACCAACGATACAACTTGTATTGAATGGTTTGAAAGGTCTAACCCATCGAATAAGAGATTCATCAATAACAAATTAACGCATTTTGTTTGATGCCAAACTCTATCACATGCTTTTGAAATATCAAGTGCAATAATCTTACTTTTTCCAAAACGATGTAAATATTTGAGCCACTGTTCGGTGAGATATACCATCAGATCACCAGTGGAGCTATTGCTATGAAAGCCATACTGCCGGTCATTGAGAAGCTTTCATTCTTCAATATATTTCTTGAGCTGAATATTTATCAGGGCTTCCATGACCTTGGAAAAAAGGGACGTAAGTTCGATTGGACAATGGTTAGAGGGGGAGGAGGATTCGTCTTTTTCAGGGCAAAATTTTTAAATCCTATTCAATTCGGCTTTCAAAGTGGAAAATTAACTGAAAGAAAAAAGTTCACAGCTGGATTATTTGTTGATGTTACTAAGGCCTTTTATAATTGGT